>JAKZAO010000003.1:2448354-3768892 GCA_023053555.1 Branchinecta lindahli
ATCAGTATTCGACTGAATAGGTGGTTCTCTCTGTACGACGGGCGCTGCTTTGGGGTGGGATGGTTAGGCGTTTGGAAGGTTAATTTGTTTTATTAATCACACAATAGAGTGTGTTCAAGAGGGGTCTGAATCATGGGATGAACGAGAAAATTATGGACCTTGAGTTATTTTCTCTTGACGGATGTGTGGATTCTTTCCGAACTGAAGCTTCTGTGATATAGGCTAACCATGGCTCATACAGATGTGCATTGCATGGCATTCCTCGCATGGTCTCTGGGATCCAACAAATCTGTAGCGGGATACCGATGACTTCGTAAAGTGTGTCCACCCGTCCGTGTGTGTCCGTCTGTCTGTCTGTTAGCACGATAACTCTCGAAGGGGTTGAGATATTTTGTTCAGGCTTGGTCAGAGGATCGAATTTGGGTCAGGTCCATTTGTTCCAGTTATTAGATATATCCCATAGGCCTATATTTAGGGGTGGGGGAGAGTTTCCAAATCAAGGGGTGACGTTTATTTTTTAGTAGCTACTGAGAGAGTCAGTCCAAGAGTAAGTAGAAAGCTGGTCCCGTATCTGAAACTTATTTTCTCGCCAGACAAGTAGCTCACGGCGGAAACCGGAAAATTTGGTAAAAGTTAAATTATCAGAAGCTACGCACTGGTTTGATGTAAGGGTGAAGAGACATCCTGAATTCGGTTTTTAGCTTTATTTTCTTTCCGGACAAGTATTTCTCCCGGAATCCGGACATGCCCGTAAATTTGTCAAAAGTAGAATTTTTTCTGAAGTCGATTAAAGCTCTAATGTAGGATTAAGAATACATGCTGAATCCATATCTGGAATTTGTTTTCGCGCCATACAAGGGGTCCATGCGGAATCGGGCAAAATCGAAAATTTTTCGACTAAGAGTGTGTTCTGAAATCTGTTAGTGTCGAAATTAGGGTAATAAAACACGCTGGAACAGGATATTTTAGTTGCTTTTCTTGTCGGACCGATATTCGGCCGGAATCCGGCAAAACCCGGATTTTTTGTGTTGTTATAATTTCTTTAGCGGTTAAGGTGTCCAATATGGGGTAAGCTGGCGTTTCGAATCGATTCGCCAACTTTTTATTCCTTTTTTGCTGATACTACCGACGTTTAGTTTCTTTTCGGACCGATATTCGGTCGGAATCCGGCAAAACCCGGAGTTTTGGTAGTTGTCATAATTGCTTTAAAGCGTTTGAGGTGTCGAATGTGGGATAAGCTGGCGTTTTAAATCGATTCCCCTGCTTTAAAAAAAAAAAAATTGTTGATACCAAAGACAATAATAGTGGGAAAGACCGGCGACTCTCGTAAGCCCCATGAGTCACAACAATCAGCGCCGTTTAGCGGTTGGTCTTTCGTTCATTTTCAAGCTTTTACCAGTTTAGCGGGTAACCTATCTCATCCTATATTCAACTTTCCATTGACTGAATTCAGTTAATATTGGTTTCGGCCATGTTTGGTGTTCGGCATAAATTGTCTTTTGAGCCCAAACTGACTGAGAAACCTGTCAAACATACCAAACAAATCGCTAAATAATTCCAATTATACTAAACAAATCGCTAAATAATTCCGATTATACTAAACAAATCGCTAAACAATTCCGATCCGATTATACAACCCGTTTTTCATTCGTTTAATATATATTTCTCAGTCAGCTTGGGCTTGAACAGACGGACGTAGACCCTTACCAAGAAGAGACGAAATATCGCTCTCAGAGTTCAGGAATTTGTTTGCCTTACGACGAGCGTCCTCTCCATTCAGATTTCTTCTTTAACTGGAATAACAAGACTAAATGTTTCGATGGGATCCCAAAAATTTAATATTTGATCCAGACAACTAGGTCTTGTCTTCGCCAGATCCAGTCCCCTATAAAGATCCCTATAAAGAACATCTAATCAACTTCAAATAAAATATTAACTTATAAAAAAAATCTGGTTTCAACCGGATTCCGGACGAACTATATGTCCGGGTAAAAAATTATTGTCATATACAGATTCAGCATCTCTTCTGACCCCTAAACCTGTCATCTAATCAACTTCCAATAAAACTTTTGCTTTTAACAAATTTTCCGGTTTTGGCCGGATTCCGGACGAACTACTTGTCCGGCCAGAAAATGGTTTTCACCATCGTGTTCAGCATGTCTTCTTACCCCTAAGTCGAACATCTAATCAATTTCAAATAAAACTTTTCCTTTTAACAAACTTTCCGGTTTCGGCCGGATTCCGTGCGAACTACTTGTCCGGCGAGAAAATGATTTTCACCGTCATGTTCAGCATGTCTTCTTACCCCATAATCGACTATCACATTAGCTGTTTCAAAATATTTTGTTTGCCCCTTAATTTAAACCCCCTCCCCCACCCCTAAATGTACGGCTACAAAGCCCATCTAGAACTCGACCTTACTCTTGACCCAAAGAATTCTCACGCCAAGTTTCATCAAAATATCTCATTCCCTTCGAGAGTTATCGTGCTTACAGACGGACGGACAGACAGACAACTTTTGCGATGTCATAGGTATAATAATAATAATAATTTATTTCTTACCCACTTACAAAGGGAAAAAGTGGAGTACAAGGAGAAAAAACAAAGAACTATAAATAACTCAAGAACTATAAATGAACTATAGTATCCCTCACTTACGTTTTGGGATCCCAAAATGCAAGCAGAAACACAATCAGTTACTTTTTTTTTAATGCAACAAAAGTGTTGAATTCACGGGCAACCACTAATGTCACAGCAAATAATGACAGCGCCAATCAACGCCATCTTGCCTTGATTACGTCAAACCTGCCGTTTGAAATTGGACAAAGACCAAACGCTAGGAAGCAGCACGATCGATTTTCAGCGACGCGATTTTGGCCGAGTCGCCGGTCTTTCCCACTATTATTGTCTTTGGTTGATACTACCGACGGAATCCGATGAAAACCGGAAACTCGGTAGCATCATGTTATTCGTTTTCAACATGTTATCGAAAAAGAAAGGTCACCCGATTGACGACATGTAGGTAGTCAAACTGCTGAGGTTTTACGAACTCATATAGAAAGAAAACATTACGATCGATAGAAAGAAGAAGAAGAAGAATATTGACAGAAGAATTATGAATGTAATAATGAAATAATACAAAATTGTAATTTTCCTCTCCTCTTGCTAATGATGTAAGTATACAGGATGTATAGGACCTAGGTGGGAACCACACTAACAGACTAATGTAGCATTTACAGGGATAAGAAATCTACGGAAGAAATCTTGTAGCCTGTAGGAGGGGTATAACATTCTAAGTTAGAATGTTATACCCCTCCTACAGGCTACAATCTAACCTCAAATTTTTATAGCCTCAATTTGGCCTGAAAATCTTACAAGCAAACTCCTGTGCAGTCGAAAAGGGTCCAAGGTCATCACATGTTGACTATATTGTAACGGAATTCTGTAAGTCATGACGTAAATAGTGACGTCTTGCGATTGAGGACCCCAAAGTAGGATTTGATTGTCCCTAGTACGGTTTATAAATGTTAACGCAACCTGCGCCTCGCTGGCCGCTCGGCTCTGTATATATATATTCAAATATATATTCACCGTTAGGAATAAACTACAGTTTTTTGTTTTTATAGGCAAATTACATCAAATAGGTGTGACGTCACGCTTTTACAGAATTCCGATATAATTTAGTTTACACCGTCATCACAGGTTTCCATCTTGACAGTTAGAACCTTGTTATGACTGAAAACCTTTTTAGGGTGGAGTCGAGTTCATTTAAAGTTCGAGGTTGCATACCCCTCCTGTAGTGTAGATAGGAATTCTGGTCAGCTTGAGAGGATCCCGTTAGTGAAGACAACTAGAAAAAAATCTAGTTGGGCAGTAGTTGCATTTTTGCAGATACTATGGTATCTGATACCACGGTCTTGCCTGGGTCTTGTAGTCACTGTAGTATCTGGCCAGTTATCGTAGTATCTGATATTACGAAACCATGGTCTGACCGTGGTTTAGGGCTTGTTTCCGCGCCAACCAACATACTTCGGTTCAGGGTAACCAGTATTTTTGAAACTTTCGGTCCTAATGATCCAGCGTTTTTGTGTTCACTTTCCACGTCACTCTCCAATACTAGCGGAGCGCCGAAACCGAGAGGTTTCCCACTCTTGATTTTAGTGTACAGCAGGTGCCCAGTGCCATGGTGCCTGGTCGGTGCTGGCACCGTTAGCCACGTGTTCAAACATTAAAATAAGCATCTTTAGAAGTGTTTGAAAGATAAATCGCATAACTTATGGCCGAAGAGGTTTCACAGCGCCAAAACCGAGAGGCTTCCGACTCTTTGATTTTAGTGTACAGCAAGTGCCCGGTGCCGTAGTGCCTGGTTGGTGCTGGCACCATTAGCCACGTGTTCAAACATTAAAATAAGCATCTTTAGAAGTGTTTGAAAGATAAATCGCATAACTTATGGCCGAAGAGGTTTCACAGGGCTGAAACCGAGAGGTTTCCCACTCTCTGATTTTAGTTTACAGCAAGTGCCCGGTGCCGTAGTGCCTGGTTGGTGCTGGCACCGTTATCCATGTGTTAAAACATTAAAATAAGCATCTTTAGAGTGTTTGAAAGATAATTCGCATAACTTATGGCTGACACCGGTGCTGGAGCATACGATTTTGGTCGGTGCCTGCCAGTGCCGGGAAAAGGGTGTACAGAGAGTACCAAGGATTGGAACACCCCTCGGCCAACCGACCTACAGTCTTGGCACGGCGCGAAATTCAAAATTTTCATTGGAGAGATAGGCGTGCGATGGAAAGACGCCGTTTTTGGGATCCCAAAACGTAAGTGGAGGGATACCTATGACATCGCAAAAGTTGTCCGTCCGTCTGTCCGTCCGTCCGTCTGTCCGTCCGTCTGTAAGCACGATAGCTCTCGAAGGGAATGAGATATTTTCATGAAACTTGGTGTGAGCATTCTTTGGGTCAAGAGTAAGTTCGAGTTCGTAGATGGGCCCTGTAGCTTTACATTTAAGGGTGGGGGAGGGTGTTTAAATTAAGGGGCAAGCAAAATTTTTTTAAACAGCTAATGTGATAGTCAATTATGGGGTAAGAAGACACGCTGAACACAAATATGAAAACCATTTTCTAACCGGACAAGTAGTTCGTCCGGAATCCGGCCAAAGCCGGAAAGTTTGTTAAAAGTAGAAGTCTTATTTGAAGTTGATTAGATGTTCGATATAGGGGTAAGAAGGCATGCTGAACAAGAATATGAACACCGTTTTCTCGCCGGACAAGTAGTTCGTCCGGAATCCGGCCAAAACCGGAAAGTTTGTTAGAAGTTAAAGTTTTATCTGAAGTTGATTAGATGTTTGATGTAGGGGTAAGAAGGCATGCTGAACAAGAATACGAAAACCGTTTTATCTCCGGACAAGTAGATCGCCCAGAATCCGGCCAAAACCGGAAAATTTGTTAAAAGTTAACTTTTTATTTCAAGTTGATTAGATGTTGGATATAGGGGTAAGGAGATACGGTGAATCCGTTTTTGAGCTTTAGTTTTTCGCCGGACAAGTAGTTGTTGAATTTCGGCAGAACCGCAAAATTCACAGAAGTAAGCTAGGATCGTTTCTATCGGCTTATAGAGGTAAACGCACATGCTGAATCCATATCTGAGCTTGGATTTCTTAATGACTAGCTGTTTGGCCTGGCGAAGACTGGATCTGGCGATGACAAAACCTAATTGTCTGGATCAAATATTGAATTTTTGGGATCCCATCGGAACCTTTGGTCTTGTTTTTATATATAAGCCGTTTTTTAGAGCTCAGTCGAACCGACGGCAAGACGAAAAACGGTCAATAGTAGCAAATAGGTAGGTTAACCGACCTACGGAGAAAAGGCAAAAAACGCAACTTCTGTTGACCAACCAGGGAGGAGAACGTGGAGAGGAGAATAGAGAATTCATTATCGGAGAAACTTTTCGATTCTGCAAAATTTGGCTGGAATCAGGAGGCTTTCCTTGTTCTCGATTCGAACAAAAATGGAAGAAAAAGGAGAATTCGCTTCATCTGAATGGTCCAAAAATGCAAAATAGGAGAATTGTGAGGAGAATTCTGATCAAAAATGCAACTAGTGTGACAAAGATTTGACTTGTTGATAGACTATTTCATTTCATTGTTCACATAGGTGTAAGAAGTTGCATAGTGCTATATGTGCTGTTTACGTCTTATTACCAGGGGCATCACATATGTGGGGGGAGGGCGATGCAACCACCCCAATGTGTCGGCCATTCATAACCAAATCATATTTGACAGTGCAAAATGGATACGTCAGCTGAATTTTATTAGAGCTATATTTCAGCCCTCCTCGGCAAGGGTCCTCTTCAGGCTCAAAGCTGATCAAGTTGGAAAAACGAGCTTGGGGAAAAACAAAAATCACTTGTTTTTTCTTATTATGAGTCTTTTTTTCTGCAAAAACAGTTGGTAAAAAATGAACAGCCATTCGGTATATACTTTGCCCCCCCCCCCCCCGAAAAAAAAAACTTTTTGGCCAGTAACGCCTCTGCTTATTATAGTACGCATACTTGTTCAAACTGCACTTTTGCACTTTCTTAATAAGCAAACCAACAATAAGTTATTTCTAAATACTTCAACATCAAAATAAAGTGAACTTTTGTGCTCTCATGGCAACGCTTGCTAAGTTCTCTTTTTTTCGACACCAGCGGTGCTGGTGTCCCTGCTATTCGACAGTGTGTCACTTTTTTTACAAGTCTTGGCACTATCTCTGGTGTTGTTTTGCTCTGTAAACTAATCTGTATTCCTCAAAGAAGGAGGCCTTGTGTCCATGGAAAACATGGGAGCACGACATTGAATAAAGAGTTGTCCTAACCATGGTCTCCATTCCAGCAACGCCGGAAGCTCCCGACCGGACACGGTTCCATCATCGCAAAAATGGCAGAAATTTGCACTTGGTCAAGTTATGCAGGAATGGCTCTTGTCAATTTCACAAGTAAGTTATATACTATATATTGGATTTTAGTGGCGTTGGTGATTCCCCAAACTGCCTATTAAGGAATCGGATAATATTTGGCAAGACACGTAGAAATACTAACACATAGGCAGCCATTGTTGGCTACCTTGCGTATAAACTAATGCTTTGTTATTTATGGAAACGATTAAGTTGAAAGAAAGTCTGCTCAAAAAAATACCCATTGAATTGAAATCTTACTGTCGTGCTCCCTACAGTCAGTTTTGCATTACCAGCAAACATTAACTTCTTCTAAAAGGAAGAAAGTAAAAATTTTGCATTATACACTGCAGGTAATTAACAACGGTCTTTTGGATTTGCAAGACACAAATTTTCATATTTTTTTTTCTTTTTTCTAGTGGCTGTGACAAGGATGTTTTTTTACTGCGCCACATGCCCAGTCTGGTTTTACATCTATTCCCAGTCTATTTGAGGATGACCACTACAAAAAGTTCGGTTGTGTATCGTGAAGATACAGGTAAGTACCAGGTGTGCTGTTTACGAGCCAGAAATTATCTAGAGCCAGTGGGACGAAACTTGAAAGATGTTAAGGTCATGTGCTCTAGATGATCTGTTTTTGCTGCCGGTCCGATTAAACCTCGTAGGGACCGGGGGGGGGGGGCAGAAGTGTTTGGCACGCGTAGGTACCTTACAAGTGAACCGACTTGTAAGATAGAAACCTCGCATGCCGTGGATGATCTCTTTTCGGAATCTCTGCTGGATTCGACCTCCGTTCGGGCGGGTAGCGTAAGGGGCACTATTGGAAGTTTCTCTGAAATGCTCACTTTCGAGTGATGGGTTGTGACAGAAGACGTCCCTAGATGGACCAATCCAGGAACCATTCATGAAGGAGTAGGAGGGCGAAGATAATCCGACTAGAGTGAAACCTGATGGTTGGTAGAGATGTCCCGATATATTTGGTTTCACGCGTAGATACCAAAGCAGTTTGACGTCTGCGGAAGTTTCCGGAGTTCCTAAATTATAGAAATCGCCAAACGTTCGCGTGTGATCAGTGATCCTGTCAAACCAGTTCTGCCTTGTGGGTAAATATTTGACACGCTGACAGTTGTGCAGAACAAGATCAGCCTATGGCCTTGGGAGAGCGCTGGCCATGTCGGCCACGGTATTTCTCCATCAGTTTCATCATAACAGTTTGTCTTTTTCAGTCGGACAACAAAATGGTATCCGTATCTCACATTCAAACGCAGTATCGAAGCTTGTGGATCCATCAACTATCGGCTTTGTCAGATAAAGATTAGACGTGGTGCTAGTGAAAGTTTTATCGGTGTTAAGTGCGCGAACGACATTCTCTGAAAGTGCCGTGAGCAAGAACGGTTATTCTGCCTTACATAACAAAGTCGTAAAACTACAAAACCAATCGTTAACCCTTACAGTGGGAACAACAAGACTACAGATCATTGAAAGTCTTCTAAGCTTCGCTAGATAAGGTCCGACTCTAGTCAGCTCTAGTCACAGTTGGTAGACTGAACAGTCAACGCAACGTTATCAAGAATGTGTTTAATGGAATCTGTCTCCGTGGTAACTGGAGCGGACTTGTTGAACACGTGCGTAAAGTTAACTCAAGGAAGAAGCTGTTACCGTTGAAGGCTAGGATAAGGCCTGTAAAACATGGCTTTACATGCTACTGCATGCGGTCTTTGCGGATTTGAGCTTGTGTTGCAGCGGGCAGTTACCATTTTGTGATCCCAAAACGTAAGTGGAGGGATACCTATGACAGCTAAAGTTGTCAGTCCGTCCGTCTGTCCGCCTGTTAGCAAGATAATTCTCGAAGGGGTTGAGATATTTTGATCAAACTTGGCGTGATTTTTTTTAAAAGCTAATGATATTTCGAATTAGGAGTAAGGAGACATGCTCTCGACGAACAAATAGTTCACCCGGAATCCGGCGAAAACCGGAAAATTTATGAAAACTAGAAGTTTAATCTGAGGTTGATTAGAGGTTTAATTTAGGGGTAAGGAAACGTGCTTGACCGAGTCCGAATGCTGAATCCGAATATGAAAATTATTTTCTCGACGGACAATTAGTTCGGCCGGAATCCGGCCAAAACCGGAAAATCTGTTTAAAGTAAAAGTTTATTTAAGTTTGATAAGATGTTTGATTCGCAGTTAAGAAGACATGCTGAATTCGTACATGATAGTCATTTTCTAACCGGACGTAAAGATCGCTCGGAATCCGGCTGAAACCGGAAAATTTGTTAAAAGTAAAGTTTATTCTGTAGTTGATTAGAGGTTAGAAGTAGGGGCAAGGATACATGCTGAATTCGGTTTTGAGCTTTAGTTTTTTTTTTGTCAGAGAAGTAATTCGTCCGGAATCCGGTCAAAACCGGAAAGTTTTTCAAAAGTATAAGTTTTCTTTAAAGTTGATAAGAGTTCGATTTGGCGGTAAGAAGACATGCTGAACACGAATCTGAAAACCATTTTATCGCCGGACAAGTAGTTCACCCGGAATATACGGCCAAAACCGGAAAGTTTGTTGAAAATATAAGTTTTATTTAAGGTTGATTGGATGTTTGATTTATGGGTAAGAAGACATGCTGAACATTTATATGAAAATCATTTTCTCGTCGGACAAGTAATTCGCCCGGAATCCGGCCGAAACCGGAAATTTGTTATAAGTGCAAGTTTTATCTGAAGTTGATTAGATTTCCAATTTAGGGGTAAGAAGACATGCTGTATCCGCTTTTGACAATAAGTTTCTACCCGAACGGAATCCGGCTGAAACCGGAAAATTTGTTAAAGTTTAAGTTCCGGAATCCGGTCCGAACCGGAGATTTAGGTTGTTACAGTTTCGTCAAAGTAGATAACCTATGACGTATAGCCTAGTAGCAAACACACAGATGCTGAATCCATGTCTGAACTTGGTTTTCTCAGAAGAATAATCATTTGCCTTCTTCTGTTTCTAAATCTTAATAGTAAAAACGTTCAAGGAGTCTAGCGAAGACCTGATATCTATAAGACCAAATAGTCTGGAAAATATTAAATTTTTGGAATCCCACCGAAACCTTAGGTCTTGTTATTGTTGTAGACCATTCTTTTAGCGTGTAATGACAGATATATTAAGTTCAAAATGTTTATCACAACTCTCGCAAGTTGTGCGTTTTTGGCGCTCGCTCGCAAGTTGACTATTTTCAATGCAGCACTCGAAAGTGGCATCTGTTTTGTCACAAGTTGTCCCTTTTAAAAAGAGAAGAAGCCAGGTTAGTGCAGTGTACATGCACTAAGAAATTCATTAGTGATTCAGAAGTCAGTGTTCGAGTTTGTAGCAAATGTATTCAATGTATGCGGAACTTCACTATTAAACGCAAGTGTGTTTTTTAAACAATGCTTATTGAACGAAGAACCCAGGACCACCGTAACGAACCAAACCAGCCATTCGGACTACTCCAGAAAACTGTTTTCGCAGAGACGGATCCGAAGATGCAGCCAAGCCAACAACGTTTGGAAGATTGAATTGGTTAAGTCCGGTCTTCACCTCCCGGAACTTCCGGAATCTGGGCTTCCAGATTATTCTTCGACGTCTTCTGTAAATTGCATCTGGAATATGAACCGGTCCGAAAGTATATCAACATAATCCGGAAAAAGGGGCTTTTCAGCTTCCAGATTTCCGGAATTTTTAAGTATCGCAGAAGAAATTCAAAAAAAATCTCGGAAAATCTGTGAACCCAGATTCCGGAAGGTGAAGACCTAACTTTAGGTGAAAAAGGGAGATTGACGGAAAGGCAGTTATTTAAGAGGATATCTAGGAAACGTTGAAAAATATTAAAATGGGCTATCGAGTACGGCATACCTAGTTACAGAGAACTGCAATCGTGGGGCAAGTATTATCCAAAAAAAAAACGAGTTTACGGTAAGCCAGCGTCGTCTTGCTGAAATCGGTCCGTTGGAAGTTTTATCTGTTGATCTAGATAGCGCCGGTTACCATCTAATTGCGGGAACCGGAAGCAGCCTATGAAACTGGAACATACTTGACAGTGCAAAACGGATACGTCAGCTAAACTTTATTAGAGCCATATTTCGGCCCTTCTTGGCCAAGGTCCTCTTCAGGCTCAAAACCGATTAAGTTGGGAAAACGAATTGGTGGAACTGGAACCCTGAACCGGGGGGGGGGGGGGCATCAATATAAGGGTGTAGCTTTTTCAATCATTTGTCGGCTTCACTATATGACCCTGAAACTCGTTGCATCTAAAGCGGCTGACGGATTCTGAAGGGTTTTATGAAACTCGAACCCTGAAAGTGTGGGGGGGGAATTCATCGGTATAAGTTTGTAGCTTCTCTAACCCGTCTCGTTAGCTTCACTATCTTTCAGTTCAAGTTCTGATTCTAGTTTTAGAAGCGAGTCACCCTCTTAGCAAGTTCATGCCTGTTGTCGCTTCACGGACAGATCTATTTTGAAAGGAAACGCTTAATCTAGAAATCGAAGAGATATTGTTTATTTTTGCCGCGTGGTCTGTCCTTGAGCCGTAGGAAGTGATCGCTTCTTGCGTTTTCCTTTTTTCCTCCTCCCCATCCTCATAAAATACGTTTTAGAAGTTCTATATACTGTCCAACACCACTTCTATACTCCGTCTATAACTTGTATACTGTGAGGCAGAAAGGATACTTTCCTGTGAGGCAGGAAAGTATCAGAAAATCATGTGTAAACGAGTGCTATACTATTACGTTTATGTAAAGGCAAATCTCATCAAGTTTCATGGCTGCGCTGTAGTAAAATAAGCAATTATATATTTGCAAGCGCCATCTTCATTAGACTGACTGGGAGTTGCCGAACGTAACTCTAGATGGCGCTGTTTCCCATACTATTTTGATGGCACCAACAGTGAAGAATAAAACTGAGCAAATTAAACTGACTTTCGAGGAACTTTTTAACAAGCCAATTTGCCTCCCTTTTCTGCGCGGGACTATCGCTTTCATCAGGACTGACAGGAGCCGCAAGCGGTATCCCTGTCTTACCTGGCCGTGTGTATTCCCCCTCCTGCCGGTCGTCGGTTTGCACGCAGATTTACGATACAATGTGTGGGCACTGGGCAGCAGGGCCAGGAGGCTGAAATATCATAGCAGAAACTCCGGGGGAAAGGTGTGGTATTCCAGTATTTGCTATTCCAGATCAAGTGTAGTGAAACAGGTAGCACGGTCCTCCAGATCAACCTGATACGCAGCAGAAACCTAAAATGCCGCTTTAGTCTTTCTAGCACCAGACTTTCGAAAGTTGTCTCATCAACACAGGGCAGACAATCAACTACAGCAACTTATATAAGGAGCAGAATCCAGGTTTTGAGGAAGCCACTGTTCCGTGTAGTAGTGATTGTGCTCTACTTAACGAGTTAGTAAAGTAGCACTTTGTTTCATTCTAGACTAGAATTCCCTAGTAGATAGAGACCCCATAGTCCTCCACGATATCAGACCAGGCATCACTCCTCTTCCTTCAGAATCCCGTATCACATACGGATCACTGAAACTACCAGGACAAATTTTTATTGTACGAAATGTGACAGTTGGGACCTACTCTAATATCTGTAAATTTGCAAACGCAGGGATGCACGTTTCCATCCCATGCAGACCATTAACCTCAATAGCGTCACAGCCTTAACCGCGAATATAGCAAATCTTTTTTATTACATTCCACTATAAATGGCACTACACACACAGTACGATCCCACCTTAACCACATCTTCGGTAAGACTCTTCAACGCTCCAACAATTCTGTTTGGAAAACTCCACTTGTACACATGCTTGCGGAAACAGTGCAGTCAATTTGTACGATTCCGCTCACTTTATTGCTGTAATAATCGGGGCTGGTAAGTTTTGACGTCTCAATCAAATTTCGTCAAAAATATCTGTGCGCAACGGAGCGAATACGTAACTGGTCCAGACTTTCAAGGTAGGTTACATCACGTAGGTCTAGTAATAACTCTGTAGCTCTCCTCTCAATTTTCTCACAGGCTTAATATTGCATTTGTAGTAGGTAATCGTTCAATAATCGGAAGAGCTAGCGAGTTGAACAGCCAGTGAACACGATTCCTCTGGCTTGAATGTAAAGTCTCTTTACATTCCTTCGACTATAAAAAATGAAAATATTGCACTAATCATGTCACGACTAACAATCACAGGTATCCACATGACCGGTCGACGTTTTTCAGCACGGCGGGCAGAGGGCTGATTTTATCTGGTGCTGGCGAGGATGCTGGTTAATTCGGTTGTACCACGTTATACCACCTGAAAAACACGAAAGGTCAACTTACAGTACAGTTTACAGTTTACATAAAGGTGCTTATCGGCCACCCCAGTAGAGTATAAATGGTAATAATATAAGGCGTTTTTCCGTGACACGTTTGTGTGCCACACTGTCGAGCTGAAACTCGGGGATACGCCGTTTTGTCTATTTTTGGGGCGGTAATTTCAAATGTCTGAACATACAAATAAAAATCATGTACAAATCTCATCTCCAGGCTTTCCTCCTTACCATTATGTACAAAAGGATCTTCAGTTTTATTTCTACATACTTGAGAAAGCTTTGAATTTTGTTGTTTTGACGTTATTTTGCTGTTAAATTTGAATTTCCCGCCAAAACAGAGCCACAAAATCGACAATCACCTCGGCAGTTGTTTGTCGAATTTGAGCCACCAAGTGAGACATGAAAATCTTGTTTGTCGGGAAACACACTTGTGGGCCGCACAAAAGGCCGCGGAAACGCTCTTTTCGAGCCACAACTGACCCACAACCTGTTTGTGGGAGCACGAAAAAACAGCTATAATATAAACGGTTCGTGAGATGGGCCTGAAAGCCAACCGCGAGGAAATGTAAGAATAAGTAAAATGCCGTAGGTATGAAATGGAGTATTAAATAGTAGGTATGAAACAGGAAAACCGAAGACGGGAAAAGGATACAGCTAGAATGTGGAGATCTTAATCAAGTCTGTAGCTCAGCACCTTCTTTCTGGGGGACACACAGAATAGAGGTCGTCGAGGCTTCTTGAAGCTCGTCACTGCCTACCGCTGTCAGAAGGGCCCTGGTTCAGCAGTTACACCCCTGATGCAGCAGGAACAATGACCATAAAGCCTCTGAATGTCGAACTTCTTCTGTTAGCATTCAAAAATCGCGGTTTTTGCTTCTACTGAGTTCAGCTAAGCACAGGACTGTAATAATACATGAAAGATAAGTAACATCTACCGTACCTTCTGCCATCTTTGGCCACGCCTGGAACATGACAGCTTGCATTCTCTAGATCCAGGGAAGTAGGCTTGACATAATGGCTTGTGTTGTGAAACGAAGCCAATCCAAATCCGGTAACGATGGAAACCGCCAACTTCTTAGATGAACTTATCTTGTAGAGCCTGGCGGTTTGCAGTGATCGATTCTTCTGGGTAGCAGGCAAGACCCGACAGCATGCTGCAAAACCAAAATTAGGATTAAGCCAACCATTCAAAAATAAATTTTGTTTCAAACTGGTTTGACAGGATCACTGATCACGCGCGAACGTTTGGCGATTTCTATTATTTAGTTTACATGTTACGGAGGTAGCTACGGTAAACTTCCGGAGACGTCAAACTGCTTTGGTATCTACGCGTGAAACCAAATATATCGGGACATCTCTACCAACCATCAGGTTTCACTCTAGTCGGATTATCTTCGCCCTCCTACTCCTTCATGAATGGTTCCTGGATTGGTCCATCTAGGGACGTCTTCTGTCACAACCCATCACTCGAAAGTGAGCATTTCAGAGAAACTTCCAATAGTGCCCCTTACGCTACCCGCCCGAACGGAGGTCGAATCCAGCAGAGATTCCGAAAAGAGATCATCCACGGCATGCGAGGTTTCTATCTTACAGGTCGGTTCACTTGTAAGGTACCTACGCGTGCCAAACACTTCTGCCCCCCCCCCCCCCCGGTCCCTACGAGGTTTAATCGGACCGGCAGCAAAAACAGATCATCTAGAGCACATGACCTTAACATCTTTCAAGTTTCGTCCCACTGGCTCTAGATAATTTCTGGCTCGTAAACAGCACACCTGGTACTTACCTGTATCTTCACGATACACAACCGAACTTTTTGTAGTGGTCATCCTCAAATAGACTGGGAATAGATGTAAAACCAGACTGGGCATGTGGCGCAGTAAAAAAACATCCTTGTCACAGCCACTAGAAAAAAGAAAAAAAAATATGAAAATTTGTGTCTTGCAAATCCAAAAGACCGTTGTTAATTACCTGCAGTGTATAATGCAAAATTTTTACTTTCTTCCTTTTAGAAGAAGTTAATGTTTCCTGGTAATGCAAAACTGACTGTAGGGAGCACGACAGTAAGATTTCAATTCAATGGGTATTTTTTTTAGCAGACTTTCTTTCAACTTAATCGTTTCCATAAATAACAAAGCATTAGTTTATACGCAAGGTAGCCAACAATGGCTGCCTATGTGTTAGTATTTCTACGTGTCTTGCCAAATATTATCCGATTCCTTAATAGGCAGTTTGGGGAATCACCAACGCCACTAAAATCCAATATATAGTATATAACTTACTTGTGAAATTGACAAGAGCCATTCCTGCATAACTTGACCAAGTGCAAATTTCTGCCCTTTTTGCGATGATGGAACCGTGTCCGGTCGGGAGCTTCCGGCGTTGCTGGAATGGAGACCATGGTTAGGACAACTCTTTATTCAATGTCGTGCTCCCATGTTTTCCATGGACACAAGGCCTCCTTCTTTGAGGAATACAGATTAGTTTACAGAGCAAAACAACACCAGAGATAGTGCCAAGACTTGTAAAAAAAGTGACACACTGTCGAATAGCAGGGACACCAGCACCGCTGGTGTCGAAAAAAAGAGAACTTAGCAAGCGTTGCCATGAGAGCACGAAAGTTCACTTTATTTTGATGTTGAAGTATTTAGAAATAACTTATTGTTGTTTTGCTTATTAAGAAAGTGCAAAAGTGCAGTTTGAACAAGTATGCGTACTATAATAAGCAGAGGCGTTACTGGCCAAAAAGTTTTTTTTTTCGGGGGGGGGGGGGGGGGGCAAAGTATATACCGAATGGCTGTTCATTTTTTACCAACTGTTTTTGCAGAAAAAAAGACTCATAATAAGAAAAAACAAGTGATTTTTGTTTTTCCCCAAGCTCGTTTTTCCAACTTGATCAGCTTTGAGCCTGAAGAGGACCCTTGCCGAGGAGGGCTGAAATATAGCTCTAATAAAATTCAGCTGACGTATCCATTTTGCACTGTCAAATATGATTTGGTTATGAATGGCCGACACATTGGGGTGGTTGCATCGCCCTCCCCCCACATATGTGATGCCCCTGGTAATAAGACGTAAACAGCACATATAGCACTATGCAACTTCTTACACCTATGTGAACAATGAAATGAAATAGTCTATCAACAAGTCAAATCTTTGTCACACTAGTTGCATTTTTGATCAGAATTCTCCTCACAATTCTCCTATTTTGCATTTTTGGACCATTCAGATGAAGCGAATTCTCCTTTTTCTTCCATTTTTGTTCGAATCGAGAACAAGGAAAGCCTCCTGATTCCAGCCAAATTTTGCAGAATCGAAAAGTTTCTCCGATAATGAATTCTCTATTCTCCTCTCCACGTTCTCCTCCCTGGTTGGTCAACAGAAGTTGCGTTTTTTGCCTTTTCTCCGTAGGTCGGTTAACCTACCTATTTGCTACTATTGACCGTTTTTCGTCTTGCCGGTCGGTTCGACTGAGCTCTAAAAAACGGCTTATATATAAAAACAAGACCAAAGGTTCCGATGGGATCCCAAAAATTCAATATTTGATCCAGACAATTAGGTTTTGTCATCGCCAGATCCAGTCTTCGCCAGGCCAAACAGCTAGTCATTAAGAAATCCAAGCTCAGATATGGATTCAGCATGTGCGTTTACCTCTATAAGCCGATGGAAACGATCCTAGCTTACTTCTGTGAATTTTGCGGTTCTGCCGAAATTCAACAACTACTTGTCCGGCGAAAAACTAAAGCTCAAAAACGGATTCACCGTATCTCCTTACCCCTATATCCAACATCTAATCAACTTGAAATAAAAAGTTAACTTTTAACAAATTTTCCGGTTTTGGCCGGATTCTGGGCGATCTACTTGTCCGGAGATAAAACGGTTTTCGTATTCTTGTTCAGCATGCCTTCTTACCCCTACATCAAACATCTAATCAACTTCAGATAAAACTTTAACTTCTAACAAACTTTCCGGTTTTGGCCGGATTCCGGACGAACTACTTGTCCGGCGAGAAAACGGTGTTCATATTCTTGTTCAGCATGCCTTCTTACCCCTATATCGAACATCTAATCAACTTCAAATAAGACTTCTACTTTTAACAAACTTTCCGGCTTTGGCCGGATTCCGGACGAACTACTTGTCCGGTGAGAAAATGGTTTTCATATTTGTGTTCAGCGTGTCTTCTTACCCCATAATTGACTATCACATTAGCTGTTTAAAAATTTTTTGCTTGCCCCTTAATTTAAACACCCTCCCCCACCCTTAAATGTAAAGCTACAGGGCCCATCTACGAACTCGAACTTACTCTTGACCCAAAGAATGCTCACACCAAGTTTCATCAAAATATCTCATTCCCTTCGAGAGCTATCGTGCTTACAGACGGACGGACAGACGGACGGACGGACAGACGGACGGACAACTTTTGCGATGTCATAGGTATCCCTCCACTTACGTTTTGGGATCCCAAAAACGGCGTCTTTCCATCGCACGCCTATCTCTCCAATGAAAATTTTGAATTTCGCGCCGTGCCAAGACTGTAGGTCGGTTGGCCGAGGGGTGTTCCAATCCTTGGTACTCTCTGTACACCCTTTTCCCGGCACTGGCAGGCACCGACCAAAATCGTATGCTCCGGCACCGGTGCCAGCCATAAGTTATGCGAATTATCTTTCAAACACTCTAAAGATGCTTATTTTAATGTTTGAACACGTGGATAACGGTGCCAGCACCAACCAGGCACTACGGCACCGGGCACTTGCTGTACACTAAAATCAAGAGTGGGAAACCTCTCGGTTTCAGCCCTGTGAAACCTCTTCGGCCATAAGTTATGCGATTTATCTTTCAAACACTTCTAAAGATGCTTATTTTAATGTTTGAACATGTGGCTAATGGTGCCAGCACCAACCAGGCACTACGGCACCGGGCACTTGCTGTACACTAAAATCAAAGAGTCGGAAGCCTCTCGGTTTTGGCGCTGTGAAACCTCTTCGGCCATAAGTTATGCGATTTATCTTTCAAACACTTCTAAAGATGCTTATTTTAATGTTTGAACACGTGGCTAACGGTGCCAGCACCGACCAGGCACCGTGGCACTGGGCACCTGCTGTACACTAAAATCAAGAGTGGGAAACCTCTCGGTTTCGGCGCTCCGCTAGTATTGGAGAGTGACGTGGAAAGTGAACACAAAAACGCTGGATCATTAGGACCGAAAGTTTCAAAAATACTGGTTACCCTGAACCGAAGTATGTTGGTTGGCGCGGAAACAAGCCCTAAACCACGGTCGGACCATGGTTTCGTAATATCAGATACTACGATAACTGGCCAGATACTACAGTGACTACAAGACCCAGGCAAGACCGTGGTATCAGATACCATAGTATCTGCAAAAATGCAACTACTGCCCAACTAGATTTTTTTCTAGTTGTCTTCACTAACGGGATCCTCTCAAGCTGACCAGAATTCCTATCTACACTACAGGAGGGGTATGCAACCTCGAACTTTAAATGAACTCGACTCCACCCTAAAAAGGTTTTCAGTCATAACAAGGTTCTAACTGTCAAGATGGAAACCTGTGATGACGGTGTAAACTAAATTATATCGGAATTCCGTAAAAGCGTGACGTCACACCTATTTGATGTAATTTGCCTATAAAAACAAAAAACTGTAGTTTATTCCTAACGGTGAGTATATATTATTATTATATTTGAATATATATATACAGAGCCGAGCGGCCAGCGAGGCGCAGGTTGCGTTAACATTTATAAACCGTACTAGGGACAATCAAATCCTACTTTGGGGTCCTCAATCGCAAGACGTCACTATTTACGTCATGACTTACAGAATTCCGTTACAATATAGTCAACATGTGATGACCTTGGACCCTTTTCGACTGCACAGGAGTTTGCTTGTAAGATTTTCAGGCCAAATTGAGGCTATAAAAATTTGAGGTTAGATTGTAGCCTGTAGGAGGGGTATAACATTCTAACTTAGAATGTTATACCCCTCCTACAGGCTACAAGATTTCTTCCGTAGATTTCTTATCCCTGTAAATGCTACATTAGTCTGTTAGTGTGGTTCCCACCTAGGTCCTATACATCCTGTATACTTACATCATTAGCAAGAGGAGAGGAAAATTACAATTTTGTATTATTTCATTATTACATTCATAATTCTTCTGTCAATATTCTTCTTCTTCTTCTTTCTATCGATCGTAATGTTTTCTTTCTATATGAGTTCGTAAAACCTCAGCAGTTTGACTACCTACATGTCGTCAATCGGGTGACCTTTCTTTTTCGATAACATGTTGACTGTCGGAACTGTCCTCTACTGTCTCGTTGGATCTTCCTTTAGCTGTATGCTTAGCGAATTTTGGCGCTAGATTTAAATTCTAATGTGGTAGTGATTTATTTTTATTTTTTAGTGATTTATTTTTAGTGATTTATTTTTATTTTTATTTTTATTTTTTTATTTTTTACCCGCTCCACCAGACCTGAAGTTAGGGAATCTGCGAGACATTATTAAACGTCGTGCTGGTTTTAAGCATGTACCATTCCTACAATCTCCTTTCGGTTCAAGGGAAGATTCTGTATGGTATTACAGATTGAAATCAGGGAGCCTTTTGCTGAATTCAGTTTTGTTCAGTTGGAATTTACACCATTCACCATTGTGTAGAGTGTGTTCGGTGGCAGCTGAAACTGCCCAACACATCTTTTTTGAATGTTTCCCAAGTACACCAGAAACCAAGAAGCTGAAGATCAGTTGCCGAAGACTAAAGATACCAGAAGCATTTGATTCAATCATCAATATGCAACTTCCTTCGCATATAGAAAGGCCGATCTATACCACGATGATTCAGATCCTAAAGAAGACGCTGGATTGCTGAACCTCTGAAAATACGGATTTGACGTCAAAGGGGTGAAAGGACTAAAGCGTAGTCCACATACCCTCTCATCTTTTTGGAATTGGAATATTTTAGTGTGTTAAACTTAAAGTGACTCTACTGAGACTTCCGGTATCCAGGACTAAAGGTTCACAAATCAGGTAAAAGCCAGGATTCACCTTCCAGATTCCCAGATGTCCAGATTTGGCAGCCTTTCCAGATTTTCATGATAGTGATGACAGCTAATTTTGCCATTCTTCAGCATTTCCCCCTCGCATTTCAAACATATCTTGCATCCCAACCACAACTGTCAATCACTTTCCACTTCCTACATTTGCATGTTTACTATGTTTCTCGAACGAATTGCCTCTATGGCACCTTCCAGACATCCAGAATTTGGGGTGTCTAACACCCCCGGCTTCCAGAGGATTTTGGCCTGGCTTCACCTTCCAGATCCATCTCGACAAAAATGGCTGTCTGGAATCCGGAAGAAAAATCTGGAAGGTGAAGCCTGGCTTTAGCCCAACTGGAAAGAACCTTGTCTTGCCTTGTCGGGTGTGTATGGGCTCGGCTTTTGCCCTAAACGCCGCCAAATATAAACTTTCAGTCAATCGCCCATTATTGTCGTCTCCTACAGTTGAGGTATGCTTATGTGAACAGTTACTTTAATGTGAACACTGCAGTTTTGGGCTAAATGGTAGACTGAAGATCCAAAATATCTGTGCAGGTGTTTTCAGCTGCCCTTCTTACCTACTTTGGCTAACTGGTAGTTAGCTTTAGACACAGCAAGTGCATGAAAATGGCAAAGTCCGAAGTCAACAAACGTTCACATAAGCATACCTCTACTGTACTTAAAATTAACACGAAATTCGTCACATCCCTTAATTCACAGTCTTGCGGTAGGCTAAGGCCGGAAAAGCAAACAAATTTGCAGAATGCCTCAAGCACTTGTAATCCTTGTCTTTACCTAATGTCACATATCCAAGTACCAAAGCTGTAGATGGGGCTAGCTTTTGTGATTTCGTCTTACGAATCAGCTGGCTCATTTGGGAACTATATCTTCTTGGAAAGAACCTCCGCGGAAATATTTTATTTTCAGTTTTACGAAAGTATTTTCTTAATTATTTCCTAAAATCAAGGACATGCTAACCGCAAAGTAAACAAATATTTTTAAGCAAATATATAATTTCAGGATCCCCGTGCCCGTGATAATTTTTGTCACAAGGGTTTTGCTTACAAATGCATTTCTAGCACCCTTAAAGTGCGCAACCCAACCCAAAGAGAAAAAGGATACTTTTGACCAAATGATAGCCTACATACTCATGGCCCCCAAGGGCCCATGATCATTTTTGCCTCAATAGTTTTGCTTATAAGTGAATTCCTTGATGTACAAAAAATACTTTTGAGCAAATTTACATTTTCATGATCTCCATGAGCCCATCATCATTTTTAAAAATCGGCAATTTCTACTTTAATCCTTTGACCATAAAAGCTTCCAGCTCTGTGCCATATGAGCTTCCAGCTCTTATTGATTTTAATTGCCATGAAGTCAGGCTAACTGAATCATAAGAGAAAATGTGTGCGTGGTCTTCATGTGCATGAAAGATGGATTAAGGGTGTCATCAATGGCTTTTTTATCCTTGGCACCAGCAAATTTTTCAGGGGAAGTTCAGCTACTTTTTTAGAGCTTGATTTTACTTGTGATAAAATGAAACAGCTTAGACACATCCACTTCTGTTCGTTTAAGACAAACAAAAAATCAGTAGCATGTGTAATATTGTAGCCTAAAATTATAGAAATGGTTGCTTCTGCTCAGATGGAAGTGAAGGTAGAGAACAGGTAGCGCCACCTTGTAGTACAGCCAGCACCTACAATTAAAAAAAATGTGCACTATTGGCAAGAGGCTTTGTGTGACCACCCTACCTTAAATTGCCTACAACAGTTGGGCAACAGAATTTTTGTGGATTCTCCTGACTCCTGAGTAGGGGAATCTTCTACTCAGGTGAAAAAGAATCCAATGTACAAAGGAATTCGAGTTGGTAGAGACGACATTTACATCGAGATGACATTTACATACAGACGACATCGTCATTGTAGGGAATGACATAGTTTTGAGTGGAGAAACACAGAGACAATGGGGGAAAGCATGTCGAGCGAGTTGTGAACGAAATTACAAACCAGAAATTGTTGCGATTGCTATTGCTATGACTGAAAGGGTTTCACACATTCACACTAACGACCTAGGAGACCAAAATAGGCTTTATGTATATTGATAATTAACTGTGTTCCAACAAATCAGCTGTAACCTTACTGTATTTCTTCTCCTAACCTTTCTGTTACTAGACATCTAGTCACCACAAAATGCGAGTAGTAATGCCAACAACATTTTTTTTTCAGATGCGAATTCTAGGCTGCTTGATTATCAGCGTCTGTTGCCTTGCCGTCAGTTCATCTGAAGAAGCATGTTTAAAAGAGTCAAAAGGAACAGGTTGTGATGCATCAGAGGCGGGCTCAAGCAATAGATACTCCATAGGTTTGTCTTTGATTCCATATCGGTATCAGCGTTGTCCTACTACCACTGTTTTATTCTGCCGTGCTGATCGGCGGCATTCTCTTATAGTTTCTTAGGGACTTGTCTTTCGTCTCTGGACCTTCATGCAAAACAACACTAGGGAGTAGCGCCATGACCTATCCTTTCCATGCATCGGAAACGGGCCATACTCGTAGTGCCGACCACTACGCTCGCGACACAAACTTGCGGTCTGCACACATCGAGGAAACAGGGGATGTTGTATCCTTTTTTGCTCTGTTCGGAATATGGAGTTATCAGAGCCAGCGCTGGTGCGGCGACTGATTGAGTTTCAGTAGGGGCGTTCTCTCACTTTTTTCAAGTCTTGGTGCTACTGCCTGGTATTAATTTGTTCTGGATTATATTCAAACCGGATCAGAGCCAAATAACACTAGGGAGTAGCGCCAAGACTTGAAAAAAGTGACACACAATGGAATAGCAGTGACACTAGCACCACTAGCGATAGAGAACGTCCCTACTGAAGCTCATCCAGTCATGCGCCGGCGCTGGCTTCATTAACATCATATGCTGAACACAGCAAAAAAAGGTATAACCTCCCCTATTTTTAAGATATTTGCAGACCGCATCTTAGCTTTACTAGAAGTTTGCAAACCCTTATCTGTCTCGCTTTAATGCCGCAAGCATAATGAGCGGTGATACGACTATGGCCCGTTTGCAAAGAATGGAAAGCATAAGTTATGGCGCTACTCTCTAGTTTTATTTTGCTTTGAACCAGATGTTCGCACCAAATGGGCCTATTATATACCCATTATACTAAAGTGGATCTTCAGACCAGCGCAAAAATTTACTGTCTGGAGAAAAGTAACTAGCAAAATTAAAAAGCTCATCCCGAAACTGACTAAAACTCTTGTGTCATTTTCTCCAACTATCTAATTTTTTTTCATTTCTTCCACTAAACCATCCAATATTTAGTCACTCAAATTTCCATTCTTTCGATTTTGGTTATCAATGAAGAAGGGTACAAATGACCTCAAATAACGTCTGGAGGTGTGAACAGGCGAGCTGTCCAAGAAAAGCTTGACGTCACTTTCTGCTCAATGTGAGACAAAGGTGAAATCTAAGTGTGACCCATATAGGCCTAGGCACGACATCCTTATATAACCTATATTATTATTTGTTACTGTAGATGCAAACCAAGATTGGTCAAAGTACAAGCAACTGATACAGGATGCTGTCAGAGAGTACATTCCTTGTGACTCAACTAACTGTTCCTGTTACACATCTCTCATCGATCAGGATTTGTCCACCTTCGAAGATGGAGTTTATAAAGATATGGTGAACAGAGCCAAAGAAAAGTAAGTTTTTATCCTTTTTTTAAAGACCAGTTCTGTTTTTCGTGAGAATAGCACCTCCTGTACCTCCAGAGGCGCCGAGACATCCCCCCCGTTCGGACTGGGTGAGCGCTTTGATGTTACTGAGATCCGATGGTTCGGTCCGGAGAGGAGTGTTCTTTAGTTCAGTTCATTTTCACTTTATTCAGTAAACGTGCGACGGACAAAGCCGATTTTTGTTTTGTTGTTTTCCAGCATCAGTAAAAGAAAGATTAAAAAAGTTACTAGGTTACAGTATGTACAGTGGACGGACAAATATCACTATCATGAACAGCTTTGGACCTGGGATTAAAAAGCGTGCCAATTGAACGTTATGTTCCAAATGGAAGTTACGTTATGCCGGTACGAAGTACCGGCTCTGCAGTGGACCTGATATAACTGATAACGTGGGCAATATAATAGCAATATCTTTGATTATAATGTTGTTCGCGATTTTAAAGAAGGCAAAACCATTCTCGATGAAATTCAAATTGCGCGGTGCAATTGATAAGTTTGACTTGTCGCTTGTCGAGACGCCATCTGTGAGCTTGTTCCACACTACTTACCGTAGTTACTACGCATGACGTCACGAATATTGGCTATTTTGCGTCAAGGCTGGAACGCTTTTTTTAATTTTCGGCTAAACGTCACTCCACGGGGTAATCCAGCCATACTACGCTCCCGAGCATGGTAAGCAAATAGTTACTATTAGTTACTGTTTGGAGAAAGTTGGAACGGTCAGCGTTGTAACTTTTCGTGAGGCTGGAACGGTAATACTAACTAATAGTTACTATTGGTAGAGGGGTGGAACACCGTCTATATTCTCAAAATCACTACGGCAGCCAATTGTGAAAAATTCAAATCCCCGGAAAGAGTTAAAATTATTCAGGTGTGTTGAGATACATGTATAAGCTGACTTTTCACTTAAACTTAAGCTCTGTTCTCATAGATGGTGACACGAAGTTTAAGAGCTAGCCCATGGGGATCCCTCCTGATAGATACTTGTTTTCATTATGGAAGTGGGCTACGTTCTCTGGATCAGATTAGCACTTCTGGAAAGATGTCGTATCAAACGCTCTGGTTTTGTTTCAGAGGCGTTTTGTATCAAATTGTCGACAAGAAGTTATACCGCCAAGACGAGTGTATGTTCCAGTTCCGATGTTCTGGAGTTGAGCATTTCCTACTAGAAATCATCCAGGATTTGCCTGATATGGAATTCGTCCTAAACACAAGGGATTGGCCCCAGAGTCCGAGGTATGGAAGGGAGCCCCTTCCGGTCTTCTCCTTCAGTAAGGTTAGTGAATTCTCTCCCTTATGTCCATGGTTTTTGGGTAAATTTTGATGTTTGAATTAGTAAGTAAGAAAGTATTGAAAATTCGTTGGGTGGGAATGTTCAAGACAGGTCTTGGACTGGAAGAATTAACGATAAGTATTGAAATGTTGGCGGATGGTATGACAGTTGGGGCTATGAGACCTTATATTGGTAATTGAAGGCAAACATATGGTCCTTACTTCTGTCCGACGTACTGGTGTCTGGATGAGAGTGTGGTTCACATGGTCTGCGGGTGTATCGAGCTAAGGGAATGGAGGAAATGCAGGTAGCCTATTGTGTGTGTGAAATTCACGAACAGTTTTTAAGAAGAGTTGTTAAAGTTTAACTGAAAGCCAACTCATTTGTGTGTCATTTAATTGGATACACTGAATTATTTGGATTCTGCAAAGGGATTTTTTGATTTTCCACTATCTGCTCTAGTTATGAGGCTCAGAATATCTCCAGCCGCCCCCACAGCGTAAATTCTACTATGACGTGGGAAATTTTAATCTCAACACAAATGCGGCTTTTCAGTGGGCAGTGGTGAGATCGGTGAAGATTGCTTATTGCCTGAACAAAAAAAAATTGATAAATCTTTCTCGTAAGGCATACAGCAAAAATACAAGTGCATAGAGGCACCACAAATCACACGGAAATTCCACTATCTGAAAATCGATTATTCGTGAATAGCGGAACAACGAAGTAACTCATTTTCAGCGAGTCTTCAAGCTAATTTAAGTGAAGAAGTGATGGGTAACTAGAATGTCCTATCCTAGCCCTTTTCGGTTAAACTTTAAGGAATACTATACTACTGTAGAGAGAATGGGGAGCTTCCTGAGGCTAGCGATGGAACACAGAAGTAGAGTTTTGGAATAAGTAAATGCGAATGAAATGGAAGCCATAATGTACGTCATTAGAGTAGAAAAAGGTTTCGGAGGAGATTTTTGTGTTAGTGTTTGGTTTTTGTGATTAATTGTTGCCAAGGTCCTAGAAACTACCTAACCCTTTTCAGCAAGCGAAGCGAGAACTGCAAAACGAACCTATTCTTGGAATCGCCTTCTATTTTGAACCGTGGGCATTTTGATCGTGGGCATTCTGAGCGTGGGCATTGTGAGAGTGGGCAAATAGATCGTGGTGATTTTGGGAACCTTTGCCATCTATGTAAATCATATGATTCGGGGGGGGGGGGTCTGGGAAGAGCCATAAGAACTTGACAGCGCGAACCTTAGTTGACATGCATGCTACCTACCCTAGCAAATGCCATATGAGCTTGCAGCTCTTGTTAGTCTTGCAATCGGCCTGTACCTTCTATTCTCGCAGACATTTTGGGCGTACATGGTTGTCTTCTATCGTACTAAAGCTTTACTGGTGGCGCCATCTTGGTCTTTGCTCTAGAAAGCGTAGTTCTGTGTTTGGCCGCTAGGCTGTGTTTATGTCTTCTGTTTATTGGTGGATTTTAGAGACTGCCTTTATCTCGCATATCCAAGATAAATCTGAATACGTAGTTTTGTAGGACTTCTCTGGCCTTCAGAAGGGTAGGGAAGGAAAGAGTGGGGTAGGGGCAAATGCATCTTACCACTATGCGAATGTCCGTTAATCAGGGCAGGAAGGTCCGCTGGTTACAACAAATTAATTTCCATTTTTGTATTCGATCAGTGTTACATATAAGTTATATTCTTCTTCGAGTGTCCTCAAAGCACATGCACCCAGAGTCCGATAAGGTTTTGTATGTGAAAGTAGTATTTCGCGTCACTATGAAGAAACCAGGAAGAAACCTACATATGATCCCTCCAAACTTTGGAGCGAAGGAGGAAATTCGCCCCGACTGCGAAAACCGGACTGGTGTGCGCGTGCCTTAATTTTTATGGCACTTGCCTTCCGGCCAAGTGCCATATACCGATCACTTTTCCGTCGGTCGGTCTGTCGGTCTGTCGGTCGGTCGGTCGGTCGGTCAGTCCGGTGATCGCGAGTTAGGGTACTTCCAGATGTGCTAGGACGATGAAACTTGGCAGGCGTATTAGGGGCCCGACCAAACTAACTTGGAAATCGTCACTTGCCCGATCCGACCATCGTGGGGGGAGGGAGGGGAGCCGGAATCCGGAATTTAGTGACATGCATAACTTTCGAACGGGTAATCGGATCTTAATGAAACTTGATATTTGGAAAGACACCATGTCTCACATGTCCCAACTCAAGTCCGGACCGAATCCGATGAATGTGGGGGGGGGGGTCGGAGGGGGGAACCGGAAATCATGTTAAACGCTTAGAGTGGAGCGATCGGGATGAAACTTGGTGGGAGGAACAAGCACAACCCCTAGGTACATCATTGACAGAACCGGACCGGATTCGTGCACTGGGGGGGGGGGAGTTGGAGGGAAGTTCCGGAATTCCGGTCATACGGAGTTAAGATACTTCCAGGTGGGCTAGGACGATGAAACTTGGCAGGCAAATCAGGGACACGACCAGATTAACCTGGAAACAGTCAGCTTCCCGATCCGACCATCGTGGGGGGAGAGGAGGGAGGGGAATCCGGACTCTTGAGGCATGTATAACTTCCGAACGGGTGATCGGATCATAATGAAACTTGGTATGTAGAAAGACCACATGTCTCGGATGTCCCATTTCAAGTCCGGATCGGATCCGATGAAGCTGGGGGGGTCGGAGGGGGGGGGTCCGGAAACCTTATGACATGCTTGGAGTGGAGCGATAGGAATGAAACTTGGTGGGAAGAACAAGCACAAGCCCTATGTAGATCAGTGACAGAACCGGACCGGATTCGAGTATTGTGGGGGAGTTAGGGGGTCCGGAATTGCGGTGATCGCAAGTTAAGGTACTTCCAGAGTTCCAGACATGCTAGGACGATGAAACTTGGCTTGAAAATTAGAGACTTGACATGATTGGCTAAGAAATAGTTAGTTCCCAGAACCGGCCATCCCTTAAAGTACTAATGCTAACCGCAAAGTACAAAAAATACTTTTAAGCAATAGATACATTTTCGTTATCCCTATGAGCCCATGATCATTTTTGCCTCAAGGGTTTTGCTTACAACTGAATTCCTTAAAGTACAAACAATACTTCTGAGTAAAATATACATTTTCGTGCTCCTGGTGATCATCTTTTTTGCTTCAAGAGTTTTGATTACAGATGATTTCTAGCGCCCTTAAAGTGCGCACAGCCAAATGCATTGCCAAACGATACAGTCTCGTGATTTCCAAGGATCCATGATCATTCTTATATCAAGGGTTTTGCTTACAAATGATCAAAAGAAACCCACGAATTGACGAATTCCTACTTTCATCCTCTGACCTAGCCTTGCAAGTGCCATATGAGCTTCCAGCTCTTGTTCATTTAAAATTTACAATCCGTAATTGATCCATACATATTTGTTAGAAACCAAAATAGTGCTAGATCTGTTATCACAATTAAGGGATCAACTAAGAGATCTATTAGCCTATTTACAGTGAACCTAAGCTTTATTTATACAGTTCATGATTTTGTAATACGGTTCATCAAAATACAAACGCGAATAAAAATCACAAAGTTTAAAAAACACGAGTTTAGAAATAGTTCGTCATAATAGCAATGACAATTCTTATATAAAAAAAAAACAAAAAAAAACAAACAATTTGGATAAAAACTGTTAATCAAGAATCGAATTTTCAAAATTATTGTATAACAATATCAAATAAATACAAGGGGCTGCTAAATCGGGATTTTAATTTTAAAAGGTGTTGGAAATGTTTAGTAAATACGGCTCGAAAGAGTTAAGGTATCTTTCTTATGAATGTGGACTAAAAGTACCCATCGCACCCCTTATATATATCACTAGCTCTCCTGTCTAATTACAAACTTCAGAAATCCTGGCCCTTCGCCATTGTTTTGATTACACGAAACTTCTCGTGTACCGCACAGGGGTTGTACCAGGGACCCATAAACTTCCTGTAATGCCTCGCCATTCAGGGGGCTTGTCGATAAGAGATTTCTGATGCTATGTTGACCGACCGGAAGATAGTTCGAGAAATACCCACGGTCCAATCACGTCCAAGGCCAGATAGACAAAATTTGGGATTGGCTGCTGGCGCCTTAAGGGAGGAGTCTCTTTGGCGCGCACGTCCAATGAGGCAAACAAGAATGCCGATTTGACCCAAGTGGGATTTTTGGAAAGTAGGCAAGGATCGGACAACATAGCAACATAGAAGCATAGGAAATGACAAGCCCCCTGTAAAGGAAATTTATGGGTCCCTGGTTGTACGTATGGGCTGGATCTGTGGAACTGGCTGCGCTGCCATTCTCTATGTTCTTGTTCGGTCGGGAATGTGGGGAGGGGGAAGTATGTGACGATGGACGTCTTCCAGTAGTTGGCAACCAAACTTGGTAGAAAGTTGGTGTCTACGGTTTGAAAAAAGATGTGAGGCCAAACTTGTTGAGAAGGGAAATGTAGGGGATTAAATCCCACCACTCGATTTCCGAAAAATTGGTTTCGTTGCATTCGTTGTTTTGTCGTATCATGTGGCTCCAGAGTTATAGGCTACTCTACGTGACAGATGAGACCCTCTCTCTTGTTGTTGATGTACTCTGGAAGGTTGTAGGCTACGTGCTTCCTGTTCTTTTACGATTGACCTTTCCAGAGGGGTAGTCTTATCTTGACGGTACCGGATATTTTTAAAACTCTTTCAGCATTAGGCTACGTGGCTACCCAACATCAAGTATTGAGGCATACGTTATTAGTAATCAGTTACCAATAATAAATGACTCCTTTCATCAGGGTTATGCTACATCAATGAGTGCCGCAAAATACGCCTTTTCTGCTTAAAACGGGCTCAGTCCAGTTCAGTTTTATTAAATACAAAAAACATATGAACAAAATAAGTGTCGGTCCCTACCAAGCTCCATGACCCGCTACATATGGGTTAATATAAAAATAATTAACAAATAAATGAGTCTTGTCTGTATCAAAACAAAACAAACAAGAGCTGGAAGCTCATATGGCACTTGCAAGGCTGGTTCAGAGGATGAAAGTAGCAATTCGTCAATTTGTGGGTTTGTTGTGATCATTTGTAATCAAAACCCTTGAAGCAAAAAATGATGATCAACTCGTCGGGAGGGGATGATCATGGGCTCATAGGGATCACGAAAATGTATATTTTGCTTAAAAGTATTTTTTGTACGTTGTGGTTAGGATTAGTACTTTAAGCTGGGATGGTCGGATCTGAGAACTGACAATTTCTAAGCCAATCTTGTCAAGTGTCTAATTTCCAAGCCAAGTTTCATCGTCCTAGCACATCTGGAAGTACCTTGATTCGCGATCATCGAAATTCCGGACCCCCCTCCAACTCCCCCCACAGTGCCCGAACCCGGCCCGGTTCTGTCACTGATGTATCTAGGGCTTGTGCTTGTTCTTCCGACCAAGTTTCATCCCAATCGCTCCACTCTAAGCGTGTCACAAGAATTCCGGTTCTCCCCTCCAACTCCCCCCCAACATTCATCGGGTTACATACGGACTTTAAATAGGACATTTGAGGCATGAGGTCTTTCCAGATATCAAGTTTCATTAAGATCCGATCACCCATTCAAAACTTACGCATACCTCAAGATTCAGGATTCTCCCTCCCTCCACTCCCCCCACGATGGTCGGATCAGGGAACTGACTATTTCTAAGTCATTCAGTCAATTTCATCGTCCTAGCACGTCTGGAAGTAGCCTACCTTAACTTGCGATCACCGAATAACGGACCCCCCTCTAACTCCCCCACAGGGCCCGAATCTTGTCCGGATCTGTCACTGATGTACACAGGGCTTGTGCTTGTTCTTTCCACCAAGTTTCATTCCGATCGCTCCACTCTAAGCGTGTCACATGATTTCTGGTTCCCCCCTCCGCCTCCCCCCCCACATTAATCGGATTCGGTCCGGACTCGAAATAAGACATCTGAGACATGACGTCTTTCCAAATATTAAGTTTCATTAAGATCCGATCACCCGTTTGAAAGTTATTCATGCCACTAAATTCCGGATTCCGGCTCCCCTCACTCTCCCCACGATGGTCGGATCGGGCAAGTGATTATTTCTAAGTTAGTTTGGTTGGATCCCTAACATGCCTGCCAAGGCTCTGGAAGCCTAGCACATCTGGAAGTACCCTAACTCGCAAACACCGGACCGACCGACCGACAGACCGACGGAAAAGTGATCGGTATATGGCACTTGGCCGGGAGGCAAATGCCATAAAAAGACCAATTGAAGGATTTTTGGCATCCTCTCAGTATATCATCACACCAGCAACCCTTTTCTTCCACGAAAGTGCTATAAATACTGAACAGAACGCACATCACGTCCTTCAGGTAGTAACTCGCAAGCGGCTGGTCCCTTTGCTCACTACCTGGATACGGTTCGGCGACTCCGGAGTTCTTAATTTCCTTCCGCTAGTCTAACGAATCATCAATGAATGGCAGTGGCAAATGACAATGCCATACCTTTTCATTTTATTTCTGTTCTTGCTTGAAATTGTTTGCTACACAGGATAATAGCGTTTCATGCCCGAAGTCTTGGCTGGTGTGATGGTGGCCCAGTAGAGAGGGTATGTTTGTGTCAAACAGAAGGTGAAGGTTGGCTTAGGACCAGTATGCCCAGGTTTTGCTACGGACCTTTAATAGCCGCGTTCGTTTTCGTCGTTCGGTTCGCCGTTCCAGTCGTCGTGTTACTAGACGCGTTTTCTTTCCAACGCCGTTCATATACGGTGTTGAACTGCCGAGAATAAGGCGTTTTGTTTGTTCGGTTGAACTACCGTTGCATTTCGCCGTTCCGAGGCGGGAAGTAGGGTCCGAAATCTCTGTTTGGTAGTTAGGCGTGAATTTTCAAAATTCGCGAAAAAACAAATTAAACTTGTAAACCAAGTTTAAAAGCCCGTTATACTAAAATCTGTTTTTGTACTTTTTTGTGGCTGCTGTTGCAAATATTAAAGTTTAACTGAAAAGCAAACTTATTTTTGTGTCATTTAGTTGAATACACTGAATTATTTGGATTCTGCAAAGGGATTTTTTTGTTTTCCACTACCTGCTCTAGTTATGACGTTCAGAATATCTGCGGCCGTCCCCACAGCGAAAATTCTACTATGACGGGGGAAATTTCTATCTAAACACAAACAAGGCTTTTCAGTGGGCAGTGGCGATATTGGTGAAGATTGCTTAGTGCCTGAACAAAAAAAAGTCATAAATCTTTCTTGTAAGGCATACAACAAATTAGAGGTACCACAAATCACACGGAAATTCCACTATTTGAAAATCGATTATTCCTGAATAGCGGAACAACCAAGTTACGCATTTCAGCGGGTCTTCAAGTCAATTTAAGTGAATAAGTGATGGGTAACTAGGTTGTCCTATCCCAGTCCTTTTCGGTTAAACTTTAAGTTAGTTCTAGTTCTTTAGTTCTAGTTTTTTAGTCTAGTTCGTTCGTGGAACAACGCTTATACAACCTTCCAAAGAAAACGCTAATATGAAAAACTTAAAACGAGGTTTTCCGTACCGAAAACGACGAAAACGAACGAGGCTAAATCGTTATCACCAAAAGTGACAAGCCGTTGAGATGTCACATGCAGCTCTTTCCATTTTCATTACTGACCGCCCTGCAGCCAGCTAGACCGAAAAGCGATAGATATCTGTAAGTGCCGTAAAAACGCGTAACATCGGGACCCTGTTCACTATTGCGTTAACTTGTGTTGTGTAGACGAAACGCGTCGGCTCTTTGGGAATTCTTACGTCGCTCTTTCCTAATCTTGATCGGAAAATTGTCCCTTGCGGATATGGAAGCCAGCCTTGAAAATGACGCGATGTTTTAAAACCCTTTTAGCCGCTTTTATCTGCTTTTCCGTTTCATCTCCTGGATCTTGAGAACAGGAAAAAACAATCCCAGTAGATTCACAGAAGTCCTGTGTGTCGCAAGATGTATTTATCTGGTTGTTTATCCCTGGTCCCAGGGTCACAGCTAGGATATCCCGTATACCTGTTTCCACAGAAACAAAACCAAGTTTCTTTTAGCTAAACAGATTACGTCGAATATTGTATTAGTGAGGTACCAGCCGCCCTCAGATCTCAGATCTCGATAAAAAATTCGCCTCAATGCTTTTTTGGGGCGGCCTCGCTTTCTTCTCCCGTCTGGGTTCCAGTCATAGGTTGTTCGAGGAAGGCGGCTCTCTTCCATACGAATTGGATGTGTTCAGTTCTACGAACCGGTAAACATTCAGGATATTCAAACATTCGATTATTAATTCAGAAAACTACCAAATCCAAAGGCAAATTCCATAATAAAAAAAAATAATAATTTGTTGATTTTTGGGATCGCAAAACGTAGGTGGAGGGACACCTATGACATCGCAAAAGTTGTCCGTCTGTCCGTCCGTCTGTCAACACGATAACTCTCGATGGGAATGAGGTATTTTGGTGAAACTTGGTGTGAGGATTCTTTGGGTCAAGGGAAAGGTTGAGTTCGTACTAGGTCTCTATAGCCCTACATTTAAGGGTGGGGGAGAGGATTCAGATTAATTTGCAAAGAAAATATTTTTAAACAGCTAATGAGATAGTCGATTAAGGGCTAAGAAGACATGCTGAACACGATGATGAAAACCGTTTTCTCGCCGGACAAGTAGTTCGCCTGGAATCCGGCCAAAACCGGAATTTTTTTAAAAGCAAAAGTTTTATTTGTATGCTGAATCCGTATATGACAATCATTTTTTACTCGGACATGTAGTTCGCCCGAAATCCGGCTGAAACCGGAAAATTTTTTATGAGTTAATGTTTTATTTGAAGTTGATTAGATGTTCGATACAGGGGCAAGGAAATACGATGAATTCCTTTCTGAACTTTATTTTTTTGCCGGACAAGTAGTTCGCCCGGAATTTGGCCGAAACCGGAAATTTGGCAGAAGTAAGGCAGGGAGTTTCGATCTGTTTCGTCAAAATAGATGTGACTTATAGAGGTAAACACACATGGTGAATGCTTATATGAACTTGGTTTTCTTAGATGGTTAGCTCTTTGGCTTTAATCTGTTTCTGAATTTTAATAGTAAAAATCTTCAGGGAGTCTGGCGAAGACTGGATCTGGTGAAGACAATTGTCTTGATCCAATATAATTTTTTTGGATCCCATCGAAACCTTTGGTCTGTTTAATGTTAATAAAACACACTCTAACGGATCAGAGGATGATTTCCAACCGGTGTTTTTCTCAAGTCCCATAAGCAACCACGTGACGAAAGGTAAAGATAAATTACGTAAGCCTTTATGAATCGAAAGAGGTAAACAGTGTGTTTTTATTAGGCCCTATTGATACCAGCTTGCCACACCTCTGGTGCCAGGATGATAGTTGTGATGATGTCAACTTATCTCTATGACCTTACTGCAGTTTCTGTATGTTTATTTGTAGGGTGATATCAGCTCTGTTCCTAGGTCGAGTGTTAGTTTGTCGGGTGACCTCAGATCTGATCCTGTGTTGGGGTCACTGGTTAGGCACATTATGACTTCATGATTGACATTAGGAATCGCAGAGCAGTGCATGATATGAAGTGATATTTATTTACATTAAAAGCCCAAGGGCCATAGCAAACACGCAAAAATAAATAGATGTAAATACATAAAGAAACTAACACACTACTACTTCACACTAAGCACCACTCAGACACTTTTCCTGTGTAGACTAGCCACTCTGAGGAACTTCGCCAGGTTTCTTAAACTAAGACAAGACGTACTCCGCTTAATTTTTTCCAACCAATACCTCCCGTGAAATCCTCCCTTAAATCCTCCATTTAAGGTCACAACCACACATAAAATGAACAAGACCCTCATCTCCCTCACCACACATTGGGCAAAAGCAGTGCATGATATGATATGATATTTGTTTACATTAGAAGCCCAAGGGCCATAGCAAACACGCAAAAATAAATAGATGTAAATACATAAAGAAACTAACACACTACTACATCACACTAAACACCACTCAGACACTTTTCCTGTGTAGACTAGCCACTCTGAGGAACATCGCCTGGTTTCTTAAACTAAGACAAGACCTACTCCGCTTAATTTTTTCCAACTAATACCTCCCTTGAACTCCTCCCTTAAATCCTCCATTTATCATCACAACCACACATAAAATGAACAAGACCCTCATCTCCCTCACCACACATTGGACCAAAGCAGTGCATGTATGTATTTTTTTCACGGAACGCCACAAAGAGACGTGGTGAGTTAGACGAAATAAAACACGAAATCAGTCAATTTTATTGCAACCCTAATAATACTGGGGCAACGTGGGCAACAGTTGCAGAAAAATTGCAAAGAAAGTTTTGTCTCAACTATTGTTACGGACGTTCTGAGTGGTAAGTGACGATTGGTTTTCGCTAAACGACATACGCCTTGGGGTTTATAGACGTTTTTAAGTTATCTTCTTCCGGCTTGTGAAATTGGTGCAATGTAAGCATTTAGTTTAACTGTTAAAGTTTAACTAAAAAAAAACGAAAAAAAAAACAACAGATTATTTTGACTGCTCAGGGATCTTTTTTTCATCTTGGGCTGTAGTAGTGACGTTCAGAATATGCACTGCTGTCCTGACAAGACATATCGCGGAGAAGTTCAGTTTCAACAAAAGCATGCATTTGAAGGCAAATGAAGTGAAACTCAGGAAATGTTCAGTTCCAGATTGTAAGGTCACTCCTCAAAAAGATTCGTTTTTGGCAATCATTTACTATCTTTCTTACTAAATATTTTAAGCATGGAGGTACAAGCACATAGAGGGACCAAAAATCCGGAAGAACAATTTCATACGATGGAAATCGATTATATGAATAGCGGAGCAAAGAAGTAACGCCTTTTCACCGGGTCTTCAAGCCTGTCTAAGTGAATAAATGATGCTTAACTAGACTGTCATATCTCAACCCTTTTCGGTTAAACTTTAACGTTTTTCTGTTCTCCACTTGGGAAAACAAATCTGGAAGGGACACCAGTGTCTTGGTACCAGGCCTGGTCTGATAAATCCTTTGAACAGACAAGGGATAGTTGTTGAAAAGTATGAAGGGACATAAAAAGTGATGTGCAAAAGGTGAAGCAACGCTTACGTAGTGTCGTGCATCGTGTTTCGGAGTGCAAAGAACCTAAATACTCCATGAGCTGACCGGGAAACATATATATTCAGACAACTACTACCTGACGAGGGCCCTTGCCAAGAAGGGCCGAAATATCGTTGCCGAAGCATCGTAGCTGAATTATCCGTTTCTAGCAATCGTTTGAATGTATGCAAGGAACCTTTCGCGTGGTTACAAAATAGGTTGATACTATAGTAACTATTTACTTACCACGCTTGGGAGCGTAGTTAGCGTGGTAACTACAACCTCTGTGACGTTATTGGTTTGATCAATAAATAGAAAATAGAAAAAAGCGTTCCAGTCTTGTCGCCAAGAAACCAGGATTCGTGACGTCATGGGTAGTAACTACGGTAAGTAGTGTGGAACACGCTCTAAATGGTTGCTCAGTGTCCGTAATTTTCAAACGCAGAACTATCCATTAAGGAAAAAAAGTAACAACACAAAAAAAAAACACACAAAATTGAAGTGCCAGAGCAAGAGTGCCAAACGCTCATAATAGCCCCATACTAACCCAATACGTTGCATAAGCTGTAGTATTGAGACTTATTTTGTGCAGAGATATCATCTTCAGTTTCTCCTGTTTTTCTTTCTTTTTCTCTACATGTACTGCGCAGTTTTTTTTTGTCTGTCAGTTTCAGCTTTGTAAGCGGGCCAAAATAAAGATATACATGTATAGAATAAACTCTTTCTTTTTGTTGCCGATCCACTGCACCTGATAGTCCCCGCTCGCCCCGCGTTTATTGAAAGCTTTGTAGCCCTGTCCGCAATGAGTTAGCTTGTCTCGGTAGGATCAATATTATCACAGTCCGTACATTTCAGAAGAAAAATATTGACATTGACTTTGTGAATCTTGCGAGATTCGACGAATCATTATCCTTGTTGAGTAACAGTCCAATTGTGGAATGTTACTGTTTAAGTCAATAAATAGATGCGGCTTTATAACTTACTTTCCGCATAGGGGTTATGTGGTGGGTGTGGAGGTAAGGAGACTTTCCGTTTTTGAATCCGTTTTTGAACTTTATTTTCTCGCCGGAAAAGTCGTTCGTCTGGAATCCGGCAAAAGCTGGTAAAAGTTAAGTTTTGTGCGAAGTTTGGACATAGGGTTAAGGAGAAATCTAAACCCTCTCTTCTGGTGAAAACAGGAAATTCGGTAGTCATTCGGGTGTTTGGATCTAGTGATAAGACAGATAATGTCGATCTTCATGCATCTTCTGAAGTCGCAGTCGGCCGAATTCCCAAGAATACGGCGAAAATGGGAATTCGTTCTGTGAAAGTATTTGATAGTGATGCATCACATGAACTTGAATATGGGGTTTACTTCTTGCTTTAAAAACATGTTGGATCAGAATATCCTTCGAGTTTTCGAGTGGCACTGGTATTCTCGTCGTAATCTGGGATACACGGAAATTAAAGAGAAAAAGGAATTACCGAAAGATTAGGATTGATTAGGGATAAATAGCAAGATGATGGGATTTAGTGAATAATGAAAATCAGCAACACCCGATAGTGAAAATGAAGAAGTCCGATAAGTGTTCCTTTTTGGGATCCCCTCAAACCTTTAGTTTGGTCTTGTGTAAGAGGTAGCCTACACACACGTCCCTAAATAAATGGGGAAGGAAGTCCATCTGTTAAAGGTCAGTGGAAGGTTGATTGATTTGTTATTTTTCAACGTCGTAATAATCAATAATGTTCTGAAAAAAAACACTCACCGATTTCTCACCTGAAAGTGAAAACATTCACCTGAACGTGAAGAAAATATTTCAAAACGAACAATCTTGTAACCAATATATCATGCCAGGCAACTTCAACCTAACACGTTTCTTCGCCAGTTCACCCTTCAGGTACTTCTACCCCCCTCCCAAAAAAAAGTAAGCTATCAAGATTGTTATGGCCCAGGCCAAAGTGTCTCAAACCTGCTACTCAAGGCCGGTAAAATTCGAATTCGTTGAATTCAGCAAGTGAATGTAAATCCTTTTGCACTGTTTTTAACATTTGCTTTATTCCGGGGCCTTACCTTCCCCCAAATACGCACCCTCCCCATAATATAAACTAACTACACAAAAGCTTTGACGACGCATCTCAAAAGAATTTAGGGCTTCGAATTCGTGCGATAATTTTCTCTCCTTTTCTTTTACTTTTGTTCTGACGACATCTTTATCATTAAAACTCCTACACAAGCCTTGTAATAATTCATCCCCGATGTCTTCATAATAAATGTCCAATACATTAAGATACTCAGCAGTATTTACGTGAAAAATGTCTTAAAAAGAACACTCAAAAGATCGTTTCCTGGAGTTTTTCCTTTATTGGATTTGGGTAATGACTGTAGTTTGCCAGAGAGAGCGCTCCGAAATGTTTGTATTTGAGAAACTGTCCAACGCACAAGCAAGTGAAGTCAGCTGAAGTTTGAGCGGTAGTCATTCTAAACCAAGCAAAGGCTCCTAAACCGATACCCGCAAACAACTTATCAGTGTTTAATGTGAAGTCATAGTTTTTGTGTTTGAATGTAAGAAACTGAAATTAGCCAGTATACTACGATGGTTTCAGGGCCGTCACTACTAGGGGGGGGAGGGGGGGGACGCCCCCCCCCAATGTTGTCGGCCAGTCGGTAAAAAATAGCCGAGTCGGCGCGAAGCGCCGCTATTTTTCTTAAAAACAGTCGATTTTTTTCTTGGAAACAGTCGATTTTTCTTAAAAACAGTCGGTTTTTCGTAAAAATAGTCGATTTTTTCTTAAAATTAGCCGATTTTTCGTCAACACAGTCGTTTTTATCTGCAAAACCAGTCGGTAAAAATGACCAGCCAGTCGGTAAATACCTCGTCCCCCCCCCCAAACATTTTGGCTAGTAACGCCTCTGGCGGTAGTCATTCTAAACCAAGCAAAGGCTCCTAAACCGATACCCGCAAACAACTTATCAGTGTTTAATGTGAAGTCATAGTTTTTGTGTTTGAATGTAAGAAACTGAAATTAGCCAGTATACTACGATGGTTTCTGATGTACTAACCTCTGTCTCTCTCTGTCTTTTTTCTTCTGAGTTACACCGCTGCGGGCAAGTTGTCTGCCTGATTTGGACCTGTTCCGGAGAGGAATGCCGAAACTCTTATATGGGAATGGCCCATGGGACGTATCTTCGTCATGGTCAGTTAAGGTGCTCAGAACAGACATCGAACTGTAATGTTAGTACACGGGCATGAACTGAAAACTAGGTGAAATGAGAATACATTAGTATCTTAAGAAGTAAAATCGTGGATAGCGAAGTCCTTCAGATCTACTTTAATGTTTGATTAAACGATAACGTCCAAGTTCAAATTAGTCTATAAAGGCTGCTACCATTGCTGTCCGACCCCACCTAAACGGTAGTTCACTTGCAAGTACGTTCGCGTACACTTTACCTTATTGAAGAAAATTAAGAATCCCGGCGTCGCCGAACCGCGTTCAGGCGGTGAGCAATTGTTAGACGCTTTCGAATAGCAGCCTGAAGGACGTGGTTGGAGGCATAGTTCCAGAAAAACAGAATTTTCGGATTTTGGAACCAGAGACTTTCCGTGTTTAACCTCCACCGTGTAAACCGCAAATTGTGTGGAAGCAAATTGACCCCTTTTCTGCCAAGTTCCCTCTCGGGAAAGCTTGATTCAAAAAAAAATTGTTTTCGTCTAGAAACAGTTTGACCAGTGTCATTGGAATTCGAAAGCGACTGACATAGGAAGTGTGGACAATTCTCATATTTGGATTCGCTCAGCTGTTTAAGTGGCTGCCATTTTTTACTGCTTCAAGAATATATTGAACTAAGCAAAAATGACAAAAGCAAATGACCGATAACAAGACGGTCATGGCGTCGTAATTTGTTGTAACATCAAATATTTGCCCAGAGTGGTATATACGCTCTTAGCCAGAGGAAGTGCTACGTCCGGGTTTAGCTAACGCAAGATAAAGCAACATCTCAGCCAGAGCACCTGAAGAATTTCCCGAAACGTAGAACCGAATCGTTGAATCTGCTTTCGCGGTGACAGACTGACAGTGAAGTTGGGGCAGCTAAGGAGAGAAGTTTTTGGTAAAGAGCGTCTGTGAAAGATTTGATGGGTAGTAAAGAGTTGCGTCGGTTGGGTAGATTCCTGAAGGTTGCCATGGAGCACCGTGAACGTTTTATTTGTAGGTTGAAATTGTGGTTGGAATGGTTATTAGTTTGTTCGATAGTTATTTTAGTTATTTATTTAATAGAATTATGAGTTGTGTTGAATGTTTGGACTTGTACAGTTGGAATGCTTATTTATTTTTGTCCCGCCATGGCCCTAAGTGATTTTTATGGGAATACGTAAATTCATTCATACATACAAAGAAAAGTTATGCAACCTTACGAATAAATGAATGAACACTACTTTGTTTCATTAATACTGCCATATATATATGGATACAGAAAAAAATAACAATAATTAGAGAAAATACGGGCTATTCTCGGTGCAAAGTTGCAGCAAGAGAGACTCCAAGTAAGTGGACGTAATGGATTTTCTGTTTCTCAAGCTCCATCTCCGGCAGAGAGACGAACGACCCGACCCAATGCCCAGCGAACCATTCATTTCACGGATCCGTGTGGGGGCGGAGGGAGGAAGAATCCGGGATCTCTCGATCCGATTCGAGTTAAACTTGATGGGTGGTATGAGCAGATACCCAATATGATCCTGTCATGCGCCGAAACAACATCCGAATCGCATCTCACCATGGGTGATGGTGGAGGGGGGTGGGGGTGCAACATGCGTAGGGACCAAAAGGATGGGGGGATGAAACTTGTACGATGCTAAGGTTATGGGTTCTAGATATGTTACTTTGAGGTTCGCACCGGATCCAGCCAAAAGTAGTAGAAGGGGGCTACCGAACATTTTTCTGGAAGTGCTCCGAATTGAGTGACACTTGATGGGTGGTAGAAGCAAATGCGTTAGGTGTGACATTTACGTATCCGAATCGCATCTGGGTACGGTGTGGGAGGTGGAGGGGATCTTATGATACGTCTAAGGACCAAAATATAGTACAAGGGTCCGGGGCCAAGGGTTCAGGCCCATGACCCTGAAGTTGTTTTTCTAGTCTCTGCCCAGTGCCAGAAGATGGTGAGGGTCCAACCTCTTGATTTCTATGAATAGTTTGGACCTCGGTATGGACTGACGAATATGATATTGCATTTCAGAAATTCGCTTTTCGATTTTCGCTTGTGTCGTATCCAGAGCCTACACTGTGATAAATATAACGAATTTTTTTTAAGCCAATTTCAGCGAAGACTTTCGCAAGCTATTTCGTCCAAGCTCCCGTTTCTCCAAACCGTGTTTTTTTTCTGTTTTCGGGCAGGCACCTGTTTTAGGTTGGACATCATGAGTTTCAGGTTTTGGACTGGTGCTGATAATTGTCTTTATCTGTACTTCGTGGTTGATGTTTTTGTCTTGTTTTTTCGTACACTGCACTGTCAGAAGTTTCATAACAGATAGCGCATAACACTTTCAAGAATAACACTTTTTCACTTGGAAATAAAGTGTTATGACCAATTAAGCTTACACTATTTCGTGCCTAGATCTCCAACAACACCTTCAGTTGGTAAAAATACTAACGGGAACGAAAGAAGAACAGATAAGATAAGATAACAGATAAGATAAGATAGATAAGATTTATTCCACTAAAAGCACAGAGGCCAAAGTGTTATCTGTTGAAACCGGGCATCCCAAAGTGTTATCTGTTGAAACCGGGCATCCTTCTGTTGTCGTTATTTAACTTCTGACAGTGTAGTATTTTTACCAATTGAAGGTGTTGTTGGGGATCTAGGCACGAAATAGTGTAAACTTAGTTGGTCATAACACTTTATTTCTAAGTGAAAAGGTGTTATTCTTGAAAGTGTTATGCGCGATCTGTTATGAAACTTCTGACAGTGTGGTTGAGTTCAACCTGCTAAAAACACATGAAAATGCATTCGTTGTGATGTTATTTTTTCTTGAATTAGAACCCTAAAAACACCTTGACAAAACATTCGCACTGTCACTGATACCTACTCCGGTCGGCGGCCGACGATACGGTAATTCTATCAGGACTGTCCGCTTTTTTCGGTATTTATGGTTATTGACTCAAATAACTGCCTAATGTAATCGTAAAGTCTTTTGACCGGTCTCGGTTTTTTACCCGATTACTCGATACTCAATAAATTTGGCTAGCGGTTTCTGCGCTATATCGCTAGACTAAATCGGTAAATTTATAGAATCCGGTGTGTATCCTTGTTAGATTACCATGTTAGGCTAGGATCTATCTCCTTTTGAATCCGACGTAATGTTCCACCAGTTACTTGTTTAATAAGACATCACAAGTTACGTTTTATCTTGCTTATCTCGAGGGGCCCTGTATTCCAGTTTTGGTTGTGCACCTGATAAAGTGAAAAATCTGTTGATCTAAATCAAAACGTGCGGAGCTGGGTTTTTTTTTTGGGGGGGGGGGGGAATTACTGAGACCAGATTGGAAGATTCTTACAAGAACAAACAAATTACAAAATGTAACTAGCAATACAAAATTCGAATACATGTAGGTGTATGCGTACGTAATTGCGAGGGAACTCCGGGTAGGTCATGGAACTGGTTAGTGATGGTAGCAGCCCCTCCGTAGGCTGTACGGGTTGTCGTTATTTATTTTATCGTTATTTATTATCCGTTCTTTCGTGATCACAGAGGAAATAGGAGTTTTGGTATTTTTAATATTTAAAGTTTAACTGAAAACGCAGCTTATTTTTACATCTGATAATTGTATCACATCTACATCTGCTTGGACGACAACCCAAAATTCACCCAAACGCGTAGAATTTGAATGTCAACAAAGGCCTGCATTTCCAGTGGTACAGATGCGAAGCTGGGAAAAGTTACGCCTGTACAAAGTAGGAAAGTGATGTTAAGATATGTCTTGCAAGTAATCGGCATTTTTATTTTATTTTTCGGTAATGGCTTACATTTGTAGTTGGTAAATATTTCAAGCGTAGAGGGACAAGCACATTTAGGTACCATATACCCGGAAGAATAAGTTCATTTGATGAAATTCGATTATCTGTGGATAATATAATGGACAAACGAAGTAACACATTTATGTATAATAATACTAACAATAATAGTTTATTTCTAACCCACAAATCATACAAGACGAAAATAGTGGAGTAGAAAAGAAAATAGGAAGACATAATTAGGGAAGAATATAACACATATGCTACAAAGCAAAAACTACTCAAGAATCATATAAACGAATAAGCCCGTGAAGAAGTGATGTATAACTTGACTGTCGGAACTCAGCCCTGTTCAGTCAAACTCGAACGGTGTTTGTCAACTTTTGTCACCATTCATCCACCTTCCTGCCCACTGTCTAATGCGACAGCTAATTCAGTAAATTAAGTGTTTCAATGACCGATCCGATTGTTCGAAGCTAGTGACCCCTCGACGAATATCAGCGTTTTTTTATCTGTCAGAAATTTAGTTTCTCCTGCCTGCGTCAATAACACTTGGGTTGTTTTTGCAACCTTTAGTTTATAGGCTTGCAACTCATCGATTGTGTTCTATATATGGGTAGGGCTACAAAAGAGGTGTCCGTTATTAGTGGTTGATTAAGCTGTAACGAAGGGCTAACGATTGTATTGACTAGTACAAAATTGTAACTCGCGAATTTTTGTTTGGTTGTTTTCTTGTTCCTAGAGCCCTCGTGCCACGTGTTTGACACAATAAACCAAAGGTCCTTCAATCCGTCTGTTTGGTGAATTTTTGTTTTTAGTCCTATAATTGAAGTGTATTTTTGTTATGTTTTAATCCACTAGTGTCCTAACTTGATTGTGACTTGGGGTAACAATAAACAACAATAATAGTTGGAATTTGTTGTTCGATGATATGCTAGGACCAATACACATTAGCCTACAGTTTCTTAATACTCTTGATGACTAACTTTTTGCGCTGATGAAGAATCACTGTATATCTAGCGGAAGAGCCGGTAGCGTCACCACAGCTATCCCCAGCGAACGCCGGTTATTGGTTGACACAGGATTTGAATCATCGTTCCGGTGACGTTTTTCGTTCTTCTCGAGGTTCGCTGGATTGTTTTAGACGTAGTCACAAAGAGTATTACTCTTGCAGTTCTGGGCCTCCTGTATTCTAAATATAGAATAACAGAGACATATATTATATGAGTACGTAATACATGTATGCCAATTTCTCTCTCTCTCTCTCTATATATATATATATGTGTACCTTGTATATTCAAAAATAAATGTCCACCCATCGTTTTTGACTAATCTGCCTCCCAAAAATTTAATGACGAATTGCCGCGAGCTTCGGTAGAGAAACAGTAACAATCACACGTTAGGTCTTGGTATAAGTTATTTGAAGGGGGAGTAAGTGATTATGCTTCGGGTTTATACCGAGTCGCACATTAGCCCCGTGGAAAAGCCAGCCAGCAGTCAGCACTGAAGTCGAAAGCCAGAATTGACAAACTTGATGAAGTTTGACATAACAATGTTGGTTGAACACACATAGGGGCAGAGGCATTTTAAACAGTTTAAACATGACCAGGCCTAAGATGCAAACATAAAAGAAATAAAAAAATAGCCAAATAAACATGGTTAAACGTACACTAAGAAGTACTCTAGCGCATCTAGAGCAACAAAAAGAACTACGGCAATCTGGAAGGAATTTTAGGAAGGGCGGATCGACTCCTAGACTGCACATATTGAAAAAAGTAAAATACTACTACTGGTAAATGTTTGTAAAGGGTGTTTTTTGTTATTAGATTAACTATATCACGACTGGGACGGCGGTTGTAGCAATTAGTAACTATTGTACGGAGGGTGGCAGTGACGGGGAAAAGCTGCATGTCTTATTCCGAACAAACCCGTTGGTCAATACACATGTATGGCGTTGTATTTTAGCGTCATGATAGCGATCGTCGTGTCTGTCCGTCTTTTACTCTGTTCGTTTCTAGTTCGGGCACTTCCACTTAAGCTGGGACGGTGACGACATGGCACGAATGTAAAGGAGTGAAGAAACCTTCAGACCCCCCCCCCCCCACAGTGATTTAAGAAATCTTCTTTTCTCGGACCCTACCCCTGTGGGTGGGGGAGAGGGGATTTTGCGACACGCGAAAGGTGCGAACGGGTGATCCGATTCGAGCGAAACTTGACGAGTGGTAGAGGTGGTGCCTTAGAAAGTGGGTACCTTAGAAATGCCATGAAAGTGTCCGAAACGCATCCGGCCAGGGTTGAAGGGGAAAGGGGGTACCGGAAACGTTTAGGCTCGCATAGTAACCGGACGGATGGAGGGATTGGGATGAAACCTGTACGGTACCTTACTAAGGTTATGGGCCTTAGATATGTTGATCTGACCTCGGTGTGGGGAGTTGAAGGGGGTGCTGGACATTTTCCGAAAGTGCTCCCTTTTCGTGTCGAACATGATGGTTGGTAGGAGCAAAAGCCACTAATGTGTCTTTTGTATGACCGAAACGGACCTGGCCACTGTGGGCGGAGTTATGAGGGAGTGGGACATTTCCCGGGAATCCAGTTTTTAGCACGAATGGGTCGTTCGACTCGAGCGAAACTTGTTGGATGTTACGGGCAGATGCCGTAGATGTTTTGTTTACAAGTTCGAACCGCACTTGGTGACAGTGGGCGACGTTAGAGGGGGACGCGGAAATTTCGTGACATCGTCTTTTACTCTCTTGTTCAGTCTTCACGTAACAAGTGAACGTATGAGCTCATAGCCCTTGTTTTATATGGTGTTTCCGTAAAGACAAAATCTAGGCCATAACTAAATACTAGTCCTATCTGCTGGAACTTGTTCCAATTAATCGTCCCAAAGTTTGAAGGCACGGACTCTAAGTCCGACATTTATCGTAGAATACACCTGACCCTGCGTTGTGGGAGCATTTTTACGACCGCAAATAAAAAAGCGAATGAGTAATAAAATAAAACGTCACGTGGCGTCAAATATTTTTGTTGTGTCACAATAACGTTTTTTACCCCATGGACAAGAGACATATGATTGGAATATTTTTATTCTTTATTTATGGTTTCATTAGCAATTCTAGAATCAAAATTTTTATCACCTTACCAGGTTGACGTGCGGTTCGAGACTGCGCGCAAGAGATAGATATCTCGGTATTCCGAGATAGACTGCACGCAAATTATTTATTCGGAATCAAAGAACCTGCGACGAAAAAACTCCGGGTCCCGAGATAGATTGCATGCAAAACGTTTATTTTTAATTAAAGTACCTTCGACAGAAAATAAGTTCTGTTTTCAAAGTGGTCTGCATGTAAATGCTCTTATTAGAAAATAAACTGGACAGAGTCACCATGGACTTAAATTTTTAGCTGCACGCCCCCCTACAGCTAATGAATATTGTGTTGGCTTTCCTTGAATGGCAACTTGACAATCAAATCATTCACTCAGTAAACTTTGACCGAATAGGACTGAAACACCACACCTATTCAGTTATATAGGCTTGAAGACCCGATGAGAATGCGTTACTTCATTGCTCCGCTATTCATATGATCGATTTTCATCGAATTAACTTTTTCTTTCGGTTTTGTGGCACCTCTATGCTTGTGCCTCTATGCTTGAAATATTAGCAACTACAACGGTAAACGATGGCTGAAAAATAAATATTATTTGGTTTACACGTAATAGCGGGCTTTCTTCAGAAGCGACCTTACAGTTTGGAATTGAACATACCTATTATTCGCTTCATTAGCCATTGAAATGCACTCTTCTGTTTAAATTCAAATTCTCCGCGTCGGGATGAACGTTCTCTTGTCGGGCCAGCAGTGTACATCTGAACTTCACTACTAGATCCCATGATAAGGAATCCTCTAGCCAAGTCAAAATAATTCAGTGTATTCGAATCCAAGATATAAAAGTAGGTAGCTTTTCAGTTAAACTTTAAGAGATTTTAGCTCGTAACGGTTTCGTGACTGTGAGGCAAGGTCAATCACATCAACCAAAGTTTTCCGCGGTCAGTCACTAGATTCTGTGTGGTGGCTGACGTTCAAGAACCGTCCCAAAAAACGAGGAAGTCATGATCCCTGCTCTGATGGTTTTCTTCTTCTTCTTCCTTATGACACGATCCCTTTTCTGAGACAGGAGCCCTGTTTTATTCAAAATGAAATGGTAAGAGCCATGTTTCGATTAACAATGAGCGTGATGGACTGACGGGTGGCAGAAACAATTAGTGAGTGATCTGATGGGTGGACGAACTGACAGGTGGATCTGCTGAGAAGTGGGTCAACTAGCGAATGGGTGAGCTAACGGGTGAGGAAAGTGGCGGGATTTTTTGGTGTCAAATGACTGGTCAGCAAACTGTCATAAAAAGCCGGCGCTGTGAAGGATTTTTGTCGGCGAATTGACGGGTGGGTGAAGTTGCGGGGGCCCAATTTATTGTTTCGATCACAGGAAACAATGGACTCGTCGTCTCAGTTTGTTTCCGCTGGACAGCATTTGGAAATCCTCTAGTTTCTGACATCGGTAATGCCACTCACGTTGTGATTATCATTTCCGCAAGTATTTTGAAATGTTCGGCTCATGGTTTTATTGGGATAGGTCATGCTCCCATCAAATGTCTTTACTGCTCAGTGCGGTGTCAACATTTTATATAAGAAGAGTCGAACACGTCCCTCAGATTCCATTTGTAGTTTTTTATTATTGTCGTGAGCTGTCTTTATTGGTCTCGTCTTGTTTGAGTTCGGATGAATTTCATCCATACCTGCTCGTAAAGTCTGGCGGGTTGCTTTACTCATTAGTTGCTATTACGTGCTAAGGTAGCACGGGAGTCGCACGCGGATAGTTTCTTGCGTGCGAGTCCGCCTTCTTCGTTTCGTGCCACGATTTATATCCTATCATCTTGGCTTGAAACCGCAATCTGCGGAAGAAATTTTGGGTTTTGCTCGGAGGTTTTTGGAGCTGCTTTTTTGATGGTGTGCAGATTTTGAACATATCTCCTAAAATAGACTAAACGGAAACGTTTAAGTTGGTTCAGGATTCCGGAACACCGTTTCAAGAACTAAACATTTCAACCCCCTTGAAAGTTGATGTCCCAGTCTTTCAGTGTTTAATTTTTTTTTTGTAACTAATTTTGACCGTTTGATCCGTAATGAACCGTTCTTATTTATGTCCCTTGTTGCTAAATTTTTGGATTATTATAATAATTATTATAATTGGAATTATGCCGAACTACTTTTATAATTTTTAACCTGTCACTTTAAAATTTTTAAATTGTAATAAGCTGCTATTGAAAAATCTCAAATATTACATTGCTGAATTATGCTAGTTTAAGGAAATTGAGCGACCTGAAGTAAAAGTACGTAATTATTTGTGACCAGTTATTTTGAAAAGCAGAGTTTATTGAAAGAAAAGAAATAAGACACATAAACAAATAGCCCACAGTTTCTCAGTCTTCGGCCAAGAAACGGTGTAGAACGTCATGCGCTGGGCCTAGTTGTCCATGATTTTTTAATTAAATTAAATTTTATTTATACCCCGTCTATAGGTAAAGACGGAGTATAGTAAAAGATGAAAAAAGAGAGAAACACAAAAACAACAACCAAAGTAATTAATATTCAGTAAACCGGAACATCATGGAGCTCCATGAGTGGTGACAAGTGGTATTAATGATGAAACTTCCAAAAGGGTAACGCTTGCATCTTGAACTTGGAACTTCTTCGTTAGGGTATGGTTATGAAATAATTTTGACCAATGGAGCAGGCGCTTTGCGTAATCAAAATGACACGATCCAATCTTTGTATCTCCTTCTTTCGCAGAACATGCGTTAAACCAGAACGAAATTGAACAAAAAAAGCGCAAAAGAGTGTATGTACGGTTTGTCAACTGTACATAACCAGAACCAGTGTATTTTCAGAAGTACTTTGAAGAAATACAAAAACTAGACCTACGTTGCCTGGGCAACGTGAAGTGTTGCGGCAACCTTTGTTCGGCTTCGCCGACTAAAGTGTTGCGAGAGCAACACTCGGTTTTGTTTCTTGCCTGTCGGTTAAATCCTGAAATTGTCAACCCATCGACGTTTTCAAAATGTTTTGTTCCAAGAAGATTTTTTTTTCGGGACTCGTGACACAACCCATAATCAGACGGCTATCTTTCAGCGTGAAAAAAAAAAAACAGAATATCGGATATTGAGACTAAAGTCTTTGCAGCCAGTTTAACTTTATCCTTTTCAGTCGTAGACGTCGTGCCTGGTGAAAACTTGGAACATTGTCTTATATAACCTAGTTAGTATTATAAAGCTATCCGTAACTTTTCAGGATCAAAATAATGCGTAAACACTAATTTAATTCTAAGCTACAGTGGTACACCATGGAGACTAATTTTGTTACCCTCAGATTTATAGAGATCAAATAAAATGTGCATCCAACTGAACTTTATCCTTTTCAGTCGTGACTGGTGAAAACTTGGAACATTATACACCCTACCAATAAAGTTGTCTACCCCTCAAAGACTTAATTCTAAGTTACAGAGATCGACCATGGAGACTAATTTTCTTACCCCCAGATTTATAAAGATCAAATAAAATTTAATCAATTTGCAGAAGTTTCTAGCCCCTTATTGAACCCCTTCTAGCAACCGGTTCTTCCTTACAATTCCATCTCCCCATGATAGACATGGTACCAAACTTTTTTCAGGATCAAATACACCGGAAACATATAATGGGATTAACAGGTACACCAATTAGCAAAAGTTGCTAATCCCTCATTGCCGAAGATGGTTATGGTCTAGCAGCCTATTGTTGCTTACAAGTTCCACATATGTCTCACAATTGGGATCGGACTATTTGGGGTTTCGGTGTGTACCATACTACTGAAGTTGTCAACCCCTCCAGACTTTCAAACTGTTGTGTCTCATGAAGGAATTTTTCTACAAAAAAACGGATGACATATACTTTGATCAGCTCATCAAGGTCTATCGATTGCCGTTGGAAAAAAACATCTATCTGTATTATTTCAAAAGTTGACTTTTTTGCCGTAGGCCAACTTTCTAAGATCACCACTTAGAAAGGAGCAACGGACAAGCTCTAATATCTTTGCCAATGAGATAACTTTTTAAGTTTAAGAGGCGTGTGTGATACCAATTCTCTTCCTCAATCCCAAGTGTAAGAAATGGAATGATAAAGTGAGCAGAAATCACGAACAGAAATGTGTAGAAACAATAGATGGCAGCACTTTCGGACCCGTGGGAAAATGCTACTTTTTTGTTTCTCTAAATTTTTATATTTGTCACTCAAAGAAGATATGTTGGCTGTGGGGCCGAGGAACTGCCACACATATTTAGCACTTATAGATTTTAGTCCATCTTCAGTTTGAAACTGGTGCCTGCCTGCTTGCCTGCTAGAACAGAGCTTTCCACTCGAAAGCAGAAACGTGGTTTAATGAAACGAAAGACGTAGTGAACAACTTCAGATAACCCTCTCTGACATAGGCTATACAACTCCACTTCACTTCACACACCGTTGGCTGTAGCTTGTCGACAAGCAAAAACCATCCTTTTTGGCCCCAGGCAAGAGCTCTACGGAGCTTGCCAAAATTTAATGTCATATTCATCAATCCGGCCTAAGGTCCACACTTTCCGTAAAAACCGCAGAGATTAGACCCTTACCACTTTCTAGGAATAAGCTGAAATCGGGGTGCTAGGAAAAAAAAAAAAACACGACAAAACCAAAGTGTTGCTCTCGCAACACAATAAAAGTTAAGTTGTTCAAAAAGCGGGCCCCGACTCTGTTAACTGCCGAGAACCACAAGCTAGGACTAATTACTTCTATACATCTTGATCTTCTAGTAGTTATACGATACAATACAATAATTTTAATCCAGCCAAACGACTATAGAAAAAAATAAAAAAATAACACAAAAAGAACATAAGGAAACAACAGCAAGTTAAGCAAAGAGCTTAACTTGTTAACGCTAACAGCTGCTAACGATCCTTACTTTTGTTTTTCTTTTCTCTCATTTTTCGGATTTCTTTTTCCTGGGTTGCGGGATTCGAGCTTGGAAAGGAGTGAATATGTCAGTTATAAATGGTCTTTTTTTGAATGATGTGGTAGAGGTTAATGTAGGGAGTGGGAGTTGTTAAGTATGGAGTTAGAAGTATTTCCAAGCCCTTATAGATTTCTTTTTTTGCTTATAAAGTTTATTTTTTTGTTTTTCATATTAATAATAGTGGAAATAAGTAAAAAAAAAAATGCCTGCCTGCATGTACTTTTTCTTTTTTAGACCCCAGATTATTACGACATCACCTATCCAGCTTGGACCTTCTGGGAGGGAGGGCCGGCCATATCCCTATATCCCCGAGGACTAGGACGTTGGGACCAACATCGGGAAAGCTTAAAGAAGGCATCCGCCAGATGGCCATGGGAAGAAAAGAAGAATGTGGCCTTCTTCCGCGGATCGAGGACTAGTGATGAACGGGATCCTCTCGTTTTGCTGTCAAGGGAAAAACCTGATTTGGTGGATGCGCAGTACACGAAGAACCAGGCTTGGAGATCTGAAAAGGTTTGTAGGTCTTATAGCTCTTAAGCTGTCAGAAGTTTCGTAACAGAAAACACAAGGATGCGCAGTTTCAACAGATAACAATAATCTGTTGTGATTTTGAAAATGTTGTGCACGAAATTTTGTGCATAACAAGCATTCCCGACGAGCCGAAAAATGCCGAAAACGCATCTGCATACTTTTTTGTTTGTCGTCTTGATGTCGGAAAATTCAGCAGATGTTTTTTGACGGTTTTTCGGCTCTTTCTGGCAATGCTTGTTTTCAAAATTACAACATACTACATCCCAAGTGTTGTCTGTTGAAACCGCGCATCGTTTTTGTTCAGCTATTAATGCCTTAGGCTAGGATTTTATTTATCTGGAGGTAAAAATCAAAAGTATTAATTAAGTGTATTCTTATATGCCACTGGTATGTCTGGTATTTTATTGACCTTACTGCTATTTCCATTTCAGTAAAATTGATAAACAATAAAACCTTAAAGTATATTGGGCAAATCAAAATATCGTAGTGTCTCATTACCACCCCATAGTGCAATATAACGTACGAAATCAGCCAGTTCTTAAACAATTTATTTTCGCATGTGTATTGTTACGGCATTTTGTGCTGCCTGCCATCGTCCAATTTACTAGCATTGGCAAATATAAGAGGAGTTTCTTATCCATTCGTTGTTATTATACATTCCGACTTATCTGTATTAATGACAAATAATTCCTTTGATAGTAGCCTATTAACTGAGAATTTCTTGCACATTCCTAGGTCTGTTATGATGCTTGAGTGCTCCGTCTGATAGAATTTGAGCAATATGCCAGTTATTGAGACTGTTTATTTTAGTACCTCTGGCACTCTTTGAGCGTGTTCCACCCCCTTACCAATAGTAACTTTTAGGTACTATTTCCGTTCCAACCTCGTCAAAAGTTACTACGCTGACCGTTCCAGCATTGTCGAAATAGTAACTATAATAGTAACTATTTGCTTACCACGCTCGGGAGCGTAGGAAGCGTAGTAACTACGCATCTCTGTAACGTGATTGTTCAGATCAGCCCGCGGCATGATATTTGACCGAAAAAAAAGAAAAAGCGTTCCAGCCTTGACGATAAGAAGCGTAGTTACTACGGTGACTAGCGTAGTAACTACGGTAAGTAGGGTGGAACACGCTCTTTATCACTCAGCTTTATAGAATGATCGATTTTCATGCGTGAACGAGACTTTGAATGTTCGCGTCTTGCAAGTGGAACATCCGAAATCGTCTCCACCGAGACGGCGAAGAGGTAATAGCAAGCGATATCAAGAAAATGGCTTGTTCTCGAAGTGCTACCTAGTGCAATTCGACATTTTATGAAAAATAAAACATAATTAGTGCTCATTGTACTTTAAGCCCTGCTTAAGGCTGCAATTGTAGCCCAGCTGCCCTTTAAACTGTTCTCACTTGCCGTTTCAGCCAAAGCTGGGTATCACAGTTTTCGTTTTTCCAACTTGAGCGGTTTTGAGCCTGAAGAGGACCCTTGCCAAGAAGGGCCGAAATATAGCTCGAATAAAATTTAGCTGACGTATCCGTTTTTGCACTGTCAAATATGATTCGCAGTCAGCTTGGGTTGAAGGAATATTTATCAGCCAAAGCGATCGATGAGATTGTAGTGTTTAGGTTTTAATACGGACTTTAAAGTCCTTACCGAATTCTAAGTCTTAATCCAACCTCCAGCTTCTGCCTGAAGCAAACCTACCCCCTCTTGTGGATCATTATTAATAGCAGACAGGATTGCAGGCATGAAACATGATAGCAGCCGACTTCGAGCAAGAACAGAAATACAAATAAGAGGAGACATTAAAAAGATTCGCAATCTGATATTTACAAATCACAGATACCCTCAGTTATGCCATTTCTAAAGAAATATTCGTCATAGAGACAGCTCATAAGAAATAAATGAAGGTTCACTATGCTCATAGAAGGAAATGAAGAATCCCGGTGTCGCCGAATCGCATCCGTGTAGTGAGCAAAGGGGTTAGTCACTTGCGAGTAGTAACCTGAAGGAAGTGGATGTGTTTTCGTTTAGGTGTTTATGGCACCTCCATGGAAGAAAGGGTTGCTAGCAGGGCCGTATAAGGGTGGGGGGGGGGGGGCAGGGGTTCCACACACCCCGGAACATACAAAAATAATTGTTTTTTTTGTAGGCTTTAACCTCTTATCTTTTTTTTTTTGCACTTCTTGGTCCGACCCGCGGGCAAACCCCTCCCCGAAATAAATTTATGGATACGGACCTTTGCTAGGATCATGATAAACACAGAGGAGCTATGTTTAAAGTACAATGGGCACGAATAAGTCAGAATCTTTTATTTTTTGAAGCATTTCATGATAAACAAAGCATAATTATGCTTTGTTTATCATGAAATGCTTCAAAAAATAAAAGATAAACAAAGCATATTATGCTTTGTTTATCATGAAATGCTTCAAAAAATAAAAGATTCCGACTGTTTCGACTACCGTTTTCGCTTGTCATTACCTCTTTGGCGTCTCGGTGAGTCCGATGTCGGAGATTGCACTTATAAGGCGCGGAAATTCAAAACTCTAGGTCACGCATAAAAATTTCATAGAGCTCAGTGATAAAGAGTGTCGCTGTTGCTAAAATAAACGAGTAAGTGATGGGTAACTAGATTGTCCTATCCCAGCCCTTTCGGTTAAACTTTAAGCATAAATAGCTCATGTGAAGAAATTTCCATCCGTTGTAAATAAACCCATTCATCAGCACGTCATGCGTGCTTTATGCGGCCCCACATACTGTTAATTTACCTTAAAGCAATGATCTTAAATTGCCATCTTGACTAATGTAATTCACGTTGATTTCATCAAGCCAGAATTTCTTCAATAAATGTATTTTAAAGTGGGGTATGATGTATAAATGGTGTCTTGCGTGCTTGGGATAGGGGCCACCCAGCAGATTGCCTAAAAAGGCAATTATAGACACTTCTGCGGCTGTTATTCAGAAAACCATAGCGCGTCGCTTGCGTTTGATGTCTAGTTATTACAGTTTCCATAAACCTTGAACTAAACTTTGGGGAAAAAGCTGTTGGCGATGAGAACTACCGATCCCCCCCCCCCCGAGCCCCGAAAATAGCAGGAGAAGACAACAGAATCAACTAGTACCTGCCAGAGGACGACCCTCAAGGTTAGAGAGAGAGAGAGAGAGAGAGATAGGTTTATTTATACAACATCATAGCTAACAGCTAATTTGCGTTGCTTCACTAAGCTAAATAACAACTAACACAAAAAAAAGGAAAATATCACTCGGCTAAAGAAAATGTGTAGAAAAATCAAACTAATTATTAGTTTTATCGATTTCTTTTGGTATTTTGTTTTTTGTTTTTTTCTTTTTAGTTCCCGTAAGTCCAAAGAAGAAAGGATTCTTTGGAACAAGAAAATTCGTTATAGTGATTTCTTAAAGATTCTGAAGTTGAGCTAAATAATATTCAGCTTCCGATACAAGGCTGTATCCAGGGGAGTTAGGGGGTTCTAACCCCCCCCCCCGAAACTCACAAAAGTAATTTCTAAGTGAAAAGGTCTTATTCTTGAAAGTGTTATGCGCTCTCTGTTATGAAACTTCTAACAGTGTAGAGGTATTCTTATGTTAACAGTTACTTTAATGTGAACAGAGCAATTTTGGGCTAAATGGTAGACTGAAGATCCAAAATACCTATACAGGTGTTTTCAGATGCCCTGAATAACCTACTTTGGCTAACTGGTAGTTAGCTTTAAACGCAGTAAGTGCATGAAAATGGCAAAGTCCATTGTCAACAAACGCCCACATAAGCATACCTCTACTGTAGCCTACATGAGTGAATTAAATCTGTTAAATAGTTAAACTGGTGTTCTCTATGCCTTAAATAGCGACAGGTCCTTCGTGGGTCGTGGCGGATCTTGTCAGTAAGTCTAAAAATGGTTGGACATACAAAGTATTCGCTTACTGGGACATATTTTGTAATATGATCTGCTTCTCCAAATAGTCGCGTGCAGCCAAAGACACATGTATATTCCGATGTGATGGTGAATTCATCGCTTTATGTTGCGTGGAATGTGGATGATACGTAAAACATGGAATGTGGATGATACGTAACACACTGGTTTTAAATGTGTGTGTAACCTTGCAACGTTTGACAAAGAATTGAGAATAGTCTTGAGCTTCTCAGTCTTGACTTCTAGATTAATCAGGAAAATAGAGGGAGTTTTCAGCTCATCTTTAATGGTATCCCATAAAAGACACGAAAAGAAAAAACAGCTACGGTCGAAACATCGAAAACAAAAATCGTGCCGGATTTGTACAGGCAAGCACGGAGACGTTCAGAACTGTAGTATGTTTTAGTAGGCTAATTGAAAATAGTTAAGAATATTATTAAAGAACAATAAAACATTATTCTAAAAAAGAAAAACAAGGTAACCACAACACTTCTTATACCCTCAGCCAGGTGCGCTGCGAATTTCACTTTCAGTCCGTGATATTATTTGCAAAAAGTATGTTCAACCTCTCCGCTTCGGACCCCCGGCCGCTCTTCTTTTTTTCGAACGTGCTGAAAACATGATTAACTGTGACAAGTAATGCATTCATTTATTCAATTATATCGCTCTTCCGAATAAAACTTATGGCTAGCGTGGGGCATAGCGAAACAGGTATTCAAGTCAAAAATTCCATTCAGAAGAGGGTGGTTATGGGTTTTACGGCGAACCAGTTTCCGTTAGGGTCAAGTTATGCACTCGAACAGTACGCCCGTATTATGAAGTCAGTCCTCCTGGGCGCTCGGGTGCTAAAATGAAATGTTGTCCATCTATGGGGCGCGAACTCACCATCCACCCGCACACAAATTTCAGTAGCGCAGCAGGATCTCATTTGTTTCACAGATGAAATGCTAAGCACAGTTACAACAAGTCAGGATCTTACTTAACGTCAAATGAACCGAGGCTCCATTCGCATAAAACGGCAATAAGTAACAAGCAAAAACATACGTAAAACAGTCCTTAAATGCTTCCAAAGCAAATCCTGTCAGGCATGCAATAATGTAAAACCCAATCCCCTCCCCCTTGTTTAATTGCTTTTAGGAGAGCTATATGTGGTGTAGTCTAAACAGAGTTTTTCGAGCGGCAAAAAAAAATCGAAATGTTATTACCGTTTCAGTTTGGGAGAGGCGTTAATTGTTTGGGACCCAATCGCTACTGACGATGTTATGAATGATAAAGATAATAATAAATGATACGTATTCCAAATAATTGCATATAACATGATTAATGGTTTATGATTTCGTTTTCCTTAAATGTGAGTAGTACGGTATGCAAGTTGCATGTTCAGGCTTATTTGTAGACTGGATTTTGTTTAAATAGATCCAGAGCCCGATTAGCCCTTCCAACCGTGTTTGGATAGGCTAGGACTCGCTTTTCTGTTTGATCGGTTGCTGCACAATTTGCGTACTATTTCTTCCTTAATTTGAATTTTTAGAACTTTACTAATTGTGATGTTTCACTAGTACATATACATGGTAGATTTTGGTATAAATAATGTCGTTAACATTTGAACAGAAACATTTCATTTCATAGGCAGCTGGATTAAAAATAACATCTTAGAAAATGTTGTGTTTTCTTAAATTTCTGCTGGTGAATCCGTTTAGCACGGGTCACTGGAAAACCGGAACCTCCCTAACCAAAAGGTTAGGTAAAAGGTTAACCTAACCGAACCTTTTATCTAACCTTTTGGTTAGTTTTACCTAACCTTTTGGTTAATTTTACCTAATCTTTTGGTTAGGTTAGGTTAGGGAGGTTCGGGGGTTCCGGTGTTCCGGTTTTCCGTTGACCCTTTAGCACTACCACCACCAAACTATGTACCTCAGTTTGTACAAATGAGAATTTTCTTTCTCGGACTGTTTTGGATTCAGCACGGGTGCTGTTCTGTTTTTCACTTTTCAGCTTTTCCGTCGGTCTGTCGGTCGTTCCGCGATTACGATAAAGGGTACCTCCAGGTGTGCTAGGATGGTCAGGCTTTAGCGACCTGACCAGCTTGTCTTGGAAATTGTCTCTTTCCATATCCGACCATCCGGGGAATAGTGGTGTGAGGGGAATCCGGAACCTTAAAGCATGCATGACTTTTGAATGGGTGATCGCATTTAAATGAAATTTGACAATTGGCAAGAACACATGTCTCAGATGCTGCGGACGGATCCGGCAATTGTGAGAGAAGTTGGAGTGAGGGTGACCGTATGTTTCGTCGCACACTGGATGGGACGCAGCGCAGGGATGGGACCGGAACTGGGCACTTTGAGGAAACTTTAATGGGAAGTCCCGGAAATCTTGTGACATGGATAACTCTGGAACGAGCCATCTGATTAGTATGGAACTTGAGAAATGGCAAGTGCACACGTCGTAAATGATTTTTGTAATAAGTCCGGACAAGATCCGATCACTGTGGGTGGATGTGAAGGAGGGGACTGAAAATCGTGTTGTACGTGACCTATTATACTTGCATGTGGTCTAGGATGATGAATTTTCTCAGGCATATTAGGGACCTGACCAAATTTACCTTTAAATTGTCATTTACCGGATCCGACCATCCAGGGGTGAGTGGAGTGAGAGGGAATCCGTAATCTTTTTCACACATGACTTTCGAACGAAATATTTGATGTGGATGAATCTTGATAACTGACAAAAGTATATATCCCAGATGCTCGGTTTTTGGTTTCGGACTGGATTAGGATATTTTTTCGTATTACCCAAAAGCCCGCGATCAGTTTTGCCATAAGGTTTTCGCTCAAAACTGATAGTCCGGGATCCAGACGGCGATATCGTTCAAAAACAGGGGGGGGGTTAGCTCACGAGCTGCAGAAGGTTTGAAGAACTTCTCTAGACTAAATTTTTTGTGGTGAGAACGAAAATCGTACCGCACCACTCCGCACCGATGCAGGTCACCGACTTTTAAGCCTATAAAGGCAGATTTGGCCTATAAAGACCAACAGTATAAAAATAATTTCCCGCAGGACCGCATAAACTAAACCAATCAAACTATTTTTTTTTAACTTACATATTTTTCTTAGAGACGTCTTAGAAACCAAGAAAAAGCGAAAATTCTTCTTGTTGCATTAATCAGCCATTTTTAGTGGAGTGTTCCTTGGAACAATCCACTATTGCGAGCGCTCTAGCAGCTTTCGGCTTTCGGTTTCCGGTTTTCGGTTTTCGGTTTTCACCGTATTTTGTGGAGCTCATAACTCGTGAACCAGTGCAAGTATCAAGTTCAAACTTGGTACGCTGATGGGGACTGGGGTCTAGCTGTGCCTTTTGGGGGTCCGACCCCCCACACCCACCCGGTTCAGGGGCAAATGGGCCCAGATTGCCCAGTGAATAATGTTCATAACTTGACCAGAGTTGGACATAAGACGATGAAATTCCTTGTACATGTAGACCCTAGGGCTGGGACATTACTTTTAAAGTTGCACCTCCCCCACCCATCACGTTCATGGGCAAATGGGCCCAGATTGCCCAGGAGTAAAGTTCGTTACCCGTGACAGGAATCAACAGGTATCAAGTTGAAACTTGGTAGGTTTGTGAGTATTGGGGTCTCTTTTTCATTTTTGCGGGTCCCAAACCCCACCCCTACTTGGTTCAGGGGCAATTGGGCCCAGATTGCCCATTTTTAATGATTTCAACTTGACAATAACTGGAGATAGGGCGATGAAATTCCTTTGTGCTTTGGATCATAGGGTTGGGGATCTATATGTGGAGTTGAACCACCCCCTGGCCCCTACCCTCCCCGTTCATGGTTAAGTGGGCCCAATTTGCCCATGAGTCAAGTTTTTGGCCCGTGACTGGAATGAAACTCGAAGCTGGTATAGTCGAGGATATTTAGGTCTAGATATGCAACTGATGCCCCCCCCCACCCTCCCGTTCATGGGTAACTGGGCCCAGGTTTTTTGTGAGCTACGTTCGTCTATGACAGGTCTCAAGTTCAACTCTTGTATATTTGGGGAGATATATCTATGAATGAGGATTTTGGTGTAGCAGCAACAAGACGACGCGACGTATCTTTAATGAACAGTTGGAAACTTTACGGTGTTGTCATAATAATATGATCGATGACATGCCGTTCTTAATGAATTGTGACACCGGGGGTATTAGGCTGCTACGATTTCGTTATTGTACTCGTTTTATTACCGTGCTAATGGAAAAGAGGTTTAAAGGGTCGGACTGGCTGGCAGACCATTCAGATTCTGTGTTCTGATTCTCTGATCCAGTGTTAGAACTCATGCTGTTCTTGCAAGATCTCTTTGGATTTATACTTGCGGTTTGTTTACATTTAAAGCTTTTAAAGTGGGATGATTACAAATTAGGTTATTTCAATACTTGATGGTTATTGGGGATGTGAAATGTCTTGGTTTTAACGCTGTTTGTATATAAAATATGATAAACATTTTACTTTCACACTCCACGTCTGAGCACTTGCGCACTTGTTAAAGTTTAACTGAAAAGCCAACTTATTTGTGTGTCATTTAATTGGATACACTGAATTATTTGGATTCTGCACAGGGATTTTTTGATTTTCCACTATCTGCTCTAGTTATGAGGCTCAGAGTATCTCCGGCCGTCCTCACAGCGTAAATTCTACTATGACGCTGGAAATTGTAATCTCGACACAAATGCGGCTTTTCAGTGGGCAGTGGTGAGATTGGTGACGATTGCTTAGTGCCTGAACAAAAAAAAAATGATAAATCTTTCTCGTAAGGCATACAACAAAAATACAAGCGCATAGAGGCACCACAAATCACACGAAAATTCCACTATTTAAATATCGATTATTCGTGTATAGCGGAACAAAGAACTAACTGATTTTCAGCGGGTCTTCAAGCCAATTTAAGTGAATAGTTGATGGGTAACTAGATTGTTCTATCCTAGCCCTTTTTGGTTAAACTTTAAGTTACTTGCAGCCTTCTTCTCAAAGGGGCTATATATATCGATCATAGTGCATGTCCGTCTGGTCGTCTGTCCATCTTTGCCAGTTCGGGCACTTCCACGTGCCGTTTGCCGGATCCGATCATCCGTGGGAATGGGGTGAGAAGAGGGAATACGGGATTTTACGACACGCCTAAGTTTCGAGGGAAACTTGATTACTGGTAGGAGCAGATGCCCTAGCCGTGCCATTTATATGGTCGCGCCGCATTTGCCGACGGTGGGAGGAGTTAGTGGGGGTATTGGACATTTCCGGAAATATATTGGACAGTAGGCAAGGCCGTATCCAGGGGGGCTAGGGGGTTCGAACCCCCCTCCCGAAACCCACAAAAGTAATAGTTTTGTATAGGCTTTAACCTCTGATCTATGTATTTTTTGTACTTTTTGGTCCGAACCGCGGGCACCCCCCCCCCGAAATAAATTCCGCGGGCACCCCCCCCCCGAAATAAATTCCTGGATACGGGCCTGGCAGTAGGAAGAGTGATCTGCTTCGAGAAAAATTGATGGTCGGTACGAGCAGATGAACTAGATTTGCTGTGCGTGGGTCGGACCGTTCACGGTGGGGAGTTGGACGGGGGTCCCGAAGCCTTTGCACACGCTTAGGGAGTTAAGAGGTGGAGCCATCGGGATGAAATCTAGGCGGCCTGGTACACATGTCATATGATGGCCTGATGGGCGTACGAGCAGACCCCCTAGAGGTTCCAAGTGTAGGTCCGTACCGCGTTTTATGACGGTGGCGAAGTTGGAGCGTGATGAAATTTTCTGATGTCCTAATTTGATTTTTTTTTTTTAGCTTTCTGTAACCAGTGCCGTATCAGTTCTTGGCTCTTGTTCTCTCATAGTTTTCTGTTGACGAGAACAAAGAAAACGAATCTTATTGTGTGACTGGCGCGCTATTGCACTTGAACAGTAGCCTACTACAAGTCTATCACACTATCAGAAGTTTCATAACAGATACACGGGGATGCGCGGTTTCAACAGATAATGCATAACAGATACCACTGCGAATGTTTTCTGTTGTGTTTCAAAACGTTATGCATAATAAGCGAATTGCCATCAGGAAGAGTCGAAAAATCGCACAGCTGAGATTTGCGACATCATGACGACAAACAAAAAAGTCAGTAGAAGCTTATTTGGCTGTTTTTGGCTCTTCCTGACAAAGCTTCTTATGCATAACATTTCATGTGAATAACGTTTTAAAACACAACAGATAACATCCGAAGCGCTGCTGCGCACTATCTGTTGAAATCGCGCATCCTCGTGTTATCTGTTATGAAACTTCTGACAGTGCAGTAACGAGCTTTAGGTCGTACGTATAATTCGTCACAAAACCACGTCTTGTCAGCGAATCCGATTTGCGTTGCAATACCTATATTTACTCAACATTTCAGAAATCCATTAGCGTCTGTGTAACAGCATACTAGGGATCAGGTTTACCACCTTTTTTACACCTCACTTAATTCTGTCAAGTGTAAACCCAGCAAAAAGAGAATGATAAAATGTGATTTCCTTTTAAACCATGAAGAAAGAAGTGGGCGCGTTGAATCCAAGTACAAAAAGGCGTTGAAAAATGAGCGACTCGAATTTTGAGCGCGTCCAGTGAGTCAGATAGCGCGTGCATATCAAGTGTGAATGATTAATGGGTATTTATTCAATCTCTAAAGAACATATAGCTTAACACTACTTAGTGGTTAACACCTGAAATAGGCGACTGAGCTTGGCAGCCAAAACTGTGACGTGATAAATAAACAGTGAAACTGATGAGGCATCAGACGATATTTGCATACCACATAATAGGTAATAGGACAGGAATTTCAGAAGATTCCATTGAAATTGTCGACGGCGTTTTATGAAAAAAGAATTGCCGCTTTCTGTCACAATTCACGCGCAATTCACTGTGCTTCCTTCACAAGTCAAGGGAAGTGCATTCGATTTGACACTAGGCATGGTAAAAAAAACAATAAAAAAACATAGTATTGTTCGGTTTATATGAATAAAGTAACGTGGACGACCAGCCAAATACACTCCAGACTACGGACGTAAAAACACAATTAAATACTGTGTGACAAGGTAGCCTAACCTTTAAGGAATCTGTAACTTAAAGAAATAAACTTTAAAATTAGTAGTTGTCCAGATTTGCTTACAAAATAAAGTTTAAGTTATTTTAAAATTGAAAAGATTCTGGAATGAACTGGCTGTTCAGTCTAATTTCTCTTAAACGTCACAGTAAACTATTCATTAGTCTTTTGGAGATTGTTTAATTAAAAACAGATAAGTGTGTTTCAACGTGTCTTAGTCCTGTATCACGACTGGAAAATAACAATAGCCTATGTTTTATTATATATTTCGCTGCGTAGCATTTGTTATCATTAAAGCTATAAACTCTTTTTGATCTGTAGATAATTGGTGTGATCTCCCCGAAGGTTAAATAAACAGTTTAGCTATTAGTATAACTGCGATGCCTGGTTTAATTGGCCTGTTAGCTCATATGTACCTATTTAAACCAGATGACCAGACTTGTGCACAAAGAGCGCAAAGCAGCACACAAAAGGCAAACCTGAAAAATATTCATCCGACCCTCATATAGGTTAGTTTTATCGTTTCTACGCGTCCACCAAAGTGAGATCACATCACGGTCTGTAACGCTCGGTCGTCACTAGCTGAAAGCACCTCATTCGTTAGGATCATAATGACCTAGTTGTCTTAGTAAAAGATCAGATGTCTTTTTTATTTCTTGATTTTCATCTCTATGGCGTGTGTTGCAGGAATAATCTTAGAAAAACACATAAAAATAGCACCATTTACACTGTAAAAAGTTTCTCCGAGTAAGGATTAAATTTAACTGCAATATTTGCTACTGGGATTAATCTTGTTTATACTGGGATACGATCAATCCGAATTAGAGATTATCTTATCGCAATAGAGACAAGATTAGTTTCAGTAGCAAATCCTGCAAGATTTCTTAACAGTGTAGGTTCGAATTGTTCCGTACCACTATGCTTGGCTTTCGAAGGAATGGGGCGTATTCCCCGCGAATGGTTGAATCTTTTCAGAATGACATTTTGAATACTACTTACATATTATTTGACTGCTTTAACCTGTCAGCTGAGTTTTATTCTATTAATAACTCGGCCTTTCTCCAGTGCATAACCCAAGTCAATCAGAATGTGGAAAAATCTCTGCCATGTCCACAACAAGAGCCGTCGCAAGTGCATTTTCGGTGGGGGGGGGGGGGGCAGAGCCAAAATTTTACCGAATCCTAGAAACTGAGATTTCGAGCTTTAAATTATGGAACATGCAAGGATTACGAAGGAAGAGTAATATAAAAGGGCAGCTTGGAAAACGATAAGCCAACTATTAGGCGGCGTTTTGGTGAAGCCCACTTGGAGAATATATTGCCGGGCACGATTGCAGTAACATCTTCTATTTGTTATACCCAAGAGAAAATTTAATTGAGTGCCGCAGACGAAATTTTTGTTTTCTGCATGCTAAAATTTAACTGCTTCTCTTACAAATTCTATCGTTTACCGTTGATTAAGTACCGAGACTCTAAGAAGTTCCGACGTTCCGGCAGCAGCAGCTACTGTACTCTTTTCAATAGCGCCGCCTTTTTCTTTTAACAGCCCACCCACTTAAAAATTCCCATAATTTAGCATTTGAGCTTCCATCTAGTGGCGAATGTTTGAATAGATTCAGAAGGATGTTAGAAAACGTTTTGTAGATGTTATGGGGTCAGTTTTTTTTTTGGTGCTTTAAATTCAGATTTTGTCGCAAAGGAAAATGGCAACTTAGCAACTATGATGGGATGCATAATTACCCCCCATCTATGGTAATAACTGAGTAGGACTGTTTATTCTCAAAAGATGGAAAAAGCCCACGTTCACCAGCAGCCAGCCCTGGTACGCCACCCTAGCAATGGTAAACATGGCATGGCGAACCTATAGGATAAATTTTAAATTTTCAGTTAATTTTAATTTTAAATTAGACAGTTAAATTTTCGCAACAAACTGATTAGTTCTTCCTTCATATTTTGATGGAGTGCACTAGGCAAACAAAGGATATTCTCATGTAGTTCACGGTGGGAAAGCTCAGAATGGTTTGACCAAGCCTTGGTTCCCGGGAAAATGAAATAGTTTTTTAAGGAAAATAAGAATGAGAATGATAGATAAGAAAAGATGCTGCGTGGGCTTAGAAAAAGAGGGTTTGAACTTCAAGATTTTCTTGTGCTGAACTACATAAATGGGCGCTTGTTATTAATTATCTTGTGCTAACTGTTTGTTCATTCAGGAACCTCACCCTGGGATGAACGGGACAGAGTTAGTCGGGAGCTGGAAACATACCTTAAAGTATATGTGCCCGAAAGTCTTGAGTTCAGATAGCCTAATTTCGAATCCAGATAACGTTAGTCTGTGAATTAACGATAGTCCGTGGATTATCAACTTGAGTTTTTGGTTCGTCACTACTTGAAACTGGCTAAGCAGATATGACTGATCGTCTAGGCCTATCCCGCCTGTTTTCAAATATTATAAGTCATGTCTCTAAATTTTTAAATATTTCTAAAAATATATAGTAATCATTTTGACGGTTACCCAGACGGTATTCTTCTAATAGATGTATTGACATTATATCTGAATGAACAAGAACTGTAGAACTAAGTGAATATGATCAAGAACAAGAACTATCAGTTGTTGTCATCTTTTCTTGATATGACATACATGGCTGCTTGTCCTGATACATTGTTTTTGTATACGATTACATCTGTATGTCCCCCTGCTATTTTACATCATGAAGCACTTTACTAACTTCAAGGAGTCGTCGATTACTTTTACTGTCAGGAATATAAAATATTTAAAGCTACTGTTTAATTTTCTTTTCTTCGTTTCCTAGTGCTGATCCCAAGATTACGGTTCTATTGTGATTTTTATTTGCAAATCTTTTTTCTCTTGAACTAAGTTGTCATTTACGAGGAAGGTTTCATACCGCATGCAAATCTCTACTTCCTTGATAAAGTTGTTCAAGTAAAAGGATAAATCACATGACAGAATCGTCTCCGAAACCCCGGTGAGCTTTTATGCTGGTATTATGATAAAGAGATGGTCATTTTGTTAAATAAACTTAACTTAACTTGTTACATGTTTAGCAAGAAAGAAATTAACCAAATTCAGCAATTTGCTGGTAAAAAGTGGAGTGTACATGTCAAGGCCGTATCCAGGGGGGGGTTAGGGGGTTCAAACCCCCCCCGAAACCCACAAAAGTAATAGTTTTTTGCAGGTTTTAACCTCTGATCTATGTATTTTTTGTACTTTTTGGTCCGACCCGTGGACAAACCCCCCCTGAAATAAATTCCGCGAGCGAACCCCCCCCCCGAAATAAATTCCTGGATACGGCCCTGGTCCATGTGTTATATACATTTGATGGTGAACTGAATTGCGGGCGAACTGAAAGGACCCCAAGTTCCTCACCCCTTTTTTCCTTTTAATTGGGTATATGTGAGTCGTAGGAAATGGAATACGAATCGTCCGGTATATGGAAAAATTAAAGAGGGCGAAATACGTTGTTTCTTCTTAAAACCACTCCGTTCTGTTAAACGCGCAATTCTTAGTCCCCTGCTGTCCATCGTCTAAATCGAAGAATTCATGGCAGCGAACATCATTTAACGTTATTCGCCGACGATTAGAAGATCACGTATAACTTTGTGTTTTGTCATTTGGAAGATGCCAGATATCTGCGCACCTTCATTAAAGGACACCTGAACAATGAAACCATACTTGAACACACCATGAAGAATGCATTTACAGACATGGCCACGGAGAGCATTCTTCTCCTGAGCGTGATGTTTTCAAAATAGGGATGTTCGTTTCTGGAGGTTTGCACGTGCAGACTGCAAGACAAAAAGCGCAATTCATTCAAATCTTGTACAGCGCTGGCCGGATCGTATTGGAATTTCTTCTAGATATACGTTTGGGCTTAACTGGTTAAAAAATATTCAAGAAGAAGGGTTGATTGGAGACATTTGTTCATTTCTAAAATTGCTCGGTACTGAAATAAAGACAGATACAAAATGGAGCAAAAATCATAGCTTGGAAACACTATTTCGTATTTGGGTTGGCTTTTCTGCAGGCAATGTTAACGGAAGTCGTACAGATAGGGATGATACTTGGTATTCTTCGTTCAGGTGTCCTTTAAGTTACGTATATAGTGAGAGTGTCAAGGTACGCCATTGTGCTTAAAATCAACTTCTCTCTGTATATATCAGCAACCCTTTTCCTTGCACGAAACCGTAACCAGTTGAAAACCGCAAATGCATTCACATACATCAGGTTGCTACCCGCAAGTGGCTAACCCCTTCGCGCACCACCATAATGCGGTTTGGCGACGCCGAGATCCTAAATTTCCGTACATGAGTAAAATGATGCATCATTGAGAGCGTGTTCCACCCTTCTAACAATAGTAACTATTAGTTACTATTTCCGTTACAACCTTCTCGAAATAGTAACTAATAGTAACTATTTGTTTACTGTGCTTTGGAGCTTAGTAAGCTTGGTAACTACGGATCTCTGTAGCGTGATTGGTTTGATTACCCCGAGAAGTGATATTTTACGGAAAATTAAAAAATGTGTTCTTGATGCCAAGAAGCCAAAATTTTGTGATGTATAGTAAATACGGTAAGTAGGGTGGAACACGCTCTGAATAATTAATTAAATGTGAAAAAAAAAATCATTTTTTTGAAAATTAATAGTTTTTGAATATCAGAATATAGCAAGTTCAACATTGCGAATATGAGTTTCTCCGTTCATTCCTATTTCTCTTCTTGCTGAACATTTTTAAACATTAAATGAAATCATGGATTACATGAAAACAAGAAAGAAAAGAAGAAGAAAAGAGAAATACGAAACACACATTGGAAGAAAGGCCTTGGCTGGGATTGCTGGTCACCAACAGGAACGGGTTGGTTTGCGCCTATCAGAAGCTGAAGATTAGAATAGGACTAGGACTAGTATCTCCAGCTCTTGAAAAGGTAATTGAGGACTTTAATGTTTTAGGACACACTAGGTGCTGCCCCAGCTGCGGAAGTGTCCCTTGAAGACCACTGCCAGTACAAGTACCTCTTCAACTATCGAGGGGTCGCGGCGAGCTTCCGATTCAAGCATCTTTTCTTGTGTAAATCCTTAGTCTTCCACGTTGGGGAGGAGTGGACCGAATTCTTCTATCCGGAAATGAAGCCTTGGGTGCATTACATTCCGGTGGAACAGAAGTCAACGCAAGAGGGACTAAGGTAGGCGAATTTTGTTATATTCGGGCAGGCTTTTAAAGAACTGAAATATGATACTATTCCGTTATTTTCCTTCTCAACATCAGGCGCCATCACCAGTCCGCATATTTTTATGGCACTTGCAGCCTTAGGCTCAAGTGCCATATACCGATCGCAATTCCGTCTGTCGGTCGGTCCGTTTGTCTATCACACTTTTTCGGGTTATGGTACTTCCAGATGTGCTAGGACAATGAAACTTGGCAGTTATATCAGGGGCTCGATCAAACTCACTTGTAAATAAAAATTTACTCGATCCGATAGTCGTGGGGAGAGTTGAGGGAGGGGGAATCCGGAAAATTGAGTCGTGCGTAAGTTCGGAACGGGTTATCGGATTCAAGCGAAATTTCATAATTGAACAGAGGACATGTCTCTGGTGATCTTTTTCATATCCGGACCAGATCCGACAACTGTTGGGGTGGCACCGAAAAATATGTGACCGGCTTTGACTGGAGAGATCGGGATGGAACTTTGTGGGAATAACAAGCAGATGCTCTGGATAAATCATTTACAGAACCTGATTGGCTCCGAGCACTGTGGGGGAGTTTGAGGGGGGGCTGGGGGGTCCGGAATTCCGGTGATCCCGAGTTAAGGTACTTTCAGATGTGCTAGGACGATGAAACTTGGCTGGAATATTGGAGATTCGACAAGATTGGCTGCGAAATCGCCACTTCCCAAATCCGACTGTTCCTTACAGTACCAATCTTGACCGCAAAGTAAGAAAAACACTTTTAAGCAAAATTTACATTTTCTATGATCCCCATGAGCCCATTATCAATTTTGCCTCAAGGGTTTTGCGTACAAATGAGGTTCTAGTTCCCTTAAAGTGCGCATCTTAACTGCAAGGTCGAAAAGTACTTATGATAAAACGATACATCTCCACCAATGATCATTTGCGCCAGAAGGGTTTTGCTTGAAAATATATTTCTAGCACCCTTAAAGTGCGCATCTTAACCGAAAAGTGAAAAACAAAATCATTTTAACCAAACGGTATATAGGCTATCAGTGATCCTCAAGGGCCTGTTATCGTTATTGCCTCAAGGGTTTTGCTTACAGATGGATTTCTAGTGCCTTTAAAGTGCGCATCAGTACAGCCATGAGCCAAGTTCAAAAATAAAATTAATTTTTGCAAAACGATACATTCTCGTGATTTCCAAGTTCATGATCATTCTTATCTCAAGGATTTTGCTTTCAAATGCTCAGAACAAACCCACGAGAAGGCAAATTCTGTATTTCATTTTCTGAACCAGCCTTGCAAGTGCAATATGAACTACCAGCTCCTGTTGATTTTCCTGTCACATTTGTTTGCATGCTTTTTCTGACTTGCCGAATCTAATTTTCCCGTTGAGGGTATTTCCGCTGTTAAGCTCCGCCTCTCGCGACGTTTCTGATTGGTGCAGTCAGAGGTGAGGTCTGAACAACCAATCAGAGATGTTTGCTGGCAGTGTTGAGATTGAAAGTAATAGGTAATGTGATTTCACAATAGCGAGATATTGCGAGAGGGAGCTGATCTGATTTTTTTCTTCCGGGAATTTGAACTGGAATGCAGCACCTGTATGCCCGTGGTGGGAAATTCGAGCTAAAGCATGTTCAGTGAACCTTTAAATGTCCCCACTGAGACGATCGATTCCCGATCAGACGTGTTCTTGTCTAACATGGTTTTACCTTTCGCGAATTTTAGCTTTGCACATTGAAAGTCGTAGTATTTGCCTACCGTTGCAATGGCTTTCAACGGTATTGATCTTTTCGATTTTTGCAGTGGCGGTTTTTGGAATCCCAAAACGTAAGTGGAGGGATACCTATGACATCGCAAAAGTTGTCCGTCTTTCCGTTCGTCTGTCCGTCCGTCTGTAAGCACGATAACTCTCGAAGGGATTGAGATATTTTGATGAAACTTGGTGAGAGGATCCTTTGGGTCAAGGGAAAGGTCGATTTGTAGATGGGCTCTGTAGCCCTACATTTAGGGGAGGGGGAGGGGGTTCAAATTAAGGGACAAAAAAAATTTAAACAGCTAATGAGATAGTCGATTATGGAGTAAGAAGACATGCTGAACACGAATATGAAAACCATTTTCTCGCCGGACAAGTAGTTCGCCCGGAATCCGGCCAAAACCGGAAAATTTGTTAAACGCGAAAGTTTTATTTGAAGTTGATTAGATGTTCGATTTAGGGGTAAGAAGGCATGCCGAACACTTTTATGACAATCATTTTCTACCCGGACAAGTACTTCGACCGGAATCCGGCCCAAACCGGAAAATCTGTTAAACGCAAAAGTTGTATTTGTAGTTGATTAGATGTCCGATTTAGGGGTAAGAAGAGATGCTGAATCCCAATATGACAATCATTTTTTAGCTGGACATATAGTTAGTCCGGAATCCGGCTAGAAACCGGAAAAGTTGTTATAAGTTAAATTTGTATTTGAAGTTGATTATATGTTGGATATAGGGGCAAGGACATACGCTGAATTCGTTTTTGAGCTTTATTTCTTCGCCGGACAAGTTGTTCCGGAATTTCGCCGAATCCGGAAAATTCGCAGAAGTAAGGCAGGATCGTTTCGATCGGCTTATAGGGGTAAACACACCTAGCTGAATCCATATATGAACTTGCTTTTTTTAGATGATTAGCTAATTGGCCTTAATCTGTTTCTAAATTTTAGAGTAAAATGTTCAAGGAGTCTGGCTAAGACTGGATCTGGCGAAGACAAAACCTAAATGTCTGGATCAAATATTGGATTTTTGGGATCCCATCGGAACCTTTGGCCTTGTTGTTTGTTTCATTCCTAATAGTAGAAAACTTCATGTTTGCCACCCCAGAAAGCACTGGCCTGTCCAGGGGGGGGGGGCGGAAAAACCGGATACCTTAGAGAATGAGATCTTTGCTGTCGTGCCGTTTTTATTAGTGTGCCTTGCGCTTTGGGGTTACGCCCCTTATTTGCCAATTTTTTTGCCATAAATACTACTTGTGGGGCTGGATTATTGGTGTGCCGTGACGCTATTATTGCAGTACAAGCTTTCGATGGCTGCTTTGCTGAAAAGAGCGAAATTTTTTTGGGGAGTCGCCATTTGTTTGCTCATTCTTTACCACAATCACTTCTTGTGGGGTAGGACTGTTGGCCAAACCGTTTTTATTAGAATGCACACTTTCGGTGGCTGTTTTTCAGAAAGCTGAAACAGTTGGCTGTTAGCTGATATCAAGTTTGTTATTTTTCTTTTTTATTTGACTGTTTTTTAAGCAAAACAAAACCAAGGTAGCGAAATGGAGATGCAGTGTTGTGATTAGTTGAGTGAAAAATTGTTTTTAAAGTGCTGGGTCACAAGCGACCGAGTCTTGTGCTCACTTGCTTTGCATTTTCTGTCTTGCATGGAGGATATGCTTGTTCTAACCCACTGCGGTACAAGGTAAATACTTTTGCTTCTGTTTTCTTTTACTTGCACTTTTTAGATGCCATAGTTAGTATATGCAGTAGAGGTAGGATACTCCGGACGTAACCATAACTTTGAACCACTCCGAAGAACGTGGTGAAGATGAAGAACTAGCAAGTATTTATGAACAGTAAACGCAAACAATAATGAAGTAAAATGAAATCAGATCAAAGCCACAAACTTTTGCCCTTTTTGTGAGGGGTCGATGACTCCCCCGGAATGGTGTACACGTCCAGAAGGAAAAATCCGGAATGATGAGGAATAATCCGGAATGGTCAGGATTATTCCGTTATTCCGGAATGGTGTACGTCAAAAATGAGAGTCGTCAACCCCTCGTTCGCCGCAGGACAGACCGAATGGGGTGAAATAAATGCGGACTAAACAAAAGTTGGTGAATTACCAAACTCGATGAAGAATGGGAGGATATGGAATGGTTAGGAATAATCCGGAATGACCACGAATAATCCGGAGTGGTCAGGATTATTCCGTTAATCCGGAATGGCGTACATAAAAAACGAGAGTCGTCGACCCCTCGCCTTTTTTAATCTTTCGCTGTTTTCTAATCAATGTCTGCTGCATCATATTACGGCAAAGTTAAGACACCCAGAGAATTGCAAGAACTTTCGCATTACTTTCATCCCCGTCCATTTATCCAAACAGAAGATAAAGAACAACCAATCACAGCAAAACTACTTGATGATTGACAGTGCTAAACGGATACGTCAGCTTAACATTATTAGAGCTATATTTCGGCTCTTCTTGGCAAGGGGCCTCTTCAAGCTCAAACCGCTCAAGCTGGAAAATTAACTACAATGGTTTATCACCTGCCCCTTCGTTTCAGCTAAGTCGACATGTCTGGGCTATGAAAGTTCCGTACTTCGTGAATAAATAGTTCACATTTATTTTATTAAACATTCAGCTAACCTATCTGTTTAGCACTGTCAGTTATGATTTGCAGAATGATTTTACAGCTGAAAGAATATTTAAAACCATTTGATTTAGTTCGTTATGACACAGACAGTTTGAACACTTGGCTCTTAGCTGATATTGTTTTAATAATTATTTCCACTTGACTGCCTAGGGCCGAACAACAAAACCATGGTAATAAAATTTGAAAAAAATAAAAAATAAATGTTCTTAAATGTAAGAATGTTCAAAGAAGCATACCTCTACTGCAATGAGATAGTCGGATTTGTCGTATCGTAAGGTCCCATGGATCGTGTACTTTAAGTTTATTTCAACGCGCATTTTAAATTACTAGCCTCTTGCACTTTCATAAATGTCAGCTTGGGCTGAAGGAATACCTCTCTCCTATTTAAATCATTCATTGAGTAGTCTACGGACAAGTTTTATCGATTTTGTTTTTAAACCATAGACGTCAAACATTTGTAGACCATTGTCTTAATTTTAGTTTTCTTACGAGTTTCGCAGATTATATGCACCTGTCAATGAAAGAACGCTAATGGAAGTTCCGATTTATTCGCTCAAAACTTTGTTAAATGTCAGTGAGTGACACGTAGCATCGAGCCATCAGCCAAGTAATTGAATTTTAACTATGCACAGGCCAAATCTTTATGTAATCAGTGACGCATCCTGAGTACAGCTGTATATCATGTCATGACTCCGGGAAGTTTCTTGAAGCGTCATAGCTGCATGGATAATTCCAGCTTGTATCAGAATCGTGTCTACTGACCATGTCGTTTCTAACGTTATCATTATTATCGGTGCCAAATAGGGTATTTTTGTTTTATTTTTTTAAACTCATTGACGGCCTGCAAGGGCCATATAAACCTTCAACAACAAAAAAAATAAAAAAATATGTAGGCGTAAAGTAAACAACAGATGCGCAGTGGGAGCCAGGCAGTATATAATCATTCGTACTTTCGAGTGGATTGTTTCATTTTTGTTTTTACCCGAGTAACATATTTTATTATTTTCCTCAGTTGACAGATAACATTTTCAGTCTGGGACAAAAACAAAAACTATCTGTTTCCATTCGTTCAGTTTTTTTCAGAATATGACATATACTTTAAATAAACCAGATCGAATTTTTAAAGTTAATTTTAATGATGGCTTAGATTTTATTATTTCGTTTACACGATTGGGGACATCCTCCATTTAGCTTCACACACAAACCTTCAACCTTATGTGCTATTCTGCTTAAAACTGACTCTTCTATGTACTTCGCGACACCTACAACCCTTTTCTTCCACAAAAAGCTAAATAAAAAATAATGAACCCTAAAGAAACAATGAAAACAAATTGAAGTAGTGCAGCCAAAGCGCTAAACGTTTCAGCAAGCCACACATTAACTCAATTCGTATTCTGTTTATTGTATGCATACACTCTTCTTTCTTTTCTTTGTATGTACTCCACTTTTTCCTTTCGTAAGAGGATAAAATAAAAATATAAATCTTTGGCCGCAGAAGTCATGCGCAAACATGAAAGCTTTACGGTCGTGGTTGTCCTCTGACTTATAACGATCTCGTTACGTACCGTGTGTTTTTTCCGCGATAAGATCTCAACACATCAAGAAACACAGCAGCACTCTACTCAATAGAAAACTCAGCTTTGAATTATGACACACCAAGGCGAATGCAATTAACGCTGTATGGGATGTACAGCTGAATTACGCTTGATTCATATCATCTTATTACCTTACGCTAATTACTTGTGAAATGGACGTATCTGATTTGATTATTTCCCATAAAGTTGGGATTCTTTGACAGAACGGGAATGAGTGGCAGATACGAGCCTAGTTGATAACGAAATATAACTGTCAACGAAAAATAACTGTCATTCTCTTGTCGGGGGAAGCGTGGTAGATTTGCTGCGATTTGCGTTTTTTTTTCTGTATCCGTTAACGGCTTCATTACAGGATTGCCACTTTGACATTTTTTAATCGTGATTTTAATCATATGGGCAAAAGGACAAGGCGCATGGACAAATGACCGAATTTTTTCCGCATAGTTCACCGGAATTCACTCGAGGGTATACTGACTCTCCGGCAACCGATGTATGCTCATTCCCGGCATCCTTTCCGGCACCGGCATCCAGTGTTACACGGGTTTGCGCATCTTCTCGAATTCACTGTCGTTTGTAAGTAGCAAGTTTACGGTAGCGACTGTTTCTGGAAAATCATTTGGATTTTTTTTCTTCTTCTACAACTGGTCTCTGCGACAGTTCTCCCTCTATGATGTGATATGATATGATATATATTTGCACAAAAAGCCCGAGGGCCATGGCAATACAAAACAAAATGGAAAAACAAATTTTCACTCAATTCCCTAATAAATAATTCCCTCCTAAATAAATCTTTCTCGATGCTTCATCGAAAGCTTAAGGAATCTTCCCAACTGGCGAACCTCCGAAAAGCAACTCCCCGAAAAGCCCGAAAAGCAACCTACGTATGAAGTAATTCTTCTAATTCCTGAAGTTGAAAGAATGTTCCAACTTCCATTCTTGGACAAAAGTCGCAACCATGCTTCAGCGCGTAATGAAAGTTATCTAATGTTAGATATTGTCCAGACTCCAGTCCAGAGCTACCACGCCGTTTAGTTCCTGTTAGTTACCCAGTGGTCATTACCATCATTAGAGTTTAGCTAAAACTCTGCTATGTTCAGTTATATTCTTTCGGCAGGACAAAGGTGTGAACATCCCCGAAGATTTGAGTTGTGCTTCAACTTCAAAATTGAAACCTTTCCTTTTCATGAACTCATATGTCTATTGTACCATCTCTGTGTGATGGACACTGGTAAGGAGACGAGGGGGGAAAATTGAGACTGATCCGCTTGGAGTGCTGAACAGGTATTAGGCAAATTCAGTCAGTTTACAAAGAAAGATTTGATATAAACACATGCTCAGTTTGAAATAATGAATCCGGACGTTTTCAGTTGTAAGGACCACGATAAGATAAGTGGGATTGGTGAATAGTAAATACCAAGGGTCCACAAATAATTTATCCCTACCTTAGTCATTCAGAAGGGTCTTCCCCTACCTATCCTCTACTAGAGAGACCCACTCAGGATCATGTTTGTCCAATGCTTGATATGTAGAAGGATGGAATCTTTTTGCATCAATCCTGTCTTCCATGGAGGCTAAATTAGTTATCTATCCTTTCGAAGTAGAGTGCATAACATCGTCAAGTTTTTGTTGTAGCTCCGTTTCAGCTACAGGGAACCGAGGAAGTTTGTAGGGGTAAGGGGGGGGGGACACATCATGAGCTCTTGTTTCAAATTTCATATCTCATTTTATATTTTCAGGGACCGGTAATAACTCTTGCCATTGAAGAAATAAACTTCTCTGGAAATCGTTTGATTATTCCTAGCACAAAAAAATGTATTAGCCAATGTTTTCGCTGGACAGTTTTTTGCCATAATTTTTGCGTCTTGTCCTCTCTGTGCTATAGAACCGTACTGGATACCGCACACGGCGACATGGTGACATTGCTGGTTTGGTGACAATACTGCGTAGGGGGCATGTTAAGAGATCTGCTTGGTCTTTGTTTACATACCAAAGTAAAGTGAGCATATACTGGTGAATGAATCGCTTTGTTCGCGCCAGTGGCTCTGCATACCTTCACACTGATGTTTGAATTACTGCCCTTGTCAGTGACAGGGGATTGTCTGCATTTTAAAACATGACATAGTGTTGAAAAACTGTGAAGGGACGGGAAGACAGTTCTACTGTTTTTTGTTTTCTTTCTTTCATAGCTCGTTTAAGAGATAACCCAGTTGGCACGACATGATATTTGAATCAGTTACATTGAAAATAGGATTTACTCAGAGGCGCATTTCAGTATTAGATAATTTTCCAATAAATTTTGAGCCCATCCCATTTTTGGGATCCCAAAACGTTAGTGACGGATACCTATGACATCGCAAAAGTTGTCCGTCTGTCCGTCCGTCCGTCCGTCCGTCCGTCCGTCCGTCTGTCCGTCTGTCAGCACGATAACTCTCGAAGGGAATGAGATATTTTGATGAAACTTGGTGTGAGGATTCTTTGGGTCAAGAGTAAGGTCGAGTTCGTAGATGGGCTCTGTAGCCCTACGTTTAGGGGTGGGGGAGGGGGTTTAAATTAAGGGGCAAACAAAATATTTTGAAACAGCCAATGTGATAGTCGATTATGGGGTAAGAAGACATGCCGAACACGATGGTGAAAACCATTTTGTCGCCGGACAAGTAGTTCGCCCGGAATCCGGCCAAAACCGGAAAGTTTGTTAAAAGTAAAAGTTTGATTTGAAGTTGAATAGATGTTCGATTTAGGGGTAAGAAGACATGCTGAACACGATGGTGAAAACCATTTTCCCGCCGGACAAGTAGTTAACCCGGAATCCGGCCAAAACCGGAAAATTTGTTAAAAGCAAAAGTTTAATTTGAAGTTGATTAGATATTCGGTTTAGGGGTGAGAAGACATGCTGAACACGACGTTGAAAACCATTTTCTCGCCGGACAAGTAGTTCGCCCGGAATCCGGCCGAAACCAGAAAATTTGTTAAAAGCAAAATTTTTATGTGAAGTTGATTAGATGGCAGATTTAACGGTAAGAAGAGACGCTGAATCTGTATATGACAATCATTGTTTACCCGGACATATAGTTCGTCCGGAATCCGGTTGAAACCGGATTTTTTGTATAAGTTAAAGTTTTATTTGAAGTTGATTAGATGTTCTATATAGGGAAGGAGATACGCTGAAGTCGTTTCTGAACTATCTTTTTTTGGCTGGACAAGTAGTTCGCTCGGATTTCGGCCGAAACCGGAAATTTGGCAGAAGTAAAGCAGGAAGTTTCGATAAGTATTGTCAAAATGGATATGGTTTATACAGGTATATCTGAACTTGATTTTCTCAGATGACTAGCCTGGCGAAGACTGGATCCTTCGAAGACAAGACCTAGTTGTCTGGGTCAGACATTAAATTTTTGGGATCCCATCGAAACCTTTGGTCTTGTTTTCGTGGGGGGTAGGTTTGGGGGTAAATTTAAAGTAGTTTTCTAAAAGCGTCGTTGCTCTGCATTTTGCCTTTTGAAAGCTACTTTTGGGTAAAAATAATAGTACTGAGATTGAAGAGTTCGTGCCCTTCCGAAATCTAGGGGCCATGTCCCCCTTAACCCCAACAAAAATGGAGCCTCTGGATTTATTGAAATACAAAATGGATGTCTCGGGAACAGCACTTCTAACATATGACTCTTCAGTATCGACACTTTTTTCACACAGACCCTCGTTGAGAGTTCCGCAATTAAGATTTTCGTTCTGTGTAAATTTTACCTCATCCTTGTCTCTTTATTGTTTGTATGCTTACATATTGTTTCTTTTTGTTACGTTCTTTTTCTATTGTATGTCCTTGGAACAGCTTTATCGACTGTTTTGGTTCTTTGTTAATTTATTTCCGTCAAAACTGAGGAGTTGTACATGATACAAAATATATATGTAACAAAAACTAGCCTTTTCTGATGCATTGTATTATTATTATTATTGTTGCATTTAAGAATCTTTTAGTTAAATTCTTGCACCGAACTGTGTGATTTGCAAGATTCCAAGATTTCCAGTGAAGGATTCCAGCTGAGGGACTAGTTATGGCTTTGTGTAGCCTATTGCTCAGTAATTCGCGCTATGTCAAGGGCTATAAGGCTCACGTTTGCACAAAACATGGAAAACTGAGACGAAAACGTGGAAGGCGACTAGACGACGATAGCGTTCTCACCAGTCTCAGTGCTTCAAAACAAATGTATCCCGCATTTTTTTTCTTTAAAGGCCCCTTCAGAGTTCAGACTGATACGTAAAATTTGCCAACTTTCTTCTCATTTTTATTGATTTTGTCGTAGGGCCCTACGCAACTTTTTTTTTTTAGTAACTCCCGTCTAGTGGGGAGTTCGTCCTCTCTTCCACATCATCGACTGAAACACAATAAATAGCTACACTCAGTGACGTTAAAAAACTTGAAATAAAAGAAAAACAACTTTGTACTTTTATCCTAAACTAATATCGTTATTTTTGTACTCCGATTTGTTTCCCTGCTTTTCATGCCAACTATAATAAAACAATTCAAATCCTCGTCGTACTCCAAGGACCCATCCCTCCCACAGGGATGTTCTCTTGAACATAAAATTTCGGTGTATCTAAATAAAACATTTTCATTCGCGAAAGCCATGGAAAAGAAAAAAATTGACACTGTTCACTTTTCTTTCGTCTTTCTTTAACTTATCACATCTTAAGGGTTGTTCTGTGGGGGCATAGCTTAGTGGGTTACCATGTCGGTCGAGTTTGGCATTGTGTTCGACATGACGTTTGAGCGATATGTTGTGACAAAATGAGGCCGAAAATGCAGCGAGGAAATAGCTTAATTGTGTCAAAACATTCCGAAAATGTAGAGGCATAATGGTCGATGATTGAGTACAGGAACCCACCCATGTTGAGGACACTTGACTCTCAATAATAGCCTGGTTAATGCACTATTGAAGTCTAGTCGATTTTCTGAGTCCTGTCTGGGGGGGGGGTGTGTGGTGAGCTTTGATGCAGCCTTTACATTCTTATATACATCTGATATAAGTATATAACTGACGTAAGATGAATACAGTATGGGTTGATGACCTGGCATTACGTGACCTCGATATTGACCGAAGAAATACTAAGATGCAATTTCCATTAAGTCTTTGCAGTCTCGAGAAGCAAAATCTGTATTATTTGCAACTGTCTGTTCAAGTTCTTTGTCTTTTCTGCTGTATGTACTAAAAAAAAACAAAAAAAAACAGAGTATAATCGCATAACTCATTGTAGAGTAGGGCGATCCTGAGAAAACTACCCCTTGAATCTTACTAAAACTTATCCTTTCTTTAATCCCACTAGTTCCCCTGTTGCAAACTCACCCGATACGCTTCAGACATGAGTAGGGATACCATCCTCTGAATCTGTACCTCCCATCCCTTCAATCCAAGGACTTCAATAGTCAATCATTTGCTTTATCTGGCTGTACCACGAATCTTTCTACGGTTTTCAGAGCTTCTGTGTGAGCCACTTTGAGCGGTCTTAACCCCTAGCCTAGTTAATTTCTCCTAAAATCTGATTAGACTTACCCATCTTCTGTGCTTAATTAAGTTAAAACAGAACTACTCATCGAACCACAGACTCCTAATACTTTCTTAAAATATCTCAGCTTTATCGTTTCTATCTTATTTCCTTGACCCATTTCCACCCATCCTTGACCCATTATTTCCAAATTTCTTAAAGTTTAACTGAAAAGCCAACTTATTTATGTGTCATTTAATTGGACACACTGAATTATTTGGATTCTGCCAAGTTTTTTTTTGATTTTCCACTATCTGCTCCAGTTATGAGGCTCAGAATATCTCCGTCCGTCCCCAACGCGTAAATTCTACTATGACGCGGGAAATTTTAATCTCAAAACAAATGCGGCTTTTCAGTGGGCAGTGGTGAAGATTGGTGAAGATTGCTTAGTGGCTGAACAAAAAAAAAATGATAAATCTTTCTCGCAAGGCATACAACAAAAATACAAGCGCATAGAGGCACCACAAATCACACGAAAATTCCACTATTTGAAAATCGATTATTCGTGAATAGCGGAACAACGTAGTAACTCATTTTCAGCGGGTCTTCAAGCCAATTTAAGTGAATAAGTGATGGGTAACTAGATTGTCCTATCCTAGCCCTTTTCGGTTAAACTTTAAGCTTTGGCACATTACCACCAACAATCAGTCTTCTTTGCCCAATGAATTTAAAACAGAACAGCTCGTCAAACCAGGGGCTCCTAATACTTTCTTAAAATATCTCAAACTGTGTCGTTTCTGTCTTATATACTTGACTAAAACCCAGTGGCATCTTTTACTTTTGGTGAACCCTCGGCCATCCATGGGTTTTTGGCCTCTTTTCATGATATGAGTAAAAACTTGGAGTTAAAAACGTAAAAATGACAGCACATTAGCACATACGATTCATGGCCGAGCCAGAGTCATACCTGAGCATAATTTCGGTAAAGTAAACGACGACGGTGCAACATAACTGGTCACACCTTGATCGTAATGTACAATCGCAATGTACAAGGTAATATGGCTAGCAACCGTAGCCTGATTTCTCAACAATTTACACCGGCAGCTTGGCCCCTCGTTTCGCCTGGCCCCCCAGCACCGGCCTAACCGGCTTAAGGGTAAAGACGGCACTGCTAAAACCCCAATATTTAAAACCCCAAAACCCCAATTTTGGTCGGTCGGTCCACTGTTCTTGAGTTAGGGTACTTCCAGAAGTGCTAGGACGATAGGACTTTGCAGGCGTATCAGGTACCCGACCAAACAAATACTGAAATAGTCACTTCCCAGATCAGCCCACCGTGAGGGAGTGGAGGGAGGGGGAATCCGGATTTCGAGGTATGTATAACTTTGGAACGGGTGGTCCGTGGCCGAATGGTTAGCGCGTCGAACTCGCAAGGGAAGGGTCCCTTGTTCGAGTCTCGGTCGTGCCTACTGTTTGGTTTCGAGCGGGGGTTAGTGGCGTAACTCTGTAAGACAAGCCAAAGTTCACCCAGCTTCAAATGGGTACCTGGAGAAATCCGGGGAAGGTGACAGGAAGGGTGTGCGAAAGCACAGGATGGCTGGCCCCCAACCCCCCATTGCACTTCCTGGCTGAGGGCCGAGAATCGGAGATCAGCACCGCCGGCTTGGCCTGTAAAGGCTGATAGCTGACACCTTTACCTTTTTTTTTATGGCACTTGCAGCCTCTGGCTCAAGTGCCATATACCGATCGCAATTCCGTCCGTCGGTCGGTCTGTCGGTCTGTCGGTCTGTCGGTCTGTCGGTCGGTCTGTCCGAATTTTTTTGTCCCACATGTTCGAGTTAGGGTACTTCCAGATGTGCTAGGACGATGAAACTTGGCAGGAAAATCAGGGACCCGACCAAACTAACCTAGAAGTAATCAGTTTCCCGATCCGACCATCTGGGGGGGAGTGGTGGGCCGGGGAAATTCTGAAAATTAAGGAGTTTTGTCACTCTTTTTCGAATTGGAGTACTTCCAGGTGTGCTAGGACGATGAAACTTGGCAGGAGCATCAGGGACCCGATCGGACTAACTTGGAAACATTCAGTTTCCCAATCCGACCACCCGGGGGGGAGTGGAGGGCTGGGGAATCCGGAAAATTGGAGTAGTGTGTAACTTTAGAACGGGTGATCGGATTGGAATGAAACTTAATAACTGAATAGATGGCATACTTCTAATGTCCCGTTTGAATTCCGGACCGGATTCGACAGCTATGGGGGAGTTTGGGGGGGGGACCGGAAATTTCGAGAAACGGTTAGAATAGAGGGATCGGAGTGAAACTTGCTGGGAAGAACAAGCATCTGCTCCAGATAAATTGTTTATACATTTGGACTGGATCCGACCACCCGGGGGGGGGGGAGGGCTGGGGAATCCGGAAAATTGGAGTAGTGTGTAACTTCCGAACGGGTGATCGGATTGGAATGAAACTTAATAACTGAATAAATGGCACACTACTGATGTCCCGTCTGAAGTCCTGACCGGATTCGACAGCTATGGGGGAGTTGGGGGGGGAGACCGGAAATTTCGAGAAACGGTTAGAATAGAGGGATCGGAGTGAAACTTGCTGGGAGGAACTAGAATTTGCTCCAGATAAATCGTTTATACATTTGGACTGGATCCGACCACCCGGGGGGGGGGGAGTGGAGGGCTGGGGAATCCGGAAAATTGGAGTAGTGTGTAACTTCCGAACGGGTGATCGGATTGGAATGAAACTTAATAACTGAATAAATGGCACACTACTGATGTCCCGTTTGAAGTCCGGACCGGATTCGACAGCTATGAGGGAGTTGGGGGGAGACCGGAAATTTTGAGAAACGGTTAGAATAGAGGGATCGGAGTGAAACTTGCTGGGAGGAACAAGAATCTGCTCCAGATAAATCGTTTATACATTTGGACTGGATCCGGACACTAGCGGGGTGGAGGGCTGGGGAATCCGGAAAATTTGAGTACTGTGTAACTTTCGAGTGGGTGGTCGGATTGGAATGAAACTTAATAACTGAATAAATGAAATACCTCTGATGTCCCATTTGAAGTCCGGACCGGATTTAACAGCTATGGGGGAGTTGGGGGGGAGACCGGAAATATCGGGAAACGGTTAGAATGGAGGGATTGGATTAAAACTTGCTGGGAAGAACAAGCATCTGCTCCAGATAAATCGTTTATACATTTCGGATGGATCATGACATTAGGGGGGGGTTGGAGGGGAGTTTCCCGAAATTCCGGTTATGGCGGTTTTGGGGATTTGCACGACGAATCTTGGGAGGCGAATCAGGGACCCGATCAAAGTGACTTAAAAAGAAAAATTGACATGATCTGATAGCCGTGGGGGGAGTAACGGGAGGGGGAATCCGGAATATTGAGTCATGCGTAACTTTGAAACGGCTGATCGGATTTGAGTGAAATTTGGTAATTGAAGAGAGGACATGTTTCTGTTGATCTTTTTCATGTCCGGACAGATCCGACAGCAATTGGGGGGGGGGGGGGGCAAAATACGTGACCGACTTAGACTGGTGAGATCGGGATGGAACTTTGTGGGAATAACAAACAGATGCTCTGGATAAACACTTACGGAACCGGATTGGCTCCGGCGACTGTGGGGAAGTTTGAGGGGGGGGAGGTCCGGGATTCCGGTGATCACGATTTAAGGTACTTCCAGATAATCTAGGACGATGGAACTTGGCTGTAATATTAGAGATTTGACAAGATTGACTCAAAAATGGCCACTTTCCAAACCCGACCATTCGTTAAAGTACTAATCTTGACTGCAAATTTCAAAAAATACTTTTAAACCAAATTCATATTTTCATGATCCCCATGAGCCCATTATCATTTTTGCCTCAAGGGTTTTGTTTACAAATGACGTTCTAGCTCCCTTAAAGTGTGAATCTGAACGGCCAGGTCGAAAAGTACTTTATTTGAAACAATACATCTCAACCCATGATCATTTGTGCCACAAGGGTTTTGCTTAAACATTTATTTCTGTTACCCTTAAAGTGCGCATTTGAAATGAAAAGCGAAAAAAAACTTTTGACGAAACGGTATACATCAAGGATCCCTAAGGGCCTGTGATCGTTTTTGCCTCAAGCTTTTTGCATACAGATGCATTTCTAGCGCCTTTAAAGTGCGCATCGTTACACCCAAGTTCAAAAATAAAATACTTTTTATCTAGCTCCCTTAAAGTGCGCATTTTAACCACAAGTCGAAAAATACTTTTGATCAAACAAAACATCTCAACACATGCAAGTGCCATATGAGCTTACAGCTCTTGTTTAATTGAAATATCGCGTGTCTCAGATATCCCATTTCAGGTTCGGACCGGATCCGATGAATGTGGGGGGGGGAGTCGGAGGGGGGAATCGGAAATCTTGTTACACGCTTAAGGTGGAGCGATTCGTGCGAAATTTGGCGGGAAGAGCAAGCATAAGCCGTAGATAAATCAGGGACAGAACCGGAACGGATTCCGGCACTGTGGGGAGAGTCGGATGGGGGGGGGGTACGGAATTCCGGTGGTCGCGTCGAGTTAAGGCACTTCCGGATGTGTTAGGGCGATGAAACTTGGCTTGAACATTAGATACTTGGCAATATTGGTTTACAAATAGTCAGTTCCCCGATCCGAACATCGTGGTGGGAGTGGAGGGATGGAGAATCCTGAATATTAAGGTATGTATAACTTTCGAACGAGAGATCGGATCTTAATGAAACTTGATATTTGGAAAGACCTCATGTCTCGAATGTCCCATTTCAAGTCCGGAATGAATCCAATGAATGTGAGGTGTAGGTGGAGAGAGAACCGGAAATCTTCTGACACGCTTAGAGTGGAGCGGTCGAGATGAAACTTGCTGGGAAGGACAAGCCAGAGGTGCTGCGAGTCCGCTGTGATCGAGTCCGAGACGAGACCGAGACTGAAGTGACGCTCACGAGTCAAGACGAGTCCGAGTCCGCGAACAAAATCGTTCGAGACGAGACGAGACCGAGTCCGCGAAAAAGGTGTCTCGAGTCGTCTCGAGACCGAGTCACGCCCCGAGTCCTTTCTGCCAAACTATAAACTATAGTCTTCAAATACAGAGTAATTCTAAAAAAATCATCAATCAGTGTTACACTTAAAAAAAAACAAGCGCACCAAGGTGGTCGTGCCTCATCTTAGCTCTGTGTGGTCGCATGTAAATTCCTCCAGAACTGGAGATGCGCTCTATAGGGGCACTAGGAATCGCAAGAATCCGCTTTGCCAAAGGATACAATATGTTTAGCTTTTCCTTGTGTTCATGCCAGAAAGACAGGGCATCGCCGTCTTCAGCTGAATGTTCACTTGCCAGCTGCAGGTAGAGATCGACCTGTCCATCAAATTCCAAATCTAGCCCTAAATATCCTTGATTCCAGTCACAGATGAATTTGCTTGTCCGAGACGTCTCTTGGACTCTTGTGACTCGGCCGGATTTCGAGACGAGACGAGTCCGAGTCCTCTTCCACAAAGGACGAGTCCGAGACGAGTCCGAGTCCCAGAAAAAGGTGTCTCGAGACGTCTCGAGACCGAGTCCAGAGTCCGAGTCCACCACCTCTGGGACAAGCACAAGGCCTAGATAGATCAGTGACAGAACCGGACCAGATTCGGGCACTGTGAGGGGAGTTGGAGGGGAAGGGGTCGGGAATTCCGGCGATCGCGAGTTAAGGGGTACTTTCAGATTTGCTAGGACGATGAAAATTGGCTTGAAAATTAGAGGCTTGACAAGATTGGCTTAGAAACTGTCACTTCCCAGACCCGACCATCCCTTAGAGTACTCATCTTAACCGCAAAGTACAGAAAAGCGACTTAGCGACATTAAAGTGCGCATCATCACAGCCAAGTGCAAATATAAAATACTTTTTACCAAACGATACGCTTTCGTGATTTCCAAGGGCCCATGATCATTCTTATCTCGAGGGTTTGCCTAAAAATGATCACAACAAACCCACCAATTGGCAAATTCCACTTTCATCCTCTAACCCTGCCGTGCAAGTGCTAAATAAGTTTCTAGCTCTTGTTTCTTTGATTGTACGACGGGCGACAGAATCGTATCGATATTCACACCTCAGTGCGGAAGTAACAGGAAACTGGGCCTTTCTGTCAAGAGGGCTCTGCAGGAGACAGTGAAACACTCGGGAGATGACCTCTGAAGACCGTTGTGACAATTAACTTCTTGGGAATTTTAGTCAAACTTCATTACGGTGTCGTTTAGTTCAAATTGGGTTTGATGAAGGCCTGATGACCATCCAAGGGTCACAATCACGCCCATATCCAGGAATTTATTTCGGGGGGGGGGGGGGGGGGTTGCCCGCGGGATTTATTTCGGGGGAGGTTTGCCCGCGGAATTTATTTCGGGGGGGGGGGGGGATTGCCCACGGGTCGGACCAACAAGTACAAAAAAGACATAGATCAGAGGTTAAAGCCTACACAAAACTATTAATTTTGTGGGTTTCGGGGCGGGGTGAACCCCCTAACCCCCCCTGGATACTGCCCTGGTCACAATGTTTTGTATCATAAAAAGGTACATTTTAATCTTGAAAAATCAATAATTATAGCTTCCCGAAATAATCGCATGTGTTTTGTTTGACGAGTTGAAATTTGTCAACGCATTCGACACAGCTGCAGAACCCAATGTTTTACGCTCGGTTTTACGTTGCTTGTCTCACGATTTGTCTCGTACGTCTAGAAACGCAGAATGAGGCGCGAAGACGCATTAGTTTGAAATAGGGGTTAGTGAGTAAACCGCACAAGCAGCTTCCCAGCGACTTTATAGACTTTGAAGATATGTTTGTCAGACAGGGTCTGGAAAAATGTCGATTGTAGTTCAAGCAAATATCATTCAAATGTTACTAGTATTGATCAGACTGATGGTACGGAAGTCAAAGTTCGAGAGGGTCAATGGATCACTGCCTCTAATAGTGTATATTTCTTTAAATTATATACACAGATGTTGTCCTTTGTGTGGCGCCAGGATTCTTTGAATAACTCGTAATCAACCGACTTGGATCTTTAATATTATAGCCGTAATTCGGTTTGACAAGCTTTGACCGCGAACTTTAAATATTCAGATTTGTGCTGTACAAAAAGTGGATGACACGGATGGGAAATATAAAAGCTGCTTTTGTACCGTCGAGTTTTTGCTTTCGCGCGGCGAGGATCGTTTTTCGTCTTGTTTATGATACCGGCAAGTTCGCCACGCGCGTCTTGGTGCACGCTTTTATTGGTACGCAGAACTATTACAAACCCATTGAGTGTTGACGAAAATCATATTTGTATGTTTCATCTTCCTGTATATTCCTGGCCGAACCTATAGAATTTGACTGCTTGATTTTAAGAACAGAAAAGTTTGTTTTTTTTAAATAAAAATGGTGCATAATTTAATGGTATTAAGAAAATTATTTAATAGTTGTAAATGTTGGTGGGTTAAAGTCAATTATGTTAGAAAAATTTTTGTTTGGAAATATTGTTGTGTCGATGACATTAAAGGACACCTGAACAATGAAACCATACTTGAACACACCATGGAGAATGCTTTTACAGACATGGCCATGGAGAGCATTCTTCTCCTGAGCGTGATGTTTTCAAAGTAGGGATGTTCGTTTTTGGAGGTTTGCACATGCAGACTCCAAGACAAAAAGCGAAATTCAATCAAATCTTGTACAGCGCTGGCCGAATCGTATTGGAATTTCTTCTAGATATGCGTTTGGGCTTAACTGGTTAAAAAATATTCCAGAAGAAGGGTTGATTGGAGACATTTGTTCATTTCTAAAATTGTTCGGTACTGAAATAAGGACACATGCAAAATGGAGCAAAAATCATAGCTTGGAAACACTATTTCGTATTTGGATTGGGTTTTCTGCAGGCAATGTTAAGGGAAGTCATACAGATAGTGATGATACTTGGTACTCTTCATTCAGGTGTCCTTTAATAAGGAAAGATTAGGGTAATTTTGAATTTAACCCGGATGGCGCCTCTGGTCCCTTCCCGGAAATGGGAGGCGAATGTCGGATTCAGCCCTGTGGAGTCCCCCTAGGAAGTCGAAATTTTCATCATCGAATTTTCACATCAACCGCTAGATGAGGATGAAATCCAAAAGTATGCATTGTCCGTATTCAGTTTGCATCGAAAGTTGGTAATTCAGTATAATGATGATCCGTTGTCGCTGGGGGAGCGGGATCTGTACGGTAGGTGCCAACTCTTTCCATTCTGGCACTGGATATACGCCAGTGTCTCGAGTAGTTCTTTCTGATTTTGCTCTGAAAACCGTCCTGGTCCGACTAGTGTTTTAACTTTATAGACCTGATTGACCACTCCCACGCAATCAGAGTACCTTGTTCCCGAAAAATAAAACGACGTGCTATACCCATCCTCCTATTTAATTACTACGCCCCAGTGAAAAATAACTTGAGCTTGGACGTTTTTCTTCCGCCATGTCTGGGGCCTCCCAGGGTTGGAACATGAAAACGAATCATGTACAAATCATCGCTAATGATCTCGTACATGAACAGGGTGATGAGTGCTATACCGTTATGATCAAGCAGAAATGCATCGGTGACCGTTGTTTCGTCTTCTGCTGTAGTGAGTCATTCCAAATGGTTCGGTTTAAGTTCTTGTTGTGTGCATGTACTGGAAAAGACGGTACCATATAAGAGAAAGCTGTTTTAGAAGTAGAATCACCATACTAAAGGACGTTTGCTATTCGACGCCGTTAGACTACGACCCCCTTTAGGCTAAACTGTCGTGTCATGCCAGTAGTATGGCTCCACTGGACATATTTCATCAAACCCATTAAAATATAACTATAAATGTATATTTCAAGTACGAATAGTTCCTCAGGCGTGTCCCTGTGGACAAAGAATGGAAAGCTTCGCGAGAGATACAACTTGCCAAATCCCCGTGGTGCTGGAGATTCTTTGTTTTCTAAGTTAGCAGAAATTTTTAATGTGCTTGTGTTCTTTCTGCGAGTGTGTGATGGGCCAAAGTAATTTAATATCATATTATTGGTAATATAAAAAGTTTTTGTGTAGCCTAATATTGCAGAGAAGATAGAAAAAGCTACGTACAGATGCTCTAAAACACGAGCAAATTTCTGTGCAGTAACACAGTTTATATAAGGAGATGAAGATATCCTCTTAAAAGTTAGCTGTTTGCAGCGAGAAGGAAGCATAAAATCTATTAATTAATATTTCATGAATCACTATTTTACCTTATAATCTTTTACTTTGCCTTTTTACTTCTTCATCATCATAATTTACATCTACATGCCCTTTAACTTAGTATTCCATGATGTTTGACCGCGCGGAACGTTTAGATCAGCTGAGGTTGTTCCATGGATATTTAGGTCCTTCTTGGCAAGGGTCCGTTTCAGGGTCTGCAGTAATCCGGATCATGTACAGTCTAGTCTAGTAATGAATTTCATAAAAAAAAAATTTTTTGAAAAACATTAATGGTGCTAATTCATATGGCGGAAATGGCCGTTGAGTATTTACCATTTCGTAACTGATTATTGTAGGTTTGTTCTTTTATCTTTAAACAACTGCCCGATGAAGACCCTTATCACAAAGGGCTGAAATAGTTTTGAAGCTGAGTTGCAGTAACTTCATAACAGTTATTTCAACAATTTTCAAACAGTATTTCTGTTCCTAGGAATACTGTTCGATTAGCTGTTTGAGATAAGTTTTCCGAAGATCATTAAAGGAAGCAGGTCCGTATCCAGGAATTAATTTTTATTAGACAATTGTTATTTGCCTGCGGGTCGGACTAAAAAGTACAGTAGAGGTATGCTTATGTGAACAGTTACTTTAATGTGAACACTGCAGTTTTGTACAGGTGTTTTCAGCTGCCCTTCTTACCTACTTTGGCTAACTGATAGTTAGCTTTGAACACAGCAAGTGCTTGAAAGTGGCAAAATCCGAAGTCAACAAACGTTCACATAAGCATACCTCTACTCTACACAAAAGACATAGATCAGAGGCCTATAAAAAAAACTATTGTTTAAAAATTAAAAACTATTAGGGGATGAACCCCCTACCCCCCCCCCCCTTGGATACGGTCCTGGAAAGAATTACGTGATATGACGAATGAAGTATTTTATTACCCATCAAAGAACACAGCGGAAAAAAGATGGAATTACAAAAAAAAACAAAAACAAAAAAACAACATTAACCTAGATACAAAATCACAAAACAAAGAAATACCTTTACTTTCTACAAAAATCCTCACAACAGCCAGCATTATTTATAAAAAGAGCAAAAGAAGTTTGCGGTCCCCATCCCGCGAGAATGCTTCCGAGTTACTCTTTTGAAGTTACTATTTTTAAACGGTCATTTTTTTATTAGCCATTTATATAATGTGTAGGCTATCGCACAATGAAAATTAACCAACTGCTTAGTTTCATGCTTAATGAATATCTCTGATTTGAATAGCTAGTCCCTCACTTGAAGGTCCAGAAATCATGAAGTTAATACAATGTCCATCTACTTGCCAGTAAACAAAACAGTAGGATCCATTCTGTCTTGGAGAGAAATCTCGGTTAATTATAAGACCTTCCGTAATTACCGAATAATGAGTCTAGTAAATAGAATAGCCACATCCATCACATCACCTTCGGCTTCGTACAGACAGATTTCGCGCCCAATTATTGCATAGCAGAGGGCAGGAGTAATTGCTGCCTGCCAATGAGGCATCGACGTCTGGATACCAGCACCTGATTCATATAATGCAAGATCTCAAGTTAAACGGAACATATGATAGTGCCAGACTTCATAATCTCGGAGCTCTGTCTACCTTTTCAAGGTCTTAAGTTCAGTAGCGAAAATAGAATATTGATAATAAATAATAACTTTATCGCTTCACAAAACTGAGGTCCATAGCAAAGTACAACATGAAAAAAAAACATAGAACAAACAACAAATCATTGAGAAGCTAATAAACATCACAAAATTACTTAATCCGTTCCCATGATCCATTGGTTTCAATTTGCAAAATGGAAAGCAGTGACTTTACTCTGAGGAATATTGTAAAACTACGTTCAACTACTTTAAATTTTGACTTTTTGTATTAAACCTTGATATGTTGTTCGTTTATGCGTGTGTTCATCTATGGTCGGAATCACTGTTTTTGAATTGCAGTAGATCTTATCTGATAAATATTCTCTGCAACAAAAACATTACCACATCAGACACATATTAAATGTAAAAATCAAATTATTAAGTTAAACTTACGCAGCTTGCTTGAACGGTTAGTTTACAGTGACAAAGGAAGAAATTATTTGTCGATGTTGTCTGTTTCATCCGATGATTTGCAGTACAATGATGATCTCAATATTCAGACAGTATTAGTTTTAAGTGGTGACAGGGCACATTTTACGAATGCCAGATCGACATAGGGATGCAGTCCGAAGTACTTTGAGAAATGATTTTCTTGTACAGGAAGTGGTTGGCAGTAAGACAGCGTGCGCCGAACGGGGAGAGATTCAAAATAAACGATGATGCCATTATTTTTTTGTTTGTTGAAGTACATGCAAAGTATTCGGCGCATGCTCTTTGTTCTTCTGTATTGTTACAATCAGAGGTGCTAGCGTTCTTATGGGTCAAATTTTAGCACTGTCAGTATACATTGCACTTCGTAAAAAGCTAATGCATTGGCAATAAATAACGTACTTAGTACTTGTAACACTTTTGTGCTTTGTTTGCATCTGATAAAGATATAAAAAATTACAGTCTTTCGGCTTCTGTGCTAACGGAAATTGAAATGAAAAGACAGAAATCTGAAGTATTTTTTTTATGATTGAATTGTGGGATTTCAAGACTTGTGGAGCACGCTAACGCTTGTCGCGAGAGAAATTACTATCAGCCACTCAGTACGGCACTGTATTTGGTTAACCACTTTTAGTTTCATCCATCGGTCTTTCATATTTTGTGAATTTTCTAATCATGTTTTCTTTCGAAATCATATTTTCTTCATTCGGGCAACCGAGCCCAGGCTGCTATAAATTTCTACCAAACATCAGTTGTGTCTGCTTACATAAATGAATTCGAAATATGTACATTTCTTCCCCATAAACCATGTACATGTTGGTACCGTAGCATGATACTGAACGATCATTAGCATTGATTTGTTTTTTTCTTCTTCACGGTGAAGATTACAAACGTATGAAAATGACTAATAAATAAAAAAGAATCTGTAGAATATATGGACGTCTATCAGCCATGACACATAATACAGATTAAAAGGCAGCAAAATGACTTCAGTTTTCCTTTAAAATTCCGGAGAAGTATGAATATATTTGAGCACGAACACAAGAGGTTTGATTGATTTTCTTGTAACATTTGATTTTTTATTTGTCAGATTTGCAAACACTCCAGTTGTTAATAGCAACATAATATTGATACTCTGTGCCATTAGTAATGTACGCCATGTCAAGAAATAGTTTTCCCACACTTTGGCAATCACTCATTGATCGTCAACCAAGTTATCAGTTATAATGCCTCACCTCACCGTGGCGAGTTGATTAAAAGAGGGTTTACATCAGCTTTTGATGAATGCTTTAGTAGGGGTAGCGTGAGTGTGAGATCTGTGAAGGGGCCTCCCATATTCACAGAGACTTCTTAGCATATGTCCTTGCTAGGTTTGTCTTGTGATTGCTTAACCGAATAGCTTACTTCGACAATAATTCCCATCTTTGAATGGTGGTAGGCAGAAATCCGGGAATAAGGTTTAAACACCATGCGGACTGTCGAGCCACGCGAAGTATAATACCCACGCGTAATGAGCACTATTCGCGATGAAAAAAGATGAAATCTGGGGAATCATGAAGGTTGTCACTGGAACTGTAAACCTAGGAAAATATCATTCAGACTTTGGAAAAAAAGAGTCTGTAACATGCATCCTTGCGGAATAGATGTAGAGCCGAGTATACATTTTGTTCAAGAATGTCCAGCATAGACGGACAACGACTAGAAGCATTCCACTATTTGATTGCAGATCCGCGTGCTGTTTTGAGCAAGGCTTGCCTGAAGGAACTGTCCAAGTTCTTGCAGCTATCGGGAAGATTGGACAAGTTTAAAAATTTGGAAGAACGCGATAGCAAGTGTTACAATGAGTGATGTTTTCATCAGTTCTGTGTAGAATGTGGTTTGCAATAATTTTTTTGTTTTTTTGTTTGTTTGTAGAAACAATAGGCCATTTAGCCTGAGTTTTGGGCTTTAACAGTATAATAGTACCTCGGTAGTCAAGTATCATTGCCATTTTTTTTCTTCTTTTTTTCAGGGAGATCATAGCCTTTGCGAAGGCAAACGATGACCTTACAAAGGACATCGCTGTTAAAGGAGCTGCGTTCATTGAAGAACAGCTAAAAATGAGTGATGTGTCTTGCTATTGGAAGGAACTGTTGGTGCGGTACAGTCATCTTTTGAAGTACCAAGTGAACCTTGACAAAACGTTGATTAGAATTGAGTAGTCCCCAGCCCGTTACACAGTAATCTCAAATTTTTACTCTTATGGTTTTGATACAAGTATTTACGGATATCATTCGCTGTGATTGAAAGCACGCAGTTGAAAACCAGACTTTGTTCTTTTGTTTTAATGGTAGGAAGGTATATGTTTATTGTCCCCAAACATTCATAAACAAAACGAAACTAAATACACATTGTAGGAAAATTAAAGCTCTTAGGGCTTGCGCAGCATGTAACTCAAACTTCATAATTATTAAATTATAAAAAAAACACATCACAGAAGTCTCGGATGAAACGAAAACTTGGAAATTTCTTTGTTTATGGGATCCCAAAATCTAAGTGGAAGGATACCTATGACTTCGTAAAAGTTTTCCGTGTGTTCGTCCGTCTGTAAGCACGAGGACTCTCGAGGGGAAATACACATTTTGTTCAAACTTGGTGTGAGGATTCTTTGGGTCAAAGGACAGGTCAGGTTCGTAGATGGGCTCCGTAGCTCTTTACTTAGGTGTGGGAGAGTGGGCTCAAATAAGGGGCTAACAAAATATTTTTTAAAGGTTATGAGACAGTCGATTTAGGGGTAAGCAGACATGCTGAATCCGTACATGATAATTATTTTCTCACCGGACAAATAGTTCAACAGAATCTGGCCAAAACTGGAACATTTTTGTAAGTAAAAGTTTCGCTTGTAGTTGATTGGAGGTCCTATATAGGGGTAAGGAGACATGCTGGATCCGTATATGGAAATTATTTTCTCCCTGAACATACAGTTTGCCCGGAATCCGGCCAAGTCGGAAATTTGTTAAAAGTAAAGGTTTTTCTTGAATTTGGTGAGAGGGGTAAGGAGACATGCTGAATCCATGTTTGTAAATAAATTTTTTTCCGGACATATCGTTCGCCCGGAATACGGCCAAAACCGGAAAGTTGGTTGAAAGCTAAGTTCCATCTAAAGTTGATTAGAGGTTCTATGTAGCGGTAAAGAGACATAATGAATACGTGTATGACAAATATTTTTCTCGTCGGACAAATAGTTGGCCCAGAATCCGGCCAAAACCAGAAAATTTGTTAAAAGTAACAGATTTGTCTGAATTTTAGCCGTTTGACCATAATTTTTCAGTCGAAAACCACTACGGTATCATTTGTGTTTATTTTCAAACGCCTGATCAATAGTACAAAGTTTAAGGAGTTTGACGACGACTAGATCTCTAAAAGTCCCGATTGTCTGGATAAAGAAAATCCATTAAGTATTACATTTTTGGGGTGCCCAAATCGTTCGTATACCCAGACATGGGTATACGAACGAATCTGCCTTCGGCAGGATAATTGTTCTGTCTTACTATTACATTGGCTTGCGAACTATGTTGACAAGCCCCTCTGCAGCTCAATGGTAGAGCATACAGTAGCCTTTTAAGCCAAAGGTCGTATCTTTGTCTTTTAATTCACTGTCTTCATTTTCATCGTCTTTATATTTTATCTAGTGCCGTTCCAAGTAAGTGCTCATAAGAAAGCATTCATGGTTATCAATAGGTCGAGTATTAAAGGAACAGAAAACTTGACTCAAACTTGACTCGGGGAGCTAGCTGACATATCAAGAATGTACCCTGAGTCGATATCGAGAGTAAGAAAAATTCTCGTTACGACCATTGCAGTCTCCGGGCAGTTTCCGAGAATTCGACTTTTGAGTTAGTAGAAAAAAAAGCAAAAGATTTGTGTGCCGGGACTAGGAGTCGAACGCACGACCTCTAGCCGGTGTGTCGTTATTCGTTAGTCTACACGTACAAAGGCGAACTTTTACAGTGTATAAGTGCATAATTACAGTGCATAAGGGGCAAGGGCCTGCCAGCTAGCTTTGGGAACACTAAGGAGGGGGTTCGAGATAACAAAGAAGGGGGAGCCTGTCGACAAGAAGTCCCTGTACATTTATCTATGCCTCCCCCCCAGGTCGGTTTGATGGCCGAAAGTTGCGTAGTCAAGTTTTCTGTGCCTTTAAACGGTGTAGACTGTAAAATGATCACCTCACTCCAAGGCAACCTTCAATAATCTACCCAACCGACGCAATCCTTGGAACACATTACTACCCATCAAATCCTGCAGAGCCCTTACTACCCATCAGATCCTGCAGAGTCCGGCCTGGAAGAACCTCCTTACCAAAAACTTATTTCCTTAAATCCCCCAACTCTCTACAGCAACAAGTGTTCCACAACGGTCATCCTGACCTACAACTCCTACAAGTTCGGCGACGTCCTGGAAAATGAAAAGGCAACTTCATTCTGGGCCTATTCGACCTAAACCAGCGAAATATTGGCCCGCAATGGCATAGTCCACCACGTCCTAGAAGATGAAAGGGCAACTACACTCTCAGCCCCGACTCGTCAAAGACAGATGATTTAGCTAATTATTTATTCCCAGCTGAGGTATTAATTTAAGAAGAAAACAGCTTCTATTGTAATTATCAGGAACGCAATTCTTCGTTACGGACCAATTCACTGTCTATGATTAACTTATAATTGCAGAAACAGTGTCTTGCAGTCAGGTTTGAGGAAAGTAGCAATTTTGTATGTCCTTTTTTGCATTATCGATTTGTTACGCCACTATCTTTTTTGGGATCCCAAAACGTAAGTGAGGGATACCTATGACATCGCAAAAGTTGTCCGTCTGTCCGTCCGTCCGTCCGTCTGTCTGTCCGTCCGTCTGTAAGCACGATAACTCTCGAAGGGAGTGAGATATTTTGATGAAACTTGGTGTGAGGATTCTTTGGGTCAAGAGTAAGGTCGAGTTCGTAGATGGGCTTTGTAGCCTTACGTTTAGGGGTGGGGGAGGGGGTTCAAATTAAGGGACAAACAAAATATTTTTAAACAGCTAATGAGATAGTCGATTATGGGGTAAGAAGACATGCTGAACACGAATATGAAAACCATTTTCTCGCCGGACAAGTAGTTCGCCCGGAATCCGGCCAAAACCGGAAAGTTTGTTAAAAATTAAAGTTTTATTTGAAGTTGATTAGATGTTCGATTTAGGGGTAAGAAGGCATGCTGAACACGAATATGAAAACCATTTTCTCGCCGGACCAGTCGTTCACCCGGAATCCGGCCGAAACCGGAAAGTTTGATTAGATGTTCGATATAGGGGTAAAGTGGCATGCTGAACACGAATATGAAAACGATTTTCTCGCCGGAAAATTAGTTGGCCCGGAATCCGGTCAAAACCGGAAAGTTTGTTAAAAGTAAAAGTTTTATTTGAAGTTGATTAGATGTCCGATTTAGGGGTAAGAAGAGACACTGAATCCGCATATTACAATCATTTTTTAGCCGAACTTATAGGTCATCCGGAATCCGGCTGAAACCGGAAAATTTGTTATAAGTTAAATTTTTATTTTAAGTTGATTAGATGTTGGATCTAGGGGTATAGAGATACGCTGATTTCGTTTTTGAGCTTTATTTTTTCACCGGACAAGTATTTCTGGAATTTCGCCGAAGCCAGAAATTTCGCAGAAGTAAGGCAGGATCGTTTCGATCGGCTTATAGGGGTAAACACACATGCTGAATACATATCTGAACTAGGTTTTCTTAGATGATTAGCTGGTTGGCCTTAATCTGTTTCTAAATTTCAAGAGTAAAATTGTTCAAGGAGTCTGGCGAAGACTGGATCTGGTGAAGACAAACTGGATCAAATATTGATATTTTGGGATCCCATCGGAACCTTTGGTCTTGTTGCAATTGAGACGGTGTTTCTTATTCGAATTGGTTTCATTTTGCTTCGAGGTTGTGACTCTGCGAAAGTTCATTGTAGGTAAGTAATTTTTTTGAGAATTTTTTTTGAAACAATGCACGGATTTTTTTTTTGCTTATTGGCAGGGAAAATTAAATTTTGCCTAAATCACTAAATTTCTTATTACTCCAACCAAAAAACGACTAGAAACAATTAATCAGACACAGTTAACAGTTTAGCCAGATTCATGCCCTTTCTGTTAACTAGTGTCTAGGGAAAATTTCCTTTCGATTTTTTTCAAAGATTTGTATGGTTTAATAAAGATCTGAACTTGCAAACATTTCTATGGTCAAATTTTGCCTGCTTGTAACAAGTTTGACCAGTGACAATGGCCAATTATTTGTTACCTCACAGATAGGTACAGGATTGCAGAAAAGTGACAATTGAAATGCAGCGGTCGCAGGCAAAACAGTGCGTGAGAACTCATCTGTTTCCGCCAATTCGCCTAGTCACATTTTGACAATTTTAGTCACCCTGGACTTCCGATTGCGTTCTGGCTCATGTCCATTTATTTTTCAAAATCAAAAGTGAATAAAGAGGTATTTCCTGAATAACTCGGATGTCCGCATTCCGATTATATTGATCGTGGTATTTCGGCGGAAAAGTCTGGAAATTTCGACACGCACTATGAAATACCGAAGTGCCGCGTGGCTTGTTTCTTTTTAAAAAAAAATATGAATAAGTTTCATCTGCTAGTTTTTAAAGGGCGTGTTACAGTTGTGGTAGGCCTCTGCAGATTTTAGAAAGATTTTACTAGGTCTGGTTTATTTTGTTGTCTACCCCTGGTCGTTTATAATAGCGATAATAATCGTAAGAGACCAGCTAGTGACCAAAAGAGTTTTATCCTCTTGGAACCTCAAGTCCGGCTGGTGCTGGTTATACGTCAAACAGCAAAATCGAAAACCGCTCCATGCAAAACAGTGATAGGGCGAAAACATCGACGTTCAAAACAGCTAAAGCAAAAATCGAAAAACAACGACAGTATACGTATTTGTACTCTTCAGGTCCAAAGTGCCAAGAGATATTGACTCAACACTAAATAAGAAACAAAAATATTATATCACCTCAAAGAAAAGGGACCTCTGTCCGACGTCTCACCTTAACGAACACACAAAATTCTTTGTAGCTACTGCTGAGCAGCCCGTGCAGTGCATCCTCACCACCAACCGAGTCTGAGGGTGTACCACTCCAAAAATGGGGTAAGGTGTGCCTGGCTCCCCGGTACACAGTATGCCCGACAGTTGGTGCCCCTCGCTCCAGTCTTGGTTCACAGAATTCTTTGCAAAGTGGGTCACACTCTCTTCTAAATCAACCGCATTATGTGACAGATTTGCAAAAAGGTATAGGCTATACTACCGTAGCAATGCGGGGAAGATGCTACTGTTTGTACGGTTGACGGAGTAATTTTGGGGTGAAGTGTCCGAGGAAGTTTTACTGCCGAAAAGACATTAGATATTCAAGTGGGTAGCAATATCTCGCTGGGAAAGATCTGATCTTTATACGAAAGTTTTAATGGTTCGAATCGATTATACCGTACGCGTCTTCTTGTCAGTTTTGATTGTTTCGATGCATGCTCACCGTAAATACGTCCCTAAATGTCAAATCCAGCGTGGATTAGGTACTTTGTGCAAGTTGTTTCCTACTGAGACCACCTAGTCATAGTCAGTAAATCTCCATGTAGTTACTTTCACTTAGAATTTGGATTGTCTTAGTGCACACTTAGGTGTTTTTTATTGCGTTCCTTGTCGAGGTTTAGATGCTCTACGGAATTTAATTGTGGTTTTCAAACACTTTGGTTTTGTCGCTTTTTTCGAGTCTGCGAATTCCTGCACATTGCTAGAAGATGGTAAGGATCTAAACCTCTTGTTTTCACGGGAAGTCGGGACCATTTGCCAAAAAAAAATCAAAAAAAAAATCGCGTGCAAGGTTCGCGTACTGCAGGTGTCGATCTTCTGATATTCCGCCTTGGCTGGGAGCCAGATTGGTGAATAGAATATTGGATTTTGGAAAGCTTAGTAGTTAACTTTTGCCTGGGGCCACAAAGAATGCTTACGATTGCTTACGATATATGCTTATAAATAACGATATAATGCTTACGATACTGCTGCATGCCAGAAGGATCTAACTAACTAATTGGGATCTTTTGCCTTATTGATAAATATGATATTAGATTTTGGAAAGCTTCGCATAACTCTTGCCTGGAGCCACAAAGAACGGTTTTTGCTTGTTACCGACCCAGAGCCTACAATGTGCGAAGAGTGGGAGTTCTATTGTGCGTGTCAGCGAGGCCTGTCCCAAGTTCCATGACCATGTTCGGCGTTTCCATGACCATTAGACCATGTTTCTGCTTTCGAGTGGAAAGCTCCGTTCAAGCCGGCGGGCAGCATTTTCAAGTTGAAGGTAAACTCAAATCTAAATATGCTGAAGGTTGTGCGACTAATCCCTGACTCAGTAGTCAAATATCTCCTTTGAGTAATAAACACAAAAGTTTACAGAAACAAAAATGAAGCAGTTTCCGCAACACATTTTTGCACAGGCAACGAAAGCGCACTACGTTATGTTTCTGCTGCGACCTCCTTGTATGTCACTGACATCTTGAAATTTCAGATGTGCTTATCTACAGCAAACTACACAAGGCTTCAGCTTTTTTAAGACAATATTGCCCCTTTTCCTTGGATGACAAACTCAGCAAAATTTGTATAACCGGTTTCTGACCAATGTGCTTCTCGGGCAGCGATCGGGACCACGAAACGTCTTGTAAAGAGAACAACCAGGGTAAGAGTGAAAATGAGTTGACTGCCGATAGGGCAGACCGAAAATACCTGTGAAATGCAGAACCTGGGGAATGAGCTTGAATGGAAATTTTACGGAGGTAGTGTAAACTAGTATCATAACCACGCCATAGAAACCAGTAGCCGAAATTCAAACTCTACAACATTAACTGCAGAGAGACAAGGCTCTTCGTGACCTTTACTTAAAAAAAAGTCCTTTCAGAAAATACAAGTGAAGAATTACCAGTAAATCTTAATGTCATTTTTGGGATCCCAAAACGTGAGTGGCGGGATACCTATGACATCGCAAAAGTTGTCCGTCTGTCCGTCTGTAAGCACGATAACTCTCGAAGGGATTGAGATATTTTGATGAAACTTGGTGGGAGGATCCTTTGGGTCAAAGTACAAGTCTAGTTCGACGATGGGCTGTGTAGCTTTATATTTGAGGGTGGGGGAGGGCTTTCAGATTAAAGGGCAAAAAAAATATTTTTTTAAAGCTATTAGCTATGAAAGCTATAGGGGTAAGGAGACACGCTGAATCCGAATATGAAAGTTATTTTCTCGTCGGACAAGTAGTTCGCCCGGAATCCGGCCAAAACCGGAAAGTTCGTTAACAGTAAATTGTTTTATTTGAAGTTGATTAGATGTTTGATTTAGGGATAAGATGACATGCTGAACACGATGGTTAAAACCATTTTCTTGCCGGACAGGTAGTTCGCTCGGAATCCAGTGAAAACCGCAAAACTTGTTAAAAGCAAAATTTTATTTGAAGTTGATTAGATGATAGATTTAAGGGTAAGAAAAGACGCTGAATCTGTATATGACAATCATTTTTTACCCGGACATATATAGCTCATCCGGAATCGGATTTTTTTTTTAGTTAAAGTTTTATTTGAAGTTGATTAGATGTTCTTCATATATTTATATACGCTGATTTCGTTTCTGAGCTATCTTTTTTTTTGCTTGGCAAGTAGTTCGCTCGGAAGTCGGCCTAAACCGGAACTTTGGCAGAAGTAAAGCAGGAGTTTCGATCAGTATCGTCAAAAGAGATATGGCTTATACAGGTATATCTGAACTTGGTTTTTCAGATGATTAGCCTTGCGAAGACTTGATCTGGCGAAGACAAGACCTAGTTGTCTGGATCAAATATTAAATTTTTCGGATACCATCGAAACCTTTGGTCTTGTTTCCTGAGGAAAAAAATTAAGAATCACACCTTCTTCCTTTAAAAATAATCGCACTACTTTTACAAGGATTGTAAGTCCTATGATCAAGAAAGACTTCAGGTATACCAACATTCTCTTCATTTGGACATTGGACGTCTCAGTTTAAGCACATGAGCAATTGAAACATAACTTTTTGAACTCCTAGGGCAGTTGATCCTACAAAACTTGCAGAAGAATATCGGTTCCAGGTGGATCTTATGTTGCCCACTAAAAAGACAGATATCAGAGAGCAAGTAAAATTAAATCCTCAGTATCATCGTCAAAAGAAAACACTAAACGACAGAAACCACAGGGTTGGGGAGGTGGGAAATGAACCTCGCTTTTCGCCAGTGCTTCTATGTCGGCATAACATAGATCAAACTTGACCTTGTCAGGTAAGCCTCTTTAACCAGTTCAGTTCATTTAATTTCAACAACCTTTAAAAAAAACATAACGCTCCCAAGAAGGGCACAACCGTGCCCTGTGCGGGAATGCACAACTTTTAGTCACTCGTTGCCATTAATGACACAAGTTTCACATCATAACCTTCTCATTTCTTTTTCTTTACCCCCCCCCCCCCTCCAACACAACCCAACCCTGAATTACTAATAACAATCATAAAATGTCCCCCTTATATACCAAATAAGTATTCCAAATTTACCTAACTGTCAAAAAAAATCTTTTTCAGTCTAATTTTAAACAAAAACTGGTTTTCCAACTCCCTGATTCTCTCCGGAAGATGATTCCACACCTTCACTCCTGAATTCCTCACACAAAACTCTCCTCTTGACGACTCTCCAAATCAATCACCAACAAACTCGCATTTCTCGTCTCATACTCGTGATAATATGCATAATCAACATCGAAATTTCAAAAATACGATTCAAACTCTTGTATACAAAGACTCCAATCTGGTGTTCACATATCTTTTTTCGTAACCCGTTTGTGATACCTCCCTCAGCACAAGGTTCCGCTTGTGGTTCATTTGGAGAGTTTAGAGCACGGTGATGTTCAGAAAGGAGTCCCTTTAAAGTCCCAGAAAAAAAGGAGTAAAATTAGAATTGCACTTGAATTTGTTCATATTTGCAAATTCATAACATTCAATTATCTGATCTCCGTCGTTTCCATGTCAAATGAACCGGAAGTGGAGCCACACTGTAAAAAATCTCTCCTATATCGGACTTGAGTAATTGTGCATCACCGAACTGCAGAGCTGCCCCGAAAGTCTTAACCACGACCCATTGTGAAGATGTTGTAAATGTTTCCGGTAATTGCGGTTACCCTGTGCCTCGTGCCGGTTGCGTGCGATTTTTTATCGCCGAAGCTTTGTGTGTGGTTTTAAGTTCGGTGGGAAGAGCTTGTTCAGGCATGTGCCGTCTCTTCGGAACATGTACCTTCACTCTTGAAAGCTACAAATAAAACGTTAATCACCGCCAGGAACCACTAGCCATTGGCCAACCTCGTGGTTTAAAACGAAGACGGCTGTTTTACAGTCTTGCTGATACCTTATTGAAACTGGCTGATCGCGGGTGAAAGGGCAGACTTGCAGTTTTTAGCAAAGATCAAATTGTAGAACCTTTCTTCAGCTGTATTTCTTCTGCGCAAGCTTGCACAGATATAAGCTAGGTAAGCTTATTTGGTTGTGCAAGGACGAGCCTTTTACTTGAGATATATTTTAACTGAAAATTCTGTATTTTATTTTTATTTCTTTTTTAGTATTATTTTTCTTCTGTTATATCCTAATAATTCGGATGGCTATGAAAGTTATGCAAAACGTTGAATGTCGAAATACGGCTCGAAAAGGGAGCAGAATAAACTGAATAATAAACAGCAAAAGAAAAGAATAACAGTTTTTGGCTACAGTTGGTCCTTTACTTTACTTGAATTACTATTTCTGCTCAGTACTGTGCATGCATGTTTGTACGATATTTTCTTCATATTCTTCATCGCCATTCAGAGCTCGGGGACGTTCAAGTAAGCATATCTCTACTATACCAAAGAGGAACTTCCGATTTTCCTTTGTGCTCCTGGGTTTTGACAGTGAATACCATTTCCTGACATCAGTGTCAATTAGGATTTCCTACTCTCCGCAATAGTTCGTTTAATCCAAGATGCAATTAAGCAATTAGCAAGTTTCACGGTTGCCTTCTTTCGTTCCTCCGCCTGTGTCTTATCGATTGTTGAAGGGATAGTAATGTTTCCGGTTGCAGTATTGTAAGATTAACATCCTGTAAAGATACGTAGCTACTTCGCAGTTTAGTGCAGCGATAAGAAGTGGTGTTTTCATCACTTGAGTATAGAGTGATGGCTTGGCATCAATTGTTGTTTTTTTTTTAGGGGGGTGAGACTGTCGGCCATTTGTGGCCTTGGCTTCTGCCAGAGTTTTTTGCCTGCCTCACAATTAAAAATAATGAACACTTCGCAGTCCTAGATGAGTATGAAGCACAGGCAAGGCCGTATCCAGGGGGGGGGGTTAGGGGGTTCAAACCCCCCCCGAAACCCGCAAAAGTAATAGTTTTTTGCAGGTTTTAACCTCTGATCTATGTATTTTTTGTACTTTTTGGTCCGACCCGTGGACAAAACCCCCCCCCCCCCGAAATAAATTCCTGGATACGGCCCTGAGCACAGGTATTCTTCTGAATTTTTGCTCTCTTCTGCGCAGTTGCTGTCCATTATCTTACGGCCATGTCAAGGTGTCCGAAACATTGCCATAGGTTTGTATTACTCTCATGACTGTCCAAAGTATCCCAACAGAAGAAACAGAATATTAGAAAACGAAAAAAGATGTGGGCTACAGAAAGAGAAGAGAATTTTTTCTTTTTTAGAGAATTTTTCTTCCAGAATCGCTCTTTCCTTACATTAAGTTATTGATCCATCATTTCCGTCGCCTGTTTTAGAGGCAAAAAAAACAAAATCAAGGTCGCCTAGAAGTGAACCTACTGTACAGTAGAGGTACGGCTCTTTGAACAGTCACAATTTCATTCACTTGTTGTGACAAAATCGACCACCAGTCAGCCAAAAGTAGCTAATTGCAGGCCCCTAAGAACTTTTGAATTCCTGTTTTGCGTATTCATTTACCTTTAGCCCAAAACTACACTGTTTAAATTAACTAACTTTCAAAGAAGCATACTTCTACTGTACTCCGAGTACAAATAAAAATTTCAGCTTTCTATAAATCAAGGAAGGAAACGTTTTGTATGCCCATTATGATGATGGTAACTTTTGCTACACACTGCAAAAGAATACCGAAAAAGAATAAAGCAATATGAAAAAAAGACAAAGAAATTGAAGCTGTTCAAATAGTCTGTCAAAATCCGGGGCCAGAAAAAGCTTCTGCGCCAGCAGAGTTGTCAACCCGTGGAATGAACTATCCGAAGCAACAGTCTCAGCCTCCGCGTCCAAAGCGTTCAAGAAGACACTGGACAGAGATTTGGCCACTAATGGACTGGAAGTAGGAGTGGACATCCCATCTTGCTCATACCTACTATGAGGAACCACCTACTCAACTGAGGAGCGAACTTTAACAAATCTTGGGATCTGCTTGGGAATTTGCTCCGAAGTGCAAATTAAGGTAATTTAGGTAATTCGACAATGTGGTGAAAGCGGAAGAACAAAATAAAAGCACAGAAGAAAAAAGGATCAGGCAGGTATAAAAAATCTTCTCTCTAAATGGAAAGTGGAAAAATGTGGACAGACGGTAGCCTAACGTAGCGAAAAGACCAAACGGTGGAACGTGTGAATTTATAATTTATTTTAAATAAAGGTTCCTAAATTTGAGATTTTTCTATGACAGAATTTTCTCTCACCAGAGTATCTCATCTATGATCTTCCACAACAAATGAAACATGAAACGGCTTTAATTTGACTTAATTTATGTTGTTATTTTATTAATTGTTAAATTATCTTGTATATATTTATTTTGTTTTCGCTTAGTACTGTGCACGAATATTTGCTAGTTTTGATCCATCAAATTCTTCAGGGTCGTTCAGAGTAGGCGACATCCTAAGTAGCATTCCTTTACTGCAGTGCTGTTGTACTACGTACCATATACGCTTGCTGCTCAACATAAACAAGACCAAAGGTTCCGATGGGATCCCAAAAATTGAATATTTGATCCAGACAAATAGGTTTTGTCTTCGCGAGATCCAGTGTTAAGGTCTGGAAGTGCATCCGATAAAACCAGAAAGGCTATTTGGCTACAATATTCACGACTAGAAACGAAGCATTTACTTAGACCATCCAAAAGTTCCCGGTTTCAGCCGGATTCCAGACGAACTATATATCCGGCAAAAAAAATTGTCATATACAGCATCTGTTCTTGCCCCAAATCGGACATCTAATCAACTACAAACACAACTTTTGCTTTCAAAAATTTTCCAGTTTCTGCCGGATTCCGACCTAAACACTTGTCCGAGTAGAAAATGCTTTTCGTATAAGGATTCAGCATGTCTTCTTACCGCTGAAACGAACATCTAATCAACTTCAAATGAAACTTCTACTTTTAACAAATTTTCCGGTTTTGGCCAGATTCCGGACGAGCTACTTGTCCGGCAAAAGAAATGATTGTCACATACGGATTCAGCATCTCTTCTTACCTCTAGATCGAACATCTAATCAACTTCAAATAAAACTTTAACTTTTTAACAAACTTTCCGGTTTCGGCCGGATTCCAGGCGAACTACTTGTCTGGCGTTCAGCATGCCTTCCTACCCCTATACCGAACATCTAGTCAAATTCCAATAAGACTTCTACTTTTAATAAACTTTCCGGTTCTGGCCGGATTCCGGACGAACTACTTGTCCGGCGAGAAAACGGTTTTGATATTCCTGTTCAACATGCCTTCTTACCCCTATATCGAACATCTAATCAACTTCAAAAAAGACTTCTACTTTTTACAAACTTTCCTGTTTTGGCCGGATTCCGGACGAACTACTTGTCCGGCGAGAAAATGGTTTTCATATTCGTGTTCAGCGTGTCTGGTAAGAACCCCATAATCGACTATCACATTAGCTGTTCAAAAAAAATTTGCTTGCCCCTTTATTTAAACCCCCTCCCCCACCCCTAAATGTAAAGCTACAGGGCCCATCTACGAACTCGACCTTACTCTTGACCCAAAGAATCCCCACACCAAGTTTCATCAAAATATCTCACTGTCTTCGAGAGTTATCGTGCTTACAGACAGACAGACGGACGGACGGACAGACGGACAACTTTTGCGATGTCATGGGTATCCCTCCACTTACGTTTTGGGATCCCAAAAACCTTCTTTCATTCTACTGTTCTCCCTTTTCGGTCGATTATTATCAGGAACATTTGCTGGGCCTAAAGACCAAGATTGTTCGGTTCGTTTAGTTTCGTATATTGTTCAAGCAACGCCCACAGTAACCTACCTCTCCTTTAGTTTGGTTGCATTACGTACCATAGGACGCTTGCTACTAAAACATAAAATTCCTCCTTCTTCTTCGGATTTCTTGCGCTCATCCTTTCATTTTACTATTCTCTGTCCTGTCCATTGTCAAAAGTATTTGTGTCATCAACTTCCACAGTAACCTACATCTTTCTACCTCTAACCTACCTCTACTGTCGTGGTGCTGTACTACGTACCATACGCTTGCTACTAAAACATAAAATTTCTCTTTTCATTTTACTATTCTCTGTCCTTTCCGTAATCAGCAATATTTGTGTGGATATAAAGAGCAAACTTAGTTAGGTTCGCCCGGCCCGGTTTCCATATGCTTGCTGCTAAACATAAAATCCCTTCTTTCGTTTTACTATTCTCCTTTTGCTGTCGAGTCCATTAATAGGAATATTTGTGTGCACATAAAGACCAAACTTTGTTTGGTTCGTCTAGTTTAGCATATTCTTTGGTTACCAAAAATAGAGAATATAAGGCCTTCTGATGACCGCTGTCAGTCGTTTTACAGGTTTAACTCAGAAACAAACAAAAGGATCCACACCATTGAGTTGTCAATTAAAAAGCATGGGAAATAAATTGAGTGATCACGGTGAAAGAAGCGCTTGGAATATGTAAATTTCATCCTTCCTATAAGGCAAGATTTACTTTAATCCCCATTCTTGGCGCCTTGAAAGGAAGCACCAGTGGTTAATTGTCCGAGATTTATTGTTTTAACTCAGAATCGAATAAGTTCATAAATTCCAGTTATCAAGGCGATCAGAGCCATTTAGACGATTTACTGACCAGTGATCAGAAAAGCCTTGCTGGGTCTCCCAGTTGACAGAGCTTTACTTTTAAAGCGATCGATTGGTTGATTTTATCTTATCATAATCAGCTGAGTAGTGTAGATTTATAGCGTAATCATTGTTTTTATTTATTGAGTTGGGGTTTCTGTATAAAGGGAAAAAAATACAATCAATTATCAAAATAAAACTATTCTAGACCAGAACATACGACTTTATTTCGTTGTATAACCCCAAAACAGTCGAAGCGGGGTGACACAGGAACTAGAGGCACTGTCAGCACCTCAGCTTGCAGATAATATTAATATGATAATAAACTATCTATTACCCGCATATGAAGGAAAACAGCGGAGCAGCAAAATAATAAATAATAAGATTGGAATCTCGGTTTTTCAGATATAGGGGAGATTTTAGTGGTCAATTTTTGTCTTCGGTCTTCTAGATACCAATCCGTCTCTCGTCAAACTGATGAAACGATAGAACTAATGCATCTGTTTCAGCCGCTCTGCGACAGTGGCTGAGAAAGAGATGTTTGTGCCGATCGAAATGATTATGTACCGACAGGTAATCTCAGGTATCAAGGATGGCGTCTGAAGACTGAGGTTGTGATTCAAAGATAATAACTGGGGAATGATATAATGTCAGATGTATTTCGAGATGTTTGGAGCTGAAGATCTAAGGTCTTGCAGTCTGGGAACATATTTTCCAGGCTTTGATTAGCGAAAAACAGCTTTAACAAGCCCAATTGGTAAAACAACAAATCTAGGTGTGGATATGGAGTTCAAATAGTTATTATCGATCCGTTTTCCAGTATACATATTTCCTTTACTGTTTAACAGCAGTATCTTCTTGTCCCGGTGTTTATATCCTCTGTCGTGAGTATAGTCAGAGTAGTGTATTCAAAACTTTGTCAAGTATACTTAGACACGTCTGCGACTTGACCTTGATTTTGAACGTTGAATTAACTATTCAGTGTGGTTCCTATTATTTTTATCCTTTCTGCATCTCTGTTTTTTCTTGATAAATCCAAATAATCTGTTCATTCGGCTTGTTTCTACCAGTTATTATTAGTTACCCTATTGTCCTGGCCTAGCCAAGCACGCATTCCTGTGCTTTCTTTGCAGGTTAATTATATTAGTTGTCTGTTTTTCTTTAAATACAGATAAATGAAACGGAAACTCTCAGAACCGTATTGTAACTTGGCAAAACGTGATTTGGCAGTATGAAAAAGTTTCGGTGTCAGATATTCATACAATCTACATCCTTGTGCTAAGATCCGGTACACGTATGTCCTCCATTGTTTGTTTTCTTTGACATGTGCATGCTCATAATAATCTATTAATTCATTTGCATTTCTGCAATTGATTTATGCAAACTCGCTCCCTATGTGTTTCTTTATCCTTGTATAACACCAGCATCCATCCTGAGCGGAAAATATTGGGTAGTTAATTCTGCGTAATGCTGGAGCCATCCACCTTACAGGAGCTCATGAGATATGATCAATTTCATTTTAGTTTGCGTGATAATGTTTTATACTGATATCTCTAATTGGATATTTGCAGGGAGTCTATCTAGTTCTCGCGGCCGAAATCGGAGCGTTAATTCTTTTACAGAAGCTAGGAGCCTAGGAGGTACATTTCATAGCAGACGCCGGGTTAAAGGACAACTTGCACTAAGGGGCGTCCCGAGGAGGGGCACGTTTTCAGCATTCGTCGCGATGCCTGTTTTGTACAGTAATTTTTCCGCACATTTCCAAATTGGGTGCTTTAACGTGTTTCTTGGTTCCCATTCTTTCTCAAATTTGGTAATTCACTCAACTTTTTGTTTAGTATGCATCTATTTCACCGCATTCGGTCTTGCAAATTCGGTGATTTGACGGATATATTTATTTAGTTCTCATTCGTTACCTAATTCGGTAGCATAATCACCGGACCTTTGTTTTAGTCCGCATCTATTTCGTCGCAGTGTCCATTTGCAAATTCGTTGATTTGGTAGATTTAGTTATTTAGTTCCCATTTGTTACTGAATTCGGTTATCACCGCTATCACCAGACATTTGTTCAGTCCGCGTTTATTCCATCGCACTCGGTCCGTCCCTTTACGAATCGATTATTTGATTCACCCCGGTTTCTGAGCTCGGTTTTTTAAGTGGCAGTTATTTAGCTCCCGTTCTTTACCATTTAACGGTAGCTTCTGCTGGTTACCATTCATTACTGAACAGTTACTTAGCCTAATGATTGAAGTACTTCAGGAATAAGCACGTCTCTTGATTTGACATGAAAAGTTTTTTTTTTGCTGAAAATTCAGAATAAATGTACCTTGTATCTACTTTACCCTGAGTTGCCACTACTTTTTTCAACGGACAGCTCTATGTTTTAACTCGTATAGTCCGTTTGATAATTTCATTTAAGATCGCAGAAAGGCACTTTCATCATCATCAGTGTTTCCACAAAGCGGCGCATTTCGCAGTCTTCACTGAACGTGTCCGAAAGCTTTCAGGACTGTAAATGCTGCATTCAATGCTGCATTTTTATTTTATTTTTCGTCCGAAAGCTCTTACCTCTTATGCAGCATTAAATGCAGCATTTACAGCACTAAAAGCTTTCGGACACGTTCTTGATTTCTTCTCTGACACTTCTAATTCCGAAATTTAGCCTTAATCGCCAGCTCCCCAGTTTCTTCTTGAAAATTCAGCGTAAAATTTAGCATCTTCGCTGAATTTTTCGATGAATTTTATGCTGAATTAATGCTGCATTAACTGAGCGAAAATTTAAGTCCGAAAGCGAAATGCTGCATAAAATGCTGAATTAATTCAGCATTTTATGAATTAATTCAGCATTTTCGTTCGTTTCCGAGCTTTCGGACACGCTCACTATGTAGAAGAACCCGTTAGTCTGGATGAACAAGTCCGTGAAATATCCTCTTTGGGATCGCATCGAAACTTTTGGTCTTGTTATTTATCGCAGGTTCATTTTTTATGGCACTTGCAGTTTCGCTCAAGTGCCATATACCGATCAATTTTCGGTCGGTCTATCGGTCGGTCTGTCAGACCACTATTCTCGAGTTAGGCTACTTTCAGAAGTGCCAGGACGATGGAACTTGGCAGGCGTATTAGGGACCCGACCAAACTACCTTGGAAATAGTCACTTCCTCGATCCAACCACCGTAGGGGGAGTGGAGAGAGGGGTAATCCGGAATATTGACGTATTTATAACTTTTGAAGGGGGAATCGGATCCTAATGAAACTTAGATTTGGAAAGACCTCGTGTCTCATATATCACTCTTCAAGACAGGAATGGATCCGGTGACTTTGGGTGGGAGTTGGAAGGGGGGCCGGAAATCGTGTGACATGTTTATCGTGTGGCTGAAACTTGTGGATGAATCGTGTGGCTGAAACTTGGTGGGAAGAACAAGCACAAGCCCTAGATATATAGTTGACAAGACCAGACCGGATCCGATAACTGCGGAGGGAGTTGGAGGGAGGGTTCCAGAATTCCGGTGATCCCGAGTTAAGATGTTTACACATGCGCTAGGACGACGAAACTTGGCAGGCATATCAGGGACTTGACAAGTTTAAGAACGGAAATAGTCACTTCCCCGATCCGACCAACGTGGAAGGGGGGGGGAATCCGGAAATTGAAACTAACTTTTGAATATAACTTTCCGGGGAATCCGGAAATTTACACATGTATAACTTTTGAACGAGGAATCGGATCATAATGAAACTTGATATTTGGAAAGACCTGGTTATATTTAGAAAGGTTGGTTTAAGACCAACCGAACCATAACGCAACACGACTATTCAGTCCCTCCCCGAGAGACCATTTTCTTTTCGAGTGGAAATAAGACTTGTCACTTCTGTTACGGATGACAGAAGTCATAGAATTGACAAAATCCCACTTCTGTCCTCTGACCCAGCCTTGCAAGTGCCATATCAGCTTCCAGCTCTTGTCTAGCTTGGGCCTGAAGAGGACCCTTGCCAAGAAGAGCCGAAATCTCCCGAAAATAAATATCAGCTGGCTTATCTGCGTAGCGCCGTAAAAGATACATTGGTTTGTTAGTATGCACAATTTTACTTGAACGGACAATTCAGCTGAGATGTTCTGGCGATACTTCGGCTGTTCTTGGCTAGGGTGCTCTTCAGGCTCAAGCTATAAAGAACGAACCTTTGATTTTGTGACCCGCAGTCAGCTTGGTCTGAAGGAATATTTGTGGAAAATCTTATGAATAGTTATTACGCTCGGCGTTGCTACTAGTACCCAGAAAACACAATAGGCCTAGCCAGTAACTACTGTTTGTTCCGACAGTACCCATAAGGAAATGTGCTTGGGATCGTCCGATTGTACTCGATTAGTATTGAAATACAATAAAAAAAACTTATAAAAAGATTTGCTGCCATATCGCCTTCTACTAATCGTTAATTCGTTAAACAAAAGCTCATGAGAAGTTGTCCATTTCATACTAATTCGCGTAATAATGTTTTTTTTTGTGGATTTTTTAAATTGTATTTTTGCAGGGAGTCAATCTATTGAATATATGAATTTACTTATGTATTTTTAAAGCGATAGATGAAGGGGCCATGGTACATAATTCAATATACTTGAACATAATCACAACACAACAAATGAACAAAATAACTAGTCACTTTTTACAGAGGTTTTCAGCAAAGGGAATAATTAGTGTAATATATTTTTTTTTATTATTGTAATGACCAGCTTACCTGGGTTCCTTCCCGTTCCAAAGGCAACTGACGTCTCGTTACTAATTTAACTTCTTTTGTTATGTTTACATCATAGTAGGCTATAGTTTGTTCCTCGAAAGCAATCTATTTAATTGAGCTAGAGTGCCGTCATTCATTATCATTTTTATTGTTCAGTACCGTACAATTGAGATGTGTTTGTTTGAAGACTATATTTTTGACTACCTTGATTTTGTTTTTTGCTCAACCAGTCAGACTGAAATAATAAACTAGGAAATCAACATCACCTAGAGCCAGAGCTTTGACTTGACTTGACTTGCTTTATTTACTACTAATTATAAAATAAACTATATAAGCACACAACCGCCCGGGGAAGGCTCAAACAGCCTGATGATGGACGGCTGCAATCCTCTGACTCTCAACCTTTAACAAATTTCATTTAAAAAAAAAAAAAGAAAGAAAAGACAAAAACACTCTCACTCAATTAACCTTTAATACAAAAATCTGAAAAAAAAAGGAAAATTATCTCCCCTCTCCCAATAAATGTTTTTAAGTTTTACTTTAAAATAAATTTGATGCGTTACTCTCAGCCGTTTCAGGTTTTTTGGGGGGTGGGGGGGGGCTAGTAGTCAGTTGATTTGGAAATTGGTGGTTCAGGTGTTGTTTGCACGTCTAAAATGGGACAATGGGTTTAGTTTCGAAATGAAGAAGGAAGTTAAATTTCCATGTGGTTTCATATTTGTTTTTGAATATAGTTGAGATGATCCTGATAGGAATGCAAAACTGCTCCAGTTCTTTGGATACTTTAACCTGGGCCCAATGGGAGGTATTGGGGTTTAATTTTAAAATAGTGAAGATTTTGCTAATTTGAAGAACCCTAATGACTCCAAGCGTTCAAACATGCTCTGCATTTTTTCGAGAGGATAAATGGGTTTATTCCAGTCGAACCAAACTGCCAATAGCACTGAGACTAGTCTGTAGTGACTAAATCCTTCAAACTTGAAAAAGGAAAGAAAGAAAGGAGCTTGACTTGTCCCATTTTGGACGTGCAAACAACACCTGAACCACCAATTTCCAAATCAACTGACTACTAGGCCCCCCCCACCCCCCAAAAAAAACCTGAAACGGCTGAGAGTAACGCATCAAATTTGTGAACCGCAAAACGATGAACTTCCGGAATGCCGAGTCAGTTCGTCCTGCAAACTGTCAGAAGTTTCATAACAAATAACACGAGGATGCGCGGTTTCAACAGATTATGCATAACAGGTAACACTTCGGATGTTTTCTGTTGTGTTTCAAAATGTTATGCATAATAAGCGTTGCCATCAGGAAGGGTCGAAAAACCGCAAAAAAGCATCTGCTGAGTTTTCCGACATCACGACGACAAACAAAAAAGTCAGTAGATGCTTTTTTGGCTGTTTTTTGGCTCTTCCTGACAAAGCTTCTCATGCATAACATTTCATGAATAACGTTTTTACACACAAAAGATAACATCTGAAGTGTTGTCTCTGAGCACTATCTGTTGAAACAGTGCGTCCTCGTATTATCTGTTATGAAACTTCTGACAGTGCAGTCCCACGAAAGAAGTCGATACCAATTAAGCTCTGGAGGCCTGCTGAAAGAAACAAACGTAACGTTAAATAAATCAAACAAAAGTAACATTAAATAAATCAAGCTGTATCCTACCGTTTGTAAATTAACGTATATGTGGGAAGGCGGTCTCGCTTCGCATTCTAGTGAATGAAAAGCGATGGCATCAGGTTGCTAAATCATTTCGACCCGCCTACTCATCACCTCGTTGGTACAGCTGGTTCAAAAGTGGGCTCAACCAACCAGCCCTCTGTTGTCGAGCCTCTGAAGATGAAGTTCTCAAACTGGAATATGCAAGCACTGATAGGATCAGTTAATATTATTGTCGGGTCTACCTGATAAATTAGCTCGATATACTTTCGAGCTTGGAATACCCTAGATTGTAGATACTAGTTGAAGTAGATGCGCTGCAGATCGTGAGCCGTCAAGTGACTCATTCGTCATGACCGACTATAGAACCTACACATGTTGTTCTTAAAGTTCGTACAGTTTTTGACAAAGAATGTTCCATAGAGGTACCAGAAATGGAAGTCGAACCGCACCGATAAACACTGCCGATTTCCCGACAAGACGTTTCCTGGTTTATCGACAGAGCTTTTTTCGGTACAGAAACAGAATCAGGAAAGTGTAGCAAAATAGCTATATCATTTTCGTAGTATCCGGAAGTTTCGGCTTTACTGAAGGGTCATATAAAGGAATCTGGAAGATGCAGTCTGGCTTTTAGGCAAAAAAATGCCATCGTCCCAAATATACCGGATGGCTTGTTGTAATCGAGGCCAATACCGGTTTTAGTGAACAGCAAGTGCCCAGGGCTCGGCCGGTGCCGTCACCGGTTGCCACGTGTTAGAAATTTGAAATCAGCATGTTAAAAGATGAATCGCCTAATTTGTGGCCATCACCGCCGGTTTCGGCCTGTGCCGGAAAAGGGTTTACTTTTCTCCTATACTTTGGTGGGACTGGGGCCCACCTCTTCGTGTGATACTGCAAATGGAAGTGTCGGCGTCACGTCCGGCCAAAACCCGCGTTAATCGATAGCCTTGGGTTCTTTTTATTGTCAGGTGTATAGAGAAACAGTCTATTAGCCTGTTATCAATAGACAGCTGGACCTCTTATCATAACGAAAGCTTTTTCATTAATCAATACTTATCGTGTCAACGAAACCGTTTTTGCTCCCTCTCGTCAGTGCTACTGTCTACAACGCACGCGCTAACACGACACTCAGAAACTGGCTTTTGAATGAATGGAACATGTCTGAATGATCTCTATCGCAAGTGACCCAAATTCTACCTAATCGTTTCAAACTGGGTAGAAGAGCGGGAGTCGCTGAGGGGATGCTCACTCTCCAAACCTGTTAACACCTGGTACCGGTGCCGGAAATGAGTGTAAACTTGGTGCCGGAGAGGAGTATCCCCTCGGGAGTCACCTAACCCAAAAGGAGCTAGTTGATTTGGCTGAAAACCGAGCGGCGTCATTTGGGGGAGGGGGGCATGCGTTCGTTGGGGGACAAAATCTTCCATCTTGATTACTATTTTGTAGCTTCTAAATCGAGCCTTAAATAGGTTTCGAAATGCAGAGCCATGAAGTTGCTTTAAGGTAAATTCGAAAACTACTTTCAAGTTCTTTAAAAAGAGTAAATCAATTTTCGACTCTGATTGATAAACCTGGGATGGGAGCCCAAAAGTGATATTTGCTTCCTCCCCCCCCCCCCAACCCCGTGGTTGACTGAAATGGCGCCTCTTTTACCGTAACTACGGGAATGTGGTATAGGGGACTTGTAGCCTTACAAATAAACCAGAAATACATTTTTGAAGTGAGTTTAGACGTCTAGGAATCCAACGTCAGAGCTTCGTTAACAAACCACGGCCCACATAGTGGGGCCTCGTGGGTTTTTCTTTGCCCACATTTTCTATTTGTATGCATTTAACGACTCTTCCTCCATTCGGTGAAGTTAATTTTTTCGTTAACACTCCTTATCGTCACCTACTCGTTCCAAAACAAATAAACATACTAACCAACGAAAATTCAACCTCAGTTCCACTTCGACTATTTAAACAACTCTTTTTACTTTCATTATCTAATTAAAAAATTCCACTAAATAGTTTAATTCACAATTCTTATTTTTCATAATTTTCTTTTTTTCTGACCTCAAACCTCGAACTGTCACATCAACATATAAAAATCCCACTCTCAACCAAACTAGCGTAGATAAAATTAAAAGAAAAGGCCTAGTTTCCTCTCGTGGTGAAAACTAAAGATTTAATTTGAGAAGATGCCCTTGCCATGGGCGACCAGAACTGTACCACGGGTCTAGGCGAAAAAACCCCCGGCGGAACCCCCCCGGACAAAACCCCCCCGCCAACCCCCCCCCCCGGCTAAAACCCCCTGTTACAAACCCCTCCGGACCAACCCCCCCCACCGGTACCAAACCCCCCCCGGTACCCAAACCCCCCGCATAAAAAAGACGGGTATGTAAGAGTAGGAGTAACTAGTAGGTAGAGAGAAAGAGAAGAATAGACCCCCCCCCCGGCGAAACCCCCCCCTAATCCTTAGACATTCACACATATTAAGACAGGGGTTTACTGGGCAACAAAACGAACAACCGTGTGACAGTTTGGGTGGTTCCCAAAATCACCACGATCTTTTTGCCCACTCTCACAATGCCCACGCTCAGAATGCCCACGATCAAAATGCCCACGGTTCAAAATGCCCACGATCAAAATGCCCACGGCTCAAAATGCCCACGACTCATAATGCCCACGACTCAAAATGCCCACAATTCAGATGTAGAACACCCGAAATCGAAATCATCCGAAATGGTGGCTGCTTAAAAATACCGACAAATGGTCACAGGGGAGGCTAATATCGTCTTGGTACAAAATGCCGACGGCTGAAACTGTCCACAGGGGAGGCCAACATGATCATAGGAATGCGGACTACGAGATTACAAGGGGTAGGAATAATCACGAAAAAGGTTTGGAAAGGAATTATTTTATTATTTCTTGAAGAAAGATCCAAAAAGACCAGCAAGTTAAAGCTCCTAAAGAAAAGTTCCAATGGGGTTCCTTATCAGGCAGAAGCTTCCCCAAGAAAGCACAGCGCTTTTGCGGCAACTAACCACGAGCCAATACACATGTTTCTTGTAAGTATTTTACCAGAATTATATTATAATTGAGATTATACCAGTTCAACATACGATCATCGTCATTCTGATACTCCGTCTATTGTACTCTTCCTGTTGCTCACTCACCCCTAATTCAAGTTTCTGAATACCTCAAATAGTCCCATCGTGGGCATTCTGAACCGTGGGCATTTTGAGTCGTGGGCATTATGAGTCGTGGGCATTTTAAGTCGTGGGCATTTTGAGTCGTGGGCATTTTGAGTTGTTGGCATTTTTAGTGGGCATTTTGAGTCGTGGGCATTATGATCGTGGGCATTTTGAGTGTTAGCCCTTCGCCTTACACTCCCTTTGTTTATCATTGTTCTGATACCCACTGTACTTCAGACATTCTTGTAGAGTCAAGTTTGCGAAAGAAGTTTGTTCTACTCTTACTCTCTACCTACCAGTTACTCTACTCTTGCATACCCGTCTTTTTTATGCGGGGGGGGGGGGGGGGGTGGTACCGGGGGGTTTTGGTCGGGGGGGGGTTGGTAACGGGGGAGTTTTAGCCGGGGGGGGGGGTCCGGGGGGGTTTAGCCGGAACCCCTGTACCACACTGTGTGAAATCCTCCAAGGTGGCCTGTGAATGAATGGAGCATGCGAAGGGTGCTCACTTTCAAGGCACCACTGAACCGACTGGGCACATACTGTACAACTTTTTTTGGAGTGAATATGTCCGAATGACGCCTCTCGCAAGTGACCCAGAGTCCACCAAATCCTTTCAACGGGTGGTTCCCAAAATCACCACGATCTTTTTGTCTACTCTCAAAATGGTCACGCTCAGAATGCCCACGATCAAAATGCCCACGGTTCAAAATGCCCACAATTAAAATGCCCACGGCTCAAAATGCCCACGACTCAGGTCGAACACCTGAAATCGAAATCGTCCGAACTGCCGGCGGCTCAAAATGCTGAAAGTTCAAAATGGTCACAGGGGAGGCTAATTTTGGTCCAAAATGCCGACAGCTGAAACTGTCCACAGGGGAGGCCAAAATCATCCTGGGACAATGGACTACGAGATTATATGGGATAGGATTAACTACGGAAAAGGTTTTGAAAGGAATTATTTTGTTGTTTCTTGATCAGTTACAGATTTCTATGAAAGTAGAGAAGCAATGTCGTATAAAATTGTGCCAACAGAAACAAAACCAGGCGATCCGAATCCTTCAGTTAACTAGCATCATGAAGGTAACAGTTATTCCTTGATTAAAAATATCAGTTTTAAGATCGCTGTTTGGGACTCGGTTAGTCTGTTCAGAATTTCTTGTAAATAGTTTACCAATAGCCTATTATATTATAATCGAGATTATACAAGTTCAACATAAGATCGTCGTCATTCTGATACTCGGTCTACTCCTCCCGTTGCTCGCTCACCCCTAATTCAAGTTTACTGCGGTCTGAACATCTCCAGTAAACGAATCGTGGGCATTTTGGACCATGGGCATTTTGAGTCGTAGGCATTTTGAGTCGTGGTCATTTTGAGTCGTGGGCATTTTGAGTCGTGGGCATTTTGAGTCGTGGGCATTTTGAGCCGTGGGCATTTTGAGTTGTTGGCATTTTTAGTGGGCATTTTGAGTCGTGGGCATTTTGAGTGTTAGCCCTTTCAACTTCCTTTCAACCCAAAACCACCACGATCTTTTTGTCCACTCTCACAATGCGCTCAGAATGCCCACGGTTCAAAATGCCCACGATCCAGAACGTCTAAGATCAAGATCAAAATGCCCACAACTCAAAATGCCCACGGCTCAACATGCCCACGACTCAAAATTGCCACAACTGAAATTTGCCCACGATTGAGATGGAAGACCCCGAAATCGAAATCGTCCAGAACGTCAACGGCCCCAAAATGCCGACGGGTCAAACTATCAGCAGGGTACGCCAGAATGTCCTGAGACAATGAACAACGAGATTACAAGGGACAGGATTACCACGGAAAGATATTGAAAGCATAAAGGGAGTATTTGTTTGTTTGTTAATCAAGTCAGAATTGTTTGTGTGAAAATACGAAGAAATGTCATATACATAATTTAATGCACAAAACGTCTGAGCATGTTCCAACACATGAAGCGAAACTAGGCGATCCAAATCTTGCACCATGAAGGTAACAATTGTTCTTAATTGAAAATAACAGTTTTAAGATCGATGTGTGTGATTCAGTTTTTTTTTTTTAGGATTCGACAGAGTATTGTAGTCTTTCATTATAATTGAGATTGTACCAGTTCAGTATACGATCATCACCATTCTGATACTCGGCCCGCTCCTTTTGTTTCTCACTCATCACTACTTCCAGTTTACTACAGACCGAACACCTCAAACAATCAAATCCTGGGCATTATGAACCGTCGGCATTTTGAGTCGTGGGCATTATGAGTCTTTGGCATTTATCGTGGGCGTTATGAGTGTTAGCCTTCCAACTGTATGAGGTTAAAGTAGAAGCGTGCGAGTCGCCTGACCCAAACAAGTTAACTGATACTGCGGGAACCGGGGAGAAACGAGTCGGTAGGAATGATTATTGTGAACCGAACTGTGCTATATTTGGTCTAAAATCCCTACACCGGCTAACTTCATGCACAAATAACAGTAAAACAAAGTCACGCGCTAGCGCAACTCGTCCCTCTTTCTCGCCTGCTCATTATTGTTCAGTAGGTCTGATAGAATTTACTGGTCCTGGTGGACACACCTTTACTTCTTGATAATATTACGTGACAACATTGATAATATCTGATGATTTCTTGTTCGCAGAATTTATGTGACAACCCTGTGACATCATCAAAGTAAATATTCCTTCAGCCGCAGCTGACTGCATAGTTGAAATCATTGAACATTAAAAGCTTGAATGTGTATCAGAAATAGTTGAATTTTGCCAGAAAAGGTAGAATTTCGAACAGGAAATCGAATTTCGCACATGATGCAAAAGCAAGGAACGGATTTTCAAATGTTTCCGCCGGTATATTTTCATCCTGCAACATTGCCAACGGAAAAGATTGTGTACATCTTGTATTAAACGTCTTTTTCTTCCTTGAGTAGTTCTTCGACTTTCTCTGCCTATCTGGATGCAGCTAAACGAACCCATATTCTGTTAACTGTTTATTTGCTTTAATTTCTTTTAATTGCTTTATTTGTTTAATTTTGCACTATAGAGTTAGATTATGGTCTGTAGCCGGAATAAACTTGTTATTATTTCTTCTGGGTGTTTGGAAAGGGGGAAATGGGTGGAGATTATTTGAGGGATACAAAATTTTTTTTGGGGGGGTGGGCAAAATTTGTGAAGGGTGGTTAGTTAGGGTATGACACATATAGAGGAATTTTTTTTTTACTTTTTGTTTGTTTTGGGGTATGGTGAGTTAGGATGAATGGGTTGTTTATTCAATTAGGCCCATATTATTGGAATTTCTTATTTAGCTATTGGATTTATTTTGAATTTGTTGATTGAAAGTTAGTTATATTTCGGTACTTTTGTATTAACCATAGCTCATTAGAGCTTTCGGTGTTGAATAAATATTGTTATTTCTATTTATTATTATTTTATTCTTATTACTACCTTCCCGACTTTCTTAGCAAGAGACCTTTCTTCTACTTCTTATTTGTCATCCTACGGACAAGGTGAAGCAGATCATCAGTTAAAAGATACAACTTCAAAAGTTGATCAAGGAGCAATACTTCATGAAAGCTCCTATGATACATCATCTAGGTTCCCTGCTGAGAAAGAACATCCTTCTTGATAGCACAAGTGGCAAGGTGTCCAACGTTATGAATGGCTTCGTAGGATAGTTCCTGTGGGTTAGTAAAGACAAACAGGTACCAGAAATCAATTGAGGAAGGTCCATGGGTGCATGTCGATGTACAGTAGAGGTATAGAATGGAATTGATTTTAGCAAAACGTCCAAAGGCAATAGCAACAAAAAAATGAAAAATAATCACTAGGCATACTAACTCTAATCGCCATTAATCTGAAAAGCTTTGTCCATGATCTGCCGCAAAACTCAAGTAATGTCCTAAATTTTTAACACTCAAGAAAACAGTGATCTTGGACGTCTACTTTACTGAAAACTCCATACACACCTCTTCTCAGCTCTCTCACTTCCACACGCGCACCGAGTCTACCACACTATCATTGTCGCTACCACACATAGGACAAAAGTAGGACCGCTCGTTTCCTTATCCGATAACAGTATATTTTGTCCTAGCCCAGATTGGTAAACTACATGCCCTCTTTTCAGTTACCATTGGAATAAATGGGCTTATTGAAACCAAACTCTGAAACAGCACTGAACAAAATACTTGAAAAAACTTAATTCCGACTTAATTAAACTACTCAATTCCTTCTCTTCCCAGTCCCACGAAATAAAATTCCTTTACATTGAGTCCTTCGCCGCATCAGTGCTGCGTCTTGGAACACCTCTAAATTTTGGACCACCTTGGTTTTGTTTTTTGCTTCAAAAATAGCCAAATGAGAACCATTAGTTAGAACTTAACATCTGCTAAGAGCTAATTGTTTCATCTTTCTTTTAACACAAATAATGAAATCAGATTCATTTAATTTCGTCTGCTGTTTATTTTTTTAACTTTTGTTCTTCTGTTGGCATACTTCGGACGATCTGGAAGGAACGCAAACCTGTTGCAGTACGTTGGACAACGTAATTTTGCTGTAGAAGGTGCAGAAATAACTGAGCAAAAAATTGAGAGATGAAAAAAAGACTGGATATGGCTTTGTTTAATAATATTGTTGTTTGTGCTCATTTTCTGTGCATAAATATTTGCCAGGTTTGAATTTCATTATGATTCATCGGTGCTGTTCTGAGTTAGGCGAAAGTTACATAACTCTGCTGTTGAGCGTTCGGTCGTTCTGTGATAAGAAGTTTTGAGTACTGACCTGATACTCATTCATAATAGTAATAATAGAACAGACAGGCACTGGTCTTCTACAAATATTTGATCGGAAGGATTTTTGTTTTCTGTTGTAACTTTATGAGAAATAATACAAGATCGTTTTAGCTATGCATTTTTTTTTCCTTTCAGAGTTTGTTTTGATTTTTTGCTGCAAATTTTTCAAAGATACTCAGGTCTATTCCAAAGTTATACAGCAAAGTTCCGCACTGCGAACTTTAATATGTCAGTTAAGATTTGTCTAGCAGCTGCCCCTGTCATATATTTTTGTAAAAATACAATACAAAATGCTGGGTCTCTCGAAGATGCTACCTTGTCACAACTCAAGTTTATTGTCCATCCTTTCGCACAATATTCAGTCTTCTGTGGTTGGTCTTGTCACTTTGAACCGAAGAGTCGATAAGTGATTGCCCGAACCCATGATGTTGCATACATAGGCCGGATTTTAACCCTTAGTATGAAAAGCAAACAGTACATCAACGCTGTTCACCAAAGTTGACGGAAGTCAGAGTATGCGATGCTTCACTGCAATGGGAAGGGATGTTTGTGAACCTGGTCTGGCTTGAATGGATCTTCCATAAAGTGTAAAGTATTAGTACAGATTGAGAAAAGTATATTCTTATGAAATTGTTCGGTTGTAGGAGAATAGAGATGCATCTTTGAATTAATATATAGGCTTATGTATGAAAATGTGAGAAAAGAACGATATGGGAAATTTCAATAGAAAATGTGAAAAATAGACAGAATTCGTACGTGTACGTAACGTTTCGTTGTAAACACCAACACCACACCGCGGTAGGAACAAGAAGGATTTTTCATTTTTATTTGGGGTCGATGATTTATAGTTTTTACTTCCTGTAGTTTTGCTCTTAGAACTGAACAACTGTGTTTCTGCATTTCCAAAGGGGTTTGTGAGAATGCTAAGGGGGGGGGGGATTTTGGAATCACGAACGTAAAGGCATTGATTGATATTCAAGTTTATTTAGTGTCGATAAGTTTTAACTTTTGCTTTCAGTAGCGTTTCGACGACCGTGTTTTTTGGATGAGAGGGGGGCGGGCGAGTATCTACCTTGAGCCTGAAGAGGACCCATGCCAAGAAGGGCCAAAATACCGCTAGAATCAAACTCAGCTGACGCATCTGTTAGACTCAGTCAGAAAAGGGGACAGGTCTCGTAGAAAATAACGGGATAAAACTCAACTGCATGGATGGATATTCGGCTCTATTTTGTGTCGAAACACCAGTCTTACTTTTTTTCTTTACTAGAATAGTGTTGCTGCGTTACTAGTACCGCATCGCTGGGCGAGTTTGCGAGGAGATGGATGTGGGGCTGTAATCATCGTGTCGATCGACCACGTTTTTTGTGTCAAAATCTGATTCCGAGTTTCTAATTTTTAATTTCACTAGCTCCCGATTTTTTGGGAACGAATGACTGTGTTGATGTTCTTGGATTGCCGGACGAATTGGTGATAATAGTGGCGAGGGGGGTGTTTTTTCTGGACTAGTTTATTAGGGGTGATATAAAGATCACATAGAAAAGAGAGTGTCAAACTTGAAGGAGTATTTTCATATGTTTGCTGTGTTAACCTATCTGCACTTCTTTCCTAATAAATACCATGTGAAAATGGAAATGTTTTGCTGTTATAAACTAAATAGAATGTTAAAACTACCTTTTCTCACGAATTCCTGTGGTGACTTAGCTTCCACGAAAAAAACATTGGAGGCGTTCCGACTCAGACAGGGAAGATCTCCACCAGAAATCGCCCCGACAGATTGACTAGTCTGCATAACGTATTCCATATTATATTTGCGTGGGAAAGAATTCGTGATTTCTTCTGCCGGACAGCTAGAGAACTCAGTTCAGATTTTGGTAGGAGGTAGGTAGGTAGCCAGGCCCGTATCCAGGATTTTTTTCTGGGGGGGGGGGTGCCAACGGGTCGGGCCAAATAGTAGAAAAGACATAAATCAGAGGTTAAAGCCTGCAAAAAAACTATTACTTTTGTGGGTTTCGGGGGGGGGGGTCGAACCCCTAACCCCCCTGGATACGGGCCTGTAGGTAGCCTACTTTATTCGTGAACTAACCGACGGCATTTCACAACTACAGCCTAATAATTAAAGTATGGCACTGAACTGTAGTTTATTGACTGTAGGCTATCCATATTTGATTGTATATATCGTCGCTGTCACGCATTAAGGGGTCAGGCGACTTTTTTTTTAAACTGAGTTGTTGATAGTATGGCTATGGATCTTAGCTCCTGCTCTACGAAAAGCCGTTCCCGAGATACACTGTAAAAAAAAAAATCTTGCAGTATTTGCTACTGGGGACACTTGTCTTGTGTCCCCCGTCTAATCGTGTCTTGACTGAGATAATCTTATCTCTAAGTCGTATTAATATAATCGAGATAATAGATATTAATTCGATATTGATCGAGATATTAATCTAAGTAGAGGTAAGATTAATCCCAGTAGCAAATAGGCTACTGCAGTTAATTTTAATCATTACTCGGAGAGATTTAACCGCTATGGGAACGGTCAAAAGATCATTAATCGGTAAAAGAAAAAAGTTTAAATTTTTATTTTCCTCTATCTGCTGTTATTCGACATAAAAATCATCAAGATCGGCAGAAAAATAACTTTTCAAAACTTTTTTTTCGTCTCCTGAACATTTTGAAAAACATCGCTTGACCCCTAAGTGCCAAGACCCCTAAGTGCCGCTTGACCCCTAAGTCCAAGATAAAGGTTAAGTAGTTCATATGTTACTTTTTCTTCTTTTTTTGCGTAATTTTACTCCGCTTGTCTTTTTTATAGGAAAGTGGGTTATAAATAAATTATTATTATTATTATTAAACCAACCCCACCAAGAAAGCCCAAGAAGGTGCACTTGACTCTTGCAGGCTAGTGGAAGTAACAATATTCGAAGAACAGACATAATCAACTGATGAAAGAAAAGAAATAAGAAAAGAGAGATAGCAAAGAAAAAGGAATAAACAGAAGGAGGGAGCTTATTTCGCCTGGGATTTAAAATGGTTTTGTTCTTGTCCTGTGTTAAAGGAAAACAGGAGCTGGCGAGACAAACCTTAGAAGGGCTTATTCTAGTTATAAATAATTAATATTCTTTGGTATTTTCTGTATGCTTTTCTGGAATTTCGTACGTATGTTAAAATTAGGATCGAAGTTAAGATTAATTATCAAACTTCGAGTTGGCCGAGGCACACCCAATCAATAAAGCCCTAAGCCAGCTCTATTACAGAATAAGCTTTAATTTCTCGGGTAATAGTCGACTCTCTGTTTGGCTAATTGTTTTGTTTATAATGTCTATACTTAGTAGACGCCAAAGTGGTAATTTTAGTTCTCACTTCCCCAATTCGGTATTCAACCTGGGTGTTCGAACTAGGTTTTAGTGTGACAAATCGTCTTGAATTGGTGACGAAAATCTTACATGTGTAGACTAAAATTACGAAAATGATTACTAGATACAGTGGTATATTAGATCCGTCATTACGTCATCTAGATGAATGCCGAACGTTGTTAATGTCTCATTTGAGTAAGCCCAAGGTTGTGAGCCCTAAGAATTATGTCAACTGTTACGTTGATGTAAATTGCTGTATCTATAAATAATAATTTCCAGAAGTGTACAAGTTGAGCCAGGCTTTACGGAGTAAAGTACGGATGACCGAATCTGTTCAATACCGAGTAAATATGCCGAAGTCGCTAAGGTGCCTGCTAATTTTCATCTTCTTTGTGTATTTCAACACGTTTTCCGGAACTGTGCAATGGCCATCCGCAATGTGTCTCAAAGGGGTCTGCTGGCACCTCAAAAGCCCTTTGAGGCCAAGGATGGAGCTGAGGACCTCTAAGGATGATCGTTTCACTTTCCACAAAATGTCCGTGAACTCCCGCCAACTCTTTCTGTCGTGGGTGGATACGACCCACAAATGGCAAAGCTAGGGTGTCTTCTCTAATCATCTACCAGGGTTTATCCAAATCACATTGTTCCCCTGGGAGCTATGCATGCTACAAGTTTCCGTACCCTACCCCCCCTCCATCCCTTACGTATGGTCCAATCTAGAAATGATTATTCCGGGTCAGACCTGTTAAGCTCCTTAATTTTCCGGAAAAGTTTCGTCTCCTATAGCCTATCTTGAAGTATCCTTACTCCTGATCACCGTACCGACCGACCTACAGAAAGCTAATCAAGACATGGCAATTGAGCCAGAGTTTATACACTAAGAACACAGACTTATGGTCATTGAATGGATCTTAGATTTTATGTAGTGTCGAGATTTTAGTCCCAAGTTTCCAAAGGAGTTAAATGAGAAGTATTCTAGTATTAATTGCAGCATCAACTTCTAGTATTGCAAGGGCAAGTTAGAAAGGGACAAAATGATCCTAACAAGAACATGTCATACATATCTGACAGGATTATTGTAGCCTACTCCTTTTAGCATTTTCACCATTTTCATCTGAAATATTTCTTCAGCGGGCGGAATTAGTGGATTCATTGTCGTAAAGGGTTGATTCTTTTTTTAGATTGTTTTGATATTTTCAGACATTAAAGTTGCCATAGTGTTTAAAATAATCCCTACTACTGACTGGTAAATGGCTTCTCCCCTCTTTTACGCCGTTTCAGTTCTCTAGTATATTTGATGTTGTGTGGAACGCTCGAGAGCCCACAGAGAATGTTCCTTGAAATCGGACTGACAATTAAACTTGCGTTGCTTGAAATTGCGTCCCTGCAATTAAAACATCCATTAAATATCCAACAAGAACATGGCACGAGTCTGGCTCGCTTTACCGAATTATTCCTACAATGACTGTAACAACTAAGCGCAAACCTCATATGCAGACGGATGCAACACATCACCAATATATCTTCTACACGGTGGTATTAACATACCTAATTATTAGTTCCAGTGAAGAACATTCTGCGCTAGAGGATGAAGAAGGCTGATTTACGACACACGGTAGACATCATGAGTATACTCCCGAGCAAATTAAATGAGAGGTACAGCACCGTAGAAAATATAGTCATCAACGTAGGCTACAGGATCCAACCTTACATCAAATTTCCAGAACAGCCTTTCCTCCAGAAAGATCTATCTGGATTAGGGAAGAACCAAACAAAAATTCAAAAAATGCCGGATTAAGTTAAACAACGGTTTACGTGTCGAAATTCGAAATAATTCGAATTTCACTCGGAATCACCTCATTTACACCTTAGCTCGAATTCCTTGCCGTGATTTTTTACAGACGAATGAGCAACCAGAAACACCATATAATCAAACAATGCATACAACGGATACGTCAACTACGATGCTTTGGCAGATATTTCGGCACGTCTTGGCAAGAGTCGTCGTCAGACAACGTTTTCGCTGACGTTTGACAGCCTGGCGAGGACCCTTGCCGAGGAGGGCCGAAATATCGCTGAAGAATACGATAGCCGAATTGTCCGTTTAGATTCTCCTTTTATATATGGTTCCCGTCAGCTTAGTATTTGTGAAACTAAAATAAAGCACACCTCGTACTACTTACTTTTTCTGTTCCAGTATTCAAAACATTTGAATACTGCCAAATTAGGCTCTGCTTTTAACAAATTAACCACAGCCATAGCTGTTTTAAGCCTTTTCCCACGCCCATTGACTTCCAGCAAAAATTCAGGTAACCTGTTTTACGCATCAGTAGCATGATACGCGAACACTCTTCGGGAGCGTAATGCGCATGGGAAATAGTGAATCGTGGCGAGTGCAAAGATTAATGAGTATCGTTTCGAGCTTAGAATTTAACATTATGAAATAAGTAAGTAAATTAATTTATTTGTTACCTGCCATTTTTAAAAAGCGGAGTAAGTGAAAGAAAATAAATAAAACACATAAAAAAGACACTAAATTTTCTATCTTCGGCCAGGAAGCAGTGGATAAGGTCGTGCCCTGGTTGGGCCCAGTTGTCCATGATTTTTTAAAGCGACGAGGAAACTTCCATACGGCTAACGCTTGCATCTTGAATTTTGAACTTCTCCGTCAATCTGTGGTTATGACATAATTTTGACAAGTGGAGCAGGTACTTCGTATATTTAAAATAACACGATCTCATCTTTTGATCTCCTTCTTTCGCAGAACATGAGTGACACCAGAACAAAATAGTATAGAAGGAGCGAAGAAGGTGCTGTATCCTAACCCCGGTTGGAGACGATGCGCCCATAGGCGGTACCAGATAGATTTATTGTACCAGAAGGTGCTGTACCCCAACCCCCGTTTGGGCTCGATGCACCCATAGGCGGTACGGATAGATTTACAAACTTCTTGAACAATTGAAGAGGAAAAAATTGACAATGAAGATTTGAATGTGACAATGAAAATTTGGTTCTTCGGGCTTAAGAATTAATTAATGCAGCTACGGAAATAAATTGCATTGGAATTATAGACGCGAAGGGTCCTTTACACATTTGACACTTACTTCTTTACACTTTTTAGAGCAATTTAAGAAGCTTTCCTAGATCCCTGAGAAAAGTCGACCACTTGGACGTCATACATTCGAATTGGTTGCAGGCGTGTTCGGACCAGCTCATAGACAAGTCAGAAGTAACCTGTATGGGAACGGAATGTTGACGATGTGGATTTGTAACAATTTGATAACTTACTCTATGTCACTACAAGCGACTACCGTATTTGCATCTTCGATAACATCTCAGTCTTTGCAACAGGGACTATTTCATCAATGATTGGGCGTTTCCGTCTCCTTTCCACTCACAAGTGTATCTTACGTATCAAAGTTTGTGAATGAATTTGCTTGAATCACTTGGTTGGCACCCACTACACGATTCCACGCTCTACGTGGGTTCACCGATTTTTGATCTATTCTCAAGTTATAAGTGAATAATTATCGCGACGAGTTACCATTATGGAGCCATAGTCCGTGTTCACAGATCTTATCAGATAATGGAAGTTTTAGACACCCAGAGAGAAGTTATAATTACTCAAACTCGTACACAAAACGCAAGAAGTGCTTTGGAAACCATTTGAGAAGAAAACTGGATTCGTTGTTATCGCGTTTGTAGCATCTGAAGAGCTTCGAAATCTTAATGTGATTCTGAACCATACGTCTTAATAATTTGTCACACTATATAAAGTGATCAGTTTGTTTTGCAACTTCAAGGTTGTTCGGAATTGTGGTTTCATGCATAGTCTACTCAAAGCCATTAATAAGAACTGGAGTCCCCTGTGAAGTTAAGGTTTCTTTGTTTATATATTATCGTATGGCTAATTTGCTAATCAATAAACACTGTATATAAACTAGTCAATCCACAGTTTTTTAAATACCGCACGTTGTCTCCAGTCGTTTGCAGGCCTAGTATACAGTTACCTCAACAACTAGTAAAATTTCACGTTTTCGCCCTTAGTTCAGTTAATATTTTGCCCGCCTGGTTCCATACGTGTTTCTTTTGTGTACTTTGTCTAGTATGTACGTTGTTAATATCATTTACATTTACGTAGTATTGCCTATTTTGTGTACATATTTGCATGCTTTTTGTTGCCCATTATTTAGTTTTTTGTTGTTGTTGTAGCAATGTTATGTTAAATGTTGAACCTTAAATACAATGGGTTCTGTCCGCCAGACAAAATGGCGTTTTTAGCTGCCGTAAATCGGTACCGCAGTGAGCATACACACACGCCATAGGTCATGTCAAGACAATGCAAACGCATAGACTTCCACTTTAAAGACGCTTTAGGAAGCGTGACAGAGCCTCGCTAAGCTCGGCTACTTGTTTTGCAAAGAGACTTTTGATAGGAGGGAAGGTGACCCGGGGTAGATCTACCTTTGCCCTCTTGCCAAGATATAGGAGGAGAATTTGGCCCACTTTCTCCTAGAGTGCACAAGCGCTATCGCATTTGAGGGTTACATTTCTTGAGGGGTAGGCATTGCTTCCCGGTATCCTGAAATTTACGAACCCCAACCTCATCGGAGAAGTTTTTAAATATCCACTTAAAGCGGTCAAACTTCGAACTTAATGTTTATTTTAGTTTGAGTAAGGTGCAGTGGTATACTTTCTGTGACGTGGGACATGACATTAATCTTGCATGGCCTTTTGGCTCAATAAGCAAAAAAAAAATTAAACATCCATAAAGCATACCAATACAACTCAACGCTCAGTGAAGAAAGCCACCATAAGACGATACGAACCTTCTTAGAAGAGTTTTTACCTGGCATGGCTATCGATTCGTAAAAAAGAACTTGTTTTGGCAAAAAGCCTCATAGCACCAACACGTATTATTGTTAATGCCAAAGTGATGGAATGGGCGTCTTTTGTGTGTGGTCACATAATAAGAGATGGGCGATTTGTATGGAAACATCGACTAGGGCGAGGACTTAAATGATCAGGGGCGCGCCGGGTTTGGTCTCGTATTCTAACCGTCGACACCCAAGCAAAAGTTGACAGAGCTCCCCTCCGTAACTAACACCTTCTTAGTTTACTCTGAAATCTGGTAATGAATAGATCTCCAAACTGTTGGATACTAGAAAGGATACTTCCGCAAATAGGATCACCCGTCTCTTGGTAGGTAGATAGATGTTAATTAAAGCCCTCAAGCCATTAACAACACAATAATGTAATTACTAATTGCATACATACGTACGTAAACCATGGACAACAAAATACAGTAATTGCCAATCAAGTAGAGTACAAACATACTTAAAGGGCGAATTTTTGCAATTCGACTTCTCAATTAATTTGTTACGTTTTCGCTTCGTTTTGTTCTGGATTCCAGAAACGCTCCAGCTCAAAAAAAAATTCTGGGGTGGGAGATTGTTAACAGTTACTTTACAAATGTATATCGACGCCTCTTGGTAGTTTGTGTTCGATTGCCCTGCGTGGGCAGAACTAGATCAGCTGGCTCTGGGCAAGCCACTCCTTGGGAGGTTACTCCTTGGACGTTATGAAGAATTTTTTTTTGGCCATCAACAACAGCAAAAAGATAAGAGACGAGCAGGTGTATAGGAAAGAAAAGGAAGCAGACGAATGTAACAAAGTACAAACAAATAAATATACTCAGTTATTAGGAGTTTCCAATCGCAGTTTAGGTTTTAGTTATGTTTTCCAATTTGTTGGTGGACCTACAACAGTAAACACTTCGTTTATGGTTACCCGTTCAGTGAATAACTATGGTGAACTGGTTGGCTTATGATTAACCCCCATTAACACCAAGTGTGATTACTTGTTTTCCTCCTCGATATTTCCCGATTTTTCTTTATTTTATCTTCTGTTAATCTACTCCATTGTTTCTATTATGCGGGTAAGCGAAATGTTTATTCATTCATTCAGGTACCATGCACCCCCCCCCCCTATATTTCGGAGTGGCACAAATCTTGCATCTTGGTACTATTTTTGCTCATATACAGCTTTCAGTGGGCAAAATACAAAGCAATGACGTTCCTTTAAGGTACATTCGAAAACGAGTTTAAATTTACACCCAAAAGGGAAATTAAATTTTAAGAAAGAACCTGGGACCGGGGCCCAAAATAGACCTATGCCTCCCAGCCAAGGTTTACTGAAATGGCGTTTCTGGTACAATCAGATCAAAGGCAAATACTGTTATTTGTTTGAATCTTTTGCTCTCGGTCTCGAGTGTTACATTTCTTATGTACCATGCAGTCAGGTTACTGCATCCAAAACAAAACCAAAGGTTTCGATGGGATCCCAAAAATTTTATATTTGACCCAGACAACTACGTCTTGACTACGCCAGATCCAGTCTTCGCCAGGCTAATCATCTGAGAAAATTAAGTTCAGATATACCTGTATAAGCCATATTTATTTGACGATACTGATCGAAACTTCCTGCTTTACTTCTGCCGAATTTCCGTTTTCGGCCGAATTCCGAGCGAACTACTTGTCCAGCCAAAAAAAGATAGTTCAGAAACGAATTCAGCGCATCGCCTTATCCCTATAAAGAACGTCTAATCAACTTCAAATAAAACTTTAATTTCTAAAAAAAATCCGGTTTCAACCGGATTCCGGACGAACTATATGTCCGGATAAAAAATGATTGTCATATACAGATTCAGCGTCCAGGGGCGTCGCGAGGGGGGGTGTGGGGGGGGTGCTGCACCCCCCCCCCCAGAAGGCCCGTGGGAAAAAATTCCGGTAAATTTTGACTGGTGCGGCGAAGCCGCGCCAGTTAAAATTTGACAAATTCACCTGAACTTGACGATTTTTAGGGAATCTACCGGATTATTGTTCAGGGAATCTACCGGATTATTGTTCAGGGAACCTACCGGATTTCGCTCAGGGAATCTACTGAAACCTTTCACAAGGAATCTACCGGAACTTGACTTAGGGAATCTGTCGGAACGTGTCTCAGGGGATCTACCGGAATTTGCCCCACAGAATCATCCAGAGTTCGGCTGAGGGAATCTAGCCTACCGGAATTTTCGCTCAGGGAATCTAACGAAACCTTTCACAAGGAATCTACCGGAACTTGACTTATGGAATCTGTTGGAACGTGTTTCAGGGGATCTACCGGAATATGCCCCGCGGAATCTTCCAAAATTCGGCTCAGGGAATCTACCGGAATTTTGCTGCTTACCGCTTACAGGGATGACCCCGAAGCACAACTTATCAGAGTGAATCGTGCAGACGGACAAAACAGCGAACCTGGACGTTCACCGGGTGATTCCGGTAATCTCCAAAATTTCTGTAGCTTTCAAAAATTAGGCAACCTACCAAAATTTACACCATTTCCAGCTACAAATATTGTTCCAGGAATAAAATCACAGTACCGTCTACTCTAGATTCGATAGCCTTCTCGACTCACAAGTTAGCCTTGTTCCGACATGATCTCGGAAGTCCCCAGGACAGCCTCGGAACAAAAAAAAGTTTGAAGAAATATGGTATTCGAATTCTTTCGTGAATTTTAGTTAGCATTTAACGTTCGTCAACTAGATCGGTTTCACATGCGATTAGTAACAGACTCTCAAGACGATGGTCGGCCTCTATTGAACACAGCATCACCAGTTTCGGCTTACTGTCCGAAAAATTATTTCTCCTTTTGCTGAGCTAACAGAGATTGTCTTAGCCAGATTTAACGCTTTCCATACTAGTGGTGAGACATCGTTCAATAATTCACGAAAGACTTATATCTTCGAATATATATCTTCAAACTTTTTGTTTGTTTCGAGGCTGGACTTCCGAGATCATGTCGGAATAAGGCTAACTTTTGAGTCGAGAAGGCTGTCGAAACTTACAGATTTGTGGTACCTCTGTGCGGTTGTCCCTCTACGCTTGAAATATTTACCAACTAGAAATGAAAGCCATAGCCGAAAATTAAAAGAAAGTATCAGATTCATTTCTCAATTCATTTGCTCAATTTTTGTATTACTTATGAAAGAGTCAGAATATTTTTAAGAAAAAACGACTATTTCTAAGAGAAAAATTGACTGCGTTTTTACTAAAAATCGCGGCGCTTTGCGCCGACTCGGCTATTTTTTACCGACTGGCCGAAAACATTGGGGGTGTCGACCCCCCCCCTAGTAGTGACGCCTGTGCCTGCAGAGATATTCACTAAGGAAAATTTCCGGTAAAATCTTGAAAAATTCCGGTAAAATCCCGAAAAATTCCGGTAAAATTCCGAAGCCGCACCCCCCCCATCAGGAAGGTGTCGCGACGCCCCTGTCAGCGTCTCTTCTTACCCTTAAATCTATCATCTAATCAACTTCAAATACAAATTTTACTTTTAACAAATTTTCCGGTTTCGGCCGGATTCCGGGCGAACTACTTGTCCGGCGAGAAAATGGTTTTCACCATCGTGTTCAGCATGTTTTCTTACCCCTAAATCGAACATCTAATCAACTTCAAATAAAACTTTTGCTTTGAACAAATTTTCCGGTTTCGGCCGGATTCCGGATTAACTACTTGTCCGGTCAAAAAATGGTTTTCACTATCGTGTTCAGCATGTCTTCTTACCCCTAGATCGAACATCTAATTAACTTCAAATAAAACTTTTACTTTTAACAAACTTTCCGGTTTTGGCCGGATTCCGGGCGAACTACTTGTCCGGCGAGAAAATGGTTTTCACTATCGTGATCAGCATGTCTTCTTACCCCATAATCGACTATCACATTAGCTGTTTCAAAACATTTTGTTTGTCCCTTAATTTAAACCCCCTCCCCACCCCTAAATGTAGAGCTACAGTGCCCATCTACGAACTTGACCTTACTCTTGACCCAAAGAATACTCGCACCAAGTTTCATCAAAATATCTCATTCCCTTCGAGAGTTATCGTGCTTACAGACAGACGGACGGACGGACGGACGGACGGACAGACGGACAGACGGACAACTTTTGCGATGTCATAGGTATCCGTCACTAACGTTTTGGGATCCCAAAAACGAAAATATGGTTTCGCATTACTTCCAACCATTTGAAGTATCACAACAGAATAACAAGCATGTATATAGAAACAGAAAAAAAAATCACAGAAATATAATTTAGTGTGATCCTCTTGTCAAAAGAAAGCCGACACATATTGAATCTCAGCTAATTGCCTAATATTAAGTTTAAGACTGTTTTAAAAGCAAAAACAAATAAAAATTAATATGGGGTTTGCTGACGATGCATGGCCCTACTAATTGATCGAGTAATTTTTACCTAAGTCTCGTCAAGGTTTTTATTCAGGAATCGATAGGTTAGAATTCTATAATCATTTGAAAAATGTGTAATCCTTAATTAATTATTTGATTGTTTAAATTTTATTTTATAAAGGGTCTGATTGTTTGGCGTGCATCCTATTGCCCGATTGTTTGGATCGACGGAGGGTTGTTAAGATTATTATTACAACAAATAAATTTACAGTATTAATCTGGTAGTATAGCTTGCGTGGTTGTAGCTTGCTGCGAAACTTGGTAATGTTTTTGCTTCTACCATAAGAGATAATGATATTTTCTAGAATAGAAATTCTATTCCAGAATAATCCTATAGACCGAAAGGCCATCCGACCATTGGCCTGTTCAAGAAAATTGTTTTCGAAAATTTGTTCCGACGGGTCCGCGTCTCCGTCTCAAAAGCATTCTGTGTACTGCCGCAGATCAATACATGCAACTTTTTCGTACAACTACACAGGCTATAAATTTTTCATCGGGATTGCACAAACATTTCCTTCCTTCAGATTGTTCTAAACTTTAGAAACAAAGTTTCCAACCCCTTAACTAAGTGCCTCTATTCCTCAGTTCGTGAACCGGGATTCTCAAATTCCTTCCGTTAGCATAAATGAATCATTAGTTAATACTTAATAATGTTGTGTCTATCATTTACAGAAATGAACTTTTAAACACTTAACACATACGAATATTTTAAATGTCTTTTTCAGTTTGCATTATTCTTCTCGGTCAAAAGTGGTTGCCATATTTAATTTTTTTGTATCCGCGTTGCAATTTTTCCGCACTTCTCTAAGTAGATTTGACATCAGCTTGATCCTTCATCTCCTCCCCCCTCGATGACCCGAATCCCAACTTACCATAATCTTTCCTTATTAGTTGCTTCTACACTATTTCATGAAGTTAGTATTTTCTACGTAGCCTACGTCTTATACTATTTTTTTCACGGAGATCTTTGAAGCCTGAAATACATATCTAACCTGAATCCTGGGCGAAAAGAGAATAGGTATTTCCATGAATCAAAAGCTGAAGGTTAGGTTAGGATAAAGAGTCCAGATTTTAAACGGACTTCAACCAGTGGGGTAAAATTTTACTTGTAAACAAAGAGACAGTAACAATAATCATAATGATATAATGTAAATGTATTAAACAGACTTTTGCCTCTACAAACAACAATTACTCAACTTTTTCTGTGGTAGACATTTGGTTAACGATGTAATATAAGCTTATATCATGTTCATTTGCTCCATGGAGTCCAGCTGTGATTCAATCTTCTTTCGGATTCGAATCATTTTTGAAGCTGATCCGTACAACAATTAATTATATTTTTTCTACAATAATACCTGATCGTCGGGTGAATATATCGTTAAGGTAGCAATGAAAACAAAGATTGGTCAGATTGCTCAAGCATCGAGCAGTGTAAACCTTAGAACTAGTGACTGTAAAGGCGTTTTAAGTTACTAAAAAAACATCACAAGAAATTAAAATGTCATTCGTGATGATGATGATGGTAAAATTTAATTATCCACTGGGCAAGAAAGGGGAAATAATGCAGTATAAAGAAAGAAAAGGTAGAAAATTACACTAAGCTTTCGAAAAGGGTCAAGGCGAGGGTCAGGGTCAGTCGGCAAGAAGTTTTGCAGTAACGTTAGAGTTCATATACGGTCGAGGAGGTATAAAAGAAATGTGTAGTACCTGATAAAAAAAGGTCCTTATACGCGTCGTAGAGTTACAAGTTCCCGAAAGATAGCAAGAGATAGAGCATCAAAGCTACTATGTAGGGACCAAAGGCTCTTATGTTGGAACTCCCTTTGCCTAACTCAATACGCAGGGAATCGTGAACAGGTATTTTCGCAGATACTATATTATGATAGATCTTTTGTATTTTGTAGCAATATACGGGTCGCGGACTGGGGACCGCACCAGTCATATCACCTGGGATGTGATTTTTTTGGTGGTGACAGTAGGTATTTCAAAAGGGATTACTGAGTCAGAGATGAACTGCTGTCCTAGTTGACCAAAACTTCCGCTGTAGCTTTTGAGAGACTCCGGGCACTTACAAAAAAAAAAAAAATTGATAATAATCAGTAATAGTAAAATCGCGAATATTCTTGTAAGGCATACTTTGTCCTCTGGTGTATTCTTACTGAAGATAATGTTAATGCTGGATCGATCAAGCTCCAACTATATCTAGTAGATAAGATTTTAACCTCTGCTAAGTATGATTATTTCGGATTTTGTTGGCGACGATTGTAACAAAAACAAAAGAAGAAACACTACAGGCGAAAATAATTCAACTCATTAAAAGAAAACCTGCTGTGGGGGCAAAACGTACCTTCCTGAACCTTACCAGGCTGGAACCATTTCCCAGCATGTTAATATGTAGAAGCGAAAACTAAGTGCCTAAAGAACGCGAATTCGCGTCCGGTAGTCGAATTCATGAACGCAAGCAGACAACAATCTATGCTGTCAGTCTACAAAAGGTGCGCCGCGCTGTTTCCTATTTTTCCTATTTTTTCGCGCCGCGTCTCAGTCCGTAAAGCCCAGTAGACACAGAGAGCGAATTTTGCCATGCCAGGCGTTGAAAACGCGTCGTCAGGTAAAACAAAACAAGAGCTGGAAGCTCATATGGCACTTGCAAGGCTGGGCCAGAGGATGAAAGTAGGAATTCGTCAATTTGTGGGTTTGTTGTGATCATTTGTAATCAAAACTCTTGAAGTAAAAAACATGATGAACTCATCGGGAGGACGAAAATGTATATTTTACTCAAAAGTATTGTTTGTACTTTAAGCAAATTACTTGTGAGGGATCATAGGGATCACGAAAATGTGTATTTTGCTAAAAAGTATTTATTGTACGTTGTGAATGGTTTAGTACTTTATAAGGAATTATTAAGGAATTCAGTTGTAAGCAAAACCCTCGAGGCAAAAATGATCATGGGTTCATAGGGATCATGAAAATGTATATTTTGCTTATAAGTATTTTTTGTACTTTGCGGTTAGCATTAGTACTTTAAGGGATGGTCGGATAAGGGAACTGACTATTTCTAAGCCAATCATGTCAAGTCTCTAATTTTCAAGCCAAGTTTTATCGTCCTAGCACGTCTGGAAGTACCTTAACTTGCGATCATCGGAATTCCGGACCCCCCTCCCTCTAACTCCCCCACAGTGCCCGAATCTTGTCCGGTTCTGTCACTTACGTACATAGGGCTTGTGCTTGTTCTTTCCACCAAGTTTCATTCCGATCGCTCCACTCCAAGCGTGTCACAAGTTTTCCGGTCCCCCCCTCCGACCCCCCACCTTCATCGGATCTGGTCCGGACTTGAATCTGGGCATCCGAGACATGTGATCTTTCTACGTATCAAGTTTCATTGTGATCCGATCACCCATTCGGAAGTTACACATACCTCAAGATTCCGGATTCCCCCTCCCGTCACTCCCCCCACGATGGTCGGATCGGGAAGTTGACTATTTTTAGGTTAACCTGGTCGAGTCCCTGATTTGCCTGCCAAATTTCATTGTCCTAGCACACCTGGAAGTAACTTAACTCCGTATCACCGGAATTCCGGAACCCCTCTCCAACTCCCCCCACAGTGCAGGAATCCGGTCCGGGTCTGTCAATGACGTACCTAGGGTATGTGCTTGTTCCTCCCGCCAAGTTTCATCCCGATCGCTCCAGTCTAAGCGTGTCACATGATTTCCGGTTCCCCCCTCCGACTCCCCCCCCCCCCCACATTAATCGGATTCGATCCGGACCTGAACTGGAACATCTGAGAAATGATGTCTTTCCAAATATCAAGTTTCATTAAGATCAGATCACCCGTTTGAAAGTTATGCATGCCCCTAAATTCCGGATTCCGGCTCCCCTCCCTCCCCCCACGATGGTCGGATCGGGGAAATGACTATTTCTAAATTAGTTTGGTCGGGTCCCTGATATACCTGCCAAGTTTCATCGTCCTAGCACATCTGGAAGTACCCTAACTCGCGATCACCGGACTGACCGACCGACAGACCGACCGACCGACCGACGGAAAAGTGATCGGTATATGGCACTTGGCCGGAAGGCAAGTGCCATAAAAACACTTTGCCTCAGCTGGACGCCAGGGAAATAGTTTGAAATACAGAAACGATGGATTTAGAACAGCTAATCAGTTCAGTTCAGAGTTGGCCATTCGTTTATGATATTGGTATCAAGGAGTATAAAGACAATGGAATAATAGAAAACGTCGTGAAGTGTATTTTGTCTGCCAGTATTTAGACGCCTTCTGTGTGAATTTCGCTTAAGCTGAAAAAACCGTGCTCTGTGTGCACTATCTTTCCGATGCAATGTAAGGTATTTTATCATATTTGTATGTCTTCACAGTTGTTCTACAAACATCTTCAACAACTGATAGAAAAGCTGATTTTACGCCAAGCTGGGGACAGCTTCGGTACTCTTATCTGACGAACAGAAATAACCGAGCTTTTTGAAGGAAAGCCACTGATACATCTTTTTAACTAACCACTCTTTAACGTCGTCAATGGCCTACAATTCCGTCCGTATTTGTCAACTTTTTATTTCTTTCCGAATTCCGTATAAATGCTTGTTTCTAAATGGCATCCGCTACACTTTCTGATTCATTGGATTTCGATTGGGCGTTATCTGTTTTGACTTCCTGCCATTTGATTACCTTCAACTATTCTATGCATCATGCGAGGTTTCTAAATCTGCTCTAACTTTTGTTCTGGAGTTTCCGCCCTTCCGGAATTGGTAATCCTGGTTGTTTCAAGCTCTCTTGGATAGATCATTACATCATCTCTCTATGGAATTTGAGTGTTTAATGACACAACCTTTTCTATTTTTGTTTGTTATTAAACGGCCATTGAAAAGCCAACTAGGGCTATTCATACTGAACATAGTAAAACTAAACACACACAAAAATAACCAATAAAATTCGTAGTTGGTCCACTTAAGCACAGATCTCGTCCATTCCAAGTTCGGCAATGCGGTACAGACAGACAAAAAAGAATCCCTCGCACATTATTTCATTTCCGTATTTCATTTTACGCAGTCGTTTGCTTCTGAACTTCTATTGATTTTATCCCGCCCATTTTTTGTTTTCAAAGGAATGGTAAACTTCGCTCTACTCTTTCATAATTGTCACTGGATCAAGGATCAGGCCATAGCCGCTGGCAATCTTGTGCCTGGTTGGCCAGTCTCTGAAGGGCCAACCTCTTATTCGGCCAGGGACCGAAGCTGTAAATGTCCAAATTATAACGTTTACGAAAGTACAGTTGGTACTTCTAAGCCAGTTGGTACATTTCTAGTCCTGATTGTCTGTTAAAGTCAAAATACGTTAAATAGATAAAACAAGCAAAGCAAAATTTGTTTTTTGCTAAATTGCCAAAAGGGGGGCACCTACTCTGTTAATTTCCCAGGGAATCCGGATCTCTGTATCCTGGCCTGGCCAAAGCTAATCTATGGGTCAGCTTGATCCACCTACGCTACACGAAAGTTCCGAGTAGAATTACTTCCGACAGACTCCCGAAAAAGGGCACGTTGAACCATCTCCATTTCTTCCATTTTTGCTTTGCCCAGTAGCTTGTTTTTTTCTGAACTTCTAGTCTTAGCTTTACCCCGCCCTTTGTTTTGGTTTAGTTGTCAGAGGAATGGTTCCTACTTCTGTTTTCGTAACGGTGACTGAATCAAGTTAACTGGGACGCCCGCTGCCTTGTTCTCGAGTATCACCACACGAACGCAGAAGATAGTGGCAATAATTTTAGGACCTTCACCTTAGGATTCATCTGTTACACTGACCGTCGAGTCAGAAATTCGTCATAAATTTCGTCCAGGAGATGCACCCGTATTTGGATGACTGCACTTCTTAGGCTGTGATTATGAACCTGGAGTTGTTTCATGTTGGTATACTCAGGCCCGGAAATAGAGATACATGCCCCCTAAGCAGTTAACCGAGTCTTACAGTGAACATGCAGAGTTAACTATATAAAGTCCGGTGGCCTATTTTTTTGCATTATTATTAATTATTTATTTTTTTGCAAAAAACAAACTTTACTTTTATTTTACCTTTGGAAATTAGACAAGCTAACTTAAAAATGAAATAGTCAAGTTCCAACTATACCTTTTTACAGATTATATGGTTACTGATGTCATGTGACTTGTTGGTACAAAAACCAAAATTTCTTAAAATCAAAGTTAAAAAACTTGGGAACCGGGCCCTATCGTTGAGCATTTGTAACTTGATCGTCTTTTCTCTGTGAGGCCAATGTACTAAAAAATGTGACAGATTTTTTTTAGAGGGCATCCGACCTAGATGTGCCTAAAATTGCGATGTCATATAACTTTGAAAATGTGGAAGAAAAAGAATTCATCAAAGCTGAAAATGTGGAGAACCTGGCTAGGCGTTCAGCTTATATCTACCATCCCGGGAGATACCCCTTGGTCGCTTCAGAGCGGCCTGTCTAATTACTGATTGTCCCTAGAACGGTTTATAAGTGTAAACGCGTCAGAACGGTTTATAAGTGTAAACGCGTCCGGCGCCTCGCTGGCCGCTCGGCTCTTTATATATTGCAGTCAATCAAGAATAGTCTAACAGGCCACTTTGAAGCGAACAAAGGGTATCTCCCTGGATGGTAAGAAAAGGTGAGGCGTTAACCGGAATTTGTATCACACCAATTTATCCCAAAAGCTTGAGGTTTTCCTAAAACATATCATGTGGTTTTCTAGTGCGTCGGATCTGGTTAGTGTCGTAAACCGATGTGTGTTTGAAAGCAGGGATGTCATGCTAATACCAAACCACTTCAGACCTAAGTTTAAAATATATGGGATCGGGCGAATCGTAGAACGTTTCTAGGCTGTTTATGTTTTTTTTCCAAAAAGGCTTGTGATGGGACTTTTCAAGTGAGTACAACTTAGTTAGAATAGGTGACAAGAGGATAAAAGGGTAAATACAAGCAATATTTTGGAACACAACAAATTTAGTTGCTCAGTTGATCTAGACTGAAGATCGGAGATTGGCAATACCAAAATGTATCCGCGTAATGCAAGTAGAGCATTTTGATTGAGCTAACTTGACTGCTTGAGTAAGATCATCTTCTTCGTGAGATGTATTCGCATTCGCACCTGCGTAGAAGGATCTATCTGTGTTAATTTGTTGACTGTTTCGGACGAATACCTCCGACGGGAAAGACATTTCCGTTACCTACGCAACGTACCATAGCAAGTTTTTACGAGACCTTTATCAATCCATTCTCATTAAAAACAGTACACAACAAATTATCGTTAAACTTATCGTACAGTTGCAAAGGCATATTTACATCTCAGCACAACATGACTAGAATATCCGGCGGAAATCCGACCGTTTCGGCTTTGACACATTAAGATTTTACCGACGGAAAAAACTTTGACAACCACTAGGATCTGTCTGAAACACTTCATTTACAGTTCGTTATGTAGCTTTCGCTGCGTGATCGTTTCCAGCGTCGTTGTTGGCATTAGCGGTAAGCCATTGGGATTGTAGTTGGTTCAGTTCGCGTTTCCAACTCTTTGACTTGTTCAAATCCTCAGCAGAAAAAGCTGCTTCTCTTGATCCAAGCTGGGTGCTGCTTAAGGCTGTATATGCCTTTTCATGTGCAAAGCAAGGTGATCTGAGCGAGAAAAGGCTCGCTCACACAGGCGGCACTGGAATGGTCGGTCTCCAGTGTGTTTCCTGTAGTGCCTGGTAAGCTCGTCAGAGCGGGCGAATTTCCAGCCACACCCTTTCCATGCGCATTGGTAAGGCTTTTCGCCTGTATGTGTGCGAAGGTGTGCCTTGAGGTGTGACGACTTCGTGTACGTCTTAATGCATCCGCCGTGTGTGCAGGTGTGGATGATCGTCCGCCTCTTACCCCATGTCCGTCGGCGTCTTGGCCGTCCCTGTACTGGTAGAGGTGTGTTCAGTGCTGCCTCGGTTTTGATTTGCGGGATAATCTGAAGCTGGTATGGGTTGAGGACTGTTGCGCCATACTTAGGTGAGGATGGTGGGGTAAGGGTGCGGTACTGGTGGTGATAAAAATGGCTTTGCTGGCATTGCTCTGGGTTGTAGTATGACTGAGAATATCGATAATCCGGCTGGGGGTGGTACTGGCTCAGCGCACTGTCGGGCGTGTTGGGTGGGGACATACTTTGCTCCGTCTGTCCTACCGCGTAATAGTGATGAACTTGACCCCCTTCATATCCTCCATCTTTCGCGGTCGCATTGTGGTACACGGCCATTTCTTCCCCAGAACAAGGGTAGCCTTCATAGCCATACTGCTGATAGTTAGTGAGATACGGCTGTTCTGTCTTAATCTGCGGGTAATAATTGGTAGGCATACATATCTCAGCATCTCGTGAAGGAAACATGGTCGCGTCTGTGGGGTACGCCGTCGCGTTTTCGACGGTAGATTGGTGGGGGTTGACAGGTAATGGGGCTGTACCCGTGTACGATTGATGACAACCACCCTGCATCAGCACCGTCTCGATATCGTACCACATCTGTAAGAATTGTCAAAGCATTAGCAGCGGCACCTTTTCAGTCAGGTGGGTGGTCTAGGGTCGAAGTGCAATGTGGTGAGAATAATCAATTGGCGTGCGAATCTCTCCAATGAGTTGGATAAGTTTGGAAAGATTTTGTCTACTGTGTAGACGTAGCGTAAGAAGACGTAAAAGATTGTGCATGTGCGTCATATGAAATTAAATTTAAATTAAATTTTATTTATAATCCGTCTAGGTACAAACGGAGTATAGTAGAAAAAAGAAAGAGACATCGTTACCATAATAACCAAAATAATTGAAATTAACTAAATCGAAATATGGAGCTTCATGGGTGATTACAATTTAGCTTTATTCTGTTGAAGTAAATGAATTAACAGTAAATTCAGTTTACAAAATCGATTTGTCTCAATTGGATTATAAAGTGTAGTTCGAAGAAAAATGAAAGATTGTAAATGAACTTGGTTTACGTATAGTTTTAAGAGAGCTGTTTGAATAATTTGAAAAAGAGTAGCTGATCTAAACATACATCTAGTCATTTCACTGAGGGGGGATGATCGCTATCTTTGGGCTATGACCGTAGTCGGACGACTCGGACATTGTAGCTGTGGTTGTAGCACACAAAGTAGGAATCATCGAGAAAAGAAAGAAAAAGGGATACGCCGGTTTGAAAACAGAAAAGCAAACGAAGAAGTAAGAAAGGAGGGAAATATCTGAATAAAGCGACTTTTGTTCACTTGCGGAAGCAGCAAGTCACTGTGGGAGACTGTGAGTTTTTCTGAGAAGCTGACTTGAGATGAAAATCTTATTTGTTTTTTAGTTATCTCAAAGACTACAGATTTCGTGTTTGCCTCCCACGATTTTTCCCGCGTTTCTTTTAATTTGTTACCAGATGGTTTTGTGTGTATTTAAAACGTCTTTGAAAAAATGAAAGGCTTGGTAAAGTAAAGTTGTCATTGACGTTTCTGCACATTACCAATTTTTGACTAGTAACCATAAATATGAAGTAATGAAATTAGAAACAAAATAAGTCAGGCTACGCGTGTTCAAAAAGTAAAAAAATACATTTTTTTACATCTGATTTGTTTGTTTTTTTGCATTGTTTTATTGTTCTTGCACATTAACCACGCGTTCGAGAACTTAGTGTGATTTTCTATTTTCTTTTCTTCCTTTACTGTACTATTTACACTTAAGTGCGTAATAAAAATCAATGGTTCATTCATCCAGTATAAGATCCCAAGTACCACTGGCTTCTTTGTGCTTGCCGCCATAACATTTTTATCAATAACAGCTTCCGAGTGCTGTTCAGAATTTGCTGGCGTAATATCACTGCGAGATTTTAGAAGCGGATTGTGAATTTTCACATACTATAGTAAACTGCGTTGGGTCGCAGATATAAATTACCCCGGGGTCGTAAATTAAACCCGAACGCGAAGCAGCGTTCGTGCACATGGATGAGTTGATCGAGCGTACCATGCTGTTATCAATAATAGACCACCAGGACTTACAAGAAGAACAGGGATAGAAGCGGTAAAACAGACACCAGAAAATTATCCAACGGTATGCATCATGAGATAATTTATTTGATTGGCAGTTCGTCCCGTAAATCTCGTGTTTGGAGATAATTTACAAGAAAGTCTGCGGATATCGCTTTGATTCAAACTAAGATCATGTCCTTTTATCTTCAGTAGTTTCTGTTGTGGTTTAACAGGTTCGACGTATGAAACTAAATGACATTTAATTCCCACGCTATAAACCTTCTGAAGCACGTGCTACATATAGTATGTTGCACTAATACTTCTTAATAAACTAAACAAAAAATACTATATATGAATAACCTTTCAGATACAGCACTTTTCAATCTTAATATTCGTAGACATCAAAATATCAGGAAGAGCCAATAATCCGCAATCTCTACTAGAAATGTAGTTTTAGTTGAAACAGAAGTTCCGGACATTTGAACAAGTAGTTCCTATAATTTCTAGCCATTACAGTATCACACTTAACTACCATTTCTTGACATTTGTGTTTATTAGTATTTAAAATTGGGACATGCCAACAGATCTTTACGAACTTTCAGCACTCCGTCGGATGGTACATCGGCAGGTTCAAGTTCCGTTACAATGCTGTGTACTGTTCTTTATAATTACGTGGTGGCTAGTGGTCGACCAAACTTTTTTTCTTTTTTTTTTTTCTACCAGAAGACAGGTAGGCTACTATATTCAATCTAGATATTTAAGTAAAGAAATGCTCCTTCAGCTCAAGCTGACCAGGAATCATATATAAACAAATAAATCTTATAAATAATTGAAATAATAAAATAAAAACTGACTAGCTATTCGTGGCGCATGTTTGTCTTCGGCTAGACTGCTTAAACCGGATGAAAACGCAGTATAATATTTTTTAATCAGACGCGCAGAAAAAAACAAACCGTGAATCAGAATATAAGAAATACTACCCGGACCCTTCGCAGTCTGCAAGCATCTTGCAGGTGTTGAGAAGGTTGAACCACTCCGTCGGAACCCACGCTGGTAGGTTATGTTTGAGTTCCCATACATTCATGCTGAGTAATATTCGCCATAGCTATGATAATGGCTCTTTTGATACCTTTATTAATTATTTGTTTGCAGATAATGCAGTCCCAGCGAATGTCACAAGGTAGAGTAAATTGTAACTGATGAAAGTACCAGTGTGGGGTATTAAATATGAACCACCGGAGATGAAACAGTCATACGCGATACACAGAACTGGCGCGTCTTTTATTTTTGCACCGTTTCACTGCGGTTCTGATGTAAATAGAACATTTTTCTGACTAAAAGAGATTGATTGTTTCAGCAAGTGTTACAACCAGCGGTATGTCTTACCTGCTAGCGCAAGATAAGGAAGCAATATAGTATCTTTATTTTGATTTAATAATAATAATAGTAGTTCTATATAAAATATCTCCAAGTATCTCTATAAGTAATTCTGCATTATCGAAAAAACGACGCCCTGGAAATATCTTTAAAATTACTTCATAGTCTGTTTGTAATCATGTAGAGCTTAACTTATGCCTGAACTGAAAACAAGTAATATTTATTGATTGATTTATTTCTCTTCAACGCACACGCTTATAGTGATTATTTACTTGTCGTATGGCTTTTGTGTCTATTGTTACATTCATGACAAAAAAACAAAAACAATATTCGGCTTTGTACGTCCAGTGTTTTTGAATAAATTGGAATTGAAAATTAAAATTGTGCACTAACATTAAACAATACACCTGCTTCACCAAGTAAAAACGATCTATTGAGCGAGTCGGAGTTATTTATAAGCAAACAAACTCGGGAATAATATTTGTTCAACTGCACCCAAAAAACTTCCTCTGTCAACCTGATCTGATCATGATCTGATCATGATCTGATCATTCTGATCATCCATTCCCTTCCGAGAATCGACAATTGAAATAAAGACATAACACCGACTTGTAGTTTACTTTAAATGTTCTAGTTTTGTTAGTTATATTTTACTGACTGTGAATCATATTTGAGCTTAATCATATACTAGAAGAAACGAACCTGGAGTGACCAGATTTATTGCAATTTATGTTATCTTTATCACTAAAATAAACGAACTCGTACTACTGAAATTAGTTAGCATACTAAACTATTTTTACATACCTCTTGAAAATCTCCCATATCCCTCTGCACTCTCTTTGCTTTCAATCAGTCTTGTACAGCAAACTTGAACCTGTGCGCCCAGAAGTCACCGAGCATCTGAAAGCAGCCAGCGTAGCAGAAGCAGCAGCCACTATCAGCAGAGACTACCCTGAATGACGTCAGTACTCTGAGTGATTCATGCCAGTGATTGCTGGAACTGTTTTTTAGGGCTGTCCTTAGATGGAGGTTCTTGTGTACAAGTTTCACCGCTGGATATTACGAGACGATCATTTTATGATTTATGCTGTCAGGGTTATGTAGTGCTTTAGCCAAATTGTCTGATATGCTAGTGCACGAACTACTTCTGATGTTAACAGTCACTCTGTGGATCAACTTTTCTGGAAGGCCCGCCTTTCGTTTGTTGACATAGGCTTCTGGAGTTGGTTTAATCGCCTGGGAAACGATCTAAACGTAGAGAGTTCGTCTTGCGTACAAGGAGCAGGTCATGTACCGGTCAGCTTTTCCACGCCCTTCCGGATTTGGATGGTACTTTCATATTGCAGGAACAAGAAATTCTCATCTTGCCCGGCGCATTCATTAGTTCATGAAGCGTTTCCCTATTAACGTAGTCCGATGCAGTCTATTGTCCCACGACCCCCCGGATTAGGATGGAGGTCTCTTTCTTAGAAATGACAAATCCGGATTCAAATGCAGGATTCGTCCTTTTGGACGGATTCAAATCCGGATTCCAATCTTCTGCTTGTCATGCTGGATTTGGATTCGGACTCCATATCCTCAATTTTACGAATCCGCTCAAATTTCTAGTCGTCATACTCGTCATCCTTCCAGTTTCCGTTTCCCAATTTCGACGCAGTGGGCTTAGGCAATACAACTTTTTGATCTCCACCACCAACCATCCTCAGTCAGTTATCTAACCACCTTAGGTATCAGTGCTGTTTGTAAACTCTGAGTTTAAACTGTAACCTATGTAGAAAATTTGTTTTTTGTTAATGTAAAAAATCCGGATTCGATTCCGGATTTGGAATCTTCAGCATGAAGTGGTGGATTCCGATTCACACCTAGCCCTGGATTCGGATTCGAATCCTTTCATGATCGGATTCGCCCATCTCTGCTCTTTCTTTGATGTGGGGAATAAAGGCCGGTTTTCACCTCCTTGAACTTCCGGAATCTGGGCTTCCAGATTATTCTTTGACGTCTTCTGTATATTGCATCTGGAATATGAACCTGTCCGAAAGTATATCAAAATAATCCGGAAAAAAGGGGCTTTTGAAATTCCAGGTTTCCGTAATTTTTAAGTATCGCAGAAGAAATTCAAAAAAAATCTCGGAAAATCTGGGAACCCAGATTCCGGAAGGTGAAGACTCACCTTAAGAACTTTTCTTCTCGGTGGGATCCAATAGTCCACGAAGTGTGTCTCCGAGTAGTTAGTCCGGTGGTCAGATAAGTAAACAGGTTGTTCACCTGCTCAGGCTCTCCACCCCCCTCCGGACTTGAATGGGGCTCTCGTACTTGTCCTTGGTGAGGGGAATAGGATCTTTTCTTCTCGCCGGCATTCAGTAGTCGCTGAAGCGGTAATCTGGTGGTCAGCGTACTAAACAGGTCGCGTCCCGGTCAGGTGTTCCAGGCCCCTCTTGATTTACATGGGGCTGTCTTACTTACACTTGATATGGGGAATAAGAAATTTTTTTCTCGCTGGCATCTAGTAGCCCATGAAGCGTTTGTTTGAGTAGGTAGTCCAATGGTCAGCGTACTTAACAGGTCATACCGGTCAGTGCTCCAAGCCCCTCCGGATTTAAATGGGGCCTCTTACGTGTTAGGACCTTCTCTTCTCCCCGGCATCCATCCATTTGGTACTTTTGGTACCAACAAAATAATAATAATAATATAAATTAGCCTAATGTATGTATGTATGTATTCTTTGTAACCCGTTACATTCAAATTGAACAAGAACGGAGTAAAAGGAAGAAAAGAACAAAAGAGAAAAGACAATTAATCAATGACAAATATGTAAATATATAAATTTGATATATTATATTTAGGCAGAAACCCATCGCTGATCCCGCGACCATTTTTTTTTCAGTTCATTACTTACAAAGTGAATCATTCTCCTTTGCAGTAGTCTATCGAGAATATCATGTTCCAAAAACTTCACCTGCTGTCTCAGTACTTGATACAGGAGTCATTTGCATGTTGATTGCAGTTTGCTCTTGAATTTCTTCCCGAAAATGGACTTTAATTACAACACGTAGTGTCATGACATGGTAGATTGCGCCGTCGTTTTGGTAGGTCACTTTTTATCGCTTCAATGCAGCCGGTGAATTTATGATATGAAAATTTGGTACTTCGAACTAATAACTCAGTGAAGAACATGCGCTTACTTTGTAGCCAGGAGTTTATATTAAAACCATTAAGTGCATTTATTAAACTACTGAATAGCTCCCGCAGTCGGGCGCCGAAAAGGCTGAGGATTTTTTTTTTTTTTTCAAACATAATTCAGTGCAGAAAATAACAGCAGCACGGTCGGGTTATTGTGGTTAAATTGTGGCATGAAATCGTTTCTAGTTGAGCAATTAAAGTTCCTGCCTCCTTTTAATCCAAATGATTACGATTTATAAATCGTTGAAAATTAGTATGTAAGCCCTTTTGGAACCCGCTGTGGTGCGAGGTGCTAACTGATAAGCTTTGACGATTAAATTCGATGCTTTATTACAGAGCGCGTGCTGATTAAATAGTCGAAATCGTCAATAAAAACGAGTGTTAAGGCCGTAAATTCTGAAATGCGATTGTTTTAGTAGTAGAATTGAGATCTGAGTGGGCTGCAACGGAGCAATTTAGACGAGATCTTGGAAAGTTAATAAGCGTACGTCGCATGGAATTAGTCGTACGCCTGTAGGCAGTCATACGTTCTACTTTGCGGTCAGTTAGTACTAATTTACTAAATTAGGTCGTGTCTTATTCACCAATACGGGTCAGCTGGACAATTATTATTGTTACATTTGCTTTATTTTCTTACCGAATGTTTTTAATTCCACCCCCGTTGTTTGAATTCTTGCGGATTGGTTAGAGAACAAGAATTCGTACGTTTTATTTCAGTTTTAGACACTTTCTTTGTCGTTTTAACCGTTATGAGTCTATGAACATAGCAGTGATTAGTAATTATTATGTAAAAGATCTGCCTATTAAAAGAACTGTTATTAATAAAACAAATAAAAAAACACGTAAAATCAAGTTAGCTTTTAAGCACCGGAAAGATTTCTTTTGATGGAGAAGATGTTTGAGTGTGTTAGTGTGTATGTACGTATATAAGATTGTACCGTTTTGTTGCATGATCACCCGATGGCTCTAATTCGCAAATATATCATTCATTCATTCATATACTGACTAGAGTTTACACCGAATGAAAAAGTGACCAACCAACGAAATGAGGATTTTTAAGGGATGATGAAACGAAATGAAAATTTGCCGACAAGGCTTGTCCGATAATTGGATTGTAGCATGATCTCTAAAAAGTGGGTTTGTCATGGGTGCGAACTGACAAACGACCAAATAACGTAACAACGTTCTACTTTTGTCGGCACAAGAAACGGAATTGAAATGGAGCAAAAATAGCTCCAGTGGACGAGGCTACTTTGTTCTGTAGTTACTTTGTATGAGAAGAAACTGGTCATTTATTGATGTCCCAAAAACTTGGTTGTAAATTGTATGACTGATTGCCATCCAATAAGGTGTGCTGATTTTCCGTGTTTGGTGTTTAAATCAGCGCCGCCACAATTATCAACAAGCGGCATGAATCTACCGGAATGTGACAGACTGTACACACCGACAATTACTATATCTGTCAAATGTTGTGATTGAAGAACATGCCGATAGAGACTCCCCGGTATTCATTGGCTGAGTCCGCCACCAGGGGGCAGTGGGCGTTTTGAGCTTTCAACACTAGTCCATGATGAAAAGCCTCAATTTGTAAAAGTTCCATTAACAGCATTTTTCTCATTGTTGGCACTCGTGCTGGTGGTGAACTTCAGCACCTATAGTGAATCATGACATGGTAGACAATCTGGGCTGATTGAATTAATGCTGTCTAGCTTGTTTGGCCAACACTGGGGCAATTTTGCATGTCCTCGGTTATTTATTTTAACTGTCGTAAGCCTTATTCAACCGAAATTGACGTAGTGATTACAAGAAGTACTTCCCTGGGGTGAGTGTGGCAGTATTTAATGGCTGTGGCAGCTAAAAATGGAGCTGACGCGCTCCCTGTGTGATACAGGTGATGAGAGCTCCCTGCAGTGAAGGAGTTGAAATAAAAAGAGAATCGTATTGGCAATGCAGGCTGCTCAGATTATGAACTGCTCGTGCTTAGAGCTATAGGCAGGCCCGTATCCAGAAATTTATTTCTGGGGGGGGTTGCCAGCGGGTCGGACCAAAAAGTACTAAAAAATACATAGATCAGATCTGGATCAGATTTTAAAGCTTACAAAAAACGATTAATTTTGTGGATTTCGGGGAGGGGGGGGTTGAACCCCTAACCCTCCCCGCTGGATACGGCCTTGGCTATAGGTAAAGCAAATAGAAGAAAAATGTTGGCTTTGATTTCAATCATAATTCGAATATCAAATAAACTGTGCATGTAACCATGCATGTAATTTTATTTTATTTGAAATCGAAAACGTAGGAATAAAAAAGCAATTCATATACCGGTAGCCATTACGCCCGTGGTTTACGTTTGCGAATTACTTGACGAAACACATAAATGAGTAAATTCCGCCTAAATTTCGACTCTCCAACTTCTGATATTGATAAACGGCTACAGCATTTTCCCTCTTCTGTATCAATGCTGTCTCATCCATGGTTAGCGCTATTATTATTTTTTTTTTTAAGACATATATAAATTACAAACGGAGTAGTTTTTTTTAAATCCCACCTCCACTCCTCTCAGTGACGAAACTTACTTTATTATTACAACTCAAATTTCTTATCTTTATACGTCGCCTACACTTTACTCATACACTAAAATCAAATTATTACTTATTTCATACTTTAAATAATTATCATTCTTTTAATTTAAAATTTAAAACAGCGCTATTATTAATCGTCTTTGCTGATTTTTTGTGTTTGTTGTTAGTTTTTCTTTTCTCTATTTATTCTGTTCCGTTACCCCATCTTTAGGGCGATTCGCCCTCTTTTTGTTGAGATGGGTTATAAATAAATTGATAACTTATACTCCTAAGGCGTTTTTCCACGATCCCACAAAGTGTTTGTGGCTTGTGACGGTTGTGGCTCAAAAATGTGGGGCCGACAAGTGTGTTTCCGCGATCAGCAAATTTTTTTTACATGAATTTGGCGCAAAATTCCAGTTTAGCACCAAAATAAAGTCCTTATTTTTTTTTAGACATTGAAATCACCGCAGAAAAGACAAAACTTAGTTTCTGCGAATTTCAACTTGTGGCTCGACTGTGTGGCACACAATCGTCTTTCCGCGACAAACACTCAAAATGTGTGACCCACAGTTGTGCCACGGAAAAACACCTTTAAAGACTTGGTAAGTATTTGATTATTAGATCTATTCACTCATGTATTTTGTTTGTCCGGAAGATTTGACAAAATGCCGAAGAAAGCAAAAAATGCACTGGAAATACCAAACAGCCCATACGGTTATGGAGGAAGAAGTTGTAATGAAGAAGAACTCGGGGCCGGAATAGGCCGGATCTACACATTTCGAAGTACTAAGCCAAAGCACATAGTTGCGCGTCCCTCCACCCTTCAGAAAAGTCATTATAGATTTCCAATTAATATGTAGTTAATATTTGGAACACATTAGCACTTAAAACAATCTTTCTAATCTTTGAATGACATCGATGTTTTTAATTCATTCATTTTATTTCAAAACTGTGGTACTAGCCTTTTCAAAATTAAACGGAATAGTTTGTAAACATTTTAATTTTTTTATTTTGAATTTGAATTGGAAATTACGCTACTCGCCTTTTCAAAATTAAACTGAAAAAAAATGTAAATATTTGGTTGTTGTTTCTTCTGTACATAGGTCCCCCTAACTGCTGCGCCCTATGCCATAGCCTAGGTTGGCTATTGCAGATCTGACCCTGTTGTATTGGCAGTGATATGTTCAGTGTTTTGCTTATATGTTCACCGTTTTTCATATCAGAAGCAACAAACAAAATACAACGTATGTTCCGTTAATTTTATTTTACGCTGGCAGTTTAGGTTTGCGAACTGTTTTCTGAAACACGTAATTTACATTTCTACAAACTTTTCAAGCCATCTGTTATTTCGCATAGATGGAAGTTTATTAAACCTAGACAGTAAAGTCGACAAAAGTGAATTATGTAATTGTTGACACGGTGGTTTTCTCAGTAAAATAAACAAAATGAAAAGGGAAGAATATGCTTAAAAGCCAAATAGTTCGTACAGTTTTCCAGTGAAGGAAAAGCTCATCTTAAAGGACCCATCTTACTTGTTTTGTCTTTTCTGTTATCTCTAGCTCCCTTATGGAATTATAAGCTTCTGAAATCCCCTTCCTTCCCGTAGGGAAAGGAGTGCCCGGATTCCGGAACTTTTCCGTGAAATTGAGACACCTTTCCGGCACGGAAACCGCGGAATTCCGTGTCAGTTTGCCTGGATTTTCCGACGTATTTCACGGAATTCCAGGGTGTAGGCTACTCCCCGGAATCCTTCCCCGGATTTGATTTTCCGGCACGGAAACGTGTTTCAGTTTCACGGAAAATTGTCGCGGATTCCGGGAAGCCTTCTGGAATTTGACCCGGAATTCCGGCGTTTCCGGCACGGAAATGTGTCTCAATTTCACGGAAAATTGGCGCGGATTCCTGGAATCTGACCCGGGAATTCCGTCGCTTCCGTGCTGGAAACGTGTCTCAATTTCACGGAAAATCGTCCTGGAATTCCGGCGTCTTTGGCACGGAAATGTATTTCCCCTACTCCCCACCCCCACCCCTAGCCTAGTCCCTGAACTGCAACTTGGTGCCAAGCACGTGCCAAGTGGAACTTCCTGGACCTTCCTGTGATTCAATCCAATTGAGAATAGTAACGATCGACATTTGCGTTGTAACATATAGAGGCAAACATTTGCTTTCCAAAATTATCGATTAAACGGTAGCAATCTTAAAAAATTACCAGAAGAAGGTTTAGCACTATAGAGAGGGCTTCGACTACGAAAGGTGCTTTTGAAATATTTTGCGCTTCAAAGAAAAGTGAAAATAGCAAAAACACGGATGACAGCTCTCAACTTCAAGCATTTCCACGGATTTTATTTATTTATTATAAATAAAAAAAAAATCAACTTCCATGCATCGTTGTTAAAAGTCAGGTCTTGTTTCAGGACTTGGAAAACTGAACCAACTGTTTTCGATCGAAAACGATCGTATCAAAAAATTCTACCTACCCTGCTTTACAAATAGCTAGGTGCTAATGGTTACACTGCCAAACGGCATTTACCTAGATTAAATTGAGTTTTCATACTGTTTTCTGTTTGCCGTTTTTGCGGTTAATAATCTATGAATATAAAAATATCTAGATTTACAGAAATGTATCAAGAATGCTAGAGAAGTATTGGAGAGTAATCCCTCAGATTGCACTGATGGAATTCCGTCATAAGCTTTGTGTAATTCCAAGATAAGTCCCGGAAATTCGCTTTGTCTCACGGAAATCCGGAACGGCGAGTGACTACAGGAATTCTAGGTGGACGGAAAATTGCAGTTACGGAATTCCGGCATTGCCTCGCGGAATTCCAGGAGAAGGGACCGAAATATGTTTCTTGTCACGGAAATCCGTGAACGCAAATTACTGCCGGAATTCCAGGTGGACAGAAAATTGCAGATACGGAATTCCGGCATTAGCTTCGCGGAATTCCAGGAGAAGGGACCGAAATTTGTTGCTTGTAACGGAAATCTGTGAACGCAAATTACTGCCGGAATTCCAGGTGCACGGAAAATTGCAGTGATGGAATTCCGGGAAAAGCTTCTCGGAATTCCGGGAGGAGACACGGAAAATCGAATTGTCCTCTGGAATTCCGGCGAGATTCACGGAAATCCGTGAAAAAACCTGGAAATCCGTGTCTCTTCACGGATTCCGGGCAGTCCTTTCCCTACGGGTTCGCCTCTTGTTCGTTCTGCAACCACGAGTTTTTAGCCCTTTTTCGGCTGAGCCGAGATTATCAGTCACGGAGCAAAACTTCGCAGAAAGCTTGGGGGTCCACCAACAACTCTTTTCAAAAATAAGTTCACGAGAAGCTTCAAAATGTGTGTTTTTCATTTTATAAGGGTTGGTGGTCCGACAGGTCTACCTTTTGTTTTGGAGTCTTTTTTTTTGCATGGTTTTCCCAGTTTTTAGCCACGGCGCGCACGTTTTTCAAATATTTTGCGTCCAACCGCTTGGAGAACGGGAAGTCTGGATAGAGCCGACAATCGCCAACAATAAAATTGCTAATTCCTTGGGGCAGGTGTTTGTATATCGTGAAAAGATCATTTCTAGCTAGAGTTGTGCTTTAAAGGACACCTGAATGAAGAGTACCAAGTATCATCCATATCTGTATGACTTCCGTCAACATTGCCTGCAGAAAACCCAATCCAAATACGAAATAGTGTTCCCAAGCTATGATTTTTGCACCATTTTGCATCTGTCCATATTTCAGTACCGAAAAATTTTAGAAATGAAAAAGATGTCTCCAATCAACGCTTCTTCTGGAATATTTTTTAACCAGTTAAGCCCAAACGTATATCTAGATGAAATTCCAATACGATCCGACCAGCGCTGTACAAGATTTGAATGAATTGCGCTTTTTGTCTTCGAGTCTGCATGTGCAAACCTCCAGAAACGAACATCCCTATTTTGAAAACGTCACGCTCAGGAGAAGAATGCTCTCCGTGGCCATGTCTGTAAATGTATTCTCCATGGTGTGTTCAAGTATGGTTTCATTGTTCAGGTGTCCTTTAAGCCTACATCCCCTGACTACAAGTGACTAATGAACCCAAGTCACTGTTGATTAAACAGACAGTACTGTTCGCTATGCGATAACTAGGGTCGAATGTGTAGAGTATCATTTGTACTGACCACTTCAGAGCGTAACCAAATGTCAATGCGAGTTACTAATGGTTCACGGTATGAGGATTGCTTTGACAGGAAATATATCAGTGCTTTGTAATAAACGTATCTGCTTCTTACGTCTGTTTTTTCGCTCTGTAATATGAGCAGGCAGAGAAGCTTGCTGCTCGCCTGGGTGATGTTGCTGATTTTGTCTAAGAGTTAGTCCCTTAATGCTCTCGTATAGACGAAGAAAGCGCGACGTTCTGACTATTTCATACTCTACGCCTTTCGTTCGAAGTGTTACTGATATGCAAGATTTCTCCCTTTTTTACCCTCTTTTTGGGATCCCAAAACGTAAGTTGAGGGATACCTATAACTTCGTAAAGTTGTCCGTCCGTCCGACTGTCCGTCTGTCAGCACGATAACTCTCGAAGGGGTTGAGATATTTTAATCAAACTTGGCATGAGGACTCTCTAGGTCAAAGTACAGGTCAAGTTCGAAGATGGGCTCTGTTGCCCTATATTTAGGGGTGGGGGTTTAAATAAAGGGGCAAGCAAAAATATTCTTAAACAGCTAATGTGATAGTCGATTATGTGGTAAGAAGACATGCTGAACACCATGGTGAAAACCATTTTCTCACCGGACGAGTAGTTCGCCCAGAATCCGGCCAAAACCGGAAAGTTTGTTAAAAGTAAAAGTTTTATTTGAAGTTGATAAGATGTTCGATTTAGGGGTAAGATGACATGCTGAACACGATGGTGAAAACCATTTTCTCGCCGGACAAGTAGTTCGCCCAGAATCCGGCCAAAACCGTAAAGTTTGTTAAAAGTGAAAGTTTTATTTGAAGTTGATTATAGGTTCGATTTAGAGGTAAGAAAACATGCTGAACACGATGATGAAAACCATTTTCTCGCCGGACAAGTAGTTCGCCCAGAATCCGGCCAAAACCGTAAAGTTTGTTAAAAGTGAAAGTTTTATTTGAAGTTGATTATAGGTTCGATTTAGAGGTAAGAAAACATGCTGAACACGATGATGAAAACCATTTTCTCGCCGGACAAGTAGTTCGCCAGGAATCCGGCCAAAACCGGAAAGTTTGTTAAAAGTAACTTTTTTATTGGAAGTTGATTAGTTGTTTGATTTAGGGATAAGAAGAACACATTTTCTACCCGGACAACTTCTTCCCCCGCAATTCGGCTAAAACCGGAAATTTGGCAGAAGTAAAGTAGGAAGTTTCGATCAGTATCGTCAAAATAGATATGGCTTACAGAGGTATATCTGAACCTGGTTTTCTCAGATGATTAGCCTGGCGAAGACTGGATCTGGCGAAGACAAGACCCGATTGTCTGAATCAAATAATAAATTTTTGGGATCCCATCGAAACCTTTGGTCTTGTTTACAAACCAGACACCTGATTTCGCGTTACAAGCTACCGGACTTTTCTTTAAACCTGCCCTAATTAAAAAAAATATCTACAACATCCCGTCCCATCGTTCCCGCACATCACGACCTGTCACTGTTTTAGTCATGTTTAGCGCTTGTAATGTTTTGTTCCATTTTTGTATATTTTTTTCTTTGTTCCACTGTTTTGTTTTCTCATCGCTAAGAAAAGCTTCGGAAGAAATTAAAAATATCGGAAGCTTCCTCGCTTGCATTGACCTTTCCATCTGTATAGCTTCCGACAAATTTCTTACCAGAGCTAATGGAGATGGACCCTGGACTCCATATACTACTCGCGGCCTCCTTGTGCGGAATGTGTGCAAAAATATGTGTGCTGGCTACGGAAAAGCAGTTTCTCTTAGAAATAGTGCAAACCGTCATATTCTTAGCCGGTTGTTTAATGCTCTCTTTCTGCCTCATGTATTATATATCTCCCCCCATTGGGATTGGTTCAGTGCAACTGAAAAAAGAAACGTGCGAACGCATTACTACAAACTCGCTAAGTTCCTACTGGGTCTCCCTTTGTGGGAATCAAACAGGCAAATTAGCTGTCGGTTCAGTATTGTTGAACCAAGCCAAAAGTGTCCTGAGATTGAGTCACGGGCTTGTCGCAGAGCTTTCGAATATTCATACGAGTCAGTCCTAACACATATTATTTATACTTATTGATATCACACGGACCTCTACTATTCTAGTTATTTATTAAAACAAAACTAAAACTTTTTAGGACCCAGAGTGTGACTCGGTCTCGAGAATATTTTTTTGATAGTCTCGTTGTTGTCTCGTCTCGGGTTCTGCTCCATCCGAGCCTCCAACAAATTTCATAACGTAAGTTTCTCAGCCGACAAACATTAGACCACACGGACGCATACTTTAGTTATTTATATATATGAAACAAAAAAAGAAAACAGTGCTAGGACTCCGAGAGTGACTCGGTCTCGGGAACTTTTTGTAATAATCTCGTTCTCATCTCGTCTCCAGGGATTTTGTCTTTACTCATCACCGTGACTCGAACTCGGATAAGTGATCTCGAACTTAGATACGCTGGACTCAAGAGCAGCTCTGCTTCTTACTTTATCGTCAATGGTTATCATCATCTTTTCTCTGTTCTCCCCTTTCTGTACTATAGGTATGGTGTTGAGAAAAATGGGAGCGTGAAAATAATATTTTTAGACTCGCAAATAATCTCTTCCGCTTGATTTATTGTGGACTTCTACCGTTACGCAGTTTTGGTAGTGTTCCGTGTTAAAGTGTTAAATTGGAAGAGATATTTGCATGTGTCCTTTATCGTCTCTGATTTCAAATAACCTTATTTTGGGCTGCTTAGAAAACGTAGTTGGTTCTTGTTAATCTTTAAAGTATAACGGGAAGGTCAGCTTATTTTTTAATCTTGTAGTTGACATTATTTTAATTTTTGCCACACTAGGCTCTCGTAGTGATGTTGAGAAAACGGGCGCCGTCCCGACAAGACCAGATTCACAGTTAAAGTTCCAGATTCACAAGTTTGAATTCCATGGAGGATGTGGAACAACGGAAAATTCAATACCCTGCTATATTCGTGACTGCATGACACGCTCAAAAGAGAAGAAATAGCAGCTTGGCGTTGATCCTAAATATGTACATAGAGCTACCACAAGTTTGAGAGATCTTTCACACAAACTTTATTTCATTAGTTGCGTTTCTGCAGATACCACGGTCTAAAGTCGTTTTCGCAGATGCCGTGGTATCTGATACCTCGGTCAAAAATGCGTTTTTGGGATCCCAAAACGTAAGTGTAGGGATAGCTATGACATCGCAATAGTTGTCCGTCTGTACGTCCGTCCGTCTGTAAGCACGATAACTCTCGAAGGGACTGATATATTTTGATGAGACTTGGTGGAGGATCGTTTGGGTCAAGGGAAAAGTCAACTTCACAGATGGGCTCTGTATCCCTACATTTAAGGGTGGGGGAGGGGGTTTAAATTAAGGGAGAATCAAAATATTTTTAAACTGCTATGAGATAGTCGATGATTAAGGGGTAAGAAGACATGCTGAACACGAATATGAAAATCATTTTTTCGCCGGACAAGTAGTTGGCCCGAAATCCGGCCGAAGCCAGAAAGTTTGTTCTAAGTAAAAGTTTTATTTGACGTTGATTAGATATTCGATTTAGGGGTAAGAAGGCATGCTGAACAGTTGTGTGAAAATCATTTTCTACCCGGACAAGTACTTCGCCCGGAATCCGGCCTTAACCGGAACATTTGTTAAAAGCAAAAGTTGTATGTGTAGTTGATTAGATGTCTGATTTAGGGATAAGAAGAGACGCTGAATCCGTATATGGCAATCATTTTTTAGCGGGACATGTAGTTCGTCCGGAATCCGGCTGAAACCGGAAAATTTGTTATAACTTAAACTCGAAGTTAAATTTTCATTTGAAGTTGATTAGATGTTGAATATAGCTGAATTAATACGTTAATTTGTTTAGAGAGAAGTAGCATTGAAAGGTAACTTTTAGTGTTTAAACATGAAATATTGTTCACATAGTGAAGGAAGCCTCAGCCAGAAAATTACAAAACTGTGAGAACAAAACAAGAAAAGATGCTACTTGGAATGGGCGAGGGAATGGGTCATTTAAGAAGTCAAAAAAGAGGTTAAAAGTCATTTAAGAATTAATTTATTTCTCCTAGTTGCCTCCCCTCCAGTAAAAAGGTCCGTTTACAAACCTACCCCTATCCTACGGGCCCATGACTATTGAGGACATTTTAAACGGAATATTTGATGTTGGTAGATTAAAAGCAAACATCTCTTTTTTTTAGTAAAATTGGTTTATGGAAATTACTTCTTCATCAAACTAAAAACGTATTAGGAAATAACTTGCGAGGGAGCCCTCAAAGGATTCCTAGGGGTTTAATCCGGCCCTGCCAGTCAGGCTAAACGTACCTATCAAGTGAGAATCGAGGAGAATGGGACATTTCTTGACTCTCATGAGTGCGTGAATGAGCATTTGAGGCTAAAGCAACTTGGCATGTGTTGTCATGCGCGCTATTGTTGTAGGACTCATCAAGTAATCACAGCACGATGAGCCGTGAGATAATACAGCAACACTGAGCTTGGAAACTTGTGCCAAGAACCGCCTTTTAGAATGGAACGTGTCCCAACTGATTTTGAAACTAGCCAATCAGGACTCAAGGAACGCCCACTGGTAGAAATCGGAAAATTCCATAAATATGCTGTGGGAACTTTGAGATAAGGATTGGAGTTAGAATATTCAATGCGCGACGTCAGGAGTCCGTAAGAACTGCAATTGTTTCGATTCAGAAGGATCAAGAGCTTAGAAAAGTCTTAAACATTTTAGCGAATTCCTAAAGTATATTTTGAAAACGTCTGAGCTAGGATTGGAGTTAGAATATTAATTGTCATAGTCCACAAGAACTGCAATTTTTTTTTTTTTTTAGAAATCCGGCGACCATCTTCAGGTCTTATTTGAGCGTTATGTTTTTCTTTTCTTTTTTTTCTTTTCATTTTTGTACTCCCGTCATTTTTCTTTTTGAAATGATGGGTGAGAAATAAATAAATAAAATATTTGATCACAGATTTGTCAGCTGTAGTGCTTATGTAGCACTACAGCAGCTACATAAGCACTACAGCTGACAAATCCGTTTTTATATATTATATGAATATATGACTTTAAGTCAGCTTGGGCTCAAGGAATATTTATTCGATCACATGTTTGCAGGCCCGTATCCAGGAATTTATTTCGGGGGGGGGGTTTGCCCACGGGTCCGATCAAAAAGTACAAAAAATACATAGATCAGAGGTTAAAGCCTACAAAAAACTATTACTTTTGTGGGTTTCGGGGGGGTTCGAACCCCCTAACCCCCCCCCTGGATACGGCCTTGCATGTTTGTCTACCTAGCCAAGAAGGACGAATTATCGCTAGGATAAATCCTAGTGATAGATAAATCAGCTGATTTATCCGTTTATCACCATCAAATAATTATTTCTAATTTAATTTTTCTGATCTTCAGCTTTGGCTTCACACAAACTCACACGGTGGGACAGGGGCAATTTACATTCTTACCATGTATAGGCTTATAGCGTTGATATCAACACATTTTGAGCAAGAAAGAAAACACAAAATAAAGAGGAATGCAAGGATGAACTATTTCCTACGAGATGACAAGCAACGGCTTAGGAATTGGAGAAATATTATGGTTGAGGGGTGTAGGGATGGATGTTAGAGGGAATAAGGTTGATCGGAATTGAGCTGGTATATTGAGCAATGGTTATTTTCGTTCGGTTATTTTCGCGTAATGTGTGTTTGCCTATAAATGAATTCTTTGGTTTCCACTATCGTTCAAACAGAATAAATTACAGCTAAATTCAGATGAACCCAAGGTATCAGAGACTACACAAAATGACAATATGCTTGTGCCAGCTTTTAAGCAGTCATGCACAAATCCTCAATGGTATGCCCCAAGGTATGGGCATGGTGCCCATACGTTGGGGCACCATGCCCTGGAGCATGGGCATGGTACTAGCATGACACCCCCATGATATTTGGTTGAACTAATGAATGCATTCCCCTTTTTCCCTGGAAATGGATAGGTAAACCAATAGGAAAAAGTGGTTTTCATTAAAGGCTAAATTTCTTGGAAGTTCTCCAATATTTTTAAAATTGGAAAAAGAGGTTAGATAGAACATAAGATCAAATATCTTCTGGTCTAGGAGAGGAAGACAGCCCTATTTAGGTATGTAATCAATCTCAGTTCAACCAAATATCATGGGGGTGCTATGCTAGTACCACGCCCATGCCCCAAAATTGAGGATTTGTGCTTGACTGCTTTTAAGTATCGCAAAATGGAGAGTAGGCTAGATTTGTTTTTAAAGCACCCCTCTCACTGTTTACTTTTCATGCTCCGGTATTTTGAAAGAGTTGAATACGTTAAAACTGGGCTCTGCTTTTTAGCAAATTACGTATTTTTTGCTGATTTATGGCTTTGTTAAACTCGCTGGTTTCTAGCAAGAACTTTCTAGCAAGAACAAGGGGTCACAATCACAAAGGGGTCATAATCACAAAGGGGTCACAAAAGAACATGATACGCTTTGAAAATAGCGAAAAAAAGACAAATGGGGTTTGGAATGGACCGTTTACATTTTCGGTATCTGTGTTTAAAATCAGTTGAGCGATAATGTAAGTATAGGCTGCATTGCATTACAATTTCGACGAGTCCTTTAAGCAACAAGACCAAAATTGTCGATGTGTTTTTGTCGGATTTCGGGTGAACTACTAGTCTGGTGAGAAAATAACTTTCATATTCGGATTCAGTATGTCTCCTTCCCCCTAAATCAACTATCTCAATAGATTTCAATTTTTTTACCCTTAATTTGAAACCCCTCCCCAACCTCAAATATAGGGCTGCAGAGACCATCTTCGAACTTGACTTGTACTATGACCCGAAGGATCCTCCCACCAAGCTTCATCAAAATATCTCAATCCCTTCGAGAGTTATCGTGCTAACAGACGGACAGACGGACAACTTTTGCGGTGTCATAGGTATCCCTCCACTTACGTTTTGGGATCCCAAAAACAGCGTACTCAGAGACCGTCATTTCGTTGCTCTGAACCATTGGGATTGTCTGCTGATTGCCACTACTAAATTCTAGTCCTTAATGAATAAATGATTTCAGCTAGTGCTTTTTGGTATCTTAGAGACGCTTTGTTTTGGTCTCTGATCGACGAGTTTCATTTAGCAAATTGGTTCACGTCAGCTCTGACAAGGTACTAATATTCATCTCTGGACTTTCAAAATCGAAGGGCGTTCACTTATTAGTGGATAGTGGAGTGTGTATTGATCTTGCCGACTGAAAATTGATGATATGAAGAACTGTAAGAAGCTGTTCCTGCTCGAACGTTACCGTGTGATTGATTGGATGTATGATTGCAGTGGCTTCGGGAGGCAACAATATCAGAAAGTCTATCACATTCCTGGGCCCATTTGCTGTCGTGTACCTTGAGTTTTGACCTACCTTCCGTAAGATTTCCGCTTCTCGTCTAGTATATCAGTCAGGTTCGTCTGAGACATGCTCATGACAAAGATATAAACTTATTTCCCATTCGGAGGCTAAAAAGTCGTAAATGGAATATGAGAAAGAAGAAAAAGGAAAGGAAAGAACAAAAAAAACAGTAGTAGAATTACAAAGCAAAACAGATAGACTACACGTAAATATTCCGATATTGTATCTTTTGTTCTTTTGGCAGTTTTTTAATAACCATTTGAAAAGACAGAATATTGGAGTACAAACAATGAAAAAAACGAAGAAGGGACTAGGCCGTGAAGTGCGGGGAAGCTAGGACGGTATTTTGTTGGAAGTTTTTTGCTCATGGCCGAGAGTTTCAACGATATATCCGGAAGCTTGTAACGCGAAATCAGGTGTCTTTTTTGTACCAAAGGGTCAGGAAAAGAAGGAATTTTGCATATCGGTAGTAACAAGAACGGAGGGAATGAAGATTTTTTTTCTTTAAAGTTGGGGAGAGGGCCCAGCTGTCTGGAGTCTGGAAAATATGCTAGCCTCTCATAACGAGATTCTAAACTATTTGAATCAAAGAGTTGCGTCAGTAAGTTTATTCACAAAGGGAAAATGACAGCATTTTCTCCTCTTCCCACCGTCAAGCTACCTCCTGATAACAGGTAGATAAATCTGTTACATTCCTAGGCCCATTTGCAACATTGAGCTTTCGACCTACCGCCTTTAACAATTTTTTTTTTTTGCGATCTGGAAAATGTCCTAGCTTCTTATAACTTTTTCAAGCGTAGGCCTATACGTCAAAGGATAATCTACTAAGCTACAATTTAACTTATGTTTATTATTGTTTCTTTGTTAGTCGTGAAATGCCGTAAGGCTAAATCATGTAATAAATTCATTCATGCCCTAAGAGCAATCTGCAATTCGATCCAGTCTTCGCCAGGCTAATCATCTGAGAAAATCAAGTTCAGATATACCTCTATAAGCCATATCTATTTTGACGATACTGATCGAAACTTCCTGCTTTACTTTACGTTTGGCCGGATTCCGGGCGAAGAAGTTGTCCGGGTAGAAAATGTGTTCTTCTTATCCAAAAATCGAACATCTAATCAACTTCCAATAAAACTGTTACTTTTAACAAACTTTCCGATTTTGGCCGGATTCCGGGCGAACTACTTGTCCGGCAAGAAAATGGTTTTCACCGTCGTGTTCAGCATGTCTTCTTACCCCTTAATCGAACCTCTAATCAACTTCGAATAAAACTTTTACTTTTAACAAACTTCCCGGTTTTGGCCGGATTCCGGGCGAACTACTTGTCCGGTTTTCACCAACGTGTTCAGCATGTCTTCTTACCCCATAATCGACTATCACATTAGTTGTTTTAAAATATTTTGTTTGCCCCTTAATTTAAACCCCCTCCCCCACCCCTACATATAGGGCTACAAAGCCCATCTACGAACTTGACCTTACTCTTGACTCAAACAATCCTCACACAAAGTTTCATCAAAATATCTCATTCCCTTCGAGAGTTATAGAGCGGACAGACGGACGGACGGACAGACGGACAGACAGACAACTTTTGCGATGTCATAGGTATCCCTCCACTTACGTTTTGGGATCCTAAAAACAGTAACGTTTATAAATAACTCTCGGTTGTATCAGGCAACAAGAAAGGGACATAAAACTCTACAGTTCATAAGCCATGTTGATAACCACGTAGTTTGGTTCCATTTTTCAATTCCACAAAACATTAGAGAAGGTGATAAGGAGTCTTATAGTTACACAACGCCCATTATTGTCAGCCTCTGTTTTTTCCTGTTGTATAACATGTAGTGAAAGGCAATCAATTTTACCCATACGGTTGAACGGAAGATCTAAGACAGTAAAAGGGCAAGATTAGCCAGAGCTCTGCCACCAGTAGGCAATGTTTCCTAGATAACTAGGTAGTTCTGTAGGCCTATATTTTCAACAATCCCACGAAACGTTCGAATGCCTTGCGCCTGCAGCTACAATAGATATATGTATATAAAATATATATATATATATGTCATATATATTTATTACGCCACTGTTCTCGTGTCACCCACAAACGTGGCATTAAAGACACAAGGTCTTTTGTGATCGGCCCAGACCTGCAGTTCTGGAAAGGCCCTTGTATTTTGTAACCCGTATCGAAACCTGGACTTCTCAATAATTAAATTAAAAACTTAATATAATATAATTAAACAATTAAAAGAAATAACAATTCTAGTAAGATATTTTAGCTGTTGCTAATCCACTCTGTTGTGGTCCATGGTCATGACGATACAGTATTTCAGGCATCAAATATATCTAAATAGCAACTGTCTTCGAGCAAGAAAGTTAATAAAAATGAAGAAAGACATTTTAAATATTCGCCAGGATGGCATTTTGACAAACGCGCAAACATTAGACCCACCAATTATTCACTGATGATTCATTCGTGGTAAGGAGTTTGAGCTTAAAGTCTTGGATATTTTGCTACCTTATGAGATCAAGACCCCGACAAATCTGAGCAATCTATTTACTCTAGCTTTGAGCTGATGTTGATACCCGTTTACTCACCTTCCGTCTTCGCCGTTGCTGATCGCAGAAAAAATAGTGCAGCAAGCTTACTCCGCGCGCTGACCCGTTCTGGAGCGCGTCTGTAAAACCAATCAGCTTTGACTTCTACTTTTCCTCACCGGCGGGTTCACAACGGTTTAGCTATTTGTAGAGGTAACGAAACGTGATGTTGCGCGAGGCTACTACAATAGAGGTATGCTTATGTGAACGTTTGTTGACAGTGGACTTTGCCTTTTTTATGGACTTGCTATGTCTAAAGCTAACTACCAGTTAGTCAAAGTAGGTAATTAATTAAGGGCATCTGAAAACACCTGAATAGGTATTTTGGACCTTCATTCTACTATTTAGCCGAAAACTGCACTGTTCCCATTAATGTAACTGTTCACATAAACATACCTCTACTGTAACCTCCGCTTGTTCGTAACCGGGTATGGGGAAATATTCGACTCCGCATAGTCATATTACAGAGATAGGGAGACGGAGGTTCTGTCAGATTATTTGTTCTTGGAAGTGTATGCACAAGCCCCTCTGTTGCTCAGTGGACTATACTAGTAAGCCGATGGCCATGGGTTCAGACAGAGCCGCTGCGAGTCCATAAAACCCGAGTCCGAGACAAGTCCGAGTCCTTGAAAAAGGCGTCTCGAGACGAGTCCACAGCCCGAGTCCACCAGCTCTGGCGAACGGGCAGCTCCGTGAAAGACGAGTCCGAGTCCTTGAAAAAGGCGTCTCGAGACGGGTCCAGGGTCCGAGTCCACCAGCTCTGGGTTCAGATCCTGGCTGAGGAGCATTTTTGTCTTTCTGTTCACTACTTAAAAATATACTTAAAGTTTTGCCAAATTCCTTTCCTGGAGCAAAAACGAATATTGCAAGACGTGGAAAAAAAAATGGAGGCTTATTTACTATCAGATCCGAGTCAAGCATAGGTGCGGCGTCATGGCTTCGAAATTGGTACCAAGTTAGCCTAATCAAAGGGTCAGCCACTAAGAGTCCTGCCTAGTCATTGGCGCCTAAATCAGTTGTTATGATTGGCAGGCCCGGACAGGATAAGTTATTGGCTTATACTATCTCTTCGGAATCAGCTAATTTGCAGAACTGATACAGCGACTTAGGAAAGTCTGTGTGGACTACCAACAGCAGATCACGGAAGTTTACAGACATGGATAGCGAAGGTCTTCAATCTAGGCCAATATATGAAGATAAGAGCAAAGAAGGCTGCTAATTTATTTATTTCTATCCGTCAAAACTGAAGCGTAATACATAAACAAAAATGGCCTAAATCAGTTTATACATTCAACAGCACTAAGTGTACTATAATAAACGACAAAAAATCAAACAACTGTGAAACAACTAGCTGAAAATCCTCGACGTCTTAAAGTCCGTATCAAAACGTTGACCTCTTAATCCCAATCCAAACTTAAGCTTTTGCTTCACTCAAATCGTTCATCTGTTCAGGGTCACCATGAGGGCGAGACAAGATTAATTCAGTTCAATTTAGTTTCATTAAAAATCTTGAAACGGTGGTAAGCCGACTAGTTGATTTTACGTCAACAGTATAATATGCTAAATTATAATATCTGAAACTGCATGATATATATCGAACTAAATCATATGTCACATTACGGCCTATAACTTGCCATTTGTCAGGTCAAACATGTATCAAACATTCATGTCCTCAATAGCAACCCATTCCGATGAAGACAGAAATAAAAAAGAAAGAAGACACCCATTATTTTAGCAACATTGTTTTATAAATCTAAAAATGACAAATATACCATTGCTGATTATTCACAGATTATTTTCACTGCTCATGGTGGGAATTTGAGAATCCCAAATCACTTAATCGTTCGACCTAAGTGACAAGTGATGAGCAAGGAAGGAGTTCTATAAATGTTTTTTATTTAATTGAAAAAAAAAACAGGAAATAAAATTCAAGGTTTTTATTAGACACAAGTAGTAATAGGAAATTGCAGCACAAGTCCTTAGGACTTCGTTTTTGCTGCAATAATATATTAGTCTTGTTATTTTATTTCATGTTTATATTTTCGTTAAAAATAAAACCTACCTACCTACCTACCTTTTAAGCAGAAACAATGTATTTTGAGATCTTCTTTAAATTTATCGCTTCTGAAAAAGTGAGTGCCGGTTGTGGCTCAGGGTATATTCAGAGATTCTTTTTTTCGTTATTCTTATTTCTATCGAAAGATGAGGAGTACAGTAGTTGTAAATACATAAAATATAACTTTTCTTCTCAACCACAAAATTTATCACACCGTACGTGTATTACTTTGTAGGCATAAATACTAAAATTCGGAAAAGAAGAACTTCACATCAGTCTGGAATATAGTACATCCAAAAAATAAAATTGATTTGTATTCTAAACAAAATAATTATCACACAGGATCATTATAGACCGAATCCAAACGTCGAGTTTATTTTTCAGCTTTTGTTCAGAAGAATCCACCCTCTGTTAAATATTCCTAAGCTGACTGCGAATCATATTTTGACACTGCAAAACGGATACGTCAGCTAAATTTTTATTAGAACTATATTTCGGCCCTTCCTGGCAAGCGTCCTCGTCAGGCTCAAGTTGGAATGTCATCACTTGAATCACCTGAACTCGAAAAACACCCGTTTTGCAGTGTAAAAAAAAAAAAAAAAAAAAAACACCCTCTGGTCTAGGTCATCGTTAGAGTGAGACACGTTTTCAGGCATCAAACCTTCCTGTACTCAATAGCAACATATTGCGATCGGGACAGAAAAGAATTTATCGCAAAAAAAGTCCAAATATTTGCAAGGATTTACTATTTACAAGACTATAAGAACTACCCGCAGATGATTCATTTTGCTACGGGAGGAACTTAGGAATTCCGGCACTTCCGATTTGGGCGAAAAGAGGGGCAGGCTATAAGCAGAGTCAGTTAGAGTCTGCAGTTGACAACTGAAGGCAGTGAATGCATATTTATAAATAGATTTATATTTATAACAATATTTATAATTTATATTACATAGTATTTTGAACCGTCTTTAAATTACCGAAATTTGGGGACGAAAGTAAAACAAGAAACGACGAAGTAGAATCACTTAACATAATTCTGGGAAAAAGATATTGTGGAAAATGGGAAGAGCGCAGCCAAGGTTTAAACAAAAAAAATTACTGGGAGACTTTCGAAGATGCCGCGAATAGAGGTTCAGACTAGGGCAGAGCAAAATAGCACTAGGAGAGTAGCTCCAAGATCTATGCTCTCCATGCATCGGAAACGGCCCTAACTGGTAGCACTGCCTATACTACGCTCTGGACATTCAAAACGAGACAAACTTGCGGTTTTAGAAAGTTTCTAGCACAGCTAAGATGCGGTCTGCACACGTCGAGGAAACAGGGGAGGTTGTATCTTCTTTTTTGCTGTATTCGGAATATGAAGGTATCGGAGCCAGCGCCGGTGCCGCCGGTGCACGACTGATTGAATTTCAGTAGGGACGTTCTCCATCGCTAGGGGTCACCTCTTCTTTCCAGTCTCGGCGCTACTCCCTAGTGTTATTTGGCTCTGGACTAGGTGGAATGGCCATTTAGGCAGGTTGCCAGCTGGCTCTAGCATCTTGTCATTGGCTAATATTTCCTATGGCGTATAATACACTTTAAAGACGTGTCAGTCCTGGAGCTCCACTGTTCATTATACCATAACAAGAGCTGTAAGCTCATATGGCACTTGCATGGGTTGAGATGTATTATTTGATTAAAAGTAACTTCCGACTGCGCGGTTCAGATGCGCACTTTAAGGAAGCTAGAGAAAAAGCATTTTGTCGTAGAACTTGGCTGTAATGATGCGCACTTTAAAGGCACTAGAAATTCATCTGTAAGGAAGACCCTTGAGGCAAAAACGATATCAGGCTCTTAGGGATCATTGATATATACGTATGATCAAAAGTATTTTTTTCCGCTAATGCGGGTAAAATGCGCACTTTAAGGGTGGTAGAATTTTTTTTTTTTTTTGCAAAACCCTTGTGGCACAAATGATCATAGGTTGAGATGTATCGTTTGATAAAAAGTACTTTTCGACCTTGCGGTTAAGATGCACACTTTAAGGGAGCTAGAACTTCATTTGTAAACAAAACCCTTGAGGCAAAAATGATCGTGGACTCATGCGGATCATGGAAATGCATATTTTGCTTAAAAGCATTTTTCTTAATTTGCGGTCATGATTGGTACTTTAGGGAATGGTCGGATTTGAAAAGTGGCGATTTCTAAGCCAATCTTGTCGAATTTCTAATATTCCAGCCAAATTTCATCGTCCTAGCAAATCTGGAAGTACCTTAACTCGCGATCACCGGAATTCCGGACCCGCCCCTCAAACTCCCCCCACAGTCGCCGGAGCCAATCCGGTTCGGTTTTGGACTTGTTTGTTATTCCCACAAAGTTCCATCCCGATCTCTCCAGTCCAATCCGGTTACGTATTCCCCCCCCCCAATTGTTGTCGGATCCGGTCCGGACATGAAAAAGATCACCACAGGCCCTCTGTTCATTTATTAAATTTCACTCGAATCCGATCACCCGTTCCAATGTTACGCATGGCTAAATATTCCGGATTCCCCCTCCCTCCGATCCCCCCCACGACTATCGGATCGAGTGAATTTTTATTTACAAGTTAGTTTGATCGGGTCCCTGATACCTGATACGCCTTCCAAATTTCGTCGTGAAAATCCCAAAAACTGTCATCACCAGAATTCCGGGAAACTCCCCTCCACCTCCCCCCCCAAGTGTCCGGGTCCAGTCCAAACGTGTAAACGATTTATATGGAGCAGATTCTTGTTCTTCCCAGCAAGTTTTACTCCAATCCCTACACTATAACCGTCTCTCAAGATTTCCGGTCTTCCCCCCCCCCCCCCCCAACTCCCCATAGCTGTCGAATCCGGTTCGGACTTCAAATGGAAGATAAGAGATATGTCATTCATTCAGGTATTAAGTTTCGTCCCAATCCGATCACCCGTTCGAAAGTTACACAACACTCAATTTTCCATATTCCCCCGCACTGAATCACATATACAAACCCCTTTGACCCTCGAATGCACTAGCTCTTTCCGATGTTAACAGAGTGATCCGATGCAAAGAGTGACGTCACGCCGTGCGCAGACCTACTAGTGAGAAGAAAGGGGTAGGGGTTTTACAAAAACTACTAAATTCTCAGGATTCCGAGGCCCACCACTCCCCCCCAGATGGTCGGATCGTGAAACTGATTATTTCCAGGTTAGTTATATCGGGTCCCTGATATGCCTGCCAAGTTTCATCGTCCTAGGACATCTGGAAGTACCCTAACTCGAAAACAGTGGACCGCCCGACCGACCGACCGACCGACCGACAGACCGACTTGAGCGGAGCTGCAAGTGCCATAAAAATCAATCTTTAGAAACTACTGTGACTGAGGAGTCATTCTTCAGTCTCCACCACGGGTTCTTATTTATGACCGGGTTTAGCACACTGTACAAATAATAAACAGTGCAGAAACGACCACTGTTTTTTTTTCATAGAGCCTAATACACTCAAGAGAAGAAAACAAATCACAAATAACATAGGCTACTCAATGAACAAAAAATATTTCTTACGTAAAGTCATCTCGATGCTTTGAACGTGTATGTACAGTTCTGTATATTGGTTCTTTTACTTCCGGATTTCGGCGAAAAGTAAGTAAAATAATAATAACTAATAAATTTACGTTATTAAATTTTCGCGCATATTAACGATTATCATGAAAAATGTTAAACATGGAACTTCGGATCGAATCAAGTAGAAATAATAACACATGTTTTATTTTTGTGTGTAGCTACTTAACATGCTTCTATTTTGATCTTCTATTTCGAATAATATTAAAAGGCGATTTTAGCACCTTATTTGTGTGAAAGTTATCTTTTGGGAGAAATTTCAGTCTGGTCGGAGGTGTTTCTAGTGCTAAAAAGTCACAAGGTACGAAAACGTCGAAAATTTTTCGAGGCCAAATAATAGTGTGTTATTTTTTTGTGTAGCTACTTAACATGCTTCTATTTTGATCTTCTATTTTGTTGTGAATGTTTAGTTAGTGGTGTATTCTAGTTTTAGTTTGTAGCTGTGAAATGCCGTGTATTGGTTTACTCACGAATAAAGTACCTACCTACCTACCTACTTAACATGCCGAGTTTAGACAAGATCTAGCTTCAACCCGCCCATTGAGCATTCTAACGGACGAGGCTTAATAGCCCTTTTACTCCTGGCACCCAGAAAAGACCCTCATTTATCCAATGACTTGGCGCGGTGGTCCTAGTTTTCAAAAAAGCAATCGTAGACAATAATTAGGTCTGGCCTTATTGGCCTACCCGTGCCGCTCATTAAGTTGGAATCAGCGCGGGATTTGCTGGTCACCCAAATTTGCCAGTCATACTTTGGACAGGAAATTTAATAGGCAGATCTAAAGCAAAGCAATTAACTTGGCCAAACTTCTATTCACTTCTCAATTTTCTTCTCAATCATTTATCAAAGTGTATCAAAACTGCGGACAATTTGAAAGGACCCCTGCCTTTTAAAGTGCATGGTACCCGAAGTCGGGTTCAACAAAAAAGATAGAGTTGCTCTTTGTTTTTCTTTGATCCACCGATCGATACACACCGACGTAATTGCTTTTCACGACATGTGAGAAGTACAGAGAATGAATTTCTTTCGTAACAATAATATTTCATAACTTTGCTCGAACATGTATGTAGGCTAATGCATATTTTCCTATATCCCACAGGCAGGAAATAACACTCCACAAGAACAGTAACTTTTGTCAAGGTTGATACGGTTTTGTATCAACCTCCGCAAAGGCAAGGTTAGCGGTTTACCTCAAATACTGAAAGTTAGAAGCTAAAATCTAAAAAACAAATGAAACAAAATTATTTTCAGAAAGAAAAGAAAAAACAATAAAAACTATTAAAGATTTTTTTCTTAAATATCACTTTCTTTTCGAAAAAGTTAGAATAGTCTTCCTCGCCCAGGGTGCACCTATGGTGCTTAGGTCATAGCCTACCTTGTTACAATCACGTCTCCACTCAAAACTTCCTCTACTTTCCTTTACTTTCCTAAAGATAATCGTTCTCGTAGGTTTGGGCTTGACAGTCTTTATTATCACACAAGTCGATTTCAAATTTCTTGCCGGAATTGCGATCAACCGAATTGTGGATTGCGATCATATAAAGGCGAACAGGTAAAAAGTTCTACAAAATTCCACCGCTAGATGGCATCTGCTTCCTAGGCTGTTCTCGTGATTTAACTTTGTTGGAGAGTGTTCTGTTGATCAAACAAACCCATTTTGTTTCCTTGACTGTTATTGGTTTCGACCCATGGTCAATCGGTTCAGTGTAATCATCCTTTCTTCGCTCGGTAATTTTTTTTACTCCTCGCCTTCGGCTTGGGTAGGTTATCTTCAGTGCCCGTCTTGGTGTTATTTTCTGATATCAACCTTCATGTCTGAAGTTAACCTTTATTATATTTTCACAGAATCTTTTTTTTCTAGTTTAAGGTATTGTATAGTAGCAAATAAAAAAATACTTTAGAAACGATGGAAGAGTAGGTGCCAAACCTGTTTCACTGAGAGTATGGTGGGTTTAAAAAAAAAATTAGGTGGTGACAGGACTCTTTTTCGTTTCTCAAAATATTTATTATTCCTCTTCAATGATTCGAGAATGTATTACCTGTCAAGGTAGGGAGCTGTACACAAAGTTTCAAGTAAGAAAAAGGAAACAAAGAACGGAAATGGCAAAAATAGAGAACCTCTACTCGAGCATTGAGAAATTTATTGTCCTTTAATATATTCAATTTTATTTAGTTGTATTCCAAAAGTCCAAGACTGGCTATCAAAAGACGCCAAACGTCTCCTTTACAAATCCTAATTACGGAAAAACAAAGCAAAATATCATCTATTTTCTTTTTCCCAGTACACGTATTTTCTGGTTGAAATTAAATCTAAAAAAAAACTGGACCCTTTTTGTTTTTTTGCTTTGTATGTTATGTTGTGGTTGTGTAATATTGGACTGATATTGACCCTTCTATCTACATCACTTCTTTTTCTTTGTATATGTTGCGTCCCCGTTGTCTATCTTTTGAATTAAATTAATGAAATTTAACACCACCAGAAAATCCATATGTACAGTGGAATTAGAGGGTTGAAGGAGAGGGGAAATGCTTATACTTATATTTATAGTTACAGTATTATAGTTTTCTACAGAGATGGTCTTTTCGTAACTCCATGTAGGTGCTACGGAAAAGTACTTTGTTTATACAGACTTTTCTTATTTTAGGATACAGTATGGTTCAAACTAAAAAACGATTGGTTGACCCCATCAAATGCAAGTTTTGGAAATCCAGGTAGAAGTGGTATCTTCGACGGTTGCTGATTACAAGATTCTTGCGTGATACTCCTTGGAAGAATTCCAAAAAAAGTAAGTATCCTTAGATATGCAAAGGGTATCGCTATTATTTTTTGTAACGGACGTAGAATTTTCTCACCCTACTTTATATTCTGCAAATATTTATTCCATTCCCCAACATTGTCCTTGACGTTCGACAGCCTGACGAGGACCCTTGCCAAGAAGGGCCGAAATATCGCTGCCGAAGTATTGTAGCTGACGTATCCGTTTTACACATTGTTTGAATATATGTTGCGAATCATCGTTGACACTATATTGTTTGAACCAAATACAAAACATAATATAGAAAATATGTAGAAGGAGTATTTATTTTTTAAACCATTAACAACCCGCTGTTTCGAAGCTTAACTGAATCTTCCGTCTACAACTATTTTTAAAGATTTGGAAATTTTAATGTTAAACTCCATTTGTGATTTTTTTTACTACATTATCCACTTCAATTAAAACAACCAACGCGTGACGTTCTCCACTGATTCCTGGCCGAAAACCGAAAAATTGTGGTTTTCTTTTCTGATGGAATATGTTTTATTTCGTTTCTTTCGGTTACTCAGCTTTTAAATATGGTGGGTTACAAATAAATTACTTACTTACTTACACTTTTTTAATTCTAGTTACATCCTGACCGAAGAGATATCTGAAATGCAATCCAGCAAAGAGAACGTGTAAAATAAAATAACTTCTCGATCTAAACTAATCTGTCTATAAAATTCTTTCTTTGTAAATTTCGGAATTCCACGATAAGGATGAGATTTCAGAATGCCTTGACTGTATGGAACCTGACTGTAAAGTCTACTTTTCGCTGCTACAATAAAAATATAAAATACTTCGGGTTTTAAAGAATAGGGAATGTTGAAACAAAGATAAGTAGTTGAAAGAAATCCGTTCTTTAGTGAATTCATGAAAGTAAGTTTGAATATAAATTATTAATTAGCGTAAGCGACGTTAAGTAAAGAATTTTAATGTTTTGATAATAGTTTTTAACGTCACTATTTGGGTGAGGAGACGTACGCGCGTAGCCACTCGCATTGTTTCACTCCCTTGTGAAGGAGAAGGAAATGTAGGCTATGAGGGCATAACAAAAAGCGAGGGGTTGCCCACTCTCGATTTTAGTGTACAGCAAGTGCCCGGTGCCACTGTGCCAGGCTGGTGGCACCGGCCTAGACCAGCCGACACCGGTTGCCGCGTGTTAAATCATCAAAATCTTTTTTCATCAAAAGCTTTTGGTTGATGAATCGCCTAATGTATGGCGGGCACCGGTTCCGGCACCGCTGGTTTTGGTCGGTGCCATCCGGTGCCGGGAAAGGTCGTACAGCGGGTGCCGGGGAGCGGGTAGCCCCTCGAAAGGAAGCACACAATGTATCCCTCAAATGTAAATGTTAAATCGAAAATGCTTGTCCTCTGATCTTCATAGATCTCTCCTACCGGATTACGAAGCCCCAAACCCGACTCGACCTGAAACAAGGCTTCCCGCTGCAACCGGTAATTGTACCAGACTTGTTTGCCCCGATATCCACTCTACTGACCGGTATCTTTCGTCATTTGTACCATATTTCGTAAACTATTTTAATTCTGAACTGAGATATAATCGTTTTTAATTGTACATATATATAAATATTTTATGGCAATTATTGAGAAGTGATTGTTAAGTTTTAGCCGTGTTAATAATTGTGTGACGATCCGAGGCTAGTGAGTAAAATTATATGCTCGGTTATTATTATGAGCTATTCAGGAAATAAACGTTATTATATATAAATGCGAGATCGCCTGAAACTGGAGGGGGAAGTGGGCCAAATAGTTGTTGTTTATTTTTGTCAATGGCATCTATATCTGCGCGCTTGAGAATGACGTGTTTTGGTTTAACAGATACAATCCTGCAAACTGTGGTTTCGGGTAGGTCTGCCAGGTTTTAACATGCTTAGTTCATGAAAGTCACGAACATTTGCTTCCGGTGGATACGATGTCACGGAAGGTGCAATGAATGTTAAATGATTTTGCCGCGGCGTCTGTTGTTGGTAACAGCGTCCAAGTGACTCAAACTAACACCCTTCTTTTGACAGCGGCCAGAGACACAAACAAAAGTGTTATTTCTAACGTGTGAATCAAACTAGTAATTATAGATAGTGTGTATATTAAATGTCAATTCTAAATATGTCTGCTTATGATTTAATCCTCCTGATTTCGTAGTGTTTACTAAGAAATCTACTTTTTAACACTCAAGACACGATATGCTGCACTATGTCAAGCAATTCGTATTCCAATTACAGCGTGGACCATATCAAAAGTACCAAGTAAAATAATTTTTTTTTTTGCTAATTTACTTCAGAAACCTTCTTACTCTCTTCGATACCTCAATAGTTTATATTTTCAATAATTCTCTTTTCAAATTGTTTTCCTTAACACATAAAAACAATCAGTGACTCCTCCTTCAGTAATTTTTTTTTTAAGTTACAGTGACTATTTCTAGATTAAATACAAATTGCGTCTTTTACCATGCATTTCAAATAAATATTTAATTACGTATGTACCTTGGTAATTCATGTTTTTATAAAGTGTTTAATATAGAGTTTTTTTTATAAGTGGTTAATGTAATGTAACCAATCATATATTTCCTAGTGAAAGAGTTCTTGGGTTGAACATTTGTTCAACCATCCAACCAAAAATGCAATCCACGTTCAGCTGTGAAGGAATGCACACTGAAGCGGAGCCTGTTGGTCTACACGGTCCTCATCTCGGGCTACCTCATTTTTGCTTCCGACCTTGAGCAGAAGAGCCCTTCTGCTTTCTGGTATTCCCTTATCCTTCACGACTGTATCCCGCGCGTGCAGTGCCTGTTCTGTTCTTGCTCTCCTAGCCTTGGTAAACTCAGAGTGAACACGGTGTCCAACTCCTCGTTTAGAAGCTGCGGTTGAGAGACAGCCTGACTGCCATCTGTCAACTGTTTTCCGCTCATAGTTCTATCTCTTCTTGCTTTCGCTGAAACAGCAGATGGCGTTGAAGATGTGTGAAGTCTGCTGAGGGTCTTATTTGACATAAAACTGAATATTATTTATAGCTAAAGTCCGGTTTTCACCTTCCGGAATCTGGGTTCCCAGATTTTCCGAGATTTTTTTTTTATTTCTTTTGCGATATAATAATAATAATAAAAAAATTCCGGAAATCTGGAAGTCAAAAGCCCCTTTTTTCCGGATTATTTTGATATACTGTCGGACCGGTTCATATTCCAGATGCAATTTACAGAAGACGTCAAAGAATAATCTGGAAGCCCAGATTCCGGAAGTTCCGGGAGGTGAAGACCGGACTTAAGACGTTCAGTCTTAACTTGGTTCAGACGGGTTTTCAAATTTCTGCAGGATTGCCACGGTTGTTGATAAATCACAAAACTGACGTTTTTGTTTCGGTTTGGTGACTTCACTTAAAGCACATCTCGCACTACTTACTGTTTATGTTCCAGTGTTCAAAACTATCTGAATACTGTAACACTAAGCTCTGCTTTTAACAAATTAACCACGGCTTTGGCTCTGTTAAGCCTTTTCCCAAACCCATTGACTTCTAGCAAGAACTTCAAAAAACCAGTTTTGCAATTCAGTAGCATGATACTCGAACACTCTTCGGAAGCATATCACGCATAGAAACTAGTGAACCGTGGCAAGTGCCAAGATTAGAGAGGTGTCATTAGCAGGTTTGGAACGAAACATACGAAAATTGGGGTTTAAAAATTGATGAATGCAGTTACGTAAGTATAAGGTTGCATTGGCAATATATAGGCTATATCAAAAACTTTACTATATTTCTTATAAAACACAAAGTCTAAAAAAAATAGCAGTCGTTAGTGAACCCAGGTATCTGTTTTCATTCCGTTCAAGTGAAGTCGTAGTTTACTTTTTTCAGTTCAGGACCGGTTCAAGAAGGAGTTGGAAAAATTGCGGTTTACTGTTTCATCGTCAGTTCAGAAAAAAGCTGAGAAGTAAACAAAAGAAGTCTAAAATGGTTAGGAGTCTTTTATTAATAAATATAATGAACATTCTAAGCGTTAGATGAGATATAGCCATTTGATGCTGACGACGATAAAGTGAGCTACGGCTTTTCAACTTTATCTGAACGCAAACAAAAAAGTACTTCTTTTGCACTTCTCCTAGGTAAGACTGTAAGAGTACAGAGCGACGGACGAAATGACATACCTAAAGCCCTTAATTTCTACAGAGAGCTAATTTCGCCACGCCTGACGATATTCGTGACGCCATGCGTTGAAAAACGGCTTCGTCAGGCTTCGGCTCCGAGCCGAAAAAACTCGCAACGCCAGGCAAATAATTTGACGCCCTCTGTGTGAATTACGCTTAAGGCGTATTCTCGCCGTTCCCCGAGGACTCCTCGGGAAATCAAGGCGAACGCGAGCGAACGGTGAGAATAGAGGGAACCACTCACGCGGACTCACGTACGGAAAACAACGAGAGTACGGGAAAGCTTCCAAAAAGGATTTCGTTCGAAAAAAAAAATCTGCAGTTGACAAAATTAGTCTGGATCCACTTTATTTTGGTTCTGTTTGTTCTGTTACATTGCACCAACACCAGCAAAAATTGATTCCCCTCCAAATATGAAAGAGAGCCCTTTTTGATGATGGTGATGATAATCGGAGCATTCCCCGTCCGCCGGGACTCAAAAGCAGTCCTAGGGGAACGGCGAGAATACGACTCCAGGAGTGTACTTTCTTGTTAGAAGTGTTGAGCCCCTTCACTGCTTCTTCCCGGCCTAATGCACGAGTTCACTTTAGAAGATCAAAGAATCCGAAAGATATAGGATCTGCGGGAAACCGTCTATTGTGTTAGGCTAATCGAAGTAGGCACTCACTGGGAGGAGGAAAAGCCAGTGGTCACGGATGTGATTTACATATTTTATTGTAGGGCAGTTTTGTCACCCGACCAAAATTGAGTTTACTAAACCCCGGAGGAATATTTACTAGATCTTACTAAAATTCACTAACTCAATAATACTTTGCCGAGCCTTGCTTTTGGTAAGCAATAAAATCGGCAACGTTTCTTTGCTCCTTCACTTGAACGGGGAAAGCAGCAAGCTGTAGAGAGGAGAAGGATGTGAGGATCCTAAATGTTATTACTTTTTCCTTGATTCCATTAAAGATGGCAGAATATACAGCTTAAACCAAAAATATGTCCTAAGATCGGGTTTTTCCTAGAATTGCAGAGAAGTCTAAAAAACCGCTGTTTCTGTTCAAAAGCGACAGCTCTCTGCAGAGAGGTTTCAAAGAATGCTCTTTCTGTTCAAAAACGAAACCTCGCTGCAAAAAGGGCTCAGGAAACGCTGTTTCTGCTTAAAACCGACTCCTCTCAGTATATCGTGATACTAGCAACCTCTTCCTTCCAAGGAATTGCTATTCGCAAGTAGTTAACTTACCCCTTTGCTCACCACCTGGTAAACCGAACGGTTCTTAGCCCCTACTGGGTGTCTGATCCGAAGCCCTTAGGCTGACTAATCTTGGTAGAATCAAGCGGTGGGAAAGTACTCAACTCTTCGAAAGCGTTTAGGGATCGTAGTCTTTCGTTTGGTGTTTCGATTGAACTTACTTTATTAATTTTTCGGTTACAAAATATACCCCAACTTGTTTGAGTAAGCACTTCTCAATCTCTCTCCGTCGAATCTCTCCAAGACTCTTCTCAGTTCCTGCTTACTCTTCGGCTTACTCCGTTGCCACAGTTTTAGTTTACCGTCGTTTACACATAACTTCCTGTTAGGCTACAAGGCGGGTATTCAAAACCCCAGCATCCAGGATGCTATACCTTTCAAGGAGAAAATGGGAATTCTTTTACGCATATTGTATTTTCCTCGGTATTTTCCAAACTTAGAATAAAAGCCACGTTTGTTATCTGTCGATTGACAATAAAATTATTAATGACCAACCAAATATCACAATGGGCGTGATTCGGCGACGTCGGGGTTCTTAAGCAAGAGCGTAATGAATCATCATTGAACAATATATATTATCGCCCTTCCTGAGCTGCGCTCGGGCGATATCAGCCTATCATGCCACCCGCGGGCCAAATTTTCCGCTATCGCCCGAAGAAAAGCAAGGGCGATAATGATTATAACACTAGTACATTTGTTTTAATTTTCTGGTATTTCCCTGATGTTAAAAATAAAAAAAGTTACAGCCGGGCGATATCAAAATAAATGTCGCCCGGGCGATATTTATTTTGATATCGCCCGGCTGTAAATTTTTTCTTTTAACATCAGGGCAATACCAGAAAATTTTGGCACTGGGTAGGATAGGACCGATATCATGGGACTGCACGGTGTACTGGTGTTATTTAGCATTATGATCTCTGTGAGTTTTGAATATCAGCATGTAACGAGTTCGTCCTTACGAATATTTGAAATATCTCCTTTAATTTTTATGTCTGTTCTCGTCCAAAATTGGCTTGTATCATATCTGAAATCTTGGCTGGTATTGGTGGTGACCCAGAGGCCTACCGACGAAACGTCCCCATGACAAAATGTCCCCACGGTAAAACGTCCCCAAGCATAGATTTTTAAGTTTGCCTCAATCTTCATGTGCATTATCGAGGTAAAACAACGTCAGAGCGTGCATTACAGATGTGGGAACATTCCTTATAAGCAGGAAAGATCGGACATAGCACCGGATGCTTCATAAATGTATTGTTTGCAGTTAAAATTTGTAGAGCGTGTTCCACCCTACTTACCGTAGTTACTACGCTTGTTACCGTAGTTACTACGCTAGGCTGGAACGCTTTGTTAATTTTTCGGTCAAATATCATGCCGCGGGCCGATCGGACCAATCACGTTGCAGAGAAGCGTAGTTACTACGCTAACTACACTCCCGAGCGTGGTAAGCAAATAGTTACTATTAGTTACTATGTTGAGAAGGTTGGAACTGTCAGCGTAGTAACTTTTCGTGAGGCTGGAACGGAAATAGTAACTAATAATTACTATTGGTATAGGGGTGGAACACGCTCGTAGTGTAAGCAGTAGTCAACCCATCGTGGTTTTAAAAAGTTTATATTTCAAGAATATTTTTTGTCTGAACTGATGACGTAATCAGTAATCTCATAGGCCTAGGTATCCCTCAGCTATGAAAAAAAAAATTCTATTGCCGGGGACGTTTCGTCATGGGGACGTTTCGCTAGGGGACGTTTTGATCGGGGACGTTTCGCCACGGGGACGTTTTGTCGTGAAGACAGGGGACATTTTGTCACGGGGACGTTTTGCCGGGGAAGCTTCGCCAGGAAACGTTTCGAATGGGGACGTTATGTCGACAACCGGACCCAGATGAGACGGTAGGTTTGTTTTAGCAGAAGCTGAAGGCTGGATTAGGCCTAGGACAGAGCAAATAACACTAAGGAGTAGCGCCAAGACCTATGCTTTCTATGCTTCGCAATCGGGCCATACTTGTAGCGTCGCCCACCACGCTTGTGGTATTCAAAGCGAGACAAACTTGCGGGCTTAGAAATTTTCAGTAAAGCTAAGATGCGGTCTGCACACATCGAAGAAACATGGGAGGTTGTATCTTTTTTTTTGCTGTGTTCAGAATTTTAAGTTATTGAAGCCAGCACTGGTGCACGAATGATTGAGTTTCAGTAGGGACGTTCAGTCCCGCTAGAGGAGCTAGTGTCGCTGCGGTTGACTCTGTGTCACTTTTTCAAAGTTTGCGCGGTACTCTCTAGAGTTAGTTTGCTCCAGAGCAAAATATCACTAGGGAGTAGTGCCAAGCCTTGAAAAAAGTGACACACACTCGAATAGCAGCGACACTAGCACCACTAACGATACTGAACGTCCCTACTGAAATTCAATCCGTCGTGCACCAGCGCTGGCTCCAATAACTGCATATCCTGGACACAGCAAAAAAAAGATACAACCTCCCCATTTTCCTCAATGTGTGCAGACCTCATCTTAGCTTTACTAGAAATTTCTAAACCCGCAAGTTTGTTTCGCTTTAAATGTCGCAAGAGTAGTGGGCGGCGCTATGAGTCGGGCCGTTTGCAAAGCATGGAAAGCATAGGTCTTGGCGCTACTCCCTGGTGTTAATTTGCTCTGGTTTGCTCTGGCCTAGGATGTCCCCAGGTTTTGATTCGAACTTTAAAGTAAAACTAAAAACCTATCCTGTTTGGTTAACTCACATCCCAGCAAATTGTGAGAGACTTTTGATTCCTTGAAGTGGAGCTAAACCTATCCTTTGTCGTCATTTCGTTTCTCAGTAAATTGTGGGTGGAATTTTCCTCCTTTTAAGAAAAGTATTTCATTTTCAAATAAATTGTGGTGGGATTTTCACTAATAATTGAAGTTTTGTCACAATATTGTCATACTCTGGTGGAAAGAAAAAAAGGGATTAAAGCTGACTTTAAGCGAAAACAGCGTATTTACCTGTTTCTACAGGTAAATACAAGGTTTAAAAAAAATGAAAAGGCAAAAATAAAAGAGCAAAATAAGGTTCTTATTTTGCCACAGGCCGGCGCACTGCAAATCTTGTTTTATTGAAAGTAGAGCTGAAGATCTATCTTGTTCCATTATTTAAATTTCCCAGTGAACTGTGGGAGCGAGTTTCCTCCTTTCAGAGCAAAATAACACTAGGAAGTAGCGCCAAGACCTATGCTTTTCATGCTTTGCAAACGGGACATACTCGTAGAGCCGCCCACTACGCTTGCAGCATTTAAAGCGAGACATACTTGCGGTTCTAGGATTATATAGTAAAGCAAAGGTGCGGTCTGCACACACCAAAGGAACAATGGAGATTTTAGCATTTTTTGCTATCTTCAGAATATGAATTTATCGGAACCAGCACTGGTGAACGACTGAATGAGTTTCAGTAGGGACGTTCTCTATCGCTAGTGGTGCTAGTGTCGCTGCTATTCCAGTGTGTGTCAACATTGTCAAGTCTTGGCGCTACTCTCTAGTGTTATTTTTCTCTGCCTCCTTTAAAGTAGAGCTGAAAATCTTTCCTGTTTCATTATTTCATTTCCCAGTAAGCTGGGCCGTCACCGGACCACCTGACCTCGGTATTTTTGACCAGTAGTTCCCGCGCCATATCTTTCCAATCCGCTCAATTTCTGCGATCACAAAACGTAAGTGACGGGATACCTATGACCAGGGACCCATAAATTTCCTTTACTGTAAAGGAAATTTATGGGTCCCTGCTATGACTCCGTAGAGTTGTCCGTCCGTCCGTCAGTCCACCTGCCTGTTAGCACGATAATTCTTGAAGGGATTGAGATATTTAGTTCAAACTTGATGTGAGGGTCCTTTGGGTCAAAGTACAGGTCAAGTTCGTAAATGGGCCCCATAGCTGTATATTTAGGGGTGAGGGTGGGGTTTAAATTTAAGCGGCAATGAAAAAGTTAACGAGATAATCGATTTAGTGGTTTCATCCGAATATGAAAATACTTTTCTCGCCGGACAAGTAGTTCACCCTGAATCCGCTTGGCCGTAAGTTGTCAAAAAACACCAAAACAATAACATTTTTTTTTATAAATATAAGGTTTGAAGCCAAGCTGACCATTCATTGCAAAACAAAATGATGAAATCGAGATTTCCTGGGTTTCTTTTTGATCAGCTATTCTTTCTCCGCCTATTCTTCTGAATGGTAGTGTGCTTTCATTTGTTTCACAATTTCGATACCTCGGGTTTGTGTTTAATGAGCATCTTGTTGATGATACTCACATTCGTCATTCGTTGAAATCGGTTTATACACGTGGAAATATGCTGTTGCGGAATTTCCACCATTTTACTCCCGACGTTAAGACGTTTCTTTTTCGGTCGTATTGTACAAGTATTTTTGGTCTTTCTCTTGTTTGTTCTTTTACGAAGAAAGGAATAAGCGAGCTGCGTATTGCGTACAATGATATTTTTCGATTTCTTCATAAACTCCCTCGTTTTACAAGTGCTAGTGAAGTGTTTTCTGATCATAATGTCCCGAATTTTTATGAGCTGCATTGGCTGTGTCGTGAGTCTCTGAGAAAACGGCTTCTTGCAAGCGACAATACCCTTATTTGTCAATTGAGTACTTCGCTCCTACGGCTTTCACTTCCAGTATGGAAACAGTTATATGAGCCTATTGATAGAGGGTAATATGGTCTTGGTTTTGTTTTGATTTTCATTTTATTAGTGTCGTTATGTGTGTTCTCAAATTATGGTCTTAGTTACCGGAATAAAATGTATTGAATTGAATTGAATTGATCAAAAAGAAACCCCGAAAATCTCGTTTTCATCATTTTATTTTTTTTATACATATTCAAGCGGTTGATTATAGATAAATAGCAAAATGTTAAAGGGGCCTGGCGGAAACCGGAAATCTACAAGATTCGATTGTCTGGATCAAGAAGTCTAATAAATATTCAATTTTTGGAATTCCATCGAAACCTTTGGTCTCGTTCGTACGAGATTCCGTAGCCACTGCCCTAGGCGTTCTCCTGACTCAAACTCTTGGACATGCATACTTTTTCTTATCATTCACGGCTAAACATCGGAACTCACGAGATAAATGAGAAGAAACGGATTGTGTTGTTTGCAGAAGTTTTCAACGCTAGATGAGGTTATTAGGCTTCCAAACATTGAGAATACTTATGACACACCCGATTAGGTCACATTCAAGAGAGAAGGCCTTGTACAAGAATTTGGTTCTTCAGTAGGAACAAGTGTGCTAGAACAGAGCCCCTTGCCCCAAGACGGTTTTCGCAATGTCCTGCGGCGTCAGAAGCGCGTGAGTGTCTGTTTTGTCGAGCGAAAATTCCTAAAAGAACAGGGGTTCTGTCGCTCAACTTTGAAGAAGAAGAAGAAGAAAATTAGAACATAGTTGCTGCCCCTTGTTTTTCGCGCCGTAGGTCCACCTAAGGAACATCATATTTAGTTTCGATTTCTGTTCACGCAAATTCTTGAGTCGTTGAGTGGTAGAATTGTCAGTTGGAACTTTCTTAATGCCTGGTATTAGGCCTATTAATTACATTATATTTATTATATATATTACCAAATTGTATATATAGTAATATTGTGATAGCTTTATGTTATAGGTGTACTAACAGGTCATACTTTAATCTGGAGGCTTGTTACAGGAGAATTTTTAGGCGTCTGATTCGTCTGCCGGCTCGAGAGAGCATAAGTCAGGCATTCGTCCAGAACCATTGCTGCAGTTTTGCTGAACTTGCTCGTAAAGCCCGGTCATCTTTGGTTGTAAGGATATGGCGGTCAGAGAACTGTCTTGTTCTCCTGGCAGCAAACCCCATTTTCCACAATCTACCAGTTTGGAGGCATTTGTTGGAGACCCGTAATGTTGTGCCATAGTGTTGTTTTATGTTAAAGGAACAGTAAACTTGACTACGCACCTTTCGGCCATCGAATCGCCCGGGGGGCTTGGATAAATATACAGGGTATTACTGTCGACAGAACCCCCCTTCTTTGTCATCTCGAACCGTCTCGAATCCTCTCCTTAGTGTTCCCAAAGCTAGCTGGCAGGCCCTTGCCCCTTATGCACTGTAATTATGCACTCATGTACTGTAAAAGTTCTCCTTTTTACATATAGACTACAGAGTAACGACCTCCCCGACAAGGCGGCCGGGGTTCGATTCCTAGTCACGGCACACAAACCTTTTGCTTTTGCAAACCTTTTGCTCAAAAGTCGAATTCTCGGAAAATGCCCGGAAACTGCAATGGTCGTAACGAGAATTTTTCTTACTCTCAATATCGACTCAGGGTACATTCTTGATATGTTAGCTAGCTCCCCGAGTCAAGTTTGAGTCAAGTTTTCTGTTCCTTTAATTGTTTGTTCGTTTGTTTATGGCGAAAGCTGAATTAAAAAGTTAATAATAATAATAATAATATCGAGTATTAATATTAAGTTATATTTACCAAGTGTAAGACGTCATTCACCTCAGCTATTCAGTCCACAGAGTCCCGTCTCTTGTTCCGGAAAATAATCACAACACTGTCAGAAGTTTCACAACATTAACACAAGGATGCGCACTTTCAGCAGATAGCACTTGTCATACTACCTGTTAACGTTACAGAAAATATGTGTTATAAAATAATAATAGTTTAACGGCATGCAATACATAGATGGCTCTTCATACAAGGGTTGGACTACTTTAAAGCAGAAATGAAATCTTACACAGTTTTGTTATTTACTTCTCAGTAGCCAGCGCTATCACCTAGTTTCGATTTTCCCTTTGCAGTTGTTTTCATGCTTTTGTTCTCGGGTCACATCCAATCTTCCCATAGATTGTGTTTGCGCAGTTGAGCCCCGCCCTTCCGGTTGTTTGTGATTGGTCCGTGGTGCGAACCGTTACGAACCGCAAATGTTTCTTGAATGTTGTTAATTGACATTGCTGGTAACATGTAATGTGCCTGTACCGGCTGTACCCTCGCAGTGAGTCACGTTGTCCGACTAAATGCATAGGAACTGACGTGATTTTCCACAGTATTAAGTAGCGTGTAATAATTCTATTCCTTATTTCTGCCTCGCAAAAGCTCTAAATTCAGTCCTTTTGGGATCCCCTCCGCTGGAAAAGAGTGATTATGCAGACCTCGCTTCTTATGTTATGGTTGGAAAAATACAAGCAGAGCTTCTTATGAAAGCCAAATCTTGTCGGGACTACGGCTCACTTATTCTTCATTCGAGTGAGCTTGCAGGCACATCTGTTGCCAGCAAATCGGAAGCGGCGATCACGTCAGTGATCTGGCAACAGACCTCCTCGATCTGACTTGACTAATGCTATAACGACAAGTTAATGGAATGTAGGAAGCAGAGTAGGGATGACACACTCCCGTTAGCTCCAATCTTTTCTCTGGCAGGAAACTATTCCCAGCCAAATAGAGAGTCCTTGAAGATAGAGAGTCCTTGAAAATCTGGCTTTGTAAAGTTTGAGATCTGGATTCTTAACTCTGTTGAGAAAAAAAAACGCAAAATTGTTACTAGCATAATTATTTATATGATTTACTTACTTACGTTATTAGTTGCGTTTTTGATCCGAATTCTCCTCCCAATTCTCCTATTTCGCGTTTTTTGACTATTCAGATGATGGGAATTCTCTTTTTCTTGCGTTTTTGTCAGAATCGACAACGAGAAGTGGCTCCAATAGTGAATTCTCGATTCTCCTCTCTCCGTTCTCCTCCCTGATTGGTCAACAGAGTGCGGGTGTTCAATATGCATAAACAGGTATACCGGCTTGCATACGAGCTGCCAAATTAGTGTTTTTGCGATAATGGAGAAGCGAAAAGAGCAAATACGGTAATTTGTACGAGAATCGAGAATTCAGAAGCGAGAACGGAGAACTGAGAATTAAGATCAAAAACATAACTATTGTTTGCTCTCATTACTGTGCATAGGTAGGCTCTTTGCTAGGTCTGAAATGCATCTTATTCTTCGGCGTTATTCGAAGCTTCGCGACGGCCGTAGCAACAAAACTTTAGCCTACTGGGCTAGCATGAATAATTACATATTGCTAGCACTTCATCCTGCGAGAAAAAACAGTTCGGCTGACCCGGGAGTCGCTGTCTTTAGCTTTCTTTCAAGGTTTAACACAAGCTGATATAATCCATGGCACAACCCCCTCTTTCGTTACCTCTCCCCTCCTCAGATCATAGTTTACGTGTTACCCATGTACTTTTGTTGTAAATACCTCTACTGTACCAGTTTACCACAAATCGCTGATTGGTGGCGACAAAAGCTTACTTTGGGCAACATTTTGCCGACGTATTTCCTTCTCAGACCATGTCAGGGGGAAGGTGGACATGTTGGGGCATCACCCGTATGCCTTAGGTATTCAGCTTGCTTTCAAGGTCGAACACAAGCTGAAATAATCCATGGCGCAACATCTTGTTTCGTTACCCCCTCCCAGCTCACAGTTTATGTGTTATTTGCTTAGCTACTGCTGTTACTATGATTGTAATTACGGATGTTTCTACTGTACCAGTCTACCACGAATATATTATTTTGAGATAGCCTTTTAATTCTTATCTTTATCTGCCAAACGCTGGGTACTTGTGGGCAGAGCCGCCAGTACTGGGGGGGACGCCCCCCCCAATGTTGTCGGCCAGTCGGTAAAAAATAACCGAGTCGGCGCGAAGCGCCGCGATTTTTAGTAAAAACAGTGGATTTTGTTCTTGGAAATAGTCATTTTTTCTTAAAAACAATAAAAAAACAGTCGGTTTTTCGTAAAAATAAAATAGTCGGTAAAAATGACCAGCCAGTCGGTAAATACCTTGTCCCCCCCAAACATTTTGGCTAGTAACGCCTCTGCTTGTGGGTACCCTCACCCTGACCTACTTGACTAGAAATAAGAATACATATTTATTCTTGCTTATTTATTCTTGCTAGAAATAAAGTCTGATTGGTTGATTTCTGAACTCAACTCATCAGTATTCAACTGGGTTAGGACACCCAGCATTTGGCGTCGGGTAACTAGCGGTAGGCGTTGGCTATGCCAAACGGTGGATGTACCCAGTATAAATACCTGCTAGGGTATATCCAGCGTTTGGCGCGACCAGGCAGCCGAAATATAATTATCCATTTCTTCAGCCGCTCCTTGAACTGGGCTAGACTTACTGCATTCTGGGTCTCACGAGGAATCGAGTTCCAAACTGTGCTAGCTGCGTTCGTTATACTCGGGGCTGTCTTTGTTTTTTGCTCACCGGTATTCGTTTCTTGTCTTATTTACTGCGCGTTTTTGATATCACCGGTGACATCACTAGAACCTGCCTCCCGAGTAGGTTCTGGGTAGTCCGCACCGGTGAGCACTAACCAGAAACTGGTTAGTCCGAAAACGGGTTATAAGACCGGGGAGCAGTCACCGGTGAATGAAAAAACACGTTATAAGAAGCACCGATGAGCAGTCACCGGACAACGAACGCAGCGTACACCATATGTAGCCTACGAGTGAGCAACACTCAACGGCAACCTTTGCGAGAGATCGTTTTTTCAGGACGGGGATGCTTTCCCTTGACAGCTATTCATTACCCCGGCTGTAATCATGCTGATCGCTTATATTTGGCTGTCAGGGATATCTCCCCTTCGCGCGAAACTTGATTACACAATCTGGAGGAAGCCGGCTTTTCTTCTTCTGACGAGTTAGCGGGGAAACAAAGAAACGTCGACTGCCAAATACGCTTACGCGATGGTTTGTGGAAGGCGAATTAGATCCAGACAAGGGAAATTAGAAAGGGGAGTGAGGTCACTAAGGACTAAGCACAAGTAATGGACTTGCTTACAGCTTCCTGGGGAATTTGGGTACACCGAGGACGGATGATGAACCTCTGACTCTCGGCCATGCCCCGATCCAGGTTAGTTCGCATTGTCGAAAACACAATCGCCAGCCAAAAAAAAAATTCGAATTGGGGCAATAGGGTGCATAAGAGGGGATCGACTAAAATCGGGATCGGAACGGAACGACACGGGGCAGGAGGAACACGTACTAAAAACGGGAACGCGTACTAAAAACGGGAACACCGTACTAAAATATTCCGATGCATGCAGGGGGAACAAGTACTAAAATCGGGAATGCCCGTCCCCTGTTCTTTAGCACTCGGTTCCAGTTTCATCAGAAGCAAGTAAAAAAAACGGGATTGACAGGATCCCTGTTTTTTAGTACATACTCCGGAGGAACACGGATTTACAGGATCCCTGTTTTGGGGACCGACAGGATACTAAAAGGAGGAAAAGGTGTACTTATACAAAATGTAAGTTGCTGACCCATCACGAGACACTAAACAGAGGAAAGGCATGGAGCAGCTTGCCACTTTTTCGAATCCTTGATTTCTGGTAAATTCTTTCCCCGTTTTGTTCTTGTCTTTCCTGGTTTTAGTATCTTGCCTGCTTTTCTCGTGCACCATGGCTTGCCTTTCCTGGTTTTCTCTTTCCTTTTCTTTCCTGCTTTTAGTCGATCCCTGAAGCACTTTATAAAAATTAAAGTGTAATTAATAAATAGCAGCCAATCAAAAATGGTCTAACAGGCCGCTTTGAAATGCTAAGATAGTAGGGAGATTTTAAATCTGATTTATTTATTTTATTTTATTTATTTAACTTTGACTACGGCTTCTAGAGCCATTACATTTGAACTAGAGTCTTTGTTTTGGAGTTAACTGATTCAAGTCTGCTTGAGAAGTTCAAGAAGAACAGATACGTTATCGTTCAGATAGTCGTTCTTTTGACGTTAAGTTAACCGTAAGAGTAGGACCGCCCTCTCAAAGGTGTTGCCTTATATCTAACTGGAAGAAGGATTTTTTATTATATAGTTCTTTCTTACTTAATTTCCTACTTTAACTCAATGATGTACATCTTGTTTTAAGTGCTATGATACTTCTGACAGTGTGGCTACAATCCCGTCCTGGGAAACACAAGTATTTGAAAGATTTTAATAATAATCTAGACTTACATTTGACTAGCATTTAAATAACAACAGCATTCCACCGTCTGTTTGGCGATCCTGGCAGTACACATTTCATCCGCATTCGGTTTACATCACAAGATACATCATCAGCTTTGAGGGCCACATATTAATTAACAAGAAGGACCTCACAGTGGACCTTCATTGTAACATTTTCACTGCAATAATCGTAGTACTTTCATCAGAGCAAAATAACACTACGGAGTAGCGTCAAGACCTATGCTTTCCATGCTTTGCAAACGGGCCATTCTCAAAGCGCTGCCCGCGACGCTTGCGGCATTTAAAGTTTAACTGAAAAGCCAACTTATTTTTGTGTCATTTAGTTGAATACACTGAATTATTGGATTCTGCAAAGGGATTTTTTTGTTTTCCACTATCTGCTCTAGTTATGACGTTCAGAATGTCTGCGGCCGTCCCCACAGCGAAAATTCTACTATGACGCGGGAAATTTTTTATCTAAACACAAACAGGGCTTTTCAGTGGGCAGTGGCGATATTGGTGAAGATTGCTTAGTGCCTGAACAAAAAAAAGTCATAAATCTTTCTTGTAAGGCATACAACAAATCAGAGGTACCACAAATCACACGGAAATTCCACTATTTGAAAATCGATTATTCCCGAATAGCGGAACAACCAAGTAACGCATTTTCAGCGGGTCTGAGCCGGAGAAAATGACATAAGAAACAAAAATTCAGATATCTTTTGGATAATCCTTGAAAGTTTGCGCGGGCTTACGGAAGAAGGAGAGGAAGTGAATTAAAACAGTACCCCTGCCCTTCTTCGTTTTTCGCCCGGGAACTACTTTGAGTTTCCAGTTCCCAGTAGCTGACTTCTATCAGAATGGCACTGCTCAAAGATAACTAACTTCAAAAGAAGCAAACCTCCACTGTATTACTTTCCTCAAGTCAATTTTGTATCGTGTTAATACCAAGAAAACACACCGAAGAGTGTCCATGGAAATACTGGAGATGAGTATTGATTAAGTGGGCTTTTCAATAGCAGGTCTCATCCCACGAAACATTTTCAGTATTTGTTCGGGTGGGACTCAGACACAGGTCTCTCTTCATATTGAGTGTGTTATTCATTAAGTTAGCACTTATCCTGTAGTTATTTTTTGTAGCATGGTCCATTTAGCTTCCCAACATACATGGTCGATTGAGTATTTTCAAAAGCAAGTATATAATTTCCTTTCTTATATAAAGAAGGAATATAATTTGCTAGTTTTCCCCGTTCTTGGAACCGTATGGTGGGTGTTTTACTGTATCCAGTACGGAATGACAGTCTTTTAAGTCACTATTATTTCTCTGCGATGATAATGTCTAATAACACCAGTACACCGTGCGCTTCCCATGATATCAGTCCTATCCTACCCAGTGCCAAAATTTTCTGGTATTGCCCTGATGTTAAAGGAAAAAAGTTCCAACCGGGCGTTATCAAAATAAATAACGCCCGGGCGTTATTTATTTTGATAACGCCCGGCCAGCCATCAAGTGAACGCACGGTTGGAATTTTTTCTTTCAACATCAGGGGAATACCAGAAAATTAAAACAAATGTACTAGTGTTATAATCATTATCGCCCTTGCTTTTCTTCGGGCGATAGCGGAAAATTTGGCCCTTGGGCAGCATGATAGGCAGATATCACCCTCGCTGCGCTCGGGCGATATCAGCCTATCTTGCCACCCGCGGGCCAAATTTTTCCGCTATCACCCTCAACAAGGGCGATAATATATAATATTTGAGAATAAAATGAACATGAACGATCGAAGCTTCAAGCTCCACTAGGAATATTTCCTATAACAGCCCCTAAAACGGCATTTTGCGCGATGGGTGTTCCTTTCAGTGCTTGGACAGTCTTTTCTTGAATCAAATCTCTTTTCGCCCTATCTTAGAAGTTTGTTCCTCTTGACTTCACTTGAAAAGGATGAGGTTTGGCTTCCGTCTCGTATTTCTTCGTTAGGTTTTGTTCTTTGAATTCAACTCTCATGAGTTCTGTGCATGGAAGCCCGACTTTCTTTCATTATCCAAATGTATCCACAACTCAGTTGTTCAAGACAGAAGAACGACACAATTAGGATCCGACATAAAACTTTGTACGCAATAGGACACGTCTTGGCTTGGCTTGGAAGGGTAAAAAACGCGTAGCATTATCCCTATGCACCAACAAACAGGTGGGCAGAGAGGATCTGCGGTTCGACATACTTCTGATGGGACACGTACAGGGCAGCGTTTTTTGGCACCGGGTCTTTTTAAACATAGAGTTAATCACATACACATAGAGTTAATAACGAGCAGTCCAGGAGGGCTTGGCGTCTTGGCCCTGTGTTTAAACTGGTTGTCACGTGCAATCGAAAGGCCGCAATGCCGGTGTCACACCCAATGGCTTGACGTTTTGGACGATGATTTCGTTTCGTTCTGATCTTCCCTTGTTTGGCGCGCTTCTTGTTTTCTGAATTTGAGATGTTCTTGCAATGAGCTTTGGTACATCAAGCAAGAGAACGTGGAACTAATTATTCGGTCACTTGTTCTTTACTGGCGATGAATTGTAACACAATCTCCAGAGATATCCTCGTTCCCTATCCTAGTTGGCTCTTCCTTGTTTGAGCAGAACTCCAGCACTACCGCAATCTGTTTGATAACTGACACTGGTGCGAACATGTCGTCCATTGCCCAAGACGTTCACATGTCTGCCCCTTGACCGTTTTTTCGCTTGTCATCTATATAGGAAGAAAGGTTTTAGGCCAGATTAGTCTTTTTTTATCTTGCGCATTCACTTCGTTCACGAAAGCGCATGGTAATTTTTTATTTTCCTTCTTTGAACTGCACCGTTTCCCTCCCTATCCAGTCCGCACACAGCCTATATACTCACCAGTTGCGCAAACATTTTTCAAAAGCAACACATAGCTATCGTCACGACACTAATTGGCGCTGCGTCAAAGCTAGACACTCTCGCAGTTGGAAACTGGATTCCGAAGAGGCAACATGTGTGACTTGAAAATGCGCCGTGACAATTAAAAGGTATTTGAGTCGATTACCATAAAATGGCTGGACAGTTCGGATGACAGTCGCACAATATACAACAAAACCATGCTTTATAATACATTTTTTCGCATTTATTCCTTTCGCATTCCTTCGCAATAAATGTGAGACCTCCACTGCTTTCTTCTGATAACATTACGCACCCACTCACAACAGACATTTCTGTTTTCACTCCCGGAATACAGCCACAATCTTTCCGCGCTGATTGGCTGTGGGAGCGCCGGAGGTTAACGCCTAGTCTAAAGATGTGTGTTGAAATCCTTCTATGGGCAAGATACGACTCCGCGCAACTGGTGAGTATATAGGCTGTGAGTCCGCAATAAAGTGTCATCATGGTCACTTCGTCCATCCTCCTGAAAACTTCTGTGGTACGGTCCTCAGATTGTTTTCACTGGAAATAGTCTATATCACGAGGTGGTTCGAAAGGCTTAATCTTCGTTTTCCTTGAACAGATAGGTTGTCCAGTAAACGAGATTGAAGAGGGCAAAAACAAGGGGGAAGATGATTCTAGAAACAACGTCGATTCGCTTCGAGCGCATTTGGAAATTGGATATCCAGGTCTTGCAGCATTCGGCGGGTCGGGTTTTCGCGTCCATGCCGCCCATGTGGAGTTCATAATGGCGAGCCTTGTCCCCGTTTCCAGCGTGGCGGACCAGTGGCTTCTGCAAGAGAAGATCTTCTTGTTATTGCTGCTACAAGTCTATTTCCACTTTATTTATTAATCCCAAGAAAGAGTCAGCACGTGGAAACAAATGACGACTGAACACTTATACGATTCTATTACTACAGTAGAGCCTCTTTCAACGTTACTTGTGCAGTTTTGGGCTGAATAGTCAATGAAGAAACAAAACCCCCGTTCCCCACTCGACCTCAGTGAGGAGGAAAGTTGTCGGGAGGGGCGTTACCAACGTGTCCAGATGAAAGAACATGGACTCGTTTGATGAAAGTGACCACATATAAGACATTGCATCAAAGATTCATTGAACAGCTTATCGTTCAATTTCCCACTTCGGACATACATGTGCTGCATTAAGTAAAATTCCCCATCTGCATTAGCTGTCGCAACTGCACTATCTATGACACACAATCTCGAATAACATCTCCGGCAGTAATGTGACTGATTTGTTTGAACACTCAGCACTTCCGACCGAACCAGTCACAAACGACGCGAGAGGTGGGGCTTGATTGTGGAAAGACTCTCCATGGAAAGATTAGATCTGTCTAGAGGTCAAAACAACTGTGAAAGGAATAAAGATTGCACGTATTATTGAGGAGGAAAAAATGGAACAGTTGCAGGTTTCAGTTCTGCTTTAAATGATAGGTAGTGAAAAGCACTTGTGAATAAGTTCTGAACATCTTTTGATCGTCCCTTGCTTCTATGGAAAAATCACCAGTACTGCCAGCCCAAGACGTAAATAGGAATACTAGCTTGATACTAGGTAGGTCGTTAGGTTTTCATTTTTTGCTAAACATCGATCAACAAAAAATAAACAAAACTTGTATACTTTCCAGCAAAAAGAAAGTCGCAGCAACCTGCACTGCGACAGTTTAAAATAACAAATATGTTATGAACCCATGCAGTTGCTGTAAACGACAGGCTTTCTGCTGTTAATAATTAATCGTCACCTACAAATCGTGGCCGAGAGCTTTGAATAAGAAAAAAAAAACAAAAAAAAAACATATAGGCTACTGGAGTAAAAAGAAAGTCCTAGGGACTTGCGCTGCAATTGTTTGAAAATTATAAATTTGTTATCAACACATGCAAATTTTGGAAACAACAGGTTTTTAGCTCTTAATAAAATTAATCGTCGTCTACAAATCGTGGCCGAGAGCTTTTGAATTTCCCGCGCCTTGCAAAACCATTCTCTGCAATCGCATTCTCCGAGACGCTGGAGAGGGCAAGCGATAACAAGGAAACGGCTTATTTTCGAAGCGCTATCTGGACTGAAATAGAAAATAAAGCAGAATTGGTGCAACTTTAATAATAAGCCATCGCCTACCATGAAATCCCCTGTGGACTATCGGAAGAGGATCTCTCGGGCCTGTCATCAACTTTCGTTTCTCATTATTCGTGAAAACTGTCAGGGCGAACTTGTTCAAGAATCTGGGATTTTCCATTTTATGCGACTCAGGCTAGAATAAATCTTTTCTTCCAAGGAAGTTCTTGACAGGTGCGAGATTAAGGAAGGGCTCAGTTCGTATTTCGCATCTAATAGATTTTAGATCCTCATGCAATCTGAGCAGCTTCTACTATTGGTATTGATTTATCCCCATGATATGATACAAGTGTAAGCTTAAAGGACACCTGAATGAAGAGTACCAAGTATCATCCCTATCCGTATGACTTCCGTTAACATTGCCTGCAGAAAACCAAATCCAAATACGAAATAGTGTTTCCAAGCTATGATTTTTGCTCCATTTTGCATCTGTCCTTATTTCAGTACCGAACAATTTTAGAAATGAACGAAATGTCTCCAATCAACCCTTCTTCTGGAATATTTTTTGACCAGTTAAGCCCAAACGTATATCTGGAAGAAATTCCAATACGATCCGACCAGCGCTGTACAAGATTTGAATGAATTGCGCGTTTTGTCTTTGAGTCTGCATCAGTCTGCATGTGCAAACCTCCAGAAGCGAACATCCCTATTTTGAAAACGACACGGTCAGGAGAAGAATGCTCTCCGTGGCCATGTCTGTAAATGCATTTTCCATGGTGTGTTCAAGTATGGTTTCGTTGTTCAGGCGTCCTTTAAACGGAGTATTTGAAGGGGAAATAAGACAAATTTTAAGTTTCACTGAAAAGTCAATTTATTTGTCTGTCATTTACCTGAGTACCGTACGCTGCATTATTTGTATTGTGTATTGTGGTTTTTTCTTATTTTTCACTCTTTTTATGGCACTTGCAGCTCCGCTCAAGTGCCATATACCGATCGCTTTTCGGTCGGTCGGTCTGTCGGTCGGTCGGTCGGTCGGTCGGGCGGTCCACTGTTTTCGAGTTAGGGTACTTCCAGATGTCCTAGGACGATGAAACTTGGCAGGCATATCAGGGACCCGATATAACTAACCTGGAAATAATCAGTTTCACGATCCGACCATCTGGGGGGGAGTGGTGGGCCGGGGAATCCTGAGAATTTAGTAGTTTTTGTAAAACCCCTACCCCTTTCTTCTCACTAGTAGGTCTGCGCGCGGCGTGACGTCACTCTTTGCATCGGATCACTCTGTTAACATCGGAAAGAGCTAGTGCATTCGAGGGTCAAAGGGGTTTGTATATGTGATTCAGTGCGGGGGAATATGGAAAATTGAGTGTTGTGTAACTTTCGAACGGGTGATCGGATTGGGACGAAACTTAATACCTGAATGAATGACATATCTCTGATCTTCCATTTGTAGTCCGAACCGGATTCGACAGCTATGGGGAGTTGGGGGGGGGAGACCGGAAATCTCGAGAGACGGTTATAGTGGAGGGATTGGAGTAAAACTTGCTGGGAAGAACAAGAATCTGCTCCATATAAATCGTGTACACGTTTGGACTGGACCCGGACACTTGGGGGGGGGGGGGGTGGAGGGGATTTTCCCGGAATTCTGGTGATGACAGTTTTTGGGATTTTCACGACGAAACTTGGGAGGCGTATCAGGGACCCGATCAAACTAACTTGTAAATAAAAATTCACTCGATCCGATAGTCGTGGGGGGATCGGAGGGAGGGGGAATCCGGAATATTTAGCCATGCGTAACTTTGGAACGGGTGATCGGATTCGAGTGAAATTTAATAACTGAACAGAGGGCCTGTGGTGATCTTTTTCATGTCCGGACCGAATCCGACAACAATTGGGGGGGGGGGGGGAATACGTAACCGGATTGGACTGGAGAGATCGGGATGGAACTTTGTGGGAATAACAAACAAGTCCAAAACCGAACCGGATTGGCTCCGGCGACTGTGGGGGGAGTTTGAGGGGCGGGTCCGGAATTCCGGTGATCGCGAGTTAAGGTACTTCCAGATGTGCTAGGACGATGAAATTTGGCTGGAATATTAGAAATTCGACAAGATTGGCTTAGAAATCGCCACTTTTCAAATCCGACCATTCCCTAAAGTACCAATCATGACCGCAAATTAAGAAAAATGCTTTTAAGCAAAATATGCATTTCCATGATCCCCATGAGTCCATGATCATTTTTGCCTCAAGGGTTTTGCTTACAAATGAAGTTCTAGCTCCCTTAAAGTGTGCATCTTAACCGCAAGGTCGAAAAGTACTTTTTATCAAACGATACATCTCAACCTATGATCATTTGTGCCACAAGGGTTTTGCAAAAAAAAAAAAATTTCTAGCACCCTTAAAGTGCGCATTTTACCCGCATTAGCGAAAAAAAAATACTTTTGATCATACGTATATATCAATGATCCCTAAGAGCCTGATATCGTTTTTGCCTCAAGGGTCTTCCTTACAGATGAATTTCTAGTGCCTTTAAAGTGTGCATCATTACAGCCAAGTTGTACGATAAAATACTTTTTCTCTAGCTTCCTGAAAGTGCGCATCTGAACCGCGCAGTCGAAAATTACTTTTAATCAAATAATACATCTCAACGCACGCAAGTGCCATATGAGCTTACAGCTCTTGTTGTTCTAATATGACGTTCAGAATATCTAGCGCCGTCCTCACAACGCAAATTTACTACGACGCGGAAAATTTGAATCTCAATACTAACGCGGCTTTTCAGTGGCCAATGATCAGCTTGCGGAAGGTAACTCACTGCGTGAGTACTTATTTTTCGCAAATCATTTTCGTCAAGCATACAACACAGATAAAGCATAATGGTACTTAAATATGACAGGGAAATTCACCTATATGAAAACTGATTATACGTGAATAGCGAAGCAACGAAGTAATGCATTTTCAGTTAAACTTTAAGAGGTCGAAAGAGACACCAAGTATGTGTGTCTGAAATAAGAGGTTTATTGAAGAAAGTAAGCCTAGGCTATTAAAGCTCGTAAAATTTGCATCTTCCTCTAGTCAATTTTAAGTATTTAAGAAAGGTGGGGGACGCTGTTTAGTTCTCGACATGCTTTATGAGGGGTCCTAGAAAGGCCGATATAAGCCCTGCGACTACTACCAAGAGCTCATGATATGTAGTTTATTTTAAAGTAGATGCGGGGCTTAGAGGGTTTCATACGATTCTAGGACAATTGGTCACAAGACAATTCGTCACAGGACAATTCGTCACAGACAATTCGTCACATGGACAATTCGTCACAGGGACAATTCGTCACATGACAATTCGTCACACGGACTATTCGTCACAGGACAATTCGTCACTAGGACAATTCGTCACTAGGACAGTTCGTTATATTTTAAAAAAATTGCTATTAGAACTTCACAAGAGGTTGTTTAAATCCATATTTGAATCGTTATTTTTAATCCCTGCACGGAATTTAATCCTCAGTCTTCTTGGTATATATTCTCGAGGAGAGTCAAGGTGTTATTAGTTGCATATGGAACTCGCAAAGACTGAGAGAGATCGTGAAAAACTCTATTATGAAGGGTTCTCAGATAAAAAAAAAAATTCAAGCAAACAGCGATGTTCTTGAGAAGTATCCGTCTTATAGCGAGTTTGCTCTTATCACGAGAATAATGACAGCGTTGGCTTTTCTCCCAATATCGGATACTCGACAGCTGTGTTCAATTTGTCCATCTGAAGTATATCCAATCCTCGACTACGTTGAAGACACTTAAATAGGAAGAACATCACAGGACACCTGGGCAAGCAGAAATGCTGTCTTTCCCACCCCTGTCTCGAACGTCTTTGAGCGCGTCGTAGAAGACCTTCCTAGGACTAACAACAATGTTGAAGGATGGAATTCAGCATTCAACAAACGTGGTGGAGCAGCTCATCCAAACATTTGGAAATTCATTTCGTTTCTGCTGCCGGAGCAGGGCTAATAATATACAGTAGAGGTATGCTTATGTGAACAGTTACTTTAATGTGAACACTGCAGTTTTGGGCTAAATGGTAGACTGAAGATCCAAAATACCTGTACAGGTGTTTTCAGCTGCCCTTCTTACCTACTTTGGCCAACTGGAAGTTAGCTTCAGACACAGCAAGTGCATGAAAATGGCAAAATCCGAAGTAAACAAACGTTCACATAAGCATACCTCTACCCTTAAAATATATCGAAATCCAAACTTGAAATCAGGCTCTTTGTGACGAAATGTCCGTATGACTAATTGTCCTAATGACGAATTGTCCGTATGACGAATTGTCCTTGTGACGAATTGTCCTTGTGACGAAATGTCCTTGTGACAAATTGTCCTGTGACGAATTGTCTGTGACGAATTGTCCTATGACGAATTGTCCTGTGACGAATTGGCCGGACACCTTTCATACTGTACTGTTAATTTTCCGTTTGATGAAGAAGCAAGCGCTTGCTTGTTTTGCACGGATGGTGAATTTAGTTTCCTCCAGCCATAACCACCATACTGGATTGTCTAGTAAATTGTCACCCCTAGTAGCCTACTGTTACTTCTCGTTCTAAGTATTCCGCTCATTATCGAAGAATTCAAGCTTGGAACGCGTTGGCTCCAGATCTAAAGATCAAGACTGAGATCGCTGATTTTAAAATACAATTGAAAGAAAGTTTGTTGAATAATTACTATTTTTAACTTGTTAATTTACCTGTTTTTTTTTTGTTTTTTTTGGCGTGTGCTCTCTGTACCATTTTGGTAGGTCGGTGTCGCGACCTCGCGTCTTTTGCTCATTAAAACCAAACCCACACTGTGGCCTATCAGCAACACCAGACAAGGTTTAAACCCTGGGCTTCTTTATTCTAATCTAACCTTCGTTTTTCGTTCATTGAAACAAACATCAATCATCAGCAAGACCAGACGTCAATCAGCAAGACCAGACGCAAGACGACCTTAATTATCAGCGTCAGGCCGGTGTTGGGGGGCCAGGGGAAACGAGAGGACAAGCGGCCGGTGTAAATTGTTGAGAAATCAGGCTATTGTTGCTAGCCGTATTGCCTTGTTCATTACGATCACAGGTGGGACCAGCTAAGTTGCATCGTCGTCATTTATGTTACCGAAATTATGCTCAGATGTGACCGTAGTGTGGCTCGACTCGACAAAGAATCATGTGTGCAAATGTGCTAGCGTTTTTTTCTCATGAAAAGGGCCAAAAACCCATGGATGGCCTAAGGTCCACCAAAAGCAGAAGACGGCACTGCAAAGATTCTCTAAATACTGACTGATTTAATGAAGAGAGGTTATAAAAATAAAAGAAGGCGTTCATGGAAGTATGATGATGATGAAGATGATGAAATTTTATTTACGCACTAGACGAGAAGAAATAAATAGTGCAGTACGGATAAAGAAAAGGAAAAACTACACTGAGCTTTCAATAACGGAGTAAATTCACAGGTTCAAAAAATAAACATGAAACAAGAAGAGAGACTAATCGGGTCTAAAAAATCTTCTTCCTAAATGGAATGCGGAAAAATGGCCAAGGGCAGAAACGTGAAGGTCCTGGACAATAGAAGACAACTTTGTACAAGGGTCAGAGGGCAAAAAATTCGCAGTTATACGGGAATTCCTATAACGTCGAGGAAGGTACAACAGAAATTTACAGTATTTAAAATAATAAGTCCGGATACGTTTTAAATCTTTTTGTCTCAGAATGCCAAAAATTCCGGAAAGGTTGCAAACAGAGGGAGAACAAAAGCTGTTATATAAGTTACCAAGGGCTTTTCTGTTATACCTTCCTCTGTTGGGAACGATTTTTCCATATCCGATACGAATGGAATCGTGAACAGCCGAAACAGTGTTATCGCAGATTTTTTTCAGAGACCGAGCTATGGTCATGCCAAGCCATTTTACGGTAGTGGAATTGGGGAGTTTCTCGTTTTGAAAAGAAAGATAGGAATCTTTTTGGCTGTTGAATTTAAGGTACTGACATTTAGTATGTACTTTTTAGGATCCCAAAACGTAAGTGGAGGGATACCTATGACTTCGTAAAAGTTGTCCGTCTGTCCGTCCGTTCGTCTGTGTGCACAGTAACTCTTGAAGGGAACGATATATTTGGTGAAACTTGGTGTAAGGATTGTTTAGGTCAAGGGACAGGTCGAGTTTGTAGATCGGCTCTTTCTATCATTTAAGGGTGGGGGTTCAAATTAAGGGGCGAACAAAATATTTTTTTACGGCTAATGAGATAGTCGATCTAGAGGTAAGAAGACATGCTGAACCCGAATATGAGAATAATTTTCTCGCGGGGCAAATAGTTCGCCCGGAATCCGGATAAAACCGGAAAGTTTGTTAAAAGTAAATGTTTTTTCTGAAGTTGATTAGGTGTTCGATTTCGGGGTAAGAAGAAATTCTGAATCCGTTTATCGTTTTCTATCCGGACATAGTTCACCCGGAATCCGGCTGAAACCGGAAAATTTGTTGTAAGTAAAAAGTTGTATCTGAAGTTGATTAGAGGTTCGATGTAGAGGTAAGTAGGCATGCTGAATCCATATATGAAAATTATTTTCTCGTCGGACAAAAACAACTTTTGGCCCGGAATCCGGCCAAAACCTGAAAATTTAATGCTTTATCTGAAGTTGATTAGATGTTCAATATAGGGGTACGGAGATACGCTGGATTTATTAGCTTCAATTTTTTTCGTCCGGAATCCGGCCGAAACATTTGGCAGAAGTATAAAGCAGGAAGTTTTGATCAGTTTTGTCAAAGTAGATATGATGTAGCCTGTAGGTGTAAATACACACAACCTGAATCCATATCTGAACTTGGTTTTCTCGGACCATTATAGCCATTGGCCTGTTTCTAATTCTTAATAGTAAAAATGTTCAAGAAACGTCTGGCGAAGACCGGATGTCTACAATACCAAATTGTCTGGATCAGATAATACATTTTTGGGATCCCTTCGAAACTTTGGTCTTGTTATAAAATGATATTTAAAGCTCGTCAACATTCCATTACTAATTATTCATTTATGGTTCATTATGCTAATGGAAGGAATTAGGGATTCCCGGCTTCGTAGAACAAAGCAACAGAGTGACGGGAGATGAGCAAAGGGCTTAGAGACTCTGAAGTCAACAACATGAAAGAAGCGTAGGATTGCGCAGTTGCGTCATTCTGTATCATGTGGAGAAAAAATGGCGGGGGAAAGTGGAGGACAAATCTTGCTCAGTTCTGATTTCAGGCAGAACAGCCTATTTAAAAGCCATCCTTAACCATCTGCACAATTTTTCTACTGTGTTTGCCCCCATTGTTAATTTTATAAAGAGCGAAAGGAGGACAGAATTAAATCGCTCCTCTGTCTTTGATCCTTTTTCCCCATTTTTTCCCTGAATCTAGAAAACAGCTGTATTCAAGGGCACTGCAGCTGCAGTTGTTTCATATTGTATGGATACTTAGTAGCTGAATAAAACTCCATTTGCAGAACTTTTCATGTCCGTAGAATTCGTTTCAAATCTATTAAGACTATTCATTTGTTTCCTTCTTAAAGAAGGGAAAAGTTTATGTTCCGACTCTAATTTTTTCCATCCAGCGACAGCAGTAAGAAATGAATCTCGAGAAAAGAAGGAGAATTTTAATTAGGGAATGTCTGGTTCTAGCTTTCATCTCGGCTTAACCTCTTAAAGTACAAGTCACAGTGAATACAGTTTATATTCCAACGTATGCGACACCTTTGAAACTCTGTCGGGTTTTTGAAAAGAAAAAACAACAATTATTCTCACATTGTATTCTCACTTGGCGACGTTGACATTGATTAGAAACACGGCAAAACTCGCTAACTGTTATTTCTGGCAAACGAGCTTCTCGGAAACTGTGATCGGGAGCCTGATCCGCCTCGAAAAGAGCCATATCCGGCAAATATGGAAAGAAATGTAGAATTTCCAAATGCAGAAATGAACTGCCAATGTCCTAAAAATAATGGACAGAGTAACGAGGTCCTTTTATGAAAGTATCTGTCAGTTGCGGTCAATTCTGAGAGTTGTGAAAGAGGTATGTTCTAAGATTTGTATTGATTAATTTCGCTTATTTTGTTGTTTCAGAAGTTTGATGGACTTAGAAGTCAGGATCTTCGTCTGGAAGTCGGGAATTATGGTGATGCCAGGATCTCCGAAATGGTGAGTCAATTATTTCTATTATCATAATAAGCTGCTTGCGAGAAGCACGTGTTGAGGCTTTTGCAGAAAAAAAGGCTTTAATTGGGAAAATATAATATTAATCATAATAACACAAGCAGTTTATTCATATCCCGTTTGTATATTACCGGAATCCCAGTCTCGACGACACGAACCCTGATGTCATTTATTTATAACAAATCTAAGACACACACAAAAGCCCAATTCCAAATTTTAAATCTCATAGACCAGCGAACACAACAGATAGGTGGGGAGAATTTATGAAGCAAACCATCTAGGCTTATTGCCCCAGTCCCTGAGTTCCATGTAAGGCCACACCTTTGTTTGATTTTGCTTTTGACCAACAAAAGGATATTCAAACACTCAAGGGTCCCACCGCTCCATATCCTCTTCCGCGAAAATATCTGTTTCCCGTCTTGCGTTTCCAAGGCCGGAATTCTCCCAAACTGGCCTTTTTGGGATCCCAAAACGTAAGTGGAGGGATACCTATGACATCGCAAAAGTTGTCCGTCTGTCTGTAGTGTCTGTGAGCACGATAACTCTCGAAGGGATTGTGATATTTTGATGAAACTTGGTGGGAGGATCCTTTGGGTCAAAGTACAGGTCAGGTTTGAAGATGGGCTATATAGCCCTATATTTGAGGGTGGGGGAGGGGTTTCAGATTTAGGGTCAATTTTTTTTTTTTGAAAGCTATCGAGACAGTTGATTTAGGGGTAAGGAGATATAATCATCTTCGGGAATAAGGGGTTAGCAGTTTTGTCTACTTGGTGTACCTACAATTTGTTTCCTGTGCTTTGTATGGTACGAACTATTTGGTACCACGTCTATCACGAGGACATGGACTCGTAAGTAAGAATCGGTTGCTAGAATCTTTGGTGATGAGGGGTTGCCAACTTCTGCTTGTTGGTATACCTTTTATTTTTGCCAGTGTATTTCATGGTAAGAACGGCACGGTACCATGTCTATCACGGGGAGATGGACTTTTAAGTAAGAATCGGTTGCTAGAAGGGCTTCGCGAGGGGCTTGAAACTTGAAACTTTGATCTGTTTCTAAATATTACAAGTAAAATGTAGTGATCATCTATCTAAATTATATATTTGATTTTTGGGATCCCACCGACACCTTTGGTCTTGTTTTCCGTGCGAACATACGGACCCGCAAAGTGCTATTTTGTGCATTCTCGTGTTCTGCTTAAAAATTCGAACTCATGCTGGGTTTGGATGTTACCTGGACTCGAGCGTATTTCAAACACATGCGTACGTCATTAGACCAAGAACAAATAAGCCACTAGAACCTCCGCCGTTGGTCCCATGCAGCGACTATGGATATCTTGACAAAATCGAGCTGAGCTAGAGGTACTAGATGAGCTTTGAGTAGATCCCCGTCTACTTCCCTCTTCGCCGCTGCACAGCCTGCATATACCAGAGGAAATAGTGCAGGAGGCATGCTGACCCGCTCTGCAGCCCGTCTCGTGTGAAGTCATATTGACAACCAATCGGCTTTTATTTTGAAAATTTCTTCTCCGGGGTTTTACCGCGATATAGCTGTTTGTAGAGGTAACGAATTGTGATGTTCCGCGTAGCTCCTATCATCCGCTCGTTTGCATTGGGCAGGGTATTGATTATAGATTAAATTATATAAGGGAAAATACTAGCACAAAAAACTATAGGCTACACTCATCTGTTCAATTCCGCATGGTCGTATTACTTAGATAGGGGGACGGAGGTTCTGGTGCTTATTTGTTCTTGATTATACGGAGTGTAAGTAAGTAAGTAATATACTTATGACCCACCATTTTCAAAAGCGAAGAAATAATGAAAAAAGAAAATAAATAATGTTATTGCACCATCAGTGGGGACCAGGTCAACAAGTCCAGGTATAAAACAAATTTGTCCTAGGTGGCAAGAATTTCAAGCAAGAAACAAAACAAAAGCGAAAAAAGAAACAAATATTCGGCATGTGTTAAAAGTTAGCATTTAGAACTCAAGCGAGTATGTCATTGCTAGCTATTAAAATGATGATAAATTATTGCTTAAATAATGAATTTAAGAAAACCGCACAGAATGGTGAACAAGGGCTTCAGTGATATTTAATTAACGACCCACAGAAAGGAAATGCATTTACAGTTTCTGGGATCCCAAAACGTAAGTGGAGGGATACCTATGACGTCGCAAAAGTTGTCCGTCCGTCCGTCCGTCTGTCCGTCTGTGAGCACGATAACTCTCGAAGGGAATGAGATATTTTGATGAAGCTTGGTGTGAGCATTCTTTGGGTCAAGAGTAAGGTCGAGTTCGTAGATGGGCCATGTAGCCCTACATTTAGGGGTGGGGGAGGGGGTTCAAATTAAGGGGCAAGCAAATTTTTTTTAAACAGCTAATGTGATAGTCGATTATGGGGTAAGAAGACACGCTGAACACGAATATGAAAACCATTTTCTCGCCGGACAAGTAGTTCGTCCGGAATCCGGCCAAAACCGGAAAGTTTGTTAAAAGTAAAAGTTTTGTTTGAAGTTGATTAGATGTTTGATTTAGAGGTAAGAAGGCATGCTGAACACGAATATGAAAACCATTTTCTTGCCGGACAAGTAGTTCGCCCGGAATCCGGCCAAAACCGGAAAGTTTGTTAAAAGTGGAAGTCTTAATTGAAGTTGATTAGACGTTCGATATAGGGGTAAGAAGGCATGCTAAACACGAATATGAAAACCGTTTTTTCGCCAGACAAGAAGTTCGCCCGGAATCCGGCTAAAACCGGAAAGTTTGTTAAAAGTAAAGTTTTATTTGAATTTGATTAGATGTCCGATTTAGGGGTAAGACGAGATGCTGAATCCGTATATGACAATAATTTTTTTGCCTGACATATAGTTCCTCCGGAATCCGGTTGAAACCGGAAATTTTTTTATAAGTTAAATTTTTATTTGAAGTTGATTAGATGTTGGAAATAGGGGTAACTAGATACGCTGAATTCGTTTTTGAGCTTTAGTTTTTCGTCCGACAAGTAGTTCTGGAATTCCGCCAGAAACCGGAAAATTCGCAGAAGTAATCCAGGATCGTTTCAATCGACTTATAGGGGTAAACACACAAGCTGAATCCATATCAGAACTTGGTTTTCTTAATGATTAGCTGTTTGGCCTTAATCTATTTCTAAATTTTAAGAGTATAAATGTTCATGGAGTCTGGCGAAGACCGGATCTGACGAAGACAAAACCTAATTGTCTGGATCAAATATCGAAGTTTTGGGATCCCATCGGAACCTTTGGTCTTGTTAATTGACAACCCGAAGAAAACATATGCACTCACATTTTTATTTCGATATTTTTGACTCGAAGTTCTTGCTCGAACGGAGGGCAAAGTTTAACAAGGGACTGGGAAATACAAAGCACACGGTTTTAAACAGAAATAAAGTATCATGAGGTCATTTTTTAACTCGGTGTCGTCGAGAATAATAATGACAATAACTGTAGTGCTTCCGGAATGTTTGTTGGTGGTGGCCCCCCATCTTTTCCAGAGCTGCGTCGGAAATCTTTCCTTTCGATCCAGACAAGAATACTTATTTAGAAAATCAGCTCTTTCTGGTGCTTTCGGGGTCACTTTTTCGGGGCTCGACTAAATAGAGGCACGGTGTGACATGGTATGATGCAGGAGGCACGCGTAATATAAAGAGATTAGCAAGTAGTGGAAGTAGACAAGTAAGTGAGAGTTCGTAACTCCAGAGCCTAAAAGAAGACACGTTAGAACACTGTTCCGGCCCCTCACTCTGAAGACAGAAAGGGGTTCCTTTTAGTTATCGTGCCTTTTTTTAGTACTCGTTTCTCCGAGTAAGGATAAAAGTTAACTACATATTTACTACCGGGATGAATCTTATCTCTACTGGGATGAGATTAATCTGAATTAGAGATAGGCCTACTCTTAGAGACAAGATTAATCCCAGTAGCAAAACCTGCAAGGTTTATGTCGTGCCGCGCCGTGCCTCTTTTTAGTCGATCCCGCTTTTTCGCCTGTCTCTGCCGCTTTGGCGGACTTGGTCTGGTGAGATCTACGCACAAATTTTTTTATGTTCAATCACCATTTTTGTTGGTTTATGTTTTCTCTCCTTTTTGTTCTTGATTTGTCTGTTTGTTTTTTTGTATGTTAGTGGGTGGCCCTAGTTGGTCCTTCGTTCAGTTCAATAAATAAATGATAGTAGAACAATAAGACAAATGCCGCGAAGTCTTTCAACTCTACAATAGGTAATCTGAGAATAGGTAGTTTGTATGGTAGTTATGATACGGAGTCGAAAAGAGTGAGCAAAGGTTGGAACCTCAAGCATTTGACGGTCTTTTGCGAGAGCCCAAGCTTTAAAGCGGAACTGAAACGCTATACTATTCCGTTATTTTCCCTCTCAATATCAAGCACAAACACCAGTCCGCCTATTTTCGATTTTTCTTTATAAGTTGTTTTATGCATTTGCTTCTTAGCCAAATCTAACCTCCTCGTGGGAAGTCTTTTTTTCACAATTAAACTCCACCTCTCGCCCCGTTTGTGATTGGTTCTGCGGAGATCAGAGAAAATAGTTGCGTTTTGATCAAAGTTTTTTTCGCCGTTAGCTTAGCCGGTTGCTTACTTTCCGTTTTCGAACGCCGTCGAAGTTCACCGTTTGCTTAATTAGTGTTTTTACGACTCCGGCGATCCTTGCCTGGTCGACGTTCCTTCGACAATTCAAGCGAACTTCGAACTTCCTAGCTGACGAAGTTCGACGGCCAGAGTTTAAAGGACAAAGAAACTGTGACCGGTGACCAAAAACGGTATTTAAATAGAGACCTTTGAGTTTTAAGTTAACTTCAAACTCCAATCGAAAACGCAACTAATGTTTATTTGTCATGTTAGTCGATATTACGCGTTATAGGTAGTGTGCTTTCACATCGAGAGACATTGCGAGAGTTAGTAGTAGGCCTCGAGTTAGTAGCTGGTGATCTGTGAGAGTTAATACATTTCTCGCAGAGAAATTTGAACGATAGCTCTTTAGTGAACCCTTGACAGACAAACTTTTGAATGCATCGAGGAAACCAGACAACTAAAATGAGACGTCATTAATAACTTTTCGAAGTTCATCAAAGCTTCCAAGTACTGTTGTTGGATTTGCGTGAATTTCCGACCAGCCAATTGCGGAAACAAGAGAGACGTGTAACAATAGGCTACCTCCTAGAATCGATACGAATAAAGAAGGCTATCTGTTTTCTCCGAACATCCCCCAAGGGTTTTCCCTTGGCACTGGTCGATATTCCCGAATTCCAGAAAATTCAGATTTTGAAATTCGAAGGTATTCTTCGAAAACCACTCGGCCGAAAACAGTGAAAGAGGCAGCGATGGACCACATCGTTTTCAATTAAAAGACGACTGAGACAGAGGTGTTAAGTTCATTGCTGAAATGAAGGGGGGCTGTAAAATGAAGAGAAGGGAAAGGGGACGGTTACTATTGGGCTAGATAGGTGGATGAGCGATCTTGTGTCTAGAGGGTGGCTGTTTTAAGAAGTGGATGGACAATCAGAAGGGACTTAAGGATTCACAGCACTATCGACTTGTCTGTATTTTAAGATACAGAATCGCTAAATCATGGTCAGTTTGGTAACAAACGCCCGCACAAAAAGCACGGCTACTCTAAATACCCGTTCTCCAGTTTGCTTGGTTTCAGATTCGAAATCGAATTGCAAAGCTGGGCTAATCTTGGCGCATTGTGTGGGCGAACTGACGTGTGAGCGTAGTGACAGCGACCCGAAAATTTGAGTCCGGCCGTTTCGCAGTTCTTCTGTTTTGTTCGCGTTTGCAAACTTTTCTGTTCAACTTCAGTGTATGTTATGTGGGTGATATTAGGCTAAGTTGATTCGTAAAAAAAAAATCATTGTTTAAAATACGACTAAACAAATTTCTGAGGGAAGAAGGCAACGGAGAACAATTTGCTTATATAAGGAAAACATGCAGCCAAAATTAACTTAAAGCAAAAATATCCTATTACCAAGGGCATATGAATTTTCCTTCATCGCTTATGAATCTCAAGCTTCATCACTTCGAAAATTTCGGGCGGTCTGCAATCCGTCTCTGACGTATAAACTGAATGACATTTCCTGATGTCTGACTACAAAATCGTACATACGGTATTTTTGTGTCTTTGGAATGATTCTAAGTTTTGCGGTTTAATTTTTTGGGGGGAATTCGAAATATTTCCTCAAAAGACCCGTTGCTATAATGCCAATGGAACCTACTTCCGTAACTGCATTCATTAAATCTTAAACCAGAAGACCTAAATTTCCGATGTTACATTCTGAACAAGCTCGCTAATCTTTGCACTTGCCGCGATTCACTAGTTTCCATGCGCATTTTGCTCCCGACGAGTTTTCGAGTATCATTCTATTGATGTGTAAAACCGGTTTTCTGAGTTTTTGCCAAGATTTTGCTAGAAGTCAATGAGTCTGGGAAAAAGGCTTAAAACAGTCAAAGCCGTGGATAATTTGTTAAAAGCAAAGCTAAGTTGTACAGTATTCAGATAGTTTGGATATTGGAAAAGTGCGAGGTGTGCTTAATGTTCCTTCAAAGAAAAACACGTTTTGTTGTGCTACGGAGCTATGCGGAAACTCTGGAACCTTGGTATTTATTATAATATTTTAGCAGAGATTTAATCCAAACTGAGAACCGGTAATGCGCATTTTTAGTGCTACTGAACTGTGAAAATAGTGACAATTTTAGCAGAAGTCGAAAGAGATTTTTTTTATAGACATGGCTAGAATCTACTTGTCATTAGTAGTTTGATACTATGTTGTGAAATATTGACATTCAACCACCTGATAACATAGTTCCACCGATTTTTTTTTATTTTCTTTCTTTACAACTTCATAAGGACACACACCATTCATAGTATCAGGGGAACTAGAAAACTAAATTTGGTGTGTTGGGGAAAGGATAGGAGACGGAGCCACTCGCATTGGGTCACTCCATAAGGCTTAAGGTAATTTGAGGTACATGCATAACTATAGTCATAGTATGCCTGTCTACTGTCTTTAGCCACTATTATCTCTACCTTCTGCCATCTCTTGACATTTATCGTCAACCCCACTGGCGGAGAGATAATAGTTGCGTTTTTTGCCTTTTCTCCGTAGGTCGGTTAACCGACCTATTTGCCACTATTGACCGTTTTTTCGTCTCGCCGGTCGGTTCGACTGAGCTCTAAATGGTCTTCCCGTCACCGGCGCCTATCTCTCCAATGAGAATTTTGAATTTCGCGCCGTGCCAAGAGCGTAGGTCGGTTGGATGGACCTCCCGCCTCAGTCCACAGGTCGGTTAACCGACTGGCGAACGGAGCAAAAAAAACGGTTTATAAAAACGTAGGTCGGTTAACCGAAGGAAGAAAACGACTTATAGTGGGAAATCTTGTAGGTCGGTTAACTGGATGAAGGCAAAAAACGCAACTAATGATGCAGAGACACCGTTGCAGTGACATTCCTTGGCAGCCGATCAACGAAAAATCATGGGCCCTTGCTGTTACTATAAACTAACCAAGGCAAAACCCGTTACTTCGTCCACGTGTCCATCCTGCGGTTGTTGACCATGTTGCGACTCCAGTGCTGCCGCGTGCTCAAGCTCCCACTGGCGGCGCTGTTTCTTGAGCTTCTCTCGATGACCGTCAGAGCGTGACGCGTAGTTGACGAGCGCAAACTCCAGCAGCGCTCCGAAGACGAAGGTTAAACAAACGCCTGTCCAGACGTCAACGGCCTGGGAGAATAGGAACGTTAGTCTCGTCGTTACGCCATCATTTGGAGCGGGATATCAGACGCGTTCGTCTCACGTCTTCCCGCAATCCTGTATAAACTTGCTTTTACTTAAATCGTTTACCTTTGCTCAAATCGTTTCCTCTTTTACACTCTAGAGTTGCTCTTGAAAATAGGAAACACTGAAAACACTGCGTGAGGAAATGCCACTTCGAGGAAAAGGTGCTTCGAGAAAAATACACTTTGTGAGAGTTGCATATCAAAGCATTTGGAATTAAAAATTTCGTGTCGTTACAATCCACAAAACCTATTACGCGCGAACTTAACTAGCATCGACAAACAACGTTGTATCTGATTGGTTTGGTTTGTCTAGACCGTACTGCCGGCTGAACCAATCACAAACAACGCGAGGGGCCTCAACTGTGCAAGATTTTCTGTGGGAAGATTGGCTTTAGCCTTAGCCGAACTGGTGATGGCAGTTTCGGTTTTAAGTTCTAACCTTCTATGGATAATCTTCGTGTGTATCTCCGTGCAGTAATCGATTTATTCCCCTACAAAGCCTTCAGTATTCGGGGGGGGGGGGATTAATTCGTCCATCTAAAATACAACTCTCTTCTTCGTAAATCCACTGAAAATTTAATCAGTACCAGAATCGCTTGTTTCGTATTACAACCCAAAATTCGAACACTTCGTCCGAAAGGTTCAGTAATTATGTCTTCCAAATTATCAGCTTCCACGTTAAAAAGCGGGAGGAGATTCGTGTGTCGCCATAGTTCTTTGTTTGTTTTTTGTTCTCTTTTCCATCTAACTTGTCTTCTCTGTTGTCCGAAACGATCGTTGCAGTTCGTTACGAATTATTCTCTTATAATGATCAGCAGTTATTTCTCACTAATCATCTTCCAATTTAAAAAGTCGTCTTATTTATTTGTTTGTTTTTTATTCTCTTTTCCATCTAATCTGTCTTCTCTGTCGTCACTACCTCCGTCGCAGTTCTTTTGATAGACTTGCTTAAGTTTTGTTTTGTCTTACATGAACAGTTCGACGAAATATTTCGTTATAGAGATCAGTATCTATGCCTCCCAAATTTTCATCTTCCACTTTAAAAGTCGCCTTAGCTTCTTTCTTTTTTTTCGTTTTCTTTTCCATCCAGTCTGTCTTCTCTGTCGTCACTGGCCTTCGTCGCAGTTCCTTTGACCGACTTTCTTAAGAGTTTTTCAGCCATACATGAATAATCCGAGGAAATATTTATTTCTAAAAGTCAGTAACTATGCCTCCAAAATTATAATTTTCCACTTTAAGAAGTCACCTTGGTTCTTTGTTTGTTTTTGTTCTCTTTTCCATCCAATCTGTCTTATTCGACGTCACTCAGTTTCTTCATAGTTCCTGTGATCGACTTGCTAAAGTGTTGTCCAGCCTCACATGAATGATCCCGCGAAATACTCGTTATAAAGTTCAGTAATTAGGCCTCCCAGTTTGAAAGCAGGCGGAGCTTCGTAGTTGACATCGTCTTAGTTCTTTGTTTGTTTTTTGTTCTCTTTTCCATCCAATCTGTCTTCTTTGTCGTCACTCAGCTTCGTAGCAGTTCCTTTGACCGACCTTCTAAAGTGTGTTTCAGCCTTACATGAATTATCCTGCGATACATTCCGTTCTTAAGGTCAGCAATTAGGTCTCCCAAATTCTGAGCTTCCTCGTTTAAGCAGGTAGACAATTGTAGTGGACGTCACAGTGTTTTTTTCTCCTTTTCCTCCAGTCTATCATCTTTGTCGTCACTCAGCTTCGTAGCAGTTCCTTTGACCGACCTTCTTAAGTGTGTTTCAGCCTTACATGAATTATCCTGCGATACAGTCCGTTTTGAAGGTCAGCAATTAGGTCTCCCAAATTCTGAGCTTCCTCGTTTAAGCAGATAGACAATTGTAGTGGACGTCAGAGTGTTGGTTTTTCTCCTTTTCCTCCAGTCTATCATCTTTGTCGTCTCTCACCTTCGTCGCAGTTCCTTTGACCAACTTTCGTAAGTGGTTTTCAGTCTTACATGAATGATCCTACGCCTACTGAGGGATCCGATTTATTCATGGAAAAGTTTAGATCTTCCCGTCAGCTCAAATGGCTTTAAGGTAATGAGGTCTATCGGGGTGGATATATCCTTCGTTAGGTCGTTGTCAAAAGATCCGACGGACTGAGCTCCTGTGCACATTAACTGCCAATTATTTTCTTGTGGAATACGGATGGGAGCTGCTGAGTAGGCGATTTGGAAGTTAAACGTCGCAGTTAGCCTAATTGGTCGGAGTGTTTGACAGAGCTCAAACATGATTGGAGAAAATTGGCACTTTGTCGGGAAGGCCTGCTACGAAAATAATATAAAACTTGAGCCGCCAGATGAATGCGATCCCGCAGTTTTGTTATTGCCAGCCAAGTCATGGCTATGAAAAAAGTGCGCAAGCGCTAAAACGTAGGATATTAAAGTAAAAGAAGAGTAGTCGCAGCAGACCCTAGGATCTGTAAGTTCATCTTCCTAACTCAATCTGTGGTCAAGTTAAGAACTGAGCAATCAGGGCCCAGTTGTCCCTGAACCTGTTTGGTGTGGGGGAGGGACGTGAAGAAGGCACACCTAGATCCCAGTGCCAACCAGAATACCAAGTTTTAAACTTTGTACCTCTTTTGGTTCACGATTTTCAAACCCAGATAACGTAAAAACCGAAAAACTGGCTAGAGCGACCGCGAGAGTCGAATGTTAGTACATGAACAGCCCACTAAAAAACAGACGGGATAAATCACTACTTTGGAATAACATCCCCGCGTTACGATAGACGATTATAAGGAGAATCACTGCAGATGGCAGGGAAAGCAAATGTCGTTGCTTGAATACACTATATGACTATCTCTCCTTGCCGCTGCGAAATCTCCGGAAGTATTTGCAGATTCATCTCCGAAACTCACAACCGTGCTGTTACCTAATTATTTCCTAATGACTCGTTATGCTCATGGAATGATTCTATTTATTTATTTATTTAAATTAGGATACGACCAACTAGGGTCAAAAATGACAAAATAAATACGGTAATAAACACTGACATAAATATAAACTGCAAAGAAAATAAAACAAAATTTCAGCACATCAACCTGGAGAGAACCCACAATATAGTAGGCCACCCCACGACAGCCAAATTGGCAAACTCAGCCGCATATGGGAACTCGACATCACCTGAAGGAGAGGATTCTCAGCGCGCAGAATTCGTGTCGGAAGTGATAGAGCAGATGCCCGCCTCACTTCACCGAAAGATGGAAGACCTTCCCCAACAAACATACCTGAAGCACTACAATTCCAAGAGAACCCATGCAACCACTAGATAATTGTTGTATAGGACCCGGAAAGCACTCTCACGCTTCAAGGTCTTTGAGGATTTCAGGTCTTCAAGGATTTTGAAAACCCCGACGTCGCGGGACTGCAGAACAGAGACGCAGGCGATGAGCGAAAGGTATGGATACTCCGCAATTACACACTGAAAGAATTGAATGTTTGCGCTGTTTCGTCACTACTTACGGTACTTTGATGGAAGGTTCGCACGAACTAGTACAGTACTGCATTTCTTAGCACAGTCCAATACAGAAAAGTATTTGGTTTCTTGTGCAGTGTTCTTTTAACCATACTGCAATGGCGCTGCATAGAATCGAAAGTAGCCTTAGTTTCAACTTTCAAGCAGAAAATATATTTGAGGTCTTTTTTAACAATGGGGAACAATAATAAAATTGTCCTTGGAAGTTTGGTCACGTTTCGTTGGCGAAGGAACTTCTGCTCAAGTGACTCGGCGATCATTTTCTGTTTGGAACTCCAGAACTTATCTTTCAACCGAGTTTTGTCCTGCCAACTCCTGTTTTCTAGCCTCGTTGGAAAGTTCTTGCTCAACTTTTCCCAAAAGTGCGGGATATAGAAATTGACGTCAGCCGTTTTCAAGCCGAGGCTTGTTTGTGACACGAACAGCACACTAGCCGTTGGCGTCGATTTCAGCGGAGAAACCTTTGATTTGGTATTTCTCAAATTAGGTGCTAAAATAAAATCTGAAATAAAATCAAACTAAAATAAACATATGTTGTGTTGCTGGTTGTGATTTGTTAATGAATTTTAAAGTAGGACTGAGACAAATTGAAGGGTTTGAAGATGTGAAAAAACTTATGAAAATTTTTAAATTGAGAAAAACTAAGGATGGGCTATGATGTATAATATTATGTAAAAGTGAAAAGAAGTAAAGACGCTAATTAGATGGGTCTAGGCGAAAATCTCCTGGCAGCCCCCCTCGAAATAACCCCAAAAACGGCTACAACCCCCCGGTGCCAACCTCACCCGGCGACCCCCCCCCCGTTTTTTTTGCTGGAACCCTAATTAGATAACCCGGTCGTCATCAGCAGGTACCAGTAGAGTAATTCTTTACTCAGTCTGTGTTGTATCAGAAGAAGTTTTCTTTTACCGGTTTAAATATATATTACTTCCATTTTATATTCTTTTAAAATCTGTAGAAGACTACTAGGCAGTTCGTAGTACAGTCCAATCAGAGCTGGTGGACTCGGACTCTGGACTCGTCTCGAGACGCCTTTTCCAAGGACTCGGACTCGTCTCGAACTCGTCTTTCACGGAGCTGTCCGTCCGCCAGAGCTGTGGACTCGGAATCTGGACTCGTCTCGAGACACCTTTTTCAAGGACTCGTCTCGGACTCAGATTTGTTGGAATCGCAGCAGCTCTGTTCAATACAGACACTGCTTAACTTTTCCGGTATCCTGAAATCTACAAACCCCAACCTCATCATAGAAGTTTGTTAGTATGTACTCGAAGCATTCAAACTTAATACAAAGTTTAGTTTAGCTTATGTATGTTGTTACAGTTTATTTCTTCGATGTGGTGCATGTCTTTGTGGTATTTAGGCTAAATAAACACATATTATTGTTATTATTATTTGGTTTTCTGTGCTGTGTCTTTATGCCGTATTGAAAAGACGCTGCATACTAAAATCGAATATTTGTCTGGCTGTAGCCGGTTTTCAGTTTCCTCGTTCCACTAATATTGGAGTTGAACTGTAACATGGATCGGAATTAAATTTTGGTATTCTTGTACGGTAGGCCATCCGTTCGATTCTGCCCATATTTTGGGATGATATTTTTCTGCGAGAGAACTCCGTTTTCCCTGGGGGGTGGTCGTTGCTAGCTAAAATGTTCGGGGGGGGGGAAAGGTATGTTTTTAAGAAAAATCGACTGTTTTAAGAAAAACGACAGTTTTAAAGAAATATCAACTGTTTTTAAGAAGTTTTGCGGCGCTTAAAGGACACCTGAACGATCCTACCATACTTCCATGAACCCCTCAGATCGTCCTTCACAGTACCGGTACAGAGAAGACGAATTTTTTCGCTCCGTGATTTCGGCGCTATCCACTCTTGAAGTTCTAAGTCTCCCTATGGTGATTCGTTACGACCTCCCAAGACAAATTTAGCGCCAATATTTAAACTGTCATTATCGCATGGATAAACGTACGTTGATAACGCATGGATGGATAAACAGCGCATGGATGGATAAACGCATGGACTGTTACGGCGTGGACTGTTACAACATGAACTGTTACGCATGGACTGTTACAACTGTTACGGCGAGCGTTACGATCAAGACAAGTCGGAAAAACGGCTGAAAATTATAGCACGGTGAAACTTCATCCGATTTTTGTCCGGTTTTCGAGAGATAAATGGTAAGCAGTATGTAAAAGTGGCAATTTAGGGTGTTAGCCTTCATTCAGATGACCTTTAATGTGCCGACTATTTTTGTTTAACGACTGGCCCAAAACATTGGTGGGGGGGGGGACCGCTGGTGGTAAGTACGAAAGTATACATGGTAACCATGGAATAAGGGAGTCAACGCCGTAGAAACCTTACCTTAGTATAGGATACTGGTGGTAGTGAGTTGTTGATACCCGACGTTTGAGTTGCCATGGTAAGCAGGGTTGTCACTCCTAGTGAAACGCGGGCTGGGACGGCGTTGGCATCTAGCCAAAAAGATACCCAGGAGACGATGACCAACATGCAGCAGGGGATGTAGATTTGGATCATGTAGTAGCTGAACTCACGTTTGAAAATGAGATCCACACGAAGACAACTGTATTCACCTGTAAATTAAACCATTATTATATTATTCTTGTTTCTGACCCTTCACTGGCAGAATCTTTATTTTTTCTTGATACAGGGAAATAATAATCAATAATAATGTATTTTGCAAAGTTGATGCAGGAGAACTGACAATTTACAGGAGTTTTCTTTCCGACTTTCCGACGAAGAATTTTTTGAATGTTATAGACATCAACAATTAGCTCAAACCTCAAAATTATATGCAGGATTGGTGCATTTCAGGACCATTTAAGCAAGATAATTAAAAGTTTGTAGTGCTGGTTTGGGTTGGTGGGAAGTTACCGAGCCGTGTGCAAAGTTCACTTGATTGAAAGTTCACCTGTATACTGAATGTCATTGTTGTCTTATTTTTGTTCTTGGCCTAAAAGACTTAATCTATATAACTTGGCTTAATCTATAATACAAAGCAAGAGAAAAGGCTTTCGCCTCTAAATAACTCTAAGAAATTTTGAATAATCGAACTGATCGGAGTTAAAAATCCCATCAACAATGCACTTGAAACTATTGATCGATTCAGCATTAACCGCATCTTCGGTAAGGCTGTTCCAAGGATCAACGATTCTGTTACCAAAACCCAACTTAAAAACTCCCTTGTGGAATCGTGATTTTGCAAGCTTGTACGCGTGCCCCCGATGATGACGGTTAATGCTGAATCTTACTAATCAGTCACTTCAAAATTTTCATAACTTCCATTCATTAATTTGAATGTTTCAATCCGGTCTCCTCTAAAAAAACCTGTATGCAATGGAGGGAAGGCACAACTTGGCTAGTCTCACTTCGTAGGGAAGATCGCGCAGACCTGGTACAAACTTCGTAGCTCTCCGTTGAATTTTTTCGCACGCCTCAATTTCACAATTGTAATATGGCCTCACTGTGGTGTGGCCATATTCAACGACCGGTCGAACCATCGACTTAAACAGAAGCGAGAACAAACCATCCTGCTTAAATGTAAAGGTTCTTCGAATTACACCAAGGATTCTATTAAACTTTTGCATGGTAAGGTTGTAATGTTGAGAGAAACGCTATGTAAAGGCTATCTATATAACATAGCATATTTCCATATTTAATTAAATAAAAAATATATTTTATTCAATTAAGTATGCTCAATAATAATTGTATTATTATTATTGTTTAAATATTTCGCCCTTTCTTGGCGGAATCGAGTAAAGACAGGAATGGCGTTGTGCAGGGGTAAGACTACTTAAAATGTGGAAAGGGTACTAAAATGAGAAAGGCGTACTAAAATGGGAAAGGCTGCACCAGGAGGCTAGCATACTTAAAAGAGGAAAGATGCATTGTTCCTTTCCTCTTTTTTAGGCTCCTGTGAGGGGACGGGCAGCTTAAAATGTGCATCTTCACTTCCAAACTTACTTTTGGTTAATCATACAGTTTCATGGTCGCGAGGGCCCGTGATCATGTATGCCTCAAGGCTTTTGCTTACAAGTGAATTTCTGACGCCATACGTTGCTCGACTAGGTCGTTTACATGGCCGAAATTTCCCGGATTTTTATTATTTTGTTTTGCTTTGAAGCTTGGAGTTTGAATAACAGCTTGAAGAGGACCTTTACGAGAAGGGCCGAAATATTAGTTGAAAAAATCTCAGCTGACATCGATTTAGCGCTGTAAGTTAAAACATAAGATACAAATTATTTTACGGCGCGCGAGGGGTTTACATCTGGGATTGGGACTAATTAGATTTACAGACTCTTGCAGTAAGTTATTTTGTTTATTTTCCCATCTCTCCACTCGTTCTTTTATTCAGTTCCATGCCCTTCCTTTTCCGAACCTTGCTACGAGCCATTTTCTAGCTTTGGTGTAACGAGAGAGCCGTTCTGTAAATTGGTTACCCCGATTTTATATTCCAAGCAACAAAACATAAATACAAAAATAATAATATAAATAAAACATAAGATACAAATTATTTCACGGCGCGCTATGGGTTGACATCTGGGATGGGGACTAATTAGATTCACAAACTCTTGCAGTAGACTATTGTCATTTTGTTTATTTTCCCATCTCTCCGCTCGTTCTTTTATTCAGTTCCATACCCTTCCTTTTCCGAACCTTGCTATACGAGCCATTTTCTAGCTTTGGTATAACGAGAGTTCCGTTTTGTAAATTGGTTACCCCGATTTTATATTCCAAGCAAAACCCATTGCTTAAGAAGCCGAGTTCGGGGAAATCTTGTTTGAAATTCCGGAATATCTGGTTTGAACAATAAGCGTAAGCTGGGAAATTGGAACGCAAAGCCGGCTGGAGGAAGATGCTGTCTTTCCCGGAAACAAAATGGAGCCCATCACGCTTGGGGAGATCTTCTGCGAGTTACACGAAAAGACTTAAAGCACCCACGTAGTGTTTTTGCTAACAAGTTTCAAAGCACTCGTTCCAGTGACTACGCCCAAAATACCTCAACGCCATAGAATTCAAGTGTATAGATCGAAAGCATCAATCACAGCCGTCGAACTACTTACTATTCGGAGCCTAATGATTTTTACTGCAGCTAGTTCTTTCGGCGTTTTTAAAATCGACGTTTCCTAAATCACTGACGTCGACTTTTCTTTCAAGCGCCTTCGATTACTTTTCTTGTTATCCCCCTAGCGAATCGATCCTTTTTTCAATTAGGTTCAAGGAAGGTATTTGTGAGAATGACAGCTGCTGGGGAAGGGGGCTCAGATTCAAGCTCTCTAATAAGGGCCAGAACATTTTCCGAGTTTGGCATGGCAGGTCGCAAGATGGTCCTATTTTGCTTCAAGATATTACCTATTTACGCGACTTTGACGGACAAGGGTTCATAATTATGACCTTTCGGGGCTAAAAATACAGACGCCTTTTTAAGAGCTGTCTTGTTGTTAAAATATTTCGAAACAGTTATTTGACATTTAAACATCGTGAATGTAGTTTTCAGAGTAGAAGTTCATGTTTTCTTATATTTCATTGTAAACCTTTAAACCCTGACTAGATTGTTTGAGATCTACCAAAGAAACTTGGCAACGAGTCGACATTTACAGCCGCGTTCAGTTCACCAACGATTATGTATTACTGTCAATGACCAGCCCTAGATTTTTTTTTCATCTCGTCGTCATCATCTTATACCCATAAAACCCGACGGATTATTTGTTTCGGTTAGGTTTTTCAGTAAAAAAATATAGCAAATGGAATGAAAACCGTTCGTCCATTGCCGTTCGATTCGCCCCACGAAAAGAAAATGGACGTCCCTCTATGGCAGAGCAAAATAACACTAGGGAGTCGCGCCAAGGCCTGAAAAAGGTCACACACACTCGAAAACCAGCGACACTAGCACCATTAGTGATAGAGAACGTCCCTACTGAAACTCAATAAATCGCAGGCGTGCACCAACGCTGGCTCCGACCACTCCGTATTCCGAACAGCAAACAAAAATATACAACCTTCCCTGTTTCCTCGATGTATGCAGACCGCGTCTTAGAGTGCGTTCAGACGCATCGGAAAATTATAAAAACCCGATCGGTACCAAGGGAAAACCGATGGGTTTTACGTGCTTGAAAATAATCCAAGCTCAAAACCCGATGGGATAAAACGTAAAACCGATCGGTTTTTCCCTGTTTTTCCCACCCGTCTGAACGTACTCTTAGCTGTACTAGAACTTTTCGAATCCCGCAAGTCTGTCTCGTTTTGAATATCCCGAGCGTAGAGGGCGGGGCTACGATTAAGGCCCGTTTCCGGTGCATGGAAAGCATATGTCTTGACGCTACTCCCTAGTGTTATTTTGCTCTCCTCTATAGAAGAGGTGAAGTATGCGACGTACGCGTCCAATATCAGTGACGTCTTTATTCGTCAACAACGACTATAGAAAATTGCAGGATAATTTAGATTGATGACTGTAGGTGAATCCAACTGTGCTGACATTTTGTGAAACTATTACTAATTCAGCAAAAATCCTTCGACAGTCTTGAACTCGATTGCCGTTTGTTAATTTTGAACGCAATCTCCTAGTAAATTGTCTTAACCGTTTGTCGCTTATTTTATAAACTGTATCTCATGGCCTACACTCTAAGTTCGTAATAAACCATGTATAGACTATAGCATGTCTATGTATCAAGGCCACATCGTCATTTGTTCACAGTCATTCACATTTCAATAGCACATTAATATCCCTTCGATCTTCTTCCCCCATTATTAGTTTCCTCGGTTTTCGCTAGATGACGTGCAGCTATGAAGCAACAAGTAGAGATTGCTGTGCAAGCTTTTTTGAAATAATAAGATGGCGAATTTGTTATAGTTACGAGTGGGTTTGTTTTAAAATATTTCCAAGTTGCTCAAGTGATTATTTTCACTTTTAAAGAGGAACGGATAGGTTTTTCAGAATGTCCATGGGATATTTCAGCGATGAAGGACTAATGAATCAGTCAGTTGAAAATGGTTGACAGCGTTTTGAACGAACAACAACCTATCTACCACGATTTGTAACTGAAAATCTTCCACTTCGTTTCGAAGTCTACTTTTTTGTCGTTCGCCACATCCGACCTGACAGAAAGACCCATTCCGCCCAGAAACAAGCTGGATCTGTTCGAACTTTTCATAACTTTGGGAAATAAGTGCTTTTGTAGTCCTTCCCACTTACTTCCTAGACAGCTGTGTTATTTCTCCGGCTCAGCTTGTTTGCTTCAGAGAAATCCTATGGACCCACTACTGAAATGATAATATTGATTTTTTAAAAGCCACTCAAAGAATTTGCTCGTGACAAAGACGGTGACAACTGCATTAGCCTTCTGCCTCTTAGGGGCGCAACTTTTTTTTCGTCCTCTGACAACTTCTTTCTTTTCCACACTCGAGGTTTTACGATCAGCAGATCTTTTAGCCCACTCAGTAGTTTGGAGCTATGTGTCTCTGTCGTCTTTACTCCAGTCGTCAGAAGTCCCTCCCCCTCGTCAGATTAGAAGAATCATTGCGTGTATTCGTTGAGCCAAAAACATAGTCTACATATAGAAGTTAAATTAGAAAGTGGTTGTAAAACCCCTGTTGCCTGCTCTGTTCCCTTGCGTTCTTTTCACTTAACATATCCTTCGTAATTTTTGACAGTTAAAGCTAACGAATCTAAAAATCTCTTACCTTAACACTTTAAATTTCTTCTTGGTTTCCCTGTCAGTTTTAGAAATACAGGACTAGTAAAAAAGTGAAAAGCAAAAGACGAGATGACGACACTTTGGAAGAAACATGGTTAGCTTAAACAAAAAATTGGCAGTATCACAGTCACAACATGGACTTTGTCCATTGTATTTTTTCGTTAATTGATTAATTGCTTTAAATAACGTTTTTTTTTTATCAAAAAATAAATTGATCGTGATGTAGATTTTTGATTATTTAAATATTTACTGTTTGTTTTCCTCTAGTATATTTCGAGCGAAAATAAAAAGTAATAATGATATCAACAAATGAACCAATAACTGAAATGAAAATAAATAAGAATAGACCAACATCAGCGCTAACAATGACCTCGCGTGGCATGGATGGGGATCAGCTTACAGCAGGAAAGGAAAGGAAAGGCATGGTCACGAGGAAAGGCTACTAAAAGCAAGCACGCATACTAAAACTAGGAAGCCATACTAAAACGAGGAAAGTTGCACCAGAACTCGAGGGGCTGAAAAACTGGCAAGCTACACTGTGCTTTCCTCTATTTAGTATCTTGTGAGGGGTTGGAAACTAACAAATCTAAACTTCACTGTTCCTTTTTTCATGTTAGTGTACTGTGATGGGTAGAGAATTAACATCCTTAAAGTGCGCACCTTCGCCGCCAAGTAAAAATAAATTGATTCCTTCTGGGTCCGCAACTAACATTTTCACCGGTTCTTTCCTAGTTTAAGAATCGGGTAACATGTAAGCAGTTGACATCCTTGAGGTGCGCATCTCCACGAGAGAAATAACATTTTTATTGTGCAGTGAAGATTAACAGGAATACAGGATAGCATAAAGATGTTAATTTTCTACCCTCACAGGATACTGAAACGAGGAAAGGTATGGTGAACCTTATATGTATTAGTTCAGAACCCCTCACAGGGTACTTAACAAGGGAAAGGCATGGTGCAGCTTGCCAGTTTTTTGCATCCTCGAGTTCTGGAGCAACTTTTCTCGTCCTGGTTTTAGTATGCTTGCCTGCTTTTAGTAGCCTTTCCTCGTGCACTATGCCTTTCCTTTCCTGTTCTGCCTAGAGTCGATCCTGGTATTGAGTTTTTTCGTCGGATAAAGGTTTTTTTCTTAATCTACTTGACTAATGAGAATGGGTATAGGGTAGCCGAAGGGTTCGGATGGGCTTGAATGAATTTATTACCTTATTTGACCTTACAGCATTTACCAACTACAAACTAACAGAACTACTGTACTGTCACTTTGAAACCATATAAATAGTTCCGCTTATCAATAATTAGAAAATCAACCTGCTGGTTGAAATGAACAACTAAGAAAAACTGTGTTACGTAATTGTTCTCGTCTCATCCCAGTGCTGTTTGACAAAACTATCCGTTAAATTACCAAGGCGATTTGGTCACTGACAATATTTCGTGACAACACTGTCAGAAGTTTCATAACAGATCGCGCATAACACTTTCAAGAATAACACCTTTTCACTTAGAAATAAAGTGTCATGACCAATTAAGTTTACACTATTTCGTGCCTAGATCTCCAACAACACTTTCAATTGGTAAAAATACTACACTGTCGGAAGTTGCATAACGACAACAGAAGGCTTCCCGGTTTCAACAGATAAGACTTTGGGATGTTATCGTTTATGTTTCTTTCGTTCCCGTTAGCGTTAGTATATTTACCAATTGACGGTGCTGTTGGAGATCTAGTCACGGAAAAGCGTAAATTTAATTGGTCATAACACTTTATTTCTAAGTGAAAAGGTGTTATTCTTGAAAGTGTTATGCGCTATCTGTTATGAAACTTATGACAGTGAATATTCCATCTGCGTTGACAGTATTCTGTCACTGTGATCAGTGTTGGATCTTTGAAAAAAAAACTGTCCATTAAATTGCTAAGGCAATGAAATTGAACGGCAGATTTCTCAAAGGACCCGGCGTTATCTATTGACTGTCGTTAAATGTTCCAGAATTTGAGAAGCCCTGCCAACAAGTGTGTTTTCCTTTCGGCTCACTTCTGACTGGGACATTCGTGATTCATTATGTCTCACCGCCTGTCCCCACAATTCACTCGCTCAGAATATAGGAAAGCGGGGAATATGGGTCCATCCCTCCGTTTTAGGGATCCCAAAACGTAAGTGGCGGGATACCTATGACATCACAGAAGTTGTCCGTCTGTCTGTAAGCACGATAACTGTCGAAGGGATTGAGATATTTTGATGAAACTTTGCGGGAGGATTGGTTGTGTCAAATTACAGGTCAAGATCGAAGACGGGCTATGTAGCCCTATATTTGAGGGTGGGGGAGGGGTTTCAAATAAAGGGGCAAAAAAATATTTTTTAAAAGCTATTTAGATAGTTGATTTAGTGGTAAGGAGACACGCTGAATCCGAATATGAAAGTTATTTTCTCGCCGGACAAGTAGTTCGCCCGGAATCCGGCGAAAACCGGAAAATTTGTTAAAAGCTAAATTTGTCTTTGAAGTTGATTAGGTGTTCGATTTAGTAGTAAGAAGACATGCTGAACACGATGGTGAAAACCATTTTCTCTCCAGACAAGTAGTTCGCCCGTAATCCGCCCAAAACCGGAAAATTTGTTAAAAGCAAAATTTTTATTTGAAGTTGATTAGATGATAGAATTAAGGGTAAGAAAAGACGCTGAATCTGTATATGACAATCATTTTGTACCCGGACATATAGTTTGTCCGGAATCCGGTTGAAACCGGATTTTTTTTAGAAGCTAAAGCTTTATTTGAAGTTGATTAGATGTTGTTTATAGGGATAAGGAGATACGCTGATTTCGTTTCTGAACTATATTTTTTTTCCTGCGCAAGTAGTTCGCTCGGAATTCAGCCGAAACCGGAAATTTGGCAGAAGTAAAGCAGGAAGTTTCGATCAGTATCGTCAAAATAGATATGGCTTATACAGGTATATCTGAACTTGGTTTTCTCAGATAATTAGCCTGGCGAAGACTGGATCTGGCGAAGACAAGACCTAGTTGTCTGGATCAAATATTAAATTTTTGGGATCCCATCGAAACCTTTGGTCTTGTTAAAGAGAGAGTTCTGCGCTACCGATTTCAGTAGTCAGTTCCTGATAACTTGAGAACGTATGTATTGAGTTCATGTATTGAGTTCAACATTTGTTGAGTGAATCTTCTTACACATTTTGGTGAAATATAACTTATGGGGTAAAATAACAAACGACAAACAAAGGAAGCATGAGAAAGATCTTAGGTTGGGAGGACACATTCACGCTTCAAAGTTGTTGCGACCAACAGATTTCTGTGTAGCTCTTAAATTTTGGACCTTTATGTTTAAGTCATGTTGCTATTTTGGCCACGAAAATTTATATACGAAGTAGGTATTACTGGAAAAGTACTACCATTCCTCACATATTAAAGTACGGATCCGGTCTTGGACTTGATTACCGTAATCCAATGTTCAGCTTTTGTTTCATTCAAACCCATCCGAAGTTGTGTTCAAGGCTGGACAAGATGTCCTCAAAGATTTTTGTGCTGAATAGCTTCACATTTCAAGCAAGGAATAAAATAAAAATTAAAGAACTCATTTGAAATAATCGCAATGAATAACTGTTTGCAAGTTGATATTAGGTAAATTATTTACAGATGATTCATTCTCATGGAAAGAAATTTATCTTTTTTGAATGTACTTTAATTGTTTGCCTTTAGAACGGGAGGCATTTTTAGCAACGGGATCTCCGCAATATCAACACATACAACCCCCTGAGTAAAAATATGTATAGGATACATAGCGACTTCCGGTCTCCCCCTGGATCCCCATGCGCCTTACGATGTCCAAGCTTAGACGAACCAAGGTCTTGTTAAGCCAAGGTCTGTATTATCTTTGTTATTACTACTCATTAGGTATTTAGCATTATTACACTGTCAGAAGTTTCATAACACATAACACAAGGAAGCTTGGTTTCAAGAGATAACACTTAAAGTTTAACTGAAAAGCCAACTTATCTTTGTATCATTTAACTGAATACACTGCATTAGTTGATTGTGTTAAGGGATTTTTCATATTTTTCACTACTTGCACTAGAATGACGTTCAGAATATCTACGGTCGTCCTCACAACGCAAATTTCTACTATGATGCAGAAAAGTCGAATCTGAATACATACGCGGCTTTTCAGTAACCAGTGATCAGCTTACGGAAGGTAGCTCACTGCGTGAACACTTATTTTTCGTAAATTGTTTTCGTCAAGCATTTAACTCAGATACAAGCGCGTAGAGTATACAAATCAGACAAGGAAATTCCACTACTTGAAAATCGATTATTCGTGAATAGCGGAGCAACGAAGTAACGCATTTTCACCCGGTTTTTAAGCTTCTTTAAGTGAATAAGTGATGGGTAACTAGATTATCCTATCTGAGCCCTTTTCAGTTAAACTTTAAGACGTTAGCTGTTATGTTTTTCAAACGTTACGCATTAAAACGCTGTGCATACAAGAAGTGTTGAAACACCGCTGAAAACACATCTGCTGACTTTTTTGTTTGTCATCATGATATCGGAAAAGTAAGTAGATGCATTTTCGGCGGTTTTCCGGCTCTTCCTGGGGGACATTTTCGCGTGAATGGCTGTTGAGCTCGACATCTACGCGAAAATGTCACTGGATGATGCCATCCACACGACGACGGGTTGAGACAGAGGAAGATGTCATTTTCCTCTACCCGTTCAACAGAGCTCGAGGAGCATCGTTGAACGGGAGAGACACATTCAGCTGGATGGTGACGTCAAACGTCGAGCTTTTCACGCGAAAATGACCCTCGAGCTGGATGGTATCAACGCGAAAACACTGCATAACGTTTGCAAAATCATAACAGATAACATACTGAGTGTTACCTATTGAAACTGCGTATCCCTGTGTTATCTGTTATGAAACTTCTGACAGTGAAAAGCCTAAAAAATTATATCTCTGATGGAAATCATCTTTATTTGTCTGTAGGTTCAGAAGCTCTTCGAAGCCATTTCCTGTTCTAAAACTTGGCAGTTATCTTAATCTTATACATACAGAAACATGTTACAGAAACGAAAATCGCACGTCATCTGGTTTTTCGGTCAAATTTACCGGTCCGAAAATATGGAATTATCTACCAAATACCTTGAAAAATGCTAATAGCATACCAGAGTTCAAAAGTCAGTAAAAGTTTCTTATTGGATAATATTGAATTAGATCCTAACTTTTTCTACCGATAGTTCTCTATGTTTCGTTTTATTATTTACGTTTATTTTCTTTTCCCGTCTTCTTCTTTTCTTTTTTCTTTTATTTTTCCTTGTATTTCTTTTCTTGACAGATGAATAAATACCTGTCACCCGTTACGGGCAGTGCTCACTTAGGGTATAGTTAGTTTACAATGTATGATTTGCTTTTTGTTAATAAATAAACTGAATTGAACTGAACATAGGAAGCGCAAAATTTGTTGTGTCGCTTGTCTGTGTTTAAGTGGAATACTCCCTTATACCTTCCATTCGTTGAACGTTGTCTTGATCCTTCGACTTGAAGTAAGCACCAGCAAATTGCCTATTATGTTTTTATAATCGTCAGCTGAGAGGCTTTCTAATTTCATGACAAACCATGAAAATGGGAAAGTTCCAGTTTAATAGCCGGCAGTAAAGGGCCAATATAGGATTATTCTAGATATCTTACCTGCAAGTTGACAGCCAATTAGATCTTTGCAGTTTCTTAAAGGGCAGTTGAGATCTCCTCTGTTCCAAATCCGAGCTTGCAACCAGCCCTGCGTTGTCGTATTAAGTCAGTTGGTTCGGCAATATTGCCTTAGAAGACTATATAGGGTCATGAACTGACATTATGACTTCCCTGACTCGATCCAGCTACTGTGGTGAGGGGTTGAACTGTGTTCCGGGAGTTTGTTGGCATGCAGGAGTACCCTGTGAGTGGAGGGTGGGGGCGAAATTTGGTTAACAGACCTACACAAGCCGTAGGTCTTCCAGTTGCAGTTCCGACTGGATATGAGGACGGAGTAGTGTGTTGAAGCATGGTTCCAGTAGCTGCAGAATCTAGCGTCGTACAAAGCCGATCGTTTGAACGTTGAAGCTGCTATGTTTGCAAGCTGTAAGCCGTACGGGTGAACGAATGAAATTTAGAAGGCAGAATATTCAAAATTCTTGGATGTGCCAATTATAGATCCGGGCGGGAGTCTGTCAATTAGGTCGTGTTGGAGGGGGTCTGGGAAATCTTAAGGGCCGAAGAGATAGAGGGATCGGATCAGGACTAGATTTGGTAGACCCGACCACTATGGGGGGAGTTGCTCTGCGGAGCTTGATGACCATATGTTCTTTAATCATGCTTCCTGTCCGCAAAATGCTCTACATATAACGCCGGTCCTTTCAGTTTCATAAACGAACTGATTTTTTTTTTTACTCTTCACAATTTTAACCACATGTAAAATTCCAACCTAAACCAAATTACTACAAATAAAAACAACTTCACAGACACAAAACCATGGAAACTGCAACTAGTTATTTTTCAAACCCCAGTTTTCAATCTACAGAATTTAATTTCAAAATTCCTTTTAAATTTCCTCTTGATCTTTCTATCATACTTTTTTCCGATTCCTGAGCAAGGGCTGAGTTTATAAAGTCTTACCTGTATTAGTTTTACTGTTGCAGTAATCTGTATAGAATTTTTCCAGCGTGAATCTTGGCAGCTGGAGGTTCTTGTTGACCTGAACTGGATCCCCGTCGCGCCACAGAAAAACAAGGTCATCTGTTGTCCAGCCGTCTGAAACAAACATTAGCGAAATAACGTCTTGTTTTTCTTTTGTCGCTGGGATACTCTTACCTCAAGCGTGGCTAATTCTTTAGCATGGATTCTTTTCGTGGTTATTTATGCTCTCGCTAGCTGACTTTGACAGACGGGAAATATCTGCAAACATTTTTTGCCACATGGACCCTTTCAGAACAAGTCCAGAGAATATAAATAACTGGGAAAAGATACGGGCGACATGCGTAATGATCTGGATATTCTGGTTAAGTTCTTGACGTGTGGAAGCAGAGGTGATAAACTTTTGACGACCAAAATCTCGGGGCAGTTAATGTAAGTGTCACTTTTTTGTCGTTTTGTCTAAGTAGCGCTATAGCCGAGTGTCGATCTTTTTTAACCAGTCATTTCACACCCGCACATCGGACAGAAGTAATTACTGGATTTCTGCCTACCATTATCAATATATCGCCTCTAGCCCCAATTGACGGACCACCCGGCAGTATTTCAATGATTAAGTATATGATTATTAATTAATGTTGGAAGTTTGATAACATTTAACAAACAAATTCGCAATTTCAACGGACAATACTTGGATGGTATCCCAGTACTACAAAATCGTTCATCCGTTCTGATCTTTTATGTGTTATTTCTGTCCGTTAAAGTAACATTGCGAAAGCTGTTTATGGTTGTGTTCATGAAACCTAACGGAAGTTCAGAACACAATTTGTCTGTGACGTTAAAGGACCCGTCTTGCCATTCGGCCTTTCATATTATCCCTAGCTCCCTTATGCATTGTTCAAATAGGTGTAATAAGCTTAAGAGCGCTATACGCGATATTTACGCCTTAATACACACGCCCGTTCAAATAGGCAACCCGAGAGGTCCTTATCAATGCGAAGTTCGGTGTTGCAACGTTGATAAAATTTTTCGAGCTCTAAAAAGATCAGAAAAGGTTCTTAATACTACTTGAAATACAGGAGTCTGATTTGACGCCCATTATATTGTAAAAAAGCTATTAAATTAACGGAAGGACAGCATTAGACCTCGAACCAGCAATAAGCAGTCGTGATAGAACAAAAACTTTCGAAGAAAAGTTGTTTCTTTAGCTTCCAGCAAATTAGAACTTTCGTGCTTCCTTTGGCAACCCTGACGACGCTGCTCCTCTCCTCGGCCCGCTGGCGGAACCAACCAAGCGATCTGATTGGCCCTGCATAAGGGAGAATAGGACCGAGCTCTATTCTCCTTATTCGCCTTATTACAGGGCGCTCCGAAGAAAAGAGGAATCTGTAATACAGCTTATACGCCATATTACACCTTACTACACCTATTTGAACAATGCATTACGGCATTATAAGATTCTGAAACCCCCGCCTTTTGCCGTTGTCTTGTTTTCTACCTACGACGTCTTAGCGCTTTTTCGGCCTAGCCGGGTTTTGGCAGCCACGCAACACAAGCTTCGCCTAAAGCTGCAAGGTCCGTGAACGACTCTTTCACAAATAAGGACATGAGAAGCTTCAAAGTATTATTTCATCAGTACACCATCAGTACACCTTCCGTTTAGGACTTTGTTTTGCTTTGTTTTGCCACTGTTTAACCAAGGTGCGTTCTGGTTTAAATATTTTGCGTTCAGCCGCCGCGTCGGAGAGAGGGAGGATGGATAGAGTCGACAAGCACTAACAAGAAAATCGCTAATTTCTCGTTGAAAGTAATGGTGTTTTTGAAAACGATATTTCTGAGCCATCTTATCGTGAAAAAATCATTTCTAGTAAGAGTTGTGCTTTAACAGATTGTCTGTTGAAGTTGCGCGTCCCTGTGTTAGATGCCATGACACTTCTGACAGTGCTGTAAACACTTTTAATAAAGAGCGAAGATCTTCTTTTTAGGCAAACTATAATGAAAAAAAAAATAGTAGACCTTGCAGCAAAAGGAAAGTCATAATACACACAAAAAAACGCACAACCGAATCTGAACCGTCAGCTCATATAGAAGTTCCGGCTCCGAACCCGCAAACGTAACAAAGAAAAAGCAACAAATAGTTGTTAGCATCTTGAAGGCACAGGTGAAGTAAAAAAAAAAAATAGTTTAGGACTTCCTCTACTTTAAGTGGAGCGGAAGGCAGAGTACCTTCTTTCGCCTAGTTGCCACGTGTACGCATCCCTACGAGAGCGAAGCTTCTCTTCTTTTTTCCAACTGAATCCTAATCCTTTAATTTCCCTCTCGTGAACCGTAATCGCCTTTTCTCCGTTGACTTGCTCCATCTGGCTCTCAAACTTAATAAAGCTGGAGCTCTGGTCTCAAATGTAACCTTATGACCTTTTTAGATGTCGTAAAAATATTTTCATCACCAGGAAACTACCGTGATGAGCCTGGAAACTGAATTACGATCTCTAATCCTAATGAAATCTCGAACCAAGAGCGTTCGTTTTATACGAAGGCCTTCCAGGGATTTCCCCGAGGGCATCCGGTCGTCACAATAGTTCATACCAGGTCCGTATCCAGGAATTTATTTCGGAATGGGTTTTCCCCGCGGGTCGGACGTAGTCCATAGCAAAAAGTACTAAAAAGATTTAGATCAGAGGTTCAAGTCCATAAAAAACGATTATTTTGCATATTCGGAGGGGGTTTGAACCCCTAACCCCCCTCTGGATATGGCCCTGGTTCATACGGTCGATTTTTCTCTCACTTCTGTCTCTGCCTAGATCTGCTAAGCACGAGGTTTCGTCTTTGCCAGCTTTCGACGATTCAGTTTTGTTTAGGCTACTCATTTTGGTTACTACAACCAAAAATAGAACCTCCGTCTTTGGTCCCATCCAGCGACTATGGATACCACGATAAAACTGAGCGGAGCTAGAGGTACATGCTGTGAGGTTTGAGTTCATACCCGTCTACTTCCCTCGACGCCGTTTAGTGCTGGGCGATATTCGATACGATAATCGAAATATCGATATTATTGAAGAATATCGATATTTCGATATTGACTTTTCAAATATCGATATTTTCGATATCGAGGGGTTGCTCACTCCCCAAACCCGTGTACACCGGGTGCCGGTGCCGGGAGGTGCCGGAAGGTGCCGGGAGGTGCCGGGAGGTGCCGGGAGGTGCCGGAAGGTGCCGGGAGGTGCCGGAAGGTGCCGGAAGGTACCATCCAATTTAATAGTCGGTGTTTAAAAACCACAAAGTTTATTAATAGTGCATTAAATACAAATGTTTAAAAAAACAAGAGCTGTAAGCTCATATGGCACTTGCAAGTGTTGAGATGTATTATTTGATCAAAAGTAATTTTCGACTGTGCGGTTCAGATGCGCACTTTAAGGGAGCTAGAGAAAAAGTATTTTATCGTTGAACTTGGCTGTAATGATGCGCACTTTAAAGGCACTAGAAATTCATCTGTAAGGAAGACCCTTGAGGCAAAAACGATAGCAGGCTCTTAGGGATCATTGATATATACGTATGATCAAAAGTATTTTTTTTTCCACTAATGCGGGTAAAATGCGCACTTTAAGGGTGCAAGAAATTATTTTTTTTTGCAAAACCCTTGTGGGACAACTGATCATTGGTTGAGATGTATCGTTTGATAAAAAGTACTTTTCGACCTTAGTTATTAAATTTCACTCGAATCCGATCACCCGTTCCAAAGTTAAGCATGGCTAAATATTCCGGATTCCCCCTCCCTCCGATCCCCCCACGACTATCGGATCGAGTGAATTTTTATTTACAAGTCAGTTTGATCGGGTCCCTGATACGCCTCCCAAGTTTCGTCGTGAAAATCCCAAAAACCGTCATCACCAGAATTCCGGGAAACTCCCCTCCACCTCCCCCCCCCCCCAAGTGTCCGGGTCCAGTCCAAACGTGTAAACGATTTATCTGGAGCAGATTCTTGTTCTTCCCAGCAAGTTTTACTCCAATCCCTCCATTATAACCGTTTCTCGAGATTTCCGGTCTTCCCCCACCCCAACTCCCCCATAGCTGTCGAATCCGGTTCGGACTTCAAATGGAACATCAGAGATATGTCATTCATTCAGGTATTAAGTTTCGTCCCAATCCGATCACCCGTTCGAAAGTTACACAACACTCAATTTTCCATATTCCCCCGCACTGCACCACATATACAAACCCCTTTGACCCTCGAATGCACTAGCTCTTTCCAATGTTAACAGAGTGATCCGATGCAAAGAGTGACGTCAGGCCGCGCGCAGACCTACTAGTGTGTAGAAAGGGGTAGGGGTTTTACAAAAACTACTAAATTCTCAGGATTCCCCCGCCCTCTACTCCCTCCACGGTGGTCGGATCGGGTAGTGACTCTTTGCAAGTTAGTTTGGTCGGGTCCCTGATATGCCTGCCAAGTTTCATCGTCCTAGCACATCTGCAAGTACCCTAACTCGCGATCACCGGACCGACCGACCGACAGACAGACAGACCGACCGACGGAAAAGTGATCGGTATATGGCACTTGAGCGAAGCTGCAAGTGCCATAAAAACTTTTTTCATCAAGAGAAGAGATACAGTGATTACAAAAACTTGAAACGGAACTAGCCTACAGCGACTAGGAGCTCAAGAGCGAATGCTCAATCTATTTTATGTGTAGAAAAGGAACATCTTTACTGTGTATTTTGAAAAGGAACAAGACCAAAGGTTTCGATGGGATCCTAAAAATTTAATATTTTGATCCAGACAACTAGGTCTTATCTTCACCAGATCCAGTCTTCGCCAGGCTAATCATCTGAGAAAACCAAGTTCAGATATACCTGTATAAGCCATATCTATTTTGACGATACTGATCAAAACTTCGTGCTTTACTTCTGCCAAATTTCCAGTTTCGGCCGAATTCCGAGCGAACTACTTGTCCAGCAAAAAAAAGATAGTTAGAAACGAATTCAGCGTATCTCCTTATCCCTATAAAGAACATCGCTAATCGACTTAAATAAAACTTTAACTTAAAAAAAAAAAAATTTGGTTTCAGCCGGATTCCAGACGAACACATGTCCGGGAAAAAAAATAATTGTTATATACAGATTCAGCGTCTCTTCTTACCCTTAAATCTGCCATCTAATCAACTTCAGATAAAAATTTTGCTTTTAACAAATTTTCCGGTTTCGGCCGGATTCCGGGCGAACTACTTGTTCGGAGAGAAAATGGTTTTCACCATCGTGTTCAGCATGTCTTCTTACCTTACAATCGAAAATCTAATCAACTTCAAATAAAACTTTTGCTTTTAACAAATTTTCCGATTTTGACCGGATTCCGGGCGAACTACTAGTCGGGAAAGAAAATGGTTTTCACCATCGTGTTCGGCATGTCATCTTACCCCTATATCAAACATCTAATCAACTTCAAATAAAACTTTTGCTTTTAACAAACTTTCCGGCTTTGGCCGGATTTCGGGCGAACTACTTGTCCGGCGAGAAAATGGTTTTCACCATCGTGTTCAGCATGTCTTCTTACCCCGTAATCGACTATCACATTAGCTGTTTCAAAACATTTTGATTGCCCCTTAATTTAAAACCCCTCCCCCACCCCTAAATATAGGGCTACAGAGCCCATCTACGAACTCGACCTAACTCTTGACCAAAAGAATCTCGCACCAAGTTTCATCAAAAAATCTCATTCCCTTCGAGAGTTATCGTGCTCACAGACGGACGGATTGGACACATTCGCGAATTTCTTCCTTTCAAAGTAGGTGTTGATTGTTATGGTGCAAGTTCATCGGTTATAGTACTTTCTTTTGACGCTAGACAGCGCCATTTCATCCTAGACAGGGTAAAAACTGACAAAAGTGGAAGGTGCTGGGAGGTGCCGGGAGGGTGCCGGGAGGTGCCGGGAGGTGCCGGGAGGGTGCCGGGAGGTGCCGGGAGGGTGCCGGGAGGTGCCGGGAGGGTGCCGGGAGGTGCCGGGAGGTGCCGGGAGGGTGCCGGGAGGGTGCCGGGAGGTGCCGGGAGGGTGCCGGGAGGTGCCGGGAATGAGTGTACACCGGGTGCCGGAGAGTGAGCAACCCCTCGTTCGATATTTACAATACGACCTGCAACAGGTCTGCTATTCGAGATTTTCAGAATAAAAGCACGAATTTGGATTTCAAAGTTGAAACAAAACCATTTTGTTGGTACTTTCGGTAACAAATTAGATGTTGAACTCAGTGTGGCGACCTTTCACAACAGAATACAGAGTTAGTATTTTTATTCTTCTGCGCATTTATTACCGGAAAGTACAGGTAGGCTATCCATAGGTAGCAAACCACCTTGGGATTGCTATTTACCTATTCAGGATTGTCAACAACTGGGATTTTAGATCAAATTATAACTGTCTAATGTGAAGTAGTAATGTGTAATGTGAACTAGTAGAATTGTCTGTTATTTACTTCCATCCACATTATGTACAACTGAAGACCACAATGGCCAACGATTCAAAATCTTCTTTCGGAAAGGAAAAACTTGGACATGCAACTCTTTTTTATTGTGAATGTTTGATTTCGGTCTTTTTGTTGGCTTTAGTTCTAATTTAATTTTTTTTCGTGAAAAAATGTAGCGGTATAAACATTTTCAAGTGTGTCAAATATCGGTTTTCGATAATCGAAATATCGATTATCGAATTTGAAAATATCGAAATATCGATATTTCGATAATCCTCAATATCGCCCAACACTAACGCCGTTGCTCATACGAGGTGAAAAACGGAAGGATGCTTGCAGGCGTGGAGAGCCCTCTCTATAGCTCGTCACACGTGACGTCAGTATGGCAGACAACCAATCAGCTGTAAAGGACGACGCAGACGGCGTTCGGATTCTTCTGCGGAGTTTTACCGCGATACAGCTGTTTGTAGAGATAACAATTATGATGTTGTGCGTAGCTCCTCCTCCGCTCGTCTGCATCATGGTATATTCGACATATATCGTCTGCATCAGAGTATATTCGACTCTGCATGGTCGTATCACAGAGATAGGGAGACGGAGGTTCTATCAGATTATTTGTTCTTGCTACAACCTAAACTCAGTAATAAGGATGTTGCTCACCCCTGAATGGGTATTCTTTCCTGATGAGATGTGTATCAGTCGTTGTCTTGTTTTTCTTTTTTTCTCCCATACTCCATATTTTTAACCTTTGTGTTGTTGATGGGTATATCATGTGTTGTTAATGAAATAAACATTTCGTTAATTCGTAGGCCTGTATATTTTACTATACAAAAAAATATTACGGAAAGATAACTTTTGTCTTTTCCGTTCACTACTTAGAATGTCATAGCGACTTGCGACTTGGTAGAGTCGAAGCAAATTTTTAACTAGACTTACGTTGCCTGTGCAACGTGAAGTGTTGCGGCAACCTTTGTCCGGCTTCGCCGACTAAATTTGTACAAAAAAGGATCAAATACCGCCTCCTGTTTCTAAGTGGTAAAAATTTTCCCTTAGACTACTCATTTAAGCTTATGGTATTTCAGTCAGGTCGGTGCCATGCAGAGCTGCAGGCGTCGACGGGATACTCGACTTAAACTGCGCGTCAAAGGACACCTCCCACTAAATGGTATTTCTACTCAGATGTTCTAAAATAGTTGTCAAATTTACAACTAAGCTATGCCTAAAGAATATTAAACACGGGCTTTGGCAATTTTTAGCCTCTCTCCATGTCCCTTGCCTTGGATGACAATCTTGACAAAATTTGCAGAACCGGTATCCGGACAAACAAGCTCCTCGGAAACAATGGTCAGGAGCATGATACGTCACGTAAAGAGAACAAACATGACAAGCGTGATAATCAGTGTATGGATAATAGAGGAGATAGGATCCACTTACGAAGTGAAGAATCTCGGGAACGAGAGTAAATGGAAATACTACTGAAGCAGAGTGAAGTACTATCACAAGTACGACGTTTAACATTTCATTGACATTTCGTTTAACATTTCATTACGCGTAGCAACCTCTGGTTCATTGACGGAAATAAAAACTTCATCGGGAACTTCGACAAGTGTAGAAACTGCATTAATTCGTGCAAATATGTATTATCTTTTACTTTTATCTTATTTGTACTAATGTTGTTTGTATTAATAGGGAAACGGCTTTTCAAGCGCGAAACGATCTTGTGATTCACGGTATTCCTTTTGTGACAGCACATTATTTTCTTTTTTTTTTTATTCCATTTGGAATCCGTACATCGTTTTTGTTACTTCCCTATAGTGCCGATTTCCGCCAATTTATTCCACATGAAATTTCAAGCTTCCACGTTGAAAGTGTTACTCGGAAAGTCGGTCGCAAATTAAAGCTGAGAAACATTTAAGCAAAAGTTCGGAGGATAATCGATTGCCTCCCCCCCCCCTCCAAGAATGATGTCAAGTAAGCGCGTTCCTAGCTCGTTCATCACTGGCAAGTTTGAGTTTTATGAAAAGAAAAATTTGATCGATGAAGTGTAGATAAGAACTAGAAAGTAAGAAACCTAGCCGATCACTCATGCCAAGGGAGTTGAATGTAACATGAAAAGATTGCAAAGTTATCTTAAAAATCCCGCGAATTTTTCTTGGGAAAACACATTCTCCTCAGAGCTACACCGCAGCCGAAGATATTTCCAAACTCTTATTTTGACTCAAACGCTTAGAACAATACACAAATTCGCATCTTGTCTTTTCTCCTTAGAGCTACACCCCAGCGGACACTTAGCTGTCTATTCTCGCCGTCCCTCGGGGACGAGTAGCCTACTGGAAGAGGTCTTGGGTCTTTGGGATTGGGGCACGTGACGTCACGCTCAAACGTATATCAGCGAAATGACAGTGCTATTACACTATTACGACTTCTCAGTCAGCGAAAACGCTGGATTGGTTGGACAAAACAAACAGAAAACTGCGAAATGAAAATTGAGCTCTTCAGCTGTATCTGACGGTTCTTTATTTTTTTTTTTTTAAGACGAGCCGGATCGCCGCTTTTTCAATGCCTCCATTCAGCACGAACGGGGAGATGTTTGTGATACAGCTTATCTGAAAGATGACCAGAGACGGATGCCCGGAGCAGCTTTGGAAGTTTAGGAGGCGCTAAGGTCTAAGGTAAGGTCATCATCCTCTGGAAGTGAATACTGGAAGATCAGATCGAAGAAGAATTGAGGGCGAGGGCTACAACAGTTCTGAGACTAGGGGTGACATATCAGAAGTTTAAGAGGAATTAAGGTCTAGGGTAAGGTCGTCAGCCTCTGGAAGTGACCACTGGATGATCAGATCGAAGAAGAATTGAGGGCGACGGCTACAACAGCTCTGAGACTAGGGAGACATCTCAGAAGCTTAGGATGAACTATGATCTAGGGTAAGGTCGTCATCCTCTGGAAAGTGACTACTGGAAGATCAGATCGAAGAAGAATTGAAGGCGAGGGCTATAACAGCTCTGAGACTAGGGGTGACATGTCAGAAGTTTAGGAGGAATTAAGGTCTAGGGTAAGGTCGTCAGCCTCTGGAAGTGACCACTGGATGATCAGATCGAAGAAGAATTGATGGCCAGGGCTACAACAGTTCTGAGACTAGGGAGACATCTCAGAAGCTTAGGAGGAACTATGCTCTAGGGTAAGGTCGTCATCCTCTGGAAAGTGACTACTGGAAGATCAGATCGAAGAAGAATTAAGGGCGATGGCTATACCGGCTCTGAGAGACATCTAAGAATTTTAGGAGAAACTAAGGTCTAGCGTAAGGTATTCAGCCTGGGTTCTGCCTAAAACCGCCCCGGCGAACCCCCCCGGACAAACCCCCCCGCCAAACCCCCCCCGGCTAAACCCCCCCGGTACCAAACCCCCCCCCCCCCCGACCAAAACCCCCCCGGTACCAAAACCCCCCGGTACCAAACCCCCCCCCCCCCGCATAAAAAAAGACGGGTATGTATGAGTAAAGTAACTGTTAGGTAGAGAGTAAGAGAAGAATAGACCCCCCCCCCGGTACCCCCCCCCCCCGAATCCTTAGACACTCACACATATTTAGACTGGGATTTACTGGGCAACAAAACGAACAACCATGTGACAGTTTTACCATTGACAAGCACGAAGGTGAAGCGCTGATAGAATATTTCTGGGACTATCTTGAAAGTGCTATCACAAAACGAGCTCAACATTTCCCTTGACCCAAAGGATCCTCCCATTAAGTCTCATCAAAATATCTCATTCCCTTCGAAAGTTCTCCTGCTCACAGACGGTAGGACAACTTTTGCGGTGTCATAGGTTTTCCTCCGCTTACTGCCCATCTCTGAGTTTCTGGTATGAATCAGGGATAACTAAAGAGCAATCAGGCAAAGGGAGCTTCACATTGCACCAATGTGTGGCATCCTAACTGCAGCTTCCTTGCCAAGAAGGAGGAGGCATTGGGAAAGGATTTGTTGGGGGGGATCATTACACAGAGTGAAACTGGCTTTGATTTGATCATTCACATTTAACACCTCACTGACAACAGCTTCAGTTAATGAATGCGGGTGTTTGGTGACTTCAGCAAAACCATCAACCTTCACCTTCGCCTTACACTCTCTTTGTTTATCATTGTTCTGATACCCACTGTACTTCAGACATTATTGTAGAGTCAAGTTTGTGAAAGAAGTTTATTTACTCTTACTCTCTAACTACCAGTTACTCTACTTATACCCGTCTTTTTTATGCGGGGGGGTTTTGGTCGGGGGGGTTTTGGTACTGGGGGGGTTTTGGTCGGGGGGGGTTTGGTACCGGGGGGGGGGTTTGGTCGGGGGGGTTTTGGTACCGGGGGGGTTTTGGTCGGGGGGGGTTTGGTCACGGGGGGGTTTTAGCCGGGGGGGGTTTGGCGGGGGGGTTTTGTCCGGGGGGGTTTCGCCGAGCCTGGGTTCCGGCTAAAAAAAACCCGGCGAAAACCCCCCCGGACAAAACCCCCCCCCCGCCAACCCCCCCCCCCCGGCTAAAACCCCCCGTGACCAAAACCCCCCCGACCAAAACCCCCCCGGTACCAAAACCCCCCGACCAAAACCCCCCCGGTACCAAACCCCCCCCGACCAAACCCCCCCCCGGTACCAACCCCCCCCCGCATAAAAAAAGACGGGTATGTATGAGTAAAGTAACTGTTAGGTAGAGAGTAAGAGAAGAATAGACCCCTCCCCCCGGTACCCCCCCCCCCCCCCCCCCCCCCCCCGAATCCTTAGACACTCACACATATTTAGACTGGGATTTACTGGGCAACAAAACGAACAACCATGTGACAGTTTTACCATTGACAAGCACGAAGGTGAAGCGCTGATAGAATATTTCTGGGACTATCTTGAAAGTGCTATCACAAAACGAGCTCAACATTTCCCTTGACCCAAAGGATCCTCCCATTAAGTCTCATCAAAATATCTCATTCCCTTCGAAAATTATCCTGCTCACAGACGGAAAGTAGGACAACTTTTGCGGTGTCATAGGTTTTCCTCCGCTTACTGCCCATCTTTGAGTTTCTGGTATGAATCAGGGATGACTAAAGAGCAATCAGGCAAAGGGAGCTTCACATTGCACCAATGGGTGGCATCCTAACTGCAGCTTCCTTGCCAAGAAGGAGGAGGCATTGGGAAAGGATTTGTTGGGGGGATCGATACACAGAGTGGAACTGGCTTTGATTTGATCATTCACATTTAACACCTCACTGACAACAGCTTCAGTTAATGAATGCGGGTGTTTGGTGACTTCAGCAAAACCATCAACCTTCACCTTCGCCTTACACTCTCTTTGTTTATCATTGTTCTGATACCCACTGTACTTCAGACATTATTGTAGAGTCAAGTTTGTGAAAGAAGTTTATTTACTCTTACTCTCTAACTACCAGTTACTCTACTTATACCCGTCTTTTTTATGCGGGGGGGGTTTGGTCGGGGGGGTTTTGGTCGGGGGGGTTTTGGTACCGGGGGGATTTTGGTCGGGGGGGTTTTGGTCACGGGGGGGGGTTTAGCCGGGGGGGGGTTTGGCGGGGGGGTTTTGTCCGGGGGGGTTTTCGCCGGGGGGGTTTTAGCCTAGACCCCATCAAAATATCTCATTCCCTTCGAAAATTATCCTGCTCACAGACGGAAAGTAGGACAACTTTTGCGGTGTCATAGGTTTTCCTCCGCTTACTGCCCATCTTTGAGTTTCTGGTATGAATCAGGGATAACTAAAGAGCAATCAGGCAAAGGGAGCTTCACTTTGCACCAATGGGTGGCATCCTAACTGCAGCTTCCTTGCCAAGAAGGAGGAGGCATTGGGAAAGGATTTGTTGGGGGGATCGATACACAGAGTGGAACTGGCTTTGATTTGATCATTCACATTTAACACCTCACTGACAACAGCTTCAGTTAATGAATGCGGGTGTTTGGTGACTTCAGCAAAACCATCAACCTTCACCTTCGCCTTACACTCTCTTTGTTTATCATTGTTCTGATACCCACTGTACTTCAGACATTATTGTAGAGTCAAGTTTGTGAAAGAAGTTTATTTACTCTTACTCTCTAACTACCAGTTACTCTACTTATACCCGTCTTTTTTATGCGGGGGGGGTTTGGTCGGGGGGGTTTTGGTCGGGGGGGTTTTGGTACCGGGGGGGTTTTGGTCGGGGGGGTTTTGGTACCGGGGGGATTTTGGTCGGGGGGGTTTTGGTCACGGGGGGGTTTTAGCCGGGGGGGGGGGGGGGGTTTGGCGGGGGGGTTTTGTCCGGGGGGGTTTTCGCCGGGGGGGGGTTTAGCCTAGACCCCATCAAAATATCTCATTCCCTTCGAAAATTATCCTGCTCACAGACGGAAAGTAGGACAACTTTTGCGGTGTCATAGGTTTTCCTCCGCTTACTGCCCATCTTTGAGTTTCTGGTATGAATCAGGGATAACTAAAGAGCAATCAGGCAAAGGGAGCTTCACTTTGCACCAATGGGTGGCATCCTAACTGCAGCTTCCTTGCCAAGAAGGAGGAGGCATTGGGAAAGGATTTGTTGGGGGGATCGATACACAGAGTGGAACTGGCTTTGATTTGATCATTCACATTTAACACCTCACTGACAACAGCTTCAGTTAATGAATGCGGGTGTTTGGTGACTTCAGCAAAACCATCAACCTTCACCTTCGCCTTACACTCTTTTTGTTTATCATTGTTCTGATACCCACTGTACTTCAGACATTATTGTAGAGTCAAGTTTGTGAAAGAAGTTTATTTACTCTTACTCTCTAACTACCAGTTACTCTACTTATACCCGTCTTTTATATGCGGGGGGGGGGGGTTGGTCGGGGGGGTTTGGTACTGGGGGGGTTTTGGTCGGGGGGGTTTTGGTACCGGGGGGGTTTTGGTCGGGGGGGTTTTGGTACCGGGGGGGGTTTGGTCGGGGGGGTTTGGTCACGGGGGGGGGGGGTTAGCCGGGGGGGTTTTGGCGGGGGAGTTTTGTCCGGGGGGGGTTTCGCCGGGGGGGTTTTAGCCTAGACCCATTCAGCCTCTGGAAAGTGACTATTGGAAGATCGGGACGAGGAAGAAACGGTGGAGAGGGTTCCACAGCAGAGACTAAAGTAGGATCGTACTTACAGCTGACCATGCTGAGCATACATTTTTGCCGGTCGAGTGGGTAGAGTTTCAGATTCATCGGGCATGAAAGAGTCAGTGATAGCCTGAAAGAGATGTCACAGTCAGATAAGAAGATAGACAAGCTGTGTTGTAACCGGTAGGCGGGTCTGTCTCTGGTTCTTCTAGGGGCTAGGGCTATTTCTATTGGAGAGGAGAAAAATAGATTTTACAGCTGTGATAAGGGTAGATTTTAATTTGCACTAAGTCTGAGGGCTGTGACAATAAAAATCTACAAAATAAAAACGAGTTCTGACACTACTAACCCTAATCTCCATTAATCGAAGAACCTTGTTAGCATTATCTCAGGTAACGTCCTAAAGCTTTCTCACTCGGATTACACTCGTTATCTTTAGATTAGATTAGAGTAGATTATTTTATTGCTAAATTACCTAATAACCCATCATGATAGGTAACCGCCCATGAGATGACATAAATGCACTGGCACTCGGTGGTTACCACAAACTACTTCAACTTAACTTAACCAATAACTTAATTTCATTTCAACACTAATTTATCAATTTTTTGTTCATATAACACACAAAAGAACAAAGAAGAAGAAAAGAAGAAAATAAGAAAAAATAAATAAAGGTAATAAAAAAAGAAATAATAACTTATACCTTCATTCTCTGAATCGTGACTCCTCACCCCTCCAACCAAAATTTCTTTACTCTTTCTTTAAACAATTGTTGGTGTTCAGCCGCCTTAACACTATCTGGGAGTGAATTCCATACCGCCTGGCCCAAATGTTTAATTAAAAAGCCAGTTTTAACACCATTAATTAAAATTTTAACATCGTTTATAGGGGTGAAATCATTTTTGCTGCAATTATATTGTTATTGTGATTTTATCATTATTAGTTCCGTTCATTCTGTTCCTCGGGCGAAGCCTTCGCCCACTAACTGTACCACACTCTCATCGTCCGTAACACACCAAGGACAAAATAAATGTGAACAACAACAAACAAATGTGTGTAGCCTACTCGGTTAAAGTTGCCTACAGAAGTAAATATAACCGTAAAGCGCTAGCGAAACTGTACTCGACCTATTGTGACCACTGTTCTATTTCTGTCTGGGTTGTTTCCAATTTTCCTTAAAAAAGATATCGGAGCTCTCCGCTCCGCGTATTTCCGGTACTTGAGATTTTTACTTTATTTGCCACCGTGGTATAAGAATAGAAAAATTATCCGGGATGTAACGGCGAAGCTGGCCTTGCTACACGAGTGGCTGTCCGGGTCTGCAATTTCAAACCTTGAACCTTTTCGCGGTCTTCTCCAGTGTTTTTCTCGTAGTTGAGTTGTTTTTCTTTCTTTTCGGTTTCTTCTTGTTTCTAGTTCATTGATCCACTTTCTTGTTTGTTGTAGTGGGTTAAAAATAATTTATTATTAATTATTAAAGTGGTGGTATGCCTCTTTGGACGTCATTTATCTTCTGACTGTTCGTCACTCAAAGTAGTTCCTTTAGGTTCTGTAAGGACATCTGGGCGCGTATAGTACTAGGTCATTATTGTAACCTGTTGCCAAAACTGGAACGCCCAAAGTTAAGTCAAGTAACATCCATCCACTGTGTCAGATTCTCGCCCCTACTCCACCAAAATAGGTTAATGGTAATAAAGAAAATTTATTCAATATTTTCAAAGATTGATAGGTTAAACCAAATATTAATAAGAATATTATGAAATTTAGTAAAAACTAATTAAAAGTTACTTGTGTAGAAGGCATAACAAAATGACTGTCGTTCAAGGGAGGAGTTAAAAGAAAAGAAAAAGAAAATCTGTTTCGGGGTTGCAACTGATCCGACAACTGAGGGACCGGATGCTCCGGGCGAGCTTCAGGAAAACGGGCACATATTACGAAGACGAAGCTTGGCTGAGGTTCAGAGCTTAATAACCAATTCAATGTGATTAGTCGTGCTCGGTATCGAACAAATTGTGGGGCTACGGAGTTGGAATCTGGAATCGTGTGACATGCGTTCCTACTAAACGGATAGTCGATTCTAATCGAGCTTAGAAAATGGCAAGAGCAGATGACCTAGATAAATTGATGGGTCCCGACCCATGAAGAACTGTCATATGAGCTTGCCACTTATTTTACCCTTTAGCCAAACGCAAAATTGTTGTCCAAGATCCCTGGTGTTATGCAAGCATCCACGTTGTACTCCCGTGTCACTCACGTCACCTAATTGGGAGATTCAGATACATTCTCATCCCTTTGTTGTTATTTCCTTCACACCCCTTTCTGTTTCGTTCCCTTATGTTTGCACCAATATGGATGATCAGTCCCATGTATTGTTTAGGTCTCTCTACTGTGTTTGTCGGCACGGGATTGAGTCTGTTTTCGGCGTATCTTGTGCAAACAAACATCAGCTAATGATGTATTCTCTTCTTTGGGAACTCGAGAACATAACTACCTGGGATACTTTCAACTGGTAATTCCTTTTCCTGGAAAAGAAAGTCTCAAAGGTTTTTCTGCCGCTGGAGACAGTTAGACAAGTCTGGACCACAAAATGGCACAGCAAGAAATCGTTCTGTCTGGCCGGAAAAGATCTCTTTCTTTGCTGCCTTAGTTTGGGTGAATTTCGCAGATGGGACGACGCTTGAAATTCCAAGAGTTTCTTACTTTTAGAGAGCTTAAGCCGAGATCAGACCCTGTCTGAGAAGCAGCCTCGTATGGAAAAACCTTACTGTGCTGTTTTTTTCTAAGACAGATGGAGACGGGTTGACAGTATGGTCATTCTTACTCGAGAGATCTTAAGCTCAGACCAAGTCTGGACCCAAAAATGGTATCGCAAGAAATCCTGATATTGTAGACCAAAAGGATTTCTTTGTTTGTTATCTTATTTTCTGTGAAAAATTTGAGTTTCAGGAAAGTTTGGACCTCATGGCGATGGATCAATACTATATTTCATTTTCCAAAGCTTTGTATATAAATCCTTCTTGGGGCCAGAGGCGTTACTAGCCAAAATGTTTGGGGGGGGCGAGGTATTTACGGACTGGCTGGTAATTTTTACCGACTGTTTTTGGAGAAAAACCGGCTGTTTTCATTTAAAAAATCAACTTTTATGACGAAAAATCGCGGGCTTCGCGCCGACTTGTTTTTTTTTTACCGACTGGCCGACAATATGGGGGGGTCCCCCTCCCCACAGTCGTGACGCCCCTGCTTGGGGCCAAAAAAGATGTTCTTTCAGAGCATACAGTGTGAGAATTGGAATGGAATTTTATAGTCTATGTCAGAGAGGACTGTGGAAGTTGCGCCGGCGGATTTCGTTTCTACCAACCAAGTCTCTGATTTCGAGTGGAAGGCTCTGTTTATAGTAGCTTGATAGTAGGCAGGTACCAGTTAAAAGATGAGGGTTGACTAAAATCTAAATGTGCAAAAGATGCGCGACAGTTTACTGGCCACGCTGCCAAAATATCTGCTTCGGGTAGTAACAGACAAATTTACAGAAAAACAGCAGGATTTTCCCACAGATCCGGAAGCTCTGCTGTGTACTCTTACTTGCCTTTCCTGTTTGAGATTTCTGTTTAGTTTGTCTTTCCATTTCGACGTTCGACATTGAGACAGAAAATTTATATCACATGCGTCTCCTCCTTTCTACGGGGTGGTTATTAGAAATTTGGCCTCAGGCAAGAAAATTTACTTTTGAACAAAGACTGGTTCAGGTTCAGGTTTATATATTTACGTAAAAACTATAAAATAAATTACACTTCTTTCCCGGCAGAGAGGCATCTCGAATGCTCGGAATTTTTTTAAGCACACGTCGTTCCTATGATAGTAAAATTTGTTCCACTTCAGTAGGCTAGTATTTCCATCCATTCTCGTTCCGAGATCCTTCACTTCATAAGTGTACCCTATCTCCTCTTTTAGCAATACTCTGATCATCACGCTTGCCACGTTTTGTTCTCTTTGCGTGACGTATCGTGCGCCTGATCGTTGTTTCCGAGGAGCTTTTTCGTCCGGAGACCGGTTATTCGAATTTTGCCAAGATGATCATAGAAGGCAAGAGACACGGAAAGAGACTAAAAACAGCAGAAGCCGTATTTAATTTTCTGTAAGCATAGCATAGTTGTAATGTTGTCAACCATCTCAAAACATCTGAGCATAAACACTATGTAGTGTGAGGTGTCCTTTAAGGCTGATCGGTAGCCCTTGATAAGCTGTTGAAGGTATAGCCACCGTTTCTTGTAGAAAACTCCTTTTTGATATATTTTAAAATTTTCGATTTGTTGACAATTTCAAGGTTTTGGTACACGATGCAAAGAACTCGGAATAAAGTTGTGAGATTATTGAGGGACTTGTAATATCAGTCGGCTGTTAGACTAAGGCCATCTTCGGCGATATCCATCACGGAGAGGGACGTTTTCCCTTCCCCGTACCTCAGACGCATTCCAAGTTAACAAGTCCGTTTCCAATTCCATCACTGTCGAATATGATAAAGTAGCCTAGAAGGAGTAGAATCAATGACAAGTGCTAATTGCTTCTAGAGCACCTGTTTAGTTTCCTCGGTAGTCTCTTAGGGAACAACACATGTGATAAACAAAACTTGAAATCCAAGATTGGATGGGAAAGTGGCAAGTAGACGGAAAATCGATTTTTTTTGTTAGTAAGTAAGTAATATATTTATGACCCATCATTTTCAAAATCGGATTATTTTAAAGGTAACGAAAAGAAAGAAAGTGGAACAGAAGTACAAAGAGCTACGATAGTGTCTATCAATCCACCATCTTTAAAGATCTGAAAGATCCCTTTCAAGACTATTGAGGAAACTGACTCGGCAGATTGTGGTTTGACGAAACCTAACAAGTGGTAGTAAAGAAACTGGACCAAAGTGTTGCTCGGCAACACTTCGGGCTACCCATGCAACGTAGGTCTAATTGTCAAACGAGTTTGATACTATTGAGCGTCGCGGACAAACCTATTCGTTTTTGAAAAAATGCAGATTCTTGAGCAGAAATAATGTAAAAATAAAGACAAATTTGGCAAATATTCAGCTTTTACTGTTTAGTCATAAATAACCAAAATTTGGCCTTTCCAGTATTTATCCAAGCTAAATATTTTTCTCCCCCTCTGATTTTGTGCTCGAAGCTATTTGAACCGCAACACCGAGTGGCGCTAGCTGTGTACTGGGAGAACTATTATTATTATAAATTCAACCCGACAAGACGGAGTTGAAAAAAAAGAAGAAAACATTAAAAAAAAAAGTGATTCAATACTATGCCTACGAATCAACTCTTTTAACTAACAGGTAAGTAGTTAGTACTTTGCTTACCCGAGGTAATAAAATACAAGGAAGTCGTATGTTTGCCATTTCCCCAATTCCTAGCTAATTGCTTTATCCAGGGTCTGGGACCTTTTGTGTCGGGAACACAAGAACCTCATTAGGTGCTGCCTGTGCGTCCGTAGCAAATCAAACATGTCTTCATACCGTATCCAATGTCCATTCGATCAAGCAAGGCAAATAAGAGAATACATTGTTGTGTATCAGGGGGAAGAGATGGACAGCGGTCACCGATAAATCAACAGAGCACTTGTGGAAGAGGGAATGGATAGAGTTGTAGGGAATGGAAAGAGTTGTATGGAAGATCTAGAGGTACTACAGTGGGTCATGGCCCCCTAGTTAAAAAAAAATCCTCCTTGGTGATCTTTTTTGGCCGCTAATCAAATTTATATTCGACAGTGCGAAACGGATAAGTCAGCTGAAATTTATTGGAGCTATATTTCGGCCCTTCTTGGCAAGGGTCCTCTTCAGGCTCAAAGCCGCTCAAGATGGAAAAAACGAAACTTGTGATAACCTTGTTTATCTTGGTTATAACAAGTTTCGAACCTTGTGAAACTTGGTTATCACAAGTTTCATTTTTTCCATCTGGAGCGGCTTTGAGCCTGAAGAGGACCCTTGCCAAGAAGGGCCGAAATAAAGCTCCAATAAATTTCTGGTGACTTATCCGTTTCGCACTGTCAAATGTGCTTCGCAGTCAGCTTGGGCTGAAGGAATATTTATAATCAAGTTTCAAATGCAAAACAATGACTTCACTTAGGGTATATCCGAAGATTACCTTAAATTTACCTTAAAAGAGTAAGGCTGGGATTGGGGCCCAACAATGACCCCCCCCCTAAGGTCTACTGAAATGGCTGCCACTGGCTGCGTGGGCGCCAATCAGGGACGGGGTTTGGCCAGATTATCACAGTAGCTCCAGAAGCCAACCTATATGAACTGGAGGGAGTCGTAATCAGATTCAGTTTCTGGCGTTTTTGTAAACACAGTTTGCAGAATTTCAATGAGATACAAAGCCTGTGAGAAATATATATGAATTATTCGATAGTTGCATTGCAAGTCTAAGGTTTTAACGTACAGGTAGCCTACTAAAAAGTGAAGGCATTTCTGAGAAAACTAGAAAAAGGTAACAATTTGAATAAAATATCCAGAAATTTTGGGTCAGGGTTTAGCACGGGTCACTCCGCCTTACTTTCTTTGTCTTTGCGAGCAGTGTAGCCTTTTCCTTAGGCAGCCAAAAACATAAAGTAAAAAAAAGGTGTTGTAGGCTATTCGTGAACAAATGATACTTCTAGCCTTTTCCGGTAGAGTTTTTATTTATTTCTACTTCAAGTTTCAATGACAAGCCCAATTGTTTTTGTGTATGTTTAAATTTGTATTTCATCTGAAAGCTACCTGACGAGAAATATTTTTAGAGGAAATAAATCATCATCCTCATCATCAAGATACTGTAGACAAGCGTCAAAGTATTCTGTTGAGCTCGTATTTGTGACCTCGAGCTTTTGGCGAAAGGGGAAAACCTACTTGAGCGATCCTTGTCTGAAGAGGCTTTTCCTGACCATTGGCGAAGAGGTTCCTTGTTGCCAGTGAGTTGGATACGGTCATTTCCTCTCTTTGTACGTACAGGGTCATTTGTTGCCATGTACGAGTGGCTGGAGTCGTATTTGGAAGCGGTGATCATTGAAAGCGAGGTTCCGCATGTCAATTGTTTTTTTGTTTTTTTTTGGGGGGGAGGGTCTTTCCTCTGTTGTATCTCGAAGTGGCAACCAAAGGACAGCTTCCTTAGATGAAACTGAGAGTTGTTCTGAAGAAGTCTTTTTAGTGTAGGATGGGGAAATAAGGACAGCTCGCAACCTGCCTCATTTCGTCTAAAGTTGCTTGGTGAACAGACGGATGGGTAAACTGACGAGTACCCGCTGAACCAGACACTGGGCGAGTATATGGCTTATGACCACAACGCCAGGACCTGAAGCGTTTGTCCTAGCTTTGGTACGCCTATCTTAAAATTTAACTGGTAATGAACGAATGAACCATTTTCAATGCACTGCCCAAGGAGATAAGTGCATTAAAAGAAGAAAAAAAAACAGGAGCACTCAGATGATACAACCTACAGCAAGTGCGTGAAAAGAAGAAGAAAAACAGGAGCACTCAGATGATACAACCTACAGCAAGTGCGTGAAAAGAAGAAGAAAAACAGGAGCACTCAGATGATGTAACCTACAGAAAGGTTATCCACAAATGAGTACAAAACTTATTCCGGAGTGTCATCGATCGAGAAACAGCGAAACCGGCAATGCTTCCGGGGAAATCCCGAATTGGCTAATGTATTGGCTAATATAGCCGAAATTTATGGCTTGTCCAAAGTTACATAGCCAATTTGCTAATATCGCTTTGGACAAGGGCAGTCGCACGTCAAATTTACAATCGGCTGCAAACTGCTTTTCTGCGGTGTGTGCTAGTCGGAGGACTCGCATATCTTAATAATACCAGGGACCCATAAATTTCCTGTAATGCCTCGCCATTCAGGGGGCTTTTCAATAAGAGATTTCTGATGCTATGTTGACCGAACGGAAGATACTTCGAGAAATACCCACGGTCCAATCACGTCCAAGGCCAGATAGACAAAATTTGGGATTGGCTGCTGGCGCCTTGAGGGAGGAGTCTCTTTGGCGAGCACATCCAATTCGACCCAAGTGGGATTTTCGGAAAGTAGGCAAGGATCGGACAACATAGCAACATAGAAGCACAGGAAATGACAAGCCCCCTGTAAAGGAAATTTATGGGTCCCTGATAATACATCTAATTCCATCTGGAATGCTGGACGTGTCTTTGGTCTGCCGAGTCCTTTCTTCCAGGAGTTTATTTTTGTGATGACCTGAAACAGCGGGGAAGTCCCGGATGTTACATCCATCCCGAAGGATGGACGTTGGACTAGCAGTCGGTTTGTGCAACACAAGGAAAAATTTCAACGAGCGTACCGATGCAGGTGCAAAAGGAGCTTTTACATTATTGAGAACGCAAGACTCTTTGCGTCGCTCTCGCGTACTATCCGCGTTGGATACACTTGATCACTATCTCTCCTAGCCGATGCAAAATCTCCGGCCTCTCCGGGTACCTAGCGGAAGAAAGCAGAAGTGGTATCACAGCTGCTCCCAAAGATCGCCATGATTGGTTGAGACAGGATGTGAGTTGTTGAGTTTGAGTCGTCACGGAGACGTTTACTCCTTCTTCCTGAGGATCACTGGCGTGTTTTGGACTTAGTCATATAGAGTGCACGAGGGTCCGTCCGCAAGAACGTGAAATGGCTTCCGCTTAAGTGTGAGGGCAGCATAAGGTAGCTGGCGTCGGACGGGGGCAATTATGTGTCGCAATTCGCCGTCGTCTGTTCTTACCCCGTCGTCTCTTCTGGTCCACGGACGTGTATAACTCAAAACAACACAGCAGTCTTTTGGGACACGTTTCTTGTCCGTCGAGTTTATTTTTGTAGAAGGTAATTCGTTCTGAAAATCTGACTGATGACCTGGACTTAATTGCCATTATTTGGCGACAGTGACGGTGTCGCAGAATCATATTCTGTGGCACAAAGTTGGACTGACCTCAAAAATGCTAAATTTGTTTTAACAATCTAACTGACCACCAAGACTAAATTGTCATTAACTCATGACAGTTTTGGATGTCGCAGAATCACATTCCTTGGCACGAAGTTCCACTGTCTGCGAATGCAAAATTAAATTTAGCTGTAGTGGGACTGTCACATGAAATTTGCTTGCATTCTTGGCTCCTCGTCGTAAGTTTTTCTGGTTGAAATACCTGATTAATCCATGAACGCCCAAGACTGGTTACCGACGAATTTTCGTGGTGCCTGCTTTTGCTTGGGGAAACTGGATTGTAACTCAAAGCACAACTCTTCCTAGAATTGATCATTTCTTGATGGAATGGCTCAGGAATATCGTTTTCAAAAATACCATTACTTTCCACAAGAAGAGCGATTTTCTTGTTAGCGCTTGTTGACTCTATCCAGCTCCTTCTCTCCGACGCGGCGGTTTGACGCAAAATTTTTGAAAATTGAACGCGTCTTCGTTGAAAAGTAGGGTAGGGTAGAACTAGGGTAGACCTATGTTCTACCATGTCTTCCAAAAGTGAAAAATAATATTTGAAGGTTCGCCGAGAGTTGTTGACGGGCCTTGAAGCTTTTGGCGAAGTGTGTTGCGTGACTTTCAAAACTTGGCCCAAAAAGCGCTAAAAGTCGTAGGTACAAAACGAAACAATGGAGAAAGCTGGGGATCTTATCATAGGTGATCTTATCTTCAGGATCGTATAATCCCATAAGGGAGCTAGGGATAATGTGAAAGACAGAATAAGTGGGGTCCTTTAAGATTTTTAGTTCTGGATATTATCTTTTGCACCAACGGTTTAACAATGGTTCTGTGTCCACATATAAGGCGAATGTTGTATTTCGCTACGGTACATCCGTTAAACACTTCTGTAAGTCACCGTAACTGTTATTCCGTGTCTGCTAAATTCCAAAATTAACCTCAAAATAATAAAATGTGTTTTCCTCTATTCTTGCCCAGCGGTCATCGTGCGAAGCGGTTTTTTTTTCGGGTCAGAGCCAAAGTGAAGCATTGTTAATATTCCCAGGCAACGCGCAGTTCCCTCCTGTCGGAACTAAGCTTCAGAGTTCCATTTCTGCGTCTAGGCACGACAACCGTGTTGCTTGACGATGTATCTAGATGGAGTTGATTAAAAGCCGATTCACAATAGGGCTTTAGCTAAAACAAATCATTCCGAGACCAAGTTTTGTTTTGGAATAAATGGGTTTATAAATGTGCTTAATAAATGGGTTTATCCCAGAACCAAAAAAAACAATCAACACTTCAGTGCCCAACATATTACGACCACCACCAGCAGGCCCGTATCCAGGAATTTATTTCGGGGGGATTTTGCACGCGGAATTTACTTCGGGGGGAGGTTTGCCCACGGGTCGGACCAAAAAGCACAAAAAAAGACATAGATCAGAGGTTAAAGCCTACAAAAACTACTACTTTTGTGGGTTTCAGGGGGGGAGTCGAACCCCCTACCCCCCCCCCTAGATATGGCCCTGACCACCAGACAAAATTCATATGGTCATATTTTGTGTACACGTAGAGGTTCTTCGAGGTTCAGAAACCAGATTAAAGCTATGCATTATGAATGTTCGTAATGGGAAAAGAAAGAGCGGCAGCATTCTGTAAGAATTGATATTTCTATGATTGCAGTGATTTAACGGAAAAGATAGTTTAGATTCAAGAATGTTTGTCTGGAAGTTTCAACAAGAGCTGTAAGCTCATATGGCACTTGCAAGGGTTGAGATGTATTATTTGATCAGAAGTAATTTTCGACTGTGCGGTTCAGATGCGCACTTTAAGGGAGCTAGAGAAAAAGTATTTTATCGTTGAACTTGGCTGTAATGATTTGCACTTTAAAGGCACTAGAAATTCATCTGTAAGGAAGACCCTTGAGGCAAAAACGATAGCAGGCTCTTAGGGATCATTGATATATACGTATGATCAAAAGTATTTTTTTTTTCACTAATGCGGGTAAAATGCGCACTTTAAGGGTGCAAGAAATTATTTTTTTTTGCAAAACCCTTGTGGGACAACTGATCATGGGTTGAGATGTATCGTTTGATAAAAAGTACTTTTCGACCTTGCGGTTAAGATGCACACTTTAAGGGAGCTAGAACTTCATTTGTAAGCAAAACCCTTGAGGCAAAAATGATCATGAGCTCATGGGGATCATGGAAATGCATATTTTGCTTAAAAGTATTTTTCTTAATTTGCGGTCATGATTGGTACTTTAAGGAATGGTCGGATTTGAAAAGTGGCGATTTCTAAGCCAATCTTGTAGAGTTTCTAATATTCCAGCCAAATTTCATCGTCCTAGCACATCTGGAAGTGGGTCTGGAAGTACCTTAACTTGCGATCACCGGAATTCCGGACCCGCCCCTCAAACTCCCCCCACAGTCGCCGGAGCCAATCCGGTTCGGTTTTGGACTTTTTTGTTATTCCCACAAAGTTCCATCCCGATCTCTCCAGTCCAATCCGGTCACGTATTCCCCCCCCCAATTGTTGTCGGATCCGGTCCGGACATGAAAAAGATCACCACAGGCACGCCCTCTGTTCAGTTATTAAATTTCACTCGAATCCGATCACCCGTTCCAAAGTTATGCATGGCTAAATATTCCGGATTCCCCCTCCTTCCGATCCCCCCACGACTATCGGATCGTGTGAAATTTTATTTACAAGTCAGTTTGATCGGGTCCCTGATACGCCTCCCAAGTTTCGTCGTAAAAATCCCAAAAACTGTCATCACCAGAATTCCGGGAAACTCCCCTCCACCCCCCCCCCAAGTGTCCGGGTCCAGTCCAAACGTGTAAACGATTTATCTGGAGCAGATTCTTGTTCTTCCCAGCAAGTTTTACTCCGATCCCTCCATTATAACCGTTTCTCGAGATTTCCGGTCTTCCCCCACCCGAACTCCCCCATAGCCGATTCGGACTTCAAATGGAACATCAGAGATATGTCATTCATTCAGGTATTAAGTTTCGTCCCAATCCGATCACCCGTTCGAAAGTTACACCAACACTCAATTTTCCATATTCCCCCGCACTGCACCACATATATAAACCCCTTTGACCCTCGAATGCACTTACTTACTTTACTTACTTGTTTCAGGACACAAGCTCTTCAGCTCTCCCTGGCGCTATGATCTGGCAGACGGTTGAGTGCCAAGCCACTCGGTCGAATGTATGTGGTGCACATATTTCAAGCCACTGCTTGTCCCATCTTCGGCCGTGTCGTCGGAAGCCACCAATCGGCTCTAGGTCCGCCTTGAGTGTGTTAAGCCAGGTCTTAACTTGTCCACCCCGCTTCTTCTTCCAATGTGCGAGGGGTTTGCAGTATAGCGCCTTTTTAGTGAGGGTGTCATCTGACCTCCGACAAACATGACCAAACCAAGTTAGGCGGCGTTTTTTTATTAGAGCTTCGATGTCATGCTTCTGGTGGCATCGTCTACGAATTTCGACGTTGCTAATTCTGTCTCGGAGGGAGACACCGAGGATTTGTCTCAGGCAGGAGTGGTCGAATACTTTGAGAGCATGAACATCCGCTGCTTTCAGGGGCCATGTCTCGCATCCGTAAAGGAGTACGGAGCGGACGGTTGCTTCAAAGACCTGGATTTTTGTTTTTAGTAGGACGTCTCTTTGTCTCCACAGGTTCTTCCTAAGTTGAGCAAAGACTATCGATGCAGACGATATTCTGCTCTGGACTTCCTTACTGCAGCCACCGGAAATGTCGATGAGGGATCCCAGGTACTTGAACTGGTCAACGACCTCTAAACGGGAGTTGTCGATAGAGATGCCCCTTGTGAGTACATCCTCAGAATTCGTCAGGATTTTGGTTTTATCCTTACTGATCTTCAGCCCAACCAAATCTGCAGTAGCAGCAACATTACAGAGCACGGCTTGCGCATGATCTATATCGTTTTCGAGCAAGGCAATGTCATCCGCGTAGTCAAGGTCTTTGATGGAGAAGTCAGGGCTTACTTCAACGCCTCTGGCAGATTGCATGGCGCGCTTCATGATCCAATCGATAACAAAGTTGAAGAGGATCGGGGACAGGATGCAGCCCTGTCTCACCCCAAAATCGATGTCAAAGAGGGAGGACAGCTCTCCATCAGCTTGTATACAGGCACGAACGTGCTGGTAGTATGCCTGAATAAGGCGTATCAGCTTCTCAGGGACGCCGTCCTCTTGCATCGCAGCCCATATGCCATCTCTAACGATTGAGTCAAAGGCCGTTATAAAATCGATGAAGACGGCTATAGTAATCTGATTGTGTTTCATGCGGTGCTCGAGAATTTGTCGGAGTGTAAAGAGCTGATCAATGCAGCCCATTCCTGGCCGAAAGCCCGCCTGGTTTGGGCGTGTGGTCGTGTTTCTGATTGAGCTGAAGCGGTTGAGTAGAATCATGGAAAATATTTTGGCAGCGATGCTTATGAGCGATATCCCCCGGTAATTCTTGCATTCAGCTTTATCCCCTTTTTTGTACAGGGGGATGATGATTGAAACTTTCCAATCGTCTGGGAGAACCTCCTGTACCCAAATTTTCTTGAGCAGTTTTTCTAGGTTCTGTGCAAGAAGCCTGGGGCTTGCCTTGTAGATTTCTGCTGGTATGGCGTCAATTCCCGGCGCTTTATGATTCTTCAGCTTCTTTATTGCTGCCAGGATTTCCTCTTCGTCAGGGGGCTCTATTTTGACTCCTGCGTATTGGTTGATGAGCGTTGGTGAAGGAGGTGGGGGAGGCTGGGTCACTTGAAGATTTGGAGCAGGTGGTGAAGTGATGAGCGTTGGTGAAGGAGGTGGGGAAGGTTGGGTCACTTGGAGATCTGGAGCAGGTGGTGAAGTGATGAGCGTTGGTGAAGGAGGTGGGGGAGGTTGGGTCACTTGAAGGTTTGGAGCAGGTGGTGAAGGGTCCACTTGGGGATTTAGGAGTTTCTGGAAGTGGCGCTTCCAACGGTCAACGACTTCGTCACGACTCGTTAGGATGTTACCGTGTTCATCTCTTACAGAGGCCGAATTCTTCGACCTCTTCCCAGTGGACTCTTTAAGCAGCTGGTACAGTTTCCTAGTATCAGACAAGCTAGCTGCTTTTTGCATCTCCACCGCCATATTCTCCCAGTACTTCCTTCTGTCTTTCCTGCCCGACTGGTGGCATAGCTTGCGTAGCTGTTTGAATTCAGCTGAGTGGCGTGATGGTAACAGACTTTTCTTTGTTGCAAGTCGGATAGTTTCTTCGGACATCCACCGTCTTCGCTTTCGCTTCACTCTTCCAAGAGTTTCGATAGCTACCTCTTGTAGTGTATTTCGGAACTTCTGCCAATCTTCGTTAACCGACGACCCGCTCGAGTTCTCGTCTTCTGGAGACTCATTTGACTGTTCATGCTCGAGGGCGGTGAAACGATTTGAAAGCTGAAGACGGAATTGTTCTACTACTGCCGGGTCCTTAAGACGGGCAACGTCAAATCTTTTTGGGGGTTCCTTCCGTTTACGAGCCATTAGCCTGATCTTTACAGACATTTTGACCAGGGTGTGATCCGACCCGCACTTGGAACCTGTGTCAGGTCCTCTGTAGGCTCTGCAGTTCTGGATCGAGCTTCTCCAACGTGACGACACGAGTAGATAGTCCAGCTGGGAAGATGTCCTCCCATCTCTGGGTCTCCAGGTTATGACGTGTGACGGCTTGTGTATGAATAGGGTGTTTGCTATTACAAGGTTGTTCGCTTGGGCGAATTGGACCAGTCTGGTTCCTCGTTCGCATCTTTCGCCATACCCGTGAATTCCAAGGCTCCTGTCGCCGTTTGCCTGTCTGCTGCCGACGTGTGCGTTAAGGTCACCACCGATAATGAGGAGGTCACGTTTGGGGGTCTTTTTTACAGCTTCGTTGAGTTCGGTGTAAAACGCATCTATTGCTTGTTCAGAGCTGACCCTTGTGGGTGCGTAGACCGCAAACACAGTAACATTAAACAGTTTGCTTCGGAATCTAGCTTTTGCAAGGCGAGATGATACGGGCTCCCATTCTATTAGAGCTTTTTGTGCTTGGATGTTAAGGAGAAATCCAACCCCTGCACTGCCACTACCATCTTTGGGTCCTGAGTTATAAAAGAAGAAAGAGTTCTCTGAATCTGGTGTTGCTATCTCATGGTTTTCAAGTGTGCCATTTATTCTTGTCTCTGATACACAAAGGATGTCAAGGCCTAGGCGATGTACTTCACCAGCTATGAAAGTCTGGGTCGTCAAACACTTCATCGAACAGACGTTCCAGCACCCTATTGCAAGGGATTGTCTTCGTTTCAGCAGGTGTCCAGCTCGCCAATTTTTCGAAGGAGACGCCGGTAAATCATCCAACGCATCGCTTGTCGGGAATGCCGTAGCCTGGTTTGACACTCTTTGATCTCGAATGCACTAGCTCTTTCCGATGTTAACAGAGTGATCCGATGCCAAGAGTGACGTCACGCCGCGCGCAGACCTACTAGTGCGAAGAAAGGGGTAGGGGTTTTACAAAAACTACTAAATTCTCAGGATTCCCCCGCCCTCTACTCCCTCCACGGTGGTCGGATCGGGGAAGTGACTATTTGCAAGTTAGTTTGGTCGGGTCCCTGATATGCCTGCCAAGTTTCATCGTCCTAGCACATCTGCAAGTACCCTAACTCGCGATCACCGGACCGACCGACCGACAGACCGACCGACGGAAAAGTGATCGGTATATGGCACTTGAGCGAAGCTGCAAGTGCCATAAAAACAAAGATTTCCTGTGTTCGCGTGCAGCGACAATCAGGTGAAACGAATAAATTTGGGATATTTTTTTTTTTTTTTTTTTTATTCACAAAGGAAGAATAACAGCATTTACATCCACAGTAAAGCTACCGCCCGACAATGGGTGGGGCTTAACGTTCATCCAGAGTGAGTCTTTGACGAAACGAATCAAATGTAACAGTAGAAAAGAAAAGCAAAAGAAAAGAAAAGGAAAGGAAAATATGGAAGGAGAGAAAAATCAGAAAACTGGGTCGAAGCCGAATATATTTGAGCTATGCAAATTCGCCGACTTTCAGAATCACATTGAGAATTGTTGTATAGCTGATCCGTCTGCGGCTGTCGTAAGATCCGTCAAGAGAATGAAACAAAATTGTAGTCACACATGGAGCTCCATGACATTTCGGTTTAGTGACTTTTAATTATTTTGGTTACTGTAGTTGTGTTTCTTTCTTTTTTTTTCTTTTTTTTACCATCCTCCGTCTCTCCCTAGACGGGTTGTAAAGAAAATTCAGTTAGTTCAGTTAACTTTAATATCCGCCTGATAGTGTTTGACTCCCTTTAAGTTTGCTTCTAGCAGTGTTGCCACTTTTCTCTGACGGAGCCTGTGACGTTTTACAGCAAAGACGAAGTCCTTTTAACCAACTATTGACGATAAATCTCGCTTCGTCATCTTCATACTTATATGCCTCATCTTTTTTTGCTTCATTTTCGTATTACTGGTAAGGAACGCTCGCTTTGTCGAAGAAACGAGAATCTGTGACAAATCCCAGAATCTACAAACAGTGACAACACTGCCTTCGAGTCCACTTTGGCTCAGTTTAGTGCCTAGATCCATCCCACGTGGGATTCGATATTGAACATTCGGGCGCAGATAAGAAGCGGTGACATGAAGTGAAACCAAGCGTTACTGAATTGGGGACAAAGGGATCTTCCCGAAAGCCGCTCCAGAGTCTGTTATTGCCGAGTTGGTGGGAAGTCGTGCGTGTGCTTTTGCTGAAAGGGAAAGTCTGTCAAGACGTTCTCATTTAGGGAGAGACAGATAGAATTTTTGTTAAAACATAGCTTGACCCGATTGAAATGTGTTACTTCGTTCCTCCACTATTCATTTAATCGATTTTCATCGAACGAGCTTTTTGTTTCGGATTTGTAAACCTCTATATGCTTAACTTCTATGCCTGAAGTATTTACAGCTACAACGGTAAACGACTACCGAGAAACGTATCTTTTTGGGGTCGCGGGCTTCCAAAGAGAAGCTTTCGCTTTTTTAAATTGAAGTGTAGTGCAAGACTTTCATCGTCGGGAGGTTCACACCTTTTTTTCTGCTGAGTAATGTGATCAAAATACATATCCTAGCAAAGTTTTAGTTCAACTTTCATCAAGGTGTTGATTAACGAAGAACTTGTAGGAACGAACCGCATAGTGGCTAGGAACTGGAACTATGAACTGTCCGTTCCTGAGCATTCTACCGTGCGTTTCGAAAATAAAAGTGGCAGTAGGGAAACTTGAACGAATGAAGATTTTGTTTTGTCTTTGTAGTTAGTTGTTTTTGCAAGGTAGCGGCCCTTTGACTATCATTTTGAAATTGTAAGACACACTTTCCCTCATTTAGAAATTGGCACCGTTTCTTCTCCCTTGGCAGACCATGGCACGTGTTTAGTTCCTTTGCCCGCTGTCAGTTCAGTCGCCCTCGACCCGTGCTTTGCATTTCCTTTCCCGCTTTGCTTCTCCCTCAAAGAAACTGTGTCGAAAAAGTGTTGGAAGTTCTAGGACGGGCCGTTGTTTCAAGCACAAATAAGGTGTTTTTAGTCCAGCTTAAGGACGAAATCTCGACTTCAAGCAAAGTTGAATGAAGTCCTGATTTTACCCAAGTTGCAGTCGTCTCTGGAGGGAAATATAAATTGCGGCAAGAAACGTTTAAAAATTGCGGGCGGAACGAAAATTGAATTTCTCCTTGAATACTTAAATTCAACAGATGGTTTCGAGATCTTATTTGAGCTGGGATTAGAAACTTGGAAACTCACCGAATTGAATACAGCACATCTCCGTTGGGAAAAATTCGGACGTATAGATTGGGCATGATGATGTTGTGGAAGTGACCTTCTTTTTCATTGGAGAAGAAGAGATCGGGCATCCAGACTTTGGATGAGTCCACAAGCGTCAAATACTTAATGCGACCTGGAACATAATCAGTTTTAAAGCCAGGCGACCTCACCTGAGGCTTTGTTTCCAAAAATTAACATTATTCTAGGCTTCCCTTTTGTAAGTGTTACTCATACATGATACATCAGGGCACTCTTCTTTTCTGGCTATTTAGAGATCGTTCACTCACTATGATACTGTTATCAGTATCTTTATGGGTATAGACCAGGGCACAACTCTTTTAATACAAAAGTTACCCTTGTAAGTAATCGGGAATACAGTACCATTTATTTATATTCAGGACCATAGCTCTTAGTACGAATCTTGTCTAAAGTCCACCAAAAAGGGCTGGCCTGTAAGGCCTAGTCTTTTTTTTTTCCTGTCTGGCCTCTTTCCATTCTTTCTTGCTTTAGATTGAACTAAAGCGAGTGGGTACGTCTGTACCACCAAATCACTGACGTTAAGACAAATTTACCTAATAGTTTACCTACTTTAACGTCACTGACACTTTCGTCTGAAAACCTTACTTTCTCATTATGTTTTCCAATCCTGAAATCTGATTGCCATTTTGAAACTTTTCATTCTTTCATCAAAATTTTCTCATCTATAAAAAAAAATCCTTAGGCTATATATTACCATATCTAAAAAACTTATTCATACTAATAATATCTCTAAATTTTCATTCAGTTCATTCGCTTGGCTTAAATCTTTAGAAAAACTCAAGCAGCCAAATCTGTGGGTTAACTCCAAATATTCTACCAACCATCAATTTTATTTCATTTCCCTACAAAGGCCTGGTGTATGACGGCATGCTGAGAAGTGTGTGTTCGGTCTGTAAACGATAGTCTGAATAGATCCCAGGTTTCCTATGTGAAACCGTGAAGTTCCGAGGGGTTGCCCACTCTCGATTTTAGTGTAAGCAAGTGCTCGGTGCCGCGTTGCCAGGCCGGTGCCGGCACCGGCTGGTACCAGTCAGCACCGGTATTAAAACATTAAAATCAGCATATTTAGAAGCGTTTGAAAGATGAATCACCTAATTTATAACTGGCACCGGTGCTGGCAGCGCTTGTTTCGACCTGTGCCAGTAAAGGGTGTACAGCTGGTGCCAAGGAGTGGGTAACCCCTCGTGAAGTTCTTCTTGTATATTAAGTCTTCCTAGAAGCGTCACCTGACAACAGCGACCGTAAAGCTCAACCTTGGGCGCCAACCATCTTTTATCCTGCCTACTACCGCCGGCTGAGTATGCACAAGTCTTCAACATACAAATACGGTCGTCGTCTTACAATTAAATCAATCATAATCTAACAAAATATAATAATAGAAGAAGAATTATTGACATACATTTATTAAACTTGTATTTTGTAAATCTTAGCCAAATTCGTTCCATTTTTTTTTCGATTATCCAAGTATTTGCTACGTCTCCCACCACTGGACAAAAATAAGCCACCTCTTAGAAAAGTTCGGTAGGCTAGGCTATAGCTGATAGCTCGGCGGCGGTCATTAAATCTATAAAGAGAACGATGTTAAATCGTGATCACCCGCGGAGCTCTGCTATGTTTTGATTTAGTGAAGTTAAATTATTTTGATTGTTTTTGTAGTTTTATTTCTCCTTTTTGATTTTTCTGCTAAACTCGGTCTGCTACTGGGCGGGTTGTAATTAAAATTTAACTTAAGAAAATAATCTATAAATCTTATTGTGTAATGTTAGATGTGATCAGACTAGTGATACTAGCCAAAATGTTTGGGGGGGGGGGCAAGGTATTTCCGACTGGCTGGTCATTTTTACCGACTGCTTTTGCAGATAAAACGACTATATTGAGAAAAATCGACTGTTTTTACGAAAAACTGTCTGTTTTTTAAGAAAAAGTTGACTGTCTCCAAGAAAAAAAATCGACTGTTTTTACGAAAATTCATGGCGCTCCGCGCCGACTCGGCTATTTTTTTTTTTACCGACTTGCTGACAACATTCGGGGGGCGTAACCCCATCCCCCCTAGTCGTGACGCCCATTGATGTGATGCGAGTTTGAGACTTCTTGGCCTAGCCTAGTAAATCCCACCCAATGGAGACCCCACCTCGTTTGTTTCGCAATTGGCATCGGTCCTTATAGTCTAGCTTTGTAATCCCAGCAAACTCGAATCAACTTTAAGTGGGACTATTGTGTCAAACTTTCTGCTGCCAGGCGCTCCTAGTTAGTAAGATTGGGAAAATTCGCTCTGGAGGAAGTCCATACTTGCCGGAAATAATTAGCTACTTAGGACGGTCGTTAGTTTCTAAAGTTCCAGTGGAAAGTTTGGCCGGTGTCACAGCGCTATCTAAACTACTGAAAGCCTCATGAGGTCCTCGTAGATCCTTTAGAAGGGAGATTTTTGCCAGGAAACTTTTTTTTTGGGGGGGGCTTCCGCCTTAGGATTCTTAGCAGAAGCATCAATATGATTTCTTGGACACTTGCTAAGTTATAAATACTCATTCAACCCAAGCTGTCTCTCCTGCTTGGAGGTAGTGAGGTGGAAAAAACGAGTGCCAATATTAATAGCAGCCTATTGACCACGGAAACTTTACTCAGTATTTCAATTTGGCCCTAAAGATACTGATTGATTAGTATTTAGCTGTACCACAATCTTCTCTTAGAGACATTTCCAGATCTATCAGTTTCACCTAGATTTAGTGTTTACGGAACGATTGCAAACAGTTCAACACAATGACGTAGTTTTGCAATTATAAGTGGAATCAGTCTATAATTAGTGTGAGTCAAAAGTTGCGGATCATACTGAAAGTACTCGTACGTTATTAAAAGTTTCGAGGGGTACGCAACTTCAAAACTAAAACGGGAGAGATCACACTGAACCAAAGTGTTGTTGCAACATGTGACGTTGTCCAGGTAACGTGAAATCTAGTTTTAGCTGTTCCACAATCGGCTCCCCGACTAATTGATCAAAGAAGTTAAATCGGAAACACCATATCATCCAGTAAATAAACCCCATCTGAATTGCGAGTTCAAACTAAGACTCGATATGAAAAGTAACAAAAAGTAAAACTTTCAGCTGATATATGAAGCTGAACATTTGGCAGCAGCTATTTTATGGCACTTGCCAGTCTTCCTCTATCCAATCGCTTGAAGAGGACATGTCTCTGATGTTTCATTTCCAGTCCGGATAGGATCGGGGGGGGGGGGGACAGGAAATCTCGTGACACGCTTAGGCCGGGGGGATCTTGATGCAACTGTTTGGAAGAACAAGCAGATTCTCTAGGTAAATCATTTTCAGAACTGGTTGCATATCTGGACTCTGTGGGGAGTGTCCCCCACCTCCGGATTTCCGGTGATTGCGAGTTAAGGAACTTCTGTGCTATGACGACGAAACATGGCTGGCACATTAGGGACCCAACAAGATTGACTTGAGGCGTTCACACCAAATTCTGGTCTACAAAAATAGGATAAGTTCTTATGTGCTCTAAGAGCCAACGGTCGTCCAAGCGCATGAAATTTAAACACACTTAGGCCTACAAAAGCAGATGTAAGAACGACCCTTTGCAGGAACTTATGTCTATGGGCTGGGGCTACCCTGAGGAAGTTCTCCAACTGTTTAAGATTTGCGGAATAACATTGGCTACTATCGCCAATGTCGTATAAATGGGTCCTTTTTCCCTTTTCTTACATTGAAGTACAGTTACATTACATTTCGTGTACATTGTACATTTTTGTGTTCCACGCCACTACGTAGAATGTATCCATCCTCAGGGGACCTTTCTCCTCTTCAGAATTAAGTCTTTGGATTTGTTCGACTTTCTCCAGGAATCTTTGCTACTACGTCCCTGGACTGTTTACGAGTATTCGACCTTTTACTCTTAGAGTTGTGAATTCAGGTAAAAAATAATCCAGGTTTATTTGTGATGACGACACTGATATGACGACAGATAGGGGAGAAACCAGTTGGTAAGGATTGGCTATGTGGACACTGCCCTTACTTTTTCTTTCTCCAAAATCCTAACACTTTCTGTAAAAGCCAATATTAATCACAACTAAAAGAAGTTGGATCGAACCTTTATGACAACGAGCCAGTCAATCCCACCCGGCCATGAACTTCGGCTGGCAATACTGCAATCAGTAGCGTTCTCGACACACCTTCACATCTTGAAAGCTTGGATGAGTGTTAAGTAAAATTTCATAAAATCTCACAAAAACTAAATGGAAGAACTAGAAACTGCGAAATAATTGGCTGTAAATTTTGTATTCATATATAGGCCTATATGTTATTCATATATCTTCTTTTTTCTTGTCAAGATCTACTTTGTCTTGTCAAGATTTGTCTCCATGTAGAAGAGTCAGTGAACTAAGCGATGGTTGTGGATGCTTTAAAGGACACCTCGCACTATTTACTGTTTTTGTTACAATATTTTAAAATGTTTGAATACTCCTAAAATGAGGCTCTGCTTTAATAGATAACGGACGATTTTGGCTGCTTCTGCCTTTCTCCAAGCCCGTTGACTTGTAGCAAAAACACGGAAACGTTTACATCAGTGAGTTTTCTGACTACTGGGCTTCTCGCAAACAATCTTCGGGAACATGATACGAATCGGTAGCAAAATACGGAAAGTCAATATGCTGTCGTTAGAAGTTCCGTGCGAAATTCGGGTCTCCCAGTTTTGTCATTACAAATATATGGACCGGAAGTAGGTTACGTAAGTACGACAGGCCGTCCTTAACGCTTTGGGCTTGGGGGGAAACCGTTCTGCACGAAATGCTGCAAGATCCTTCATACAAACAAAAGAATCTCGGTTTTGATTTGTGTCAAAAGGGGGAAAATCGGCGATCGATCCATGGTCAACGGACAAAAAAGTTTCAGCAAAACTTTTGTAGGCTACTAGGAGACTGTCATTTGTGGGATTTTCGGAGACGCTGGAGAGTTCCCATATCTGCTATATTCCGGGAAAAGTCTGTGGATGTGAGAGTGAAAGTCTCAGGCTGTGAGAGGGAATGAATGGACAATATAGAATTCGCTGCCGATTTGCAGAAGTGTAGCAAATAGGACAAAGAAATACACTCAAATAATTGCAGATAGGTTATTCTTATGAGTTCGTAAAAAATCATTAACATATAACTTTTCTCGAAAAATGCAATTTGCTGAAATAAAAGAGATAATATGTACCACAGGTAGTTATTTTCACTAACTTTCCTAGAGGAGGATAATTACTTTAATATCCACCTCTCGGTAATATCCCCGATCGTAAGGAATGTCCTCCTGTACAAAATTTTTGTCTTTGTTCGACAAAAAACAAAGACGGACTACGTAAAAGATTCTGAAAAGAATGAGACGAATGCGAGTCCCACATATTAAATGCACAGTTAACAGTTCTGTTACAACAAACTTTCCTCCATCGGATGGTATCGGAATAACGATATCGACGGCCATTTAAATATAACAACCTTGCACCCGCTCGGTACATATTTTGCATGGCCTATGCACGCCTTTGCATCGGGTAGGTTACCTTCAATGTCTGTCTCGTTGTTATTTTCCGATATAAACCTCGGTGTTGGAAGTTAACCTTTAATAATAATAATAAATATATACTTATTTATAAAGTATTTCTTCAGAACAAGCTGGCTTAATATCCTAGATGACTATCCGTTTTGAGTAATTTTGTACATATTTATTTATTATTGTATGTATGTGTATATTTACAGTAGACACAAGAGCATGAGACACCGTACAGGAAAAAACAAACAAAAAAGGTGAAACTAAATAAATCACAAATAAAAATCCAACTTATTACCAAAATGCTGAACTAGAATGGCACTCCAGGGTTGGTTGAGACTACGTGTCATCGTTCATTTGCTTAACATGTCCAGCAGTTTCGAATACCAGTCCCCGCAAACCGTATTTCTAAATAGAGGTCTATTTCTTTATTTATATACAAATATTTGTATTCACTATTATTTATTCGCAAACAAGGACTAAAGTGATCGGATTAGTAGGCAGGTAATAATGTTTTTTTTTTTTCTTAACGGTAACTGACACACAAAACATTTATAACACAACACTCTACACTTACAAATATTTCAGGGTTTGAACCGGAGAGAAAAAACATCGATTGGTCGTAGAAATATGTCGTAGTAATAATCGTGTAATTGCTTATGTTCAATTTCCTCTCATCCGTTAAGTTTATAATTGTCATGCTCGACGCATTTATTGCCAATTCGGCGCTACGAGTCGAATCAATAAAGTACCTATCTATCGAAGTTTCCATTCTGGGAAGACAGATTCGAGGAGAGGGTTTCGACGAGTCAGTAGTTTTCGAGAGTCAGTAATGCATCAGAATTCAGAAATTGAAAAACGGAAGATAAGGTAACGGTTTCACTTGCGACGCTGTAGTAATAGTCAAAGACCTTACCAGTGGGAAAGACAGCGAAACTCCGTAAAAGCGTGTATAGATAAAGCCGTTTGAGCGACTGGAACTGGAGCCGAATTCTTTGTATCCAAAATGCCCCCCAATTCCTGCGGCAAAATTTTAACAAAACCTTTTGCCCGACAACCGCTCAAACAAACATCATGCACTTCTTAGTCCTCCTTCTTAGCTTTTGGAGCAATCTGGTCGGTCAGTAAATGCAGCTAGCCGTGTATTATTTATCTTTCTTCTTGTACGATTCTCTGTGCATTACGCAAGAAAATTCATCATCAATCATCTTCACCATCATTTATGGTGGAGAAAAAACCGTCACCCCGTATAGACAGCATTCTTGTATTTTACCGAATCTTTTATATTATCTGAAAAAATAGCCATCCTCGGGCGAATTTCTCCAGAAAATTCTTCTTTGAAGCCCAACATCCCTTTTAATAGGTGATGCTGGCTAAGTAGCTTGGGATCTTCCGTAGTTTAATACATTTCGATTCCTTCTTTTCTTGTCTTTACTTGAAACTTACTACTTCTATGGGTGATAAACAATAAATCAATCTGTCAGTACAGCAGGTCCCGCAGATTCCCAGTCGGCTCCAAGATGTACATCAAGACCACTTAATTTTTTGTAGCAATCTTGAGTACGAAGTACGTGGACTATTGGACAAAAACAAGAGCAACTATCACTCAAGGAAGATATATTGGCTGTGGGGCCGGGGAACTGCCGCACATATTTAGTCTGCTTGCCTGCTAGAACGCAGCTTTCCACGAAAGTGGTACATATTATCTCTTTTATTTCAGCAAGTTGCATTGTTTTTGATGAAACGAAAGCTTGGCTACACAACTTCAGATACTCCTCTCTGACATAGGCTATTCCACTTCACTTCGCACAGCATAGGCTCTGGCTCGAGGACAAGCAAAAACCATCCTTTTTGGCCCCAGGAAAGAATTCTACGGAGCTTTCCAAAATGTAATGTCATATTCATCAATCCGGCCTGAGGTCCACACTTTCCGTAAAAACCGCATAGGTTAGAGCCTTACCCTGGCCTTACCAGTTTCCAGGAATAAGCTGAAATCGGGGTGCTAGGAAAAAAAAAACGGGACAAAACCAAAGTGTTGCTCTCGCAACACAACTAAATATAAATGGTAACTAATCGGATATTTATTATGCCTTACCTCCCATATCGTTATACTTCAATCGGTCATCCCGCCATTCTTCTCTGAACGTCAGTTGAACACTGTATTCCTGAAATTAAAAAATATGAGTCAAGATCGAAAACCCGGGCATAGCAAAGAGGCTTCAAGGACTTGTCGTATTCACAAGAGTCGTCAGTATTAAGTCCATTATCATTCAGTCCAGCCATTATTCTCAAACTCATATTTTATAAGAAATTCCTTTCTATCTGTTTTCGAGATGTGTTACTGTTTGCTGCATTATTGCAAACAGAGTTGTGACAGAGTACGGAATTTTTAACAAAAATTATAACACAAATAGAATCTACTGATGTTTGTGGCTTAAGAACGGGGCGCTGTCACTACCCCCACCCGTCGATTCACCCACCCGTCAATACGCCCAATCCAAAAATCCGTCGCTTCACCCACCCGTCGATTCGCCCACCCGCTGATTCGCCCACCCGTCAATTCGCCCACCCGTCGATTCGCCCACCCGTCGATACGCCCACCCGTCGATTCGCCCACCCGTCGATTCACCCAACGTTCTGTTGCTTGAGCGTCGATTCACCCAATTCTATGACCCGTCGATTCGCCCACCCGTCACAAGACCCAACAAATCCGTCACAACCCCCACTTTTTACGCCAGCTCGCTTACCCGTCACAAGACCCCAAAAATCCGTCACAACCCCCACTTTTTACGCCGCCCATCCGTCATAATACCCAAAAAATCCGTCACAACCCCCACTTTTTACGCCAGCTCGCTTACCCGTCACAAGACCCAAAAAATCCGTCACAACCCCCACTTTTTACGACGGATCGCCCACCCGTCATAAGACCCAACAAATCCGTCACAACCCCCACTTAATACGGCAGCACACTTACCCGTCGTAAGACCCAAAGAATCCGTCACAACCCCCACTTTTTCCGTCGATTCGCCCACTTCTCAAAATCGACCTCTGATCCAGTTGTCATTGAACGCAGCAAAGAAAGGGACCGAGTCGCAGGGGAGCAATTAACAAGGATACGATACCGTCCGATTTAAATAAGGGTGAAGTCAATACAGCTTGAGCCAGAATGATCAGAAGCATTATAAAAGACCTCGGTTCTGATAATGAAAGATGGAATGGAGAGGATTAATGCGAGAGTAAAACATCAGATGAAGAGGCTACCGTATTTTGAGGTACAACATGTACCGACAGCGGTAGGCTACGTATTGGAAATACGGATATACAAATGTGAACTTAATCACTCAGCTTTTAAGCCTTATAAGAAACTTTACTATTTTTAATCCGATTAAAATTTGATTGGTGCTCCCCAATACTTTTGGTCGGCAGACATGACCAAAGGTTCCGACGGGATCCCAGAGGATGATACTTATGAAACTAATATAGCTGGAATCCTGAAGCTCAAGGGATATTATGATCCATGTTATGCTTCCTGATCAATGGCCCTTGTCAGACGAATCGGAAGACGATTGCACTAATTGGTCGGTATCTTTACAAGCTTTTACAGAAAAGCTGGCCGACGACAATGATAAGTCAACTTTTTCACTCAAGTTTTTTACCGGATTTATGTGTTATTGCTGTAGTTCCGGGCTGTGCCTGACTTTAGCTGAATCGGTCCAGCATGAAAAATGGGCTGACACTAATAATGCCCGCGATCACAATGCCCACGACTCAAAATGCCCACGGCTCAAAATGCCCACGGTTCAGAATGCCCATGGTTGTACAGTTTGAGGTGTTCAGGCCGTAGTAAACTGGAGCTAGTGATGAATGTGACACAAAAGGAGCGGACCGAGTATCAGAATGGCGATAATCTTCCATTGAAACTTTTGACGATTTTTGTCTTCCCTGAGAGCATTTTAAACTGTGGGCATTTTGGACCGTTGACATTTCTGACGATTTTGATTTCATGGTCAACAACCTGAATTATGGCATTTTTAACCGTGGGCATTTTAATCGTGGGTATCGTGATGATTTTGTGACCCACCCGAGAAATATATTTGATAGACCGATTTTTGCTTGTTTGTTTAAGGTTTTCTTGCCCCTATCTCTGCACTCTAATCGATTCTGATCAAACTTTAACAACATATTACTTATCGTTATTCTACGCCACGAAAATGAGTGTTAATTGTTCAGCCTGTTACTTGGCCGTAGAACAAAGCTTTAATCAAGCAAGAGAAAAACTGGAATCTCACATCGGCTTATTCATATTGTAACTGTTAAAGTTTAACTGAAAAGCCAACTCATTTGTGTGTCATTTAAATGGATAGACTGAATTATTTGGATTCTGCAAAAAAAAAAAAAATTTCCACTATCTGCTCCAGTTATGAGGCTCAGAATATCTCCAGCCGTCCCCACAGCGTAAATTCTACTATGACGCGGGAAATGTTAATCTCAACACAGATGCGGCTTTTCAGTGGGCAGTGGTGAAATTAGTGAGATTGCTTAGTGCCTGAAATAAAGAAAATTGATAAATCTTTCTCGTAAGGCAAACAGCAAAAATAAAAGCGCAAAGAGGCACCACAAATCACACGGAAATTCCACTATTTGAAAAATCGATTATTCGTAAATAGCGGAACAACGAAGTAACTCATTTTCAGCGGGTCTCCAAGCCAATTTAAGTGAATAAGTGATGGGTAACTAGATTGTCCTTTCCTAGCCCTTTTTGGTTAAACTTTAATATCCAGTTTCACAGAAGCGCAATAAGTATCACAAGTAGATCGCCAGACTGCGTGTGGAATTGATGAAAAGCTCTTTGCGGGAGGTGTTACAGTGGGACGACATTTCCGGAAAATGCATGGTTCAAATAAAAGTTTTACTTTTAACAAATTTTCCAGTTTTGGCCGGATTCCGGACGACCTAATTGTCCGACTATCTTATTTACTTTTATAGACATTTGTTTCGTCCTTTAACTGAAACCCCTCCCCCACCCCCAAATATGGGGCTACAGGACTCATCTACGAACTTGACCTGTACTTTGACTCAGTCCATCCTCATACCAAGTCTGAAGAAAATATCCTACCCCTTCGAAAGTATCGTGCTGACAGACGGACAGACAGACAGACAGGCAACTTTAACGAAGTCATACATATCCCTCCACCTACGTTTTGGGATCCCAAGAAAACTTCTCTATATAACACTTGGGATATTACCTATGACGATTTTGCAAATGTTGGGAATATACTGAATACTATAATTAATAAGCATTATTATGCATGTGTTCTGCATTGTTGTGTGCGGTATGAGTTGAGACAAACTGAGCTTAATTGCAGGAGAAGTTTGGGGAAGATATAATCGGGAACCGCTTACACTCTACTGAGACTTGATTGATCTTGTGGCATCATAATTCTTTTGACGTACCACATAATCGCAATATGTAGCCCACCTCTTTCGGTACACTTGTACCTAAAAAAGGTAACTCTTTTTTCGGAAACTTTACTCTTGCATTCATCCTCTTTATTTCCTCTTTCGTTATCATCACCGATGTCTGACGTAATGCTTCTGATCAATCTGGCTCAAGCTATATTAACTAGTTTTCACCCTTATTTAAATCGGACGGTATCGTATCCTTCCTAATTACTCCCCTGCGACCCGGTCGCTTTCTTTTGCCGCGTTCAATGATAAGAGCCGCGCTGGATCAGAGGTCTATTTTGAGAAGTGGGCGAATCGACGGAAAAAGTGGGGGTTGTGACGGAATTATTGGGCCTTATGACGGGTAAGCGCGCTGTTGTATAAAGTGGGGGTTGTGACGGATTTTTGGGCCTTATGACGGGTGGGCCATCTGTCGTAAAAAGTGGGGGTTGTGACGGATTTTTTGGGTCTTGTGACGGGTAAGCGAGCTGGCGTAAGAAGTGGGGGTTGTGACGGATTTTTTGGGTATTATGACGGGTGGGCGGCGTAAAAAGTGGGGGTTGTGACGGATTTTTTGGGTCTTGTGACGGGTAAGCGAGCTGGCGTAAAAAGTGGGGGTTGTGACGGATTTTTTGGGTCTTATGACGGTTGGGTGAATTGACGGGTGGGCGAATCGACGGATTTCAGAAGTGGGTGAATCGACGCCTCTTGAAACCGAGGTTGGGCGAATCGACGGTGGGCGAATCGACGGGTGGGCGAATCGACGGGTGGGCGAATCGACGGGTGGGTGAATTGACGGGTGGGCGAATCAGCGGGTGGGCGAATCGACGGATATTTTGGGTCTTGTGACGGTTAGGCGAACTGTCGGAAAAAGTGGGGGATGTGACGTATTTTTTGGGCATTATGACGGGTGGGCGAATCGACGGGTGGGCGAAAAGACGGGTCCCCTTAAGAACCTCAGAGCTTGTCCCCCAAGCTCTTTCATCTCGGGTAAATTGGAGCCACTGATATGACCCCCCCCCCCCCCCCCCGCCCCCTCAAGTTCCGAATTAGCTGGTACATGGTACAGGTGCCTCGTCTGTACAGTGCGCAAGCCAGATCACTCTGAACATCCTTTTTACGCCAAGAATTTAACAAGTGAAAAACTTCCTTAGGGAATGTTAACACTAAGCTCGGATGCCTAATAACCATAAGTTGTGCAGATAGAGTCTTAATTGTGGCATTTATTCCTTGCCACATTTCCGATTTTCTGCCATTAAACTGAACAGCAGCCCGCAAATTTCCTGCGATTTACTGAATTTTCTTCGTCGGTCCGTCTGTATAACACTAGGCATCAAATCTCTGAAGGGACGATAATTGGTGCATCATTTAAAGTGAGGCCAACTTTTACTGCATTCAGTTCTCTGTATTTTAGCTCAGAGCCAGCTTGTGGTTTAGTTCTTATTGATCCCCAATGATCATCATCATATGTAATGTTTAACTTGAAATCTGCGAGAACATGCTTTTAGTTATATCCGTTGAGCAGAAAAGAACCTCCCTGACGATGATAATTCTGCACTACCTTTTCAGTTTATAAAACCTATTTTTCTTAATTTTTATGTTTATTAACTTATGGATCATTTGAACTGTCTCTGTGTGATGGATACTGACAACGAGGTGAGGAAGGAGACTAATCCGCTTGGAGCGGTGAACTGGGTAATGCAATTTAGCCCTGCATGTGTCTAGTATACTGTATTTATCAATTAATATTTCATTTATCTGATTTCGGATTTACGCTTCAATGCATTAGGTTACAGATACGCTTCAATGCATTAGGTTAGCATTAGGCTACTAAAAATGGGGAGGGAACGAAAAGGATCGGCACGGTGTAGAAGAAACAAGTAGTATTGGAACCTGGAACGCGTACTAAAAAAGATACAGAAATACTGAAATCGGCAACGCTGTACCAAGAAGAACAATACTAAAAGGTGTATGTAAATCGGTGGAACGATGTACCTGTCATTCGTGGGAATGCGAAACTAGACGACAAGAAGGAACACAACTGCTAGAGCAGGGATCGTGCGCGATAACGATTTGGAACTCAATCCCAAACAAGCTACTAAAAGAAGGAACGGCGGTGTACCATTCCCCCTTTGTGTTCCTCCTGTTGCAACATTCCCTATTTTAGTTTTGTCGTCGTTCCCTTTTTTAGTACTTGTTCCCATTTTTAGTCGAACCCGACTGTACGCGAATGCGACGCAAGGGCATTGAAAAGTTTGTGACAGCCTTTTAACACTGTTTCCCCGTGAAGTTTCCCTCACGTGTACTTTCCCGCAATCAAAGACACCGTGAACAACAATAGGTGTCCTAATGAAGGCGTATGCTTTCATATTGGCCGACAGGAGGTCTCCAGAGAAACAGTTCTGGTGCCTATAAGGTTTATTGGGGAATAGAGAGATTGCAGCCTAACCGACGAAAACAAAAGGGACTAGAAAAATAAACAAAATACAGAAGAAAAAGACTTCCTGCTTTGAGACTGCATTTGTCGGCGTTTGGCAACATTTCTGAGCCTGTAAACAGCTGGAATTATTAGGACTCTTTTCTTGATTGTATAATCACATTATTGTAGAAAAGTTTCGTAGAAATGAGAGCTTGGCTTCGAATTTTACACAAGAGCAGTTCTTGCTTCCCAATGGTTGTTTTTTGCACGGCTCTTCCCAACCGACCAATAGGATTCCAAACTTCGTTTTCGTGATCAAACTTTGAAGCCTTTAATCTCTCATTTCCAGTACAACTCCAACACGATCAAATTGGCGTTTCTAGCCATTTACAGGCTCATAATAGTTACCAAACGCCGATAATTCAATCTCAAAGTCGAAAGCTCTATACCTCGACATATTAATAATTTTGTTATGCTCCCTCCGATGATGGTGAATAAATTCCCGTTTTCGTCGGATATGGTGCAATCTCTCTATGTATGCTTGGTTTGGGAATGAGTCTTTCTCTTGCTGGACTAATATTCCACGAGCACCTACTCCAACGGTAAAGAACGCAGTAAATATTCCCCTAGGATCATCTTTTCTTTCTGCCGAATATTATCTCCAAGTACGGGTCACTTGGCGGGACTATAAGTTATCCCACGTTGTCTTCCCCGTGTAACAAAGTAGTCGTTCGGGCGTCTTGGAATAAGTGACTTGGCGAACGCCGGACTAGGGAAAAAGGTAATAAAAATGTCAGAGTCGGCGCTACTTTGGGATATGTCCAAGTTTAGGCAAGTCCTACCAAGTATGGAAAGAGTCCTGGGAGCCGATGTGCATCTGTCGTAAAAGAGAACTGGGAGAAAGTAATAAAAAAAGATAAATGGTGGAGAGTTAGGCTAATAAAAGTTTTGTGGACTGCGAAAGGAGACCATAAAAGGTATCTTGCACAACTGCGACGCTCGAGGGCAGAAAGGGAATGAAAATACCAGAAAGGCTTTTCCTTTCAAAAAAATAAGTATAAATAAAATTGACGTAGCATAAAATCTCGATAATTTCCTACATCTCGTATATGCCTCATTGTTGATGCTTTGTTTTTGAATTTTATCCTACTGGTAAATCAATGGGTTCGATTAAAAACAGGCACGGCATGGCGCAGGAGGCAAAAGCAATTAAAAGAGCAGTAGAAGTAAAAGAAGCAGTAGAAGTAGACAAGTAAGTGAGAGTTCTTAACTCCAGAGCCCAAAAGAAGGCACGTTAGAACATTGTTCCGGCCCCTCACTCTGAAGCCTGAAAGGGCCCTTTTAGTTTCCGTGCCTCTTTTTAGTACTCGTGCCTCCTACACCACGTCGTGCCGTGCCGTGCCTCTTTTTTAGTTCGATTTTTGCCAAGAAGGGCCGAAACATCGCTACAATAAAATCGGCCGACCTAATTGGTGTAGATCAGTTAATTATGATTCACAGGAGGCAAAAGTAATTAAAAGAGCAGTAGAAGTAAAAGAAGCATTAGAAGTAAGTAAGTGAGAGTTCTTAACTCCTGAGCCCAAAAGAAGGTACGTTAGAACATTGTTCCTGCCCCTCACTCTGAAGCCTGAAAGGGCCCTTTTAGTTTCCGTGCCTCTTTTTAGTACTCGTGCTTCCTCCTACACCACGTCGTGCCGTGCCATGCCTCTTTTTTAGTTCGATTTTTGCCAAGAAGGGCCAAAACATCGCTACAATAAAGTCGGCCGACCTAATTGATACTAATAGCAGTTAATTATGATTCACAGTCTTCTTTTGCTGAAGGAGTATTTTTTTTCTCTTATGCTTATTCGTACGATTCTGTTTTGCACTTTCCTTCCAGTTTGAACTTTAGTTCCATTACGGTTTAACGTTTGAGTGTGTGTAAAGACGCTTTTGAAGATGAGATCCTGAAAGGATAAAAGTAAATAACACCAGTACACCGTGCAGTCCTATGATATCAGTCCTATCCTACCCAGTGCCAAAGTTTTCTGGTATTGCCCTGATGTTAAAAGAAAAAAGTTTCAACCGGGCGTTATCAAAATAAATAACGCCCGGGCGTCATTTATTTTGATAACGCCCGGTAATCCATCAATTGAACGCACGGTTGGAAATTTTTTACCAGAAAATTAAAACAAATGTACTAGTGTTATAATCATTATCGCCCTTGCTTTTCTTCAGGCGATAACGGATTTTTCCGCTATCACCCTCAGCAAGGGCGATAATATGTAATACTTACTAAATATTCCTTCAGCCCAAGCTGCCTGCTAATCACACTTGACAGTGCACAACGGATAGTCAGGTAAATTTTATTCCAGCTATATTTCGGCCCTTCTTGGCAAGGCTCCTCTTCAGGCTCAAAAACGAACTTGTGAGAAAAACTTGTGTTTGTCGAACTTTGTTTTTCCACAAGTTCGTTTTTTCAACTTAAGCGGTCAAATAAATACTTACTTTTCCCAAATAATTTTAATCGACTAAATTTCATGTTCAGGGTCCGAAGACTGTCATTCAAGTTTGATGGCCAAAACATTTAGTAGTTCATTAAATTTTAGGCTATATTGTTTCAACAGCAAATAACCATTATCAATGTATTTGCGGCATCTACATGCTGATTCAGCAATCTGAAAAACTGGCAAAACCTTGGCATGAGCCGACTATTCCAAAAGCAATTAACTTTATTCTAGATGAGACACGAAATGCTTAAGTTTTGTATATTTAAAATAGGGGCACACACGTAATCCTTCTTTCAGTCCAAGCCAACTGCGAATCGTGTTTGATGACGCCCCACGGACAAGTCAACTGAGAATTATCCTAGCGATAATTCGGCTCTTCTTGGCACGGGTCTTGTGGGAATCCAAGAATCCAAGATACTAAAAATTTTGGGGTCCGGAAATCGTCGGGTGGATTTGGCGAAACTACAGCTGAAGAATTGGGGCAAAATGCACTGTCCCAACAAATGATCAGGTGCCAGTCCATTATAATACTTATCTAGTCCCGTAACATGGGGATGTGAACTGCTTAAAAGAATTTGCATTCGGCGGGATAACTGTTCCTATGGCCCGCTTCTGTCTGACCATTTTAGTGGTTTGCCACTTACGGATTTGAGCGACTTAGCGACCAGCCGGAAGCGGGATCGACTAAAAAGAGGCACGGCACGGCATGGCATGGCGCAGGAGGCACGAGTAATAAAAGAGATTAGCACGTAGTATAAGTAGACAAGTAAGTGAGAGTTCGTAACTCCAGAGCCTAAAATAAGGCACGTTACAACATTGTTGCTGCCCTCACTCTGAAGCTTGTGCCTCTTTCTGGTACTCGTGCCTTCTACACTAAGTCGTGCCGTGCCTCTTTTTAGTAGAGCCATTAGGCAAAGATCAGAGCCAGTATAGGCAAAGATCACGTGATTTGCCATTTATTTCGGAATACAGCTTGAGATCGGTTTCAATTGGTAGTAAATCTGCTTTTATGAAGAAGAACGTTCAGGACGTCTCCCAAGATAAGACCACGACAGTGTCTATTGACGGCCGGGAAACTAATTAAGAATTTGTCTTACCATTTTGACATCACTGATTGTTGCAATGCTTCGGAAAAGGAGATTTATCCGAATAATGGCTGGTCCGTCTGAAAAACGTAGTCAACTTACAAACCTGACGGAATACCTGTGTGATAGGACTCTTTTAAATGTTCTCTTTTTGAAACTTATCACTTTAAAGGGTCATATTCAAGATAGAATGCGCAAGGCTTTTGGCCACCTAATTCGTTTTCGTATGCGATACAGAAAAGATATCCTTCGGTCATTGTTCACCGCCGTTGCTTTACCTCATACTCAAATTGGCAAAATATATTTGAAATCTTCTCCTTGGGTTCCCCATTTCTTTCAGTACTTCGCAATTAGTTTCCGACTTCAAAGTAAAAGACCCAGTTTTAATTTTGAAGAAAAAGTTGACAAACTTTTCCAGAAAATCCTCGGAAGCCCTCCAAATCCACAACCTGTATCAGTTCTTTTTGCAAGTGAATAATGTAATATGTTAATAATTTTAATCTAATTGTTCAAACCATGTATATTTCTTATAACATTTATAGTGTCATTGAATGGATCAGTTCTCGTTTTTTATGGCACTTGCAGCCTCTGGCTCAAGTGCCATATACCGATCGCAATTCCGTCCGTCGGTCGGTCGGTCGGTCTGTCCGAATTTTTTTGTCCCACATGTTCGAGTTAGGGTACTTCCAGATGTGTTAGGACGATGAAACTTGGCAGAAAAATCAGGGACCCGACCAAACTAACCTGGAAATAATCAGTTTCCCGATCCGACCATCTGCGGGGGAGTGGTGGGCCGGGGAATTCTGAGAATTAAGTAGTTTTTGTCACACTTTTTCGAGTTGGGGTACTTCCAGATGTGCTAGGACGATGAAACTTGGCAGGAGCATCAGGGACCCGACCGGACTAACCTGGAAATAATCAGTTTCCCAATCCGACCACCTGGGGGGGAGTGGAGGGCTGGGGAATCCGGAAAACTGGAGTAGTGTGTAACTTCCGAACGGATGATCGGATTGGAATGAAACTTAATAACTGAATAAATGGCATACCTCTGATGTCCCACCTGAATTCCGGACCGAATTCGACAGCTATGGGGGAGTTGGGGGAGGAGCCCGGATATCTCGAGAAACGGTTAGAATGGAGGGATCGGAGTGAAACTTGCTGGGAAGAACAAGCATCTGCTCCAGATAAATCGTTTATACATTTGGACTGGATCCGGACACTATGGGGGGGGGGTGGAGGGGAGTTTCCCGGAAATCCGGTAATGGCGGTTTTAGGGATTTTCACGACGAAACTTGGAAGGCGAATCAGGGACCCGATCAAACTGACTTATAAATAAAAATTTACATGATCCGATAGTCGTGGGGGGAGTAGCGGGAGGGGGAATCCGGAATACTGAGTCATGCGTAACTTTGGATCGGTTGATCGGATTTGAGTGAAATTTGATAATTGATCAGAGGACATGTGTCTGGTGACATTTGTCATGTCCGGACCGGATTCGACAACAATGGGGGGGAGGGGCAGAAAATACGTGACCGGCTCAGACTGGGGAGATCGGGATCGAACTTTCTGGGAATAATAAAGAGATGCTCTGGATAAATCACTTACAGAACCGGATTGGCTCCGGCGACTGTGGGGGAGTTTGAGGGGGGGGATCCGGAATTCCGGTGATCGCGATTTAAGGTACTTCCAGATGTGCTAGGACGATCGAACTGGGCTGGAATATTAAAGATTCGACAAGATTGGCTCAGAAATCGCCATTTTCCAAATCCGACATTCCTTAAAGTACCAATCTTGACCGCAAATTTAGAAAAATACTTTTAAGCAAATTATACATTTTCATGATCCCCATGAGCACATTATCATTCTTGCCTCAAGGGTTTTGCTTACAAATGAAGTTTTAGCTCCCTGAAATTGCGCATCTGAACCGCAAGGTCGAAAACTACTTTTTTTCATCAAACAATACATCTCAACCCTTGATCATTTGTACCGCAAGGGTTTTGCTTAAAAATTAATTTTATCACCCTTAAAGTGCACATTTTAACCGAAAAGTGAAAAAAAAATACTTTTTACCAAACGGTATATATCAATGATCCCTAGGGGCCTGTGATCGTTTTGTCTCAATAGTTTTTCTTACAGATGAATTTCTCGCGCCTATAAAGTGCGTATCATTACAGACAAGTTCTAAAACAAAATACGTTTTCTCTAGCTCCCTTAAAGTGCGCATCTAAACCGCAAAGGTAACCTTAAAAGTACGTTTGATCAAACACTACATCTCAACCCATGCAAGTGCCATATGAGCTTACAGCTCTTGTTTTATATTTTATGTTTCGTACTCTCTAGTTTTGATGCAAGTAAATAAATAAATAACTGATGTTTTCTCGCAACATTTAAAACAAGGATGCACAAATATGTGTGAAATCTGACCAAACTTCTGACAGTGTAATTGCTGAAATTGCAAAATGCTAGACAAATTTGCTTACCTGTTCCATTGATGCCGGCTGGTCGAATCCTACTGTCGTACGTCTGGTGTCCCAGAATTTGATCGAGAATTTGTTTTTCTATCTCGCGAAAGTTCGTTTTCTTTTCACCGGACTTTGACTGCGCCGAACTAGAGAAGAGAATAGTATCCGTTACTGGAAGTCGTAATGTGTCGAGGGGAGCTTAACAGCTTTGAATAATGACGTTTTCGTAAGTTAACTGTATTAAGAGCCGAGACCCGACTCTTGGGGAAGCAGAAAGGAACAAGGTCGATTGAATTAGAGCTCTTCATCTTCCACGAAATGGAGCCGCGAGCTAAGAGAGAAGTTTGTTCCGCTTAAGATAGGTCAGGCAGACGCTTCCAAGCCCATTGACGGTGGAGTAGTCTCTGATGCCTGTATAAGATTACACGGGGGACCACTGGCGATAAACCCTTGATATCTGTGATAGTTAGAACGTTCTGCTTTACGTACGTGTGTTTTGTGATGTAAAATATTATGAGTTTATGTTGTAAAAGCAGAACTTTTAAACCTTTTAACTATATTTATTCACTGGTAGGGAGGGGGGTTGTTTGGTTTAGTAAAGAAAAATAGGGTTTTTTGTTGTTTTTTGCTGGTTTAAAGAGTTGTAATAGTGGCTGCGATGCCGGAAGGGCACCCTGAGATATCGAAGTGCCTTTTTTTTTAGTTTTTAGTTTTTTGTGTGGTTTGCCCTATTTTTCGTTATTAGACTATAGTTTGACTGCTCAAAAGGTAAATTAACTTAAAGTTAAATTTGAGTAAAGGAAAAAGAAAGTAAAGAATGTCATTGAGACGAGTGGGGGTGGGTTTAATATTAGTAAATTTGAATTATAAGTATTTTTTAAGTTTGAACATTCAGTTTTAGTTTTAAAAGAAAAGATTTAAAGGAAGGGATTTATTAAGGTTGTAAAGATAGGATGGAAGTGTAAAGATTAGAAAGAATGGAAGGAAAAAATAAAAATAAGAAATTAAGAAAATAAACGTAGAGATAGAGGAAAGTGTAGGTGACGCTAAATAGATAGGCAGGTCACGCGTGATCACGTTCTAAAAATTTAAGATTGATAAGACCGTTGGCGTCACCAAGGGTAATGGAAGCGTCGTCACCTGGCCAATTCATATTGGACAGGAAGAACAGAAAAGATACTACGTGGCATTTAAAAAAAAAAAACCTTGATATCTCATTTCCAATTCAGATCTCTTCACCAGAATATAAATTAAGAACAAGCATGACTGGGTACGTCACATATGGTACGTCAACAAAGTGAGAGGTAAAATTTTCAAATATTCATGTTTTTTTTTTACAAAACTTTAGTGAAATATGATGGTGATGATGAATTTTTTCGTTTAACGCACTAGTAAAGAAAAGGAAGACACAAAAAAGAAAAGAAACAAGAGCTGTAAGCTCATATGGCACTTGCAAGGCTTGGTATATGATCCTGGGCCCTTTAGGATCATGAATAGCCTATATGGTTTGGTGAAAAGAATTTTTTTTTTTTTTTCGGTTAAGATGCGCACTTTAAGGGTGGTAAGAAATTTATTTCTAAGCAAAACCCTTGAGGCAAAAATGATCATGGGCTCATGGGGATCATGAAAATGTAGGTTTTGCTTAAAATTATATTTTGGACTTTGCGGTTAAGATGAGTACTTTAAGGGATGGTCGGATCTGGTTAGTGACAATTTATAAGCCAATCTTGTCAAGTCTCTAATGTTCAAGCCAAGTTTCATCGTCCTAGCACATCTTGAAGTACCTTAAATTGCGATAACCGGAATTCTGGATCCCCCTCCAGCTCACCGCAGAGTTACCGAATCCGGTCCAGTTCTATTACTGATGTATCTAGGGCTTACGCTTGTTCTTCCCACCAAGTGTCATCCCAATCGCTGTATTCTAAGCGTGTCATTGGACATCTGAGACATTAGTTCTTTCCGAATATCAAGCTTCATTAAGTTCCGATCACCCGTTCAAAAGTCGGACAACCTCAAGATTTGGATTCCCCCTCCTCCACTCCCCCACGATGGGCACATCGGAGAAACAACTATTCTTAAGTTAAAATTGTAAAGTCCCTGATATGCCTGCCAAGTTTCGTCGTCCTAGCACATGTGTAAGCATCTTAAGTCGGGATCACTGGAATTCCGGAACCCTCCCTCTAACTCCCCCCACAGTACTCGTATTCGGTCCGATCTTGTCAACTATGTATCTAAGGCTTGTGCTTGTTCTTCCCACCAAGTTTCATCCCGATCTGTCCACTCTGAACATGTCACACAGTTTCCGGTCCCCCCCCCTCCAACTCTCCACAAAGTCACTGGATCCATTCCGGACTTGAAGTGTGACATCTGAGACACGAGGTCTTTCCAAATATAAAGTTTCATTAAGATCAGACCACCCGTTCAAAAGTTATACTTGCCTCAAGATTCCGGATTCCCCATCCCTCCACTCCCCCCACGGTGGTCGGTTCGGGGAAGTGACTATTTCCAAGTTAGTTCGGTCGGGTCCCTAATATGCCTGCTAAGTTTCAGCTTCCTAGCTCATGTGTAAGCATCTTAGTCGGGATCACCGGAATTCCGGAACCCTCCCTCCAACTCCCCCCACAGTGCTTGAATCCGGTCCAGTCTTGTCAACTATGTATCTAGGACATGTGCTTGTTCTTCCCACCAAGTTTGATCCCGATCCGTCCACTCTGAGCATGTCACACGATTTTCGCCCCCCCCCCTCCAGCTCCCCCCAAAGTCACTAGATTCATTCCGGAGTCGAATTGTGACGTCTGAGACACGAGGTCTTTCCGAATATAAAGTTTCATTAAGATCCGATCACCCGTTCGAAAGTTAAACTTTCCTCAAAATTCCGGATTCCCCATCCCTCCACTCCTCCCACGGTGGTCGGATCGGGGAAGTGACTATTTCTAGGTTAGTTTGGTCGGGTCCCTGATATGCCTGCCAAGTTTCATCGTCCTAGCTCTTCTGGAAGTACCCTAACTCGAGAACAGTGGACCGCCCGACCGACCGACAGACCGACAGACCGACAGACCGAAAAGTGATCGGTATATGGCACTTGAGCGAAGCTGCAAGTGCCATAAAAAGTACACTGAGCTTTCGGTAACTCAGTAAATGCACAGGATAAAAACAAACAAACAAAACACAGAAAAAAAGGACTAATTGGTTCGAAAAAATCTCTTCCCTGATAGAAAGTGTAAAATGGTCAAAGGCAGAAACGTGGAAGCCTGGGCAACGAAAGATTTCCCTACCAAGTCGATAGTTCGACCTGATTGCCAAGAGACTATCATATTTTGATAGATTGTTTGACTGATTTATTAACCTTGAACTTCTCAGTTTCAAACATTTTAAAACATCTTTATGTCTTCGACGACCTCTTCTGCGTAAGGAATCTGATGGATTAAAGTTGATTGGTTGATTAAACAAGAGCTGTAAGCTCATATGGCACTTGCAAGGCTTGGTAAAAGTATGAAAGTAGGAATTCGCCAATTCGTCGGTCTGTTGTGAACATTTGTAAGAAAAACCCTTGAGATAAGTATGAAGACGGACCCTTGGAAATCAAGAGAATGTATCGTTATGTAAAAAAGTTTTTTTTTTTTGCACCTGGCTGTTATGATGTGCACTTTAAGGGCGCTAGAATGTCATTTGTAATCAAAACCCTAGTGGCAAAAATGATCCTGGGCCCTTTAGGATCATGAATATATATGGTTTGGTGAAGAGTATTTATTTAACTTTCCGGTTAAGATGCGCACTTTAAGGGTGCTAGAAACTCATTTGTAAGCAAAACCCCTGAGTCAAAAATGATAATGGGCTCATGGGGATCATGAAAATGTGAATTTTGCTTAAAAGTATCTTTCTGAATTTGCAGTCAAGATTGGTACTTTAAGGAATGTTCGGATTTAGAAAGTGGCGGTTTCTAAGCTAATCTTGCCGAATCTCTAATATCCCAGCCAAGTTTCATCATCCTAGCACTAATGGAAGTACCTTAAATCCCGATCGCCCGAATTCCGGCCCCCTTCTCAAACTACCCACAGTCACCGGAATCAATCCGGTTGTGTACAAAGATCAAGACATGACAAAGACCACCAGAGACATGTCCTCTGTTCAATTATCAAATTTCACTCAAATCCGATCAACCGTTCCAAAGTTAAGCATGACTCAACATTCCAGATTCCCCCTCCTGCTACTCCCCCCACGACTATCGGATCATGTAAATTTTATTTATAAGTCAGTTTGATCGGGTCCATGATACGCCTCCCAAGTTTCGTCGTGAAAATGCCCCAAACCGCCATTACCGGAATTCCGGGAAACTCTCCTCCACCCCCCCCCCCCCAGTGTCCGGATCAGTCCAATTGTACAAACGATTTATCTAGAGCAGATGCTAGTTCTTCCCAGCAAGTTTCACCGCGATCCCTCCATTCTAACCGTTTCTCAAGATTTCCGGTCTCCCCCCCCCCCCAACTCCCCCATAGCTGTCGAGTCCGGTCCGGACTTCAAATGGGACATCAGAGGTATGCCATTTATTCAGTTATTAAGTTTCATTCCAATCCGATCACCCGTTCGAAAGTTACACAGTACTCCAATTTTCCAGATTCCCCAGCCCTCCACCCCCCCCCCCCAGGTGGTCGGATTGGGAAACTGATTATTTCCAGGTTATTCGGATCGGGTCTCTGATGCTCCTGCCAAGTTTCATCATCCTAGCACATCTGGAAATACCCCAACTCGAAAAAGTTTGACAAAAACTACTTAATTTTCCGGATTCCCCGGCCCACCACTCCCCCCCAGATGGTCGGATAGTGAAACTGATTATTTCCAGGCTAGTTATATCGGGTCCCTTATATGCCTGCCAAGTTTCACTGTCCTAGCACATCTGGAAGTACCCCAACTCGAAAAAGTGCGACAAAAACTACTTAATTTTCAGGATTCCCCGGCCCACCACTCCCCCCCAGATGGTCGGATCGTGAAACAGATTATTTCCAGGTTAGTTATATCGGGTCCCTGATATGCCTGCCAAGTTTCATCGTCCTAGCACATCTGGAAGTACCCTAACTCGAAAACAGTGGACCGCCCGACCGACCGACCGACCGACCGACCGACCGACCGACCGACAGACCGACCGACCGACCGACCGAAAAGCGATCGGTATATGGCACTTGAGCGGAGCTGCAAGTGCCATAAAAAGGGAAGAAACACTTGGACAACTTCCCTCACCGACCTTTTTTTTGTTAACCCCTCTTACTATTTTTTATTTATTATTTATATTCTTTATTACTATTTTTCAAACTGAACCTCCTTTGTATTTTTCCTTATTTTTCTTTACTTTTGGGGCTAGGACTAATCTTTCTATCGCTGACTTAAAACTAAATATTACTCAGATGTACTCGTCAAATGAACGCTATTTTATAATCTTCAAAAACACGAAATTTTCTAGGCACTTACCATGTTCCAAGAAACACTACGACGAGCGGGACAAGGAGCATTTCTAACTGCTTCATCTCCACAAGGCGATCGATAGATTCGAGATGTCACACATACGACTCCTGGAGAAGAAACTCATGTTATTTCCAGGAATCCTCTGATGCTGCATCCGAACACGTTACTGATAGGAGCCGACACCTTTTTGAAGGTGTGATTTATCCAGTGATGAACTTCTGCCTATGGTGGCCCCAACCTCCCGATGAAGAATTATCTCAAAATTAGTAGTATGAAGTTGTACGAAAAAGTAGCATGCAGTACGAATTGATGCTACTACATGCTTGTATGTTAGGGCTACTCTGTTACTGCATTCTACCGCATGCTGCTACTAGCAAGACAGGACACTACTGGATACTACTGCTTAAGATTTGCCCAGTCTGAGGCACACTAAATGTGCTTCTATGTTAGGGCTACCCTTTTACTGCATCTACCGCACGCTGCTGCTAGCAAAACAGGATGCTACTGCATACTACTGCTTAAGATTGGCCCAGTCTCAGGCACACTAAATGTGCTATTTTTGTGAAAACATAAATATTAAGGAAATAAACATTGATTGATTGATAATATTTGTTACTATTACATATAAATACATGCATCTTTTTTGTACAACTATCGTATAAATTACACAGGCTACAAATTTTTCATCGGGCTACGAAGGGGCCCGACAAAGGGCCGAAGACATAATTGGTACTTGTCTCGTTCATTTCTAAGAGCGTGTTCCACCATTCTAGCAACAGTAACTATTAGTTACTATTTTCTTTCCAACCTCTTGAAAGGTTACTACGCTGACCGTTCCAACCTTCTCGAAATAGTAACTAATATTTACTATTTGCTGACCACGCTTGGGAGAGTAGTAAGCGTGGTAACCTCTGTGACGTGGTTGGCCCGATTAATCCATGGCACGATATTTTGCCGAAAATAGAAAAATTCGTTCCAGCCCTGACGCCAAGAACCCAGAATCCTTGAGGTCATGCGTAGTAACTACGGTAAGTTGGGTGGAACACGCTCTAAGTCTGCAGTCCTTGTCTGTTTTCTAAAGTATATTTTCTGTGGTTGATTAATTTTGTAAATTACGTAGATGGCGCTATGTACAAGGGTACCGTGACAAATTAACAAGAAGCAAGTTTTTGAACTGAATTTTCCAGCCTTGGACTCCTAAGTCGGAGCTTCGTAGACAAACCAGACCCATGTGGCGGGGCCTCATGGTGAAAACCAAATAAAAAGAAAGCTTTCATTTTGATGGGGAAGACGCCCTTGACATAGAGACATCTAGAAGTAGCGAACTGAAAGAAAAAAATAAGTAGTGAAAGGAAAGAAAAAAATTCAAAAACTATTCAACTATTTAGACTCTGTTCAGGGAATTTTTGTATTTTCCAAAACAGGTTGTCGTAGTGACGCTGAGAATGCTGATGGCATCCCGGCAAAACCAAACTCACAGTTCGACCGCGCAATTTGAATTTCCCGGAGGACGTGGTTTTTGGGATCCCAAAACGTTAGTGCCGATGCATATGATTTCGTAAAAGTTGTCCCTCTGTCCGCCCGTCTGTCTGTCTGTTAGCACGATAACTCATGAAGAGGTTGGAATATTTTGTTCAAACTTGGCATGCGGACTGTTTGGGTCAAAGTACAAGTCAGGTTCGAAGATGGGCTCTGTAGCTCTACGTTTAGGGGTGGGGTAGGGGTTTCAGATTAAGGGGAGAAAATTTAGTCGATTAAGGAGTAAGGAGACATGCTAATCCGAATAAGAAGATTATTTTCTTGCTGGACAAGTAGTTCATCCGGAATCCGGCGAAAACCCGAAAATCTGTTGTTTCCAAGGCCGTATCCACGGGGGGGGGGGTAGGGGGTTCGAACCCCCCCCCCCCCCCCCGAAACCCACAAAAGTGATAGTTTTTTGCAGGTTTTAACCTCTGACCTATGTATTTTTTGTACTTTTTGGTCCGACCCGTGGACAAACCCCCCCCCCCCCCGAAATAAATTCCTGGATACGGCCCCTGGTTGTTTCCCTTGTTTCCTTATCAACTCCTTCGACCATTTACTTTGTATTTGTATGGAGGGTTTAAATAAAATTATTACTAGTGTATACCTGGCCTCATAACAGACCCAGAACTAGCAGCCAAGGAAGCTTGTTTATTGACAGGAGGCAACTTGGTGCTGTTGTTGATCCCAAATATTGAAAATTACACAGAACTGCCATATGTTTTAAGATCTTTCGCACAATTGAAAAATAGTCGTTGGGAATTACTGAGTAATGGACTAACGATTTTTCATCGGTAATCGGTAACTAGATTTTCATATTTCAGCCCTCTTCGGTTAACCTTGAACCTTTTTGAACTGGCGCCAATCACCGTGTGAGCAGCATTTGGCTTCGCGACTATGAAAAAAAAACTGGCGGGATTCTACTCTGCTTCAACCTGTTTGGCCTGGCGCCAGCTTTAAGGAATTCCCATATCCCATCTCCTTCAAGACAGAAACAGTTATCTTGTGAATAATGGTTTTGGCAGTCTCTGCCCCCTTCATCAACCGGATGCAGAAACTCCGACCATTGAATATGCATCTGGGTCGTTAAGTCCCCATTCCCTCCATTTGAAGGTCCGGCCCAGCCTCCCCCCATTATTTTTACGATTCTCTTCCAGTCGCTGACCTTCACATGTTGATTGCTCGCAATGTCTATGTAAATTTCAATCTGTTTCCCTGTGCTGGCGATATTCAGATTTGCCGATGTTCCTCGAGTTTATTGTCTCGCTTGAGACGGCTTTGACGGAGGATTACGAACTGCTGGATAGAGGTTTTGAAGAGGTAGGACTAAGTAAGCACCTTCCCTCGGCAATATAGAAGGGACTTTAATCCGAGGCGGTGTTGCGAAGATTCTTCCAGATTTGAAAGTATGTGTCGCCAGTTTTCAGAAGGAGATGCTGAGGGGTTACCCACTCCCCGGCACCTGCTGTACACCCTTTCCCGACACCGGCCGGCACCAGCCGAAATAGGCGGTGCTGGCACCGGTCCCGACAGTAACGTAGGCGATTCATTTTCTAAAAAGGTCTATTTTGATGTTTTAACACGTGAAAACCGTTGCCGGCTTGTTTCAGCCGGTGCCGGCACCTACTGGGCATCGCGGCACCGGGCACTTGCTGTAAACTAAAACCGAGAGTGGACAACCGCTCGGGAGATGCAAACTCGTGCCAAATGTTTTTGACGATCGGACCATTATTTTATTAGGATTTCATTATTGAGGCTTTTGGGCATTATCAACGACTTTTCGCATTCTCGAAGACATATTGCCCCAGAATCGATTTTGAAGAACAAAATTCTCGAATACATTTTTGTATTCGTTACATTTGTGTCATACTCGAGTACCTAAATTAAATTAGAATGTCAAATACAAAAATTCTCAACTACTTTTACGTCTTTCTCGAGTACTTTTAGAATCCTAGTATCTTGAAGAAATTAAAAAAAATCTCCAAGACTTTTTGTCGGTTCTAGAGTACAAACACCGACATTTTTGTATTTAGCTTCAAATCCGATGTAGGACTAAGCAAGCACTTCCCTCGACAATATGAGTTTTCTTTGACTGTCAATTTTCTTAAACTTTTTGTTACAGCCGAAACCCTGAGAAATTTTGAAAAATTCGTTCAAATAAATTTGAATTTTGCTAGTAGTAGGCCTGTACACGCTGAATCGATAAATTTTGTACGTTTTCATTTCTATTTCTGGATGATGATGCTCAGTTTAAGTGTAATCCTTCAAAATAAGGATAAGGCACAAAAACAGAGAAAATATATGGAAAAAGAGGCAAAATACGAAAGAGAAAAATAATTTGCGAAATACGCAAAAAGAACATCTAGTATATGTGTCTCAGAATGATTTGCACACTCGCGTCTAACGTGCTTTACTGCGACCAGTACCCGAATGAATTAATTAATCTGATATCTGAAAATATGATATGAAAGGAAAACAGAACAAATGTTGAACACGGAGGAACACGGAAACAGAACAAATGTTGAACACGGACCCACGGAGCAATGGGCTGGAAAGCAGTTAGAGAATATCAGACCTAAGAGCTTCAGCAAAAACGGGAGGCCTACGTGAACATGAATTCGACTGGTGGGGCTTACGAAATGCTGGAATGGATTTATTGTAACCAGCACAACTTTGTCTTCTTACAATTTGCAGAAGGGACTAACCCCTCGCGCCTGCTGTCGTGAACCAATGTTGTTATGTCAAGGTCGGACAGACAAGTCAGTGCAATTGATTCCGGTTCGTTTTAGTCACGGACACAGACCGACAAGCGATCTGGACACATGTCGATCACTGCTGCCGGGGTCCTTGGGTTCGCGACATGACGTTTTGTTCCCCTATAAATAAACCGGTATGTATTTGCAATCTTTCCTGACCAGTAAAAGGGACAGAATTTTAACACGTTTTTGTCTGAAGTCATATTAACTAGTTTGTCCAGTGCATCCAACCCGATGAAAAATTCTTTGACTGTGTAGTAGTATGGTAGTTGTACGAAAAAGTTGCATGGAATGGCATGTAGTAGTATGGAATAGTTTGATTGGTGATATGTAGTAGTATGGAATAGTTTGATAAACATGCCTCCGACTGGGTTAATCTTATGTAGTAGTATCCGATAGCATCCAGTTTGCTAGTAGTAGCATGTAGTAGCGACAGTTACTACTGCATGCTACTTTTTCCTACTACTCCATACTACTAATTCTCGAAAATTTTTCATGGGGAAGAGTTTCAAGGACAGCCTGTCCTTGAACAGTGTTTCAGACGACCTTTACAGAAGTTGTTTTTCGCACTGCATTTCACAGTTTGAAACAGGTTCGTATTCCTGAAGTCCAGCAAGATAGAGGTGTGGTACGTGAAGGAGCCTGTACGTGTTTTCAACCAGTCCTCAGTGATTGCGTCTCACTGAGGAGGAAAGATACATGTATGCAAAGTACCTCCTACATGGCCTCACATCGACAACTTTTCGCAAATGTATTATGTTGCTGATCCATTTGTGACTGTCGATCAGCGCCGAGCCGACTTGTATTTCTTCTTTAGACTGGACTCATACAGCGTCGTAAAAGAGATCGATCATATTAGCCTGAAGACCTTCGGACTCCAGGCGCAAGCTGGTAGTTAAATGGTAAATGGCAGGACAGGTTGAGTGTCCCTGTCACAGTGAAAAAGGGAGCTCCACAGGGCAGGGTCTTATCGCAACAGATTTTCAAATGTGCAATTTCTCAGTGCCTAAGAAAGCTTTTAATTTCCAGGGCATCGATGTTAGTTACCTGGCCAATGCCGATGACGTCCTGTTTATCAACAAATCCGTGAAGGAGCTAGAAACAAAAATTGCTAGCCTGAAATAATCCCTAGATGAGATTGGCCTATCCATCAACGCCAGTAAATGTCAGTGCGTTTGCTTCAACGCTCCTGTTGCTCCACGGAAACGCTCTCTTAATATTGGAAGTACTGTTCTCGTAACTGAGGAGAAGAATCGGTGGCGTGGAATAACGATTGCAAAACTATGCGAAAGATTCGTGAGGAGGAACCAGGAGGAGGATTGGACCCACCTGTCCAATCGTTAGAGTGTTTTTAATAAGTTTTTTGTCTGTTTTTTAATGCACTTATGTCCTTCGGCAGTTAGTAATAATTTTATCATTCATTCGTTTTGTACTGCTTGTTTAGTTTAGTCGTTTTTTTTGTCCCATTTTTAATGGATATTGTGGCATTACCAGTGTGAAGAGTTGTTGCTTCAACATTTTACTGTGTCTGTGTTCACTTAGATGACTTTGCCACATGCAGCTGAAAAGAAGCCCAAAATTGCCTTAGACGTTCATGAACACGATTGGGTCGCCGTCGCTACGCCCACCCGTCAGTTCGCCCACTCCAGAACGGTGTTTTCGACACTATTTCTCACAAAATACTACTATCTAAGCTACATAATTGCGGTGTTAGAGGACAAGCGAGTCTTCTGATTGAATCTTACCTAAAGGACAGAAAACAAATTCTGGATGCGAATGGCTACATTTCAGATGAAGAAAACCTATCAAATGCCGTTGGAGTTCCTCAGGGGTCCATACTTGGACCACTGTTATTTCTCATCTATGTAAACGATCTCCCTCTAAGCCTAGCCTGCCATAGGACTGATATGGATCTCAGTTTACTGTTTGCTGATGATACAGCCAGCTCTACCTGCGACATAGATCAGCAATCTCTAAGATCTAATCTCCAACTATCACTGAGGAAGATGCTTCACTGGTTCCACTGTAACAAATTGGTTGTCAACACTTCGAAGACTCATTTTATGGTTTTTTCAAGAACTTCTACTGCAGTACCAACGTTACAAGAGGTTGAAGTCACATTTGGAGGTCAAGTAGTAAGAATCCATCGAGTGCAGACAACTCGGTATCTTGGAGTCGTTGTTGACCAGAATTTAAGTTGGAAAGGTCATATCGCTAGCCTAAGACTTAAGTTGGGAAGGAACGTAGGTGTAATGCATCGTCTCAAATTTTTTCTTCCTTTTCCTGCTTTAAAATCAATTTATTTTTCTCTTGTTCATTCGTATATTAATTATTGTTCGATTATTTATTTGAGTACGTTTCAATATCATATTTCTCCTATTGTGAAGTTACAAAACAAAGCAATGAGAATCCTCAAGATGTTATTTTATTCCCCAGTTTCTCTTCCTGGTAAATCTCCAACTAAAAGTCTTTACAGTTATTTTAATATCATTCCTGTTAGACAAATCCTAGTTTTTCATTGTATACTTTTCCGTGTCCGTTATCTAAAGGATTTGCTACCAGTTTGCTTTAAATCATTTTTTCCATGCCCTCCTTCAGTCCGACCGTACAATACTCGTTGTCCTTCAAGCAAGCTTCCTATGCCTTTAATTATTTCCGAGCGATCAAGATTTTCCCCTAAAAATATTATTACTAAATATTGGAATAAATATGAATCTTGTTTTAATCAGAGTCTGTCACTCATAACATTAAAAACTAAAATTAAAGCTATACTTATTAATGAATATTAGTGAGTAGCTCCCGGCCGTTCAGCTATCGGATAATTAATTATTTATAAAATACAAATTTTTTGGTAAATATTTTTTTTTTGGGGTATGAGATGGAGTGAGAAGTGTGATGGCATCCGTTTCTTCTGGGTTTGTTCGTTTATCATGTGTGTCGCCCGGCTTTCGAGCCAGTCTCCCTGCTGGGGACGTTATGTATTTATTTTATAATATGTATTTCTAAACAATAAAAGAACTTGAACTTGTTGTTACAGGAGGGTGAACTTACTGATTTTTGGGGTCAACTGACGGTTGAGTGAACTGTCGGAAAAAGTGGTCAAAGTGACTGATTTTATGGCAAATTGAAAGTTTTTTTTAGATTTTAGATTAGATGAGATTATTTTATTGCCAAACTACACAATAACCCATCATGATAGGTAACCGCCCATGAGAAGACATAAATGCACTGACACTGGGCGGTTACCACAAACTACTTCAACCCAACCCAAACAATAACTTAATTTCACTTCAACACTCATTAATAAAAAAAAACACGAACGAAATGACAACGATCCCAGTGTGCGTCCTCTGGAGTTTGAATAAGCATGGAATAAACTTAAATGGTGTCAATTTAGCCGCGTGTGGTCAATATACAAACGACCATCTCCTGTTTCAGTTTGTCCAATCATATAATCTTCCAATAAATTTATGCCAAACCTTTCAACAAAGCTACAAACCAGCGAGATACCCTACAGGAGGATCCCTCCGCTTTATCTCGCTGGGGGTACGATTCAAGGTAATTTAAGGTAAAGAGCTCACTATCCCCAGCCTGTGCTAGGGAAGGGATTCCTGACACTGCCCTAGAAGGTCAGCTACGTTATCTCCCCCCAATCAAACAAAGCGAAACAAAGCGGAGCATTCTTTCTTTTGTCATTCTGGATCAGAGCAGAATAACACTAGGGAGTAGCGTCAATACCTATGCTTTCCTTGCACGACATAATGATAGCGCCTCTCACAAAGCTTGCAGCATTTAAAGCGAGACAAACTTGCGGATTCAGAAATTTCTAGTAAAGCTAAGATGCGGTCTGCACACATCGAGGAAACAGAGGATGTTGTATCCTTTTTTTTTGCCGAGTTCAAAATATGAAGTTATTGAAGCCAGCACTGGTGCACGTACGACTGTTTGAGTTTCAGTAGGGACGTTCAGTATCGCTAGTGGTGCTAGTGTCGCTGCTATTTAACTGTATGTCAGTTATTTCAAGTCTTGGCACTACTCCCTATACTGTTATTTGCTGTGTTCTGCATGTTGAGTTTCTAATCAGGTCATCGCATCTTCGTATTTTCCGAACCGTGACCTCGACTTATCCCGGGCAGAGGCGGGACAAATTAAAGGATTTGTCGAGTCACCCAGCCTTTCGAGTCTGCTAAGCAACGGAAAATATCCGATAATGTTCATCTATCTGGAATGATTCTGGCAAGGTAGATGTGTCTCCCCTAATATCAGTTCCTTTACCCTGTTCCGTCAGATTAGCATACAAAAAAAAATGGCCGATTACGGTGAATTGGTGTTAAAGAAAAATACGTCAACCGCAAATGACATTAAACAAATGTTATTTTATTATCATGATCTTTTTAAGAATTCCGGTCACCTGTTTCATTAAATTCTCACGTCACACGTCCATACTGCCACTTCTGCCAGAGTAACTAGCTCATTCTCACGATCCTACCTAGCACACAAAGAATCGAAAACTGCAACTGACAGATCGAAGTGCGAGACAATCTGATGAAAATCTGCGATCATTCAGTCCGTATTTTAAAGACGGTCTTGAAATACGTTTTTTCTGTTGAAGACCACCTCTAATCTCTCTAACTTTCTCCTCTTACGAATTCTCATATTAGTACTTAAAAACTTCAAACCCATTCACTTACTTCAGTTATTAATTGCAGAATCCCCAGCCCCTTTGCTCGTCGCCTTTCATTGTTTTGCCAATTTCGGCAATAGGCCCGGGACTAATAAACACGATCAGAATGGATCGTCTGTGATTAATTACCAGTGACATATTTGAGAGTTTTAGACACCCTTTTGTAAACAGTTAATCTTTAAGTCTTCTCAGTATTTAATTTCGTTAATATTTGAGTCTTGCGGCAAGTGGTAAATGATAAAAGAACAGAACAAAATTTACATATGGTACAATGACACAATCCAAACTGGAAACCTGTGCGATATTCCCAAGTAGACGAACCTTCCAAGATTTTTAATTCCTAGAAAAGACCCGGCGCTATTAGGGTATACATGGATTGATTGACATCGGATTTGGACGACGTGAAGTACATCCTGTCAATTGTTGATGGCGTCAATCCCGAATATCCGTTCGTTTAACCTCTCTTTTTAGATGATCGTCAAAAAGTGGCCGATTTCCTTTTATAATAGCAAATAGCTTTTAAAGAAAAGTATGTCAAGTAAGTTGGACTAGGAAAAGAAACGTACATTTCTTCACTACTTTCCACATCCAACCAAGACGATTTCTACCCTTGACTAATTCTCTATGATAATATAAAAATAAAACTCCCTGCTACTATGAAAAGGACAATTATATTTAAACATATTCAAACCATGATAGCCTATATACTTTTCCAACTAAAATTTTCTATTTTCTGTAGAGCTACGAAATGAATCTCCTTTACATTTGTTTCACTGCGTACATTCATTAACGACTCTTGATGGTCCTGCATAAAAAAATTGAATTCCCTCGTAGACAAAATTTCTGGCAGCCATTACGAGCATCATGCAGTTAATGCTGGCTTTCTGTTTCCATCATAAATCGTCTGTTCAGTCAAAATACGCTAACTGCAAAAAAAACTCATCCACATTCATGCCAACTCGTGAGGTTTTTGCCTAATACCCTCATCCTGGCAGCCTATGCCGGCTTGGTTCAAATAGTCGTTCCTCCGCCACTAGTCACCCGTCAGCTGAGCCACTGAAGCTCCGCGAAGTTATCAGCTTAACGTTATTGGCTAATACCCTTGTAACTAAAATTCTTGGCAGCGTTTACCAGCGTGGCCCAACTAGTCGTTTCTCTGCCACTACAGTCACCCGTCTGTTCATGTCACCCGTCTGTTCATGTCACCCGTCAGCTGAGCCACTTAAGCTCCGCGAAGTTATCAGCTTAATGTTATTGGCTAATACCCTTGTAAAATTCTTGGCAGCGTTTACCAGCATGGTCTAACTAGTCGTTCCTCTGCCACTACAGTCACCCGTCTCTTCATGTCACCAGTCAGCTGAGCCACTTAACCTCGGCGAAGTTATAAGCTTCACGTTATTTGGTTAATACCCTTGTAACTAAAATTCTTGGCAGCGTTTACCAGCATGGTCCAACTAGTCGTTTCTCCGTCACTACAGTCCCTCGTCTGTTCATATAACCCAACAATAAAGTTCCTCGGTATTTGGAACTGAGGCAGTGTGACCAGTGTGAGTGGCCGAACTGTCGGAAATGTGTGTTTCAACTGACCCGTTTCCGCGTTCCAGCTGACCCGAGGCCGAATCCGGTGGCTGAACTGACGGGTTACCGAAACGATTGGTGGTTCAGCTGGCTGGTGGTCCTACAGTCAACCGTGACCAGACGTTTCGTAGTTACATTTTTGTTTTCTACACTGGTTGTTTCTTCGTGTTTTCGCGTCAGATTGTTGTAGTCAAAACCAAACAGACTATCTAGGAAAACGACAACCTTACTATTTTTTCTCTTTTTTTTGTTTTTGAACTTCAAAATGATCTTCTACTGAGCTTTCAGTATCGGAATAACCGCTTACAATCAACTGCACGTTGACGATGAGGATGTCATTGGTTATGTTCTTACCGACCTTCGCATGTTCCACAGTCTTTCCCTCGACTATTTTAGCTCCTCGCAATTTTTGTCTTTAGCTTTTTAGTTTCATTCTCCAGCGGTTTTCTCCGTAAGTCACGTTTGCTTCTTCATGTTTCAAGAGCATCCAAGCAAATATCTCTGTTCCCCCTTTGATATACCAGGTTGCACCGAGGCGTGAGGCAGAGGGGGGCCTTATTTTCCAAATATTCTCTCAGCCCTAGCGGAGTGCCTCACAGTTTTGGTTGGCAATAGGTAAAGAAAAGCTCTTACTAGAAATGATTTTTTCACAATCAAATTGCTCGGAAATTTTGTTTGACAGAAATACCCATACTTACCTTGTGAGCTTAGAGTTTCTATTTAGCGCTTGTTAATGCTGGCCCGACTTTCGCGCAGAAACACACGGTTTTTTTCGCGAAAAATTTAAAACAAATTCGCGCCGTGGTTAAAACCTTGGTCAATCAGTTTGTGAATCAATCCGAAACGACGCGATAGGCGGGCATAATTTTGAATAGACAGTCCATAAGAAGATTATTCTTGGCCAGAGAGCAAATGCATGAAAACAACTGTCAGGGCCGTATCCAGGGGGGGGGGTAGATGGTTCACCGCGGGGGTAGATGGTCCGACCCGCGGGCACCCCCCCCCCCATTTTTTCACAATCAAATTGCTCGGAAATTTTGTTTGACAGAAATACCCATACTTACCTTGTGAGCTTAGAGTTTCTATTTAGCGCTTGTTAACGCTGGCCCGACTTTCGCGCAGAAACACACGGTTTTTTTCGCGAAAAATTTAAAACAAGTTCGCGCCGTGGTTAAAACCTTGGTCAATCAGTTTGTGAATCAATCCGAAACGACGCGATAGGCGGGCATAATTTTGAATAGACAGTCCATAAGAAGATTATTCTTGGCCAGAGAGCAAATGCATGAAAACAACTGTCAGGGCCGTATCCAGGGGGGGGGGTAGATGGTTCACCGCGGGGGTAGATGGTCCGACCCGCGGGCACCCCCCCCCCCCCCCCCCCGAAATAAAATTTCTGGATACGGGCCTGACAACTATGAAAGAAAAATCGAAATGGAAATCTGGTAACGGCGCCTTTTCCCGAGAAAAAAAAATAATGGAATACGGTAGTGTCAGGTTTCAGGTCTTCTTTAATTTGCGGAGTTAATTTGCGCGTCGGAGTTTAAGTAGGTTATGGAACCGGTGTCAGTTATTTAGGCTACTGGATCGTCATTTAGTTGCTCAATTTGGTTACATTGTTAGTCTGGAAGAGTGTTTTTGGGATCCCAGAACGAAAGTGGAGTTATCTGTCTGTCCGTAGCGTAGCTCTCGAAGGGGTTGAGATACTTTGGTTCAAACTTGGTGTGTGGGTCCATTGGGTAGAAGCGTAGGTCAAGTTCCTAGATGGGCTCTGTAGCCCAATATTAAGGGGGGGGGTTAAATTAAAGGATGAAGAAAAAAATTCAAGCTGATGCGGGAGTCAATTTAGGGGTAAGGAGACATGCTGAATCCAGAACTGAACTTCGTTTTCTCACCGGGTAAATAGTTAACCCGGAATCCGGCCAAAACCGGAAAATTTGTAAAAATTAAAGGTTTGATTTGAAGTTGATAAGATGTTCGATAAAGTTTGATTTAGAAGACATGCCGAGTCCGTCTTTGGCGATTATTTTCTACCCGGACATGTGGTTCGCCTGGAGTCCGGCTGAAATCGTTGAATTTATTAAGCAAAAGTTTTATCTGAAGTTTATAGAGGTTGAATGTGGGGGTAAGGAGACATGCTGATACGTTTTTGAGCTTTAGTTTTGCCGGACAAGTAGTTTGCCTGGAATCCGGCCGAAACCGGAAATTCGGTAGAAGTAAGGCAGGATGTTTCGATCAATTTCGTCAAAGTAGATAAGACGTGTAAGGGTAAACACACATGCTGAATCCATATCCGAACTTGGTTTTCTCAGATGATTAGCCATTGGCCTTAATCTGTTTCAGAATTTTAATAGTCAAAGTTTTTAGCAGCCTCATTAAGACCGGATATCCACAAGACCCAACTGTCTGGATCACATATCAAATTTGTAGGATTCCATCGAAACCTTTGGTCTTGTTCCTTGTTCCTGGTTTTTCTCCGACTCCTCGTCAGACGAGATTTGAATGTTGCCATGGATTCCGGTGCCTTCTTAAACCCAGTCGAACGTGTAGGCAGTCGAAATTTCCTCGGAAATTTCTGGGCTTTCATTTCAAATTATCTCCTGGTGATGTGAACGTCAACCGCTAGATGGAGAAGACCTCCGCTACTGGGCATTATGCTTGCCTAGTTTATACCGAAACAGTTTAAGAAAGCTTGTTTACAATAGTAGTTTGGTTGAGAGTGGAATCTTTATTCTAGTTTGGGATAGTTAGAGGTCTGAAGGACACAAACCTTTCTAGGAAAAGAAAAAAAATGTATCAAATCAGTATTAATACTCTATATGACTCCTAAAGACGTGAGTGAACCTCGTTAAGAACGAAAAGCGACCTCAGAATTGATTCAGATCCTATGAATGAATGAATTTTATTACCCGTAAAGTGTAACACACAAAATACGGAGTATTATAGAAAGAACAAACGATAAACAACGAAAACAAAAAAACAAACTAACAAAACAGCATGAACAAACTAACCAGCATCAGTAAGAAAAAAGGGCCGCAGAGGGTCGTAAACGTGAATCAAGTTAATAGTCTTTTTACATACATCGGCACTCAAAGTCTGAATCCGAGAAGGCACGTCTATTAGTCCAAATCGAGCAATGACGTTTCTGTTCAGATCCTTTGTAAACCAATCAACAAGGCTGTGGTGACGTTTTTGGCTCTTCGCTAGGCACACGGCGATTTTTCATCGACACAAAGAGCTAGTCATCAAGAGTATCGGCACGCTGTCGTGGGGCCCTAGAAGAGCGGGGCACAGAGGCCTACTGTGCCTGTTCGGTAGTCTGACCCTTTTGGATAGAGGGGTTTCCTCCGTTAGGTTGTTCTCCGTCCAACCCCCTTGCTGAGAGGGAGGTTTTAGGACACGTGTCCACGAGGCGGATTTTTGCAGTTTTATGGAATCCTATCTTGTTTTGTGTTTGTTCGTTTGCACTGTTCGCATATCGCGAGAGCTTGAGTGACTCGCACTCACTGTTCCAGTTACGTTTGTAATTTGGACGTCTTTTTCCTTCTTTTTGCTTTGGTCGTTTATCGATAAAATTCCCGAATATATCCACACAACGATTTCCGAAGAAATGCTGCAGGATCGAAAATCCTTCAATTGCTCCAAGCTGCAACTTCAGGTATCCTTTTAAGACAACAATGATAGGTTATAAATAAAAGGATAATATGAACGAGGTTGCTTCCGAATAACTCCTTTCTTAGGGCTAGAGCGCCCATCTTGGCAGATTTACCTTCAACTCAAATCAGCAGCAGGAATCCTTCCCCCGTAAATACTCCACAGAACTGCTATGTTGTCGACACCATTCTTACTAGGACACTGATAGTCTGGAAACAAATCTGCGAGATGTTCCTAATGAGTTTGCTCGGGGGATGCGGAGAGGTGCTGACTAAGGTGTCAACAGAGGTCTTCTTCCCTTTCCTGTCCAGTAAATGGTAAAAGCAGTATCACTATAGGCGGTCCTTATTGTTTGGTTGCCTGGGGATGAAGTGAACCGAAGAAATGTGGAATCTAAGGGGAACCCACGCACGTAGGGATTCAGAGCCCATATTCAGATGCCAGCAGGGATATCGGCACAAGTTTGCTGACGGCTGAAAGATTGTCAAGTTACCAAAAAGTGTTTTTGTTGAAGTCGATGTTTAGAGAATGTTACATGTTTTGTAGTAAATGATAAAAGTTGTGTCACTACTGACGGTCCATATTGTCTTGTTCCAAGGGGATGAAAACCGAAGAAATTTTGAATCATGGGTTCGAAAACGAGGGGAACCCACACGTGTAGGGAACCAGAGCCCATATTTAGATGTCAAAAGGGATATTGGCGCAAGTTGGCTGACGCTGAAAATTTTTCAAGATATCCGAAAGTAGTTTTGTAAAAGTCGATGTTAAAAGAATGTTATATGTTTGAAGTAAATGGTAAAAGCAGTGTCACTACTGACGGTCCATATTTTCTGGTTGCATGAGGATGCAAACCTAAGAAATTTTGAATCATGGGTTTGAAAACGAGGGGAACCCACGCACGTAGGGATCCAGGGCCCATATTCAGATGCCAGCAGGGATATCGGCACAAGTTGGCTGACGGCTGAAAGATTGTCAAGTTACCCAAAAGTATTTTTGTTGAAGTCGACGTTTAAAGAATGTTATATGTTTTATAGTAAATGATAAAAGTTGTGTCACTACTGACGGTCCATATTGTCTTGTTCCAAGGGGATGAAAACCGAAGAAATTTTGAATCATGGGTTCGAAAACGAGGGGAACCCACACGTGTAGGGAACCAGAGCCCATATTTAGATGTCAAAAGGGATATTGGCGCAAGTTGGCTGACAGCTGAAAATTTTTCAAGGTATCCGAAAGTAGTTTTGTAAAAGTCGGTGTTAAAAGAATGTTATATGTTTGAAGTAAATGGTAAAAGCAGTGTCACTACTGACGGTCCATATTTTCTGGTTGCATGAGGATGCAAACCTAAGAAATTTTGAATCATGGGTTTGAAAACGAGGGGAACCCACACGTGTAGGGAACCAGAGCCCATATTCAGATGTCAAAAGGGATATTGGCGCAAGTTGGCTGACAGCTGAAAATTTTTCAAGGTATCCGAAAGTACTTTTGTAAAAGTCGATGTTAAAAGAATGTTATATGTTTTGTAGCAAATGGTAAAAGCAGTGTCGCTACTGACGGTCCTTATTGTTCCGGTTGTTGGAACCGAAGAAATGTCGAATCATTGGTTGGAAAACGAGGGGAACCCACGCACGTAGGGAACCACAGCCCATATTCAGATGCCAGCAGGGATGTTGGCGGAAGTTGGCTGACGGGGGACAGTTTGTCAAGGTTTCCGAAAGTATTTTTGTTGAAGTCGATGTTTAAAGAATTGCATATGTTTTGTAGTAAATGACCCTATCAAACGCTTTCGAAAGATCCAAAGCACAAACATAAAGACTATTTCCCTTGGAAGAATTATCAACAAGTAAAGAAAACAGAATCGCATGCGCATGCTGACAACTCACCCCATGCCGAAAACCAAATTGGTTCTCACTCTCATTAATATTTTTAGTCAGAAAAGGAAGAAGGATTTACTCAAGAACCTTGCTAATGTTGCAAGAAACAGTAATGGGTCGATACGAGGAATAGTCAATCCGTGACTTTCCCCTTTTTAAAATTGACGAAACAGTGCCACACAGAAAACTCTCGGGTACGCTTGAAGTACATAGACACATTTGAAAAAGAAGCTGAAGGTGAGATAGAAGGGGGCAATCAATCGGCATATGCATCTTAGAAATATGAATACTCGACCTACTTAAACGTTTATATGGTCGAGTATTATTAGTCCCTGGGGGCTGGTTACTCGACCTTACAACTTCAAAGGTTTCGCAAGTGCCTGGTGCCGCTGTGCCAGCACCCACTGACAACAGCCGATACCAGTGGCCGCGTTTGCCACCGGTGACGGAACCACTTGGGCGGTTGCCGGGGTGTACGTTACAGCTCACCCACTCAGGGGCATCGCTAGTGCATTTTCGTTAGGGGGGTTCAGAGCCAAAATTTTACCGAGTATCTCAAAAATTTCACCGAATCCTAGAAACTGAAAATTCGAGCTTTAAATTATGGAACAGAAAGGATTACGTAGGAAGAGTAACATTAAAGGTCAGCATGAAAGACGATAAGCCAACTATTAAGCGGCGTTTCGGCGAAGGCCACTTGAAGAATATATTGCCGGGCAATTGAAGTAACAGCTTTTATCTATTGTACCCAAGATAAAATAAATCGAGCGCAGCAGGCGCAATTTCAAAATCGACTTTTTTTTTCATGTAGGCTAAAACTTAACTGCTTACCTTACAACCTTACAAATTCTATCATTTACCGTGGATTAAATACCGATGCTCTAAGAAGTTCCAGAAACCGGATGGAGCCACGTTCCGTAAGCAGCAGCTACTGTAGTATAGTCAATACTGCTCATGATCACATAAAGTGAGCGCCGCAGGCGAGATTTTTGTTTAAGTTAAGCTTTTCCTGCCAGATTTAACTGTTTTCATCCAGATCCTAGCTTTAAATGTCTTGGATTCCAAATCCTAAAACTGGCTTTAAACCCTATACAAATGACGAACCAGTGTTTCACTCGACCTCTTCCGAGGTTCGTGGTAACTCCCGTATGCTGGCAATTATACCGAATCCCAGTTATTATACCAAATAATTTAGACCGATAGCATGTTCTGGATTCTGTATAACTACCGTCTGCCTGTTATTATACCGATTTTTTTTTGGTATCGAAAGACTAGGCCTACCGAATAATGTTCGTATTTGATATAGTTTCGTCGAAACTGGAACAAAAATCGGGATTTGTGGTAACTACTGAATCCTGAAAATTATACCGAATAAATTACCAATCCCAATTATGATACCGAATAATTCTGGACCGATGCCTTATTCGGGATTTTATGTAACTACCGAATCTCCATAAATATGCCGAATAGTTCTGGCATCGAAAAATTACCAAATAATATCTGTAAATTCTCTCCCCGGATTTGTGATAACTACAGAATACTGGCAATTATACCGAATCCCGATTATTATACGGAATAAGTTTATACCGACAGCCTATTTGGTATTTTGTATAGCTACCGAATCCCAGCAAATATATAGAATATTTCCGCTATCGAAAAATACCGAACAATTTACCGAATCTCAAAAAGGTGGGGGGGGGGCTGCACCCCCTTGCGACGCCCCTGCGCCCACTAGCCAGCCACTAGCTGACCACAGGCTGACCAACATGTGACCAACACAGGCGTCAGGCCGACATGACATTTGTAGCTTTTGTTCTGTTTGGACGGTCGCTGTGGCTGCGTTACCTCTATTTCAACGTGGCAACAAATTTAAATCTTCAGTCAGACGTGCCTTCGATTGTTAACAGTTCTGTTTTTCCGCTATTTCCTGGAAGGGTATCATACCTGGTGGAAGCTCATGTATAGCGAATGGGCATCTCTAAATCCGAAGCAAGAGACTGTAGGAAGTGACAGCTCCCTTACTAAGTTTTCAAATGCAATATCGAAAGATGTAGTGGGCCAAGTTGCAAAGCAGTTGTTTTCTGCAACAACTAGCCAAGGGAGCATGGAGGGCCCTCCTGTTAGAAATCATCAAGAAGTTATGTGGTGTATGGAGGTGAGAAAAGTTCTGGCAAACATATAAACAATCGCTGACTGAGAAAATAAGACCAAAGGTAGGGTAGCCACAAAAATGCCATTGGCAGTGCCGCGAATTTGCCGATTTTCTGTAATGTAAGCATGAATTGCTGTGAATTTTCTTTATTGTTTTTCAGTTTTAGCTAGGGTACGAGCGGTGGTAGTCGGGCAATTAACTCCTCACTTATCTTTGAATCACCTTGAAAACTAAACCAATCAACTCACAGACCTCGTTTACGCATTGAAAAATTCGTTTGAAAATCGCGCTTCTTTTTGCCGTTCCTTGACACCACTGTTGCCAAACAAGAATCCTCCGCCTGATTTTCGCATATTCCACCCAAAACTATATTCACGGGCGGTCCTTTTTGTGCTCAGATAATCACGGCAGTCACACTTAAAATCGGGCGGCTTCAGTTCGGTTTTGCCCGGCTTTTACTTTAGCTGCTGATTTTTAGAGGGCAACCGTGGACGGAACTGAGCTTCAGCAGAACAAAAGAATATACAAGGCAAAATATTTAAAATTACTTCTTCACGAGGAAGAAAAATCAGGTAGCATAAACCAAGTTCCTGAGATCAACTCTTGGCCGGGCGCTAGCAGGAACTGGTTAGTGTAGTGCCCGTGTTTATCTGCCGCCCGACTACCACCGCTTGTACCCTATCTAAAACATCTTCAAAAAATATTTTAAAAACACCATTGAATTCAGGACAAAATTGTCTATTTTATAAGGCTAACAGTAAGATGTCCTAGCTACTTAATATTATTTCTTAATATTCAGTGTAAATTTAGATGTAAAAAAAAGTAGCTGAACTTGCCTACAAAAATTTATTGATAGGGGAGAGGGGGGCCATACCGAACGATTTTTGCTTTTTCTGCTGCTGGAAGCTTATTTTTTAACTAATATACTCAGTTTTTATGGTCAAGGGAGAGCAGACACTGGGCATTCTATGGTGAATTTATAAAAATTTTAGGAGTCAAGGTAAACCCTTTGCAGCCCTAAAACAAGCAGTCTCTCAGTCGTTTGGGATAGCCCCCACCACAGGGAGAAAGCGGACGGGGTAGGGGCCAATCCGGACGGGTTGAAAATTTTAGCTATTTACTTGAAAAGCAACGTAAGAAAACACAAAATGACCAGATTTTCAACTATATAAGCATAAATGGACACCCTCATCACCTGACATTAGTTAGGTGATGAGGGTGGAAAAAATTTCAGCTATTTATTTGAAAAGCAACGTAAAAAACGCAAAATGACTAGATTTTCAACTATATAAGCATAAATGGGCACCCTCATTACCGAACATTAGTGGTGACATACAAACCTCAGAATCTGCAAAGTTGAAGGTCGTAGTTATCTTTGGTCAAGAAGGGGCGAAACCGAACGTTCAAAAATACATTCGGAATAGCCCCTAAATTTTCTTTCGGAATCGCCCCAGACAGTCAAAAAAAAATTAAATGGTGGCCGTGGTCAAACCCGTTGGCCGATCAAATGAAAATCACACAGGATAGAGAACAAATACTAGTCTAAACGCCTGCAAAAGCAAGGAATTCTGGCTATCACAGTTATTGAATTATATTTCACCGACTTGCTATGTCCAGATTTCCAGCGAGAGCAAAAAAACTTCATGGGCTCCCAAAACTCGTACAGTTTGTGTAACTGATTTGAAACTTCCGCCAAATGGGCGCTAGGTAGAGGCCATCTAGTGTTATTGTTAGAGTGAAAAAGCTGCATGCTAGGTGGTGAAAAAATTGAAGGTTCGGTTTCGCCCCCGTGCGGTATGGCCCCCCTCTCCCATACTAAGGAAGAAAAGTCAGCAGCCAACAGCAGAAATAGGTCTATTGGACTATTCACTTGATGATCATATTCATATTTTCTCATCTAACTCACTTGCTGGGGCTCCCCATGCATTCAAAACCACCCGGTTTCATAGAATTTCATTGAAGCACATAGTTCCTAGCTGGCCCCTAGATGGACAAAACCCCAAAGTCAATGGCTGAACACAGGCATTTCATTATGTAAATTACTGTTTTCTAAAGAAGATTTAAGATGCTTAGAGGCAAGATAGAGAGGTGATTTTGGCCTCAAATAAAAGCTAAAAGATAGGAGTATCACATTCTGATTTTCAAAAGCTCAGGTTTGATTTTTTTTTTTTTTTAGTGGCTACTCTACCAAAGGTTTGAATGGGAACCCAAAAATTTAATATTTGATCCAGACAACTAGGTCTTGTCTTTGCCAGATCCAGTCTTCGCCAGGATAATCATCTGAAAAAAAAACAGGTTCAGATATACCTGTATAAGCCTATTTTGACGATACTGATCGAAACTTCCTGCTTTACTTCTGCCAAATTTCCGGTTTCGGCCAAATTCCGAGCGAACTAATTGCCCAGGAAAAAAAAATTTAGTTCATGGTATCTCTTTATCCCTATAAAGAACATCTAATCAACTTAAAATAAAACTTTGACTCCTAAAAAAAAATCCGGTTTCAACCGGATTCCGGACGAACTATATGTCTGGGTAAAAATTGAGTGTCATATACAGATTCAGAGTCTTTTCTTACCCTTACATCTATCATCTAATCAACTTCAAATAAAAATTTTGCTTTTAACAAATCTTCCGGTTTTGGCCAGATTACGGACGAAATAATTGTCCGGTGAGAAAATGGTTTTCACCATCATATTCAGCATGTCATCTTACCCCTAAATCGAACGTCTAATCAACTTCAAATACAAATTTTGCTTTTAACAAATTTTCCGGTTTTGCCGGATTCCGGGCGAACTACTTGTCCGGCGAGAAAATAACTTTCATATTGGGATTCAGCTTGTCTCCTTACCACTAAATCAACTATTTAAATAGCTTTAAAAAAATATTTTTATTGCCCCTTAATTTGAAACCCCTCCCCCACCCTCAAATATAGGACTACAGAGCCCATCTTCGAACTTTAACCCAACCAATCCTCCCGCCAAGTTTCATCAAAATATCTCAATCCCTTCGAGAGTTATCGTGCTTACAGACAGACGGACAACTTTTGCGATGTCATAGGTATCCCGCCACTTACGTTTTGGGATCCCAAAAACACATACAGTGTCGAGCCCTCACAGGAGCAGCAGGACCCTGGCAGGACCCACCAGTAGACACACGAGGATCCAAGACTGACATACAAGGCTCCAACATTGGAGTCCTTGACTTCTAAATTCAGTTCAACTTTTTTATATTTTTTATTTGTTATGGTACAAGTCCCTGGTATAAAATGCCATCTGTATAATCCCTATTGTCTTCTGTGACATGGGGATGTGAGCTGATTAGATGAATTTGTTTCGGAGGAGATCACTGTTCCTATGGCCAGCTTCTGTTTGATTATTGTAGGGGTTTGCAAACTATGTTCACAGCCCCTTGGGGCCTTGGTAGCTGAATTGGTAGAGCGGTGGGCTTGTAAGTGGAGGGTCCCTGGGTTCAAATCCCAGCTGAGGAGCATTTTTGTCTTTCAGTTCACTACTATAAAAATCTTGCCAAGAAGAGCAGAAACATAGCTGCTGACTTATCACTTTAGCTCTGTCAAATATAACTCTCAGGAACCGTTATTGGTTAAAACAGCAAGTTATGCTAAAAGATAGAGAGATTGTTCGGATTTGAGGATAAAAATATATATTCCATATATTCTTCATAATTTAAAATTAATATCATTGTATTAAAATACAAATTTTAAGTATCAATAAATAATTATGATAACATTATTCATAAGAAGTTTGTAGATTGATATTTATATTAGTATGTGTATGGTGTAGTCTAAATATGAATATGTATATTTTGTTTTCTTTTTGTAATGTAATCCCCAATGTCAGAGGGAATAAGGAAGGATAAATAAGGTTAGGAGAAATCCTACTCGCCTGCAATTGCAAATTTGCAGGTAATTTGCAGGTAATACTAACAATAACGCTGGCCAAAAGGCAATCTACCTATTACTAAGTCTACCTCTGGGTTGATTGAAGAACCTTGGTCAAGAAGATATCAATATCCATTTCGTCTGTAGATTGATTAGAAATAAGAGGATCTCAGTAGCCTGTCCTGTTGCCGAAAATATAAAGCCACCTTTCTGTGCTGACTCACAGGCCTTAACTTATCTTTCAGGTTTTGAACCTGGGTCTGGGGTCTCCTTCGTCCGACCAGGACCCGGTTAAGGACTGTGTCCATGTGTACTCCGACTGGCTTACAGCATTGCTGCCTATTCCCAAGATTGGGATTCCGGATATTATTGTAAAAGATCCGTACAGATATACTCCTTTGATACTGAATGGATTGTATAAGGTTTTTCTTCCCAGGAGTGACCTAGGTGAGTTCCTTTAGTTTAGTTTTACTTTTAGAATACTAAATGCATTTTTCGTTTCTTTTTGGCTTAGAGGGCTTTGAACAAAAATCACTTCAACTCAATTCAGTTCACTTTATTTTTTAAAAAATTCTTTGTTTAAGGAAAATAGCATAGACAATGTCGACAGAAATTCACTGGCATGCAAGTACACAGTAGCCTGTTGGTAAACATTATTTTCTATATAATTTAGATACAGTTTTGCTGTCATATAGTCGTCCTTCCTGCAGTGTGTGTGTGTGTGTGTAGGGGAGGGGGGGGGGGGGGTCGTTCGACCTTGTGTCTCCGGCTTTGACCCTACATTCATTTTTATTTTGTACTGAAGGGAAATATTAGACCCTTGCTGAAACGCTTTGTTCAGTTCAGATTAATTTTTATTTTGCCTATGGTTAATTTAGAAAGTCAGGGCAATCAGAAAGAGTAAGAGGTAGTCTGAAGATGTTGACAAGAGACTTATTCTTATTCTAAGTTGCTTTGTGCACAGCCAGGGTCCATAGCCTAGGTCTAATTTTTGTGACCCTTGATGAAGTTTCGTATTTTGTTGGAATTGCTTTCAAGAGACCTTAGACCTTAGATCCTCCTGTGCCTCCAGAGACGCCCAGGGCGTCCAGGAAGAGTCTCCAGTCGTCTCTGAAACTTGCGGCTGCGACGATGTCTTCCCACTCCGGCTGAATTTAGGCGTGAAGGTGCCGCAGGTCCTTGTTGTAGGTACGACGGAGTGTATTTTTGGGCCTTCCTCTGCGGCGGGTACCTTTGGGTAACCAGAAAAATGTCGACTTGGGATTCTGGAATCGTCCATGCGCAGCACATGTCCGAGGTAGCTCCATCTACGCCTTCGAATGGTCTCGACGAGGGACGGTTGACCTGTGATGGTTCTAACGTGCTTGTTCGTTACCTTCTGGGTCCAGTGGATGCTTTCGAGAGACTTATTCTTATTCCAAGTTGCTTTCTGCACCATCCCATTTTCTCGGATATATTGTTCTTCTCAGATTAAACAAATCTCTCCAGACCTGTTTTTGTTTCGCTCCAGGAGTTTTCTTAATTTTCATTTTGTTGGAATTGCTTTCAGAGAGATAGTCTGAAGGTAATGACAAGAGACTTATTCTTATTCAAGTTGCTTTCTGCACAGCGAGGGTCCATACTAGGCTTAATCTTAGTTACCATTGATGAATTTTCGTATTTTGTTAGAATCTCATTCGGAAATATTACGTTACACTCACTTTTGTAGTTTTGCATTTCGGAATTTTTCTAATACACTAGAGGACTAGGAAAGCAAATAAAATAGCTAATGAATAAAACAGTTTACATTGCAGTCAATTTGCATAACACAATAATATCCAAATAATGTAACTGCAGCAAAAAGGCTTTCGCCTATGCAAATTTCTCGAGACAGACACTAAATTGAACGTCAGCCAGGTGGCGGTCCGCACCTGCTTTAAACTGATTGATGATTTGTGCGTTCACAACACTTTCATTGATTCATTTATTCCATACTATTCAAACTACATAACATAAATATATGGCAAGAGACAAGATCCCCTGAGCTGTCATGTCGGGGATCCACTACCTATACACTAACCTACACTAAATATAATCACATTACAAAAACTACAACATATTATAAGTATAAATAAACTGCACACACATAGAGAAAAAAAAATATTAACGGCAGAAAAAGAAGAAAAATGCACTGAAAAGAAAGAAAAAGAAAAAAAGAAGTAGACGAAAAACGAATAAATTATTATTATTATTTTTTTTTTTGTTTCGGGAACATAATTCCAGTATTCCGTAATTCGGTTTCTAAAACTCAACTTCCCAATATACATGGCAGCGTCTTCGGAAAACGATATTTTTTCACCATTTCATGGTGAAAAGATCATTTCTACCAAGAGTTGTGCTTTAAGTCTAGTTACCTGCTCTGTGCTAGTAAAACTGGCTGGAAAACCAAGGAGAAATTTACGATGTACGACTGCTACTTAAAGTTTAATTGAAAAGGCAGCTTATTTTTACATCTGACATTTGAATAAACTGACATATTTTGGCAAATCTGTGGGATTTTGTATTCTTTCACCCGGGGCCCTAGTAATAACATCCAGAGTTTGCGCTGCTTGCACAACAACCCAGAATTCACCAAGAGGCGGAGAATTTAACTTGGAACAGAGGACTGCATTTCTACTGATTTGTATCGGGTTTTCAGGCCTATTTAAGTGAATAAATGATGTGAAAGTAGACTGTCGCGTTTCATCTCTATTTGGTTCAACTTTAACCGTTGACGTCCGGAAGTTGACACCGGACCCAAGTTTCTTGGTCACTTTTCTCCAGTTTAGAGAGAGAGAGAGAGAGAGGTTTATTTACACAACATCATAGCTAACAGCTAATTTGCGTTGCGTCACTATGCTAAATAACAAACTAACAGAAAAAACGGAAAAAATCACTCGGCTTTGTTTAGCAAAACCGTAAAAAAAGGTACAAACGAATTTGCTTGGCGGTTCGTTCGCGAAGCTACCGGAACCAGTTTATTTTGGTGACGCGTACGGTTGTTGGGCGGTGCAGTGGGTGGTAAGATGTCTCGATGCTGGGGTTTAGAGAGAAGAAACTTCCCAAACCTCCGGATAATCTGCTGATTTATTTATCAGTTTAGGTTTACTCCTCTCTGAAATTAGCTTTATTTTCAATTCAATTCAAGACTTTTATTCCGGCCAGAAGCCATAAGCAAACACTTCAACAAACAGACAAACAAAAATAAAGAACATGTTACAAGACCACAGAATTTGGCCGCAACCTTCTTTTTCATAGAAATTAACCCAAACGGACAAAGACGGGCGAAGCCACGGGTTACAAAATGCCACCACTATGCAGTTTTGCGATAGTAGCAACCGATTTCTCAGAGATGTACGATGCGCGTATGCCAACTGCGAAAAGTTCATAATTCGGTAATCCTGCCATCGTTGTCTCCTCGCCAATGGAGTTTTTTTTTTCATTTCAGCACCAGCAAAACAGGCAGTTTTCTGCCACAGAGTCTTACGTACTGTGCAAACAGTTGCACAAGAGTCCACCAACCTTTCGACCTCGATGTGGCATTCTATCCTGATGTTCTTATTGGCGGATTGCGATGCCCTTCTTTCCCCGCCCAGCCAGGTGGATGACCTCGGAGGCCAAATGTGTGAGCGACTTCTGTCGACCCTGTTTGAGGTTTGGCTGCTCGCCTGTGCTAAGTCTTTTCCCACCCCACCACAGTGGAAGACGTTGAATGAACTTTGCCAAAAATGGAGGCATAGACCAGAACTCGTAGAGATTTGGTATAAATGTATGATGGCGTTGACAAGGAAGCTACTTACCAATTTGTATGGCCCCGACTTCCCTGTTATCTCTCCAGGTAATTTCCTGTTTTTTAATTTTCTTGTTTCAGAAGTCCAGAGCTCTGCTTGGTTCTTGGTAAAATCAAGAACAAATAAGAAGTAGAACCTCTGTCTCCCAATCTCTGTAATACGACCATGCGGAGTCGAATAGATTCCCGATGTCAGATGCCATCCCCGAGGCTGGTATAAAACTATCTAAAAGTGTTTTGATCAATCGGTAGGATATGCCAAAAACTACTTGCCAGTGTTTCCTCTCGGACCGACGTACAGACGACGGGAGGGGAGGGGAAACGTACGTCTCATCTGGGGACAGCACACCTTCTTCGCTCCAAACTTTTTTGAAGTGGTATTTCTTCGGTCAGTTAATTTAGAAGCGCCCACCGAAATGAGAACCTCTTCATATGTAGGCTAATGTTTGCATTGTCGTTAATGTTTTAATGTTTTTAATGTTGTCCGTCATGGAACCGTGCTCGGTGGAACCGTGGTCTCGACCTTCTCTCACCTTACTTACCAGACATAAAATCAATACTCACAGTTCAAGTTTTTGGGATCCCAAAACGTAAGTGGAGGGATACCTATGACATCGCAAAAGTTGTCCGTCCGTCCGTCCGTCTGTCCGTCTGTGAGCACGATAACTCTCCAAGGAAATTAGATATTTTGATGAAACTTGGTGTGAGCATTCTTTGGGTCAAGAGTAAGGTCGACTTCGTAGATGGGCCCTGTAGCCTTACATTTAGGGGTGGGGGATGGGGTTCAAATTAAGGGGCAAGCAAATTTTTTTTAAACAGCTAATGTGATTGTCGATTATGGGGTAAGAAGACACGCTGAACAGAATATGAAAACCATTTTCTCGCCGGACAAGTAGTTACGTCCGGAATCCGGCCAAAACCGGAAAGTGTGTTAAAAGTAAAAGTTTTGTTTGAAGTTGATTAGATGTTTGATTTAGGGGTAAGAAGGCATGCTGAACACGAATATGAAAAACATTTTCTTGCCGGACAAGTAGTTCGCCCGGAATCCGGCCAAAACCGGAAAGTTTGTTAAAAGTGGAAGTCTTATTTGAAGTTGATTAGACGTTCGATATAGGGGTAAGAAGGCATGCTAAACACGAATATGAAAACCGTTTTTTCGCCAGACAAGAAGTTAGCCCGGAATCCGGCCAAAACCGGAAAGTTTGTTAAAAGTAATTTTTTATATTTGACAGTGCAAAAACGGATACGTCAGCTAAATTTTATTCGAGCTATATTTCGGCCCTTCTTGGCAAGGGTCCTCTTCAGGCTCAAAACCGCTCAAGTTGGAAAAACGAACTTGTGATAACAAAACTGAAGATTCTAGCTTAGTGTTAAATATCTAAATTGGTGAACTTCCTTTTGGAGAGTAGCTTGGAGTTAAAATGGTTGCTGAGATTTCATTTTGGACGCGGCTGCTGTTTTTGCTGCTCTAATGGGTCGTTGATCGGGTAGAGATTTTTCTGTATTTGGGTTGACTTCGGTTTTGTTATGGACAAGAGCTTGGGGCCTGAATTTCCTTTCGCTGATGACGCCGTTCCATGTCTCTGGTAGTGAGTATTCGCCTGTGTCTCGGTTGATCCCAGAACGGTTTTTCTTGATCTCAACGGCTTCTCTTACGGTTTGATGCAGTCCAGTGCAAGTTTGATGCAGTCCAGTGCAGTACGAATTCAGCATCTTGTCTTACCCCTAAATCGGACATCTAATCAATTTCAAATAAAAAAATTACTATAGAATGTTAAAAAAATTAAAATTACTTTAGAATGCATTTACAGACATGGCCACGGAGGGCATTCTTCTCCTGAGCGTGACGTTTTCAAAATAGGGATGTTCGTTTCTGGAGGTTTGCACATGCAGACTCCATGACAAAAAGCGCAATTCATTCAAATCTTGTACAGCGCTGGCCGGTTCGTATTGTCTAGATATACGTTTGGGCTTAACTGGTTAAAAATATTCCAGAAGAAGGGTTGATTGGAGACATTTGTTCATTTCTAAAATTGTTCGGTACTGAAATAAGGACAGATGCAAAATGGAGCAAAAATCATAGCTTGTAAACACTATTTCATATTTGGATTGGGTTTTCTGCAGGCAATGTTAACGGAAGTCATACAGATAGGGATGATACTTGGTACTCTTCATTCAGGTGTCCTTTAAGAACAAGACCAAAGGTTCCGATGGGATCCCAAAACTTCGATATTTTATCCAGACAAATAGGTTTTGTCTTCGTCAGATCCGGTCTTCGCCAGACTCCATGAACATTTATACTCTTAAAATTTAGAAACAGATTAAGGCCAAACAGCTAATCATTAAGAAACCCAAGTTCTGATATGGATTCAGCTTGTGTGTTTTGATTGAATTCGATTGAAACGATCCTGGCTTACTTCTGCGAGTTTTCCGGTTTCTGGCGGACTTCCAGAACTACTTATCCGACGAAAAAACTAAAGCTCAAAAACGAATTTAGCGTATCTAGTCACCCCTATTTCCAACATCTAATCAACTTCAAATAAAAATTTAACTTATCACAAATTTTCCGGTTTAGCCTAAACCGGATTCCGGACGAACTATACGTCAGGCAACAAAAATTATTGTCATATACGAATTCAGCATCTCGTCTTACCCCTAAATCGGACATCTAATCAACTTCAAATAAAAAAATTACTATAGAATGTTAAAAAAATTAAAATTACTTTAGAATGCATTTACAGACATGGCCATTCTCCATAGTGTGTTCAAGTATGGTTTCATTGTTCAGGTGTCCTTTAAAAAAAAAAATGATATTCGATCTTGAAATCTCTGTCCATGGGCGTAAGAAATTTTTTAAAATAGTCCCACTCAGTGGCTTTAGCCCACACACATGATTTCATCATACTGACCTAAAACGGGGCCTCAATAGAGGCGAAGCGAATGGATGAATAAATGAATGGTTTTATTTACCCATTTCATCAAAAAGTGTGACAAATAGAGTATAAAGAAAGAAAAGAAAAATGAAGAACCACACTAGCCTATCAAACAAAGAACAAGGATAAATAGCCTACTTCAGAAATGCCTTATACAGGCTCTACTGGAGATCCAGGTTCTTTTGGTGAGTATGAACGGAAGACTACTTCCTCTCTTACCTCGGGGATGGTCCGATGGCCGCATTATAACAGAGCTGTTATAACCTGATATTTCTAAAAGTTGTTCGTTTTGTTACGAGACTTTAGTCACGTCCATGATTTAGGGATTGGAAACTTCCGCCAGATTCCTTAGTTCGAGGAAAGTCATGCTCTGGATGTTTGAATACAGAAAAGGCGGGAAAGTTTACTTTTCGTCAAGTTCTTTCACCCTGGAAGTGACCTTGTAAAGGGGACTTGATTTTAGTTTCTGTAGGATTGGTAGGGTGGTGAGAGTAGGGATGGCTAGCAGAGTCCAGCCGAAGGGTTGCCCACTCTCGATTTTTGTGTACAGCAAGTGCCCGGTGCCGAGGTGCCCGGTCGGTGCCGGCACCGGCTTACACCATCCGACACCGGTTGCCACGTGTTAGAACATTGAAATCAGCACGTTTAAAAATGGGAATCGCCTAATATATGATCGGCACTGGTTGCGGCACCGCTCGTTTCGGTGGGTGCCTGGAACGTGTGTAAAGCAGGTGCTGGGGAGTGGGTAACCCCTCGATTCCAGCGTCTTCACGTCCGAGACCAAAGTCACGCCCACGAGTCAAGACGAGTCCGAGTCCTGGACAAAACCCTTCGAGGCGAGACTACCAAAAAACGTTCTAACAAAACGTGCGCAGTAATTTACTTAAATTTATCACTTTGCAGTTGTTGACAGCACAGAGAACCAGATCGTAATATCGTCTCAGATGGGGGAGGACAACTTGATCCAGTCATGGTATCGCTTCCTTCACTGTGTTGGCAATCCTTGTGATTTGGTAAAGCCGACGGTCATTGCGCAGACGCAGACGTTCCTTCAGTTCGCTTTGCTGAGCCAGCAGGTCCGTTTTTTCCTCTTATTTCTGTTGTCTTTAGAGTAGCGGCGAGGTTGTGCCTGCTCCTTTAAGGTCTTTGCTTAGTAGCTACACTGAGCTCGTAAGCGCAAGGGCGCTGGTTCGAATCTCGGTGGTGCCGGCCGTTTGGTTTTGGGCGGGGATTAGTGGTGACCGTGTAAGACAAGCCAAAGTCCACCCATCTTCAAATGGGTATCTAGATAAATCTGGGGAAGGTGACAGGAAGGGTGTGCGAAAACACAAAGGATGACTTGCCCCCAATCGTCCATTACACTTCCTGACTGAGGGTAGATAATCCGAGATCAGCACCTCAAATGGCCTGTCAAAGCTAGTGCTGATACCTTTATCTTACCTGATTCTCAAAGGCGTGCCTCCGAAGGAGAGGCGTTACTAGCCACAATGTTTGGGTGGGGGAACATGGTATTTACCGAGGGGTCGACGACTCTCGTTTTTTATGTACACCATTCCGGAATAACGGAATAATCCTGACCATTCCGGATTATTCCTTCGGAACGTGTACACCATTCCGGGAGAGTCGTTGACCCCTCGGTATTTACCGACTGGCTTGTAATTTTAACCGACTGTTTTTGCAGTAAAAACGACTGTTTTAAAGAAAAAAGAACAGCTTTGAAAAAAAAATCGACTGATTTTTAGAAAAACCGACTGATTTTTAAGAAAAACCGACTGATTTTTAAGAAAAACCGACTGATTTTTAGAACAAGAGCTGTAAGCTCATATGGCACTTGCAAGGGTTGAGATGTATTATTTGATCAAAAGTAATTTTCGACTGTGCGGTTCAGATGCGCACTTTAAGGGAGCTAGAGAAAAAGTATTTTATCGTTGAACTTGGCTGTAATGATGCGCACTTTAAAGGCACTAGAAATTCATCTGTAAGGAAGACCCTTGAGGCAAAAACGATAGCAGGCTCTTAGGGATCATTGATATATACGTATGATCAAAATTATTTTTTGTTTCCACTAATGCGGGTAAAATGCGCACTTCAAGGGTGCAAGAAATTATTTTTTTTTGCAAAACCCTTGTGGGACAACTGATCATGGGCTGAGATGTATCGTTTGATAAAAAGTACTTTTCGACCTTGTGGTTAAGATACACACTTTAAGGGAGCTAGAACTTCATTTGTAAGCAAAACCCTTGAGGCAAAAATGAGCATGAGCTCATGGGGATGATGGAAATGCATATTTTGCTTAAAAGTATTTTTCTTAATTTGCGGTCATGATTGGTACTTTAAGGAATGGTCGGATTTGAAAAGTGGCGATTTCTAAGCCAATCTTGTCGAATTTCTAATATTCCAGCCAAATTTCATCGTCCTAGCACATCTGGAAGTACCTTAACTGGCGATCACCGGAATTCCGGACCCGCCCCTCAAACTCCCCCCACAGTCGCCGGAGCCAATCCGGTTCAGTTTTGGACTTGTTTGTTATTCCAACAAAGTTTCATCCCGATCTCTCCAGTCCAATCCGGTCACGTATTCCCCCCCCCCCCCCAATTGTTGTCGGATCCGGTCCGGACATGAAAAAGATCACCACATGCACGCCCTCTGTTCAGTTATTAAATTTCACTTGAATCCGGTCACCATGGCTAAATATTCCGGCATGGCTAAATATTCCGGATTCCCCCTCCCTCCGATCCCCCCACGACTATCGGATCGAGTGAATTTTTATTTACAAGTCAGTTTGATCGGGTCCCTGATACGCCTCCCAAGTTTCGTCGTGAAAATCTCAAAAACCATCATCACCAGAATTCCGAGAAACTCCCCTCCACCTCCCCCCCCCAAGTGTCTGGGTCCAGTCCAAACGTGTAAACGATTTATCTGGAGAAGATTCTTGTTCTTCCCAGCAAGTTTTACTCCGATCCCTCCATTATAACCGTTTCTTGAGATTTCCGGTCTTCCCCCACCCCAACTCCCCCATAGCTGTCGAATCCGGTTCGGACTTCAAATGGAACATCGGAGATATGTCATTCATTCAGGTATTAAGTTTCGTACCAATCCGATCACCCGTTCGAAAGTTACACAACACTCAATTTTCTATATTCCCCCGCACTGCACCACATATACAAACCCCTTTGACCCTCGAATGCACTAGCTCTTTCCAATGCACTAGCTCTTTCCAATGTTAACAGAGTGATCCGATGCAAAGAGTGACGTCACGCCGCGCGCAGACTACTAGTGTGTAGAAAGGGGTAGGGGTTTTACAAAAACTACTAAATTCTCAGGATTCCCCCGCCCTCTACTCCCTCCACGGTGGTCGGATCGGGGAAGTGACTATTTGCAAGTTAGTTTGGTCGGGTCCCTGATATGCCTGCCAAGTTTCATCGTCCTAGCACATCTGCAAGTACCCTAACTCGCGATCACCGGACCTGACCGACCGACAGACCGACCGACGGAAAAGTGATCGGTATATGGCACTTGAGCGAAGCTGCAAGTGCCATAAAAACCGACTGATTTTTAGAAAAACCGACTGATTTTCAGAAAAAACAACTGTTTTCATTAACAAAATCAACCTTTTTGACTCGGTTATTTTTTACCAACTGGCCGACAACATTTGGGGGGACGCCTCCCCTCCCAGTCGTGAAGTAGGGGATGTCTTAACGTTAGGAAGGTGGGTCCTAGTGTGGTAAGGATACCAGGCTAACGGTAACATATGAGTTGTATTTGTATTTATTTTTTTTCCCTCCGTTGTTTCCCCTGTTTCTTTATTTTTTGCAAGTAAGCTCTAGAAAGGGCGAATCTTAATTTGTGTGAAAAATCTTCCGAACTTGTGATAGCAGTAATTTTAAGTAGTTAGGATTAATAGTAGCACCAGATTGACCGCTGTCAATAAAGAAACTTGCTAGTTCTGGGGCTCTTCTGAACTTAATTTGCAGCCAGGTGTGTTTGGTTTACCGTCACTTGCGATTTTTCAGAAGGAACAAGAGCTAACGAGCTCATATGGCACTTGTTACGAGTAGTGGTACGAGAAAGTAGAAGAGAACTTCAAAATAAACACCCCGCCATTCAAAAATGCGGTTCGGACCTACAATTAGGACATCTAGGTTCATTCAGTCTGAAAGCTCTAGATGACGTACTTAGAACCTATGCTTGTTCTTCCCACCAAGCTTCATCCCGATCCCTCCACTCTAAGCGATTTCAAAGATTTCCGGTTCGCCCCTCCAACTCCTCCCAATGTCACCGGATCTGGTCCGGATTTAAAATGGGACGTCTGAGGAACGAGACCTTTCTAAATATCAAGTTTCGGTTAAATCCGATAACCCGTTTAATAGCTGAGGTTGCAACTGGATTCCGTATTCCCCTTTCGTACACTCCCCATCGACGGTCGGATCGAGGAAACGACATTCTCAAGTCAATATATATATATATATATTTAATTTATAACCCACCAAATGCACATGGCGACAGTGGAGTAAATGGAAGTAAAGAAAAACAAACACAAATAACAATCAACATTAATGACGACAATTTGGACAAAGTTTCTAATCAGGCCTAAAAAACTCATGGAAAACATCATGTACACTATGAGCTGGATGGTTAGATGTTCTTAACAGAGACGCCGACGTCCTCTCCAGTGACCCAATGACATCTTGCACCCCGAATTTCTGAATTAGTTTACGGTTACGACACGAACGAGGAAGATACATTAAAAATTTACAATGATTAAAATAGGATGTTTTTAAAATTTTCAGATCTTTTTTCCGCAGAATGTGGTACACACCAGAACAATAAAGGATATAGGGTGCGCAAAATGCATTATAGATTCTACCAAGCGCCTTTCGGTTATACCGACTTCGGTTTGGACAGAGACGGCCATACGCAATACGAATCAGTTTAGAGGTATCCTGAGTGATAGCCGAGCAAGTCTTTGAAAGCGTATTTTTAAAATTGAGGCCAAGCCACTGTAACGAATCAGTTGCGGGAAGTGAGAACAGACCCATGGACAGCGTGAGTGGTGCACCAGAAGATAAAGCATTAAAACATAGGTATTCACTTTTCGAAAAATTAACGGCAAGACCAATTTTTGAAAATTCACGAGAAAGGATTTGAACATTTTTTTCAATTGTGCATTTGCTTTTACCGACTAGAAGCACGTCATCTGCGTACGCAATATAACTAACCGCAACATCTTTATGGAAGTAAGAAGGCAAAAGAGATTCAAGACAATTAGAGATGGCAGCCTTGAAAACATAGGGTGATAATACACCCCCTTGCCTAACACCGTGCTTTACTGGGATATTCTCCGAAACCTGACCCTGCCATTTGATCTTAATAGATGAATTTGCATACCAAAACTGTAAAACTAGTTCGGGTAAAGATAGTTCGGGTACCTGACAAGCCTGCCAAGTTCATTGTCCTTGCACATCAGGAAGTACCGAACTCGTGGGATGACTACAAACTCGGATCCCCTCCAACTCCCCAACAGTGACCGGATCCATTCCGGTTATGCTATTCACTTGTTCTTCACACCAACTTTCATCCCGAACCCTCCACTCTAAGCGTTTCCCAAGATTTCCGGTTCCCCCGTCTTCTCCCCCCAATATTAAAATGGGGCGTCTGAGACACGAGGTCTTTCTATATATCAAGTTTCATCAAGATCCGATCACCCGTTCGCAAGTAAAAATACCTCACTTTTCGGATTCTCTCTCCACCCCACCCCCCAGATGGTCGGATCCGGGAAACGACTATTCTCAAGTCAACCTGTTCGGGTCCCATACACGCCTGCCAAGTTTCATCGTCTTAGCGCATCAGGAAGTACCGAACTCGCGGGATCACTAGAAATTCGGATCCCCCCCAACCCCCCCCCCCCTACTGTGAACGGATCCGGTCCGGTTATGTCAATCACGTATCTAGGGCGTGTGCTTGTTTTTTCCACCAACTTTCCTCCCGATCTCTCTACTCAAAGCGTTTCCCAAGATTTCCGGTTCCCCCCTCCAGTTCTCCCAATGTCACCGGATCCGGTCCGGATTTAAACTGCGATGTCTGAGACACAAGTTCCTTCTATATATCAAGTTTCATTAAGATCCGATCACCCGTTTGTAAGTTAAAAATACCTCATTTTTCCGGATTCCCCTCCCTCCAGCCCCCCCCCCGGATGGTCGGATCGGGGAAACGACTATTATCAAGTCAATCTGTTCGGGTCCCTGACATGCCTGCCAATTTTCATCGTCCTAGCACATCAGGAATCACCGAACTCGCGGGATCCCTAGAAATCCGGACCCCCCCAACTCCCAGATAGTGACCGGATCCGGTCCGGCTATGCCAATGACTTATCTAGGACTCATGCTCATTCTTCCCACCAAGTTTCATCCCAATCCCTCCACTCCAAGCGTTTCCCAAGATTTCTGCCCCCCCCCCCTCCAGCTCCCCCCAGAGTCACCGGATCCGGTTCAGATTAACGTCTGGGGCACGAGCTCTTTCCAAATATCAAGTTTCATTAAGATCCGATCATCCGTTCGAAAGTTATAAATTCCAAAATATTCCGGATTCCCCCTCACTCCACTACCCCCATGAAGTTCGGATCGGGAAAGTGACTATTTCCAACTTAATCATTTGGGGTCCCTGATATACCTGCCAAGTTTCATCGTCCTAGCTTATGTGGAAGTACCCAAACTAGCAAAACCCGGACCGACAGACCGACCGACAGACCGACAGACAGACCGACGGACGGACAGAAATTGCGATCGCTATATGGCACTTGGCCGAAGGGCAAGTGCCATAATAAAAACCGCGCCCTCAATGAAATTCAAATTGCCGCGTGTACCTGTGAATGTGGTCTTGGTAGTGTTCCAGTGAGTTATTACAAGTTTAAGAGGAGGGGTGAGTGCCGTATTGTGAACGCTCTCTGGAACGAAAATAATAACAACGCGGAAATACGTCTTCACTCTTACGGAAGTTCCTGCAGAAGCGATAGTTATTGCTCGGGACCATCATAAGTAAATTGTAACGATCGTAACAGTCGTGGAACGAAAATAATAAGGGGGAGGAGCTTATCTACTTATTATGGCGGTCTGTGGAACGGCAATAAGGACAAGAGTAGCAACGATCTAAAAGTCGCTGGAAAGCTACCCTTGTCGGGACGCCTGCCATTTTCTCAACGTCATTACGGGAGTCTTTTGTGGAGAAAATAAAAAATCCCTCAATAGAGCCAAAAATAGTTCAGTGTATTCAAATAGGAAATACAAAAACACAAGCTGGCTTTTTAGTTAAACTTTAATGCGTTCAAAAAAGCCTCAGACAGCCTGCATCTAGGTGGCAGGTTTTCGGTGTCAAAGTTTACCCTTGAACTTGAAGCGAAGGATTGTGCTTCTAACGTATTTACCACGTAATCGTATGAAAACAGAGGATGGTCTTAGAGTATCTTAGGATACCTGAACAGACAGAGTACCTACTTCGTCTCCCCCCCTGAGAATTCATGCCCGTCTTCATTATCTGCCACTTCATTGTGGTAGACTTATCCAGAAGAAGCCAACCCCTTATTTTTTGGTAAACTTGAGTCCTATTGTTCCGTTCCTTCGGAATCCAGGATGTCCCGGATGTCCAAATCCAGAATGTCCCGCGCAAGCATAGTCTAGTATATTATTTTGATGAGACGCAATGCCTAAAGAAGTAGGCCTATTCTTGTCTAAAATGAACCAGGGTAATCACTTAGAGGAAGCTAAAAGTTTAATCTTAGAACATTAGCGAGTCGTCGAAAAAAATTATCGTTAAATTTTGGTATAAAAACTCTTAAACACCCAATCCTCCGAAAAATCCTCCCCCCTGAATTTGAAACCGAACGGCCAAGGCCTCCAAGCAGGCCCGTATCCAGGAATTTATTTCGGGGGGGTTTGAACAGTAGCCCACGGGTCGGACCAAAAAGTACAAAAAGTACATAGATCAGAGGTTAAAACCTACGAAAAACTATTACTTTTGTGCGTTTCGGGGGGGGGGGGTTCGAACCCCCTAACACCCCCCTGGATACGGCCTTGCCTCCAAGACTAGTTGCGAACCCAATTCCAAAACTGCAACCTGTCCAAAGCACCCACGTAAGATACAGCAATAGTTTTGTTCCGGCATTTGTTAAACTGTTTAACGCTTCATCCACCATTCAAGAGCCCACATGATTTTATGTTGGCTTTTAAGCGCATATGTTTGACCTTTTAGTATAGTGTGTATTTATATGTTGACGTTGGGATCAGTTAGTCGGCACACGCCGTGAGTAAGATTCTTAATGAATAAACGATATGATTTGATTTGAAAAGCGACAGATCGCATTCCAAGACTTCTGTGAAATCCAATTTTCTCGGATATATTGTTCTTCTCAGATTAAACAAATCTCTCGAGACCTGTTTTTGTTTCGCTCCAGGAGTTTTCTTAATTTGGTTGAGTATCGTAACTTGCAAATGAGGTTTCTTCTTTGAAGATTTATGCTTCTTTGATGTTTTTCCATTTTAAATATGAAATTTGAATTTCATTTTCTCTATTTTCTCAGGCGGACGTTTTTGAGGTAAGCTTCTCCAGAATTAATCCAGCACAAGCACAGTTTTTTTGTGTTTTTTTTTGTTTATGCTGCCAAGCCGCTTAGCTTGCCTTTATGTGTTGCGGAAAGCCAAAGGCACCAGTAGCCTACCTCCCAAGAAAGAAAAACAATGATTCGTACTTAGTCTGTTCTCACATCCTAACATTCACTGTTATTTCTACGTATAGCGCACTACCATTGAAGACTAATAGTTCATTATTTATTTTTTTTAGACTCAACAGCCTGTTAAAACAACACGAAATTTGCCATATTTTTTTTGCCATCATTTTTTTAGTCTGCGTTAAGCGCCTTAGTCTCGCCAGGGACCCATACATTTCCTTTACAGGGGCCTGTCAATAAGAGATTTCTGATGCTATCTTGAGCGCACGGAATGTAGTTGAAGAAATACCCACGGTTCAAGACCAAATAGTCAAAATTTGGGATTGGCTGCTGGCGCCTTGAGGGAGGAGTCTCTTTGGCGCGCACGTTCAATGAGGCAAACAAGAATCCGATCGACTCAAGCGGGTATTTTTGGAAAATGGATTTGGTTCGGTCATCATATCAATATAGAAGCATAGGAAATGACAGGCCCCCTGTAAGGAAATTTATGGGTCCCTGGTCTCACTGAAAGAAGACTTTATTCGGAAAGTAGGCTAACTCTCACAGCGTAAACGCCGTATTTTACTTTGTTAACATAAAAAGACACGCTTAGCGTGTAAAAAAAAACGTGTAAAAAACTTTCGTAAGTCGTCGATAATGTGTCAGGAATAAAATTAAAATAAATGTCAAAAATCATGAATCAACGTGACTAGAATACGACTGTTCGTGTATTGTGGAGCTCGACAAAAGACGGAACAAAGCTCTGTCCGTACCTCATGTGTTCTGTGAATTGGAGTAAACATTAGGCATTTTTTTTAAAGAACGCGATATGCATGGATAAGATTATATTCTATATTCTATATAATACAAGAAAAGTATAAAAAGTGTATAGTATAAGAAATAGGGTAGAAGGTGTAAGAAGTAGAGGTGAGAATCTTTCGGAGAGGATATTACATAGTGGGGGGATTTAAAGGGTATTTTCTCCAAGGCGGTGAGCTGGAAAAGCTGAAGTGAGCGGGACGACCTCTCGTTACCATTAATAGTTCTGAGTTTTTTTTGTGTTTTTTTCTGCGTTACCGACACTTATGGAAAAATTGAACTATAAAGTTATTTGGCCAGCAACGCATACAAAATTATCCTTGTAAAATAATGGGCTATTATATATATCTAAAATATAGAGCAATCCTGACCTTCCTATAACTCTAATGCATATCCTTCTTGGTTCTGCTGCCTTTCTGCGTTTGACGGCTTAAAGCACAAACGACATGATACTTGCGTGAGCCTTACCTAGGTTAAAACTCGTCTGGGATTGAGACAGCTTTTGTGTATAAAATTATTTTAGAAGCCGTAAAATACACAAAGTCTTCCGATAAACAGTTGGCGACCGGCCGCCAACGCAGGTGTTGAAGTATCTGTTGAGCCTCACTCCGTGAAAAACAGAGATTAGTTTAAAATACCGCCTTGCCGATCTTGTGGCTGCGATTGAGGCAAGAAAGTTGCCTAAATAGAACACACAGCTTAAATGACGCATTTATGTGCCTGTTTCAGTAATTTTCACATTTGTTATTGTGGTGTTTGTATTTTTCTGTTTCTTTTCTTCTTCTTTTTTTCCATCTAAGCCCACCAATGGCCAAATTTGATGGGAAAAATATTGGTAAAATACTATTTCTGCCGAAGCTGACTGGAATCATATGTGAATAAATTGATTAAATCGGCAGTAAATTGGTTGATTCATTAATTCATTCAGATCGGTCCCTGCGATTGGTCTATTGGCAGGACTACCTTCAAACACAAATTCACATGGGGGAACGCGAAGGGGGGGGGGGGGGGCTGTTCTTGATTGAACGCTGAATGCTCAAATTATAGACTATAATGTTAGTAGTACAACGTCACTGTGATATATACACTTTGCGGTAGTTGACAATTATTAGGGTATTTGAACAGGCGCGTGACCAGGATCAATTTGGAACTGAAACTGAAAAGAAAAGGAAGTAATTGTCCTACCACACGATGTGACTATAACACCTCAGGCAGGAACCAGTCCTCCGTTGCTTGCCTATGTGACAGTCTCTCATTCCTGCGACTTACGGCCAGATGAGTCTGCGTCTTTCTCTTTTTGTTTTCTTTCTCTCCTTGTTTATATGACAGTATTGATGAAACCAAGTAGGCTGTTCATTCATTCGTAACAAGAATGTCATCTAATTCTATACACTCGAAAACAGCAGTTAAAAACCAAAAAGCGACGAAATAATAAATGCTTGTCGAACAAGTTTGAATTCGTATTTTTAATATTCTCTCGGATACCCATTGCAGGTGGTCGAACCAAGCCAACACCCATGCCTAGCAGCCCTTCCAACCATCTTCCTCAAGGCGATCAGAACTGTAGCAGGCATTGGAGATGCCTTTCTAGGTGTTAAAACTACAGCCATGGACCCTAAACGTCATGTAAGCTGGGCTCTTCTGCCCCAGATCAAGGAGTCAACCCCTGCTCCCCCACAAAGACGCCCGACCAAGAGTTTTAGCGGATTGCCTTCTCCCTCTTTTCATTGTAAGTTTTGGGTGCTTGCTTACCATTATATTTTGTTCGAAACTCATGTAGCTTTTTCTCTTGTTTCTTACTTTTTGGGTACCATCTCTTCCTCCAGTCAGTGAATTTATATTTTTAGCTTAAAGTTTAACTGAAAAGGACTGGGATAGGACAATCTTGTTGCCCATCACTTATTCACTTAAATTGGCTTGAAGACCCGCTGAAAATGTGTTACTTGGTTGTTCCGCTATTCAGGAATAATCGATTTTCAAATAGTGGAATTTCCGTGTGATTTGTGGTACCTCTAATTTGTTGTATGCCTTACAAGAAAGATTTATGACTTTTTTTTGTTCAGGCACTAAGCAATCTTCACCAATATCGCCACTGCCCACTAAAAACCCTTGTTTGTGTTTAGATAAAAATTTCCCGCGTCATAGTAGAATTTTCGCTGTGGGAACGGCCGCAGATCATAACTAGAGCAGATAGTGGAAAACAGAAAAATCCCTTTGCAGAATCCAAATAATTCAGTGTGTTCAACTAAATGACACAAAAATAAGTTGGCTTTTCAGTTAAGCTTTAAGGTCATCTCCTCTTTCTGAACTTCCTTGATTTCCCTTTCATGAAATTTCCTGTTTGAACATTTGATCCATCTATAATCCTTGTTATTGGTTCTTGTAGTAACGAAAAACTTGTTGTTTCTGCCTTGTAAGGCTGTGAACCAGTCCACCTGAAAAATGATCTTAACAATAGATTCAAAGGAAAAGAAATACATTAAGCCGGTTTATATTAGTTTTTTCTAATGTTTGCTTTGTGTTAGAATTGGATGAATGAATGTATTACTGAAAAAGCCCGAAGGCTATGTCACCAGAAATTATGTTGATGTACTAACGGATTAGAAACTAACAAAAATACTTTTCTGTAAAAAATCTCGTTCTTTGCTCCATCGCAATCCTTAGTTATCAATCCAAGTTTTTTCACCGTAAAAAAAAATCATCCTTCATCATTCTTACCATCCATTCTTCTAGCTACACTTTATATATTCCGACCCGCGGTCGACCCAACCAGGGTGTCGGAGAGAGTTCGCGAGGATTTTTTCCTCCTTAATCCTCCCTTTCCAACTATCCGAACCCCCTGATCGAGCAGTGGGGGAACTTACTCGGCTGGTCAGGGATATATGGGGTGTGTAGTCTTTTGCATCGATTGTGTCTTTTTACACATATTCAAATCATCCGCTCCATTTTTATGGCGCTTGCAGCTCCGCTCAAGTGCCATATACCGATCGCTTTTCGTTCGGTCGGTCGGGCGGTCCACTGTTTTCGAGTTAGGGTACTTCCAGATGTGCTAGGACGATGAAACTTGGCAGGCATATCAGGGACCCGATATAACTAACCTGGAAATAATCAGTTTCACGATCCGACCATCTGGGGGGGGGGAGTGGTGGGCCGGGGAATCCTGAAAATTAAGTAGTTATTGTCACACTTTTTCGAGTTGGGGTACTTCCAGATGCGCTAGGACGATGAAACTTGGCAGGCATATCAGGGACCCGATATAACTAACCTGTAAATAATCAGTTCACTATCCGACCATCTGGGGGGGAGTGGTGGGCCGGGGAATCCGGAAAATTGAGTAGTTTTTGTCAAACTTTTTCGAGTTGGGGTATTTCCAGATGTGCTAGGACGATGAAACTTGGCAGGAGCATCAGGGACCCGATCCGAATAACCTGGAAATAATCAGTTTCCCAATCCAACCACCTGGGGGGGAGTGGAGTGCTGGGGAATCCGGAAAATTGGAGTAGAGTGTAACTTTCGAACGGGTGATCGGATTGGAATGAAACTTAATAACTGAATAAATGGCATAAGTCTGATGTCCCATTTGAAGTCCGAACTGGACTCGACAGCTATGGGGGAGTTCGGGGGGGGGAGACCGGAAATCTCGAGAAACGGTTAGAATGGAGGGATCGCGGTGGAACTTGCTGGGAAGAACAAGCATCTGCTCTAGATAAATCGTTTATGCATTTGGACTGGATCCGGACACTGGGGGGGGGGGGGGGTAGAGGGAAGTTTCCCGGAATTCCGGTAATGGCGGCTTAGGGGATTTTCACGACGAAACTTGGGAGGCGTATCAGGGACCCGATCAAACTGACTTATAAATAAAAATTTACATGATCCGATAGTCGTGGGGGGAGTATCGGGAGGGGGAATCTGGAACTTTGGAACGGTTGATCGGATTTGAGTGAAATTTGATAATTGAACAGAAGACATGTCTCTGGTGATCTTTGTCATGTCTTGATCTTTGTACACAACCGGATTGACTCCGGTGACTGTGGGGAGTTTGAGGGGGGGGCGGAATTCCGGCGATCGCGATTTAAGGTACTTCCATTAGTGCTAGGACGATGAAACTTGGCTGGAATATTAGAGATTCGGCAAGATTAGCTTAGAAACCGCCACTTTCTAAATCCGACCATTCCTTAAAGTACCAATCTTGACTGCAAATTCAGAAAGATACTTTTAAGGAAAATTTACATTTTCATGATCCCCATGAGCCCATTATCATTTTTGACTCAGGGGTTTTGCATACAAATGAAGTTCTAGCTCCCTTAAAGTGCGCATCCATCTGAACCGCCAGGTCGAAAAGTACCTTTTTTCTGTAAACAATACATCTCAACCCAAGATGATTGTGCCGCAATTGTTTCTATCACCGTTAAAGTGCGCATTTTAACCGAAAAGTGTAAAAAAATACTTTTGACCAAACGGTATACATCAATGATCCCTAAGGGCCTGTGATCGTTTTTGTCTCAATAGTTTTTCTTAGAGATGAATTTCTACGCCTTTAGAGTGCGCATCATTACAGCCAAGTTCACAAATAAAATACTTTTTCTTTAGCTCCCTTAAAGTGCACATCTGAACCACAAAGGCCGGTAACCTTAAAAGTACATTTGATCAAACAATACATCTCAACCCACGCAAGTGCCATATGAGCTTACAGCTCTTGTTTAAAGACCTATTAACCACAGCTTCTTTTAACCCAGCCGTCCCTGGAGATCTGTAAACATCTCCGAAATTCAACCAGTCAATCCGGGCTAGAACCAACCGGTACCCAGATAGTTCTATCCCAAGAACTACTGCGATTTTCAATTGATTATACAAATAAGTAGTGTATTCTAATTTTTACGATCGTTCGTTTTCAAAAATTTCTGCGAGTGTAAATTTACCGTATTATTGTTCATTGTTACTTCTTATGTTAGGTTCTTGTGATTATTTGTTCTTGGTATTAATAAGAGACTAGTCTGATCAATTCATTTCCGTGTCGGAACTGTGAATTTGGACAGTGTCGCGTCTGGCGCGGAAGGTTTATGCGAAGTGATTTTTATTTTTATTTTTCGAGTTTCCGAACTGTCCGTTTAGAGACTATGGCACGTTGGAAGTCCGGGGATTTGCGAGTTTTTGTTTTACTTAACAAACTAACTTGGTCCAGATCCGAGTCCGGTCTTCTACCTCATTTTCTGGGCTTTGAGCTTAATTCTCAGGTCCCGTCACCACATCCTTCAATCTTCAACCCGCACTTCTTTCCCAGGTTCTAGTAGGACGCAGAAAGTTCTCAAGTATCAAGAGTGTTGGGAGCAGACACGAGCTTTTTTGTTCACATTTCCCGTGATTGCCAATTAAGTCGAGAGATAATTTTACCAATTATCTGACAATAATAGTTGCCAACGGGACCGACTAAAAAGTGGCACGGCACGGCGCAGGAGGCACGAGTAATAAAAAGAGACTAGCAAGTAGTACAAGTAGACAAGTAAGCGAGTGTTCGTAACTCCAGAGCCTAAAAGAAGGCACGTTAGAACATTGTCCCTGCCCCTCACTCTGAAGCTTGAAAGGGCCCTTTTAGTTTCCATGCCTCCTGCACTATGTCGTGCCGTGCCTCTTTTTCGTCGATCCCGTTGCCAACCGACGTTATCAGAACCAGAAAGGTGGCGCCCTTAGGCCACCTCCCCCGCATTGACGAATCTAGGTTGCCAAGCATCATCTTAAATTGGCAGCCACAAAGAAGACATCGACGGATAAGACAAAGAAAAAAAGATCCTTTGCACTTACCACATGGATCTTCCAAACATACTTGCAAGTCTGCAACCCGAGCAAGAGGATGTTCTGGCAGTAGCTTGCAAAGGGAAGACTGGCGCCTATTTGTGCATGCCCTAGGTGGCTCTGGTGGCACACAGAAGGATCTGTTTTCTAAGATCTAAAGTCTGACCACAGGTTTATATTATTATTGACGTGACAATCAGTGGAGCACAGCTTGTAACGACTCCAGGACATATTGGTACAAACATTTTGTTCGGGAACAGAATTTTGTAATCCTTATGTTTTAGAATGCAAATCCGTCCGCCCTGTAATTCTAACACTTATCCTCCCTAGTGCCTAACCCACGGTTGACACGCTAGACAAAACTGAATCAGTTCTCGAAAAAAATCACACAAAAATCACAAAAGAAGATTTTTTTTAAAGATTTGTTGATTTTGGAAAACGTTGTGATTCTTGTGGCATTTTGATTTTAAAATCACCAAAATCTAGTAGTTTAGTGGTACGAACACACAAAAAATCACCACCGTATCAACCCTGGCCTAACCGCCGAATGACATGATTATTACCTGCTGAAGAATTTGCTGCAATTAGTCTCTCTTACAGCTTCTCGGATTGCACCTTCCAGTCCACTGCTAAACCTTCCGTCGTCGGCCTCCGGTCAAAGTAACATGTCGATTCTGGAGTCGGAGTCAGGTAAGGTTTCCTTAGAATTCTGTATCAAATCATCTTACCTTTGTTTCCTCCAGGGCCGTTGGTGGCGCACAGGGCTTCGACGAATCCTCTCCATTCGTCTCGAAGCGATGCTGCAGTGGCACCTATCATTTGAGGGTTCCAGTCGTCCTCAGACCTCGGTCGCCTCAATGTGTACTTTAGACAGCCTTCTTTTCTTCTACCGTCAGGCCTACATTCGTAGGCTATTTCGAGCGTCAGACCATGTCATGGGCTACCCTCCGGTTCAGTTATCCCAGCGCCATGTCAAGTCGTTTATCCCCTACTTCATAAAGAAATATGACGAAAAAGTGCCAAAATATTAATTTTCTCAGTTAAGTTGTCTCCCAAAGTTCCAGTTTTATTTTCTCGAATATTTGGGACTCTTCTTCTGATAAATCTATTCCTATTCTTATTGATCAAAAAAAGATCTTACTGTATTAATAAATAATCGAATATACGCCTTCTTGTAAGATCTGTCTGTCTGGGACCCGCGTGACCATTTCAACTCGCTGATGGCGAGTTCCCATATGCGGCCGAGTTTGCCAATTTGGCTGTCGTGGGATACCCTACTATATTGTGGGTTCTTTCCATGTTGATGGGCTGATATTTTGTTTTTGTTTGTTATTTATTTTTGTCATTTTTTACCCTAGTTAGTTTAAATAAACTAAATAAATAATTTTTTTGGAGGAACATCTTAAATGGGAAGACCAAGTATGCAGATTTCTTCCACGTTCGTTTCGAAGCCATAAGCAGCCGAGGTGTGGAAAATTACAGCGGAGCGCGCTTGTAATTTTTAGTAGATTAAGCATGGTTTCCACGAGCATAAAAAATTACTCCCGATAGTTTTTCCTGACCACAATATCCCCGCCAAAAATAGATTTTACTCGAGTTTTCCTATCTGTCCGTGCAGCATGCTCGATATTCTGTGTGTTTGTCAAGAACCTCGGTTCTGCTGCTGCAAAGGTCACAATTGTAACTTTTTCATTGGCGGTTCCAGGGCATGGCCTGCTCCTATTTTATGGAAAGTTACTGCCTCATTTTTTTTATGAAGTCGAAATAAGATTTTATTCTTTATATGATGGAAGTGCGGTGCTTTGTTTTCTGGTTCATTTCAAAAAGCATAAATGCTTGTTAAAGAGGAAACAATACTTCCTTGGTTCATTGTTCTTAAAGTACGCTTTCGTCATAGCTTCTGGTGCTACGGAGTTTAAGCCGACTGTTGCCTTTGGCTTACCGCACAGCCAAAGACCAAAATGCGCAACACTTTTACACTTAGTTGGCGAATGGCTCTTCGAAGCGTCGCTTGTTGGATGTCCGATCTATTCGTCCGCGCAGAGTGAGTATTGTTTTTGCAACTCGATTAAGTGCCTTAATTCCATTTATCGGTCTGTTTGCCTCTCGAAGGAAGACATTCTTAAAGTTTCACTGAAGACCTTGTCGCCCCGTCTTCCCACTACCGTACAGTTGCTGCATTTCAGTTCAAATGCCCCGTGAGAAAAGAAAAAAGATCAGCTCTTACGCATTAACTCTCGCAATGTCTCTCCACTGTGAAAGCACAACCCCAATCACGGGCAATCTTGACAACATTGCCAATATACGTTGCCTCTGATTCTTGACCTCCGACTTAACCAGTCACACGACGCGAGAGGCGGGGCTTTATTGTGAAAAGACTCTCCATGGGAAGGTTAGATTTGTCTTGAGAGCAAAAGCTCGGAAACTACTGCGTAAGGAAATTCGAAAATAGGCGGAATGATGATGGTGCTTGATATTGAGAAGGACGATAATGGAATAGTCTCGTATTTCAGTTGTGCTTTTAAATGAATTACTTTTCATGAGACTTACAAAACACCTGAAGGCCCGTACACTGTCTTTAGTTTGATTCTTGATAACAAGATTTGAGCAACCATTTTTATTGGCACTTGCCCTTCGGCCAATGGCGATTGCCATTTCTGTTCGTCCGTCGGTCTGTTGGTCCGGGTTTTGCTAGTTCGGGCACTTCCACATAAGCTAGGACGATGAAACTTTGCATGCAAGAGACCCGACCAGGTTAAATTGGAAATAGTCACTTCCCCGTATCCGACCATCTGGGGGGAGAGTGGAGGGAGGGGGAATTCGGAAAATTGAGATTTTCTTAACTTATGAACGGGTTATCGGATCTTGTTGAAACTATATATTTAGAAAGACCTAGTGTCTCGGACGTGACTTTGGGGGGAGTTGAAGGGGGAACCGGAAATCTTGGGAAACGCTTAGAGTGGAGGGATCGGGATGAAACTTGGTGGGAAGAACAAGCACAAGTCCTAGATACGTTATTGACATAACCGGACAGATTCGGGCATTGTGGGGGAGTTCGGTGGGGGGAGGGGCGGATTTCTGGTAACCCCGCGAGTTCAGTACTTCCTGATGTGCTAGGACGATGAAACTTGGCAGGAGTGTCAGGGACCCGAACAGACTGACTTGAGAGTAGTCGTTTCCCCGATCCGATCATCGGGGGGGGGGGGAGGGATGGGGAGTCCGGAATCTGGTGGTATGCATAACTTTTGAACGGGTGATTGGATTTGAATGAAACTTGGCAAGTGGAAAGAGTTGTCGTCTCAGATGCTCCACGTCAAGTCCGGGCCGGAAAACTCGTGAAACGCTTAGAGTCGAGAGGTTGGGATTGAACTTGGTGGGGAGAACAAGCATTAGGCCTAGATACGTAATTGACGAAGCCAGATCGTTTCGGGGCTCTGTGGGGGGAGTTGGAGGGGGTTTCTCGAAAATCCGGTGTTCGAATCGTGAGTTAGAATAGCGAATAAGTGATGTGTAATTAGATTGTTGGATCTCAGCCCTGTTCGGTTGTATTTTAACACCTCGATTGCGTATGCGTTCCGCCCGCACGAACGTGAAATCGCCAGTTCTGAGGAGGAATTACATGACTTATCGTGCCGGGAGAGACTTCCAGCGTAGAGGAAACCAGGGCGAAGCTTGGTCAGCCTCCTCCTTTGGGCGCGGTGTGACGCAAACATTGAGGCTTCCGACTAGTTGATGTCGCTCTCGAATATCCTAATATGTCTTCTTGGCCTAATATTGTGGGTTGGGTCTTCTGCGGGATTGATTTGCGGTAACACTTCTAATGTCGGTGAGGATGGACTGGATTGATAAGCCACTTCAGTTAACCTTTACGTCGCCTTCTATTAGAACCCGTCCACCTTAGACCCTTCAAATTTTTAACACCAGTCAGTAATGTATCATCATTTTTTTTTTCAAGTGTTGCTCATTTCTGTTATGCCTTCCATAACGTGACAACTCTCGCATTGCTTCAGACTTTTTTCCAGTCGACTCTTGCCCAGTTAACATCATTTGCCCAGTACCTTTACTATCTGTCCTTTACCATTATTGTACTTAATTTGCTTTTTCTTGAGTTCTCAATCTCGCCGATTAGCCTTATTATCAAAATTTCACTTTTTCCTTTTTAGTTCGTTACTCTGCACGAGTCGCGTTTTTTTGCCAAAAGAGACCACAGGCCTCTCTCCCAAGCCCTCTGTCCTTTCTGCTAATTTGACCGTTTCTGGTAGGAAGGAGTCTGGCACTGTTCTCCTGTGAAAGATTGGTCATCTCACCTCGGAGTTGCCAATCTCATTTCTTCGCAGGCCTGGGCAGAAGGGACAAAGGGCTTGGAAAAAAATGACCAAAAGAGAAGTGATCAGTAATCGCTTGGTGTGAAAACGGGAAAATTAAACAGATAGGTGATAAAAGACACGACTACTGTTTCCATTTTTTGCCGAGTGCGTAATATATCTTCGTTATCTACATGACCGTCTCTCCTTCTTTTGCTTAGAATATGGTTCATCAGGGAGCGTGAGGCGTCCCGGCTCAGCTGTGTCGGGGGATCGTCGGGTCTTGATGCAGACCCTGTCCACCTCGGAATCGGATTCCCCCGTTTCCCCGCCTGGACTGGTTGTCGAAAAGTAAGTATCTCCTGGGACCTTGAGTTTAATATTTGCAATGGTTAGATCCCCCCCCTCAATCCAGTTTGCCAGTTCAAACCAGAACTTCTTATGACCGTGGGGTCATCTAGTGGCGCGACTCGGAAGCGCCCATATGAGCAATCCCAAAATAAATCTTAACAAGAAAATCAGACAAAAGAAAACACATTTACCTGGTATTTGAATACCAAGGGCCAAGTAGGGCCAAAATAAATAGCATATTTATTTCGTTCAGTAATTTATTTTGAGTTTTTCAAGCCTTTGTCCAGGCCCGTTGACTTCTAGCAAGAAACGGAAAATTTGCACAGCCGTTTTTTGTATAACAATTGGATTCTCGCAAACTCGTTGGGAGCCTGATACTCATCGGAAATATTGAAACATGGCAATTGTAAAAATCAGTGTGATGCGGAAATAATGTACAGTGCGAAATTCGGTTCTCCGAGTTTAAGAAAAGATGGAGCGGTTACGGAAGGTGGCTGCATTCGTATTATATCCTAGGTAAGACGGGTCCTTTAAGCTTTTTTTTTTTATTTTAAGGTTTGACCTCGGTAGGGCAGAAGCCCTAGGGGCTCTATGTCGCATTCTGTGCTCGAAGAAGACGGGGGACGAAATACCGTCTGTCTACTTGGCCCGATTTTATATTGCCGTCCAGCAAGCTCTAAGGATTAACGAGGTATGTTTTTCGTTTTCTGTATCAGTCACCGTTCTCCGTAACAGTTTGAATGAAGATTAGACTGAAAGGGTTGTAAAAGGTTGCTATTTATCGATTCTGGATTGTGAATGCTATAAAAATTGTCCGAGGGGTTGCCCACTCTCAAAATCGGTGTACACCGTTCGGCGGGTGGCGCGCATGGCGGATGAGTGGCGCGCGTGGCGGATGGGTGGCGGATGAGTGGCGCGCGTGGCGCAACATGGTGTACACCAAGTGGCGGAGAGTGGGCAGCCCCTCGAAATTATCTTACAATTTCCCCAGTCGGTTGATTTCCGCGACAAGTGCCACCACCCCTGAGAGATTTGTATCGGTCTGTACGCGCCTGGTTATTGATGATACTGTCCTTACATCCGTGAGTAATGATTGTCCTTTACGCCAAAGGTGAGACGCCGGAGTTTATCGCCTCGTATCGATTTCACGCTTTTATTTATTTACGTCTCAGAAAAGTTTTGATCGATGAACTGTATGCAACGAGAGATTATCCTTTAGTTACTTGGGTATTAAAGTCTTTGATTGATGTGGGCCGAGAAGGTGGGAGACACCATCATTTTTCGATGGGTGGGATTTTTACGAACATACTGAGCGTGTTCCACCCTACTTACCGTAGTTACTACGCTAGTCGCCGTAGTTACTACACTAGGCTGGAACGCTTTTTAATTTTTTCGGTCAAATATCAGGCCGCGGGCTGATGTGACCAATCACGTTACAGAGATGCGTAGTTACTACGCTCCCGAGCGTGGTAAGCAAATAGTTACTATTAGTTACTATTTTGAGAAGGTTGGAACGGTCAGCGTAGTAACTTTTCGTGAGGCTCGAATGGAAATAGTAACTAATAATTACTATTGGTAGAGGGGTAGAACGCGCTCTTTGTTTTCTTCAAAATCCAGATCGGGCGCTTCCAACCCGCGCCACTAGATGACCTAGCGGTCGGATCGAGTCGTGGCTTCATGATTTGGTTTGGGGGTGGGGGGTTCTAGTCGTTGCAAGTGCTAGAATGCTTACGATGCAACTCCTTTAAACGAACCGACGTGCCATTATCGGGGCCATTATAGTTTCCAACGATCGGTGGTTTACAACAATAATTTCTGTTGACTGGTAATGGTTTCTACTTCACTTTCTGCAAGAGAGAGAGATAGGTTTATTTAAACAACATCATAGCTAACAGCTAATTTGCGTCGCTTCACTATGCTAAATAACAAACTGACACAAAAAAAGGAAAATATCTCTCGGCTTTGTTTAGCGAATCCGTAAAAAAAGGTGCCAACGAATTTGCATGGCAGTTCGTTTGCGAAGCTACTGGAACCAGTTTATTTTGGTGACGCGTACGGTTTTTGGGCGGTGCAGTGGGTGGTAAGATGTCTCGATTCTGGGGTTGAGAGAGAAGAAACTTCCCAAACCTCAGGATAATCTGCTCGTATCTTTGGGCCAACGTGATAGATTTAGAAAGATTTTAATGCACAAAAGCAATAATTAGGATCTCAGCCAAAACCAGAACTCTTCTCTCACACCCAGCACGCATTGTAAGACTGTATTGAACATACTACAAAGTTTATTCTAGCCCTTAAAGTTTAACTGAAAAGGCGGTTTTTTTTCATCTGATATTTGCTTACACGGAAATATTTTGATCCAACCAAGGGATTTTGTATTTTTTTCTTCCGAGGCTCTAGTAATAACGTTCAGAATGTGCGCTGCATACTACAAAGTTTATCCTAGCCCCTTAAAGTTTAACTGAAAAGGCGGATTTTTTCATCTGATATTTGCTTACACTGAAATATTTTGAACCATCTAAGGGATTTTGTATTTTTTCTTCCGAGGCTCTAGTAATAACGTTCAGAATGTGCGCTGCTTGCACGAAAATTCAAAATTCATCCAGACGTGAAGGATTTGAATTAAAAAAGTCTGCATTTCCAGGATTTAAGACGCTAGTCACGGCTGAAGAAAGTAGAAAAATGATGTTGAGATGTGTCTTGCAAGGAATCTGCCATTTTTAGTTTATTTTTCTGCAATGGCTTACCTTTTTAGTTGGTAAATATTTCAAGCATAGAGGAACAAGCGCATAGAGGTACCACAAATCCGAAAAACAAGTTCATTCGGTGAAATCGACAAACGGAGCGGACAAACGGAGCAACGCATTTTATAGGGTTATCAGGCCTATTTAAATGAATAATCAATGTGTAACTAGGTTGTCGGATATCGGCCCTACTCGGTTAAACTTTAACTTCATAGAAACATGCCCCATCCACTACCTAGAGCCATTGTCCATATCCATATCATCGATGTTATTAACTGGATGTGGAATTAACTGGATGTGGAATCTCTCATAAAACTCGTCTTTACCGTGTTATTTCAGACTACATCCAACAAACTTTAGTTTGGCGATATCCACGTTTATCCCAGTTCCTCGGCCTTTATATTTCCAAGGTAAACGAATTAACGTTGGTTTACCCTTGAATGATTGTGGAACCCCTCATCCAGCTCATCAGCCTTCCTTATGAAAGCATTCCGAACTTAAAAATCCTAGAGCTGGGAGAAACCACATTTATCCAGTCCAAATGGCTTCCCTCCCCCACCCCTGTGTGATTTCTTTTCTGTGCTTTGAAGTTACTTTTCGACTAAAATCTATTCCACTTCCCCTTGGAGCGTTGATTTAGTTGTAACTGAACTTGGAATCTCTTATAAAACCCTTCTTTACCATGTTATTTGAGACTACTGCCCAAACACTTTAATCGCAGCCTCTCAGCCTTCATGTTTCCAAGGAGCTTCCTCCTCCTTGGAAAAAGATACTCTACACCCTTAGTAAATTGATCGTCAAACATTAACACTCCGATTTTCGGCTAAATACCCTCTGAACGCTTGTTAAGCCGCAACTATGGTAGGCTATCCCTCGTGAAACTCGTCTTTACCATGTTGCTTCAGTCTACTTCCAGAGAGTTTTGCCTCGTCCACGTTTATCTCAGCTTCCCAGCTTTCATGTTTCCAAGGAGCTTCCTCTGGGGCCCCCCTCTCTGAGGCAATATCTTTTTTGCCAGATCCCGAATCTCCAGATCCCAGATTCCGAAAATAAACGAAACCCCCCTTTGAGCGCTTGTGGAGTCGTAACTGAATGTGGAATTCCTCATTAAACTATTTCAAACTACTGCAAAAAATGTTCAGTTCAGGGATATCCAAGTCTGTCGCAACTCCACAGCGTTTATTTTTCCAAGTGTCTTTGCCCCCCTTTCCATGCCCTGGAGCAATTCTCTACACCCCTCAGTAACCTGGTCATCAAATCTTTAAGACTTCGAAGTTGCCGGTTTCGCCGGATTATGGTCGGCTTAGTTCCAAGTCCTCTGCTTCATTGATTCCATGCGGCTTGAAGCCCCCCAATTATAGTAGATTAAGTACAGAACTTAGTAATTAGAACTGAATAAATAACGTTACGCAACTGCCACTGACGCTTTGATTGCATAGCTCAATGGGTAATTTTAGAGGATTTCTGTCACGAACTTGGTTAGTTACGAGTTTAACAGGAAGGAAGTGAGTATCTTCCTTTAGGGGAAGCGGGGGAAGGGGAAGTATAGCTTGGGACTTAATATTTATCCATGATAAACGATCAAAGACTGTCTCAAAATACGCTATTTTGCTTGAAACCTATACTCTCTTGCCTTATCTGTTAAAGCACAGCTCTTACTAGAAATGATCTTTTCACTATGAAACGGATCAGATTTTTTTTTTTTTCGAAACTGTAATTTATTTTTTCTAAATTTAGTGATTTTCTTGTTAGCGCTCCCAGAAGGGAGCTAAATATACTATAAAATACAGAATAAGAAAGAGGGGCCCTACACCAAAGTGTCAAAAAAGTCGTACAACTGGAAAAGAAATTACCGCTTGAGGTTGTTAATCGAAGAGTATCTAACCCCTTTGTTCATCGCCTGTCACTCTGTTCTTTGGTTCCGCGAAGCCGAAATCCTCAATTTCGTTGTATTAGCCTAATGAAATTTCATTGAATAATTAGTAATAACACATTTTTGAGTTTCATATATCTTCGTGCAAAACACTAGGCTACATCCTTACGAGTATTGTGAGTGTATTCTTTATTATTTATTGTCTATCTTCCTCGAAATAACTTGCTGCTTAGGACCGGAATGTTTGACCCAAACCCACAAAGTGTGGGTTTTGGTCGAGCAAAAACTGAAGATGCGATTCGGATGTGGACTTGGACCATCGTGAGGATGCTCAGTTTTTGTTTGTTCAGCGATTCCTAGCTAATGGACCTCGTCTGTAATCCGAAGCATAAGGTAGAATCGTACTGCTAATCGAGACTTAATTGGCTGGCTTTATGCCCTCCACCCCACTCCGTTCGGTATGTGCGAAACTTTCTTTTGTGGTTTGATAATGGGTCGAGCATTGTATCCTCGACATGAAAATATTTGTGCTCTCCCCCTATTTACTCCCCATGATGTATCAGATATGAATCTGTAGGTTTTCTGTGAGAATCCCCCCCCCCTCCCACCAAAATTCGTTCGTTATCTGCCAAAATTTATTTTATGGTTTGCTAATTGGCTAATGGTTCGAGCATTGTATCCTCGACATTAAATATATTTGCTCTCCCCCCTATGTACTCCCCTTTATGTATCAGGTATGAATGTCTTTAGGTTTTCTATGAGAATATCCCACCCCAATCCGTTCGTTCTGTGCCAAAATTTAGTTTGTGGGTTGCTAATGGTCCTCGACATAAAAAATATTTCCTCTCCCCTTTATGTACTCTCCTGTATGTCTCAGTTATGAATGTCTGTAGATTCTCTATGAGAATTCCCCAACCCCACCCCGCTCGTTCTGTGCAAATGTTTCCTTTGAGGTTCGCTAATGGGTCGAGCATCGAATCTTCGACGTGAAAAATTGTTGCTCTCCCCTCTAGAAAGTTATCTATTACGAAACTCTTTCATTCTCCCTATTTGCTCGTATTCCCTCCCCCTTAAAATTGATGTGCTCGGGATGAAAAGATTCCTGCATTGGCAACATAATCAATATTTGTTTGATGAAAAATGAATAAGGGGTGAAGCTTCATCCTTTCATTTCCCATCGTTTCTTTAAAAAGAAGACTCTGAAAAAGGCAAATTAGTATTTTTCAATTAGCTATGCGATCCTCTTAATTATTATTTTTCTCCTTCCTTGGCAAAGAAATTCTAAAATTATTAGTAAGTACTCGCTACCGGATATTGCGGAGAAATTGTATGTTCTCCACAGAAAACTGTCCGAAAAGTACGAGCGTATGTCGCCCTCTCATGGGCTTATCCGTCTGTTTGACTCTTGAGTACATTTGTTTGTATGTGTTGTGTTTTCCCTAATTATGTCTTCTTTTTTTCTTACTCCACTGTTTTCGTCTTGTACGATTTGTGGGTTAAAAATAAATTATTATTATTATATACACGCGTCTATGCTTTTTCCCCATCGTTTCTTGAAGACCATCAAAAGAAGACACTGGAAAAGGCAAATTATTATTTACCTGGACCTGAAGATGTGTCCGGAAACAACAAATTCGGTTTTCGTGACAGCAAGGGGTTGATATCACTGTATCTATTGTGCTTGGTTCGAAACTAGCCAATACAGAATATTCCTCTGTATTCCGAAAAATAATCTGATTGGCTAGTTCCCTGAAAAGTTGAACTGAGTTACGCGTGATCGTCTCTCAGACGCGATAATCAGCTCCACTTTGTTGGCCATTAAACCCCACGCTTTTGCTGATATTCGAATTCGCCGCGGCTGGATGAATTTTGGCCTGTCGTGCAAGCAGCGCATGTTCTGAACGGCACTACTAGAGCTTGCGATGAAAAAATAAAGCCCTTAGAAGAGTCAAAATATTTCAGTATATTAGAATCCAAGATATAAAAATAAGTTGGCTTTTCAGTTAAACTTTAATGTGTATGTATCCGAACAGGCTTTAGAGTTGTGCGTTACAGCTGGAATATGAGGATTACCAGATGGAAGTCTTTAGTCGTCGTTTTACATTTTGTGTTTGGCGTTCCTTTATACTTCTGCCAATAGAAAGCTGTGTCCCGTTAACTCTCTAGGAATAAAGAACAGTGAGTTAGAAAAGAATCCCCAGGACGCTACCTATTAGATGAAGAAGAAAGGGTTATAACACCAGAAAAAACCGTTAGGGGAGGTCGGGGTTGAACCGTACGTTTTTCGTTTTTAGCTTATAATTCAATTTCTGTAAAATTTGAACAAATTTTGAATATTGGAAATGAGAGATAATGAGACCAGCTATGTTCTGTAATTCTTTGAGAATTTAATTTCAACTGGTTTTATTGGTGCTACGATTTTTTCTTATTTTCAAAAAATCGTCCGGTTCAGCCCCACCGGTGGGGTTGGTTCGGACGGGTGGTGTTTTGAACCGGGCATGTTAAGATGAGCTCTTAATATGAGCGTGAATCTCTTAATATAAGCGCTAATCAAGTTTTTACTTATTGGAGAAAAGTTGGACTATCAAACATGCCATTTAACCGAAAAATTTTGGAAATTCGAACTCAAAAGAAAGTGCTTGTTTAACTTGACTTTTTCCATCGGAAGCAATTAGTTTAAAAAGCTTGGCTACAACAGCTCTATCCTGCTTTCAGAACTGCGGAAAATGGTAAATTTTTTGATCTGGATAGAGCGGGGTTGAACCGGACCTCTAGAATAACGTCCGGTTCAACCCCCCAGAACGTGTCCGGTTCAACCCCACAGAGACCATTTCTAAAAAAAATTACACCAAGAAAAAAAGGAAATTAGTGGGAACCCCGCAATAGGCTAGTTAGATGAAGAAATGAACCTACGTTTGACTAAACTATCACCAAGTCGCAAAAAACAACGAATTTCTTCTCTAACCGGAAATGAAAAGGAAATTGCAAGTCCGATTTTTGCGATGAAAAAAACAAAGCCGCCTGGTTTGGAATCGGTTCGCAACTGAGAATTCAAATTTCGTCCCATGAGTCATGACATTGTTGCCAACCTCAGTTAATTATTTCATGATTTTATATCTCTGGGTCTGCCCACAATTGGAACTGTCCGGTTCAACCCGCGTACGGCTCAACCCCGACCTCCCCTATATGCTGAATAAACATTATCCACCAACCGTTCTGTTTCAGACGAGGCATCTGAACGAGGTCATGTCCTGCTTTCTACTTAACAGCGTTGACTTATTTCGGCTTGATCTCGACGGTGTCAACGTTTTGGTCCCACCGGTAATCGATACATTAGAGCTCGTCCTCTTTCCGAACTCTCCCAGGTAAGTGTTTCAACATTGACAGGCATAGAGCTTGCGTAAATATTGGCCCTAGTTAGAGGAAGTAAACCTTGTTGAGTTGGCTTTACACCAGTTCAGCTCTCCAAGTGGATTGGTCTCTGTTTGTTTCCTCCCACCTCATTATCAGCATCGATCACACAGATATACCACGATAGATTCATGAGTCTATGAACATAAAAGAGAAGTATTCACTTTTTAAACTGAACGGTAGTTCAAAACTTAACTCAAGTTCAGGGAGGTCCGCACCTTTTTTTGGTGATGAAATATTTAAAGACATATAAAGTATACCAATAGGCTATAATTTCTCGGCATATTTTTGTACAAAAATCGGCTCGGATCTGGCCAAAAAGAATACTTCTGAAGTGATCCGTCGTCGCAATTTCTCTAGATAGCTTCTATGGGGCACGACAACTTATTCTTACCATTCAGCGAGTTACCCCTTGTTGCCTTCAAATTAAGGGGCCTGTTAGACTATTGATTGTCCCTGTGTAAACGCGTCCGGCGTCTCGCTGGCCGCTCGGCTCTACATCTGTAGCTATCCAATCAAAATAGTCTAAAGGTGGGTCTTCACACTGGGTTCCCAGATTTTCCGAGATTTTATTTTTATTTCTTCTGCGATACTTAAAAATTCGGGAAATCTGGAAGTTCAGAAGCCCCTTTTTTTCGGATTATTTTGATATACTTTTGGACCGGTTCATATTCCAGATACAATTTACAAAAGAAGTAAAAGAATAATCTGGAAGCTCAGATTCCGGAAGTTCCGGGAGGTGAAGACCTGACTTAACAAGCCCCTTTGAAGGCAACACGGGGTATCTCCCTGGATGGTAAGAATAAAGTGGGCAGGAAACCCTGACAAGAGCATACAGACATATTTTGTCGGCAATAGATAGATAATTTGAATTTGTAGAGGCGAAAGCCTTTTTGGTGCAATTATATTAATATATTGTTATTATTGTATCCTAGCAGAGGTTTAATTCAACATCGATGATGTTGACGGTCATTGGGCAACCGCATGATGACACTGAACTAGCAAGTGGAGATTTAGCTCTGTTTTTGTCGAAAGTCTGCAGATGATCCTGCATTTTTCAGGTACCTTTAGTCACAATACCTAACATTCTTCTAAACCAAATGAATTTGAAATTGATACCGGCCGTTTGGAAATTTATAATTTTAAATAATAACCTAACAGAGTTCAGATCGAGGAAAACACTCTTATATTCGAAAGGAAAAGTAGTGCCACTTTTGTCGGACTCCAAAAGTTTATCTTGTACCTATTACATCGTAGATCTCTCCGTCCTGTCTATCTCTCGCTATAGCCCCGACCGAACGGACTGAGATCTGTTGAAAATATATAGCCTCTTCAGGTCAAGTGAGATTGATTTCGTAGATGGCTCAGTACCTGAACATTATTGGTGGTGGAGGGGCTTTGAACTCTAGAGAGGGTGAAGTTTTCCGATCAAGTTTATTGGTACGGTAGGGTGATAGTGGGGTGAAAACATGATAAATGATGGAATTGGTTCTTCAAAATTAATGATTTAATGATTGTGTGGGTAATCGGAGACCTGGATGTGGGTTTTCAGTGTCAATATTCAGTCAAATATTTGTTCAATAGGTCGTATTTATTGATGTTTAAAGATATTCGTTTATTTGGTTTCTTTTTTTCGGTATTCACATTCACGTAAGGGTGCTTTCACATTGACGCGTTTATCTTGCGTAATCTGATGCGTACGCGTCGACGCAACGCAAGAATAGAGCCGCTTTCACATTGAAGCGTTCATCTTGCGTAATTTGATGCGTACGCGTCGACGCAACGCAAGAATAGTGTTGCATCGACGCGTACGCATCAGATTACGCAAGATAAACGCGTCAATGTGAAAGCGGCTTAAGGGGCCATGGAGCTTTGTAGGGTTACATTTGTAGGCTGAGATATCCGTCTAGCTGAGATATCCGTCGCAGTCAACTGTTTGTAGGGATTGTTATTTGTTAATTTTTTTTTGCATCTGATGTTTTCTATTGTCCATATGACATTTCAAGGAGCTTAAGGACGAGAAAGATAGGAAGTTTTTTTTTTTCCCTCCTATGTCTTTCAGTCAATAGGACTTATGACAGCCAGGAATGTTGTTGTGTCAGCGTTTGCTTTGTTATCCCGAATAGAGGGCCGGATGTGAGAAACTTCTTTGACCTTACTAGCAGTTCAGGAAAAGATGAAAGGTCAGTTCTTAGAAAAGCTTTTACAAACGAACGCGGAAACTTTCGATCGTGGTGCCGCTCACGTCAGCCGTCCCGACAAGTTCGCAAGCGCTCCAACATAGAGTGAAACGAATCAGTTTCAGGTGTCCCCATCTAACCTCAACCATTAACGGCCTATAGGATTAACAACCCAAGAGTAAAACCATAAGAGTAGGCAATACCAAATTTCTACTGGATACCTGTCATCGATCACGATTTATGGACCGCAAAAAAAAAGAAGCCGAAAACCGAAGACCAAGAATCGACTAGAGCGGCCGCAATAGTGGATTGTTCATAAATGAACACTACAGTAACAAGACCAAAGGATTCGATGGGATCCCAAAAATTTAATATTTGATCCAGACAGTTGGGTCTTATCCGGTCTTTGCCAGACTCCTCAAATATTTGTACTGTTCAAATTTAGAGACAGATTAAGGGCCAATGGTATTCATCTGAGAAGACCAAGTTCAGATATGGATGCAGCATATGTCTTTACCCATATAGCTTAGGCTACGTCATATCTACTTTGACGAAACTGAGCAAAACTTCCTTCCTTACTTTTGCTAACTTTCCGATTTCGACCGGATCCAGGATCCAGGGCGAAAAACTTGTCTGGCAAACAACTAAAGCTCAAAAACGAATTCAGCATGTCTCCTTGCCCCTAAATCGAACCTCTAATCAACTTTGATAAGACTTTTATTTTTAATAAATTTCCGGTTTCAGCCGGATTCCGAGCGTACTCCGGTGAGAAAATGATTCGGAGAATAATCAGATTCAGCATGTGTCCTTACCCCCTAATCGACTATTGCATTAGCTTTTAAAAATATGCTTTATTTTTCCCTTAATTTGACCCCCCCCCTCTAAATATATACCTATGGGACCGTCTGCGAACTTGACCTGTACTTTGACCTGACGGATCCTCACACCAAGTTTCAACAAAATATCTCAATCCCTTCGAGAGCTATCGTGTTAACAGACAGACGGACGAACGGACAACTTCACGAAGTCATAGGTATCCCGTCACTTACGTTTTAAGATCCCAAATCTGCTGTGAATTGAAAAAGATATTTCTCCCCCAAAATGGGCCATTTCGTTCTTCACAAGTTAATATTTTTTTTATTTTCGTGTTTTTATTTTCTTTAGTGGTCGGAGTGTCGGAGCCTGCAACGCGGAAATCCGTCGGTCTTGCATCCAGATTCTCATTTCGCTGTTACCTCTGCCACTTCACTTCCAAGTAAGTCCTAGCTGATATCCCCCATCATCTACAAGTAATGAACTATCATTAGCCGGGATTTGACCCCCAAGACCTTCGGCTTTCTAGGCAACTGCTCTACCACTGAGCAGGGGCTTGTTAAAATAGTTCGCATACCACTACCGAAGTCAGAAAGAAGCGGCCCATAGTGATCCGCCGAAGTCAAATTCATCGAAGCACTTCACATCTACATGTCACCCGGGTTAGATAGATTACGTAGATGGAATGTTAAACAAGGGTGTGTGACGTTACAAATAAACCAAAAAGAATGTTTTTTTCTGATCTGTTGGTCGCGGTAAACGAACGAGAACGCTGAATTAATTGATTTTATGCAGCATTTCGCTTTCGGACTTAAATTTTCGCTCAATTAATGCAGCGTTAATTCAGCACGAAATTCATCGAAAAATTCAGCAAAGATGCTAAATTTTACGCTGAATTTTCAAGAAGAAACTGGGGAGCAGGCGATTAAGGCTAAATTTCGGTATTCTAGAAGTTTCAGAGTCTTCTAAATATAAAGGTAACAGCTTTCGGACAAAAAATAAATAAAATGCTGCATTGAATGCAGCATTTAAAGCACTAAAAAGCTTTCGGACACGTTTTATGCAGTTTCAAATCCGCCTCTGAAAAATCCGTCGGATATCTCATTTCGTTGCTAAATATGCGAAAGCATTTTCGTTGTATCATATCTTTTCTGAACTTTTCAAATTTCATGACCATACATATTCTTTTATTTTTCCATCGTAAAATATATAGTAATTAAAACAAATTTATATTAAAGCTAATTTTAATGTTAATTCCAATTTTCTCACTACAGATATACAATATTTTAAATCCTCTATTAAACCACCTTCAGGTCAATTCAATTCAGTTCAGTTTAAACTAAAAACACATATCGGACAAGCCGATGGTTTTTTTTGCGTCACAACAAAAAACTAGATGTATATACAAATTTGCAACATTAATACCGACGTCTTATCATATAAATATGGTCAATAACATAATATACTACAATTAATTAATAAAATAATACTTCACGTACGCGAAACTTTCCAACCTTTATCTAATGGAAAGGGAAAATAAGAAATACAAACTCATTATTAAAGTTTAACTGAAAAGCAAACCTATTTTTGTGTCATTTAGTTGAATACACTGAATTATTTGGATTCTGCAAAGGGATTTTTTTGTTTTCCACTATCTGCTCTAGTTATGACGTTCAGAATATCTGCGGCTGTCCCCACAGCGAAAATTCTACTATGACGCGTGAAATTTTTATCTGAACACAAACAAGGCTTTTCAGTGGGCAGTGGCGATATTGGTGAAGATTGCTTAGTGCTTGAACAAAAAAAAAGTCATAAATCTTTCTTGTAAGGCATACAACAAATTAGAGGTACTACAAATCACACGGAAATTCCACTATTTGAAAATCGATTATTCCTGAATAGCGGAACAACCAAGTAACGCAATTTCAGCGGGTCTTCAAGCCAATTTAAGTGAATAAGTGATGGGTAACTAGATTGTCCTATCCCAGTCCTTTTCGGTTAAACTTTAACTATATTAAAGCATAAGCGACAGGAATCTCGCGTCCTTTTCTAGGTAGAGAATGTTAGGGTAGAGCTAGTTTTCTGAGAAGAGGCCACCGCAGCCTGCCAAGAACCGAAGAACCTCGGCGAGAACCTGCCTAACCGAATGCGCCAGTTCGATTTCTCGAGTTTCTGAATTCGGTGGGTTAATTTTGCGTTGTATTATTGTTAGAATTATCATCACTATTTATATAGTTTTAAAAGGCTTGTGTGAACATCAAGTAGGACAGACTGACATGGATAGTTGTGACGGGTAGCACGAGAGCTTTATTTTGTTGAAAGTTGAAGTAACAATTTATTTTTCTTCAAATTAACGGGTTTTTAGTCACGAGGAACAATGCTCTCAATACGTCAACTTAGTAGTTTTGCACATAATGACCATCAAGTTAGTCGGCTTTTGTTTAAAATAGTACTTTTTTCAAGAAAATAACACTTTTTTTCGATTTTAGTACCACAAATGTCCATCACCATCAGTGTGGCAACCATGCTGCCATGGCCGTTGGATTGGAATGGCCGACCAAATATAATTCTTAAAAGATCTTAATTTATAGGGTTAGCTACAGTGGAGATAGTCTATGCTTCTTTGTTCTTTTGATAAACTTGAACAGTTTAGTTTTGGGTTAAATGAAACCAAGTTTAGTTTTTAGTTAAATGAAGACCCAAACACATTCAGGTGTGCCCGCTTGGGGGCCCTCAATTAGCGGATGTAGGGTCGAATTTTCGAAGTCTGGGAGGTATGGAGTGTTGAGGTTACATGGTAATTGGCTGAGAAATCTGCATCTGGCTGTGACGACATCTGTTAGATTAGTTTCCTTAGTTTATCAGTATGTGTACGGTTAACAGGAAATACTCCAGTCGTGGAAATGCATATTTGCAGGACACCCTGGACTAAAGATTGGGCGATATTCGATATCGATAACGTTTCATCGATATATCGGACCTAATATCGGAACATCAATATTGATATCGAATACGATACTTGTATATTTTTGGTTGATGTAAATAATCCAAAATAATTTAAACTTCTACATCCGAAATTGGAGCAAAATGATATGCGAAGTTTGAGATGAAGCAAGATGCTTTTTCACGACGATTTTGTTCTTAAATTTTGGCAAAACGAGACGTATACTAAAACGAAACATGGTAAAGAAATATCGATATCGAAAGTCAAAATATCGATATATCGAAAAATCCGAATATCGCCCAACACTAAACCGGAATGAATTATACTGACTTGTCTAGTCCAACCTCGACATATCAGCAGTGAGCACGACGGCTGAGTCCGAGTGATTAATACCTTCTGCACATCGCAAGAAAGACAAAGGAAGAGAGCACCAAGGATCAGGCTTTTTCATGTTTTTCTCATCTTCTGGAGCTTACTGGGAAACACGTTTCCTCAGTACTTGAAGCTGATTATGGTTCTTTCTCTCAGGGTCTGGCAGTTAGGGATCTGTCCCAGTCATTACACGGCCGTACGTTTGGCCAATATTGGAGGAAACTTCTGGCTCTGGTATTTTCTGCTATTCAGACAGAAACAGAGCTTGGGAACATTCAGCTGTTACTTGGTAATTATGTTTCTTCATTATTTTTCGGAGATTCCCTAAGCGGCGACATGTGGGATAATCGCAGGCTCTGTTTTTCGCTTTGGTTGTTAAGTCGAAATTAACTTTTTCTACAAAAAGGACATGGACAACTTCATTTCCTGGTTGGGAATGATTGCCGAGCTTATGGAACCAAGAAGATATAATTAAGACCCAGAGGAAGCTAAACTTGTGTTCCAAGCAGCTTAACCCTGAGTAGATGATACACTGTGCAGAAAATGACTAAGAACGACCGTAAGCTAGGATATATTTCAGCGATAGGCCTATTTCTTCCGTTCTTGGCAAGGGAAGGGGCTGAAACATCGCTGAATAAATAAATAAATCTTTAGCTGGGGAGAGATTAAACTCAGAGATTGACCTCTATTAACTGTCAGAAGTTTCATTCTCAACAGATAACTCTTAGGATGTTAGCTATTATGTCTTTCAAACGTTACACATTGAAACGTTATGCATACAAAAAGAGCCGAAATGTCGCCGAAAAATCATCGGCTCACTTTTTTGTTTGTCATCATGATATCGGAAAAGTCAGCAGATGCTTTTTCGGTCGTTCGTGGCAATGCTTGCTATGGGTAACGTTTTAATGTGTAACGTTTGAAAAACATAACAGCTAACATCCTAATTAAGTGTTATCTATTGAAACCCCGCATCTTGTGTTATCTGTTATGAAACTTCTGACAGTGTAGACACTGTAGAGGCCAATGACCTATCTTTTGCATCATATTATTATTTGCATTATATTAATATAATACCAGGGAAGAGCCCGTTATCCCCATCCTTGTGGTTGCGAAAATGCCAAAAAACAAGGTCAAGCCACTCCCCTTTGGCTTCGATCACAACCATGACACCATTTGTGTTACCTGTATTTCTATAGCCAGTTAGTTACCTTCCCGTAAATAATAACCTGGAGCGTCATTTTCTCTCGAATACAGACAAACACGGCAAGTGTAAGAATACACGGTACGGAATTCGAAATCTCGAGAACAAGGATTAGCAAAACGCTTAGAGAAGTAGGATGGATATGTATTATAGGTTAGTATTCAAATGTGCTAGCCTTTTATTCTGTTGTTGGAGAAAGTTAATCAATCAATCGTTTATACTTAAAACACACTTCGCACTATTTACTGTTTATGTTTCTATATTCAGAACTGTTTGAATAATGTAAAACTAGGCTCTGCTTTTAACAAATCATCCACGGCTTCGGCTGTTTTAGGCCTTTTCCTAGGCCAATTGACTTCTAGCAAAAACTCGGCAAAATTCATATCACCGCGAACACTCGTCGGTAGCCTGATGCGAATGGAAAATAGTGACCCGTGCCAAGTGCAAAGATTAGTGAGAATGTAACATATGAAATTTGGGTCTTCAGGTTTCAGATGAGCATTACAGGTACATTACAGGAACATTACAGGTTCAAATGTCATTACAGGTACGACGGGTCCTTTAAAGAATAATTCTATCAGAGTATCTTTTTTCTCGTCAAATATTATATAAAAAAAAAAATCTCACATCGTCAAAAAACTTGGCAATAACAGGGATAAAAAATGCCACGTTAAAAAATGGAATCACGTTATTTTCAGATTCGTGTTGAAAAAACTACACAAAGAACTACTCTTCTCGTACCGCACAAGTGATGTATTTACGGGTTGAATCTAGGAACTGGCTGCGCTGCCAGTCTCTTTGGTCTGTAAAGTCGGAGATACCGGGAGGCTGTTATACGTTGCTATGCAAGCGGCTTTTGATTTTTCCGGAACGACTAATCTTCCAACGCGGGTCCAGCAGGTTTTTTAAGGCCGCTGGACGATACAAAAAATTCTTGCTTCCTGCGCGCGGAGGTTTTTTGGTCCCGCGACACACTCCCGTGAATTCTCCAGAAGACTTCCTTTGTCCAAGCCGAAGTCATTACAACCGGAAGGCGAAAGGGCGAATTTATAATCTTTTGCGAGCCCTGCATCCTGACATCTTATACTGTTCCGATGTTTACCACATTCTGCGGAAAAAAAGACATTAAAGTTTTAAAGTCGTCCTACTTTAATCATTGTAAATTTTTAATGCATCTCCCTCGTTCATGTCGTAACTGTAAGTTTATTCAGAAGTTTGGCGTGCAAGATGTTATTCGGTCACTTTAGAGGACGCCGGCGTCTCAACTAAAAACATCTGTTCATCCAGTTCATCATCTAGATGATGTTTTTCACGAATACAAAACGGATTCGTCAGCTGTGATGCTTATGAAGCGATTTTTCGGCCCTTCTTGGCAAGGGTCCTCTTCAGGCTGTTATTCTTCTGGGCCAACGCTGGGGAAGGAAACAAACCTGCAAACCTTTTGATACCTATGACCAGTCCATCTCCCCACCGTGGTTTTCTCAGATGATTAGCCTGGCGAAGGCTGGATCTGGCGAAGACAAGACCCAATTGTCTGGATCAAATATAATATTTTTGGGATCCCATCGAAACCTCTGGTCTTGTTCCTTTTACTCCGCTATCGCCTTGTGCACTTGGTGAATCATAAATTCAATAAATATATATATACTTCTGTCATCCAGTGCATAAAGATAAGTCCTATTGCACGCTGGAAGCAGAATTGTCCATTATCCAGTGGCCCACAAACCTGCTTGACCCGTGTTAGAATGTTGTCCCATCCGGAGAAACCCAGAGCCACTTGCATAGCAACGTAACACCCCCGGACATCCCAACTGTGTGAGACTAAAAGACTGGCAGCTAAGCAAGATCCTAGGATTCAGAATTCTCGTGCGGAACGAGAAAAGTCTTGTTGACTTTTCTCCCTCGTTTGTGAAATTTTTCAACACGAATCTTTAGATAATTCTAGTAAAATGATCCCAATGTTTAATGTCGCAAGTTTTATCTTTCTGTTATTCCCTGGTTATTTGACGATGTGTAAATTTTTTTTTATGTATAGTATTTGACAAGAAGACGGAAATTTCTATTCACATCATATTTTGCAGTAAATAAGTTTATATTAAAAGAAAGAAGAAGAATAAATGCGCCAAAACGAGGCTCCTGTCTTACGGAAGAAGAAAGAGAAATCAGTACTTACCCTTATTTTGTTGCTGATGAATGGTGTCTTCTAGCAGTTTGCAACCAAAGTTGGTACTAGGGCCGACAAGGATTTCAGTCAGAACTTGTTCAAAATGGAAATGTACGGTTTTTTTTAGAGATCTTGATATAATTAGTTAAGACCAGTATTGGTAGGCTATTATCTCGAGGCGTTCCGACTGCTGACTCGTTTGACTGAATTGCAGTACCGGTCAGCAGTATTCAAGAGAAGGGCGAATAAGAACGAGGTAAATGAAGAAGGTGGTGTTTCCATGTGCCAGGGTGGGAGAGCATTTTAGGTATCTAATGCCCATATCATCTTGATTTAGCTTGGAAATTGAGCATGCTTATCCCACTGACGGGTCTGGCAATAGAGGGATACCCAAAAGCTTGAGGTCCCCCACTCTGCTGTGATCTGGTAGGCAAAGTTTGAAAGTTGCGTTGCGCTTGAGAAAAAGACAGAAATGGCTGATTTGTCTTGGTTGACTGTCATTCGGTTTACTTAAAGTTTAACTGAAAAGCCAACTTACTTTTGTTTCATTTAATTGAATAAACTGAATTATTTCGATTCTGCAAAGCGATTTTTTTATTTTCCACTATCTACTCTAGTTATGACGTTCAGAGTATCTGCAGCCGCCCCCACAACGAAAATTCTACTATGATGCGGGAAATTTTAATCTCAACACAAACGCGGTTCTTCAGTGGGCAGTGGTGAGATTGGTGAAGATGGCTTAGTGCCTGAACAAAAATAAATCATAAATCTTTCTCGTAAGGCATACAGCAAAAATACAAGTGCATAGAAGTACCACAAATCACAGGGAAATTCCACTATTTGAAAATTTATTATTCGTGAATAGCGGAACAACGAAATAACGCATTTTCAGCTGGTGCTTCAAGCCAATTTTAGTGAATAAGTGATGGGTAACTAGATTGTCCTATCCCAGCCCTTTTCGGTTAAACTTTAAGGTCACTCATGATGACTGCTGCACTACTATGGATGTTTCGTAGCAGTGCTCTAGGGTCTGAAGATCATAACCAAAATTCATCGGTCGCCACATGCGTGGCCGTATCAAGTAATTAGTGTACAAGATAGTTTTACGTTATTCTGTATTATCACCAAAAGTGGCAAGTCATAAAGACTTGTCACTAGAATACTTTATAATCAGAGGGCTTTAGAAACGTGATAGCCCGAGCGCGGTATCTGCGTAGTACTGCTCATGGCTCAGAGACTGCTCTGACAATAGATCGGTTAGGCTTTTTCCTGGTTCCCTCATCTCCTAGGAACTTCCTAGGAACCCCTTTGTTATCTCGCTCGCAATCAAAATACTTTTTGTCGCTTGTTTTTCTTTGTCCAATTCTCCCTGTTTCCAACTTTTTCCGGGAAACTGATTATAACTTCTTGTAGGTGCAATCTTTTCGGCTGCAGTTGATTTGTCAACAATGGAGCAGAAAGGAACTCCAGCCTTCTCTGTTGGGGCTTTTGGTAAGCTTGTTTTTGTTTTAATGTGATTTTTTTTAAAGGAATGAAATTGGGATGGCATAAAATAGAGGATAAACCCTTACCAGAAGACAGAACATTATTTTAATAAGCATTCCCGTTGACAACAAACCTGTGATCAGGTTCGTTTTTCTGGCTTGAGCCTGAAGAGGACCCTTGCCAAGAAGGGCCGATATATCGCTCGAATAAAACTCAGCTTACGCATCGATTTAACGCATGTGTTGAAGCAATCGTAGTTGCTATGGTACTTTTGGGGATTTGCTACGTTCTTGTCTAAGACGGAAAGATGAGAATCTTTCAGGGTCAAGGATATTGCGCAGTCGGGGGACTCAGAATGACGCATCTAGGTCTTATAATCTTTGTACCTTTCAAGTTTTATCCCCATCCCTACATCAGTTACCACTTATGCGTATCACTCAGTTTTCGGTAACCCCTTCCAGCTCCTCCCATGGAAGTTCCCATCCCTCCATCCGTGTGGTCCCTATAGGTGCCACTCAATTCTCTCCCCCTTCCAAACTCCCCCCACCGTGGTCGGATGTGGTTCGGACACTTAAGTGGCCAGTTTTAGGTAGTTGCTCATACGAACCATCAAGTATCACTCGATTTGGAGCACTTGTGTAAAATGCCCGGCACCCCACCCCCTCCATCCCACCACCGAGGTAGGATTCGGCCCGGGCTTTCAAAATTGCTCATGAACTTTGTACCTTCTGAGTTCCGTTCCAGTCCCTCCATCCATATGAACCCTACGCGTGTCACAACATTTCCGGGACCCCTCCGACTCCCCACCCCCAAACCATCAAGTTTCACTCCAATCAGATCCGACGTTCGCAACAGACCGACAGCGGGCAGAAAGGACAATCGCTATGTGGACTTGAGCCAAAGGCTGCATACTCCATAATCTAGTCGCCAAGTTTGCAAGTGAAAAAGTTTGTAAATGGAAGTTTGCAGTGCTTTTATTGCAGTCCATTTCAAAGTTTCTGCTATATTGTGCTCGTGTTTTTTTTATACGAACGGTTGACCCAATGGTGCCAAGGAGTGAATGATGAATACCCGCTGCGAATACTCACTACAAAAATCATCTCAACTGATGAATTTCAGTTTGTTACTTTACGGTTCTGCGATACGTTCGCTGGGATGCGCCGCGAAGTACACGCAGGGATAGTATTTCTCTCCCATATTTGACAGTGCAAAAACGGATAAGTCAGCTTCGCAGTCAGCTTGGGCTGAAGGAATATTTTTTCTCTCCCAGTTTTCTAAGATTACTTATATTTCTACTCCTGTTAGGAATGATCTTCGCGCGTTAAAATGTTCAGAAATACGGTTTTTGAAAGTACTAAAATTTGGGTAACACAAAATACATAGGCTAATAATAACATAAGTGCAGTATATAGTTATAAATATACGATAAAATACTATAATAGTAAGAGAAAACCTAAGACACTATGGCATCATTACCCATCTACATAACTAACCTAATATAAAAAAAAAAAACTTCAATTCATGACGTTTTCTTAATATAATTCGCTTAATATACTTATTCAGCTCAATATATTTACTAATGTTTTTAGTTTGAGACCCCTTATCACTTTTCTGGCTCTTCCCTTGTCACGGTTGGCAAGGGACATTTTTCCGATTTGTCCCTCGTTTGTTCTTGTAACGGAACCTGACGGGGAAATAAATTTCCTTGGGGAGTCACCAGTCATCCGGGTCTCACTCCCGTATCCAAAGAAACGGGGGTCGGGCCTAAAGCTTCTGCGGACATAGTACACCATTTGAGCTGTCAGTCATTTTAGGCAGGGTCCGGATGGTGCACATGTTTGCCATCTTTGCCATGTTAAGGGCAAAATCTGACCAGAAACATTGACCATTTTTTCAGGTGCCAGGAGCTTTCCCATTTTATGGGTTTGTTTGTTGAAGTTACTTTTGGTTTTATTTTTCGTGTTCGCTCGAGCTCTGCTGTCAGCAGCGGAAAGTGTTAAAGGTATATTGGTTTGTAAATAAAAATAACCTTGAACCATGGGTTCGAATGGAGACATATCATTCCCTAGATATATCATTAAAGGACCTTTCCTCCCAGATGATTTTTACGATAATGATGTGGGATGGAAAAAATCCAAAATCCCACTTCTGACATCATTGTTACGATGACTGTATTTGTATAATATGAAGGTGCACTCTCAACCTGATGCTATGGCGAGGGATTTAGTAGGCCGCACATAAGATGGTAAATGTCCCCGTATACAGTCATGGGAGTCAGGATGGCCTAGGGCGTCAAGATGGCCTACTACACGTGCAGAACTTCACCGGTTCATTATGGGTTCCCCAGGTTGATTCACACTAACACACAACAGGCCATCAACCACACATCATTACAGGCCTGCAGCCCACTCATAAGGAGCTTTGGATAAGACTCATAGAAGTGACCGTAATATAAACAAAAAGGTTTTATTCACTGAAACTGTACTTGCAATAAAATAAAACAACCAGGTGAGTCATGATCTCTCCAAGTTCTGTCACACTCCAAGTCCTTATTTCACTCCAAGCTGTGATTTAAGGTAACTAAGGTATTTAAGATAATGGATACGACCTGGTAGAGACAATATCCTGTCCCCTAACTAACATCTTAGACTCCTGACTTCAGTCCCTTAAAGGTCATTACTACGCTTTCAATTAGTAGAGCTAATAACCCCCCTTCCGATCCATTCGTCTGGAGCTTATCCTCATTTAATTACAACAAAGGTATTTAATCTACCGGGCACGGTGATTGCAGGCTCTGCTCCCGTGCCATATCTTGATTTCCCCATGCCAATATTTCCCTTCCCCCCACGTTCGTCAAGGCGAAAATGGGATAGTGTTCAGTCTACCTGACTGAATGTTTCATTCTGTTTCTTTTCTTTTGTTTTTGTTTATTTTTTTAGAAACATAAAAAAAATCGCATGCAAACCGGTAAAGGTTCGCGTAGCACAGGTGCCGATTTGCTGGTATTCTGCCCTTGTGTGGGAGTGCGATGCATTTGTTTGGGTAAAATCATCCGACGCTTCCCTTGCTTATTCCTAGATTTCTCTGGGTGGACTTTTGGCTTGTCTTATGGGGAAACGCCGCTAACCCTCGCCCTAAACCAAACGTTCGGCTCAACCGAGACTGTAACCAGCGACTCTTTGCTTGGGAGTTCGGCGCGCTAACCTATTTTGCCAGGACGGACAACATACCTAAAGAGAAATGGCCTTGACTTTTGGAAGCCGTCCTTCACAAAATAGGACAAAACAAAAAACTACTTACCTCAGGGTGCGCTCCCCTACATAGACACGACGCTACGTAGACACGTCAATAAGTGGACAAAATCTGACGCGACATGGTCAAATTTCCTGACACTACGTGGACAAAGAAAAACCTACACTACGTGAACACGTCACTAAGAGGACAAAATCCGACACTACGCCGAAAATCGAAAATTGTCTACGTAGTGTGGGTACTCATACCGTCGTGTCCATATAGTGGCGATACTTGTTCCGTCGTGTCCATGTAGTGTCGGTACTTGTACCGTCGTGTCCATGTAGTGTCGGTACTTGTACCGTCGTGTCCATGTAGTGTCCGTCTTCGTTCTGTCGTGTCCATCTACTGACGATTTTTTTGTTTCGATGTACTGTCGTGTCTTCGCAGTGTCGTGTCTACGGAGGGACATCATCCATTACCTCACCCTTCTGGGTGACTCGGAGGCCCTGGGCTACGGATGGAATCTCGACCACCCTAGTATCTGAAATACTGGAAATCGTAAGTCAAAAGTTAACTTTAATGAACAAATAGGAAATAATTTTAAACTTTTGAAGGTTGATGCTTCTGTAAATTGTAGCGTGCCATGTTAATGTCATACAATGTTTTACATTTTAACTGATTTATTTATCTATTGCTCTTCAACTTTCCAGTTCCGTACAAGTTCAATAAACAAACAACTCACCATTCCTCCTCTAAAAGTGGCAGCAACCAACCATCTGTAACAAATATTCTGCCACACTTAACATTCAAACCAAACCACTTTTTTCACCATCCATTATTTCCATAACCCTTTCCCTTGAATAAACTGTTATTGAATGCTTCAGACACTACTAACCCCCCTCACTCATCCAAAACGCAAATTCAAGGCTTCACCAATAATTTCTTTTAATTTATTTTTAAACATTAAATGGTTATCCGATTCCCTACTCTCTCTTGGAACGGAATCCACACATCTACATTAACCTTTCAGATTGAAATAGATGATGATGATGATGATGAAATTTTATTTACGCACTAGACGAGAAGAAATAAATAGTGCAGTACAGATAAAGAAAAGGAAAAACTACACTGAGCTTTCAATAACGGAGTAAATTCACAGGTTCAAAAAATAAACATGAAACAAGAAAAGAGACTAATCGGGTCTAAAAAATCTTCTTCCTAAATGGAATGCGGAAAAATGGCCAAGGGCAGAAACGTGAAGGTCCTGGCATAGATGCTCCTCTGCCATTTGTTCTTTCAGTGTGTGATATTACGAATCTGTAAAAGCTATGAAAATATGACATTTATTATACTAAAAATAAAAACATGTTGACCCCTAATTTGTTTCACATTTAATACCTTAAATGAACGTTAACACTCGATTGTATTTATACAACGTTTAAAGTCACTGAGGAGACGAAGAGCGCTATTCTGTACAAGTACAACTTGAATTAGAGTTAACCATTAGAGTTAGGCTACAACTAACAGCATAAAAACAACAACCATTTATCAAAATATAAGGATGCACCAACAATTAATATAAATCTCTTAAAACTGATACCGGTAGAAGTTGCCTAAAACGGCGCAAATGGCCAAGATCTTTAGCCATTTTTGTAGAAATAATTTTACAGTATTTTTTTTCAATTTCGATTCACATTCACATTAAAACATTCGGGAGCATAACAGATCCATCATGGCCCTTATTCGCTCCGAAATGGAAATTAAGGTAAAAAACATCTTGTTTATGTCCTAATCCTAATTCACGCCGTCAAACTTGACAGAACAGAACATAAATCTGTATGTTCGGTGTAAAGTGCACTGTTGAATAACATTTGCAGATGTTACTGACAAACTGTATTATGAGCCGTCTTTCAGCAGATAGTGGGTTACCTCATATCTGTTGGAGTTGCCCGTCCTTTTGTAAATATTGCGCGTACTTTTTCTTTCAATATATGTAGCCTACCTTGTCCTAAAATTGTCGCGCAGGTATTATATTTTTTTTCTAATCGTTAATTAATGTTTTGGAAAATTCTCGTGCTATTGTTTGTTTTAATTGTTAATGCCTTAGGCTTAATTAGTGAATTAACAAAGCCAGAGGCGTCATTTCGCGGGAATCTGGGGGGCGGCAATGGCGTCGCCCCGAGTCCCCGTCTCATTTTTTTTATCGTTAATCTAATATAGGTGATACCGAAAGACTTAAGTGATTAACAGTATAGGGACGAAAAGTAAACAATATCTTCACAAAGACTGATAGACGTAAAGATATATTTAACAACTAAGGTTCCCCTTGCCCCGTGTTATGTTTTTCTATTTCACTGAAACTGAAATCTACCTCCTTCAAGAGGAATCCGCCTCATTCAGATATATCCAATATCGGTAGTGATTTTGGCCCCCCTTTCAATTTTATCCTAAGGTATCAGCTTTCGAAACAGTTATCGCATATCCAACTGGAAGGACCGTTTCAAGCACCTAGGAAGACCTGTGGGGATAAAGCATTCCCCGTTACCAACGTCCCGTGCGTCACTGGGATTGATAGGCTTCTTGGGGGGGGGGATTGAAGGAATGGGTGAGCGGGGAGAATGAGCTAATTAGATCTCTATGGAAGTCAAGCCGGATGGGTCGCGCATATGCTGTTGACACCTGTCAGGTCCTTGTCTGACCTTACAACGACCTGATTTCCTTGTTCGTTAGTTTTTCATGTCTGGAGTCTACTATAGTTATTATGATTTATAAATTAAGAATCCTATTAAGGCTTAAGCCACTCCATGTCCGCCGGAAAACTTGATTTTATGTTTTGGCCGATCAATCCTTGCCAGTGAAAAACTTCGAGATATTCTGCCCGATCCAGCACCGGCAACAGGACCAAAACCTCCTGGTGCCAGTGAAGTGTCGCACTAACCGGTATTCGAATTCCTTTGTACCATATTTTACTGAGAAAATTAACAAAATACGAGTGAATTCCAAGTGATTTATTTTCTTTTATAAAACAATCGTATATATTCAAGTATTTTAACACGTTAAATGTAATGGTCGACGTATTGAGTGCCATGTCGGCGCTACGAGTTATGTCAATAAAAATATCGATCTATCTATCTATAAATTTGATCAATCAATCAATGTGTTACTGTGTTAAAGACGGCCTCAGCGTACGCTGTTTCTGCTTGAAACAACTTTAATCTCTGTTCCCTGATACCTGTAACTTTTCCTTCTACCAAAGTATCAAAATATTATAAAATATTATTTTGTAACAATATTATATTATAATTGAAAGCAAATTTTTTGCCCTCTCACCCTTGTGCAAAGTTATCCTCCATTGCCCAGGACCTTTGCGTTTCTGCCCTTCACTATCTCTCCGCATTCAATCTAGGAAGAAGATTTTTAGGCCTTTTTTTTCAGAAAAACCGACTGTTTTCGTGAACAAAATCAACTGTTTTGAGAAGCGCTTCGCGCCGACTCGGTTATTTTTTACTGACCTGCCGACAACATTAGGAGAGGGACATCCACCCCCCAGTTGTCGCCCCTGCTCTAACCAGCGACCCTTCGCGGGAGTTCGGCGCGCTAACCCATTTTGCCAGGACGGACAACATCTCCTTAAGGAGAAAATGGCCTTCACTTTTTGGAAGCCATCCTTCACAAAAAAATGACAAAACAAAACCACTTCCACAAAGTGGTTTTGACTAAATGACTGGGAGGCCTTAGGCTGGGATGGAATCTCGACCACCCTATTTTTAGCGTGACCACCCCATTTTTTGATCTTGTGCATTTACTCTGTCATCGAGAGCTCAGTGTAATTTTTTATGGCACTTGCAGCTTCGCTCAAGTGCCATATACCGATCACTTTTCCGTCGGTCGGTCTGTCGGTCGGTCGGTCGGTCCGGTGATCGCGAGTTAGGGTACTTCCAGATGTGCTAGGACGATGAAACTTGGCAGGAAAATCAGGGACCCGACCAGACTAACCTGGAAATAATCAGTTTCCCGATCCGACCATCTGGGGGGGAGTGGTGGGCGGGGGAATTCTGAAAATTAAGTAGTTTTTGTCACACTTTTTCGAGTTGGGGTACTTCCAGTTGGGCTAGGACGATGAAACTTGGCAGGAGCATCAGGGACCCGACCAGACTAACCTGGAAATAATCAGTTTCCCAATCCGACCACCTGGGGGGGTGGAGTGCTGGGGAATCCGGAAAATGGGGGTAGTGTGTAACTTTCGAACGGGTGATCGGATTGGAATGAAACTTAATAACTGAATAAATGGCATACCTCTGATGTCCCATTTGAAGTCCGGAACGGATTCAACAGCTATGGGGGAGTTAGGGGGGGGAGACCGGAATTCTCGAGAAACGATTAGAGTGGAGGGATCGGAGTGAAACTTGCTGGGAAGAACAAGCATCTGCTCCAGATAAATCGTTTATACATTTGGAATGGATCCGGACACTGGGGGGGAGGTGGAGGGGAGTTTCCCGGAATTCCAGTAATGGCGGTTTTGGGGATTTCCACGACGAAACTTGGGAGGCGAATCAGGGACCAGACCAGACTGACGTATAAATAAAAATTTACATGATCCGATAGTCGTGGGGGGAGTAGCGGGAGGGGGAATCCGGAATATTGAGTCATGCTTAACTTTGGAACGGTTGATTTGAGTGAAATTTGATAATTGATCAGAGGACATGTCTCTGGTGATCTTTGTCATGTCCGGACCGGATTCGACAACACTGGGGGGGTGGGGGGTGGAAAATACGTGACCGGCTAAGACTGGGGAGATCGGGATGGAACTTTGTGGGAATGAAATAGAGATGCTCTGGATAAATCACTTACAGAACCGGATTGGCTCCGGCGACTGTGGGTCAGTTTGAGGGGGGGGGGTCCGGAATTCCGGTGATCGCGATTTAAGTTACTTCCACATGTGCTAGGACGATGGAACTGGGCTGGAATATTAGAGATTCGACAAGATTGGCTCAGAAATCGCCGCTTTCCAAATCCGACATTCCTTAAAGTACCAATCTTGACCGTAAATTTTTAAAAATACTTTTAAGCAAATTATACATTTTCATGATCCCCATGAGCCCATTATCATTTTTGCCTCAAGGGTTTTGCTTACAAATGAAGTTCTAGCTCCCTTAAAGTGCGCATCTGAACCGCAAGGTCGAAAACTATTTTTTTATCAAACGATACATCTCAACCCATGATCATTTGTGCCACAAGGATTTTAAATTGATTTGATCACCCTTATAGTGCATATTTTAACCGAAAAGTTAAAAAGAAACTTTTTCTAGCGCGTATAAAGTGCGTATTATTACAGCCAAGTTTTAAAACAAAATACTTTTTCTCTAGCTCCCTTAAAGTGCGCATCTGAACCGCAAAGGTAACCCTAAAAGTACTTTTGATCAAACACTACATCTCAACCCATGCAAGTGCCATATGAGAGTACAGCTTTTGCCCTTCTCTTCCTCTGTACTGCGCTATATCCCCTTTCTTGTGTAATTCGTAAATAAAAATTTCATCATCATCATCATTATTTGATTGATTGATTGAACTTTATTGCCCTTAAAAGTGCGGAAACAAAGTACGGAGTAACATAAACAGAATATATGGAGAAACGCGAAAATACCAAACTACAAAGAACAACGTGAACTAATTAGCCGACATCATTGTTGGGGAAAAGGCCGCAGAGGGTCTTTGATGTTATTGCTGCTTTGGTAAAAGGTAAACCAGATAAGCGGAAAATTAACAGTAGTCATTTTTTAGCTGCCGATTCGGATACATACTCCAACCACAGTCTCAGCACTACAGACTACAGTATACCAGAAGAACCATCTGACCTGGGAGATTCGCCGCTTTCCAGTATTCAAACAACTGCCAGCACGTGTAAGTAGCTACGATAGCGTACCTTATTAATTTTATTTTATTTCGACGAGAACACAGAACCTACATATTCGACTAGGTTAGAGATTGAGATTGCTTTATTTGTAAAAAAGAAAAAAATCAACAGATGAATTCCTGAACTGCCAACATGCCAAAGGCTCTAAGCGGCCAGTTCAGACCCCGAACCTTACAAAATTTTGCAAGAGCTGCGTTCGTTGCACTCCGGGCTTACTCTGGTGTTTTGTCACCTGTGTCCGGTTCTTCTCATCTAACGTATTTTTGGGTTCACCGGTGAGTAGTCACCGATGAGTGGAAAAACGGCATAATTTGCGCGAAACCGCTAAACCCTGTCAAATTTTGACAAATAGTTGCTAACTTCTCGGTAAAGCCGGGCTCCCGAGCAGGTTCTGGTTAGTTCGCACCGGTGAGGTAAAACCGGACACCGGTTAGTTCGAAAACAGGTTATAATACTAGTGACTAGTCACCGGTGGCTGCAAAAACGCCTTATAAGAATAACCGGAGGCCACCGGTGAGAACTCCCGTGACGAAAAACGTAGCTAAGGAAGAAGAATAAGAGTTACACCAGAACAAGGGTCATGTCTTTAGGAAGAAGAAAATCAGAACAGGGGTCCTGCCTTTCCTCGTTTTTCTAGTATTATTTAATTTCTAGATTCAAATGATTACATATTTATTTATTTAAACGAAGAAACGACCAGCTAGGGCCAAAAATGCCAAAATAAATAACAGACATTGGCATAACAATAAACTACAAAGAAACGAAAAACAAAATATCAGCACATCGACTTGGGGATAACCCACAATATAGTAGGGTACCTTACGACAGCCAAACTGGGAAACTTAGCCGCATATGGGAACTCGCCATCACCAGAAGGAGAGGATTCTCAGCGCGCCTGAAGTGATAGGGCAAATGCCCGTCTCACTTCACCAACAGTTGAAAGACCTTCACCAACAAACATACCTCGCGCACTGAAACTCCAAGATAACCCGTGCAACCATCTTAAAGAATTGTTGCACAGGACCCGGAAAGCATGAAAAACTATAGGTGTCGATACGTACTTTAAAAGTGATGCACGCCCTGAAAGTCGCTCTGCAGCGTACAACACGTGAGTTGGACTTGAATCTACTGAGTAATGGCATCTCTACTGGAGGACTTGCAAAACCCCAACAGCTTCCACACACGAGGTCGCTCTAAGAAAAAAGAAAAAAAAATTACATCCGTTGATTTGCAGCCAGGCTTGGCGGACAAGAAATCTCGACAATGGGCTCCAGGCGGATCTAATCTACTTTGACCTGACAAAAGCCTTTGACAAGGTCCCCCTCAAACTTCTCATTAAGAAAGTGAAGGCTTTGGGACCGGACAAACTTCGAGAAGTGGTCCCCTTGGTTAGAAAGTTCCTACTGAACCGCAGTCAAGTCGTCGTTGTGGACGGTGAAACTAGGGACCTGAAAGTTAAGTTGTTAGTGGAGTCCCGCAAGGAAAAACGACCAGCTATCGGAATCGACTCAGCTATGCTATTGTTTGCGGACGACACCAAACTTTATTGATTCGTCAATACCACCCTAGACCAACAAACTCCAAAATCACCTAGAGTCAACCAAGGTGTGGATGGACAAACGCAAAATGGAAGTCAACGTAGAGAAGAGCCATCACGTAACAGTTGGGTCTAGGTCAATAAGCATCGACTGCAAACCGGAGACCCGAAACTTCCAACTAAGCCAAGAGGAAAAAGACCTAGGCATCATCTTTGTCCCACTATGAAGGTGCACTTAGAAAGGCACAAACAGTAGCTGGTTATCTCAGCTACCGTCCCAGACTGGGATCATTCGAATTCATTTTGACTCTACTCAGATTTGGTCCTGAAACTCTTCGCTAAAGCTAGTGTTTCTGATTCTGATCCCGATGAAAACTTCTTTGACTGTGTACTTGTATGGTAGGTTTATGAAAAAGTTGCATGTATTGATATGTTGTAGTATGCAATACTTTAATTTAACATGCCTCCGACTGGGTTAATCTTAAGTAACGGTATCCGATAGCATCCAATCTTGCTGTAGTAGCATCCAGTTTGCTAGTGGTAGCATGCAGTGGCAACAGTTGCTACTGCATGCTACTTTTTCGTACAACTCCATACGACTAATTCTCCAAAAAAGTTCGTCGGGATGTTACAGCTAATGTTAATTTATTATTAAGTTCTGCTATTTGCTTGCCATAGTTTTCTTTAATTTTACTATTTTACCAATCATCTTGGCTGAAATTCACTACTTCGTGAGTTTTCAATCTTGTTGTGGTGATGAATTCAGTTAAAAGTTTAGGTAAAAAAAAGTTTAGTTGAAAAAAAAAAAAATTGTTCTAGATGACGCTGGGAGCTCACTGACAATAAGCGCCGCGGGTGCCATCTGTCAACGTTTGGTGACAGCCTGGAGGACGGATCTGGGGGTGACTCTTTCCGCTCTGGAGACGCTAGATGGCCTTGCTAGGCTACCCGTCCAGAAAAGAGGTAATTTATTAAACTTTGTAAATAATTCTCCTACAGATACACGTGTATCCATTCCATCTCAACTGTTTGTTACCAATTACTTATTAAAAAAAAATATTTTGATTAAGACATGCTCAGAATAGCCTACACTGTTTCTGCTTAAACCAACCATATACGTATAGACCTTTTCTTCTCCCAAATGGTCATGAACAATGACAAAACTGCATATGCATTCGGTGGATTCGTGAACAGCTAAGCTGTGTTGTTTCCCGGAAACATAACACTTAAAATGATCGTTACGCCCCGAGCCACCGAATGATTAAAGCAATTGTAAGTATTTCTTGAAGAATAGTAACGTTTGAATGAATAAATGAATAAGTTTATTACCCATCTTTACATAAGAATGTCACTGATGGAGTAGAAGAAAAGAAAAAAAAATAAAGAAGAAAGAACAATGAACAACAAGCAAACAAGATACAATTTTAACCTTGTAAACAATTTGCACTATTTTAACTTAAAAAAATGCATAAATTACTAATAACCTTTAAAGGACCCCTCTTGCTTATTCTGCTTTTTATAATATATCTATCTCCCATACAGAATTATAGGCTTCTAAAATTCCCACCTTTCTCCCTTGCTTCGTTTTGTGCCTACGAAATTTAAGCGCTTTTTGGCCTTGCCGAGTTTTGCCCGTCACACAACGAAACGTTTGCCGGGATCATCATTGTCTGCTGACAACTCTTTCACACATAAGGATCTGAGAAGCTTTTGTTTATTACTTCTTTTATTTAAAAGTATGTGTACTTTTAAATATGCGATGTGTAAGACCACAGTTAAATTAATTGATTGATTGATAAACATTCCCGGCGTCCGTTGAAGGAAGAGTAAACTGCGATAGGGGAAATATGGATTCTTTACTTTAACGCAAAGTTATAACAGTTAACACACCTCCATCTCGGGTGATATCGGAATAACATTAGATGGCCATTTGAAAATATTATAAAAATAACAAAATAACGAGCTCGTTTAAAAATAACATTGATATTTTTGAATGCTCTTTCTAGCTTGAGACTGAATAGGACCCTTGCCAAGAAAGGTCGAAATATCGAAAAATAATCTCAGCTCAGTTACCAAGATTTGCAGTCAACTTGGACTAGAGAAATAGTTGCTTTCAACACTAGCATTTCCTAAGCTTCAGTGGCACTCTTAATGCGGCAGTTGCAGATTTGATGTTGAGAAGTTTTGGTGGAACCGGACTCCGAAATTAGCTGCTAGTAAAATAAAAAATATCGTATTTGTTTGTTGTTTTTCGTGAATTGTTAGGCTAATGAATTTCTAAAATAAAACATTTTAAGAAACGTTGAAGGGTTCAAATTAAAATTTTTTTGAAAATTCTGAAATTAGAGGGGTAGAGAGAAAGTGTTAAATATTATGGTAAAAAGCTTGCGCATAACCCCTTCTCTTTTAGGATCAGCTGAAGCGCAGAAGGTTGTGAAACTCCTTTGCGAGCTGATAGTCTGGCAATGTTCCCGCCCCCCTCCCGCCCACTCAAAGGATCTCCACTCCGCCATTGTCGCTGCGTTCCAGTGCCTTGGCACTTGGTTGAATCAGTCCTTCCTTTTTGAGACAGACTGTATGTCACACGTCCTGGAAGTTGTGGAACTTGGAATCTCGGGGAGTCGTTCCTATGGAAGGGTGGGGCAACCCCCTGTTCCAAAGCACGAGAAGGAGTGTAAGCCAGTATCCCTGAGAGTTAGGGATGCGGCGGAGGCCCTGCTGGCAAATATTATGGAGCAGGTATGATGTTTGATACTGCAAACGGATACGTCAGCTACGTTACGTGTAGCTGACGTATCCGTTTTGCAGTGTCATATGAATGAATGAATGAATTTATGAATGAATGAATTTAATCCCAAAAAAGCCCGTGGGGCCATGGCGGGAAAACAGAATAAACACAAAATAACACGAAAACTCAATATATACACCAAGAAGATAGAACGCCTTACCCCAAAAAACGCTCCCGATGCTCCATAGACTGCTTGAGGAACCTCCCCAGCCGACGAAAGTCCCCAAAAATTTTCTTCCCCATAATCTTAACCAAATCCTCTTCCTCCATCCTTTCTTTCCCAAACATCTCCATTCGCATCTCTTTTAATTCAACGCTTCAGCTTGGGCTGAAGAAATAGGTATGATGATTATAATGAATTTTACTGCGCCGTTTTTCCGCGACATATTTCTGTCCCACGCATTTCTGAGTGTATGTCACACAAATAGGAGTGTGTGTCAGAGCCGACCCACAAGTTGAAACTCGTGGAAACGCCGTTTTATCTTCGGCAAAAAGCTGCTAACAAAATGAAAAATACCGATTCTTAATCCCCCTGATGCCCCAAAAAACAGCAGGACAAGACGACAGAATAAATTAGTGCCTGTCAAAGGACGAACCTCGAGGTCCATGAACCCGTTTGTGCCCTTTTTTACAGATATTTTTAACAAAGTGAACAGTTAGCGTAATATATTTTATTTCATCAATGTAAATGACCAACATAATTTAGCATCTTCTGCTGAAGAAAGCTGCGACGTTGGTTCTGATTTCTGATCTTTGTTTTTGTCGGTAATATCAAATGCTTAAAAAATAAAATCTCAATAAATAGAACTTCAGGTGTATGTCCTAACTTTTTTGTACTAGAAAAATATCCTCAGTTTTATTTCTGTCTACCTGATGAAGTATTTCTTTTGTTATTTGTACGTTAAATTTGATCTCTCGCTAAATTCAAGCCACAAATAAGGAAACGACATCGACAGTTGTTTGTCAGATTCGAGGCACAAAAACCTTCTTGGTCGCGGAAACACACTTATAGGCAGGGCCGTATCCAGGTGGTTCGGGGGTTATATTCCTGGATACGGGCCTGCTTGTAGGTCACACAAACGACCGCGGAAACGCTCTTTTCAAGCCACAAACTCTTTGCGGGGTCACTGAATAACCTCTGTAGACAGTGGATTATTATTTCTTCGCTTGTTAACCTTGCCGTCACAGGCAAATCATGGCAAAATACACCTCTCGACAAATGCTCAGCCAACCAGTCTATTAGGCGTCTTGCCCGCAGAGGCAAGATCTGCGATCTTGCCTCTGGGAGGCAAAACACTAGGGAGTAGCGCCAAGACCTGTGCTTTCCGTGCTTAGCAAACGGGCCATACTCATAGCGCAGTCAATTACGCTTGCGACATTTTAGGCAAGACAAACTTGCGGGTTTAGAAATTTCTAGCTAATCTAAGATGCGGCCTTCCCACATCAAGAAAGCAGTGGAGGTTTTATCCTTTTTTATGTTCAGGGATGGACATTTTTGCATTTTTGTCTTCTCTTTCTGTGGCGATTTTGAAAGTTGCAGGTTAAGGGAATATCAGCCATGAGTATTATATCATACTTGCGATGGAAGAGACAAGAAAACATCTTCTTCAAATGTTATCATATACAAAAATGGATAGTCCACAGAAAGAAGCACCAATTTTGAGAGTTCGGTGTTCTTTAAAAAATAGAAATGATGTTGATTTTCATTTATTGTAGCCTATGGATATTCATGAGATTAGGCAATGAACAACACAAATAATGGTTTTGTCCAAGCAATTATACGAGAACAAGTTTGAAGTATAATTGTAATTCCACTAATAGACAAGTGTCACCGAGAGTGAGTAATAGGTCATTTGCCCCCCCCCGTGATGTCCCTCCCATTACTGACCTATTCCTGGGTTGTCCTGAAAGCGCGACGCCATTCAAAACTGCCAGGCCTCGCTCAAGCGGAAGTTATTGGAGCCAGCGCTGGTGCACGACTTATTGAGTTTCAGTAGGGACGTTCACTAGCGCTACTGGTGCCAGTATCGCTGCTGTTCGAGTGTGTGTCCTTCACTTTACCTAAGTCTTGGCGCTACTCCCTAGCGTTATTTTGCTCTGCTCGCCCGCGACTAAAGGTGTTTCTAAGCGCCTTAACATTGAGCCAATGTTGATCAACAGTCTATTTTAGCTCATGCTTTATTGATCAACAGTGCGTTCTGGCGGCCAACAAAAATCTCTGTGGTCAACATTGTTGGTCAAATCGTCCAACAACTGAAAGTGCTGCTGACCGACTCTCTTGTCGACTTGTGGGTAATCTGCCATATTTTTCAAACAGAGCTTTTTGGCCTAATTTACCTCTGTTCATCGACAGGGATGTTTTGGCGGTCAACCTTCGTTTGTTGATCAGGACTGCAATGTTGATCAACAGAAGAACCGCCAAAAACACCTTAGAACTCATTTCGTAAAGTACCTCTTACCTTGTTCTTAACTGATTGTAGTATACAAGGTGAGAGTAAGGAACTAATTAAAATGTTCATTCTGAGTGACAGTGCGAAGATTTTTTCTTTGTTTATGTTGCCATGCAAGTGGGTTTGGGAAGCACTAATCTTTTATCGCGGGTCCAGCTGTTGTTTTTTTTTTATCGCCGTACAACCCAAAATTCTGTTTTGCGGCACGCGGAGGTTTTTGTTCCGCGCTACCCATTTGCGTGGACATGAATGATTTTCCAGCAAATTTCCTTCACTGCTTTGATCCAGTATAGATTAAAAGACGTCCATACCTGATTGACCAGTTTCTTACCATTAATTATGTAGGGTTACACTAGAATCATTATAGTTGGTTGTGTTTGCCCTATCCAGTCCACACCACTCAGTAGGGAATGTAGTATTATTCCCAGCAACATCGCCGAGGCACCTCCGAATTCACAAGTGTTCGTTTTATTTTAGTTCAGCGCTCCGAGCCGATTATAGTTTCTGAAAACCCACCATTGGCTCATTGTCAAGTAAAATTTGGATCCTCAAGCAGGATATAATAAATTTCACTTTCTGCTTAAAGACATTGAAAAACTTCCATTGCTGGGGAAGCAGAAGTCAGATTTTCTACTCATCAGCTTGTAGATCTGTTTCACTGTGTCTGTTCGCAAGTGTTGATGATGAGGTACTTTCAGAAACAGTCCGCTTGGAAGCACTGAACTGGAAATATGATGACCCCCGCCCCAGTTAACATGACTCCACTGCCCTCTTCTTAGCGTTTCTTAGTTTATTTACTTGTCCCCAGGTCGGCTATTTTCCGTCAGTACTTGGAGCCAATCACGTCAGTTCCTTATTAAATGAAGAATCTCTCTCTGGACATTGTGGAACAAAGGTGTCGCCATCTGATTTCCGATATTTCGCTTTGGAAAATGGAACGATTCTCTCCCTGTTAGAAGAACCACTTGGAAACTATCAAGGTAAAGTCAAGGGTGGTGTTCTGTTGTTCATATTTGTTCACAAGAGTTCTTCTCTAAAAAATCAAACAGTTCAGTTCCTTTTCAAATACCCTGACGGACCAAGCCGAACATTGGATTTTTCGTAAGCGCATAATTGAACACTTAAAAAAAAAACTATGACTAAAATCATCGAAAAACGACACCGGAAAACCACGACACCATTCCTCACGCTGGCATTTCTTCATGGCAGTATAGTGTCCGGCTGTATCGCGGCTCCGGTCAGCTTGATAAGATAGGGATATGGAAGGGCGCTCGAGGCTGCATATAATGCGTGTTGAACCGTACCGTTTTTTATTTCTTTCTTCTTCTTTTTTTTTCATGGCAGTATCGCATCTTTTCTTTAAAAGAGGGCCTCAAAGTACGCTATTTCTGCGTGAAACTAAATCTGCCTTGTGCATCTTTGTACATGCCAGCTTTTTCTTATGTTTTCGTTATGTCTTCCATCTTCTTTTTCTCCTTCCCCTTTCTGCTATGTTTTGGTTCGTTTCCTTTAAAACGTAATATGTATTAAGCCCCGCCCCTTGCCAAGCCTTACGGTGTGGCCATAAAGTTCTGCGAGTTCAGTTCAGTTCAAATTATTTCTTCAAGAAGTTCAACACTCAACATATTCTTAAACCAATAGCCAACCAATAGCCAATAGCCAACCAATAGCTTGACAGCAGGTCACCTGTGCGAGACGGACAACAAATTACCAAAATCAATTTACCAATATTTTTTTTTTTTTTTTTATATATATATATATATATACACTTAGTGAGACTTCAACTCACTCCAAGTCAACGAGTTAACGATGTCACTTTTTCTGTAAATAAAACTGAAAACACTCACCAAAGTGTCCTAAAGAATAACACAGCTGCACAAATATTCAGCTTCTTCAGGTTGTTCATTGCGTCGAACGTTTCAGAGAGAGACTTCCGCGAGATGATAATCGCCAAGATAAACCACCGCGCCGAACTAGAGGCGGCCCGGACGTCGATGGCTTCGACATTTAGTGCTTGAGAGGGTAATACTGGGTCCTTATTGTATACCTAGATGTCTTACCGACTCGGTGGGTCGTTGCTTAAAGGACCTGTCTTGCCTATATTATTGCTTCACTCTGCGTCCCCTAGTCGCTCCATCCATTCTCATTTTGAAGATTTAACCTCAGTTTTTATCGACTCGAAATGTACTACGTTGATGTCTTTATTTGCCGTGATTGGCTCTTTCTTGATTGGTTTCTAACCCTTTAGAAACCCTGTTAAAATATTGAAGAAACCCATGTTAGAATATTGGGATGTGAACCTACGATTTGGGCTTTAAGACCACACGTTGACCTTCTGTTTTGGGAAGGGATCAAGGGTTCTTGCTTGTACCCCATTCCTCCTTGAGAAAAAAAGATGTGTCAAATCAAAATTAAATAAAAAATAACGGAACTAATGCAACGATTGTTCTCAGATCCGCAGCCGACATTAACTGTAGTACTTCGCAACCCACGTGGGCGTTACGTCTGGACCATGCATCACAGACAGCTGTCGCGTCACAGCAGTGCTCTCCGCGGCCCGCCTCCGAATCCAGGGTTGCCCCTCCCACTTACAACGAGCTCCACCCCCTCTCGGACGGTACCTTCCTGTTTCCCGGAGATATGTGAAAGAGCACCGCAGTTTCTTGTGGATAAGTCCATACCAACGGTGGATCAGATAGTTGGCGAGCTGGACGAGTTCAGTCAGCTAAGTAGGCTGGTAGAGCAGCAGTCTCTAGCTGAACAGTATGAGACTGAGCGCCGGATGGGAGAATTTAAGGTAAGTGTCGTGAACGTCTTAAGTTTTGGAATAAGTCTCTGTTCGCTACATAAATTGTTTTTACCCGTCGTTCTACAAACTTAGTTAATCAAACAAAGAGCGTGTCCAAAAGCTTTCAGGACTGTAAATGCTGCATTTTTATTTTCATTTTCGTCCGAAAGCTCTTACCTTATATGCAGCATTAAATGCAGCATTTACAGCACTAAAAGCTTTCGGACACGTTCTTCATTTCTTCTCTGACACTTCTAATTCCGAAATTTAGCCTTAATCGCCAGCTCCCCAGTTTCTTCTTGAAAATTCAGCGTAAAATTTAGTATCTTCGCTGAATTTTTCGATGAATTTTATGCTGAATTTATGCTGCATTAACTGAGCGAAAATGGAAGTCCGAAAGCGAAATGCTGCATAAAATGCTGAATTAATTCAGCATTTTCGTTCGTTTCCGAGCTTTCGGACACGCTCAAAAACTCTCGATATTTCGGTGCTCAGTCCACCTGCTACTGAATCCAACCAGAGATGGGCGAATCCGGTCATGAAAGATTCGAATCCGAATCAAATCCAAGACTAGATACGAATCCGAATCCACCATTTCATGCTTTGAATTCGAATCCGGATTCGAATCTTAACAAAAATCAAATCATGTACATAGGTTTTAGTTTAAAAATCAGATTTGACAAAAAGTACTGGTTTCTAAGGTAATCAGATAACGTGGTAGCCAACTGAGGATGGTTGGTCGTGGGCACACAAAAAACTGATTGCCCAAGCCCACAGTGAAATTGGGAAAACGGAAACTGGAAGGGTGTAGACTATAAATTTGAGCGGATTCATTGGATTTTGGAGTCCGAATCCGAATCCTGAGAAGCAGAAGATTCGAATCCCGCCAAAAGGTCGAATCCTGGATTCGAATCCGAATCCGGATTCGGATTCGCCCATCTCTGAATCCAACACAGTTCTTTCATTTCGTTCGCGCCCGACGCCGGAGGGTGTAAGGCTACGGCGAAGTTGACGCGGTAATTAATCAAAGGTAATATACCACCAAAATGGAATTTGTGACAGTAGGCTAGATAAGTAAGTGGTTTTTTAACAGCGTATCATGTCCCACACATTTCTGAATGTTCGTCACGGAAGCAATAGTTTGTTCGACCCACTCGACCCATTAACTGAAACGCGGTTTTGTCTGTTTTTTGCGCTATTTTAAACGCCTGAAAACAAAACAAAGTCCCAATAAATAGAGCATCTTGCTAACGCGCTTACCGGTCTATACTAGAAAGCTCCTGTTTTGTTTTTGGGATCCAAAATGTAAGTGGAGTGATATCTATGACATCGCAAAAGTTGTCCGTCTGTCCGTCCGTCCGTCTGTAAGCACGATGACTCTCGAAGGGATTGAGATATTTTGATGAAACTTGGTGGGAGGATCCTTTGGGTCAAAGTACAGGTCAAGTTCGAAGATGGGCTCTGTAGCCCTATATTTGAGGGTGGGGGAGGAGTTTCAAATTAAGGGGAAAAAAATATATTTTTCAAAAGCTATTTAGATAGTTGATTTAGGGGTAAGGAGACATGCTGAATCCGAATATGAAAGTTATTTTCTCACCGGACCAGTAGTTCACCCGGAATCCGGCAAAAACCGGACACAAAATGTGTCGACCAATTTTCGGCTACCCCTTTTCTTCACACTAGTATAGCTCGGCGCGTGGATGACGCGCAGACCGCGTAATCTGGTCGAAGAGAGCTAGTGTAATCGAAGGTCGAAGGGCTTTGGCATATGTTGTTCAAGCTTCGTAGGGGTTGATATATGATGTTCAAGCCTAGTATGATGATTCATTGTCAAAGTACAGGTCAATTGCTCGGGGTCCTTTAGTCCTATATTTAGAGGCAGAGGATGGTTTTGAATTCACGGCAAAAACATTTATGTTTTATGAGCTAATAAGATATTCATTGAAGGGGTAAGGAGGTCCGCTGAATCCATATCTGAACCTAATTTTCTTGCTGGACAAATGATTCATCACGAATTCGGCCGAAACTGGAAATTTGATTGAAGCTCAAGGTTGTTTCTGAAGTCGATTAGAGATTCGGTATCGGGGCAAGGAGACATGCTTATTACATTTTTGAACTTTATTTTAACAGTAAAAATCTTAAAGGAATCTGACAAAGACTGAATGGCGAAGACAAGACCCAATTGTTAGGATCAAATATTTTTGGGATCCCGTCGAAACCTTTGGTCTTGTTTCCTCCGTCAGCTTAAAGGACCCGTTGCACCAATTATTCTTGATTAACTCTACCTTCCCAATTGTTCCGTCCATTCTCATTCCCGATATTCCTTGCTTAGTCTATAAGTTCATCCACCATACGGCGCTAGACTGATTCTAACTTAGTCTACAAAGTTCATCACCAAAACGGCGATAGACTGATTCTTACGTTTTCCTTGTTGGGCGCTTTTCTATGCGAATCAGGCCCTCGCTTATCGCTTCCGGGAACCGCATTGGTAAGAAATACCGGTTAAGCAAGTTCCTTCGTGTTTGTCCTCAAAACAAAGGGGGCTGCGCGAAGCTGGAAACACGCCGAAACGGGTTTGTAATATTTCAGAAACCCGGCACAGTTTCAAAGAAGTCGATTGTCTTCGATTATTGGAAAATAACCTGTATCTGCTACAGCTTGTGCTTTCATTAAATAGTTTTTGATACAAAATTTTATTGTTTGGACTTTAATTTGCCCCTAAAATTGAATTTGAATTTTTCAAGAGCCTCGGACTACTCATCCGACAAATCATAATGCCACACAGGACAGCAATATTCCAGAAACGGAGTGCCTCGTAGTCGGAATTCAGCAGAGTTTGTTGTTAATGATTATTTCTTTTCTTTAGGAGAGAAAGGAATGCCAACCTCCCCCTCCAGGTGAAGAATTTCAGGCTGCTCGACTGATCCTTTCTCATCTTGGCATGATTTCTCAGAAAGAGTTCTCAGAAGTAAGCTTTGTCTGGTTGTACGATCCCCTTTCCCCTTCCTGGACCTTCTTTGCTTACCCCTCTCCGAAGTCAAGCCAAATTCATTACAGAAGAAGCCAGTCGACGTGATATATGACCCCCCTCCCCATTCCCCACTCTCATGTAAATTTAATGATCCAGTATAGGATGATAGCTATTTGGATTCCTCAGCTCGAAGTTTCAGGGAGCGAAGGAAGTTCTTCACCAACAAACATAACGAAGCACTACAGTTCTTTCTGTACCCATGCAACGATCGAAAAGATTTGTTAATACTGACGCAAAAGGTCTTTTTGCGCCTGTGAAGAGAGTAACTTTAAGTCTACAGTTTAGAACAGTAGCATTTTGGAAAGACTTGTTATATACAGTTAGAAAATTTGCAGTTATTGGAAACTACATTTTTGGCAAAGGCATAAATAACTCGCCGCGTTGCATTTGCCACTGGTTCTTGTAGGTTCGGCCAGACGACATCATTCCTTTGGACGGTGAAGACTTGTATAGTGACTTGCGCTCACTCGACAGCCTGCCAGCCCGCAACACAGACACCATCTATTGCCTTCACGTCAACGTTGGGCAGACAACTGCGCAGGAAATTTTGTCGAACTTGGTAAGCCGGTTTGCTGGTCCTTCTTTGATAGTGATATGATATGATATTTATTAAGCTAAAAGCCAAAGGGCCATGGCAATACAGAAATACATAACCTACAACATCGCTATAACAAACACTTAAATCTACAAGAAAAATTCTCTATGAGTCATAGACAACTTGAGGGATCTGCCCACTTTCCTTATAGTGAAGCAGTCACAGGTTGAAGTTTCTGTACAGGCTCTGCAACGTACCTGATTGGCCTTATACTACCCGTGCCGGTTGATGTTGGGGCAAGAGGATATTTCGGTGAAAAGGGCTCGAAAAAATGTTATCCCACCCATGGTCAGCGTGACTTAATTAGCCTAGTGTTTGTCTGTCAGATTATGCTTATTTATTGTTTCTTTTCTTTTTTTCTTACTCCATCTTTTGGGTGAATAGGGTGTCTCGCCATGGGTTATAAAAACATTGAATTGAATATAATGTTTCTTCAGCCGACACAGCAAAGAGAACAAAACTAATAAACGGCTATACCTTCTCCAATCTAAAGTAGTCTGTCTATTCAGAATTTTAGCGCTTTCTGTTCGCATTTCGAAACTTCCACGATAAGGTCAGGGCTCGGGGATTTCAGAATAGCTGTTAGTAATATTCCTATTGAAAAGTTTCTTGACTGTTGGAGCGGACCTGGAACTAGGTTATCAAAGTGGCAGGGTCTAGTTCCAACCTAAAATAAAACTCGAACCCAAACGATTCCTTGACTTTGCTGTATAATTTTTACGATATGCAGTTTATTAAGCTCGAAGACTGGGGGATGGTTATGAACAGTTTGCGCAGCTGGAGAAACTGAAAATAAGGCAAACCAAACCACCCCCCAACAATAAATATTCCTTGAGCCCAAGCTGACTTAGACTCATATATATTCATATAATATATACAAAACGGATTCGTCAGCTGTGATGCTTATGAAGCGATATTTCGGCCCTTCTCGGCAAGGGTCCTCTTCAGGCTGTCATTCGTCTGGGTCAACGCTGGGGAAAGAAACAAACATGCAATATGTCGCTTCATAAGCATCACAGCTGACGAATCCGTTTTGTATATATTATATGAATATTCACCCCCCAAAAAATTTACCCCTCAATTGCACTGGATGAGGAAGTGGGCCAAATTCTCCTCACCAACGTTGCAAAGAGGGCAAAGTATATTCATTTTTAATCCAGTCGCAAAACTCGAGAATTACCAGAAAATTTACCATAGGCCTACAAGACTCAATCCCTGCATTTCCACTTCACGTAGATACATTTTTACCGGTGGCCTGGAGAGGCTCCTTGACAAGAAGAGCCACTCGTAACGTTCCAGCGTTACCTAAAGTTTGTTTTCCAGAACTCCGTGGAAAATGCAGATCAGTCATTCCTACATTTTGTCAACTCATTGGGATGGACTTCGAACCGGGAGTCGACAAAACCCGAGGAAACTGATCCAAGAGTCTATTTCTGGGCTGATGCAAGTTCGGAGTTGAAGTTTGTCTTGCCAAATGATAGCTATCAGGAACACACAGGTAATGTGGGATTCATTAAGTAATTAATCCAGTTTATTGAAAACCAAGCCGAGGGGTTGCCCACTCTTGGATTTAGTGTACAGCTAGTGCCTAGTGCCTGGCCAGTACCAGTACCGGCTGCCACGTGTCAAAACATCAAAATCAGCATGTTAAGAAGCGGGAATACCCTAATTTATGGTCGGCACCGGTGCCGGCACCGCTGGTTTCGGTCGGTGCCGGGAAATGGTGTACAGCAGGTACCGGGTGTTACATTGGGTTGGTTATTAATAATCAGAAGCGATTTTATTCGTAGTTCAGAAAATATTAAAGACGTAAAAGAATATTCCATTTCCCCTTGGAAACGGAGATTTTGGTAGAACATCCTGGAAACTGAGGTTTGAATATCCTGCTAAAAAACATAGATTCTGGTAAAGCATCCTGGGTTCTGAGGTTTTTGAAAGATCTGCGATTGTGGAAGCTAACGGAACTGGTGGTGGTGGAAGCAGGAACTGGGGAGCGGTTTTGTAGCAGATGCGATTTAGACCCAAGCCTAGCCAAATGGTGAATAATACGGACTATTTTGTGACCAGCAATTTGTAATACAGTAAGTCAGCTCGAACCACCAAACGAAAGACTACGATCCCAAATACGCCTTTGAAGAGTTGAGTAATTCTCCGTTCGCACGCTACCGTTATGTTCGCAAGTCGGGTTTAGCTCTCGGTCAGAGTATCGACATTGAACCGCCAACGAAAGGTCCATCGCGGGACCTCGGAAGTAAAGAGTAATAACATCATAAATAACCTCATCGGTTCACGGGTAGTGGGTAACCCCTCGAACCAAGTCTTTATTTATCTTGTTTGACCTGTTAGTCATCGCAATGTATTACGACATCCCTATCCATAGCCGGCTCCGGATAGCACAAACCTGGACGTAATCCAGCCTTCAGCTTCTGCTTCATTCAAACCTACCACCAAAATTCGGATAATACAAAATGCACGGGATTGTCAAATTACAATTTGATTATTACGGATAAATAAGGCACAAATGAGTTCATATAGCGTTCACTGCTATGGGCGGGCGGGTTCGTTAGCTGAGCTTTCTTAGCTGCCGTTGAGATACTCCTTGTTGGGCGAATATCCATTCTTTTTTCATCTTCGATTGGCAGGATCTCACAGTGCATATCCGAGGCAAGGCACTTTAGTCCGAATTAAACTCTTTGCTGGTCACCGTGAATACCAGCCAAGATTTCAGGCATTCATCTGCGTTGCAACAATTTTCGAGCAAGCACTGAACAAGCTGGAAAGAGAGCTCAGGAACGAACATCTTATGCCTTGAGACGTTTTTCCGTGACAATCTAGGTTGATTCAGTTCAATTCAATTTTATTTTCAAATCATTCACGGACTAGCCGAATTTTCGGTTTTTGTCAACAAAAATATAAAATTCACAATCCGGATTCTCCAAAACGAGTTTCCTCCGATAATTCAGATTACGAAAAATCGTTTTCTCTGACGATCTGGCAATCCGGATTCGTTCCTGGATCGTCGATTCGGGAATATTGCAGTAGAGTGAAATTCAGGATCGTCGGATTGTCGTTTTGTAATCTGAGATAGTCGATTTGCTGTTTCTCTGATGAATCAGTTATCTAGGATAATAATCCGGGATTGTCGCGGAAAAACGCCTTTGAACACACGACCAGAGTCGGGTGCTCCGGGTCTGGAGTTCCTGCCCAGATTTCGGCCACCATCATCACTACCGTATGGAAAACTTGAGATTTGTTCAACTAGGAGCTTGTTCAACCCTTTCAACAATAGAAACTACTAGTTACTATTTTCGTTCCAACCTCATGAAAAGTTACTCGCTGACCATCTCAACCTTCTCAAAATAATAATAAGTATTTGCATATCACGCTCGGGAGTGTAGTTAGCATGGTAACTACGATCTCTGTGACGTGATTGGCCCGATCAGCCCGCGGCACGATATTTTGCCGAGAATCGAAAAATGCGTTCCAGCCTTGACGCCAAGAAGCCAGGATCCGTGACGTTATATCAATTCAGTTTAATTCAGTTTATTTTCAAAAATTCCTTCACGGCCAAAGCCGAAAGCCTTTTTCGTCGTGTATAGGTACTATGGTCACATAAATTGACAATTAAAAACAACAGCCATATTACGAATAATCTTAATTTAGTCAAATCACATGTGTCTCACAATCAAACTCGCAATAAACCTTACATCATAAATAACATATCATCTAATGTAGTAACTACATTAGTTGATATGTAGTAACTACGGTACTTTAGGGTGGAACACGCTCTGTGAAGTCACTATTATATAGGACCCCGTGAAGCGCTCTCTTTTTTCCCAGACAGAGACTGCAAGAAAGTTAAACCCTAAACCCGAGTCCAGTAAATTGTGCAGCACTGCACAGGGACAGAAGACGCCAGCTCCCACGACGGATAATCCGTCACTGGCAATATATAGTCCGTCACTGGCAATATATATATGTATATTAGATATATAAATAAAAAGTCATGAAGTCATATACAGAAAACGTAAAATACTCTCTTTGTCTTACATTTATGACTCACCTACTTGCACCTACGGATCTAACTAACTTTCTGCTAGTTTGGTCACTTTTGTAACCAGATTTTCAAAATCAACTATAAAGCTAGGAGAAGTAGACTTAAGGATACCCAGAAGTAGCTGATGATAAAATAAATATCGTACAAACTAGGTTTTTCTTTGCCAGATTCTAGCATCGACAGCACAGCATCGTCCAGATCCACCAGCAGCGGGTCGTCTGTGGACACCCTTACATTAGTTGTGTGGCTGGAATGTTTTGAAGATAGCTACACGTTTCCAACTGGTAAGAAGAAACTTATACCTATTTACAGTATTGCTACGTGTCCTTTTCCTTTTTTCCCTAGCGGTGCTATACCTTTTCTTTGAAGCAGTAAAGTGATCGGGACCCCCCCCCCCAGCAATCTCCCCCCCCCCCAAGAAAAATCCCGAAGTTTTCTCTGGCAAACACAGCTTGACAGGAGTTTGACGGAGAAACAATTATTTCGAATAACTTGCTAGTCGGAAATGGATGAATATGAAATCCACCTATTATTTGTTGACGGGTACATGTTGTTTGAAAGGAATCGGGAATCATACAATATTTAGTTGATATGCATGGAAAAGTATTACAAATATCAGACATAGGATGAATCTTCTACCGTGAAATCTACATGTTCTTTGTTGGCAATATAGGGGGGTTTGAAAGGAATCGAGTAAGGCCCAAGCAGGGATGGGCGAATCCGAATCCAGATTCGGATTCGCCCGGATTCGAATCTTCTGCTTGTCGCCTTGTTCGTCGAGTTTTTTGTGTTAATCCGAGTTTGGTTTTAGGTGCGCTTATAAGACGTCTCTACCCCTCTACATCTGTCGTGGATTGGAGCCAGAGTGCGGTTGTTATTTTTGTCCACCCCTTACGAAGTGGACTGCTAAGAATCAAAATCAGTGGACCTGTTAGCAAGTAAGAACTTTTGTTTGATTTACACGGCGTTTGATAGAACGTTACAAGATTTGTCACGGACTGAATGTCGTTGACTGAAATTTAACACAAGTCCAAGGAGGCCCGGGATTGGCTGCTGGAGGTGAGTCTCCGCCTTGAGGGAGGAGTCGAGTGACAGATTTATTTGGCCCCGCCCTGGGGGAGGAGCTACACAGTGAGAAGTCGCTGCCTTAAAGCCCAACTGGTTGCCATATTGTCACGGAAACTACGATAACGTGCATATTGACACAATTTTCAGCTGCGTGGACATGACTTCAAGTGTAGGTCGATTCTGGAAAGCCACTGGCAGATGGTCTTTTCCGAAACAGCTTGATGAACTGTTGGAAAGCAATTCCGACTAAGCTTTGTAGAGGCCAGTTGCCTTTTTGGGATCCTAAAATATAAGTGGGGGGATACCTATGACTTCTTGAAAGTTGTCCGTCCGTCCGTCTGTGAGCACGATAACTCTCGAAGGGAACGAGATACTTTGATGAAACTTGGTGTAAGGATTCTTTGGGTCAAGGGAAGGGACAGGTCGATTTCGTATATGGTCTCTGTAGCTCTACATTTAAGGGTGGGGGATGGGGTTCAAATTAATGGGCGAAAAAAATATTTTTTATGGCTAATGAGATTTAGGGGTAAGAAGACATGCTGAATCCGTATATGTTGTTGTTTGTGTTGTTTAATGGAGCTTCCAGAATTTCTTCTCTATGCTCCAGAATCTTTTTTCTTGGCTTTCTCCAACCTGAAACTGTCCAATGCTTGATTAATTTACCTTGACCCCCTCACCATCACATTAACATGCTTCGTCACAATAACTAATCTACTACCAAAAAACAACAACATTCAATTAATCTAATACCCTGTCATACTTTAAAATTCAAATCAATATAAAAACTGAAAAAACATTAATAATAGTCAAAAACTTTCAAAAAGTGTAAAAAACCAACAACACTAAAAACAAAAATAAAACATCGCTCTTCCTACTTAAAGAAGGATGTCCTACCGTCGTTAGGAAATCCTTCAACGTAGTGGCACCTTTTACTTTCAAACAAAATCACAATAAACTACTATACACTTTTATCGTATGTATAACAAAAAATTTTTTTTTTTTTTTTTTACTAATATCTTTCGTCAACAACAATATTACGACTTATTTTCATTCACAAACAAATATGAAAACAAATCGTAACCCAACCCCCCCCCAAAAAAAAATCCGTATATGACAGTCATTTACCACCCGGACATATAGTTCGCCTGGAATCCGGCTGAAACCGGAAAATAAAGCTTTATCTGAAGTTGATTAGATGTTCGATATAGGCTAGGGGTATAGAGATACGCTGAATTCGTTTTGAGCTTTGGTTTTTGCCGGAAAAGTAGTTCGCCCGTAATCTGGCCGAAACCGGATATTTCGCAGAAGTAAGGAAGGAAGTTTTGGTCAGTTTCGTCAAAGTAGATATGATGTATAGGTGTAAAGACACACAACATGAATCAATATCTGAACTTGGTTTTCTCAGACGATTAGTCATTGGCCTGTTTCTAATTCTTAATAGTAATAATGTTCAAGGAGGCTGGCGAAGGCCGGATATCGACAAGACCAAATTGTCTGGATCAAATAATAAATTTTGGAATCCCATCGAAACCTTTGGTTTTGTTTTGTATTGTATTAATAATGTATCTTCTTATTTCTTCATCAGTCCTATAACTATGTGGCCCTTACATGTGACCTAAGCACAAAGAAATGCATGTCAGGAATGTCAAAGCCACCAAGTCGCGGTAGTATTAAAATACGGGAATGAGTTTAGAGTCTCCTCACGTAGCCTACCAACCTAAAGGAAGCGGAAAGTAGCCACGGTATTTTGAGGCCTTCTTTAAAGACGGCTTTAAATACGCTGTTTGGGCTCAAAGCCAGGTCTATTATCTGTTTCCTTCCACCAAAGGGTCATAAAAAGTGACAGAACTTCGTCAGTCCCTTCTTTTAGTGTTTCTTAAATTCTTAAATCCCTTCCCTGAGCAAAGGAACTATCGTGAACCATATGAATATTCCGAAATTCTTCTTTCAAAGTTACTTTTTTTCTTACTCAAATTTTGTGCTATGTAAGAAAGGAATATTTGACACTTCAAATATTTTCTCGTCTTGACGATAGTCCACAACAGAGGGTGGGTTTGTATGAAGCAAATACTGGGTAGGGTTAGGACCATAAATATCCAGGTTTGAGTACATTTTCAAAAAAATTTAATGTTTTACATATATAACAATTTTACTGTTTGAAATTACCAGAATAAATTTAATGTGTAAAATTTTCAGATAAATTCAAGGTTTGTTATTTCAGATAAATATTTTCACATTTTTCAGATAAATATAAGGTTTGACGTTTACAAATAAATCTGATGTTTGACCTTTTGAAATAAATTGAATGGTTGACATTTTTTTTCCGCAGATGGGCCGTAGCATCGCCACTTGTAGATGGCCACATCTTGTCCAAGCGCTGCGCTGGAAGTGTCATACGGCAGGCAGGACTGCATATCGGGCGGAAAAGGAAACTTCATTCTGATTCGTAAGTTGGTGTTTTCTTTCATTCATTCATTCATTTTATTAACTGGGGTGTCCAGGGTTAACTGGAGCGGTTACCAGCTTAGTGACATAAACGTCCGCCGGGGTCAGAGACCTAATTTGGCAGCGTAGGCCGGACGAGCGGAACTCGAATGCGGGATATGCTACGTCCCTAATGTGTGGTATAGGACCGGATAAGGCGAACACAACTAACTATATGGAAGATAATATATACGCTACATCAGAACTGGATAAACACTTGAACATAAATTAACAGCTTATCTTTTGATCTGCTCTGGATCACAGCTCGGTCTTGTCTTGTCTATGTCCTTCTATCGCGCGACCCAAAAACCTCCGCACCCCTCAATCATGGATGTTCCTTTGTTCAGCGGAACTCCCAAACCTGCTGGACGCGCGCTGGAACATTCGTCCTTCCGGAGAACCCAAACCTTTGCATACGACCTAACAATTTATTCCATACTATTCAAACTACATAACATAAATATATGGCAAGAGACAAGATCCCCTGAAGCTGTCTTGTCGGGGATCCACTACCTATACACTAACCTACACTAATTATAATCGCATTGCGAAAACTACAATATATTACAAGCATAAATAAACTGCACACACATAGAAAAAAAAATTTAAAAGAAGAAAAAATTCAATGAAGGTCAAGTAATTCTCACAGTCGGCCTGTAAACGTTCCAGTTCACGTCATTCGTCGTTCGTCAGTGAAACTGTGCGACCTTGGAGTACAGATTTGCCCATCGACCTCTTCTTCAGGTACTGAAGGGATAGATGTTTGCTCCCCGTGCATAATGGTAGGAAAAGCTAAACGAAATAAGACTTAATACACAAATTTACGTAAATGGGGTTGAATAGAATAGAATAGAATAGTAATTTATTCGCTCACACTTTCAAGTTAACAAAATCAAAATTGGTGAGTACTGTCATGCACAAATTTATCAGTATAACATATACATTTAAAAGTACGAACTAATGGTCAAAGGTCATTATAAATTTCAACTATCTTTGGTATAAAACTATTTTGGTAACGGCTGTATTTGGCCGCTACTGGTTGGAATGTTGGGACCTTCGTAGAGACTGCTCGCTCTTGCTTTTCCCTTACATTGTTGTATGGGGGAGGGAGAAACTCATTGTAGGTGGGGTGAGAAACAAGTTTTTTTTACCGATCTTGAGGCATAGATTCAGTCTCCGTTTCTCCAAGGTATCAATTTTCAAGGCATTGCGCCACCTTTACACACATCCCACACTTCCTTGAGATTTCTTCGCAAATGATAATATAGGATACACTGTCAGAAGTTCGTCAGAGCAGATACCACAAGGATGTGCTTTTTCAACCGATAACACCCATGCACTCCCATGATATCAGTCCTATCCTACCCAGGGCCAAAATTTTCTGGTATTGCCCTGATGTTACAAGAGCCAGCCGTGCGGTAAAAACTGAGCCGGGCGGTAAAAACTGAGCCGGGCGGTAAAAATTAAATATTAATTTTTGAGAAGATTTGGAATACACAGTTGTTTTTTTACCGAATTTCCGCCAGGAGGTATCATTGTTCTGCACAGTGTACTAGTGTTATAATCATTATCACCCTTGCTTTTCTTCGGAAGATATCGGAAAAATTTGGCCCGCGGGCAGCATGATAGGCTGATATCGCCCGATCGCAGCGAGGCCTCAGGCCGGGCGATAATATATAGTATGTTAGGGGAGATTTTTTTAAATGTTATACATTAAAACATTACGCATACAAGAAGAGCCAATCTACCGCCAAAAAAAACGTGACTTTTTTGTTTGTCATCATGTCATGATATCGGAAAAGTCAGCAAATGCCTTTTTGGTGTTTTTTTTTTGCTCTTCCTGGCAATGCTTCTTATGAATGACGTTTAATCCATATCGTTTGCAAAATCATAACAGACGACATCCCAAGTGTTGTCTGTTGAAACCTTGCGTTATCTGTTATGAGACGGTGTAGTGCCGGTAGAGCGGATAAAAATGACATAGGTAGTTCGGATTCTCGACAATGAGAATGGATGGAACGGTCAGGGGCGTAGAGTGATCCGATCATATAGAGTGTGTTCCACCCTACTTACCATAGTTACTACGCATGACGTTTGGCTATTTTGCGTCAAGGCTGGAACGCTTTTTTAAATTTTGGTAAAACGTCACTCCACCGGGTAATCCAGCCAATCACGTGACAGAGATCCGTAGTTACCACGCTTACTACGCTCCCGAGCATGGAAGCAAATAGTTATTATTTCGAGAAGGTTGGAACGGTCAGCGTAGTAACTTCTCGTGAGGCGGGAATGGAAATAGTAACTAATAGTTACTATTGGTAGAGGGGTGGAACACGCTCATAGGAAGACCCAGGTTAACCTAATTGGTCATTAATAAATTACTTCTTGTTTAGGTTTCAGTCATCTCATGCACGTCGGAAGCAGAAGCTACAGGATATTGTGTCACGTCACCGCGCACCACTTATACACACCACTTTGTTCCGGAGTCCTAACTATAAAAGCGAAGTAGTCATGGTTTAGAGAGTACCTTTTTTTCTTTTCTGGAGTTGGTTTTTGTTTAAATTTTGTTCTCGTTATATCTGTCGTTTAAAGCACAGCTCTTACTAGAAATGAAATGGCTCAGAAATATCGTTCTTCGAAAATACTATTACTTACCACGTGAAACTGGCGACTTTCTTGTTAGCGCTTGACGACTCTTTCCAGCCTTCCAGCTCTCCGACGCGGCGACTGTACGCAAAATGTTTGAAAATTGGAAGCTCCGTGGTTAACAAGTGGGAAAACCAAGCAAACCAAAAGAAGTCATAAACAGAGGATAGACCTGATTGTCTACCATATCTTCCAAAATGAAAAAGAACACTTTGAAGCTTCTCATATCCTTATGTGTGAAAGAGTTGTCGCAAGAGGGGTCCTTTAAGAAGTTAGTCTGACACTCTGTACCTACGTTTTAGTCGTTAAAGCGACCCCCGAATGCAGCAAGGGGATAAAGTTGAATTTTATAAATTGTACAGGAGATACAGAAAAAAAAGCTCCCAAGCAAGCAAGTAAACGTGTGAAACTAGGGCTGAAGCCATATTTTGTAGATCGTGGCAAGTACGTTTACAAACAGTTTATTTTCCCATGTCATGGGATTCAACACTTCTCACGTAATTAGTGGACTTGTTATCCGTGATAAAAAGACATGGAAATAATTTCGAATGTGAGTAAGAGGTAGGTCTCAAATGTCAGCCTCGTAGATAACAGAAGCTTTTAGACCCCCACGAAGAAAACCTTCATTTGGAGACGGGGAAGGGTGCCCTTGAGATGGGGAAGGCGACCATACAACCCATGAATGAACCAATCACCTTGAGCTGGTTAGGCACCGAATGCTATTCGTTTTGTTGAGTTTCAAAGCTGTAACGCCTTTGCCTCTCGTCTCTAGACACCAGAGCAAAATAACACTAGAGAGTAGCGCCAAGACCCATGCTTTCCATGTATCGGAAATGGGCCTTATTCATAGTGCCGCCCACTACTTTCATGACATTCAAAGCGAGACAAACTCGCGGGCTTAGAAAATTCTAGTACATCTGAGATGCGGTCTACACACATCGAGGAAACAGGGGAGGTTGTATCTTTTTCTGCTGTGTTCGGAATATGGAGTTATCGGATTCAGCGCTGGTGCACAACTGATTGAGTTTCAGTAATGTCGTGAGTGGCGTGACCCATCGCTAGTGGTGCCAGTCTCGCTGCAATTCGAGTGTATGTCACTTTTTTCAAGTTTCGGCGCTACTCCCTGTAGCGCTATATTTCTCTGCTATGAACGATCAAAGAAGCTAATCGAAAGCCAGCCACCGGTTCCGTTAGGGGACTGAAGAAACTTCTTTTTGGTTATCGGTAACGAATAGCGAAGCTGTCATTGCTGACTGAAGGGAGAAAAAAGTAACTTGCAAAATGTCTTCCTACGAGTCATCTCACAAATTTATCCCCTCCCGACTAACAATCGCGGACCAGGGGTCGCTTCCGATAACTGTTCCGACCATCATGCTATTCTCGTTTGCGCCAACCAGCCTTAACCGGTGAACCTTTGTGGAATGGCCTGTCCGAAATATACACTAGCAAGACATGTAGAGGGAGAATTACTCTTCATCAGAACTGCAACATCTTAGTGGCCTGTAAAAGCAAGTTAAGCAGAAGTTAAGATAATTTCGTTTCCTGGCCTCTCCTAAAATAAGCACGACCAGGGGGCTGCTAGGGGGCGACGCAACGCAAGAGTAATGTCTCTATATCGTGGCATTTTTGGCTCCACCATAAAATAGCAAAAATATTTGTTTCGTTTTGCGTTCCTTTTGACTGAAGATATGCTTTCTCAGTTTATTTTTTTTTGCACAAATATTCAGTGTTTTGTGGCGTCCTTTAGTGTGTTGAGGGACTTTATCCTCAAGAAAGAGGGCGGATCGTGTTGTCATGAGGGAGTTTCATAATTTCGAGTCTCGCAGCTTGCATGACTCATTTCACTTGGAAAAATAGACGAAATTGTGGGAAGATTTGCTGAAAGTTGTGGACTGAAATGGCAGAGAACGATGAGGACTCGAAGCCTTTCAGCAGGATTGATAGTGAGGAGGACATTTTCAAAGAAGCAAAAGAGGTGATAATAGGCTAACAATTCAATCTTGCTTTCTGTTTAAATTAAACAGAAATTAAATGAATTAAACTTTAATTCATAGCATACCAGTCTAGTACACTAGCCCCTTTTCAGGCACGGTGCTCAAACGTCTAGCACCATGCTTGGGTGCTGGACGTTCAAGCACTGTACCTTGGATTTCATGTATGGTGCATGGATTCCAGTATACAGTGCATGCATGAAAAACACAGTTTCTGTCACCACAACTTATCAACGGCTCGGATAGGGCTGAAATTACTACCAAGAATTAGAGAAAACAAAGACAATCCTTATCATATTTTTCCTAACAAAAACAAAAGGACGCGACTGATGATGGAGATGAAAAATCTGACAGCAGCCTATCTATTTTCCATGTAGAGTGCCCTAGGAGCCAATATTCTGGTTGACTGTTAGATAGAAAAGGCTGAGGCACAGGACACTTTACATGCAAAACCCTTGACTATGTAGAAAAGGAAATGAGGTTTTTCATCTCCCTCATCAGTCGCGTCCTTTTGTTTTTGTTATGAAAAATATGAACAGGATTGTCTTTGATTTCTCTAATTCATGGTAGTAATTTCAGCCCTATCCGAGCCGGTGCTCAGTTGTGATGACAGAAACTGTGTTTTTCATGCATGCACTGTATACTGAAATCCATGCACCCTACATGAAATCCAAGGTACAGTGCTTGAACGTCTAGCACCCAGGCATGGTGCTAGACGTTTGAGCACCATGCCTGAAAAGGGGCTAGTGTACTAGACTGTAGCATACCTAGGTAGGGTAGCCACTAAAAATAAAAATAATCAAACCTGAGCTTTTGAAGATCAGAGTGTGATTCTCCTATCTTTTAGCTTTGATTTGAGGCCAGATCACCTCTCTTAGCTCTATCTTGCCTCTAAGCATCTTAAATCTTCTTTACTTTAGAAAACAGTATTTTACATAAGCCATAAGGAAATGCCCATGTTCATCCATTGACTTTAGGGTTTGTCCATGTAGTGGCCAGCTTGGAACTATGTGCTTCAATGAAATTCTATGAAACTGGGTGATTTTGAGCTGGTTTTGAGTGCATGGGGAGCCCCAGCAAGTGAGTTAGATGAGAAAATATGAATATGATCATCAAGGTTATAGTCCAATAGACCTATTGCTGCTATAATAGGCTGCTGAATTTTCCTCTTGGTATCAACAAATTTTTGTAGGCAAGTTCAGCTACTTTTTTTTACATCTAATTTTACATTGAATATTAAGAAATAATATTAAATAGCTAGGACATATATCTTAGTGATGACCTTACAAAACAGACAATTTTGTCCTGAATGCAATGGTATTTTTAAAATATTTTTTGGAGATGTTTTAGATCGATAAAACTGATAAGGAAAATTCACAGCAATTCATGCATTCATTACAAAAAAATCTCCAATTTTTGCCACTAGGTGTTTTTGTGGCTACCCTAGCATAGGGCTATCAGCCAAAAATGTGTAAAAATATTCCTTCAGCCCAAGCTGACTATGAATCATATTTAATGGTGCAAATAGATACGTCAGCTGAATTTTATTTGAGTTGTGTTTCAGCCCTTCTTGGACCCTTGCCAAGGGTGTCCTCTTCAGGCTCAAAGCCGCATGATTTGGAAAAATGAAACTTGTGGAAAAGCAACAAGTTTTGTCCGCAGGCACAAATTCCTTTTTCCAACTTGAGTGGCTTTGAGCCTGAAGAGTATTCAGTTCAGTTTTATTAAATGCAAAAATAAATGATTATAAATGAACAGAGTCGACTAAGTGTTGAACCCTACAAAGCTCCATGGCCGTTACATAGGGTAGGGGTGATATCAAAATAACCAACAAATTGTATATGAGTTTCACTGTTGAAAAAAAAGACCAATTGAAGAATTTTTTATTATTTTTAATTACCACTTATCCTGGCTTCATCCAGTCAACCACAAACCCCTGATTTTTGGATACCCTATGCCAAACGCTGGATATGCCTAGCGTTTGGCATAGCCTATGCTTAACCCTGGACACCCTATGACAAAACCCGGGTAGGTGTTGGCACCTTAACCCTGACCTACTTCACTACAGGTGAATTCTGATTTGTTGGTTTTTGAGCTTCACTCAAATCATCAATATTTGATTGGACCCCAGTATCCAGCATTTGGCATAGGGTATCCAGCGTTTGGCATAGGGTATACCAAACGCTAGATATACCCGGCATTTGGCATAGGCTTTCCCAAAATCAGGGATTTGTGGTAGACTGGCTTCATCCTCAAAATTCACTTCCAAGTCCACACCGATCTCCCACAATCACTAAATTTCATCAAATAAAAATAAAAAAATACTCAAGTCGAGCATCCATGGATGTCAGTTCAGTACAGTAGAGTTATGTTTGTTTGAACAGTTACTTAAATGTGAATAGTGCAGTTTTGGGATAAATGGTAGAATGAAGATCCAAAATACCTATTCAGGTGGCAAAGGGCAATTTGCTGAATGGCAAGTCCATACAGGACAAGCACGTTTAGGCAATCCTACCAAAGACAAGGCGACTTTAAAAGATTAGGCAAATACCAATGCGATTAAATTCGGAAGCAGGTGGTAGTGGCTCCTTGGTATTTACTGTCCATAGTATCGGAGATGAGTTTATACTGATTCGAACTAACCAAGGAAGACCTATATGGCAGGACTGTCGAGCGCTGCTCCCCGAGAGCCGGCAATTAGCCATCCATATTTATGCCTTTTCTTAACAACAACCTCAGGCAGCATTACATTCTACAGATATAGTATGATGTCTTGTTCTGCACAGAGTAAGGAAAATGAAAAAACTTTCATGATGACGAAGGAACATAACCATATTTCCGACCCTGCAACGGTTGTCAATGACTTTAATTGAAGAGTTTTTGGGACTTACCAGGTTTTTTTTTAGGGGCAGCCCCCTCCCCCCACGAAAAATCTCGTCGGTAAGTCGGCAGCGTTGGTCGGTGCGGAGCACTGACGAACGCTTTCCGATTTCCGTTTCTGGTACCGTAAAAGTTCCGTTGATAAATCAGGAAACTCATTGTCGGTGAAGTGGCAGTGTTTGTCGTGCGATCTATTTGTTGTGCGATCAGGAAACCTTTAGTCGGGAAATCAATAATGTGTGTCGGTGCGGATCCCGTTTCTGGTACCGACAGAGCTATGTCGGTAAATCAGGAAACTTCATATGAGGAAGTCGGCTCCGCACCGGCAAACAGTTTTCCTGGCTTCGTCCGTTGGTCGTTTGTCAGTAGGCTAAGCTCCCACGAACTACCCACATTCGAGTGATTCTGCTACTCTCCGATGATCAGAAAAAGCCTTTTCGGTAAATTGGAAGCACCGACAGACCCTTTTCTCGTTCCGTTTCTGGAACCGACGAAGGCTTTGTCGGTAAAGCCGATGATCTGAAAAGCTTTGTTGGCAGATTAAGATCCCTCGTTTCGTTTACTGGTGACTTTTTGTCACCGGAAAAAGTCCGATGCTTCGGACGATTTTTGTATTTACGTTCCGTTTCTGGTGCCGACAAAAGCCTTCTCTGAACATAAAGCCGATGATCGGCAAAATCCTTGTCGGCAAATCGAGTTCCTCTTTTCACTTGTTCTTTTTGGGATCCCAAAACGTAAGTGGAGGGATACCTATGACATCGCAAAAGTTGTCCGTCCGTCCGTCCGTCCGTCCGTCCGTCCGTCTGTCCGTCCGTCCGTCTGTCCGTCCGTCCGTCTGTCCGTCTGTGAGCACGATAACTCTCGAAGGGAATGAGATATTTTGATGAAACTTGGTGTGAGTATTCTTTGGGTCAAGAGTAAGGTCGAGTTCGTAGATGGGCCCTGTAGCCCTACATTTAGGGGTGGGGGAGGGGGTTCAAATTAAGGGGCAAGCAAAATATTTTTAAACAGCTAATGTGATAGTCGATTATGGGGTAAGAAGACACGCTGAACACGAATATGAAAACCATTTTCTCGCCGGACAAGTAGTTCGTCCGGAATCCGGCCAAAACCGGAAAGTTTGTTAAAAGTAAAAGTTTTATTTGAAGTTGATTAGATGTTTGATTTCGGGGTAAGAAGGCATGCTGAACGCGAATATGAAAATCATTTTCTTACCGGACAAGTAGTTCGCCCGGAATCCGGTCAAAACCGGAAAGTTTGTTAAAAGTGGAAGTCTTAGTTGAAGTCGATTAGACGTTCGATATAGAGGTAAGAAGGCATGCTGAACACGAATATGGAAACTGTTTTTTCGCCAAACAAGTAGTTCGCGCGGAATCCGTCCAAAACCGGAAAGTTTGTTAAAAGTAAAAGTTTTATTTGAAGTTGATTAGATGTCCGATTTAGGGGTAAGACGAGATGCTGAATCCGTATATGACCATAATTCTTTTGCTTGACATATAGTTCGTCCGGAATCCGGTTGAAACCGGAAAATTTGTGATAAGTTAAATTTTTCTTTGAAGTTGATTAGATGTTGGAAATAGGGGTAACTAGATACGCTGAATTCGTTTTTGAGCATTAGTTTTTCGTCGGACAAGTAGTTCTGGAATTCCGCCAGAAACCGGAAAATTCGCAGAAGTAAGCCAGGATCGTTTCAATCGACTCATAGGGGTAAACACACAAGCTGAATCCATATCAGAACTTGGTTTTCTTAATGATTAGCTATTTGGCCTTAATCTGTTTCTAAATTTTAAGAGTATAAATGTTCATGGAGTTTGGCGAAGACCGGATCTGACGAAGACAAAACCTAATTGTCTGGGTCAAATATAGAAGATTTGGGATCCCATCGGAACCTTTGGTCTTGTTTGTAGTGACTGGGAAAAGTCTTGTCGGTAAACGGGAACACTCCTCTGTTTCCTTCTGGACCCGACAAAACTTGTTGGTAAATCAGGAAATGTGAAACGTTTATCCTTGTGAAGACTTTTTTTTGTGGTGACAGGAAAAGTCTCGCCCTTTAAGTCTGTAAACCTTTTGGGTAAAAGCACCGACGAGCACCTTCTCGTTCCGTTTCTTGTCGGTAAGTCGACCGCACCGGCAAACTCTTCTTGGGTCATTTGTCTGTTTGCACCCACTAACTGCCCTTTTTGGTGCCCACACCGTGTGATCGGAAAAAGCCTTGTCGGCAAATCGGGAACCTTGTTTCGTTTGCTGGTCTATTCGGTGTGGTAAATAAACTCGGTAAACAATCAATCCGGGGAAAAGTCCACTTTACTCAATGACTTGTGGCTTTCAAATTCCCATTATTGGTACCTCCTTCTCCACACAACTCCACCGACAGTTCACCGACAGAAAATTTCACCGAGCCCAGGTCTCAAAACTGCGTAACTAGGGCACTTCACCTTTGTGAAGTGTTATCCCTATCTGGACCTCCCCGAAACTGCCCCCTCAGTTGTCGGATGCGGATAAATGGCACATCTTGGGGCCCCTGAATGGCACATCTTAGTCGTATCGGAGCACTTTCTAGGGCTCCAAGTTTCATATCAGTCATTCTGTCCGTTTCGGTTTGATGATGCCTGTCACGGAACTTCTGTGACCCCTCCCCCCTTCAAATTCCCTTCACCGTTGTCGGATGTGGTTCGGGCACATAAATAGTGGATCTGGGGCATTTGCTCCTCCCTACACTGTCAGAAGTTTCATAACAGATAACACGAGGATGCGCGGTTTCAACAGATAATGCCTAACAGATAACACTTTGGATGTTTTCTGTTGTGTTTCAAAGTGTTATGCATAATAAGCATTGCCATCAGGAAGAGTTGAAAAACCGCATAAAAGCATCTGCCGAGTTTTCCGAGATCATGACGACAAACAAAAAAGTCAGTAGCCTATATGCTTTTTAGGCTGTTTTTTTGCTCTTCCTGAAAAAGCTTCTTATGCATAACATTTCATGAATAACGTTTTTAAACACAACAGATAACATCCGAAGTGTTGTCTGTTACGCACTATCTGTTGAAACCGCGCATCCTGGTGTTATCTGTTATGAAACTTCTGACAGTGTACCAGGCTTCAGTCGGGTTGCAGTTTCGCAATACCCATATCACAGTATACCGGGTTCCTCCTCACCCGATCCCCCACAAAATGATCGGATAGTATTTGGCCGGGTCGTCTATTCGCCTGTCAAGTTTCAACGTCCTAGCTTATGTGCTAGTCCTAGCTTGCGAACTAGAAAAATTTGGGCAGACCAACTGGAGTCAGAGACCGAAAGCGGACAGACATTACGATCGCTATATGGCGCATAGAGCTGAAAGTTACACGCTCCATAAGAAATTCGCGTGAGTTTGCAAGTGAAAAAGACGTTAGTTAAGTAGGACTTTTCTATTTTGCTGGACTTTTGACTGTACGGCATATTTTTGGGCCCATGTGGCAACTATTGATGCCAGGCAGTAAACGAAAAATTCACAGACTTTCCTTACAAAAACATCTTAACTGATATATCACAATTGATTATTTCAACGGTTCTGTAATGCGTTAGCGGTAAATGTGCGCCGTTGCCGCGTTTTGTCGGTAAATTGTCAAATCATGTCCGTAAAATCTGGGCCTGCTCCCAACGGAAATGGGCTAGTTTCGCCACTGTGCATGAAACCCCTGCCAGCATTCCCCAGCACTGCCAGCTCAGGAAGTGAAAATACCTGAGGAAGTGAATAAATACCTAATGTCTGGTTAACATTGCGTTCTTTTGTAGGATCCATCTGCTTCGATTTTCAAATCTGCTATTTCTGACGATGCCAGTAAAGAAATAGATCTGAATGATGAGGATACAAAAGATGAATCTGTACCACCAACAAGAGACGTCACAGTGAGGCCAGAGTTCAAAAATGAGGTATTTTTGTTTGATCACTTGTCAGTGCCGCAGCCAGGGATGACGATTCAGTATATTAAACTATTCGAATCAGAACGAAAGCGTTGCAGCAATTCATATTGCGTCACGTACTTTAGGTTAAACAGTCAGGGGCTAATGATGTGTGTTTCATAGTTATTCACCAGGACCTAACCCTAGCATTATTTCGAGGTTCTTCTTCCCCCTTGTAAATTTGCTTGCACTCTTATGGATGATGCACAGATTTGACAAAACATAGGCGATGCATTTAAGCTCCTAGTTCTTGTCATTGTAAAAAAAAAGAATATTGATTCTTTTCTTTGTTTCGAAAACATTATATTACAGTGTCTTAGATGAGTGACTTCTTTTGCCCCCCTTGCACTGATGAGAAATACGGAAAAACTTACATAAGCGATATTTCTGGCCATTAAGCGCAGTAAGTGGGAGCCTGGTCCGCCTCGAAAAGAGCGAAACACGGCAGGGTGGATACTAATAAATGCGTTTTTGATCTCAATTCCCGATGAAAAATTTGTAGCCTGTGTAGTTGTATGGTAATTGTACGAAAAAGTTGTATTGATATGCAAGAGTACAGAACACTTTAATTTAATGTGCCGCACACTGGGCTAATCTTAAGCAGTAGTATTCAGTAGCATCCCGCCTTGCTCCAGTAGCATCCAGTCTTCCTATAGTAGCATCAGTTGGTACTGCATGCTACTTTTTCGTACAACTTCATACTACTATTTTGAAATAATTGTTCATCAGGTTCTCCTCGCGGTTCTCCTGTTTAGCGATGGCACTTGCCCTTCGGCCAAGTGCCATATAGCGATCGCAATTTCTGTCCGTCCGTCGGTCGGTCTGTCGGTCCGGGTTTTGCTAGTTCGGGTATTTCCAGATAAGCTAGGACGATGAAACTTGGCAGGCGTATCAGGGACCGGACCAGATTAAATTAGAAATAGTCGCTTCCCCGATCCGACCACCTGAGGGGGAGTGGAGGGAAGGGGAATCCGGGAAAAATAGGAAAAATGACTTATTTTTTACTTACGAATGGGTGATCGGATCTTAATGAAACTTCATATATGGAAGGACCACTGGCCTGAGACCTTCCATTTTAAATCCAGACCGGATCCGGTGACATGGGGGGTAGTTAGAGGGGGAAACCGGAAATCTTGAAAATCGCTTAGAGTGGAGAGATCTGGATGAAAGTTGGTGGAAAGAACAAGCACAAGTCCTAGATACGGGATTGACATAACCGGACCGGATCCGCTCACTTTGGGGGAGTTAGGGGGGATCCGGATTTCTAGTGATCCCGCGAGTTCGGTGCTTCCTGATGTGCTAGGACGATGAAAATTGGCAGGCGTGTCAGGGCCCCGAACAGATTGACTTGATAATAGTCGTTTCCCGGATCCGACCATCCGGGAGGGGGGCTGGAGGGAGGGGTATCCGGAAAAATGACGTATTTTTAACTTACGAACGGGTGATCGGATCTTAATGAAACTTGATATATAGAAGTACCTTGTGTCTCAGACATCCCAGTTTAAATCCGGACCGGATCCGGTGACATGGGGGAACTGGAGGGGGGGAACCGGAAATGTTGGGAAACGCTTTGACTAGAGAGATCGGGATGAAAGCTGGTGGAAAGAACAAGCACAAGCCCTAGATACGTGCTTGACATAACCGGACCGGATCCGTTCACAGTGGGGGGGGGGGGGTTGGGGGGATCCGAATTTCTAGTGATCCCGCGGGTTCGGTACTTCCTGATGCGCCAAGACGATGAAACTTGGCAGGCGTGTATGGGACCCGAACAGGTTGACTTGAGAATAGTCGTTTCCCGGATCCGACCATGTGGGGGGTGGGGGTGGAGAGAGAACTTGCGAACGGGTGATCGGATCTTGATGAAACTTGATGTATAGAAAGATCTCGTGTCTCAGACGCCCCATTTTAAATCCGAACCGGATCCGGTGATATCGGGGGAGTCGGACGGGGGAACCGGAAATTTTGGGAAACGCTTAGACTGGAGGGTTTGGGATGAAAGTTGGTTGGAAGAGGAAGTGAATAGCATAACCGAAATGGATCCGGTCACTGTGGGGGAGTTGGAGGGGATCTGAGTTTGTTGTAATCCCACGAGTTCGGTACTTCCTGATGTGCAAGGACAGTGAACTTGGCATGCTTGTCAGGTACCCGAACTATTGACTTGAGAATGTTGTTTGCCCGATCCGACCGTCGAGGGGGAGTTTACAGTAGGGGAATACGGAATCCAGTTGCAAGCTCAGCTATTGAACGGGTTATCGGATTTAACCGAAACTTGATATTTAGAAAGGTCTCGTGCCTCAGACATCCCATTTTAAATCCGGACCAGATCCAGTGACATTGGGAGAAGTTGGAGGGGCGAACCGGAAATCTTTGTAATCGCTTAGAGTGGAGGGATCGGGATGAAACTTGGTGGGAAGAAGCGTAAGTTCTAAATATGTCATATAGAGCTTTCAGATTGAATGAACCTAGATATCCTAATTCTAGGTCCGAACCGCATTTTTGAATGGCGGGGTGTCTATTGTGAAGTTCTCTTCTACTTTCTCGTACCACTACTCGTAACAAGTGCCATATGAGCTCGTAGCTCTTGTTATGACTTGAGATGAAGCCAATTCTCCCTTTTTCGCGTTTTTGTCAGAATCGAGAACGGGGAAAGCTTCGCGATTCTTCAGAATTGAGAAGTTGCTTCAGTAGTCAATTCTCCTTCCTGATTGGTCAACACAGGGTGGATGTTCTACCCGTAGGCTATAAGCAGGTTTAACGGGTGGCTAAATTGGTGTTTTTGTCAAAAGCGAGAATGAAGAAGCGATAAGAGCAAAAATGGTAATTTGTACGAGAATCGAGAACTGAGAATTCAGATAAAAAACGCCAACTAATGACGTGGGAAGTTCGAAACCTCGGAAATTAAAATGATGGAATGATTTTGGGCGTACAGTTGCATAGGTAAGAATATATACATTTAGATATCCTTCATAGAGTTCTCCTTGCATACCTTAAGAATAATGTTCTTGTTTCAGGTACCTTCTGGAGGGTTTATTGAAATTTCGGTCGGAGAACCATCAAAAATTGGCGAAGGAATGTCGGCCTATCTAGTTTATAGAGTCAGAACCCGGACCAACTTGCGATTCTTCACAAAATCGGAAATGGTCGTCACAAGAAGATTTTCGGACTTCCTCGGGCTACATACGAAGTTGATGGAGAAATACTTGCATAAAGGAAGAATCGTGCCCCCCGCCCCAGACAAGAATGTAGTTGGTAAGTACGCTTGGGGTGTTGGACCGATGTTAGAAATACTCCATTTAAGTTGACGAACTTTTTTTTTTCACAGGGCGAATGCAGTTTGTGACTAATAATAATAATAATATTGAGGCCCGCTGTACAACAAGGGAAAGAGCGGAGTAATAGAAAAAAAGATAAAAGAACTACACACAAAGAAAACGAAATATTACATAAACTCTATAATACTTATAAGACATGTTCCTTGATTGTTTTATGGTAAAATGGTCCGCACAAAGAGAATTTTAAATATTATTTAAAATCTATTTTATACATTTTGTTTTAAAATGTATGATAAATGGTAATAGGAAAGAAAAATAATGTAGATTTTATATGATTTTTATAGAGTTTTTTGTTTTTGTTTTGAGGATGAACTTTGTAATAGAAATAATTTGAATGACGACAATAATAAACGGACGTTGAAAGTTAATCATGTTTAAATTGTTTAATATGATTGAAATGTATAGATAGTGGAAAGAGTAAATATTGATATTGGATTTAGTTTTGTTAATTTAATTTTATAAATAAAGATAGGATGGACGTGTAAAGATTAGTTAGAATTGAAGGAAAAAAATTGGCGTCACCGATGTGTTTTTAAAAGCTCGGGATCATATATATAAGCTTTTATTCCGCCAAAAAGACGAGTTTAAAAAAATAAATCGACAACAACTAAACATCGGCATCATAAACACAATCATAACAAACCACTATATAACTAATAGACAAAAAAATACGACCAATAATCTATATCGAACAAAAACTAACGTGAATAAACTTTTCACTGAACTTTTAAAAGTTCACTTTCAGCGTGTAATTTTAACATAAACTAAAATATTTAATAAAAACTATACTTGAGCAAGATGGTGGTTGCTCGGGATCAAGCACGACACTCTATGGTTTTGCACTTAGCGGTAGCAACGACGATGTGGTACTTCGTCGACAGGGCTGAGTTAGACTCTCAGGGGGAGTTCGAGAAGGTATTTTGCCAGTTTGTGGTATTTTGTCCGAATTTGCCTTTTCTCGGAAATGTTTAGCAAATCCCGGAATGGATAAATGTTCAGAAAGTTCGTTGTGACCAAAGCATTGAAGAGGCGTTCTAGGATTAGTCTATTTACTTTGTTCTTTAATGCTACTGCTTAACCTAACCAATACACATCCCTCTGTTGGCGGTATCCGAGATACGTCCTCTGAGCATACGGATATCAGAACCGTAAACAAGACCCAAGTGTTTAAGCGAGGCAGACTGAAGTATAGCATCGGGCCGTATAGGAAATTTTCCTTGCTGAGGGATTGTCATTTTCTGCTCAGTTATTTCTTCGGGGCATCTGGGTAGCGTGACCGTTTTTGCCTTTCGGTTAGAACGGGTCTGTAAACAATGCCCTCAACTGGAATCACAGCCCAGGAGAAAGTATCCTCTCACTTGGGTTCTCTTGTTGATCTGGTTGTTCGGTCGCAGTTGCAAGTGCCCGGCTTCATCAGCTTTTTTTGCTGAGCTCCGTACTGATTATAACTTGGAAGTTCTAAGGAAGCTTTTCTTCAGTATAGAGTTCGCACAGTTGGTCACGGGGGGGGGGGGGGGGTGGTGACTGCATTCCATGACTAGGTGCTGAGCAGTTTCCTCCGTTCATTTGCAGAGTCTACAAGTTCTCTTGAGTTTAAGGTCTTATTCAGCATAATTTCCGATTTTGAACGTTTTTGGGCGGTTCAGTAACGTTATACCTTTCACCAACTGACTTGAGCGTTAAGTGATTTAATTGACAAAACGGAAAGTGGGAGAGAAACCATTACCAGTCGAAATTGATGATTATGGCGAACACAGCTGTACGTTTTTCTGCACAGCTCTGAGATGAGATAGCAACACTAACAGATTATGATGATGGAATGTTATTTACACACTACACAGGGAATGACAAATAGTGCATTACAGAGAAAGAAAAAATTATACTGAGCTTTCATTAACGGAGTAGGTTTCTCTTTTGTTGTTGCGTTGAGAGCTACTTAGACAGTGCCCATCAGTGTACTTTCCGAATCGCGAAACTAGATGATCCCATGATCGTGGCGTCTTGGAAGTGGGTGCTCTAGGCATTCCAAATGCGAAAATACTTCCATCCTCCAGTTCACTTGGTAATAGTCCAAAACGGGGAAAGGCTGGGGGGGGGGGGGTCAACGCAAGTGCGTTCACGCGCTGTACAAGTTTCCGCTTCAAAAGTCAGTGTTGCATGAAAAAGCCAACAGATTTATTTACAAAAGATCAAGTTACAAAGACAAATGTCACAAGGACTGTTCTGGTCTCTCTTTCAAGTCGTTCAGGGTCGTCGAAGACCAATGGAGTGATTGCTTCTGGCTCCCGTTCTTCGGTATCCGTTTTCTTCTTGTCGCGACGACGTTTCTTGGAGGCATGGCGGTGGAGGGATGGACCCATTGATGAGTAAGCCATCGCAGTAGAAACTTCTTGGCCTGATGTACTCGCCACCTCGAGAAGAGCTTCGCTGTACGCCCTCTTTGGCGGGATGGTCGAACTCGCCTCAATCTTCCGTTTTGCAGCTTCCCGTACTTTGTCGTTGACAGTCATTGTAGGGTTAGGAGTGTGGTTGTGTTCCTTCGTCGTGGTAAATCTCCCTTTATACTCCTTTCCTCGAGCTGGACATGACTTGTTGCTACACCTATAAAAGGTGTTGCCCCTGGACGTATGTGTAACGTTCACGAACTTGTAACCGCCGGTGTGGATGGCTGTTCCGCCTCTCGTTGTCTGGACGTACTCGAATGGCAGGTCATCCATGATCAGATCAGTGTGTTCTCATTTCGTAAGTACCGGGCCTTATATACCGCTCGATCCTGAAGTTAATCGGATTGTCACTTGTCTATTTTTCTTAAGCCGACTTGCCTTGGGCACGATTGTCAAACACGCTGGTCTCGCGGGGCGCATCCTTTTTTGTGTAGGGCTGCTACGTGTCTACTGGGAATTGCTGATCTTTCGTTGTCCATTGAACATTTGCCAACTGGCGTGTCACACTACAGATAATGAAATAAAAGTGGGAAAAAAATGGAATAAGAAATAAAAGTAAAACTCCGCGATTGTGTTCCGTAGAGATATGTATCTTCTGAGTGTAGGCTATATCAGTTTGCATATCATTATTTTTATTTTTATGGCACTTGCAGCCTCTGGCTCAAGTGCCATATACCGATCGCAATTCCGTCTGTCGGTCGGTCGGTCGGTCTGTCTGTCCGAATTTTTTTGTCCCACATGTTCGAGTTAGGGTACTTCCAGATGTGTTAGGACGATGAAACTTGGCAGGAAAATCAGGGACCCGACCAAACTAACCTGGAAATAATCAGTTTCCCGATCCGACAAATCTGGGGGGAGTGGTGGGCCGGGGAATTCTGAGAATTAAGTAGTTTTTGTCACAGTTTTTCGAGTTGGGGTACTTCCAGATGTGCTAGGACGATGAAACTTGGCAGGAGCATCAGGGACCCGACCCGACTGGAATATTAGAGATTCGACAAGATTGGCTCAGAAATCGCCACTTTCCAAATCCGACATTCCTTAAAGTACCAATCTTGACCGCAAATTTAGAAAAATACTTTTAAGCAAATTATACATTTTCATGATCCCCATGAGCCCATTATCATTTTTGCCTCAAGGGTTTTGCTTACAAATGAAGTTCTAGCTCCCTGAAAGTGCGCATTTGAACCGCAAGGTCGAAAACTACCTTTTTTCAACAAACGATACATCTCAACCCATGATCATTTGTGCCACAAGGGTTTTGCCTAAAAATTTATTTTATCACCCTTAAAGTGCACATTTTAACCGAAAAGTGAAAAAAAAAAAACTTTTTACCAAACGGTATATATCAATGATCCCTAAGGGCCTGTGATCGTTTTGTCTCAATAGTTTTTCTTACAGATGAATTTCTAGCGCCTATAAAGTGCGTACCATTACAGACAAGTTCTAAAACAAAATACTTTTTCTCTAGCTCCCTTAAAGTGCGCATCTGAACCACAAAGGTAACCTTAAAAGTACGTTTGATCAAACACTACATCTCAACCCATGCAAGTGCCATATGAGCTTACAACTCTTGTTTTTATTACCCGTCGTGGTCTACAAAACTCTACTCTACAAAAAAAACTCTACAAAAAGATGGAGTAATTAAAAACAACAAAAAATCAGGAACAGAAAACATAGATGACGACATAAAGTTTAAACTTGATCATCGAAAAACTACCTGACATAGAGTATGCACCGAGTCAAGATTGCGCTTAAAGCGCTCACGTCTTTCCAGTGTATATTTCACAGTATGAATAGTAAAGTGAAAGTTTTGGAGACATGATAGTGTAGAAACCTGTGGTACGGTGATAGCGCTCGTTCAGGTCGAGAATTCACTGACTGACAATGATCATTCAGCAGATACTAGGGACTGTCGGGACCCCGCTCACAACGGGTTCTCCCCATCACCTGCAGGACCATAAATTTGGTTTCCTAGAATTATTGTCGCTCTTGCTAATGCCCAGGGTAGAAGGTAGCCAAAGGGTTTAGGTTTCGGGATACCTATGCTCCGCCGCTACTCTCCCGAGTCCCCAATTGATCTTCTTGACAGTAGAATCATCCAATTGACTTGACCGCCCAGTCGTCAAAAGAGCCGGCGATAGAAAAGTTACAATGTAAATCTAAATTGATACAAAGTCTGGGCAAGCCTGCCACAGAGTAATATGAACTAGACCAAAAGCTTTTGTGGGTTGTTTCCGAGGTATATGTAGCAGTGCTTATTAGCGATGTGGCCATACAATACGTAACGTAAAAATCAGATGACAGTACTTGTTATGGACGCGAACATTTTAATAGCCAGCTGGACAATATATAACATATTCAGTATCTGGATCCGTATAAACTTTAAAGGAACAGAAAACTTGACTCAAACTTGGCTCAGGGAGCTAGCTGACATTTCAAGAATGTACCCTGAGTCGATATTGAGAGTTAGAAAAATTCTTGTTACGACCATTGCAGTTTCCAGTTTCCAGGCAGTTTCCGAGAGTTCGACTTTTGAGTTAGTAGAACAAAAGAAAAAAAAAGCAAAAGGTTTGTGTGCCGGGAGTAGGACTCGAACCCACGATCTTTGCCCCAACAAACAAAGTAATACAATGTATGTCAACAGGGTTGCCACCGGTAGTACAATTGTGCTCGCAATAGAACTTTATTTTTACTTTGGCAGCAGATTTTAAGAAAAAAGTAGTTGTCAGGTTTTATTTCCAAGGTGACTATGACCCAGCAACACGTTCTGAGTACTTTTCTTGTTTGGTATTACTTTTTTCCTTTTGCCCAGTGAATTTATTTTAGTAAGGTGGCAACCCTGTATGTTGATAACACAGACAATCGCGAACTTTTACAGTGCATGAGTGCGTAACTACAGTGCATAAGGGGCAAGGCCCTGCCAGTAGCTCTGGGAACAATAAGGAGGGGTTTCGTGATAACAAAGATGGGGGGTCCTTTCGACAATAAGTCCCTGTACATTTATCTAAGCCCCCCAGGCCGGTTTGATGGCCGAAAGTTGCCTAGTCAAGTTTACTGTTCCTTTAAGATTGATTCTGTCATTGTCAGGGTTGGTGGGCCACAAAACTCTATTCTCTGTTGTTAGTTCCTGAGGTTTTCTTGTTATCTTGTGGCTGCTTTCAATTTCGACCAGCGATAGATCAGGCAACACTTGTATAGTCTAAATCACTTCATTTGCCAAGTCTGAGTACTTGGTTTGATACTTCTTGTGGTGTGGTAGTTGAGCCTTGGAAAAGCGTCAGATTGCTTCTTTTTTCGTATCAGCCCGACGTTTCACAGACTTCAGGGATTTCCCTGTCTCTGTGGAGAAAATGGTACGATGAAGTTTTGGTTAGTTAAAGGACACCTGAACAATGAAACCATACTTGAACACACCATGGAGAATGCATTTACAGACATGGCCACGGAGAGCATTCTTCTCCTGAGCGTGACGTTTTCAAAATAGGGATGTTCGTCTGGAGGTTTGCACATGCAGACTCCAAGACAAAAAGCGCAATTCATTCAAATCTTGTACAGCGCTGGCCGGATCGTATTGGAATTTCTTCTAGATATACGTTTGGACTTAACTGGTTAAACAATGTTTCAGAAGAAGGGTTGATTGGAGGCATTTGTTCATTTCTAAAATTGTTCGGTACTGAAATAAGGACAGATGCAAAGTGGAGCAAAAATCATAGCTTGGAAACACCATTTCGTATTTGGATTGGGTTTTCTGCAGGCAATGTTAACGGAAGTTATACAGATAGGGATGATACTTGGTACTCTTCATTCAGGTGTCCTTTAATTAAAATTCCTACTGTCTACCGTTTTGTGTTTTTTTTGAGCAATCAGGTTATGTCATTATGGCTTCTGTTGAATTAAATAAATGAATAAAATTTATATTGAGAATTTCTTCTAGGAACGACGAAGTTGAAGATTAGTCAACAAGTAACAGGAGAAACCAACCAAGCTGATTTCGTCGAAAAGCGAAGGACAGCTTTGGAACGCTACCTAGCCCGTACTGCTACTCACCCGGTCTTGCAAGCTGACCCCGACTTCCGCGAATTCCTAGAATCAGGTAAAAGGTTGCTTCACTGCCTGAATTCATCGGCACATACATCCCCCTCCTCTCCCCACGTCTCCGACCGTATAAGACCCCAGAAACTGCCAGTCAGACGCTCTTCCTGCTGAAAAATTATTGTTATGAATTCGAATCGGGCACAGAACATGTAATATGGCACACGAAATTTCAATCAATCAATCAATCCGTTTACTGGCCGTAATATTATAAAAATGGCAATGTCAGCATCAAATTAGGCACTAAAGACAATTAAAAAAAAAAAGGTAAAGGTGTCAGCTATCAGCCTTTACAGGCCAAGCCGGCGGTGCTGATCTCCGATTCTCGGCCCTCAGCCAGGAAGTGCAATGGGGGGTTGGGGGCCAGCCATCCTGTGCTTTCGCACACCCTTCCTGTCACCTTCCCCGGATTTCTCCAGGTACCCATTTGAAGCTGCGTGAACTTTGGCTTGTCTTACAGAGTTACGCCACTAACCCTCGCTCGAAACCAAACAGTAGGCACAACCGAGACTCGAACAAGGGACCCTTCCCTTGTGAGTTCGACGCGCTAACCATTCGGCCACGGACGGACTTGAGACAATTAGCTATGTAACGATTTATCGTTCCTGGGGGCTTAGGATACGGTCTGTAATAAATAAATGTACTTAATTTCCTTAATAGCTTGTATTGTACACGCTAGCATTGGATCGTCATTTTACAAATAACACATGCGAAATTACATAAGTAAACAATTTGTCTATTCGCACAACTTAAAATATAACTTGACTTAGATAGAATTAAAATACTGCGTGAAATAAGGTACAAAAGCTTTCAAATAACGATCAGTCGAGTGTATCGGTGGTCTTTCAAGTCTCTGGGAAGCAGGGTCCCTCTGTCTTTGTCTCGTATTAGGCCTACTATCTGCTGGGGTCTCAAAATCTGGTAGAATGGCACGATGCGCATGTGATGCCAGACACTTACTCCCGAACGCTATTGTCAGCTGATGCCGCCTTTCAGCAAGGGTTGGCAGGTCAAGCTTGACCAAGCCATCCTCGTGAGAAATATAACCAGGGCCGAGAAGAGGGCCTTTTTTTGGATGGCTTCAAGTCTGTCAGTCTGTCAGTCAGTGCGTTGGTGAGTCCTGGGTGCCAAGCTGGACAAGCATACTCCAGGCAAGGTCGGATGTACGTGCGGTAAATACTGCGTAAATCTCGCGTCGGGATAAATGTCTATGAGCTTCTTCCTGGATGCCCTAAGCACCTCTGGAGGTGTTGGAGGAACTAATAGTGGCGTTTTTGATCGCCGATTAGTTCGACGATAGCGTAGTCGTCTGATTTTTGGGTGTTTTTGACGTTCGCCGGAAGCCGATTGCCGTAGCTGTTTATCTTATTTTGTGTTTTCGTTCTGATCGGCTAACGTGTATCGCCTGAATTCCTGTCCATCGGCCGAGGACTCGCCGTTAGCCGTTGACGTATGGATTTCGTTTAAGGATTAAGCGGTATTTTCAAAAATGAAAAACTCGTTTTTGCGCACCCAGAAACATCGGCGATCGCCAACGGCTATCGGCTATCGAAAACAGTATTATGCACGAATCGGCAAACTCGCTTCGTCTACTGGGCAAAATTGATCGGCGATCAAAAACGCCACTAATCTAAAGTAAGGTAATGGGGAAAGTTTGGCACGCTGGATTCCGTTAATTTTTGTATTGATTTATTTTGAACGTCGGTGGTTAAAATCTTGATGGTCAAGTAACTTGCTGATAGACCCATACTGAGGAACCTGAGACCGTGGATAGACGAATCGTCCAGTTTGTGTGCCTGTCACTACTACTCTACTGGGCGTGTCTTGAGTCCGTAGAGATCCTGCTTATTCTTACCATCCAGGGAGATACCCTTTGTTGCCTTACTTACTTAAAGTTTAACTGAAAAGCCAACTTATTTTTGTGTCATTTTGTTGAATACAATGAATTATTTGGATTCTGCAAAGGGATTTTTTAGTTTTCCACTATCTGCTCTAGTTATGACGTTCAGAATATCTGCGGCCGTCCCCACAGCGAAAATTCTACTATGACGCGGGAAACTTTTATCTAAACACAAACAAGGCTTTTCAGTGGGCAGTGGCGATGTTGGTGAAGATTGCTTAGTGACTGAAAAAAAAGAAGTCATAAATCTTTCTTGTAAGGCATACAACAAATTAGAGGTACCACAAATCACACGGAAATTCCACTATTTGAAAATCGATTATTCCTGAATGGCGGAACAACCAAGTAACGCATTTTCAGCGGGTCTTCACGCCAATTTAAGTGAATAAATGATGGGTAACTAGATTGTCCTATCCCAGTCCTTTTCGGTTAAACTTTAATGACTGAATGAATTTATTATGTGCAGCCTAGCAGTTCGGCATTTGCACAGTACATACACAAAAAAAAAGAGATAAATAAACGCTTTACAAGGAATACAGAACGGCATATATATACGGCAACAACAATCTGTGCCTTGAGCTTTTCGATGAGTAAAAAATAAAATTATTATAATTATCATTTAATATTGTTTATTTGTCCAGAGGATGTCCTACCCAAAGCTGTCAACACTTCCGCTATCAGTGGTGCTGGTGTCCTCCGACTTCTGAACCGAGTAGGCGAAACGGTGAATAAAATGACATTCAAAATGGAAGAAGCCGACTCTGTAAGTAAATGTGAAGGATGGTTTGTGTGTGGGGGAGGGGTCAGGTACTAGGGAGTCGTTGGTTCACCATTCCACCTGGCCAAGAAATGACGGTAACGTTTGCGCTTCCTTTATGCGCTTCGTTTCACACTGAGCTACGCGAGCGTTTCGTTTGCGAAGACGCAACGCAAGAATGGGATTCGAGTCCATTTTTTACGTCTGCGTAAGCGCGACGTAGTCGGCAGAGAATTCAAATTCTAAGTAAATATTGATTAGAATCCATTCCTTTTTTCCGATTCTCTCCTTCAGCTGGTTGAAAATATCTATGTATGGGAACTTGCTGTCATCGTCTGTCAGTATCATTTCATTGAGCAAATTTTAATGTACAACAGTCACCCTCCTTCCTTCAGCAAAAACGGGCCTTACCCAATATTTTCCCTTTTACTTTTGTTGTACAGATGTTGCGGAAGGGCAACTACTGCTGCATTAACGAATATCTGAACTAGCCATTTTATGAAAACGCAACGCAAAAGCCCTTGCGATTTGAAAGGTCCGACGCAACCCTGACCGTACGCAAGCGCAACTCAAGTGTTTTGCCTTCTCAGCGTGAAAGACCTAATTATCAGTTTCAGTAGGCAATTTGTTCGTTCGGGACGTAGGCTAAAGCACAAGAAACGTTCCCGTATTCTGACGTAGGATACCTGACTCCTTTTAAACTATGCTATTTTCAAAAAATTATTGACCCATCTCGGCTTTTAAGCCGCGCATGTCCCATTTCTAATTTTGACCAATAAGCTCCTCGGAAGCAAGAAGCGGGAGCCTGACCCAGCTCGAAAAGAGCCAGGCATAGCAGATGCAAAAATTGGTGTAGTGCCGTAAGGGTGTACACAAATGAAAACGGAAGTTCGAAGTGACAATGGACGGAACTAGTAGGGACAGAGATTGAATTATGAATGAATGATAATTTTATAAACCCACTGAACTACAAGAGGACAAGTGGAGTATCAAAAAGAAAGTAAAGAAAAGAAAATGCCAAAAGCTTCAATAATGTAGGTAATGTCAATCAGTAATGTAGGTACGACCGGTACTTTTAGCACACAGGGCATCTTTTTTTTATCTTTCCGCTGAATTGTACTTGTCCTTTAGCTTAGGCCTACCCTTCGTGTGAAAGTCACTGATTCACACAAGACAGGTAAACCAAATAGAGGGCTTACCGGTCGGTCTGATAACTGTTGTGGGACTCGTTGGCGGGAAATTGAAATATGTGTAGTTACGGTGGTAATTTTGGAGCTATTTATATTGCACAGTGAATGCTTACCAGAAATTATCTGATTCTGTATATCTAGCTAAAAATTTTGTTGGTCAAGTTTTCAATGACATGTGTTCTAAATTGGCGACTGATGCGATCTCGAGTAGGAAACAAATTACGTGAAAATGAAAGATTTCATTTTCTCATTTTTGAAAATGAAAGCAGGGTTGCTTTAACATTTTTCGCTGGGCTTCGCTTGATCGGAGCAGACTGTGCAAGCGTATCCCGGCTCGATTCGTGTTGTTTCATTTATCTGTTCCCGGCCAGTCTTGTCATTTCTGAGATTTTCTGCTTCCACCGGATTCCGGCACAGCTGTTGATCGTACGCTAAAAAGAATGGCATCCTTACTTCAATGTTGTACTACTTATACACTAACGTGTATTCTGAAATTTTCGACGCCGATCTTCTATTCTGAAATTTCCGATTTTCGACGGATTCCGACCGGAATGCTCACTCCCGACAAAAAAGTAACCCCGCAGCTGATTATACGCCTCGCTTTACGCATATCAATCAGCATATTACCTTATTAGGGCATATTACCTTATTAACAGCATATTACCTTATTATTATTTACCTAATTACCTTAATATTAATTACCCCATTGGGTAATTTTGTGTGCCCTTTTTCACCGGGCTCCTGCCGAACTGTTCACTGGAAAAGACATACCAATGTCTTGATTCAGCCTGTTGTCCCTGTATGTGTCGACAGAAGTTGCAGCATCAACTTTTGTCCGTTCCGCATTTCCGGGATTCCGACCCTATAGGAAAAATAATCGCACATCCCTATTCAGCGTGTTGGTGTCTCCATGGCACCAGTCGTTCAATAAGTTTCACTAGTCCGTTTGGTGTTCTGAATCTTTCAGTCCCTTTCCGGATTCCGGCCGAACACCCGACCGGATTCTGGCCTAAAACTCACGCGAAAATTTGAGATAGTTTAGGAATCGGCCCCAAAATCGACCATCTGATCGCTCTGTCTCTGCGTGAATGAGTGTTTCGAGCAGCAATCCCCTCACGGAAGAAATTCTAGCTGGGCGTATTCTTAATTATTTTCTAATTATTTTTACAATTAGTGTTGTTCGCGTTGAGATTTCTTCTTGGGAACAGCTTTTTCCGGGACTTCTGACTTTCCCTTTTCCTTGTTTTTTGTTTGCAAACGGCTGGTAGAGTGCTTGTTTCGAAATGAGGTCACGACAAGGTTTGAACCCTCTTAGCATTGTGGATTAGCATGCACTCGTCGGATTGAGGTTTGGGTGGAGGATAGGTAAATAGGTAATCTGAAGACGCTCAGAGTACGCCGTTTCTGCTTTAAACAAACTCTACTCTCCATTTGCCGATAGCTTTTTGATGTTTGTAGGATACCTGATTTGAAAGTCGCCTTTTTTTGCTACTATACAAAGAAACTTTAAAATAATATGGGTTTAAAGAATTAGATACCAATTAAGATAAAATATAGAAGAATAGTCAGTATAAATTTGTTATTGATGAAATTAAGTTTTAACTGTAATGTTTTTGAAGTAGGAACATTAATTAGTGTAAAAGACGTTAATTAAGACATTTTAATGTTTTGATAATAGTTTCTAACACTAGGTCCACTGAATAGAGGTGGAGACGTAGCCACTCACAATGGTTCACCCCATTGTAAGTGAGAAGGAAAACGAAGCTACGCGGGGAACACATAAAAAATAGCGAATTTTTCTTAGTGTGGAACCCATGTTCACAGTGGTGGATCACGATCATTTACTGGGGTTTTAGAAGGAGACCGATATCTGCAGTATGTCCACTCTACACGAGGTCTCAAAATATTAGAAGGGTCGTAAAGTTCCTTTAGCCCAAGCTGACTAAGAATCATGTTAGACTGCGCTAAACGGGTACGTCAGCTAAGTTTTGTTCTAGGAATATTCCAGCCCTTCTCGGCAAAGAGAGATTTATTCTTAAAATGCATCGGTCCCAGTGTGTGTTGACCTTTATGTCAAACATAAACAAATAAAAAATTGACAATATAAAATATAGTTAATAGGGTCAAAGAGCAAAACAAAAATTAATAGTGAGTAGCTTTACAGCTCAACAAGACTTGGAACAAAACTCCTTCGGTATTTTTCGTGCTTTGTGGGGACGGGTGTCAATTTGGGAACTTTTGGGGTCTTCCGCATTGTGGCCCGTTGCGGATGGGTGAGTAGGATGTGTGATCGGGAACAGACAGGGCCTTAGTACAAGAGAACCCTTGCCAAGAAGGGCCGAAATATCGCTAGAATTAAACTTAGCTGACGTATCTGTTTAGCGCAGTCAAATATGTTGTTGCTACTGACTAGGAGTAGAAGGTAGTCAAAGGGATTACATCATAGAGTTTGAGATACAAAATTAGAATCGTTGGCAACCAAGTGGGGTACTCCGTAGCGTCACTGGGTGCATAAGGCTTGGGGCGTCCGCTCTTTTTGGTACCCCTCGTACCTTATCTCCATCGCGCAGTACAATCAGTATCGTGTCTGGACTGGAACGCTCGTTCCTCTTAAGAGCCGACGATAGATGAGCGGGTCGTAAAATGTACCCAAATATTATTTCGTTTCATTTATTCAGTACTAAAATCTTATAATAAATACATATATAACATAATAAAGACAAAACATACAAGGAAAATGCTGCGGTCCCAGAACAGGCTTACAGGCTTGTATAGGCTTAATCACTATGATAAAAATTTGGAATCGCACCTTGATCAGCGCCTAATTAAGAATCAAACGAAAATAATTCAGTGGAAAATAAAGAACGGACATGTCAATAAGAAAAAGAAAATAGGACTTTGGAAATATTTTTTTCAACCCGAGAGATTCAGTATAATTCGTAAATAGAACTGGACAAGATTTACTATATCAGATGGAAGAGAATCCCAAACTTTGCTACATAACTACATACCGTTGGGCATCCGCAGAATGAAAAAATATATTGTAAATTTTAATATTGATTATAGCATTCCGAATATACTACTAATAATAATAATATTTATTTATTACCCACTTACATCAAAAAGATTAATAGTGGAGTATAAACTTGAAGAAGAAGAAAAACCGGAAAAGACGTAAGCTAGTTTTGTCTACTAGACAAAAACTAAAGTCGACAAAACATTAATCAAACAAACGGATCAAACCTTGGTGAAGCGACAGACGCCGATACACTGTTTCTGAGAGTTTTTTGTGTAGATCAGTCAGCTTCTCGGTAATATTCGGAAGATAAAACTTTTTTACTATCTTTCGATTATTGTACCACAGAGGAAGGTAGAGAAAAAATTTACAGAACCGGAAATAAGAAGTTCGAATATCACCACTATCTTTTTTCTTAAATATAGGGTAAAGCCCAGAAAGGTAAAGAACAGAATGATCGGAGAAAGTAGATATAATATAATAGGAATATAATATTCCCATTTCTGTTCCAGTGGTTCGAAGAGAAGACTCAGCAGATTGAAGCGTTGGACGCCCAACTCCGCCGTTTGCAGAGTAGCACCGAGTCTCTTGTTATTCAGAGGAAGGAATTAGCAACGACAACATCAACATTTGCCAAGAGCGCACAACTGCTGTCGACGTGTGAGGAACACGAGACCCTAGCGAAGGCTCTAGTCCAGCTTTCGGAACTGGAAGAAAAGGTGAGCAGAACAATCGAGGTCAAGAACCAATAATTCTGTAGGATGACCAGCGCAAGAGAAGTTTCATAACAGATAACACATATTTGCGCATCCTTGTGTTAAAAGTTACAAATGTATATCTGCCCTATTAAGTGTTATCTTCTCGCGAATCAGAACGCTTAAAGCACATCTCTTACTAGAAATGGTCTTTTTCTGATGAAATAGTTCAGAAATGTCGTTTTTGAAAATACCAATACTTGCCACGTTGAAATTAGCGATTTTCTTTTTAGCGCATGTCGAATCTGACCAGCCTTCCCGCTCTCCGAAGCGGTGGCAGGACGCAAAATATTTGAAAACTTTGCTCGCCGTGGTTAAAAAGTGGTAAAACCAAGCAAAATTAATGAAGTCCAAACAAGGGATGCACTGATGCCTATCGACTCTTCCAAACTGAAAAACAATTTTTGAAGCTTCTATGCGTGAAGGAGTTGTGGGCGGATCATGAAGCTTTCGGCGAAGTTTGCGTTGCGTGATCGGCAAAACTCGGCTCGGCCGAAAAAGTGCTAGAAAGTCGTAGGCCTAGGTAGAAAAGAAACAAACGCGAAAGGCGGGGATTTCTGAAGCTGATAACTCCATAAGGGAGCTAGGGGTGACATAAAAGGCAGAATAAGTAAAAGGAGTCCTGTAAAAAACTGATGTTTTGTCTCGAAATGTAACACTTAAAAGGGAATTAACAAATATATCAAACTTCTGACAGCGTCGCATCCGACCGTGAGGTTTTATGAATCGTAGATTATTTCCCGAGGGCTAGCATCTCTAGCTGACTTACTCGCCTGTCTCAGCTGACGTTTCCGTCGAGCGCCATCAAATCGGTTTCATTCACAGTCAGCTGGGACTGAAGTGGTCAGCTCATGCACTTATCACGAGCATAGCAGGGTAAGGATAAATGCATTGACGTTGCGGGACGCCAGACCGTATATAAAGTTCAGAACTTCATGATTTTCAACTATCAGGGATGCGTTATTTTTTATTTTTTTCCCATTTTATATTTATATTTTTTCCCATCAGAAACATTATTATTATTAATCTGTACCCATATAAAACGGGAGATATAAAAACAAAAAGAAAACGACAACGAAATAAGTATAAAATACACAATTTCAGTACTAGCCTAAGTCAATTAATCATTGAAAAGTAGTCGAATTAGCGGAGGCTTGGCCAGATGCTTGATGGCCGGGCGTTGCGGCATGTTGTCGCCTTACACTTGTTCTTTTCTCCAGTAAATCCGACATCTAATTGACCAGGAAAGTAAACGTAGACCATCCCCATTCTTTGGACATACACATTTATTCTTGTTCAGTACCTCTTTCGTATCCAGCAGGACCCTATCTCTCTTATGTACCAATTCTCCATGTTTCCAGTTGAGAGCAACTATGCGGTCTAGTTACTATAAGTATACCCAAATGATCATCACCATCATCAGTGTTTTGCCCATCAAAACCAAAACTCTGCTATGATACGTGTTATTTATATTCTTTCAACAGAAAAAAGGTGCGAACCTACTTAACGATGAGAGTTTTGCACTTAAATTTAAAAAGTGAAATATTTTTTTTTCTGTCCATTAACTTGTGGAACAATTTGTACTATCTGTATGTGATGGATGCTGATATTGAGGTTATGAGGAACAAGGAGAAACTAATCCGCTTGGAGCGCTGAGCATGTTTAAGGCCATTTCCTGGAAAATGTACAAAAAATATCCTTGCAAATGAACGCTTCAGTGCGGAGTAATTTGCCGAGTTCCAGTCTATTTTAGCTTCTTCCGTTAAAAAAAAAAAGAATTCTATATAGAAATAAAGACACCTTACCCAGAAATCTACAGTTGTGTACAGCGTTCCAATGTTGTAGCCCCCCCCCCCTCGGTCCATTATAAAACAGGTGGCTGTATGAACCTTTCCTTTATGTGAAGAAAGCTTCTGTCTTGTTTATTTCCAATAGGAATTGCACTAATTGGTTTCTGGATGTAGAGATGTCATTAGCGGACCGTTCAGCATTTGTCGATTTTCGACTCTAATTCCTTTAATCTGCAATGACTTCCGAGCTGAGTCCCTTCTTGCTTTGTTCGTAATTGGGTTTGGAAGCAATTTGCGGGTATCTGCATGTCGTCGAAGCATCAGTAGTTAAAAAAGAGCTCTTACTCGAAATGGCTTTTTCACGATAAAATGGCTCGGAAATATTGTTTTTCAAAAATACTCATGCTTTCCTCGTGATGAAATACTTGGTTTTTTCTCGCGAAAAATTCAAAACAAATGCGCGCCGTGGTTACAGCAGAGCGAAATGAGAGAAATCCAAGAAAAAGGACGTTTCTCCGTGGGCGTCCTAAGACAGAAAAAAGTTATTGACGGGCAACCCTAGAAATTCTCGGCTAGCGGTGAAAAGCGAAAAATTAAAAAAAGTGATCCACAAGGATTTTGTAAAGAGGGAAATTTCAGAGGTGGTAGTCCGAGACTGTGAAGAGGGTTCCTTTAAAGTTTTCGTCCACGAATGCCATCTTCGTACTCTCAGCCCGCATTAGTAGCGGACGGAGCAACTGGGGGGGGGGGGGTAGAAGTGAGAGTGAAAATCAAATATGTTCAGAACAGTCGGATAGGCTTTATACGCAGCGAGCTACGACCAAAAGAAAGAAAAAACATGTGAAGCTCTCTCCAGTATATGATGGTGATGATGATTATTTATTTTTCAAGATGAGCTCTCATAGAATAAATGTCGAACTTGGCGCCTCTCGTCAGGTACAGGTGATATATAAATTTGAACATGAAGAAAACCGGGCTTGTTGTCGTTGAAACTTGTAAAAATGAACACTAACTTGGAAATAGTCATTTCCTCGGTCCGACCATCGTGGGGGAAGGGGTATCCGGAATCGTGAGGTATGTACAACTTTCAAACGGATGATCGGATCTTACTGAATCTAAATATTTGGAAAGACCTCATTTCTCATATATGTCTCATTTCCGAACCGGATTCGATTACTGTGGGGGGGGGGAATCTTCTGACACGCTTAGAGTGGAGAGATCGGGATGAAATTTGGTGGGAAGAACAAGCCCCTAGATACATCATTGACAGAACCGGACCGATCCGGGCACTCTGGGGGGAGTTGGATGGGGACCGGAATTCCGGTGATCCCAAGTTCAGGTACTTCCAAATGTGCTAGGACGATGAAACCTGGTAGACATATCAGGGACTCGACCAGATTAATTTGGAAATAGTCACTACCTCGATCCGACCATCGGGGAGGGGGGGAGGGGGAATCCGGAATTATGTTGCACGCAGAATTTTCGAAAGGTTGATCGGATCTGAATGAAACTTGAAGGAAAGGTCAAGTGTCTCAGATCTTCCATTTCAGGTCCGAAATGGATCCGATAACTGCGGTGGAGTTGGAGGGGGGAATCTCGTGACACGCTTAGAATGGAGGGGCTAAGACGAAACTTGGTGGGAAGAACAAGACAAGTCCTAGACGTTTGTCTATAGAACGAGACCGGATTCGGACACTGTGTGGGGGAGTTGGTCGGGAAGTGGTTCCGGTGATCCCGAATTAAAGTACTTCCATAGATGTGCTAGGACAATGAAACCTGGCATGCTTGTCAAGAACCCGACCAGATTGACTTGGAAATAGCAGCGTTCGGACTCGCCTATAAATTCCAATAAATTCCTATATTTTAATGCACTCCTATAAAATGCCTATATTTTGGCTAAAATCATATTATTCCTATATTTTCGGCTGAAGAGCACTAAGAACATTGCTCATGATTTGCAATTTTCACTGCTCGTTAAGTAAGCCAAGATGTGGTTTTCTTTGCTTTTGACTCTGCTTGTAGACTGTGCTGTCTTTCGGTGTAGATCGATAATTAATTACAACTGTTGAGCTGTTTGAACTTAACTAATGCTTTGTGTTGGGCTTAGTAAGCTGCTTCTGCCTGGGCTATGCTGTTGTGTTGACTTAGCAGCCTATGTTTTGTTTTTTGTCATGAGCCTGTCCGAAATGAGCGAAGATCAGTATATAGGTTAGCAGTCTCTGCTTAATGAGACTGGAGTTCTTGCGACTTATGCGTTTCCTGGCTGAACGCTATTTAAAAGGCTGATGCGAATACGGCCCAGCATGTGCGATCTGCAGAACACAAAGCCGTAGTTACTGCTCAACTACATCCACTACAGCTTCACCTGACCGGACAATCTCGAGTTGATGAAACAACCAAGGATAAACCATTAGTTGGTACAAACATGTTTTGTCAGCGTGATGCCGCTTATAAAGCTGAGTTAATATGGGCTCTTCAGACGGTACAGAGTTCCATGTCTGCTAAATCTTCAGACCATATTGTCGCAACCTTCCATGCGATGTTCCCCAGTAAGATCCCCGACGGAATGTCCCTATGTGCGAAGAAACTCACGTATCTGATCACCGATGCGCTGCATCCTTACTGTAAGCAAATGATATAAAAAAAAAAAAAAAAAATGCAGAAACTCGGGAAATGACGAATACATGTGACCAGGCATCCCACGCCATCTAAGGATGCAGCGCATTGGTGATCAGATACGTGAGTTTCTTCGCACATAGGGACATTCCGTCGGGGATCTTACCGGCACAGATCTGATCCCGAGGACTTCCGAATCCTATATTTGGCCTATATTTGGGCCCGGGAAATCCTATAACAATAGGACAGAGCCTATAATTTGAAACGAACCGACCTGTCCGAACCCTGAAATAGTCACTCTCCCGATCCGATCATCGGGGTGAGTGGAGGGAAAGGAAATTCAGAATCTTCTGTCACAAATAACTTTCGGACGGTTGATTCGGCTCCGAATGAAACTTGCCAATTGACAAGAGCACATGTCTTTGATGTTCCGTTTAGGTCCAGACCGGACTTAAACGGAACATGGATCCGACTATCGTGAAGGGAGTCGGGAGGGGGGGGGGTCTCATGACACTTTAGATTGGAGGGGTCGGGATGGAACTTGTTGGGAAGATCAAGTAAATTTTCTAGATAAATAATTTTCAGACTCGCACTGGATCCGGGCAGTGCTTACAATTTTTTTTAGCTTACATGTGAATTCCATAAAGTGGTCAGACTAACCGCAAAGTACAAAAAAATACTTCTGAGCAAACGATGCATTTTCTTGATCCCCAAGGCCCATGGTCATTTTTGCCTCAAGAGTTTTGCTTACAAATAAATTTCTAACTGCCTCAAAGTACGCATCTTAACCGCAAAGTGAAATAATAGCTTTGGCCAAAAGATACATTTTCATGATCCCCAAGTGCCGATGATCATTCGTGCCTCAAGAATTTTGCTTGCAATCAAATTATTAGACCCCTTAAAGTACGAATCATAACCGCAAAGTGCAAAATAATGCTTTTGACCAAACGATACATTGTCACGACCCCCAAACAGAGATGGGCGAATCCGACCATGAAAGGATTCGAATCCGAATCCGAATCCAGGGCTAGGTGCGAATCCGAATCCACCAGTTCATGCTGAGGATTTGAATCCGGATTCGAATCCGACCTTTACAAAAATCATATCATATACGTAGGTTATCGTCTAAAAGTCAGTGGTGACAACAATCACTGATGTCTAAGGTAATCGGATAGCGTGACAGGTTACTGATGATGGTTGGTGGGCGGAGATCAAAAAGTTCGATTGCCAAAACCCGTTGCGTAAAAACAGGGAAACGGAAACTAGAAGGAAATAGACTAGAAATTTGAGCGGTTTTGAAAGATTGAGTGTTTGGAATCCGAGTCCGAATCCGAATCCAGCCTGACAAGCAGAAGATTCGAATCCGGATTCGAATCCGGCCAAAAGGACGAATCCTGGATTCGAATCCGAATCCGGATTCGGATTCGCCCATCTCTGCCCCCAAGGGCCCATGGTCATTTGTGCCTCAAGGGATTTGCTTACGAATGATTACCAACCTTGCAAGTGCCATATGATCTTCTAGCTCTTGTTTTATTTTTGAGGCCTGGAGGTGAGAGTTCGGACTTTTCTGATTTAGGGGCGCAACATGGATCTTGAAAAATATTTTGGAACCTGGGGAGTGAAAGCGATCTGTTTCCGAGCAGAGCGCAAAGGGAGGCCCCTCTCGCTGCTAAAGTTGGGAGTCGGAATTATTTAAGGAGGAAAATATAAGGGACCCTAGATTATCGTGAAAGCTCTCTTCTGAATAGATTTAAGCCACTTCGATTGATCCACTGTCTAGCCAAAGTGCCAAACGCGACAAGTATTCTCGAGAACTATTCTTTTATTCGCCCAATTCTGGAATATGCAGCTCCTGTATGGCATTTTGCACTGACGGCTGAGCAAAGCGCCAGGCTCGAAAAAGAGTTCAGAAAAGAGCTCTAATGATAGTTTCGAAGCAGGCGGAAATGTCGTATGAAGAGCTGCTGACAAAGTTTAAAATGCAAACTCTGAAAAAAAGAAGAGAGAAACTATGCATGGATTTCGGAAGAAAATCTCTGATCCACCCAATCCACAAATCCCTTTTCCCCCCTCAATCCATTTAGGATTGATTTAGGGGCGCAACATGGATCTTGAAAAATATTTTGGAACCTGGGGAGTGAAAGCGATCTGTTTCCGAGCAGAGCGCAAAGGGAGGCCCCTCTCGCTGCTAAAGTTGGGAGTCGGAATTATTTAAGGAGGAAAATATAAGGGACCCTAGATTATCGTGAAAGCTCTCTTCTGAATAGATTTAAGCCACTTCGATTGATCCACTGTCTAGCCAAAGTGCCAAACGCGACAAGTATTCTCGAGAACTATTCTTTTATTCGCCCAATTCTGGAATATGCAGCTCCTGTATGGCATTTTGCACTGACGGCTGAGCAAAGCGCCAGGCTCGAAAAAGAGTTCAGAAAAGAGCTCTAATGATAGTTTCGAAGCAGGCGGAAATGTCGTATGAAGAGCTGCTGACAAAGTTTAAAATGCAAACTCTGAAAAAAAGAAGAGAGAAACTATGCATGGATTTCGGAAGAAAATCTCTGATCCACCCAATCCACAAATCCCTTTTCCCCCCTCAATCCACAACAAAACGACTCCCGCGCAGGGTTGCAGTGCCTGTTGAGAAACTTCAGCCGGTACGGTGTGCCCATCAGCGGTTCGCGAAGAGTTTTATACCTAGTTTTGTAAAAATGTATAACGAAAATCAGGAGGATTGATCGTTTTTAATGTGACTGTACCAAAGAAATTTGGCAGTGCCATGAAAATTTTGGTGAAAATAAAAGCTTATCTATCTATCTATCTATCAGAACCGGGTGAATGAATGACGTGTGAAAGTGGAGTGATTTTGGAAGGTGGGAATTTTAGAAATTTGGAAAAAAGCTTCAGGACGGAGGGATGAGCTGGATTGTTTTGTGATTGTTTACAAATAAGCACCCCGCTTCAGATCGCTGAAGTAATTCCCAAGAGTTTATTTTTTGCGATCAGTAGGCCGTGCCTATTGTAGAGAATTTATTCATAAAGTAACTGTCGCAGCGAGGACGTCGATTCAAGGTTTGGAATCCGAATCGAATCCAGCCTGACAAGCAAAAGATTCTAATCCGGATTCGAATCCGACCAAATCCGAATCCGCGGATCCGCCCATCTTTGCACGCGTCAGGACCAATCTCTGCAGAATAAACCAGTGAGCGTAAAATTTCGGTAGCGGTGGCTTCTTTAGGAAACTAATAGTCGGAATGTTCTACTGGTCACCTTCATTCAGAGCTTGCGCCCTAACTGTACCACGCTGGTAGCCTGCAGACCCCCGTATACAAAACGTCTTTATGGTGTTGCAACGTTATGGCATAAGAGATGTCGCAGACGAACACTCCCTCCGGAAAATCACCGACACTTGACAACGACGTAAACTCCTCCTATGAATGAATGAATGAATTTATTACGCATTGTCCTATGGCGTAAGTGCAGTATAACAGTAAGAAGAAAACATAAGAAAACGCTAAACAAAAACACACACAAAAATTCAGAATTCCAAAAATTCACACTTCCATGCACTATCTTTATGGTGTTACACTGTTATGGCATAAGAGATGTCGCAGACCAACAGTCCCTCCGAAAAAATCACTGACACTTGACAACGACGGCATAACTCCTGTGAATGAATGAATGAATTTATTACGCATTATCCTGTGGCGTAAGTACAGTATAACAGTTAAAAGAAAACATAAGAAAACACACACAAAAATACACACAATATCAGAGAAATTCAATCAAAAACAAGAACTAAGCCAATGGGATGGTGAACAGATAAACTGCCGAAGGGAGGAGATAATTTCGAGGACAGATTTTCCATTGTCATTAGTTTGTCCTGAATCGACAGACGTCGGATCAAATATCGATTTTGCGTGCGACGGGGTAAATATAGCAGGAAACGGATCCAAATCCTTTCCCAAAATCACCAGAAGACAGTTCGTCAGATGGCCGGCTACCGGATTTTGAAGATTTTCACACTGTGAATGCGGGGTTTTGGGTCAAATTTGTAAACAAAAAGCACAATAAATCGCGTGGTAAGATGCATCTGTCATCTGGAAAGGAGAACGCACTGCATTATGAAGGATATATGATCGGAGTATAGACTGAAGGCGACGGCTTCCGTACAGGCTAAGCTAGGTTTCGACAGGACACCACCAACTTCGCCTGGTACAATCGTCGCGTAACGAAGACCTAGTGACAGTACAGAAAGCTATTTTTTTCGGACCCGAGCCAAAGCCGAGTGCCGCATTTTGTGTGGCCAGTTGACGAAAAAACCCGCACCCGCCCCAGAAAACGCTTTCCGTCTCAGTTAAGCTTTGTCGATCCTTTCGCGTTCTCTGCGCCGAATTTCTTTTCGCATATTTATATTTTATTCGTAATAAATTCTGTATACAGAATGCTTTGCAGGCGTTTCTTTTACTGTCGTGAACGCCCCCCCCCCCCCACATACCTACCATGAATTTTTTGTTCTTGTTCCGTGTTCTGTTGAATTCCGTGCAACTCACCTCCACTCCCGTCCTGAGCAAACAGACAAATATTTTATGAATATGAGAGTTTTCCTTCTATTTTCTCGGATTTTACTTCGCGGAGTCTTTTGAAGGAAACACTATTGTTGGTCTGAAAAAGGTCAATCCAGAAAGGCAAACTTGCCTGAATAGGGATGGGTGTCGACTTGTATTCGAGAGAGAACGAACGACGTTCCTAGAATGGTGTATGTTTACATTGTCACACCCAGAGTCTTTCCCTGCTGCTGGAGTTTTTCCCGGAATTTCCTTGGCAGAAGGTATTAGAACGCAATGGATGGTGAACTCTTTTGTAAACTCTTTTTTTTATTATGATCTTAAATCGCGTGTATCGTCCTTTCCATCTTTCTTATTGTCGTAAAGGTATTTGACTTCGGACTTCGCCGTACTTTGAATAGTGCCGAAATGACGAAAAATTCAAGACTAGATTACAATGACGAATGACGAAACTAAACGTCTACTGTAACGAAATTCAAACGTAGCGGATGTTCATGAACAGTATAGTAGACTGTTGGGTGCCAACAGTATTTTAAGTAAAAATGAAGTCAGGTTAAAACCACACACTATTTTTTTGTTTCAATCTTTTGCTCTATTTTGCTCAGTTGCTTTATAAAAATTATAATTTAATAATTTTATTTTTCACCCATCAAAAAGCACAAGACAAAGACAGAGAAGGAAAAAAAGAAAAGAAGAAGAAAACATTATAATAAGAGGAAAACAGACAAACATAGAGCTTTGGGGGGTTGTTGGTTGTTCGGGGTTGCTCCCTCTGTTGATGGGCTTGCCAGCCCACGACTCCTTCGTTCAATGATGTTAACAGAAAAAAATAAACTGTTTGGACTGTCCTTTTTGGGTCACAAACAAATTTGGGGTCGTACCCGGCCGCACATCGTACTGAACGCCTCACCGCTCCAAGAAAGCCGAAAAACAAGACACAAATTCACACAGCCAGAAGGTGTTTTCGTAGACATTTATCCCTTTACTTTTCTTAGTAATTCAGTGATTATGTCGTAAATGTTGGCCAGTGAGAGAGTGTTTTTTTTTTGTTCTAGATTGAGAATGTTCATCTTGATCAGGTCAACGCCGATTTCTTCCTGCTTTGCGAGTTCCTAAAGGACTACATCGGTCTCATCGGAGCGGTTAAGGATACGTTCCATGAAAGAGTAAAAGCCTATCAGACCTGGCAACATGCCCAAGCCATGCTAGCCAAGAAGCGGGAGGCAGTGGATAAACTGGATTCGGCCGGCCGGACCGAGCGGGCCGGTTCGGCTAGGGATGACGTCCTAGAGGTATGTTTTGATTTCCGGGCTCAGTCGATCCGGTATCCCGTGGGGTATACTAATATGTGTCACTTTCCTTATAGGACATATTCCGGATCCGATTATCGATGGGGGAGGGAGAGGGAATCCGGAACTTTGTGATATGCTAACCTCCCCAACTGAGTCGGATTTCAAATTAAACTTATTTTGAAGTTAAACATCACACAGGTTGTGGTGGAAGATATTGCTAAATAAGGGGAAGTGCAGTAGCCTAGTAATTTAGTGTTGTCTATAGAAGTGTAAGCAAACAAAGCAAACTTTCGCATGCAAACCGGTTAGGGTTCGCGTAGCGCAGGTGTCGATCTCCTGATACTCCGCCCTCGGCCGGGAGTGCAATGCGTGGTTGGGGGCAAATCATCCGACGCTTCCCGTGCTTTTCTCTAGGTATCATTTGAAGCTGGGTGGACTTTTGGCTTGTCTTACGGGGAAACGCCACTAACCCTCGCCCTGAACCAAACGGTCGGCACCACCGAGACTCGAACCAGCGACCCTTCGCTCACGAGTTCGGCGCGTTAACCTATTCGGCCACGGACGGACATATAGAAGTGTGATATTGTAAAATGCATCAGAAAAAGAAATTAAACCGAAAATTAACAGAAATTAAAATTAAAGCAAGAGCACACGCCCCAGATGAGCAATGTTGTCAGGATCTTGTCATGTACAAGTGCCTTGTGAGCTTGTAGCTCTTGTTTATCCAGCTGACGTATGAAACGTGTAGGCTACATCCATTCATTTTCAGGGCTTTCGCTCCCTACTCGACGATGAATTCGTCCACGAACTTTGAAAAAGCAAAGAAGACTGGAGCTTTATTTTTAGATGGAGTCCTCGGGGAACGGCGAGAATACGCCTATAGGTCTCGGCGCTACTCCCTAGTGTTATTTTGCTCCGGTTTCACCACGGTGCCTGGGAAAAAATTTGTAGGTAACCCGGAAGCACCGACAACTTACAGGCCAACCCTAGAAACCAAGCTGGTTGACACACAACATTTTAAAGACATTTTGGAAGTTAAGAAGACCAAATAGAGAAGTTTTTACCCGAAAGAAAGAAATCAGTCGAAATGGAGTAAAGGGTTTTGGTGTTTAAACACGGATCAAAACAAACTAACGGATATAAAGAACTTAGAACTAGGCAGATTGCAGCGCTAGCAGAAGAGTGAAATGCTTTTTATTCTAAGCAAATGTTTTCATTCTAGTGGGAAGTGAAAGTGGAGCGAGCTCGTGAAGAATTTGAGACAATTTCACGCACAATCAAGCAGGAGTTCGATCGGTTTGAGCTTTCAAGGATTAAGGACTTCAAACATGCTTTCATCTCCTATCTGGAAGCCCTGCTGGAATCCCAACAGAAGGTTAGTCGGATGGATCTAGAGACTGATCCCGGAAAACTATCAGAGTGTCTCTTAGGGGAGGGGGGACAAGACTTTCGAAGGGAATAATGGGGCGGGGGGAAGGCGATAAGGGTTTGGTGTCTGAGGAATAGTTGTTATAGAGGTATGTTTTTTTTTTAGGTGTATTCGGCTCCGCATGGTCGTATTATAGAGATACGAAGATGGAGGCTCTCTCAGCTTTAGCATAGCTCAGTTTTGTCGGGGTGTCCATAGTCGCTGCATGGGACCAAAGACGGAGGTTCTTTTGGCTTATTTGTTCTTGCTTGAATCAAGAAAATAGAATAACAAATACCACACCGAAGAGAAATTTGAAAACGTTGCCTTATATACTAGCTACGACTTTCCACTGCGTAGACTTCGCGCGGCATAAGGCGCATTCAAGGGGAACGTCGAGAATAGAGGGAGTCACTCCGCGTGGACTCCCCGTACGGAAAACAACGAGACCACGTGGAATGCTTCCAAAATGTATTTTGTTCGAAACAAAAATATGTCTGGATCCACTTTATTTTTGTTTTTGTGCAAAAATTCCCCTCCGAATCCGAAAGGGAGTCATTTTGATGATGGTATAATCGAAGCATTCCTCGTCCGTGGGGCTCGTTTGAATACGGGGAGTGAGTCGCCGGGACAAACAAAAACGCGGGGACTCCGCAAGTGGAGTCCTCGGGGAACGGCGAGAATACGCCTATAAGAGTTCTCATGGAGGCGCGGCCGAGCTTCGTTTGACACAAGTAACGCGGCGAAATTACAACTAGCGCTACTGACTGACCACGCTTCCATGCTGTTTCGAGGGACAAGAATGGATATATGAAAATGTTTGGATGAAATTGCCTCGATCAGGATCACTGTTCCTATGGCCCACCTCGCTGGCCCAATGGTTAGAGCGTTGGCAATTGAAGCCGAAGTTCGTTGGTTCGGATCCCGTCCGAGGATTATTTTTGTCTCTCAGTTCACCACTTTTAATCTCACTGTTACTAATATTTCTCATATTTCAGCTTGTGAAACACTGGGAAGACTATGCCGTGCAGGTGAAGCAGATCAAGTAATCTACATTCCGCTGTTTATCGTTTTTCGTCAACCCGTACCGAACCTTCGAGACGCTTTAATAATCGTGTGTTTGAGTTTAAGTTTTGGTCGAATAGTTGTTGCCCTTGAATCGCGCCAATATCCAGGCTTCACCTTCCAGATTTTTATACCCCAGATTCGAGAATCCGGAATTGTGCCATAGAAGCAACGCGTTTAGGAGACCATGTAGATGGATGGGTAGGAGAAAATGAGGGATTGAGAGCAGTGAATTGGGAGGCAGGAGTTGCAAGAAAGGGACATCCTTGAAATTTTTAATAATAGCGAAATTAGCTATCATCGTTTTGATGGTATCCGGAATGAGTCCGGAAGAATTGGCTAGAGTGTACGGAAGACCTGGGTAATCTTGAAGGTGAATCCTGTCGTTTAGACGTGAAACCATTTCAGAGTAATATTAAGATGTATGAGGAGGAGAAAGGTTATTACTTTTCAGTGAACCAAAGGGTCAACTGTTGAAAAAGAAAAAAAAAACATCTGGGCTACCGCTGCTTAGGTTTGTTTTTCTCATTTCACTGTGTGAGTGCGGATGCAAAAATGTGCGGATCCTGGAGATTTCATCAAATTGCTTTTTGCCTAGATTTGTTAGTGTGAGTAACCGGTTGAATAGTTAAGGTCAGACTTCACTTTCCTTATATAAGGTTTAAAGCCAAGCTGACCATTCATAATGAAAGAAAAAACGAGATTTTTTTTTATGATCCGAAAAGTTGAAGCCAGGCTCAAAACGCCTGGAAGTTCGGGGTGTTGGATCCCCCAGAATCTGCAAGGGTGCGAGGGGTGGCCGCTCTCAATTTTAGTGTACAGCAAGTGCCCGGTGCCGGGACCAGCTGCCACGTATTAGAACATACCCCCCCCCCCCCCTCAGAAGGGTTGATTTGAGAGAGAAAAGGGGCAGATTCGAGAGAAAAAAATGCAGATCGGCGGAGCAGAAGAAAAAGGGAGAATGATTGACAGTTGTGATTGGTAGCCAAGAGATACGCGAAGGGGACGCCTACGAGTTGCTGAAGAATGTCAAAATTACCTTTCATTATTAATAATCGTGAAAATCCGGAAGAATTGGGTGCAGAAGCCCCAGATATATGGAAGGTGAAGCCTGTCTTTTAGTGTTGCAAGTTCCTCTGTGATAGCAGGGACCCATAAATTTCCTGTAATGCCTCGCCATTCAGGGGGCTTGTCAATAAGAGATTTCTGATGCGATCTTGACCGACCAACCGGTAGTTCTAGAAATACCCACGGGAATAGAATACGCGACTATCCAGATAGACAACATATGGGATTGACTGCTGGCGCCTTGAGGGAGGAGTCTCTTTGGCGCTCACGTCCAACGAGGCAAACAAGAACGCCGATTCGACCCAAGCGGAATTTTTGGAAAGTAGGAATAGGTCGGGCAACATGCCGTAGCAACATAGAAGCATAGGAAATGACAAGCCCCCTGAATGGCGAGGAAGTACAGGAAATGTATGGGTCCCTGGTGATAGCTTATTGAGGTCTGACAGAAATGTGTTAGAAAACATATTTGACATTGCAAAACGGATAGCCTACGTCAGCTGAATTTTTTTAGACCCATATTTCGGCCCTTCTTGGTAAGGGTCCTCTTCAGGCTCAAACCGCTCAAACTGGAAAATGAACTTGTGAAAAAAGGGTGTAGGCCTATATCCGATTTGCATCGCCGATTTACATTTTATTCTTATATCTGAAACCTGTTTTTTTCCATGACACCCTTTTTTTCACAAGTTCATTTTCCAGTGTGAGCGGTTTGGGGCTGAAGAGGACCCTTGCCAAGAAGGGCCGAAATATAGCTCTAATAAAATTCAGCTGACGTAGGCTATCCGTTTTGCACTGTCAGATATGTTTCGCAGTCAGCTTGGGCTGAAGGAATATTTGTACTAGAAAACATTTGGTCAGGACGAAAATGTAAGCCTCGGTCGCTACTGGTTGGTGACCGCTGACTTAAGCGATATGTTCGTCTTTACTAAGTTCATCTTTACCTAAGAACAATCTAAACCCGTTTTAAGATAATCATCCGGTTTGTCAAAGCTTTCCGTTGCTATGTGTTTTATGTTCCTCATGACACTTTTCTTTTGATTTATTACTCATTAGCTTTACGTGAAGGAATATTTAAACAAAAAGAAAAGAATATGAACAGAAACAAAAGAAACGTAGTTGTAAACTGCATCGTTGGTACGTTGCGTTAAACAACGTAGGGGCCGCGTCGGGAGTACACGTCGAGCGCTCTCGCTTTTTCCAGAACTGCAGGTATGAGCCTCAGTCTTTTCTTAAGTTTGATTCGATTGGAAGATTTATATCGTAACTAATACACATTTTGTCGTTATATGGTGACTTAAAAAATGGTTTGGTGCTGGGTCGGGCATAGCTTACTAGGCCGAAGCTGTAGAGAGGGGGGGGGGTGAACTAATTATCGGTCGTGTTTTGAATGGCGGAGAGTAGGGATATGTAGGGACTGAACTTGAGGAAGGTAAAAAAAAAGAGAAAAAACTACAAATCAACCGCGTGGATCTGCTTTAACTATTTTAGGAAACAGCGTTTGCGCAGTTAAAATAGTCATTTGTAGTGCGGATACACGATCAGAATTTCCCGGAAGGATTTACAGCACTTTCATCATCAGGTTGAAAAAATTTCAACTTTTCCGCATGGAATTGACCATGGTGCTGCAAATCCTGGCAGGAACTCCTGCCTGCGAGCACCCGACTCGGATCACATATAAAAGAGACTCAAAACGGAAAAATCAGCTACAAAATTTCTTAGCGATATTTCAGCCCTTCCTGACCAAAGACCCTTCTTTGACCTTAACAGGACCATTCCCAGGAAGGGCCGAAATGTCGCTGAAGAATATCGTAGCCGATTTTTCTGCTTTGAATCATTTTTATATATGATTCCCAGTCAGCTTGGGGTGAAGGACGACCCTGGCCGTGTCCTTAAAATTAACGTTTCAGAACTTTCAGTTCCTAAGTATTTGTCTGTTTTGTGTGAAGTACTTGTGGCACTGGTTTTCTAAACTTTGAATCGATTGGAAGAGTTATATCTTAACTAATAAACATATTTATGTCATTTCATGGCGATCCAAATATTCGAGCTCCAGGCTCGTATGAAGAAATGCGCTTCCGTCCGTCCCCATCTCCTCTTCAAAAAGTAGTGAAAAAGGGAGAGGGATTGAGAGTTGTGATTGGGAGGCAAGAGATGAGCGAAAGGGACGGGCTAGGGCTAGTTTCCCTTAAAGCACAGCTCATACTGGAAACCACAGCTTATCTATCTAGGTAGATAAGAGATAGATAAGCGGTGCTAGAAACTCACGATGAAACGGTTCGGAAGTAGTGTTTCAAAAATACCCATACTTGTCTCGTCAAATTAGCAATTCTTTTGTTAGCGCTTGCCGACAGGCTTCTCGCAAACAACAAGTACTGACACAAGTCTGAGGATAAAAGATCCTCAAAGGATACGCGCCGCGCTGAGGATAAAATACCTCCAGTGATACGTATCTTTTGTGACGTCACAGGAGGTTCTGCGGCCTAGGTCTTTAGCAAGGGCTTTTGGGTGATATTCGATACGATAATCGAAATATCGATATTATTGTAAAATATCGATATTTCGATATTGACTTTTCAAATATCGATATCTTCGATACTTACATTACGATGTGCATGAGTTCTATTATTTGAGATTTTCGGAATAATATAAATGATTAGGGATTTCAGACTTGAGCGATTAGGGAGGAGAAAGAGACTGAGAAGGAAAAACGTGGACGCTACTCTTTCTTAATGGAATGTTTGATCTTATTCTTTTAGTTCATTTTCGTTCGATTTTTTTTTCATGAAAACCTGTAGCAGTATGGACAGTTTCAAGTACGCCAAATATTGGTTTCTGATAATCGAAATATCGATTATCGAATTTGAAAATATCGAAATATCGATATTTCGATATTCCTCAATATCGCCCAACACTACTTTATGCTGAGCTAGACTTAGCTAAACGATCTATGCTAACCTAAAATAAGCTAAAACTTCCAGAATATGCGGTGTCGTACAAATTATGTCGAAATATCATACAATCGTGAGGTAAGTGATGACATCGCATGATGAGGACCTAACATAGGATTTGATTGTCCGTAGGACGGTTTATAAATGTAAACCCGACCGGCGCCTCGCTGGCCGCTCGGCTCTGTATACATAGACTCAAATATATTCACCGATAGGAAAAAACTACAATTTTCGTGTTCTGCAACCTCCAGTGATACGATCAAACTCAACGCTGTTTATCCTTGGATGGTACGTATCTTTTTATCCCTAGAGATAGATCTTTTGAGGACCTCGTGGTGTCAGATACTGGTGTCGCAAAAGTATACTTGGCTTTTCTCGCGAAAAATACAAAACAAATGCCCGCCGTGGTTAAAATAATGCCCAGTACCTGTATTTAGGGTTGGGGGAGGGCGTTTCGAATTAAGGGTAACACAAAATCAAAACCCTTCACTTGTAAGCAAAACCCTGGCTTCTCAGTGTCACCAGCTCTTTTGCCCTGCATGCAGTTCGGTAAAACAATGAATTTGGTCAAAGTAGAATACTTTTCTGAAGTCGATTAGAGATGAGATGTTGAGGTAAACATGCATGCTGAATCCATATCTGAACTTGCCTTTCTCATCTGATTAGTTGTTTGGCCGTTAGTAGTAAAAAAAAACACCAAAGCGGTAACATTTTTTTGTACATATTCAAGCGGTTGATTATGGATAAATATCAATCTACAAGAGTCAAGAAGTCCAATAAATATTCAGTTTTTGGGATCCAGTCGAAACCTTTGTTCTTGTTACCTCCCGAGCGGAAATTGGATATCGAAATTATATTAGGTATAATTTATTTGTTTCAAGGTAAAATTCGTTGTTAACGCGCCTCAAGCCGCCCCCTCTCGCTCGTCTCATTATCCTTTAATTATCTAATCGATTTTTGGTAGCGCGCTTCAAATTTACAAAATACGGCGGTGAAGACATTGTCAGATTGTTTCCGGGATGTAATGGCCGCCACTAGAGACCTAAACGCAGAGATGCCGAAAAGTGTCCGTCCTTGATTGATGATGTGCTGAAGTTTGAGCCCCTTGGTCAACCAGCCGGAACCCTTGGCGACCATATATGCCGGTCGCCAGGGCCATAGCCCAAGGGCCCAGTCCGAAGTGCTAAGAACAGCAGTCTTCCGTAAAGCCCAACTAAACTATATTCAGTCCAGATCAGAGATGATGCCGCAGAAAGACACGCTTGTTACTTGATCGCTTTCTAGCGGAGCTTGCGCCATTTTTTGGTCTTACCATATGCCTTGAACAATGCACTGGTTACTATTGATTATGGCCCGTTTGCAAAGCAAGGAAAGCATAGGTCTTGACGCTACTCCGTGGTGTTATTTTGCTCCGGTCGGGGTATCCATAGTCGCTGCATGGGACCAAAGACGGAAGTTCTGTCTGATTATTTGTTCTTGGTAACATGCTGTCAGACGTGGGAGAGGTATATTTTTTTAATTTTTCGTCCGTAATTTCTTCACTGACATAGTGACGTCAGGATTTGAACCATAAGCGTAGACCTGTCTCGTCATTCGGGGACTGTGCCGTCTTTTAATTTTGATGGACCCTAGGCAAAGCCGTATCCAGGGGGGGTTAGGGGGTCCGACCCCCCCCCAACCCACAAAATTAATAGTTTTTTGGTCCGACCCGCTGGCACCCCCCCGATAAATTCCTGGATACAGGCCTGACCCTAGGCCATCCATGGATTTCAGAAATGTAAAATGCCACCATATTGATAGCAAAAAAGATTCTTGGTGTATTAAAAGTTATGAAAGCAGTGATTTCAATGCAGAAAAATTATAAATAACGTTTTCTCTTTTAACCATTTACACCGACTGTTTGGCCTCTCGTTTGCCCTGGCCCCCCAGCACCGGCCTAAGGGTAAAGACGGCATTGTTCGGGAGGTTAGAAGTCGTTTACTAATAATGAGTATTCGTGGAAAAAATTTGTTCTAAAATACGCTTTGCACTTTTCTAGATGGTTTTCTCCGACAAAGCTAACGAACTTCGGCGACCTCCTTCTTGGGCAGTCCAACTTCCCCTTGTTCCTAAGAGCACATACCTCTGTGTCCGGAACATGGAGCTATAGTAATTTCCGACGTGTCCAGTAAATATGAACAGGGACCATAATGGGCGCTAGGGGGAGGGAAGTCCCGATAGAAATTGTTTCCAGTTTTCACGAACTGATTGCAAATCGATTACATTTCCTCGGTGGGACTCGGATCTCAATTGTTGTTTGTTTGCGATGGTAAAGCTAGTGATTATTCAGGCAATGCTTTCTTGACGGTGTTCTTCCGTGAGAGATTCTGACGACGGAATGGAGTTATGCTCCATCAAATATGTGCCCATCACAATTTCGGACGCGAAAAGCTGAATGGATTGGAAACTCTTAAAGCACACCGCGCACTATATTTACTGTTTATGCTCCAGTATTCAAAACTATCTGAATACTGTAAAATTAAGCTCTGCTTTTAACCAATAAAATTATCAATGGCTTTGGCTATTAAAAACCTTTTGACTTCCAGCAAAACTTGGCAATATTCGGAACGCATCAATAGCCTGATACACAAACACTCGTCGGGAGCATATTGCGCATGGATACTAGTGAACCTTGGAAAGTGCAAAGACTAGTGAGGTGTCGTTAGTGGGTTCAGAATGATTCATATGAAATTCACATGAAATTTGGGTTTCTGGGTTTAAGAACTAATGAAAGCAATTACGAAATATCATGGAACGACGGTCCCTTTAAATAAATTCGGCAATTCTTGATCATGGTTTTCGGATCCGACTAAAAGCCGGCTTCACCTTCCGGACTTTTCTTTCGGATTTCAGACATCCGTTTTCGTCGAGACTGATGTGGAAGGTGAAGCTAGGCCAAAAACGTCTGGAAGTCCGGGGCTTGGACACATCCGATTCCGGAAATCTTGAAAGCGCAACTCCTACTAGAAATGATCTTTTCACGATGAAATGGCTCAGGAATATCGTTTTCGAAAATACCATTATTTTCCACGAGAAATTAAAGATTTTCTTGGTAGCGCTTCTCGACTCCATACAGCCTTAAACTCTCTATGACGCGGCGGCTGGACGCAAAATATTTGAAAAATGAACGCGCAGTGGTTTAAAAGTGGGAAAACCAAGCAAAACAAAAGAAGTCCAAAACAGAAGATATATACCTGATGGTCTACCATGTCTTCCAAAAGGAAAAACCGCGCTTTAAGCTTCTCATGTCCATATGTAAAAAAGAGTTGTCGGCAGAACTTGAAGCTTTCGGCGATGTATGCGTTGCGTGACGGGTAAAATTCGGCTAGGCCGAAAAAGCGCTGAACAGTCGTTAGTACAAAAGGAAAGAACGGCGAAAAGCCGGGATTTGAAAAGCTTAGAATTCCATAAGGGAGACTGGGATAACAAAAAAGGCAGAATAAGCAAGAGGGGTCTCGTGAAGGTGTCATAGAGGCAACACATTTGAGAGACCCAACCCAGCAAATGTGCAAATTAATGGAGTAGTAAGAAAAAAGGGGACTGATTGACAGTTGCGACTAGGAAGCAAAAGATGTTTGAAAGGGAGATCTAGGAAATGTTGAAGGATAGGAACATAAGCTATCTTGTGAATAAGATATGTTGATAAGATAGTAACATAAGCTATCATGTTAATAAGATCAAGAGAATACGAAAGGGCTGGCATGACAGTGGAAAGTGACGAATGACGAATCACGAATTTTGCAGGATATACTTTTTTTTAAATAGTAAATACTTTAAAGTAAGTGAAAGAGTAGGTGCTACACTTGTGACTGAGATGACGAGAGATGTTAAAAAAAAAAGGATATTGCGGGAGCTGGACTGTCTGTGAAGGTTACGACCTGTCATGAGTTTGTGACGTGATCTAATCCGACGAACAAGCCTACAATTGCGATTGAAGGTTCTTTTCCATTCTCCAACGTTGTCCCTGACGTTCGAAAAGCTGACGAGGACCCAAAGAAGGGCGGAAATATCGTCAGATGAAAATTCTCGAGAATTAGTCGTATGGAGTTGTACGAAAAAGTAGCATGCAGTAGAAACTGTTGCCACTGCATGCCACTACTAGCAAACTAAATGCTACTACAGCAATATTGGATGTTATCTGATACTACTTTAAGATTAACCCGGTCGGATGTTAAATCAAAGGATTTCATACTACTACATATCAATACATGCAACTATTTCGTACAACTACCATACAACTACACAGTCAAAGAATTGTTTTTCATCGGGCGCTGCCAACGCATCGTAGCTTACGTTCCGTTTTACCAAGAACAAATAACGAGGCAGAACTGCTGTCTCCCCATCTCGGTCATACAAACATGCGGAGTCGAGTAAAACTCCCGACGCAAATGAGCGGAGGTTACTAGCTTTGCACCATATCACGTTTCGTTACCTCTGCAACTAGCTATATCGCTGTTAAGTTGCTGAAGAGGAAATGTAGCAGTCAACGCTGATTGGTTCTGTGGACGCGCTCCAGAGCGGGTCAGCGCGCGGAGTACGCCTCCGCTAACCTCTTTCTACATTTCTTGTGCGATAAGCAACGGTGAAGACGGAACATGAGTAAACGGGTATCAACATCAGCTCAAAGCTAGAGTAAAGAACTCCGGGTCCGCTAAATTTTGTCGGGGTTTTCATAGTCGCTGCATACGACTAAAGACATAAGTTATATCTGATTATTTGTTCTTGGTTTTACCGGTTGTTTGACTATAATGTTTCCCAGTCAGCTTGAGCTCAAGGAGAATTTTATTAAGAGCCAGTGCCGTTTTTCTGCAATGCGTCTCGTTAGTGCGGTCACGTCGCTACGAACCATTACGCTTATGGAAACCTTATTCATGAGCTTGGTTATCGATTATCAAACTGCTCGACAAAAATTGTTTAATAACTAAACTTTATTTTTTTCTACTGATGTGTCATTTTCTTACTGAAGGTCTACTGTTCAAAAAGGCTGATACCCAGAAGCTTGACGGGACCGCCGAAGGGGATGCTAAATTGGAGGATTGGGAAGGTGTAGAAAATAGCTCCGACGTAAGGCGTAAACGCCTCTTCAATCGGGTCGCCAGCCTGACGTTTCTGACGTCGCAGTGCGGCTGTAATGTTCAGGAGACCGTCTGTGCTGTCGAGCCCTGAAAGAGAAAAAAAAAAATTCTTTCCATATCGATTTTTTTTCAGATCTGTAAGGAGGCTTGAGAAAAAAATCAATGGAAGTATTACGAGTTTTCACTCGCTCCAAGCCGAACTTTCCATCCAATACACTAAAAGTTTACTGTTGATTTTTTTTTACCATACTTTGACCTTGTAGTCACAGTTAGGATTTGTTTCCCTTCTCTCCATTTCCGTCCCCCCCTCTCCACGCCTAAATATGGTGGTAGCCATCATACGCGCACGCAAGCGCAATGACACGCATCCGCAGGAGAGACTAAAGAGGAAATCAAGAGGAAAGACTCCGGTACACTTTCCTACCTCCCATCATTTGTTTCCTTTACTTTTTCTCGAGTTTTTAAGGGGTCTAAAAAGTCCCTTTCTGTATAATAACTTTGAGCCTTGCACTGTTCGACTTATTTTTTCCTTTCCTTAAGAACAGTTAGCTGTGAAATGCCTTAAGGCTAAATCCAGTAGCTTATCAAAATCACAATCCCCCAAAATCCCATACATTTCCCTTCGTAACGAGTTTGGCCTCACATCTTCGTCAAACCGTAGACACCATCTTTCAACTAAGTTTGGTGACCAACTACTGGAAGACCCCACTCATCGTCATATACTTCCCCCTCCCCACATTCCCGACCGTAGAAGGCCACAGAGAATGGCAGCGCAACCAGTTCCTAAGATCCAACCCATACGGGCAAATCATGCGCGGTACGAAAGAAGTATCGTCCCCTCCTTTGTGAGTTTTTTCAACGCGAAATTTTAAGGAAAATCCCTTTCCCTTCTTTGTGCTAATTCTTGAAGTTTAGCGCTAATTTGTTGCATTTTTTGTTTTTGTGTAATTAAGGAATATTTGGCTCTGTAAAAGCACAATTAGTTATGTATGACTAGAGAAAAAATGTTCCTTTCTTGTTAACATGTAACGAACGTTTTTGAAGAATAAAGATTGATTAATTGATTGACGTAATAAATTCATTCAAGGGTCCAGAGGTTGGCCCGAGTTTTCCAGTGACTGAATGGCTAATAAGACAGTTTTTTCGTCCCTTTCCACCGGAAAGAAAGGTTCCCACGAGGGAAACCGACAAAAAGGGAAGTTGCATAAGGAATAAGACTCTGGTGCGCATTCCTTCCTCTCCTTATTCGTTTCCTGTTCTACCTATCGAACAGAGCAAAATAACACAAACGGGCCATAGCCTACTCATAGCGCTGCCGACTACTCTTGCGACATTTAAAGCGAGACAAACTTGCGGGTTTAGAAATTTCTACTAAAGGTAAGTAAGATGCGGTCCGCACACATCGAGGAAGCTAGGGCGGTTGTATATTTTTTTGCTCTGTTCAGGATACGAAGTTATCGAAGCCAACGCTGGTGAACGGCTCAGTGAGTTTCAGGGGGGACGTTCTCTATCGCTAGTGGTGCTAGTATCGCTGCTATTAGAGTGTGTGTCAATCTTGTCAAGTCTTGGCGCTACTCCCTAGTGTTATTTTGCTCTGGCCAAGACCTATGCTTTCTATGCTTTGCAAACGGGCCATACTCGTAGCACCGCCCAGTACGCTTGCCGCATTTAAAGCGAGACAAACTTGCGGGTTTAGAAATTTCTTAGGAAAGCAAATGTGCGGTCTGCACAAACCAAGGAAACAATGGAGGCTGTATAATTTTTTTTTGCCATGTGCGGAGTGTGAAGTTATCGGAGCCAGCTTTGGCAGTTTGGTGAACGACTGAATGAGTTTCAGTAGGGATGTTCTCTATCGCTAGTGATGCTAGTATCGCTGCTATTCGAGTGTGTGTCAGTTTTGTCAAGTCTTATTGGCGCTACTGCCTAGTGTTATTTTGCTCTGCTGTCGAACCATTGAATGGGATGTCAAATAAAGTAATACTTCCTTCCATTTTGCAGTCTCTCCTTCCGGTGCACGTGCAACGTAAATCTGGGTGCAGCTATCCTACTTTTAGTATCCTTTCTTCCTGTACCATGTCTTTATTAATTTTCCTTTTCAAGACTGACCACTAGGCTACATACTGACTATATAAGACTTTGCCGGTGTTTATAGTATTGACTTGTAAATAATGATATAATAATGATTAATATTTCGCTGTTTTAAAATGTAACTTTGTAATCGGATCTTTTACGTGTGGAACTTGCGGGGGCGGGCGGTTTTGTTTTCATAACAAAATGGGAAAAATAGTCATACAGATTAGGGAAGCCCTGCAAGAAACAACCTTGTTTGGTGTCGACCCGGATTGTCTGAAAGAGATAGCCTACTTACTTGGACCAACTGCTTTGATTTCATCCATGAAGTTCATCAGGTATTTCACTTCATTAATGATCGTGGTTGCAATAGGACCATTTGTGTTTGATGGCACTGTATAGCTGGAAGTAGGCAAATTGGGCAATATCCTTAAAGGACCCGTCTTACCTATATACGTTACTACTTCACGCTACGTCCCTACTCATTGCATCCATTATCACAACTTCCTATGTAATTTTTATCCTCACACGCTGATTTGTTGTACTTTTTGTGTTCGGTTGCTGTCAATGCTTCCAAGGAGGCATTTCTCAGAAATACCGCATATGCAAGTTTTTCTGTGTTTTTCATCATAAACAAGGGGGCAGAGCGAGGCCGAAAACAGCTGGGACAGGTTCGTAATCTTTGAGAAATCTAGCAGAGTTTCTAAGAATCGCGTATGCAGTTTCTGAAACAGTGTTGCCACCGGCAGTAAAATTTTACTAGATCTGGTCAAAAAAATTAAATCTAGTAAATTCAGAGGATGTAGTAAAATTTTATTTGAATCTGGAGTGCCAGTGAGCCGATGTATCAACAACCATCTACCAACCAAGCCGCCAACCAGCGAGAGACTCTACAGGAGGATCACACCACCTTATCTCGCTGGAAGTGCGATTTAAGGTAAAAAATTTAAGGTAAAAAAAAAATCCCAATTTATGGTATAAAAAAAAGTTCCAAGCCAGTAGTTATGTCATCTTTCATGAATTCTGGGGAAATGTGCACAGATATTAGGATCCATTATTTCTTCTTTCTGCAGCTGGCCCCATTCACATGCCGAGGCCAGAGCGACAATTCCCAATTTCTTCGGCTAATCAAACGAAGGATCGGAATAAGATCCAAGATTACATATTGGACACCAATAAAATAAAGATTCTAGCAACTATAGCCCAAGTATCTGATTTTGGCGAGTTTCTTCGTAAGAATTGCTTTGAGTTAACATTGGTGCTATAAACTCTATCTGCTGCGCCTTGTGCCCATGACTTGATTGCTGCGCATCAAAAGTGAGACTAATATTCTTGCTTACGGGGGAGGGTAATAAGCCGGAGAGCTCTCAAGGGAAATCGAGAAATATCGACTTTCGTGGCATATGTCGGGAGTAAGTTTCTGGGAAAGACAGCCCCCGATACGAGGGTATTCTGAGCTGGCAAACATGATCTCGGATTAGTTATTACTGATTAAAATTGAAAAATATTAAAGGACACCTCACACTACTTAGGGTTTCTGCTTACATGTTCTGAGAGTTGAATACTTTCAACCTTAGCTATGCTTACAGGAAATTACACAAGTCTTCGGCTGTTTTTATCCTCTTTCCATGTCCCTTGCCTTGGATGACAAACTTGGCAAGATTTGAATAACCGGTCTTCGAACCAGTAAGCTTTTACAAAGCAAATGATCGGGAGCTTGATACGTCACGTAAAGAGAACAAACGTGGCAAGCGTGGTAATCAGTGTAGGCCTACTGGCAATAGAGGAGATAGGACACACCTGTGAAGTGTCAAGTCTCGGGAACGAGAATGGATGGAAATACTACTGAAGTAGCCTATAATGAGTTACTATCGACCTAAGTAAGTACGACGTGCCCTTAGAGGAGTAATTTGATATGGCGTTAAATAGAAAAGATCCTTACCAGTCGAAATAATACCTTTTCATTCGGCAAAATCCTTGCACCAGGCACAGGGCCGTATCCAGGGGGGGGGGGGGTAGGGGGTTCGAACCCACCCCGAAACCCACAAAAGTAATAGATTTTTGTAGGTTTTAACCTCTGATCTATGTCTTTTTTGTACTCTTTGGTCTGACCTGTGGACAAACCCCCCAAAATACATTCCGCGGGCAACCCCCACCCCCCGAAATAAATTCCTGGATACGGGCCTGACCAGGCAGCATATTCGCAACTTGAAAGAAAAGCGAACCGACCCTTTATGAAAATGATCCCGCCAATCCCGCTCGCTCATGGTTTATTCATTGGGTGCGATAGCCAATGGATTCACTTTCTCGTCTTGGGAATTTGGCTGATTGTTTGGCAGAAATGACATAAAAACCTCAAAACAAATTACTGAAAGGAATAAATACTGCCAAAGACTTGATTTTTTTTTCAAACACTGTCAAACATTTGACTTTTTTCCATACACCAGCTAAATGCTATTTTACGGATTTCTTGCTAAGAACTATTTTGACCTTGCGCCGGTTATTTGTTCCCGCGCTACTAGAAGTTCCAACGGTCACATTGAACCCTGGTTTAAACTGGTGATCTAGACCAGTGGTTCCCAACCTTTTTCGTACCGCGTACCCCTAATCAAGCTTCGAAAAGGTTGCGTACCCCCTTTTTCCGAATGTGAAAAAGACGATATCTGTTAGAAATATATACAAAATCAATGAGACACTGAGGCTGCTTTGTCGCTAAAATTTTGTAAAATCTCGGCTCGATGTCATTAACGACAATATTTTTTACAGTCAGCCTGTTTCTGTGTTTGGTTTTGGTGTTCCCGTGCTTTCACCAAGCTGCTTCGCAAACGTTTTCGTTAGCTGAATTCGCAACCTGAGTGACAATATCACTTGCACTGTCTTTGATTCGTCTTTAAACATTATCTGACACAGGAAAAAAATTTACGGCACTATGCTAGCTGTCTTGGAATCAACAATATTTCGTAGACTTTCACTAAGGCTTGTAATCAGAGGCCTCACGCACGGGTTGGCAACACCCCTCCTCCCAAAGTGGTCGGCCAGACTGTTGCGAAGCGCCGCATTTTTCGTAAAAACAGTTATTTTTTTGAAAAACAATCGGTGAAACGACCTGCCAGTCAGTAAAAATATCTTGCCCCTCAAAAAGAATGATGGCTGGTAATATTAGGCTTTCGATCATCATAATGAGGCGAGGTTTTGAAGCAACAGATTAAACCAACTTTGGTTCCTTCGCGTACCCCTTGCAAGGGTCTCGCGTACCCCTTTGGGTACGCGTACCACCGGTTGGGAACCACTGATCTAGACATTAGTTAGGCTACGTTATTGCAGATACCATAGTATCCGATACCACGTAGGGGCAAAGAAATGACGATGTGCTACTTTAGTTAGATTTTTTTTTTTTAGTTAAACTATCGTGGATAAATCCTTTTTTTTATTTTTTTTCTGCCGTACTCCGTCTGTACCTAGACGGGTTATGACTAAAATTTAATTTAATTAATTTAAGTTTATGCTATGTTTAATTTGAATCAGTTTCCTGGTAATTTACCTCTAACGTACATAAATATGAAGGTTGGTCGGCGGCCCTCCTCATTATCCCTCGTGTGTGTTTCGAGAATTTTCCTTTTTCATGTGTGTCTCACCTTTGAGAATCATTAAGGAAGCGATCATTATGGCCGAAACAGCTGCTGGGATAGCGTTGCTGGAAGTAGTATTCCTTGTTCTTTTGTTTTCGTCGAGGGCGGTTCCTTGAGTTTGACAGATCCCCCCGAGGGAGTATCTTCCCATCATTAAGGGGAACGGAGGATAGATTCAGTAATACCATAGGTCACATAATAAGGGCGAAGCGGACGGAAAGTGAAGAGAACGCGGGGGATAGCTTGTAAAACCCAAGAGCTAACGTACAACAGGAAAGTTAAATCCACGAAAACAGCGGTCTTAAAGTTTAACTGAAAAGCCAACTTATTTTTGTGTCATTCAGTTCAATACACTGAATTATTTGGATTCTGCAAAGGGATTTTTTTTTATTTTCCACTATCTGCACTAGTTATGACGTTCAGAGTATCTGCTGCCGTCCCCACAGCGTAAATTCTACTATGAGGCGGGAAATTTTAATCTCAAAGCAAACACGGCTTTTCAGTGGACAGTGGTGAGATTGGTGAAGATTGCTTAGTGCCTGAACAATTTTTTTTTTATAGGTCTTTCTCATAAGGCATACAACAAATAAACAAGCGCATAGAGGTACCACAAATCACATGGAAATTCCGCTATTTGAAAATCGGCTATTCGTGAATAGCGGAACATAGGTCTTCGAGCCAATTTAAGTGAAAAAGTGATGGGTAACTAGATTGTCCTATCCCAGCCCTTTTCGGTTAAACTTTAAAGGAGTTGCATCGTAAGCATTCTTGCACTTGCAAAGTCTACACCCCACCCAAGACCATAGACGAAGCCACGACTCGATCCGACCGCTGAGTCATCTAGTGGCGCGGGTAGGAAACGCCCGACATGGGGAGGCTGGGATTTTAGTTTGACTATGAATCCAACAAAATGTTTTTATTTTAGCAGGTATATGGAAAATGTGGACAAAAATCAAACTAATTATTAGCATTATCGATTTCTTTTAGTATTTTGTTTTCTGTTTTTTCTTGTTAATTCCTATAAGCCCAAAGAAGAAGGGATGTAAACTAGATCACAATAAACAAACGCCGTAAATTATACTAAATTCGTTATAGTGATTTCCTGAAGATTCTGAAATTGAGCTAAATCACATTCATCTTCCGAGACCCAAAAATGTCAAAGTGATTTCTTCTTCCGACATATCCAAACGTCCACATGGTGATATACTTAGTTGTTTTAATCCTCTTGCACGCCACTCGATCTTCTCGAAGGTTCTAGTAACTATTTTGACGTCCGTCAGGAGAACAATGAATAGTTAATGAGCAATGGCGACTTTGCTTTCAAGAGTCAATTGTGTTCAAGTAATTTGTGATAACGTTGGCTACCGTGAGGATTTTGAAGAATAAAAAGTAACAGTGTGTTCGTAAAAATCCGACCACAAATGAATCAAAGGCTTTAACTATTTATTTCCCTAAAATCGAAATCTGCTTTCAAATAAGGAATGCCTGGACCCCTGGGCATAAGCTATTCAAAACGTTTTCGTAGACCCAAATCAGCGTTCCGTTATAGGTCGGTATACTCCAGGTCAGGGCCATACCCAGGGGGTTTAGGGGGTTCAACCCCCCTCCGAAACACACAAATAATCGTTTTGTATAGGCTTTAATCTCTGATTTACGTCTTTTTTGTACTTTTTGGTCCGACCCGTGGGCACCCCCCCCCCCCAAATAAATTTCTCGATACGGACCTGCTCCAGGTGCCTGCCGGTATCACATTGCAATGGCTCGGTATCATCGGAAGACTGTCAGTGCGCAAGATACGCACGGTCGGTATCAGAACCTAGACGTAATAATTATAATCCATTCTTTAGCTTCTGCTTGATACAAACCTACACTATGTTGTGGGTCACCATCAATCCCAGCCAAGGTTTCCGACATGGAGCATTCTTCCTACATAGCAACACGTTTTGAGCAAGAACCGAAATAAAAATGAAAGCAGACATACAAAATATCCGTGAAGACGAACTCGTTACGATTAATTCACTGATGGTTCAGTATGCGCATGGAGGGAATTTAATAATCCCGGCGTCGCCGACTGTATTCAGGGGGCGAGAAGAGGGGTTAGAAACTTGCAAGGAACAACCTGAGGTAGCTGAGGTAAAAATGGCAGATTCCTTATGAGACATCATAAATTCAAACTCCGCGTATGGGTGACTTTTGGGTTGTTGTGCAACCAGCGCACATTACGAACGCTATTAGCCTATTAGAGCCTCGGGTGAAAAAATACAAAACCCCTTAGATGGGTCAAAATATTTCAGTATATACTAATATCTAATGTAAAAATAAGCTGCCTTTTCAGTTAAACTTTAAGCAGGAACATCATATTCTGAGGGCCTCTTTAACGAGCCAGTCTGCATCTTATGACATTTCTTTACCTTCCATAGAAAAAGTCGAAGAGAAACTCCTCTTCTGTCATGTTTGTTGTTCTTCTGTCACAATAATCCATCCAGTCCGGCGACGGTCCCTTCAACCGATTCACTAGCTTTAGAATGTCATTTGTCATTGTTGTCCCGGACACTTTTTTCATTCCAGTGGAAAGGAATAACAGAATTGGAAGCACAATGAAATAAATTCTGGACATTTTCCGTGAACTTGGACGAAAATCAGACTGAGATGGAAGCACGACTGAGGTGTTACTGCTGTGTGGCGCGTCAAAAAAGGTTATTTTACGGAACCGTGGTTGAGCCTTCGGCTGTCTCTTGGGAGAACCGGAATAACCGACAGGTAAATATCTTCGCAATATTTTACGAAATAAGCAAGCCCTCGTTGGAATCCAATCTGTTGAAAAGGCTAGCTATGGTTATGAGATTTAATAAGTGCGCAAGCGACACAGCAGTTTGTTATTTAGCATAGTGAAGCAACGCAAATTAGCTGTTAGCTATGATGTTGTCTAAATAAACATATCCCTCTCTCTCTCTCTCTCTTCGTGTGGCACTGTATATTTTGGGGGGAATGGTACGTGTGTCCCCCCATCAGCTCTTTTCTGCGCAACACAATGAACTACTACGAAATTGTCTTATCTCGTATCAAACGCCTGAAGACTAAGGCGAACTTCAAAATCTATGCTTGGGGACGTTTTGCCATTATAGTGCGGGCGAAAAGCGTCGAAAAACACCAGAATACTTCCGTATTTGAGGAAAGCACCAAAATTGGCTGAGATGTACTTTCGAGTATGCTCTTTAATATGGCTCGATTACGCAAGCGAAATTTTTCCTCGGAACGCCGCTAGGTGGCTTGAAATCCAAGATGGCGGACGAAAATACGAGTTTGTCAAAATGAGAAGTCATGGCCGTTCAAACAGGCTAGTATGGGGTAATCGATGGCACAGGTTCTGAATATGAGCTTAAAAATAACCTAAGTTGTACCGTAGTGCCGCTAGGTGCCTCAAATCCAAAATGGCGGACGAAAATACGAGTTTGTCAAAATGAGAAGACATGGCCGTTCAAATAGGCTAGTATGGGTTAATCGATGGCATAGGTTCCGAGTATGAACGCAAAAATAACCTAAGTTGTACCGTAGTGCCGCTAGGTGCCTCAAATTCAAAATGGCGGACGAAAATACGAGTTTGTTAAAATGAGAAGACATGACCGCTCAAATAGGCTAGTCTGGGGTAATCGATGGCACTGGTATATGAAAGTAAGAGTGGACTGAAGTAATAATATCTGGAATTCCGTCTATTGCTCTGAATAATGATAAGAAGCATTTTGATACTAAACTAACTAAAAAAAATACAACCAGTTTGCATGAAAAACCCGATATTCACAATAAGAAAACAACAAAAAAACAACGCTTGTTCGTCCAAACATGACACATCGCAAACGGCTTAAATTTGCCTCCATGTCGACTGCTCAGTTTAATCGTTACTATAAATGACGTAGTTTTTGCCGTGCACCTAAAGTACGTTCCCATTCACGAAATAGTTCGATCGCTCGGGCCGACGAAATCACAGGCCCTTTCGTTCTTCCACGCGTTTACAGGATGTGATACCGTTTCTTCTTTTATCCACCACTCAAAGAGGCAGTTCTTTGCGACTTGGCAAAATATGCCAGGACTGACGGAGACTTTCCTTCAACTGACAAACCAGCGTTCCCAAGTGACAGAACTGCAAGTACACGACCTTGAACGCTTTGTCATGAAGACATACGACGTAAAACAAGACTGCGACGACGTGAATGAATTTAGGAAAGAAACATTTCTCCGACAAAAGACCAAGAACATGCAGAGACTTCCTCCAGCTAGTGCTTCGCTTTTACAACATATCCTTAGAGCTGCACTATAGTCAGGTCATGTGTGGACTCGCAGCCTGGAATCAACACCCACCCTTCCCAGTTTTTCTGACTTTGGCTGGGTCAGAGGCACCGATGGAAAGTGGCTTCCCAATTGGTTAGGTTTCCTTCCGCCAGCGTCAAAAGTCTGTCGCGAGACAGTGCGTTTTGGTTGCAAAAAAGGGTGTGAAAGAAGGTGCCGCTGCAGGAAATTTGACCTTAACTGTAGCCCACTATGCTGGTGCAAATCAAAGTGCTTTAATTGTTGAACATGTGATTATTCTTTTTACCTGAAGATTCGATTGATCTCTTTGTGTTCCTGATAAAATTATAATTCTTAAATGCTTTAATCCGTCCGTTTAGCTTATGTTGATACATTTACAATAAATAAAGAGATGAAGAGTTAACAAGTATTTAACTGATTTTGGTTTAGCAAATGTAAACAAAGGCCTTAAATTGGACGCGTCTTGGTCTCATACTTAGGCAATTTGTACTGTACAGACTGTATTACTATTAGGCGTATGTCGGAATGACAGAACGATATTTAAAACTGCTGCATTAATTACTCCACTCCAGCCTGTTATATCGGGATCATGAACCTCGCGCGATTCGGAAAACTGACATTTTCTTCCGCCATCTTCGATTTTAGACCCCAAGCGGATCGACGGTACAACTAAGGTATATTTATGTGAATATACGTGCGTTTTCAGAATCTGAAGTATCGATTGCTCCTAATCCGCCCATTTGAAGTCATTACTTCTTGTTTTAACAAAACTTGTATTTTTCGACCGCCATCTTGAATCTGAAGCGTCTAGCAACACTACGGTACAACTTAGGTTAGTTTTACGTTCATATTCGGAACTTCTGCTATCGATTACCCCATACTGGCCTATTTGAGTGGTCATATCTTTTCATTTTGACAAACACATATTTTCGACCGCCATCTTGGATTTGAGGCACCTAGCGGCACTACGGTACAACTTAGGTTATTTTTAAGCTCATATTCGGAACCTGTGCCACCGATTACCCCATACTAGCCTATTTGAACCGCCATGTCTTCTCATTTTGACAAACTCGTATTTTCGTCCGCCATCTTGGATTTCAAGCCACCTAGCGGCGTTCCGAGGAAAAATTTCGCTTGCGTAATCGAGCCATATTAAAGAGCATGCTCGAAAGTACATCTCGGCCAATTTTGGTGCTTTCCTCAAACACGGAAGTATTTTGCTGCTTTTCGCCCGCACTATTAGGACGTTTTGTCATGGTGCGTTTTGCCAGAGGGAGGTTTCGGTCGGTAAGCCGTTCTTGAAGGTGGTTGATCTAGGCTATGCAACTGCGAAAATTTTTCGGGATTAAATATTTTAAACACAATGTTGTGCGGCTCATTTGCGCACCAGCATTGTACTTGTACACAAGGAATTTTCTCACCAAGGACATATCAGCCGGTTCCATAATAAACTTTTACAGACGGACTGACAAATTATCCCAAATCCCAACAAGAGCTGGAAGCTCATGTGGCACTTGCAAGGCTGGGTCAGAGGATGCAAGTACGAATTCGTCAATTCGTGGCTTTGTTGTGATCATTTGTAATCAAAACTCTTGAAGCAGAAATGATGATGAACTCACCGGGAGCACGAAAATGTGTATTTTGCTTAAAAGTATTTTTTGTGCTTTAACGAAATCAGTTGTAAGCAAAATGCTTGCGGCAAAAATGATCATGGACTCATAGGGATCACGAAAATTGTATTTTGCATAAAAGTATTTTTTGTACTTTGTGCGGTTAGGATTAGTACTTTAAGCGATAGTCGGACTTTCGAACCGACAATTTCTAAGCAAATCTTGTCAAGTGTCTAATTTCCAAGACAAGTTTCATCGTCCTAGCACATCTGGAAGTACCTTGATTCGCGAACACCGGAATTCCGTACCCCCCTCCAACTCCCCCCCCCCCCAGTGCCCGAATCCGGTCCGGTTATGTCACTAATGTATCTAGTGCTTGTGCTTGTTCTTCCAACCAAGTTTCATCCCAATCGCTCCACTCTAAGTGTGTCACAAGATTCCTGTTTCTCCCTCCACCTCCCCCCAGCATTCATCGGATTACATCCGGTCTTTAAATAGGACATTTAAGACATGACGTCTTTCCAAATATCAAGTTTCATCAAGATCCGATCACCCCTTTAAAAGTTACACATACCTCAAGATTCAGGATTCTCCCTCCCCCCCACGATGGCCGATCAGGGAACTGACTATTTCTAAGCCAATCATGTCAAGTCTATAATTTTCAAGCCAAGTTTCATCGTCCTATCACGTCCGGAAGTATCTTAACTTGCGATCACCGGAATTCAAGACCCCCCTTCTAACTCCCCCACAGTGCCCGAATCTTGTCCGGTTCTGTCACTGATGTACATAGGGCTTGTGCTTGTTCTTCCCAAAAAGTTTCATTCCGATCGCTCCCTCTCCAAGCGTGACAAGGTTTCCGCCCCAGCGCCCCAACTTCATCGGATCCGGTCCGGATTTGAAATGGGACATCCGAGACATGTGATCTTTCTTCATATCAAGTTTCATTATGATCCGATCACCCGTTCGGAAGTTACACATACCTCGAGATTCCGGATTCCCCTTCCCTCCACTCCCCCAGCGATGGTCGGATCGGGAAGTTGACTATTTCCAGGTTATTCTGGTCGGGTCCCTGATTTGCCTGCCAAGTTTCATTGTCCTAGCCCACCTGGAAGTAACTTAACTCCGTATCACCGGAATTCCGGACCGCCCCTCCAACTGCCCCCCCCCCCAGTGCATGAATCCGGTCCGGTTCTGTCAATGATGTACATAGGGCTTGTGCTTGTTCCTTACACCAAGTCTCATCCCGATCGCTCCACTCTAAGCGTGTCACATGATTTCCGGTTCCCCCCTCCGACTCCCCCCCATTTTCATCGGATTCGATCCGGACTCGAGATGGGTTACCAGAGACATGAGGTCTTTGCAAATATCAAGTTTCATTAAGATCCGATCACCCGTTCGAAAGTTATGCACACTAAATTCCGGATTCCGGCTCCCCTCCCTCCCCCCACGATGGCCAGATCGGGCAAGTTACTATTTCTAAGTTGGTTTGGTCGGGTCCCTAATATGCCTGCCAAGTTTCATCGTCCTAGCACATCAGGAAGTACCCTAACTCGCAAACACCGGACTGACCGACCGACAGACAGACTGACGGAAAAGTGATGGGTATATGGCACTTGGCCGGAAGGCCATAAAAACAGGTGCAGTCAACTTCAGCTTCACTGGCCATTTTTGCTGTTCCTGCCATTTGAATGATATATTTGAAGGCGTTAAATTGGAAGCATACGAGCATTTACATTCGGGCAGACGCTTTACCGGTGGGTGTGAGAAGAAAATACATTGGTAGAATCAAGAACAAGATAATCAGATAGAACTTCTGTCTTTAGTCGCATGCAGCGACTATGAAAACCCCGAGAAATCTGAGCGGACCTGGAGGTATTCACTCTAGCTTTGAGCTGATGTTGATAGCCGTTTACTCGTCTTCCGTCTTCACCGTGGTCTTCACCGTTGCCTATCGCACAAGAAATATCGAAAGAGGCGAGCAGGAGGCGTACTCCGCGCTGATCCTCTCTGGAGTGCGTAAATAGAACCAATCAGCGTTGACTTCTAGATTTTCTCTTTAGCAACTTTACGGCGATCTAGCTATTTGTAGAGGTAACGAAACGTGATGTTGCGCGAAGCCGCTCATCTGCATCGGGAGTCGGTCGTATTTTACTCGACTCAGCATGTTTGTATGACCGAGATAGGGAGACAGTAGTTCTGTCTCGTTATTTGTTCTTGGTAGAATTAAGTGTGGTTCTGGTCCTTATTTTTGCCCGTTTTGCGGAAAGATGGATGAAGATGTGGAACACTTGGTTTGTTTTTGTAGTGAGTTGGGGGAGCTAAGGAGAGAAGCTTTTGGTAAAGAGGTTATTCAAGGGGGGTCTCTGAAAGATTTGATGGGTAGTGATATGTTCCAAGCGTTGCGTCGGTTGGGTAGATTGCCATGGAGCACTGTGAACGTTTTATTGTAGGTTGAAGTTATGGTAGGGATAGTAATTAGTTTGTTTGATAGTTATTTAGTTATTAAAAGTAGGAGTTGAGTGTTGAATATTTGGATTGATACAGTTGGAGTGCTTATTTATTTTTGTCCCGTTATGGCCCTAAGGGCTTTTCTGGGGAATACATCCATTCATTCATTGTCTAGATCACCTTCATCCAAGTATCGAGTTCATCGCTTGGTACGATCGTGGGGTCATCTAGTGGCATGACCGGAAGCACCCGAATGGGCAAGCTAAAAATAGATCTTCCCAAGAAAATCTGACAAAAAGAAAAAGAAATAGATCGTACTTGACAGTAATCTGTTTCTTTCAATTATTAGTTTTATATTATGTATATAATTTCTGAATAACAACAACCACACTTTCAAGAAGAAAAGATGTGCCCAGTATAAGCTAGCGCGTGTGTGTGCACAGAATAATACTCTATATGACTTAGTCCAAAACACGCCAGTGATCCTCAGGAAGAAGGAGTAAGCGTGTCCGTAACGACTCAAACTCAACGACTCACATCCTGTGTCAAGCAATCACGACGATCTTTGGGAGCAGCTGTGACACCATTTCTGCCTTTCTTCCGCTAGATACCCGGAGAGGCCGGAGATTACGCAGCGGCAATGAGAGATAGTCATACAGTGTATTGATGAGCGTGCGAGACTGACTGAATCGTTTACATAAAGGGTCGATTCAGTTTCTCTTATTTGTGAATTATGTTGGCTGGTTTTTTTGTTTTTTTGTTTTTATTTATAGAAAGAAAATGTACAGTAATGTTCACAATAGCCATTATTATCGGGTGGTAAAAGTTTATTTCGTCTTCTGCCATATTATTTAACTCCTTTAAAACTATTAAAGTCGGATTTGCGATTTTAGCAATTTCTCCTTTCAAGAGTACGGCCAAGCTTTACTAAAACGACTTAAAGCCCTAACAAAAATGAAAAGGTCGTTTTACGTCTGTTTTATGTACATTATTGACAAAACGTCCATAAAACGTCCTTAAAATGTAAGACGATTAACAGGTCGAAAACGGACCCGTTGGGATGTCAGTTCTGGAAACCGTATTATGTACATAAAACGTCTGTTCTCTAATGCTTGGCGCTTTTTCGACTCAGTTAAACGGCCGTCAACGTACGTTCCAATAATGTACATTGCTTTAATTGAAGAACGGCCATCTTATGTAGGTACAACGGCCATTAAAAGGTTTGACTCTAATGGGTTTTTTTCCGCTCCTGGAGAGTTATTGTTAACAGATGGCAGAAAATTTTAGGAGTTTCTGACGAGAAAAGGAAGAAAATGTCATAGATGACTCGCTTGTCGTCTCTATCGCTATTGTTTTAGCGGCGTCATCTAGGAGTCATTTTATACGGGGGTTCTGGGTAGGCCGACGACTTCAGGAGAGGGGGCTCCACACAGTTACCAAGACTGACGTAAATGCTTCAAATATTTTCTTACATACGAAGACACAACAACCTTGAACACAACGTGAATTGGTGGCCTAGAAGGAGAAGACAAGTGTGTAGGTCCTGTTAAACTACGACGTGATATTGTTGAATAAATGAAATAACATAAAGGCTATTGGAAGAACAAAGAAGAAACTGTAAAAGAATAAAATCAATACTCTGGTCTTAGCTTAAACGCATACGCAACTTGTAGATCACAGTACATAGAAACTGCGTGAGGCTAGCGATAGTGTATGTCGTATACAAGGTAAGAATGATAGAAGAATCCGTGGCCAACTCTTCAGCGGATTTCCAAATCCCTGTATTTCACTTCCAATTTTTTGGATTTATATAGTAGTAAAAATAATAAGAAAATATGATCCAGTCAATAACTCGAACAAAACAAGACCAAAGGTTCCGATGGGATCCCAAAAATGTAATATTTGATCCAGACAACTGGGTCTTGTCTTCGCCAGATCCAGTTTTCGCCATGCTAATCATCTGAGAAAAACAAGTTCAGATATACCTCTATAAGCCATATCTATTTTGATGATACTGATCGAAACTTCAGGCTTTACTTCTGCCAAATTTCCGGTTTCGGCCGAATTCCGAGCGAACTACTTGTCCAGCAAAAACAGAAAGTTCAGAAACGAATGCAGCGTATCTCCTTATCCCTATAAAGAACATCTAATCAACTTCAAATAAAACTTTAACTTATAAAAAAAATCCGGTTTTAACCGGATTTCGGACGAACTATATGTCCGGGTAAAAAATGATTGTCATATACAGATTCAGCGTCTCTTCTTACCCTTAAATCTGTCTCTAGTCAACTTCAAATAAATCTTTTGCTTTTTAACAAATTTTCTGGTTTTGGCCGGATTCCGGGCGAACTACTTTTTCGGCAAGAAAATGGTTTTCACCATCGTGCTCAGCATGTCTCCTTGCCCCATAATCGACTATCACATTAGCTGTTTCAAAATATTTTGTTTGCCCCTTAATTTAACCCCCCCCCCCCCACCCCAAAGGTAGGGCTCGACCTTACTCTTGACCCAAAGAATCCTCACAAGTTTCATCAAAATATCTCATTCCCTTACAGCTTTTATATCTCACAGCTTTTGCGATGTCGTAGGCAGGGGCGTCGCGAGGGGGGGTGTGGGGGGGGTGCAGCACCCCCCCCCCAGAAGCATCGAAAAAAAAATTCAGGTAAAACCGGGGCGCGCAGCGCCACGGTTTTTACCTGAATCTTTTTTTCTTTAACGCTTTCCCTTTAAATCGCCATATAAGCTATCCTGAATTAATGACGCGCATCAGGTTTTCTTTTTCTTCCACGTTTTTCAGGTAACCTGAATTTCATACCATTCACTATTACCTGATTTACAGCGGTAGATTCTAAATTTCTTTTGATTTTTGTTTTACCTGATCTACCTGACTTTTTTGTATCGTGATTTGAGTATCTGTTTTGCCTGATTTTGTTTTACCTGAACACAGGATAAACTAACCGGCTACGAAGGTACAATCATGGTCCGTTTACATGACCAGAAAAAACCGGCAGCTTTTTCCGCTGGACATTTTACGCGTACCAGATAAAAATACAGACCGGTTTTAAATTATCTTTTCGTTTTACTGGCTAATAGGGTTCTCTGAAATATCTTTTTTGTCATGACGTTTCTTTCCGTATTCCCTTTTCATTCATTCCTGATATAGACAAAATCGTTTTTATCTTTACGAAATCGCTTTCGCACGAATTCATCAGATTCTATGATGATGTTGATGAAAATCCGGGCGATTTTCCGTCCATATAGACTTTGGGTCTAAAGCTAGGTTCCCACAGACAGGCTCCGTTTTCGATCGCCGGGTGGAAAACCGTGGCGGTTCCATTTCGAAATCAAGTCAAAATAAACCGTTCGGCCCGGCGTTTGGATGTGGAGCGGGAACCGCTATCTGTGGGCACCAGGTTCTCTCTTTCTCTGAAAGCCAGACGAATTTCTGTTTAAACGAGTTCTTCTTTTTTTTCAGTTCGTGAAGCAGTTCACGTCGCTTCCATTTTAATTGTTTGTCTCTTTATGTATGCGAATTTTTCAATTAGAATTAAGGTAAAAAAAAAAAAAAATCAGGTATTTTTCCAGATCTGCACCCCCCCCATAACCAGACCCTCGCTACGCCCCTGGTCGTAGGTATCCCTCCACTTACGTTTTGGGATCTCAAAAACTGACATTTCACATTTCTTTCCCATGTCGAAATTTTCACATCGCCCAAGGAGACAGGATAACACATCTGATTACTCCCAACTAACATATTGTATCATCAAGATCATCTGCTTTTAATGGTTTCCTTCCTTGTCTGGTCAGTTGTACTCTCGATTCCGAAGAGTAGAATTCATTGACAACTATAAGTTTCATTTACAGCATCGTCGGAACTGTCACCCTCAATGCTAATCTATTTGACACTAATTATAAAGGTTCACGGCGTCCCCTTTGTACAAATGTTTGAAATTTAGATGCCCCATGATAATCAGCCCTAGTCACCCCCTTCAATCCCAATGCACGTTTATCACTTTCGAAACATCTGTTAAATTATGGCGGTAAGCATGGGAGAGTGAAAACAAAGAATAAAGCAACAAAGGGTATTTGTGACCTTCCGTATTTGTTGCCACAGTCAAATGGGGTTTGGATACTCATTTTTAAGTGTAACTGAAGGATCATAGTAATTTGTCCCAAAACGTCAGTGAAAGGATACTCGCGACACCGTAAAATTTGTTAGTCTGTTAGCACCGTAACTCGTGTGGAGGGATATTTTGGTGAGACTTGGTATGGGGTGGTTCCCAAAATCACCACGATCTTTTTGCCCACTCTCACATTGCCCACGCTCAGAATTCCCACGATTAAAATGCCCACGGTTCAAAATGCCCACGATCAAAATGCCCACAATTAAAATGCCCACGACTCAAAATGCCCACAATTCAAGTCAAACACCCGAAATCGTCTGAAATGCCGGCGGCTCAAAATGCCGACAGTTCAAAATGGTCACAGAGGAGCTAATATCGTCTTGGTTCAAATGCCGACGGCTGAAACTGTCAACAGGGGAGGCCAAAATCATCCTGGGACAACGGACTACGAGATTATAAGGGATAGGGTTAACCACGGAAAAGTTTTTGAAAGGAATTATTTTATTGTTTCTTGATCAGTTCAGAATGGTTTGCGTGAAAGTACAGAAGCAATGTCGTGTAAAATTGTGTCAACACAGAAAGCAAAACCTGGCAATCCAAATCAGTCAGAGGCTTCCTCAAGAAAGCACAGCGCTTTTGCGCTGTACTTTCTTCTAACCACGAGGCAATTAACTTGTTTCTTGTAAATATCTTTACCAGTATTATATTATAACTGAGATTATACCAGTTTAACGCGCGAATATCGTCATTCTGATACTCGGTGCTCACTAACCCCTAATTCAAGTTTACTACGGACTGAACCCCCCAAATAATCCAATCGTGGGCATTCTGAACCGTGGGCATTTTGAGTCGTGGGCTTTTCGAGTCGTGGGCATTTTGAGTCGTGGGCATTTTTAACCGTGGGCATTTTGAGTTGTTGGCATTTTTAGTAATATTTTCAAAAGCTAACGTGATAGTCGATTTAGGAGTAAGGATTCAGGCTTTATAGGTATAATTATAGGTTCCACGTAAAGGTACCAGGATATAATAAGTTCGTTTTTGAACTTCATTTTCTTGTTTGACGAGTAGTTCCCGGGAATCCGTCAAAAACCTGAAATTTGGTACAAGTGAAATTTTCTTCTAAGGTCGACTAGAGGTTCACATCGGGGTTAAGAACACGAACACAATCCATTTCTGGACAATCTCTGAATTCAATTCTGCCAAATTCTGCCTAAACTCGGAATATTGGTAGAAGCAAAAAGTTTAATTTTAAGTTAACACAGCTACGGTATTGTTTTTGCGCGTTTTAAGCAGTTTATTAGGGAGAAACAGTAGCATGTTTCAGGGATCTGGCGAAGATCGGAAATCTACAAGATGCGATTGCCTCGACCAAGAAGTCCAATAAATATTACAATTTTTGGGATCCCATCGAAACCTTTGGTCTTATTTTTACGAGTAGGCTACTCCTTCAGCATGAAGAGGCGAAAGAGGCTTAAAAAGTATGGCTTTTTTGTCTGTCAAACTTATTATAGGGTCGTTGTTCGTTGTGAACCTGACAGCTTTTTGTGTCCATAATACTTCAAGGCGATATTTCAGTCTGTCTCATAGAAGAACGTAAAATTTGTAACGAAAAGAACGGCCGGTTCCGCGAAACAGCACGCCGAGCATAGATTAAGCTGCACAGAGAGGTGGATTCTGATGGAATCCCAAAGAGTATTCTGGACTATCGAGTTTTGTAGATTTGCACTCTTCACCAGATCCCGTAGGCATGTTACTTTATCCTTGATCAACTAACGGTCTAACCCAAATTAACTATTTTGTCTGACCGGAAAAAAAAGTTTAGATATGGATTCAGCATGTCACCTTCGCCTAAACGACTATTCCATTACCTTCAAAATATATTTTTGATTCTTCCGTTAATGTGACCTAAATGTAGGGCTACAGGGCTCATCTACGAGCCGGAACTGTACTTTGAACCCAGTGGATCCTCATATCAAGTTTGAACAAAACCTCTCTACTCCGTCGAGAGGGGTTGTCGACAAAACGTCCCCATTCGAAACGTAGCCTGGCGAAACGTCCCCATGACAAAACGTCCCCACGACAAAATGCCCCCGTGGCGAAACGTCCCCGATCGAAACGTCCGCTGGTGAAACGTCCCCGATACAGTTTTTTTTTTCATCGCTGAGGGATAGCTAGGCCTATGAGAGTACTGATTGCGTCATCAGTTTAGACAAATCAAATTCTTGGAATATAAACTTTTGAAAACCTCGATGGAACTACTTCAGCATTTAACCGATAGTCAAGAAACAAACCAAAGTGTTGATCCCGGCTATATCCATCTCTTGTCAATTTCCTTTTTATCTTTTATTTAATTGGTTTATTTGTATTAGTTTACGCTGCGATATAACTCGTTGATCTCGCTTTTGTTCGATATTCAATTTGGTGATTTTTATTATTAAAGGATCAAACCCGTTTAACCTAGATTTACTATGTCTCTCTACGTAACTAATCGTTCCACCCGCTTTCGTTTCCTCGCTTCCCATAACCTTTTTATCCAGCATCACGGCACTACGCTTATTTTTGCATTTTCCTCGTTTGACTCTCTTTGAGCCAAAGTGCGATTCCCCTTTCTGTGAGGAGCACGTTGGTGCTCCTCAGTCCTCAGATTGTGCATGTTGCTTCAAACGAACCTGATCAGTTCCAAGTCAATTGCAAGTCAAACAATACATTTATGAAGCAACCGGTCCTATGTCCGATCTTTCCTGCTTTAAGGAATGTTCCACATCTGCAATGCACACTCTGAAGTTGTTTTACCTCGACAATGCACCTGAAGATCGAGGCGAACTGAAAAATCTATACTTGGGGACGTTTTGTCTTGGGGTTTTGTCATGGTGACGTTTTGTCATGAGGACGTTTCGTCACGGGGACGTTTCGCCGGGGACGTTTCGCGAAGGGACGATTTGTCAAGGGGACATTTCGTCGGTAAGCAATCGAGAGTTTTTGTGCTGACAGATGGACAACTTTTACGAAGTCATAGGATTCTCGTCACTTACGTTTTGGAATCCCAAAAAGAGTAAGCTTCAATCTCATTAGCATTGAGAGAAGCCTTAAGGTACTAAGAAAGATGGCTAGTAATAGTAAATGCATCGCTTTCCAGTGCGAAATGCCCCTTTTGCATAATCGTTATTTTCTATATTTATTCCTCGGAGAAGATATTTCCCCACGACAAAACGTTCCCGTGGATAAACGTCCCAACCAAAACTTCTCCATGGCAAAACGTCCCCGGCGAAAATAGACCGATAACATTTTTTTATACATTGAATTGGTATCATTTTGCGACCTATCTAATTACTAGCGTTTTTGTTCGCTATTATTTGTTTAATACTTCTGTATTTACTGTTCTATACTTAATTAAGTGCTGTCTTTGTATTCGTTCTGTTGCTTGTTACAGGAAATGATTGTTATAGGATATATTCATGCCATAGCAGTACCATTCTTTGGAGTCCGGCAGAGTACAGTTAAGATCGAACGAGAACTTCATAATCCAACATTACGTTTTTGGGATCCCAAAACGTAAGTGAGGGATACCTATGACATCACAAAAGTTGTCCGTCTGTCCGTCTGTGAGCACGATAACTCTCGAAGGGAATGAGATATTTTGATGAAACTTGGTGAGATAATTCTTTGGGTCAAGAGTAAGGTCGAGTTCGTAGATGGGTTCTGTAGCCCTACATTTAGGGGTGGGGGAGGGGGTTTAAATTAAGGGGCAAACAAAATATTTTGAAACAGCTAATGTGATAGTCGATTATGGGGCAAGAAGACATGCTGAGCACGATGGTGAAAACCATTTTCTTGCCGAAAAAGTAGTTCTCCGAAAAAGTAAGTCGAAATCTGCAATTCGCCTACTGTTCGATCACAGGAAGAGATATTTTTAGCTTTCGTTTGTAGGCGTATAGACTTATTTTGTTTCTGGTTTTGAAGGATACGGCAGAAGTTGAGCTGTGCAACGAGTAAGATTGTCTTATTTACATAGAAGTTTTCTACGTATTACAATTGGGACATAAAGGGTGCCGTTTACGGAGAACAACCTTTGAATCATGCCTGTTTAAGCGATGCCGTAACTGTGGTGAAACATCTACACACCGCTTACTAGCGCTTCTTTCAGTTTGAGTAAGACAATGAGTAAGGCTTATTAGATTGTTAAGGCAAACTCTTTTAACAATAAAGCCAACGAATAGGCTCGCCTTTACGTCAAGGTTTTTCTAGCGAACGTTCCAAAACTATATTTAGCTCATCCACCCCAACAAGGGGCTTTGATCGCTCCAGCCGAGTACAATATTAACCCCCAGGGTATACCCAGCTTTACATACAGAAGCCGGCTTTTCATATCCTAAAGAAGTTTTTCAAACAAGGAAGTGTTTGTTTGTTTAAAAATGGAAGATCGAGAAGCAAAAAAGCGGCGACGTGAAGAGTGAGAGAAATAAACATGAGTAGGAGACTATAAGAAGATCAAATCCACTCACTGTCAGTGCGAAACCTGTGTAGTGAGCTTCTAGGGGAAACGGGCCAGAGATGTATAGTACATTCGAGGAAGAAACCGGATTATAATGCTCACAGGTAAACAGTGACTTCCTTTTGTTTAGATAGTTGACTTCCATGCTGTTTCTAGACAGTGTCCTAGAATTTTCTATTTCCAAGTCACCTGTGGATGGATGTGGCGTTTCTGGGAATTAAACATAGTAAATGTCACTTAGTAAATAATTTTACTTGGTCGTTAAAGATCGAAAAAAGGGAGTGATTTAATCAAAACTCCGGTCAAGCCTTTTGAGGTTAGTGGAAGAAAAACAAATCAAACTATTCATCTTACGGGTAGAAACTATATTAAACTCAAACGGAACATCTTCAGAATTTGTCAAAGTAAACTGAAGAGGCCTAGTATTCGGACCAGAGTCATTTCAAGGTTTAATGCAAATAGTTCCAGATTTCTGGGTGAATTGCAGTCTACCCGACTATAACAAACAAAACCAAAGGTTTCGATGGGATCCCAAAAATTCAATATTTGATCCAGACAATTGGATTTTGTCTTCGCCGGACTGCTTGAACATTTTTATTCTTAAAATTTAGAAACAGGTTAAGGCCAAATAGCCAATCATCTGAGAAAAAACAAGTTCAGATATGGATTCAGCACGCGGGTTTATCACCTATAAGTCATACCCAGGTCATACCTATTTTGACGAAACCGATCGAAACGACCCTGCCTTACAGTTGCCAGTTTTCCAGATTCGGCAAAATTCCGGAACTACTTGTCCGGCGAAAAAATAAAGCTCAACAACGTTCAGCGCATCTCTTACCCCTATATCCAACATCTAATAAACTTCAAATACAAATTTAACCTGTAACAAACTTTCCGGTTTCAGCCGTATTTCGGACGAACTATATGTCCGGCTAGAAAATGATTGTCATATACGGATTCAACATCTCTTCTTACCCGTCAATCGGACATCTTATCAACTACAAATACAACTTTTTCTTTTAACAAATTCCGGTCTTGGACGGATTCTGGGTGAACTACTTGTCTGCATAGAAAACAATTGTCACGTACGGATTCAGCATGTCTTCTTACCCCTAAACCGACCATTTAATCAACTTCAAATAAAACTTTTACTTTTAACATATTTTCCGGTTTTGACCGGATTCCGGACTAAGTAATTGTCTGGCGAGAAAATAAATTTCAGACATAGATTCAGCATGTCTTCTTATTCTACATCGACTATCTCATTGGCTTTAAAAAAAAAAATGTTCGTCCCTTAATTTGAAACCCCTCCCCCACCCCTAAATACGGGGCTACAGGGCTCATCTACGAACTTGACCTGTACTTTGACCCAACGGATCCTCATACCAAGTTGGGAGAAAATATCTCTACCACTTCGAGAGTTATCGTGCTGACAGGTGGACGGTCGGACAACTCTTGCGATGTCATGAGGGATACCTATGACATCGCAAAGTTGTCCGTCCGTCTGTGAGCACGATAACTCTCGAACGGAATGAGACATTTTGATGAAACTTCGGATGGGATTCTTTGGGTCAAAGGAAAGGTCGAGTTCGTAGATAGGCTCTGTAGCCCTTCATTAAGGTGTGTGGGGGGGGGGTCAAATTAAGGGGCAAACAAAATATTTTTACACAGCTAATGCTATAGTCGATTAAGGGGTAAAAAAAACATGCTGAACACGAATATGAAAACCATTTTCTCGCCGGACAAGTAGTTCACCTGGAATCCGTCCAAAACCGGAAAGTTTGTTAAAAGCAAAAGTTTTATTTGAAGTTGATTAGATGTTCGATTTAGGGGTAAGAAGGCATGCTGAACACTTATGTGGAAATCATTTTTGGGATCCCAAAACGTAAGTGGAGGGATACCTATGACATCGCAAAAGTTGTCCGTCCGTCCGTCTGTCCGTCTGTGAGCACGGTAACTCTCGAAGGGAATGAGATATTTTGATGAAACTTGGTGTGAGCATTCTTTGGGTCAAGAGTAAGGTCGAGTTCGTAGATGGGCCCTGTAGCCCTACATTTAGGGGTGGGGGAGGGGGTTCAAATTAAGGGACAAGCAATTTTTTTTAAAGAGCTAATGTGATAGTCGATTATGGGCTAAGAAGACACGCTGAACACGAATATGAAAACCATTTTCTCGCCGGACAAGTAGTTCGTCCGGAATCCGGCCAAAACCGGAAAGTTTGTTAAAAGTAAAAGTTTTATTTGAAGTTGATTAGATGTCCGATTTAGGGGTAAGACGAGATGCTGAATCCGTATATGACAATAATTTTTTTGCTTGACATATAGTTAGTCCGGAATCCGGTTGAAACCGGAAAATTTGTGATAAGTTAAATTTTTATTTGAAGTTGATTAGATGTTAGAAATAGGGGTAACTAGATACGCTGAATTCGTTTTTGAGCTTTAGTTTTTCATCGGAAAAGTAGTTCTGGAATTCCGCCAGAAACCGGAAAATTCGCAGAAGTAAGCCAGGATCGTTTCAATCGACTTATAGGGGTAAAGACACAAGCTGAATCCATATCGGAACTTGGTTTTCTTAATGATTAGCTGTTTGACCTTAATCTGTTTCTAAATTTTAAGAGTATAAATGTTCATGGAGTCTGGCGAAGACCGGATCTGACAAAGACAAAACCTAATTGTCTGGATCAAATATCGAAGTTTTGGGATCCCATCGGAACCTTTGGTCTTGTTTACTCAGACAAGTAGTTCGACCAAATCCGGCCAAAACCGGATAATTTGTTGAAATTAAGCAAAAGTTTTATTTGTAGTTAATTAGATGTCCGCTTCAGCTGTAATAAGAGATGCTGAATCAATATATGGCACTCATTTTTTACCCGGACATATAGTTCGCCCGGAATCCGGCTAAGCACGGACAAATTTTTATAAGTTGACGCTTTATTTGAAGTTGATTAGATGTCCGATATAGGGGTAAGGAGATACCCTGAATTCGTTTTTGAGCCTTATTTTTTTGCCGGATAAGTAGTTCCGAATTTTGGCCGGAGCCTGAAGTTTGGCAGAAGTAAAGGCAGGAAGTTTTGATCAGTTTCGTCCAATTAGATCTGATTTATAGGGGGTAAGCACACATGCTGAATCCATATCTGAATATTTGGCCTTGATCTGTTTATAAATTTTAATAGTCAAATTTCAAGTAGTCTGTATTAAGTTTTTCGAATTCTAATATTAAATTTGTGGGATCGTATCGAAACCTTGGTCTTATTCCTGCTTCGTTTTCCAATCAGTTCTTAAAATCCGGATAAATTCCAGTCCATTTTTCAGCTTCTGCTCTCTTTACTCTAGCTTTGAACTAATGTTGATACCCGTTTACTCATCTTCTGTCTTCGCCGTTGCTTATAGCAGAAAAAATAGTGCAGGATGCTGGCAGGAGGCGTACTCCGCGCACTGTCCCGCTTTGGAGCGCGTTCATAGAACCAACCAGCTTTCACCTCTACTTTTCCTCACCGGCGAGTTCACAACGATTTAGCTATTTGTAGAGGTAACGAAACGTGAGTGGCGCGAAGCTACTAGCCTCCGCTCATTCGTAGCGGACATGGCATGGGGAAATATTCGGCTCCGCATAGTCATATTACATAGATAGGGAGACGGAGGTTTTGTCAGATTATTTGTTCTTGGCGACAGCTTTACCCGACGAAGCGCGCAGAATTGTAAACAATTTCGTATCTTATAATCACTAATATGCCAAAGCTGATTATTCAGAGATGAATTTGACTGCTCATGGAGGGAGTTTACAAATCTCAACATATCGTTGACATCTCGACAAGCGACAACCAAGGGGTTTGAGGCTCTGCAATTAACAACTGAATGAATGTACATGAAGTTCTGTTACAATTTGTCATACTTTGGTGGAAAGAAAAGAAGGGGTTAAAGCTGATTTTAAGCACAAAAAGCGTATGTGGATACCCAGGTTCTTATTGTGCCACAGGCCGGTGCACTGCAAATCTTGTTTTATTTTCGAAAGCGAACCTTATGGTGAAGATTTGAACCAGGCAGGACCCCTAAATAACGATAATATGGAATTTTTTTCAACTTCAGTCGTCAAAAGAGTTCAAGTTACCTACCGGTTTCCTATTTTTTTTCTCAGTTCTGTCCCATTGGTACAAACCTGAATTGGCAAACGATCTACCATTACAAGAAGCTATTCAGGAGGGAGAAGAAGTTATCGTACTTTGACCTACATGAACAAGAAGAAGCTATTCAGGAGGGAGAAGAAGTTATCGTACTTTGGCCTACATGAACAAGAAGATGCCAAACAACTATGTGAAGAAAAACTTCCACGCCATTGGGAAACAAATCTGCGTTAGGCTACTCTCAGCAAAGCTTACTACTGGTAAGTGTTCCTTCAGTTTTCCTGATCAATATGACTCCTGATCAACGTATATATCGTTCGTATCAAACTCAGCTGACTCTCCGTTTCATCAGGGACCCATAAATTTCCTGTAATGACTCGCCATCCAGGGGGCCTGTCAATAAGACATTTCTGATGCGCTCCTGACCGAACGTCTGAGAGTTCGAGAAACACCCACGGGGATAGAATACGCGAATATCCAGATAGACAAAATTTGGGATTGGCTGCTGGCGCCTTGAGGGAGGAGTCTCTTTGGCGCGCATGTACAATGAGGCAAACAAGAATGCCGATCGACTCAAGCGGGGATTTTTGGAAGATGGATTGGTTCGGTCATCATATCAATATAGAAGCATAGGAAATGACAGGCCCCCTGTAAGGAAATTTATGGGTCCCTGGTTTCATGCAGTTAAATCGTTAATCAAAGTTTTATGCTAGTGATCTTTCGGCCCTTCTTGGCAAGGGTCCTCTTCAGGCAAAATATAGTAAAAGAATCCTTAATCAACAAAATATCTTTCGGATAAAACTCAGCTGACTATCCGTTCCATGCAGTCAATTACTGGACTGCGTTAAACGGACACGTCAGCTAATTTTATTTGAGCAATGTTTCGACCCTGCTTGGCAAAGGTCCTCTTCAGGCTCAAGATAGAAAAGTGAACTGGTGATTCACAGTCAGCTTGTGCTAAAGGAATATTTGGTTGTTGTTCGTGTTACGATATTGGTTTTAAGCAGACACGGCATATTTTGAGGCCCTCTTTAAAATGCTGAAAAATACATACATCGATACTGTGTTAGCAGTGTTGGGTGTTTGACGGAATCGTTTGTTACATGACGGCGGGAATCTGACAAGGGACTTCTCAAAAGAGCCGGTCTTATTAATTGGGGTCGTAAAAGGGGTTTCCATTCTATTGGGGGTCGTAAAAGGGGGCTGGCAAAGGAGTTGACTGATGGGTGGAAATGGAGTATTACAAAGCAAGATGATTGATTGTTGTGAACATAGCTCGAATTTTCTTTATGTAAAATCAACGATAGCCCACATTATTCACAAATAAGAGAAACAGAAATGACCTTTACGCGCGATTAACCAAGACACGTTACCCTCTCATAATTCAATCAGTAAACCTAGGTACTTATTTTCTTCTTATTTCAGATATCTACTAATATGACCGAATGATGATGCACCATGCTGAAAGAAAAAATCAATTCCTTCACCATGTTCATGGAAGCCAATATTCCTAGGGTCGCAAAGTGCGACGCCTCTCAAGCTGGCATATCCATCGTCGATCCCAAGAGAGGGCAATGCACGGCAAAATTTGGTCAACATGGAATTAATTAAACCAACAGCCAAGGTCCGGAACTCTGAAAGTCTTCTCGCACAGTAAGCGTCGCTTGATTTACTTTATGCTCTAGTTTATGCTAACCTTCAACTAATCCCTGATAGCGTTGGGAATGTTGTCGGTCCAGGTGGTTCCCAAAATCACCACGATCTTTTTGCCCACCGTCACAATTTCCACGCTCAGAATGCCCACGATCAAAATTCCCACCGTTCAAAATGCCCACGACTCCAAATGCCCACAACTCAAAATAATGCCCACGGCTCAAAATACCCACGACTCAGGTCGAACACAAGAAATAGGAATCGTCCGAAATGCCGACGGCCCAAAATGCCGACAGTTCAAAATGGTCACATGCTAATATCGTCTTAGTTCCAAATGCCGAAGCTGGAATTGTCCACAGGGGAGGGCAAAATCGTCCTTGGACAAAGGACGACGAGATTAGAAGGGATATGATTCACCACGGAAAAGGTTTCGAATCAGACTGCTCCAGATCGGGTTCGGTGCTGGAGCCGATTTCAGACGAGGACGGTCCGAAAAGATCAGCAAATTAAACCTCTTAAAGAAAACTTCCAAGGGGGTTTCTTGTCAGTCAGAGGTTTCCACAGTAACACAGCGCTTTTGCGGCACCTAACCACGAGGCAATACACATGTTTTTTTGTTTTTTTTTTTAATATTTTACCAGTATTATATTGTAATTGAGATTAGACCAGTTCAACATACGATCATCGTGATTCTGATACTCGGTCTAGTCCTCCCATTGCCCAATCACGCCTAATTATGGACGACAAACCTCAAATTATCCAGTCGTGGGCATTTTGGGCCGTGGGCATTTTTAGTTGTTGATATTTTTGGTGGGCATTTTGAGTCGTGGGCATTGTGATTGTGGGCATTTTGAGTGTTAGCCGTTGGTCCCGCTAACACGTAGGGCAAGCTACAGTTTTGTCTACTCAGTTTCGTTCTGGTTCATCCAATTGCGCATCACAAAGACTCCCCTCTCGCGACCCCCAACAGACCAACTCCCGACTTTGTGTGACCGGAACCGACCCTTACCTCAAGCGGTAGGCATTGCTTACTTTCCCTTTCAAGCCTTATGTAAATCGGACTGAAATCTCGGAAGTTAGCATGCTACTATCTTCTTAATGACGGAAGGTCAAACCAGAGAGACATTTCCAACTGGATATGATCTCACCGCAACTGTAGTCTGCTTCCTTAAAAATCCGAGCACCAGCCGACACTATTCACAGATAAGAACAAGAGCTAATAGCTCGTATGGCACTTGTTATGAGTAAAGTCCATGCTCACCTGTAACAAGGGGGAGAGATTGTATCAAACCAAATTATCCGCAGTGACATAAATGTTTTGCATGCGGCAAGAGGTTCAGGAATATTCTTGAAAGCGGACTTGAAACAATCTCCCCGTAACAGCCTAGCCATCCTACTTTTCCTCTTGTGTCTTTGTATCACAGAAATGACTAACACTTGGTTTGAATAATAGCTCGGTACAATTTACAACTGTAGCAGTTGTAATAAAAAAGAGGGTATATTTTCATTGGTTATTTCTCTTCCAGGTGAACTCCAACGAACAATTCAGACAAAATAGCAACCGACGACGGAGAGTCCGAAGTCCTCATACACTACCGTGAAAGGTGAGCATAGACAGTTTGTGAACTTTGAGAACATGAATTCCCGGCAGTTCGAGTTCGGTGCAAACATGGTCATTTCCGGGGCTAGTCAAAATTAGGGCGTCCTGAAAAGGCTAAAGGACCGAGCGGCAGTTATTTGCTCAAAATGAATTCAGCTTTCAGCCCATTGTTTTTATCCGCACGCAAAAGATCTATTTTCGATCACTTTAGACTGTGCACAATACGGATCGATAATCAACAGAATATAATCCATTTCATTATCTACTCGAGATAAACTGCAAAACATCCCTAGAAACGAAAGCAGATTGCAGATTTTTACTCATCAACGTGCGGATCTATTTTACCTTATCTGTCGCAAGTGCTGACAATGTGACGGTGGAAGATAGTCACCAATTAATCGGCTTGATAACCAGCCATTTCTAACAAGACCAAAGGTTCCGATGGGATCCCAAAAATTCAATATTTGATCCAGACAATTAGGTTTTGTCTTCGCCAGACTCCTTGAACATTTTCTTAAAATTTAGAAACAGATTAAGGCCAAATTGCTAATCGTCTAAGAAAACGAAGTTCAGATAGAAATTCAGCATGTGTGTTTATCACTAAAAGCCGATCGAGACGATCCTGCCTTACTTCTGCGAATTTTCCGGTTTCAGTGAAATTCGGAACTAATTGTCCGGCGAAAAAATAAAGCTAAAAAAAACGAATTCAGCGTATCTCCTTACCCCTATATCCAGCGTCTAATCAACTTCAAATACAAATTTAACTTATAACAAATTATCCGGTTTCAGCCGGATTCCGGACGAGCTATGTCCGGTTAAAAAATGATTGTCATATACGGATGCAGTATCTCTTCTTACCCCTAAAACGGATCAACTACAAATCAACTACACATACGACTTTTGCTTTTAACAAATTTCCCGGTTTGAGCCGGATTCCGGGCGAAGTACTTGTCCGGGTAGAAAATGATTGCTGCATATGCGTTCAGCATGTCTTCTTACCCTCAAGTCGAACATCCTAAGTCGAACATCTAATCAACTTCTAAATAAAACTTTTACTTACTGGTCCGAAGAGAAAATAGTTTTCATATTCGTGTTCAGCATGTCTTCTTACCCCATAATAATAGACTATCTCATTAGCTGTTTACAAATATTTTGGGGACAGCCCGCAACCACCTACTCTTTTCCCATATACCAACCCCTTCGACCTTTGATTACACTAGCCCTGTCCGAGATTCACAGATTACGCACTCTGCGCGTAGACGACACGCAGAGCTATACTAGTGTGAAGAATAGAGTATGGTCGACACATTTTGTGTCCGGTTTTGCTGGATTCCGGATGAACTACTTCTCGGTGAAAGAATATCTTTCATATTCGAATTCAGCATGTCTCCTTACCCCTAAATCGACTATCTCAATAGCTTTCAAAAAATATTTGTTGTGCCCCTTAACTGAAACCCCTCCCCCACCCTCAAATATAGGGTTAAAGAGCCCATCTTCGAACTTACCTGTACTTTGACCCAAAGGATCCTCCCACCTAGTTTCATCAAAATATTTTATTCTCTTCGAGAGTTATCGTGCTTACAGACAGACGGACAACTTTTGCGATGTCATAGGTATCCCTCCACTTACGTTTTGGGATCCCTAAAAGCGGAGTAAGTGTGAGCAAATTAATGAAAACACATACAAATATACACAATTTTCAATCTTCGACTGAAAGCCATCTGCCGAGCAATCGTCTTGTATCATCCGGCACGGCTGGTTTAAGAAGCCCTTCAAACAAGACCAGTTGCATACAGAGCCATCTGCCGAGCAATCGTCGTACATCATCAGGCAAGTCTGGTATAAGAAGCCCCTCAAACAAGACCAGTTGTAAAGTATAGAATATCTGAGTGCCTGAACTAGGCATCAGTTTTGTCCTCAATGAATAAGCAGGTTCTGACATGAAGTAATGTAAGTGTTAGTTATACCAGTTGCTGTCAACGGCTAGGAGCTGATACTGCAACTGGATCTTCATAAACACTTAAAACTCTAGCGAAAGAAGCATGCCTTGGCTGAGGGATCCTGCACTAGAGTGTCGTTTGTTACGGCTAAATATTTTTTTTTTCTAGGGTCCTCCTTCAAGATGCCTCGTAGCCTTATTAGTTTAATGGCTTGCGTCAAATTTTGAAGAAAGAAAGCCGAGAATAGTTCGAAGAAAGACTTCAATTTCGAAGAAAGATTTCAGCTACTTTGTCAGATTGTCATATTCCTGATTGTTTTGCGTAATACACTGTGCTTGTTTTATTTTTATCTTCCGCGTAGTTTTCGTCGCATCTGTTCCCATCGCAAAGTTGCTGTTTTCACAAAGCCTGGTTTGAATAAATTACTATTGGATTAGCTAATGCGGTCTTTTTCCTCTTGGTTGTTTGCTTTAGCTGTTTCCATTTTATTGTTTTTCTTTTACTTCTAAATATTACCATTTGCTCGGTATTTTGCAACATCCACTGTCTTTTTATTCTCGTAGTGGAATTTGCTTTTATCTTTGTTCCTTGCGTACGTCTTAAAGACTAATAAAATTAAACTTGAGACGTTAGTCTTCATTATAATCAAGCATTGAAATGCAGATTCCCGTCACGACGCGTTCCCGCTTTTACACGACCAATAATAATTTTGCGAAGCAGGCTTCCAAACATTCATTATTTGGAAAAAAATAAATGACGGAAGCGCCATCAAGCTACTGTCAAGCGTTACAAGACTGTTACGCCAGATGTCGACGACCTAGAATGGTTACAAATGTACCCCAATAGATGGCACGGCAATAAAAATGTTCTGTCTATTGGACGTCTGTTCTATGTCCGTAAAACGGCTGTCACAACAGGTCGAAATTCGACTCTATTCAGGAACGGCCGTTCGTAGAACGTAGGTTTAATGGACGTAAAACGGCCCTTCGTTTATTACACCCTGTCAAGTGTCTTACATTCTACGACCGTATAACGGCCATTATAAGGGTCGAATAACGTACGTTCCATTTTTGTTAGGGAGGACCCCTCTTATAATATAATATATCTAGCTCCCATTACAGAATTATAAGCTTCTAAAATCCCCACCTTTCTCCATTGTTTCGTTTTGTGCCTACGAAATTTTAGCGCTTTTTTGGCCTTGCCGAGTTTTGCCCGTCACACAACGAAACGTCTGCTGACAACTCTTTCACACATAAGGATCTGAGAAGCTTTTGTTTATTACTTCTTTTATTTGCTTAGTTTTCACACTTTTGAACCACGGCGCGAAAAGTTTTCAAATGTTTTGCGCCCAGCCGCCGCGTCGGAGAGCAGGAAGGCTGGACATAGTCGACAGGCGCTAACAAGGAAATCGCTAATTTCAGATGGAAAGTAATGGTATTTTCGAAAATGTATTTTTCTGATCCATTTCACAGGGAAAATATTATTTCTAGTAAGAGTTGTGCTTTAAGGTAACTACGGAAACAAAATCCCTCTTATCCTGTCATCCCAAGTGCTCGTGCAAATAGGTTCAACCCGGAAGGCCCTTCCAACTTGTCGAGCATTCCTTGGAGATTTCTAGTTTTAAATCTTCATTTTAAGACTTGGAATCATAAATTCAAAGCGTTCTTATGTTTGACGACGATGCTCTAAACCCGAGTCTAAACCCTCTTTATTATTTCTGCTTAAAAGGTTTTTTTATCTTCTCGGAAAGTATATGAAGAGCAAAATCAAACTGTGCAGAAAAATATCCGTCTCCTCCTTCTCACAGCACATCCCTTTCGGATTTTCATGATAATGGTAAGCTCTAATTTTGCTGGGGGTTTCCCCTTTGTCTGTCTTTTGCCTCCCAGTCACAACTGTCAATCATCCTACCTGTTTCTCTGACCCCAACCATTTGACATTTGTTCATAATGGTATAATTGACCCTCTGACACCCTTCTAGGTTCAGGAATCTGGGGGCTCCAACTATACCCACATGCTATACCCGTAAGGAGACATGCTGAATCCGAATATGAAAGTTATTTTCTCGCCAGACAAGTAGTTCACCCGGAATCATGGAAAAACCGGACACAAAATTGTCGACCAATTTTCGGCTACCCCTTTTCTTCACACTAGTATAGCTCTGCGCGTGGATGACGCGCAGAGCGCGTAATCTGGTCGGAGAGAGCTAGTGTAATCGAAGGTCGAAGGGGTTGGTATATGTTGTTCAAGCATAGTAGGGGTTGATATATGTTGTTCAAGCTTAGTATGAGGATTCATTGGCAAAGTACAGGTCAAGTTCGTAGATGGGTCCTTTAGTCCTATATTTAGAGACAGAGGAGGGTTTCAAATTTACGGTAAAAATATTTATGTTTTATGAGCTAATAAGATATTAATTGAAGGGGTAAGGAGGTCCGCTGAATCCATATCTGAACTTAGTTTTCTTGCTGGACAAATGATTCATCACGAATTCGGCCGAAACTGGAAATTTGATTGAAGCTCAAGGTTGTTTCTGAAGTCGATCAGAGATTCGGTATCGGGGCAAGGAGACATGCTGAATACATTTTTAAACTTTATTTTAACAGTAAAAATCTTAAAGGAATCTGACGAAGATTGAATGGCCAAAACAAGACCCAACTGTTAGGATCAAATATTTTTGGGATCCCATCGAACCTTTGGTCTTGTTCTTCCGGATTCCAGACACCCGTTTCATCGAGATGCGTGAAGCCAGGCAAAACACGTGTGGATGTCCGTGTGTTAAGCATTGTTCAAATAGGTGCGAAAAGTTGCGTAGCGCTATCCGTGATGTTTACGTCCTACTACACACCCTTGTTCAAACTGAAAGTAAAATGTTCTTGTCCATATGACGTTCAGTGTTGCCACAGTGATACATTTTTTCGAGCTTCTAAGGATCAGAAGACGTGTTCTTGATACTACTTGAATTGCACAAGTCAATTTGACGACCATTATACTGTAAAAAACTACTAAATTAGTGTATGGACAGCCGTGTTCCTCGAACTAACAGTTATCAGTCGTAACAGAACAAAACGTGTTCTTGCGAAGAAAAGTTGTTTCTTCAACTTCCAAGAAAGTAGAACTTTTGTGCTCCCCGTGGCAACTCTGACGAAGCTCCTCTTTCCTCGTCCCGCTGGCGGAGCCCAACCAAGTGATCTGATTGGCTCTGCATAAGACAAAATAGAACCAGGGCTTAGTACCGCATTACACCTGTTTGAACAATGCATTAGATACCCCAGGATACCTGGAAGGCACCATAGAGGCAACATAGTCGGACGACACAGTAAACATGCAAACGTAGGAAATCTTCTGCACTGTCAGAAGTTTCATAACAGACAACACAAGGGGGCGCGGTTTCAACAGACAATGCGTAACAGATAACACTTGGGATGTTATCTGTTGTGTTGGAAAACGTTGTACATAATATGTTATGCACAAGAAGCATTGCCAGGAAGAGCAAAAAAAAAAACAACCAAAAAAGCATCTATTGACTTTTTTTTCGTCGTCATGATGTCGCAAAATCCAGCAGATGCTTTTTGGCGATTTTTTTGGCTCTTCCTGATGGCAACGCTTGTTATGCATAACATTTTTCAAACACAACAGACAACGTCCGAAGTTTTGTCCCTTACGCATTGTCTGTTAAAACCGCGCATCCTTCTGTTGTCTGTTATGAAACTTCTAGCAGTGTAGCTATCATCATTATCATGGAAATCCAGAAGCGTTGGATTGACTGTGCGGATGCTCCAGACACTTTTACCTTACCTTACCTTGGACCTTAGATCCTCCTGAGCCATCACTGGCGCAACTTGACTTAATTTGACTCATTCTCCTGCCGGGCGTCACAACGATATTTTTAAACCATTGGAGTAATACGTGACCTCAAGGCCGTATCCAGGGGGTTCGATCCCCCCCCCCCGAAACCCAAAAAATTAATCGTTTTTTGAAGGCTTTAAAATCTGATCTATGTATTTTTTGTACTTTTTGGTCCGACCCGCAGGCAACCCCCCCCCCCCCGAAATAAATTCCTGGATACGGGCCTGCGTGACCTAATCTGATTTCTCGTTTTCTAGTGAAAGACATATTGTACTTAAAAATGCATATAGCTTCTATAATTACAACTCGTCGCAAAACTATGGTACGCTGCGATAATTACATGCGATGAGAAAATCTGAATGAATAAATAGAAAAATGAATATGTACACTTTTCCTGAATCGATAATGTAAGAAGCGGGGAGGGATGATACTGCACTCTACTGCATGGTTAGCAACTGATAAAAGCCCACGGACAGCAGAAGCGACCGGACTTTCGATACGGAAGCAGGGCATTCGAACGAAAAGCATCACACTTAATCCTGGAAACAAACCGGAAATTTCCGTTGCAGTCTCTCCGTATCGGCTGGTAGACCTGGAATCCGATGTTTTAGAAGATTGGGCCGCTATGGTTAGATAAAAGTTTGACAAAGCCTCAGATTCGGGAATTTTTCGCCGGCATTGTCCGAGATTTGGTCTAACTCGGGAATTTTTTAGCCGGGACTGCCAGGAAGTATCACATACTGAAAAAGATTTCGGATGTATGCAGTAAACCAGAGAAGAGCAGTTACTTTGCTAAGGGGTGATTCTCGAGTCAAGAACCCGATCCGACGCTTTTATGATAGTTCTCTATTAAAGAATCTTCTCCTTAGCCCCGTAACTCGCCAAATTTTACTCCGCTATTACCAAAAAGCGGGTTATAAATAAATAAATAAAATAAAAAAAATCCAGTTCAATGCTTCCAAGCGGACTAGTGTCTGAAAGTCCCCCATTGTGTTGTTATCTTCACTTGTGACAGATATAGTAAAAATGGATCCACAAGTTGATGAGTAGATAATCTGCAATCTGCTTCGGGGTAGGGTAGAAAGTGAAAGCTAGAATATTTTACTATCTCTCTGTCACAAGTGTTGATGATGATAAAATGGAAGATTTTCTGAAAGCGCCTGAACTGGGATATAAGGCGAATTTCGGTGCCGATACAACCTAATTTCACCTTGCTAGTTTCACCGTTGCCACTATAGCATGAAGAGACAGCACGCAATCCAAGGAAAACGGATCTGAATGAATCTTGGCAGTACTAAGGAAGCCAGGCGTTGTTTTTTTCTGTGGTCATTTTTGCGGTAAGAGTTTGAAAACTTTAAGATCCCATTTCTGATGAAGCACTGTTCCAAGACTGTGGTTAAACAATAAAAAAAAAGGGTAGGAAAAGCATTTCCAACAACTGACGGGTTCAGAATAGTTACCAAACGCCAAGCGTCTCGAAAAGGTCGGAAACCCTACACCGTCAACGTTAAATTCGCCTTATTCCCGTTTAGCAATCGAAGCAGACTGTCTCGTTATCAGCACTTGTGAGAGAGAGATACTTACGAGGTTTATGATACCCCAAAGACAATGCAAAACTTCTGTTGCTTGGGGAGCAATTTGTAGATTTTCTTCTCATCTATTTCACCATATCTGTCACAAGTCTAAATAGTGAGAAAATGGAGGACTTTCAGAATATGGCGAATTATTTCTGTTTAACTCTTTTAGGCGATGGCGTGGATATGTCCGTTTTTGTCGGGTAGGCTGTAATCTCGATTAAGTCTTAATGATTATAGTTATGATGCAGCCCAAATGAAGAAGTAGAGTAGAACATCAACATTTTTTAGTAATATTCAGCACGGTCTGTTCGTATTTTACTGAACTGAAGGGCATGGCAGCTACCAATGCGTTTCCGGCTCAACTCACCACTCTTGCACTCCTGTTTCTATCTGTTCATACCACAGTTTGGTCCCACATGTTCATTATACACTGGCAGTAGCCTATTAGATTCCGGATTCACTCGGGTCCTTCCAGTTCTCTTCTTCCAGCACTCTCCAAATCACAAACGTTTCATTTTCCACCATTTTGAGCTCCAAAAACTGTCAAATTATCCAGACGAATGGTAATTCTAGAAATGTTTTATTTAGAAACGGCGCTCAGCTGTTGGCTAGCCCCATTTCCAGGATTTGTTCCGTTTCCCTTGTCTGGGGACTTGACGTTGCTGAAGGCAGAGTTGTTATTAATGGCGTTGGGAGCTGGAGGCTTGGCTGCATCGTTTGGAAGGGTCAATGGCGCCATTAGGCTCAGGGTCGTTGGGACGCCATTAGGGTTAAGGGCCACGCCCAGATCTAGAAGGAAGCAAACATCATTAAAGGGCGAAAGAGATCAGTACAGTTTGGGAACTCTCTAAACATCCACTTTGAGAAGAAAATTCAGGGACTTTAGACGGCACTGGCTTCCAGATTCTCAAATCTCGAACGCTCGATCCCTTATCAGGATTCAGGACAAGACATTTTGCTCAGAAATGTACAACGTAATAGGAAAGACCTGATGCGATTCTGGGTAGGAAACAAGTTGTTTGAAAATGATAACTTAGTCTTGGAAAATAGACAACTGTATATACATGTTGCGTTTTTTTGGATGTAGTTCCGGTGTAAGTTTCACTGTAGTTTGATTTTAACTTTGTTTTAGTTATGAGAGTATGAAAATGTATACCATTTTCACTTTCATGAGTAAAACAAAGTACGTCAAACTACATTGAAACTACACCCAAAAATCGCAACTATAGAGAGAATCGCAACCCAATCTTTCCAGTAAATTAGTTTTTAAAGCATGTGAAGAAATTTTAAGAAGTTTTTTGGAGTAGATTTTTCTTAAAAAAAAAAAACGTAGATATTATTGGTTGTGGTTGAGTAGTTAGTAAACTTTGATGCTAGAAATATATTTTATGATTATAATATGGAGGTTGGATTGAATGTTGCGGGGATGATTTTGGATGGAATGGTTTTGTAGTTATATTTTGTCGGAAAGATATATTTTTCGTTTTTTTTTTTTTTTTTTTTTTTTTTAGAAACAGTTTGGTTCAGAAAAAAAATTTGTATGTGTCATTGTGAAGGTTTAAAGGACATAAACAAGAAATAATATTAAAAAAAAAGTATTAGGGGGGAAGAATAGTAAATGTAATTTGGGTTTTTATTCTCAAAAGTTAAGTGACGTAAATAGTTTAAAAGTGGGGAAAAATAGATCAAAATTAACGTCACTGAGGGATGGAGGAGTAGCCACAAAAAGTACGAAACATTATTTTATCTTGTTTTTGTTTAAATAATATAAAAATAAGTTAAATTAGAAAAGATGCTACGGGTTAAATAAATGTTGTATAAAAAAAAAAAAAAAAAAAAAAAAAAAAGAGAGAGCGTATTCCACCCCTCTAACAATAGTAACCATTAGTTACTATTTTCGTTCCAACCTCGTCAAAAGTTACTACGCTGACCGCGGCACACAAACCTTTTGCTTTTGCAAACCATTTGCTCAAAAGTCGAATTCTCGGAAGCTGCCCGGAAACTGCAACGGTCGTAACGAGAATTTTTCTTACTCTCAATATCGACTCAGGGTACATTCTTGATATGTCAGCTAGCGCCCCGAGTCAAGTTTGAGTCAAGTTTTCTGTTCCTTTAAAGTTTGTGCTAAAGAGTGTAGGTAATTTCGGAACAGAATATCGCTTATTGGATAGTGCTAAACGGATGGGTCAGCTGGGGATTATTCAAGCGATACTTCGGCCCTTCTTGGCAAGGGTCCTCTTCAGGCCGTATTTAAAATAAGGAGCCTGCAATCAGAGACCTAAATCTCAGCTGACTTTTCAGTTCAGCGTAATCAAAGATGGTTCGAAGTCGGCTTGGACCTGAACACAGGGTTGCCACACTGTCAGAAGTTTCATAACAGATAGCGCATAACACTTTCAAGAATAACACCTTTTCAATTAGAAATAAAGTGTATGACCAATTAAGTTTACACTTTTTCGTGCTTTTTCGTTCGTGCCTAGATCTCCAACAACACCTTCAATTGGTAAAAATACTAACGGGAACGAAATAAACATAAACAGATAACGTCCCAAAGTGTTATCTGTTGAAACTGGGCATCCCAAAGTGTTATCTGTTGAAACCGGGCATCCTTCTGTTGTCGTTATGTAACTTCTGACAGTGTAGTATTTTTACCGATTGAAGGTGTTGTTGGAGATCTAGGTACGAAATAGTGTAAACTTAACTGGTCATAACACTTTATTTCTAAGTGAAAAGGTGTTATTCTTGAAAGTGTTATGCGCAATCTGTTACGAAACTTCTGACAGTGCACATCCACAAATTTTAGGGAGTGACTTTTGGCCCAAAATAGAGACTGGGAGTGGAATTTTATTTCCATGAAAAAAACATGAACTGGTCACTTCATTTTCATTTTTTTTTTTTTTAATTAACTTTATTTCCATGAAAAAACGTGAAATAGCCACTTCTGGTCGGAATCCCTGCTGTAAAAATGACACACGGACATTTTCTGAAAAAGAGGGATTTTTATGTCCTACGTAGGATAAGAGTGACTAAACAAAACAGAGTGACAATTCACACTATCAAGCGACATGTGGCAACCCTGCCTGAACACCATTCACGCCTCGAGACATACAAACCATGGACCAACAGGAAGTTTAACACATGATAAAAATTACAAACGAAAAATCACTAGGAAACCTTTCACAGGGCATAAAAATTAAAAAAGAAGGTGTAACCAAGAGACATTTCAAAAACTATTTGATGTCAGAGAACTATCTACCAGCACCGTGCAAACATAAAAAAATCGCATTCTCTGGTGGGGCTCTCAACTCCTTCTGAAATTACTACTTCACTTTATTTTCAGGTATTAGGACACTGTAATGACGTATTTGGAGTGTTCATATTCGGACACTCTTGAAATTTGTCACTGAAGATTTTCGGGCCGGACATTTTCGGAAAATGAAGTAGATATTCAGACTCGTTTTCTAGATTATTTGTTTAAAGTGTTCTATCTAGCTGGCGCTGCGACCATATCAGGGGACAAAGACCTCCAAAACTGATCCCTAGTTCTTCCGTCTTCCGTGGCAGGCTGGATTTACTCAAAGGTGCCCCCCCCCCAAACCAAAAAAAAACGCCTATTCGTCTCATCCATGCAAAATATCAAAACTACAGTCAAGAATCTGTTACAGATCCAGACCACGCCAGTGATGATAGTCCCCTGATGATACCCTTGAAACTCCAAAGTAATTATTTAAAGTAGGCCTACCGACATTTTAAACGATATTACGACGAGCTTAATGCTATTAGTCAAGACCGGCAACAAAATTTCAAGAAGAGACTGCGACTGTTCGTACGAGCTTAAAGCTATTAATACAAATTGGCAACAAAATTTCATGGCGAGACTGCAAATCTGATTGGTTCTATGGACGCGCTCTAGAGCGGGTCAGCGCGCGGAGTACGCCTCCTGCCAGCCCCCTGCACCTGCACTATTGTTTCTGTGATGAGCAACGGCGAAGGCGGAAGATGAGTAAACGGGTATCAATATCAGCTCAAAGCTAGAGTAGCACCTCTAGGTCCGTCAGTTTTGTCGGGGTATTCATAGTCGCTGCATGGGACTTAAGACAAAAGTTCTATCAGATTATTTGTTCTTGGTCATAGTCCTATAGTTTTTGTGTTGCTGTCGTCTCATCTAGTTTTGTGTGTTTCGGATCCAGCAGCTATCGAGGGGTTACCCACTCCCCGGCATCCAGCAACTATCTGCCGAGGGGTTGCCCACTCTCCCGGTGCCCCGGTTGCCACGTCGTATAGCATTTGAAATAAGCATGTTTAGAAGCGAATTTATAACCGGCACAAATTGTCTGTGCTCCTGCACGAATTGCCCCATGCACTGCTGAATTCGGTCGGAGCCGGCCGGCCCCGAGAAGGGGGCCGGGGAGTCGGTAGCCCCTCAATAGTTGCTGGATGCCGGGGAGTGGGTAACCCCTCGATAGCTGCTGGATCCGAAACACACAAAATTAGATGAGACGACAGCAACACAAAAACTATAGGACTATGACGAAGAACAAGTAATCTGATAGAACTTTTGTCTTAAGTCCCATGCAGTGACTATGAATACCCCGACAAAACTGACGGACCCAGAGGTGCTACTCTAGCTCTGAGCTGATGTTGATACCCGTTTACTCATCTTCCGTCTTCGCCGTTGCTCATCGCAGAAACAATAGTGCAGGTGCAGTGCGTACTCCGCGCGCTGACCCGCTCTGGAGCGCGTCCATAGAACCAATCGGCTTTGACTTCTACTTTTCCTCACCAGCGGCTTCCCAGCGATTTAGCTATTTGTAGAGGTAACGAAACGTGATGTGGCGCGAAGCTACTAACCTCCGCTCGTTCGTAGAGGACATGGTATGGGGAAATACTTGACTCCGTTATTACAGATTATTACAGAGAGATATATATTACAGAGATAAGGAGACGGAGATTCTGTCAGATTATTTGTTCTTGCTATGACGGTAAAAAAAACTACACAAATAGTATTTTTGTGCAGCTACCCCGGACGACACCCGAGGCTATATTTTAGAAGGGAATATTTTAGAACCTCCACATATACCACCGGCTCTTTTGAGGAATACACCGTGGTCTTTGAAACACTACCAAGGACCCGTGTTACAGACCCCGGTGGCGTAGCCCTGACCCTGAGCCACCGGAGGTCCGGTTTTTGTGAGAACACATAGAGAAATCATACGAAAACAGCGACGGAGTGTAGTAGTTCTTATTTTCATATTTGTTCTTATTCATGTATTATTATATATTTATATAAGAGCAAAGCCTATCCCCACCCTTGTCTACTTTTTCAGTAAGCAGGGAGATAAAAACCCTTCGGGACCAAAGAATATTCCACCTTTCATCATGTAATGAGGAGATTGATTTGAAGGTTTACGTAAGCCAACTGATCCTAGGTATAGCTCGTTTCAACTGGTATTTCATCCTTGCTACACCCTGCAACGCTGTTGCACAACCAGCTGGAAGTTTACGCTAATTATATTATATTTTATTTGAAAGTTCCTAATCTCATTCAGAATTAAAAGATAAAATTGAACATCTGAAGAAGATAACATCCGATAACGTATTTTCCTCATGAAACACGCGCACATGAGTTCCTGATGAAAATACAATTCTGCTTCTTGTCCTATCTCTTGCACCGGATCGAGCAGTTTGCTATCGGTTCTAGCTTTGTCCCCAAGAGGAATTTCGAACGGATCTTTAGGATTGGCTCGCATATCATGTCCATGTCACCACCAGCCAGCAATCCAGCGGAGGCACAAAGCTATCAGCAAGGAACAACTGGATAGCATCGGCAACACTAGATGGGCAGAATATTACGAGGAAAAAAAATGATAGGTTTAGTTAGGCTTTTCGCTCAACTTCAAAGAGCTCTCTCTTCCTTGGTACTGAATTGCATTACCGACAGAGCCCCTACCGAGAGAATGGTAGATTTAACCAAGAAGTTATCAGAACTTATCATGTCACGAAATTCGGTATCTCAGCCTCTACCCCGATACAAAATCCACGGTCGTTTCCGTAAATACTGAGTGGGTGCTGATTCCCGAGACCTTGTAAATCCTTGTTTAGCTTAGCGCCATAGTGCTATACGTCCTTCATAAAATTCCTTCTAGATTAGTTATTTTTTTTGCCGCTATACGCGCTAGCATAAAGAAAACAATGACACGTAACTTCTTGGTGCACCTTCAACCACGTTTGTTTGACTATTTTCAGTTCCTCTTAGGCCTAGCCATGTTTAAAACTGTGTAAAATGCTTCTGCCTTTTTGTTTGCTCTACCCAACGCTGCTCTGTCAAACTTCATCAAGTTTGTAAACTCTGGCTTCCGTTGAGTTCCAACCTCAGTGCTGACTGCTGGCTGAGTTTTCCACGGGGCTGGTGCGCGACTCGGTGGGAACCGAAAGCCTAATCGCTAATCCCCCTTCAGATAATACACCAAGATCTAACGTGTGATTGTTATTGTTTCTCTAGCGTATCTGGCGGCAATTGGTCATTTGATTTTATAAAGGCCGTATTGTATTGATCGTTGCAGATACGTGAGACTGTAGAAGTTTCGGCTACAGTAATAGAGCTCATTCGGGTCGGGGATTCTCAGTCGGTGCATGGATGCGTTGCGAAAATGGAGGAACGGATGTTCTACTGCAAATAGTAATCCAAGTTCTTTTCTAAACCATGGACACTCCTAAGGTACATTTAAACATGCTAGAGGTCATTCCCAGACATAAGAAAAGAACCATCGAAGATCAGAGACATCTAACGACTAAACATATAACATTCCATGCTCATTCTAGGTCGCTAGAGCCAGATGACATGCCTAGTAGAAGCGATTTACTTTTCGCGCTCCAACTTAATCACATCCCCTTCGATGTTCCATTATTTGCCGAGTTCATATCTAGAAACGAAATTAGTTAAAACACATAAAATGAGAAAATACGGAAAATAAAAAAGCTGTCAAAAAGGAAAAAAGCTGTCAATACCCAGCCTCCTTATTTTTTTAACTCACACTCTGGTTCACTGAACACCGAACAGAAGCTGCGTTCGTTGCACTCCTGGATGTCTCTGCGTTTTCATCACCGGTGTCCTGTTCTTGTCCTTTTACGCGTTTTTGGTATCACGGGTGACGTCACTAGAACCTGCCTCTCGATTTGGTTCTGGTTAGTCCGCACCGGTGAGCACTAACCAGAAACTGGTTAGTCCGAAAACGGGTTATATGACCGGGGAGCAGTCATCGGTGATTGCAAAAACGCGTTATAAGAAGAACCGGTAACACCGAACAACGAACGCTGCTAGAGAGAGCATGTTCAAATGACTTAATATTGCATCCTTCAATGGCAGGCAGAGGCGTCACTACTGGGGGGGGAGGGGGGATGCCCCCCAATCTTGTCAACCAGTCGGTAAAAAATAGCCGAGTCGGCGCGAAGCGCCGTGATTTTTAGTAAAAACAGTCGATTTTTTACTTAGAAATAGTCTTTTTTTTCTTAAAAACAGTCGGTTTTTCGCAAAATAGTCGATTTTTTCTTAAAAATAGTAGTTTTTTCTTGAAATCAGCTGATTTTTGATTTTTCGTGAACACAGTGGTTTTTTCCCCAATAACAGTCGTTCTTATCCGCAAACACAGTCGGTAAAACTTACCAGCCAGTCGGTAATTACCTTGTCCCCCCCCCAAACATTTTGGCTAGTAACGCCTCTGATGGCAGGAGCAGCCAATGAAGAGCGCGGTTTCGGTGTACACAAATATACGAGCAAGGCCTTGATCTGTTGTTCACAGTTATTACATAGGTGTAATAACCTTTTTTATAAGCTTCCTTGGTTTCTGCTACAGGCGGCTCTACTTTTGATAGATAGAAAGCTGTTTTAGTTCGGTACGGATACTTTATTATGTCTAAACAAAACCTGTTCCACTGAGCGCAGTGCACAAGTGCAAGTCGAAATGAAGGGAGAAGGATAAGCGGTGGAGTTCCTTTGTGGTTATGAAATCAGCTCTGGGTCTTGGAGTCGTTGATGCTTGATAGGAACGTCCACCCCGGTCATTTATAGAACCGAGAATGACCTTTATTCACAACTTTTACAAGTAGCCTAGGGACAAAAATGGTCCTCAGGCGGGATCTGAACCCACGACCTTCGACTGCAACTGCCAACGCTCAACCACTGGGCAACCGAGAGGCTTGTATACATAGTTCGCATTCAACCACCACAAGGTTAGAGTACAGTGATTTTGACGGGAGCAAGTTTATATGAGCAGTTTACTTTCTCATGTCACGGGATTGGACAACATTTATATAAAGATAAAATGTTGCACAAGGGACTTATTTTGTTTTCTTTCCTACTGTTCAATCCCTGTGTCTACCTCCTCCCCGCCATACCGCAAGCGACTGTCATTCCCCTACTATGGCCTACGACTCCGGCCTAGTAAATTATGCCGGACTCTCCAGTCACGGTCGGGGTTTACTCCGGGGAAGCCCGCGACTCCCTCTCTATCCTTCATTTCTACCCATATCGTCTAAAATACCCAACCCAAAACCAAAACCGGGTCTCCGCCGTCAAAAAGTTAAAAAGATGGTCACGGTAAAACTCCTTTGCGCGGTCTTCTATCTTTACCTTAAAAATCATTCACAATTTTTATTTACTTTTCCGATTCCCAAGTGGAACTTCTCTCCTGCAACTAACCGATTGATTAATCGTTACCAGCTCCGGATCAGCTCTTTCTTCTCAACCCTTAATCTTTTTCAATCTCCGTTTTGAACCAATTTAAAACTTTTTAACAAGACCGGCTAAACTCCATAATCGCTTAATACCCTTTTTTCGGTTGGCTTCAGTCATCAGACCATCAGTCAATCTTTTCTCTCCGAACGGAAAGCCTAATAATCCCGGATTTTCCTGAGGACTTCCCGAAAACGGAGCAGAAAATACCCTTTTCAGGGAAACTTTCCTTCCAATATCCATAAACAAGAAGGAGCCCCCTAAAAAGAGATCTATTTTAATGAACTTGAACCCCTTTCGAATAAAATGTTGTGGGGAAAAGGTATTGCAGCTTAGTCATCTGGATGTTGATTGACTATTGAATGGAGAATGAAAATTAATGGGAAAGGAAAATTCGGGAAGACTGTACTAATAGAATAGATTCAGAGACTTAAAAATCGAGGAGGGATTTGGTAAATGAAATAAAACTGGAGAGAGATCTAGAGGGAGGGAGATAAGGTCATGTGAACTCATGTGGGATCCACGAGGTATTTGTATTTGGAACACATAAGGTAATTGTCCTCATTATATATTTATATATATATATAACATATAGGCTATACTAGTGTGTTGTTTCCCTTGTTTGTGATGTTTTTTCCGTGTTCGTTACATTTTTTCTAGACTGCATCAAACATAATTGATTGATTGTTCATCAGAATCCCAATGGTCAACCGAAGTAAACAGCGAAACAATAGGAACAAGACCAAAGGTTCCGATGGGATCCCAAAAACCGAATATTTGATCCAGACAAGTCGGTTTTGTCTTCTCCAGTGTCCGCTAGACTTCTTGAAGATTTGTACTGGTGAACTTTGGAAAAGGAAGGAGAAACAACCAGAGGCGCCATTTGGGCCAAATCTTGGGGTGGGCATGAACTCCATCTGCCCCCCCCCCCCCCCGATTCACTTCGTGTCGCGTAAGAAAAAATGCGGGTTTTGGCAGCACATCGATCGAATATTCTAAGTAAAAACGCATTTTCAGCACCCGTGTGTTGCTTGGAAATGTACTGTAACCGAATGTGGAACTCAGCCACACTGACCTCTAAGATTAATTATAACAACGAAGATTACAATCAACGAGGTTAAGTGATTAAACTGAAAGTGGAAAATTCAACCAGAGTACAGGCTGGCCTTCCTCAGCGAGAAACTTTCTTATTTAAGTAAACAATACGTCGGTGAAAGTAATCTTCATTGTTATGCTGAGGGTTGTAACCAAAATCTCGGTTTTCCTTCAGCAAAAATCTTTCAGATCAAATATAAAGTAGTAGAATAAAGTAGTTGAAATTATGAGATTGATGAAATAAAGAGATCTTTAGACGAAAAACGGCTTCTGCGTAAGCATTGCAATGCGCGCCATCTAGTGTCAAGTTTCAGAGGCAAAAAGTCATTTTTAGCCGGTCCGACGATCGCTAGATCACTTATTGAAACGGGAAATGAGTCGAGTGAAGACTCTTCGTCAGGTAATTACGCTCTTTGGTTAATAGGTTAATGGTTAATAGGCGTGCAGTGATTTAAATCAATTGGACAGAATGGATTATGTTGGACATAATAGATTATTATGGCCGGCAAAGGGCCCTTTGTGGTGGAAGCTTGGCCCCCCCTGGAAAATCTGGGGTGGGCATTTGCCCCCCCCCCTGCCCCCCCCCCAAATGGCGCCTCTGGAAACAACTAATCATTAGGAAAACGAATTTTAGAAATCATGGTAAAAACAAATATAATCGCTTATGTAACGATAAAACAGATATATTTTTCGGCTAGTGATGGGGACGAACTACTTGTCTGGCAAAAAAATGATTGTCATATACGGATTCAGCATCTCTTCTTACCCCTAGATCGAACATCTAATCAACTTCAAATAAAACTTTTACTTTTAACAAACTTTCCGGTTTCGGCCGGATTCCAGGCGAACTACTTGTCTGGCGAAAAATAAGTTTTATATTCGTGTTCAGCATACCTTCTTACCCCTATATCGAACATCTAGTCAACTTCAAATAAGACTTCTCCTTTTAACGAACTTTCCGGTTCTGGCCGGATTCCGGACGAAGTACTTGTCCGGCGAGAAAACAGTTTTCATATTCTTCTTCAGCATGCCCTCTTACCCCTATATCGAACATCTAATCAACTTCAACTAAGACTTCTACTTTTAACAAACTTTCCGGTCTTGGCCGGATTCTGGACGAACTACTTGTCCGACGAGAAAATGGTTTTCATATTCGTGTTCAGCGTGTCTTCTTACCCCATAATCGACTATCACATTTGCTTGCCCCTTAATTTAAACCCCCACCCCTAAATGTAAAGCTACAGGGCCCATCTACGAACTCGACCTTACTCTTGACACAAAGAATCCCCACACCAAGTTTCATCAAAATATCTCACTGCTTTCGAGAGTTATCGTGCTTACAGACAGACAGACGGACAGACGGACGGATGGACGGACGGACAGACGGACAACTTTTGCGATGTCATAGGTATCCCTCCACTTACGTTTTGGGATCCCAAAAAATAATAGTTTCCTAAATTAATTGACCACAAAAATACCCGTTCAAAAAATTTCGGAGCATAGTGTGTTGTTCTCAGATTGTCATTGGTTATTGGTTAAATTGTCATTGGTTAAATTTGTCTATTCCCCCCTCCCCTCCCGTCGTCCGTGCGTCGGTCTGAGAGGAACACTGGCAATCAGTTTCTGCCGTATCCTGCCAATTCGATAACCCAATTTTTACACAGTTTCATTCCAATATTTGCTTCAGGTCATATCTTGTAAAGTGCATTGGTTAAATTTGTTGTTGTTTTTGTGTATTTCGTAAATATTTTATTTACCTCTTCTAGCTTTAAGCTATTTGGGATTGAATTTGTCTGACTGATTGAATAGTTCGAAGAAAACGGACCAGCCAAAGAAAGATGAGCACTGAGTTCTATCTAACAGAAAAATCAACGAACTCGAACAAAGAACAGCTAAGATAGGTAACAAAGGGGGGGGGGGGCTTCGGAAGCAAGGGAAAACTTCAAACAAGGGGATCCAACCAACCAAACCCGGAAAGTTCGCATTTACTTGCAAAATTCCGTCCTCGCTGATGTCGATCTGCATATATTTGTTTACAGAAGAACTTCCTTGTAAGGGAATGGGGGGGAGAGGGGCTTCTTAGTTTTCTTCAAAGAGACTTTCGATAGTACTGATCCAACCAACCAAACACAGAAAATAAACTTTCTGCTCGCTGACATGAACATCCATAAATTTTATTCAGAAAGGAACTTCTTTTTAATGGAACGGAAGAGGTCTTAGGTCTTCTAGTAATATAATGAGGGGCCTTCTGGTATTAGAGCATCCTACCAATCAAACATAGACAGGAAAAATCAACTTCAGCAATTCTCGCGCTCGATGATACGAATCTGCATATATATCATTTAGACGGGAACTTCCTTGTCAGGGAACGGGTCTGGGTGGGGGGGGGGTCTCATGTCTTCTGACGGATATTTTGGTAGTAGAGGTCCAACAATTCAAACACAGAAATTCCAAATTAATTAACCAAATTTCCGAGCTCGATGATATGAATTTGCATATGTTTATTTAGGCAGGAGCTTCCTTGTCAGGGAAGGGGGGGGGAGGGGAGTTAGGCCTTCTTATAGTTCTATAAGGAGTATTTTGACAGTGATCCCAGCAACCTGCAAGAACACCATTTCAAGACTTCAGTGCTTGGTGACCTGAATTGAATCTAGCACTATTTTTACTTTTTCTGTTGGAGAATGAGACATGGAATATTAACAGAAACAAAACACTTAGAACCGAATATGGCGAACTAAACAAGAAACAGGTCATACCCTTCGATAGATTTTTGTTTGTTTAAAAAACGACGATATTCCAGATATTTTCAGAAGAAAAGAACCATTTGAATCCGTGTATGTTGTCGCTAATATTTGGCTGTAAAAAATCCGTCGGAGCCCTTTCATCCTGATAAAACTCCTTTAGGCATGTGAGAGACAGTATCCATACCCAGCAACAACCGCAACCGAGTCGTTCTCCATCGCAAGAATATTCTTAGCTGGGTTAAGTGTGTGTTTTCGCACAGCTATAGAAGGAAGATGGACCAACGGGATAGTGAAGTTTGGCATTCAGTTGTGCTATGCTTCGATTACGCAGTGACAGCCGCAACCGAGTCGTTCTCGTTCGCAAAAATATTCTTAGCCGTGTTAAGTGTGTGTTTCTCACAGCTACTGAAGGCAGATGGACCAACGGGATAGGGAAGTTTGGCCTTCGTTTGTGCTTTAAAGCTCTGATGGGACTATAGACCTCCCTAACGCCCCTGCTGGACAGCGCGCACACAGAAGGCGGTTCTCATGCTTTTTTGGTAAATGGGGTTTATGGAAAGCTTTAGGATTTCCGTATAATGTTTACCTTGTTTTATCTGATTCATCCTATTAGGGGGCCCTCCGTCAATGCCTTTGGGGCCACGAGGGCCGCCAGGAGGCCCACCTGGTCCACCCGGAGGCCGGGCAGGCCGAACTGTTTCAACGGGCTGGACTCGCCGTCTCTTCTTTGGCAGTTTCGCTCGGGCCTGAAGAAAAACACGGTTATAGAATGTGATTACTAAAATCGGGTCAGTCGGGCTTGAACGTAGAAAAACGAAGCTGGAAGCAGGAAAAAAAAGTGACGGATTCAGATCTAGCACGTTTTTTAACGACTATATCGACACTCTAGCCCACTTCCGACAAAACTTTTAACTTCCCTCGAATTGCCCGTTTTTTGCCGGGTCCATTTAGCCTTACAAAAATTGCCCCTAAATTTGAAACACCTCCCCATCCCTAAATATAGAGCTACTGGTCCCATCTACTTGACCTGTATTTGGCAGGATCGGACGAAACCGAAATTTCGGTAGTTAATCTTGGTCATTTGATTTAGAATATGTAGAAGTGGGGTAAGTTGACATGTTCAATCGATCTGTATTGTTCGTTTTACTGCTTGGTTGATACTCCAAACGGAATTTGGTGGAAACCGGAGCATCGGGTAATGTCTTTATCTGGTGTCCGAAGTTTCGATCCACAATTACAAACACAAAGTTTGAGCAAAATATCTCAGACCCCTCGAGAGTTATCGTGCTAAACTTACGAAACATGCGACCGTGGAAGAGCAGTAGATGGAATAGAATAAAATAAGGTTTTGTTGATCTAAAGTGATACCGTATCAAATACTATACCAATTATACTTTACCATTTTCGTCAAAAGAAAAAAAAACTTTAAAACTTTATCGGTTTTTGTACAAATCACCAAATGCTGGGAAAAACTTCTTCTGTATCTTTCTTAAAAGGGGGCCACGGGTGGTCTCTTTGGTCTTTTTGGGACTTCTGTCGCTGGGGCCTACTACGTAAAGGGGAATAGGGGGGATATTACGTAATCGGGAACAGAGGGCTTTAATACCAAAAGCAATGCCAAGTTGTGCTCCTCTCTCTTGCAGGGTAGGCAGCTACCCTGCAAGAGTGACAGGGTCTTATTCCATATTTGGTCCCTGTCAGAAGCCAGATCCGTTCTTGCTCTTTAATACGATACTTACTTGAGTATGGCTGTAGTACATAGCAAAGTTAGACACAATGACAGGTACGGGTAGGGCAATGGTAAGCACACCGGCAAGGGCACACAGGGCACCGACGAACATACCCACATACGTCTTGGGGGCCATATCACCATAACCGACTGTTGTCATAGTTACTAAGGCCCACCACAAGCCAAGTGGAATGCTGTTGAAGTCGTTATGAGGATTAGCCTGGAAAAAAAGAAAGTTGAATGCCTTAGACGTTTCCCACGTAGAGAAGGGGAAGGAACATGTCCAATGGGAGGGATAATAAGATGGATTATCGGCCGCTGAAACCCCAAACATTAAGAAAAAGGAAATAAAGGTACCGACACGAAAGAAAACGTGGAAGAGGCAGAAAATGATTATGTACATTTCCACAACAATACTCTCTTTCTCCATAAAAAAAATACTTCTTTCACAATAGAAAAAACACTCAATTTAAGTGCTTGCTATTACTATTTCATTTACTTTTTATTTACTTATCGGTAGAGACCAGCGGTCTATTTTTTGTATCATATTATTATTATTGTTATTATTATTATAAGAAAAACTGGTCACCCGAAAGCCATTTCGGGTGACCAGTTTGAGAGCTAAATCGTTCACCCAGGCTTCGACAACAGTTCCTTTTCTTACAGAGCAATTCCATATTTGGACCCTGTCAGAAGCCAGAGCTAGCAACCCAGATGTCTCCTCCTTCATAAGGCGTTTGTATACGAACAGGGCCACTCAGCCCTATTTGAGCAGAATCCTCAGGATTTACTGAAGAACTGTTAATTGCAATTTCCCAACAGTGGGGGCGTGTTGCTCTATTCCAGTACAAATTCCCCGAAAGAACAAGAGCTGAGAGCTCATATGGCACTTGTAAGAATAGGCGAACTGTAGGCGGGAGTTTTTTGCTTGAGAGTTATATACAGAGTCGAATATAATTTTATTTTACACTTGTTGAAGTAAAAAGAAGTGAAAAAGGCAGGTCTACAACTCCTCTTCTTCCTGGGAAGGTTCGAACCTTTAGGTCCCCCCGGATTTTAAACTGAACATCTGAGACACATGTTCTTGACACTTGTCAAGTTTCATGCATGTCCGATTACCGGTTCCAAAGTTATTCATGTTACTAGTTTCCGGATTCCACATCCCTCCACTCCCATCACAGTGGCTGAATCGGGGAAATGATCATATCCAAGTCAATCTGGTGGGGTCCCTGATACGCCTGTCAATTTTCCTCGTCCTAGCTTATGTGGAAGCATTTCACGAGATTTCCGGTTCCCCCTCCAGCCCCCCCACCAGTTATCGGATCCGGTCCGGATTTGAAACTGAACATCTGAAACACCTGTCCTTGCAACTTGTCAAGTTCCATGCATGTCCGATTACCCGTTCCAGAGTTATGTATGTTACTAGTTTCTCGACTCCGCATCCCTCTGCTCCCCCATGATGGCCGAATCGTGGAAGTGATTATTGCTAAGCTAATTTGGTCGGGTCCCTGATACGCCTGCCAAGTTCCATCGTCCTAGCTTATGTGGATGTGCCCACAGTAGCAAAATCCGGACAGACCGACAGACATTACGATCGCTATATGGCACTTGAAAGCTCAAGTGTCATAAAAGACGGCAACAAGAGGAAATCTTCAAACGGGAGTAACTTAAAAAGTAACTTCCATCTCTTGTTTTATTCCTCGGAGAAGTCAAATATAAGTCGAATTGTCGAAAGATGCGTAATTCAAGGACCAATTATACCAAAAAATTCTTTAAAACAAGTAAATTTCACGGGTGGTTCCCAAAATCACCACGATCTTTTTGCCCACTCTCACAATGCCCACGCTCAGAATGCCCACGATCAAAATGCCCACGGTTCAAAATGCCCACGATCAAAATGCCCACGATTAAAATGCCCACGCCTCAAAATGCCCACGACTCAAAATGCCCACTACTCAAAATGCCCACAACTCAGATGTGGAACACCCGAAATCGAAATCGTCCGAAATGCTGGCGGCTTAAAAATGCCGACAGTTTCCAAATGACGACAGTTCAAAATGGTCACAGGGAGGCTAACATCGTCCTGGTTCAAAATGCCGACGGCTGAAACTGTCCAACATCATCCTGGGAATGCGGACTACGAGAACGAGATTACAAGGGGTAGGATTGATAACGTAGAAGTTTTGAAAGGAATTATTTTATTGTTTCTTGAAAGAACGATCCAAAAAGACCAGCAAGTTAAAGCTCTTAAAGAAAAGTTCCAAGGGGGTTCCTAATCAGGCCAGGCAGAGGCGTCCTCGAGAAAGCACAGCGCTTTTGCGGCAACTAAGCACGAGCCAATACACATGTTTCTTGTAAGTATTTAACCAGAATTGTATTATAAATGAGATTATACCAGTTCAACATACGATCATCGTCATTCTGATACTATTATACTCTTCCCGTTGCTCACTCATCCCTAATTAGAGTTTAGTACGTTCTGAACACCTCAAATAATCCAATCGTGGGCATTCTGAACCGTGGGCATCTTGAGTCGTGGGCATTATGAGTAGTGGGCATTATGAGTCGTGGGCATTTTGAGTCGTGGGCATTTTGAGTCGTGGGCATTTTGAGTTGTTGGCATTTTTAGTGGGCATTTTGAGTCGTGGGCATTATGATCGTGGGCATTTTGAGTGTTAGCCAATTTCAAGGAACTGCAATTAAATAATCTCTATTAGAGCCGGTCTTATTTTAATCCTTAAACTGTACCTGTTCCCGCAGTCGGTCGAATCACAAATACGATTAGCCTAGTGGTCTAGGACACGGTCGGGTCCCTGATACGCCTGCCAAGTTTCATCGTCCTAGCTCCCCCTAATCTATATCAACTCCTACTACGCTTCAACAACATGTACCAACCCCTTCGACCTTCGATTAGATTTAAGCAAAGAATGACTCATCCATGCAAAGAGTTATTACTAGTGTGACAAGGGGTAGTGATTTGACAAGAACTAGAAAAAGCGTTTCAAGAGATTGTGCGGATTCCCGGTAGGATCGGGAAACTGATTATTTCCAGGATGGTTTGGTCGGGTCCCTGATACGCCTGCCAAGTTTCATCCTCCTAGCGCCCCCTAATCTATATCAGCCCCTACTAACATTCAACTACATATCCCAACCCCTTCGACCTTCGTAAGTAGACAAGCTCTCTCCGAACACCCAAAAGATTTGAGCAAAGCATGACTCATCCGCGCAGAGCTTTACAAGTGTGGGGTAGGGGTTCGACACAAACTAGAAAAAGCGTTTCAAGATATTTCCGGTGTCCCCCTCCAGCTCCCCCCCAAATTATCGGATCCGATCCGAATTTGACAGTGAACATCCAAGACACTTGTTCTTGATACCTGTCAAGTTTAATGCACGCCCGATTATCCGTTTCAAAGTTATGAATGTTGCTAATTTCCGGATTCTCCATCCCGCCACTCCCCCAATGATGGTGGGATCAGGGAAGTGATTATTTTAAAGTTAATCCGGTCGGATCCCTGATACGCGTGCTAAGTTTTATCGTCCTAGGTCATGTGGAAGTGCCCAAACTAGCAAAATGCGGACAGACCGACAGACAGACAGACATTACGATCGCTATATAGCACTTAAGTAAGCTCAAGTACCATAAAAAAACAGATCAGCTCCAACTCATAAACTCTTGGAAAGTCTCTCCACTATGAATACACTACCTACTACGCGTAATCTTGTTTAATATCGCAAACAAATGTTGCTACGGTTCAAACCTCCGAGTGAACCAATCAAAAACGACGCAAGAGGCGGGGCTTAATTGTGAAAAGGCTCTCCATGGGAAGATTTGGTTCCATATAGAGAGCAAAAGCATGAAAGTAACTGTGTAAGGGAACTCGAAAATAGGCAGGCTGGTGAAGACGCTTGTTATTAAGAGATAAATAATGGTAGATAAATATGGTCTCGGTAGATAAATAACAATATCAAGTTTCACTTTTGCTTTAAAGTTTGACCGAAAAAGGCTGAGATATACGACATTCTAGTTACCAATCACTTATGCACTTAAACAGGCTTGAAGACCCGATGAAAATGCATTGCAAGACCCGAGATTGTCTATCTTTGAAAGATCAATATTTCCCTTTGGGATCCCATCGAAACCTTTGGTGTTGTCAATCCTTGTTCCACACTAAGAGCGTGTTCCACCCTTCTGACAATAGTAACTATTTTCGTTCCAACCTCGTCAAAAGTTACTATACTGACCGTTCCAGCCTTGTCGAAATAGTAACTAATAGTAACTATTTGCTTACCACGCTCGGGAGCGTAGTAACTACAGATCTCTGTAATGTGATTGGTCAGACCAGCCCGCGGCATGATATTTGACCGAAAAAAGCGTTCCAGCCTTGAGGCCAAGAAGCGTAGTAACTACGGTGACTAGCGTAGTCACTACGGTAAGTAGGGTGGAACACACTCTAAGTGTGTCTATTGCGTTGCGTTTTTCTGCGCATTAGTTGTTATTTGCTCTGGCAAACAGAAGTCACTAGTTAGCAATGGGCCTAGGCTGGAACCACGGGAGGAGGTGGATCCGGATCTGGATGTCGCACAGCAAAATAACACTAGGGAATGGTGTCAAGACCTATGCTTTCCGTGCCTCAGAAACAGGCTTCACTCGGAGTGCCGCCCACTACGCTCGGGTCAAACAAAGCGAGACAAATTTGCGGGTTGAAAAATTTCTAGCACAGCTAAAATGCAGTCTGCATACATTGAGGAAACAGGGGAAGTTGTATCTTTTTTTTGCTGAGTTCAGGATATGAAGTTACGGGAGCCAGCGCTGGTGCACGAATGATTGAGTTACAGTAGAAACGTTTTCTATCACTACTGGCGGTAGTGTCGCTACTGTTCATGCGTTTGTCACTTTTTAATTCTTGACGCTAATCCATATAGTGTCATTTTGCTCTGAGACAGAGCAAAATAACACTAGAGAGTAGCGCCAAACGTGCCATTTTCGTAGCGCCGCCCACTACGCTTGCGGCATGTAAAGCAAGATAAGCATGCGGACTTGGAAATTTCTAGTAAAGCAAAGTTGCAGTCACCAGCCAAGCGCTGGTGAACGGCAGATTGAGTTTTAGTAGGGACATTCTCTATCGCTAGTGAAGCTAGTATCGCTGCTACTAAAGTGTTTATCAATTTTGCCAAGTCTCGGCGCTACTCCCTAGTGTTATTTTGCTCTGCTGTAGGACGTCGTTCACCAATGATTGGGTTCATTACTCAAAGCCTTCCGCCAATGTTCATTGCCAAGGAGAGCTGAAGTGCTTGCGTCTTGAACTAAATTCAAGTGCTTGTACGGAAACACTACTATTGGTCCACGATCAAAGTAGAATTTCTACACAGAAACACGATCAGGACTCCACCACAGGGAAATAGTGGACATCATAACGGATATTGGATGGGTGGAGAACCGAAAAAACGATATTGGGTCTATTCATGCGACGACAAGGAGATATCGGGATAAATGGACCTTTCAGAATTTATCATGGATCTTTACCACTTGGCAAAAGACGACTACTTTTTGGGTCTAGTCCAAGAGGAACGCCTACTTTATAATGGTGTTCTTTAATCTTACGGAGATAAAAAGGGGGAAGGGGGTACTCTGTCAGAAGTTTCATAACAGATAACACAAGGATGCGAGGTTTCAACAGACAATGCGTAACAGACAACACTCGGGATGTTATATGTTGTGTTTGAAAACGTTATGCATGAAATGTTATGCAGAACAAGCATTGCCAGGCATAGTAAAAAAATCGCCAAAAAAGCATCTGCTGAATTTTCCGACATCATGACGACAAACAAAATTCAGCAGATGCTTTTTTAGCTGGTTTTTGCCTCTTCCTGGCAATGATTGTTATGCATAACGTTTTAGGCGTAACGTTTTCAAACACAACAGATAACAACCCCAATGTTGTCTGTTATTGTCTGTTACGCACTGTCTACTGAAACCGCGCATCCTTGTGTTATCTGTTATGAAACTTTTGACAGTGTAGAAGGACAAGAAACGAACAGGATGAGAAGTATAGTATGCGAGGTTTGGTACATAGATGTTCCGCTTGCATAGCACGTTAAATTTTGTATACACAAGAAAATGAAACCGAATTTCAAATGGTAGGTATAGTAATTAAATAAGCTACATACACTCTCAAAACCACGCAACGTATTGCACATTTACCATTTTATCGAAAACTCAGTGCAAGTCTTTTTTCTTTTGTCCTTGCACTCTTTCCTTTCGTTGTTTCCAGTGTGTAAAAATAAATTTCATCAGCGTTGATTGTGAAAATCGGATACGTCAGTGATCGTCAAGTGAACTTCCCAGTTTGAGCGGCTTGAGCCTGAAGACGACCCTTGCCAAGAAGGGCCGAAATATCGCTCTAATAAAGTTCAGCTGACGTATCCATTTCTCACTATCAACTATGATCCGCAGTCAGCTTGGGCTGAAGGAATTTAACTTCATCAGCATCATCATACGTCCAAAGATTGCGTATTTCAGCAGCCTAACTCTACGTTTTGTACTAGAAAACTTCTTGCCGTCTTTCCGTGTTAAATTTCCACACCTAATTCCGCGCACAGCCGACTTTTTCTCACATTAAAATTCATGATGCATTACACAGAAAGCCCCAAAATGAGAACCAAGCACGCGATCAAACAGTCGTTCAGGGTCCTAGTTATATCCTTCACTAGCATGAACACGCCAACATGGACTGCCCAGCGAAAGAAAAACGACTCGACAGCGAAGAAATTGCCGAAAAACATGCCTCGCGATTGGGAGGTCCCGCGTTGGGGGGGGGGGAGAGCAACTGCATCAAGAAACAGGGTAAAGGACTTGACCTAACAAGGAAGGGCCAGAAGTGGCGATCCCGCCTGGAGACAGCACTACGAAGACAGCTCGCACTGCTGACGAAGATATGCAGTGAGGTTCTCCAAGACCGCTTGGACTGAATGATTCAGTTCTCTTTTTGTTTGCAGAAGCAGGAATAAACAGACTTCGGAAACTGTTAAATGGCTTTCCACACTTTGAAACGCAAAATCGACGGTGTCCGCCCTCGCACTGCTGAGGATGATATCCAGTGAGGGAAGGTTAGGAAAGACCGCTTAGAACGAATGAATCACCTCTTTTTTTTCTCGTAACAACGTTACCAAATGTCTCACGGTTTTCTCGTAACACATATTCGGAAGAAAAGGAAAGGTTGGCCAGGTTCATTTCAGTTCAAGTTTGGTCAATTGTTTCTCACTCTGTTTGTCGTTTACGGATCTTGTATTTTATCAGCAACGAAACGCGCCCATCTTGAAAAAGAGTTGGGACAGCTGTGTCTGTCCGAATTCAATCAACTTTGGAAAGGGCAGATCTGAACTGATTACGTAAAAAAGGGCATATTGTTTTTTTTTTGAAGTTCTGCATGCCTCAACAAGACTAAAACAAACCGAGCCAAGAGAGTCCTTATGTCATAGTTCATCCTCTTCATCTTCATCCTGTCTTTGTGCCCGATGATTCTTTGTGGAACAAAATCTGAAATTTTTCGATAGCAAATTACTTCGAACTGAAGATGTGGTGATGCTGTTAGGAAAATCTTTTGTTAGCGTTTGCCGACTCTGGCCGGTCTTCGCGCAAAAAATAGTTTTTTTTTTCTCGCGAAAGACTTAAAATAAATGAGCTCCGTGGTTAAATACTGAGAAGTCAGAGCAAACAAAATGCGCGTCGGTCCGATCCCACAGATAAATCATGTTTGGCAGCGCCAGTTCATTGACATTTCAAGGCAAAACAAAGGCTATTGTCTGGCAACCCTGGAAGTGACTCACGTGGATTATCTAAAATTGCGATACATTGAGATATGTAATATGTATAGTGTGTTTTGAATAAAAGTGTATATATTGTTGTAGTTGTTTTTGTCTAGAGTAATTTACATATCCTTTTCTCAGTACTATCGTGACTATCGACAGACTCCAACCTTACCGCTTTTTCTTTGAAACGATAAATAATTTATAGACTGTATTTAGAAAAATTTACTGCAAATAGTAAGCAGTGCGTGGATGCCCCTAGTAGGCAATCAGAATCTGCGGACCCTACTAATAATCCGCTAGTAGTGTGCGTTTTGGCGGCTAAGAATGGAGTGACTGTTTACTACTGTCCATCATACACATTTTGTTTGAACTGATACCATTTAAAGCAGAACTTAAACCTGAAATTATTCCGTTGTTGTCCTTCTCAGTGACAAGCGCCATCACCAGTCCACCTATTTTCCATTTCCTTTTTCGAAATTATTTTCGTGCTTTTACCCTCTGGCCAAACCTAATCTTCCCATGAAGCACATTTTCACGTTAAGTCCCGCCGCCGCGTCGTTTGTGATTGGTCCAGTCAAAGTAACGAATCAGAGACGATTTTTTTTAAAAGTAAGGTTAGTTTGACGTTCGAGACTGAGCGTCGTAGGTACTGCGATTTCGCAGTGGAGAGACACTGGGAGAGTTGATGGGGGAGCTGACATGATTTTTTTTTTCTTCTGAATTTGATAAAAAAAAAATTGCTTCGGGGGGATATTTACTAATATAGCAACTGTACACCCGGGGAAATTGGAACGTTAAACTCTTCAGTGAACGTTTCCGACATCTTAAAGGACCTGTCGTACCTATAATGCCTATGCAACCTACTTCCGTAACTGCATTCATTGATTCTTAAAACCGGAGGCCCAAATCATATTTGACAGTGCAAAACGGATATGTCAGCTGAATTTTACTAGAGCTATATGTCGGCCCTTCTTGCAAGGCTCCTCTTCAGGCTCAAGCCGCGCAAGCTAGAAAATGAACTTGTGCAAAAAACTTTTTTTTCACAACCCGCTAACAACACCTAGCTATAGTCTTTGCACTTGTCGCGATTCACTAGTTTCCACGCACATTGTGCTTCCGATGAGTGTTCGCGTACCATGCTACTGATGCGTAAAACCGGTTATCTGAATTTTTCCTAGTTTTTGCTAGAAGTCAATGGACCTGGGAAAAGGTCCACGGCCAAAGCCGTGGATAAATCGTTAAAAGCAGTGCCTAGTTTTACACTATTCAAATAGTTTTGCATATTGGAAAATACACAGTAAAGAGTGCAAGGTGTGCTTTAACTGTAATTTTCTTTCAAGATCGAATCAGTATTATTTGGCTGCGTGGCCCCTAAAAGGGGCGGGGCTCACAGGCAGGAGACTACTCCGTCTATTCGGTAATCCGGAAATGATAGTAAGTTTATCTCTTTAAGGAAAGGCAAGGCTATAGACGCTGCAGAATCTTTCTCTTTCCATGTCAACGGGGAAGTATCGATCCGTTGCCAGCAATGGCACCTAAGACAACGCATGGATTAGCGCCTAAAAGCGGCGTTCTATGTCTGGGCCTGCTTGCAGGTCATCATCAAAATAAGCAAAGGTTAATTCAGGCATGCATTCTTGTCCTTCATTACAACCATTTTACAGCAGGAGCAGAAATAAAAATCAAAGGAGAGGTTCAGATCTTCCTCAAGGATGAACTTATTACATGCTACTATTTGAAGATCAGAGACATTAAGATTCCCAATTATTCGGCAATGATCCATCAGGGGCGTCCCGAGCCTTTCGTCATTGGGGGGGCGAACCTGGTAAAAATTGACCGAATCGGTACCTGATTTTGACCGAATTTATTATTTTTTTCTTAAAAACACAGCGAGTTGCCTTCAAGAAACTACAATGTAAAAAGTTGCATAGTATGTACAAAATCAAGTCAAAAGAGAAAATCTGGCGCGTTTTCACGCTGTTCCACTCCTGTTTTTCTGGGATACGCCGTCACTAGCCTTTTACCTTTGGGGGACGCCCAGTTTGCCAACAGGACTTGAAAATGCGCCGACAAAATACGCCGTTGCTGTAAAGCCCAAACGTTACTAATGGGTGTAGTCAGGAAAAATTAAAGCGCCGCAGGGTTTTTTTTATCCGCCTTTTTCTAGCAACATTTAACTGCTTTCCATGCAAATTCTAGCTTTTAATGTGGTTCAAGCCCCCCAAAATTCCAAGCCTCAAACGCCAACTATTTGACGCACCTTTCTTATAAATAGCGAATACCGCAGGCTAAATTTTGTGGAAACACTGATGATGAAAGTGCCGTTTTGCGATCCCAAGACTACCTAATAAACCACAGAGCTGTCTGGCGAAAGAAAGAGGGGACATCCAGGGTAAAGTAGAGACAAAGTACATCTATTCTGAATTTACAGCAAACAAAACCAGGCTAGTTTTCACGTCCAACTCAGTAACTGGGGTGAACCAAATACTGATTTCCTACTACCTAAAAAATAACAAAAAAAGATCGGGAGCGGCATAACAACCGAATCTCGCAATGGAATAAAACCGAATGTGTCAAGTCTGGTAATAGATACGGACCGAACAAAAATCCGGTTCTCGGGTGAAACTGACTGAATTCGGTAACGAATCAGAACCAAAATGAATCTCATTAATTACCAAGTTATGAAATGGACTGACCGAATGCAATAGAACAGATACGGACTTGAGAAAAATCCGGTGAATTACCGAATTCGTTAACGAATGAGACGAGGAATGAGACCAAATAAACACGTTAAATCACCGATTGACGAAGGGACGGACCAAATGCGGTGAAATCAATGTTGACTGAACAAAATTGGATGAATTACCAAATTCGATGAAGAATGGGAGCCAATAAACACGTTAAATCACCCAATTTGAAAATGTGGCGACAAAAGATTTATAAAACGGGCATCACGGCTTCGCGGCGATGCCCATTTTGACCGAATTTTCGCCTTCGGCGAAAATTTGACCGAATGCCCAAAACGTAGGGGGGGCGCTGCGCCCCCCTTTCGGGACGCCCCTGTGATCCATTATGCTCATGGGAGAATATTAGGAATCCCGACGTCGCCAAACCTCATCCAAATGGTGGGCAAAGGGGTTAGCCGCAAGTAGCAACCTGAAGGAAGTGAACGTGTGTGTGGTTTACTTCAGTGTTTTAGTTCAGCTCTGTTTGCTGGTTTTACGATATACAGGGAAGAGTTGGGTTTAAGCACAGCTCGGGTATTTGAAGAACTCCATGAGGATAATAAAAATATAATGTAAAATGAAGAATAAGTAAGAGGGATACTTAAGCAGAAACAGCGTATTCTGAGGCCCTCTTGAAAAAAAGAAGTGAAAAGAAATATTAAAAACTCACCTGTATTCTCTCAGCATAGTAGACCAAGCTTGCAAAGATCACAATTCCAAGAACTAAGAAAAACACCAACAGAGTCAGCTCCTTCGCTGACGCTCTGAACGTCTGGATCAAGATTTTCAATCCCGAAGAGTGTCGCGTGAGCTTGAACAGTCGCATAATTCGAATAATAGAGAAGAACTCTAATATGTCAGCATTCTCCAAATGTGAGGCAAACCTCTGAAGCACCAAATCAATGTAGAAGCTAAGTGTAGCAACATAGTCAATCATATTGAGACTCGATTTGATGAATTCACACTTGTTTGGCGCTGCTGCAATTCTCACTAAAAACTCAAAGCTGAACCAGACGTTACAAACGCACTCGATGTAGAAGAAGGCTTCGTGAGCGTTCGTCTGAGTCTTGTCCAAGGTCCAGGCAGTTGAGTTGCGAGACGTTCGCACAGTTATATTCCGGATAACTGGAACGCGCATGTCTGGGTGTGTTTTGAGGCAAAAACTAAGAATGGAGATGCAAATGAAGAACACGGAGACGATGCCGACAATCTGGAAGAAAAGATTGCAACTTACAGTTTAACAGAAAAGGGCCGAGACAAGAGAGTCTAGCTACCCCTCACTTATTCACTTAAAGAGTCTTGAAGACCCGATGAAAATGCGTTACTTCGTTGCTCCGCTATTCACGAAGAATCAGTTTTCAAATAGTGGAATTTCCCTGTCAGATTTGTGGTACCTCCACGCGGTTGTACCTGTGTTGTATGCTTGCTAAAAAGGATATATGAAAAATTAGAGTTCAGGCACTGATCAGTCTTCACCAAGCTCACCTGCACTGCCCTCTGGAAAGTCACGTTTGTGTCGAGATTCACATTTCCCGCGTCATAGTAGAATTTCCGCTGTGGGTCTAAACATCACGACTAGAGCAGATAGTGGAAAATAAAAAAATACCTTGGCAGAATCCAAATAATTCAGTGCACTGAATTACATGATACAAAAATAAGTTGGCTTTTCAGTTAAACTTTAAAGATAATTGAAACCTGGCATTTTCCCATTACTTTCTTTCTCAAAAATAAGCGGAATCATCAGCCTGCCTATTTTCGATTTTCTTTTCACAGTTGTTTCATACTTCTGCTCTTTAGCCAAATCTAATCTTCCCATGGAAAGAATTTTCACAATTAAGCTCCGGTTCTCGCGTCGTTTCTGATTGGTTCATGAACCAATCAAAAATGACGCGAGAGGTGGAGCTTTATTGTGATAAGGCTCTCCGTGGGAAGATGGGATTTATCTAGAGAGAAAGAGCATGGAAACTACTGCAGTCAGAGGTGTGGACTGTACAAAACAATTAAATAAAGCGTTTGTTAGCGAGGTTAGCCAAGATTGCGCGTTATGGGTAGTGCGCATTTACAATGGACAGTTGATGGACAGGATTTTTTTTTTTTTATACCCGGAAGTTGGAACGATAAGATCTGACCAGAGCAAAATAACGCTAGGGAGTAGCGCCAAGACTTAGGTAAAGTGACACAAACTCCAACAGCAGCGATACTAGCACCACTGGCGCTAGTGAACGTCCCTACTGAAACTCAATCAGTCGTGCACCAGCGCTGGCTCCAGTAACTTCATATTATGAACACAGCAAAAAAAAAAGATAAAACCTTCACTGCTTTCTTGGTGTGGGAAGACCGCATCTTAGATTTGCTAGAAATTTCTAAACCCGCAAGTTTGTCTTGCCTTAAATGTCGCAAGCCTAGTTGACTGCGCTATGAGTATGGCCCGTTTGCGAAGTACGGAAATCATAGGTTTTGGCGCTACTCCCTAGTGTTATTTTGCTCTGGTTCTGACAGATCGAGCAGAAAATAGATCGAGACTAGGAGTGCTCGCGATTATTCGTATTACGGAGGAAAACACAGCGGCGTACTGACTTCAGATACTGAAGTTTTGAAGACGTCGTAGTGAGGTGATCAAATGTTTGAATTGCTAGAGGAGTCGATGATCCTGACCCCAATCGTTTTTTTTTAAAGATTAGTCTCTATCACACAACTGGCCAACAGCCCCCTAACACCATTGCAAATTGTACTCTTCATAACCATGTAAAAATGGGGTCACTGGAAAACCGGAACCTCCCTAACCTAACCTAATCTAACCTTTTACCTAACCTTTTGGTTAGGTTAGGTTAGGTTAGTTTCCAAAGCCATCTGTTCCGGTGGCGGAGGTTCCGGTGTTCCGGTTTTCCAGTGGCCCTAAAAATGGGTCTTATGTGTCGTTCATGAATACAGCCTACCAGTAAAAGTGGCAGTAGGTTCAGGTAGCGTCCAAATATTTCAGCGTGCAATAGTTGACACCTCTTTTTATTCAGTAGCTTCTGTAGTGTGATAATTTGTTTGTTTTTCTTAGTTTAAGTTGATATGTATTAATACGTGTAGTGCGGTGACAAGCTAAATGCGTAACGTGAAATGTATTAATAAAGAAAGAAATATAAATAATACAAAAAGATGAATAATAATTTAATTTAGGCTTTAATTATATCTTTAATGTTGGACGCTTTGTGCCTTCCATCTGCATTTTCTTTTTGTTTCTATTTTTAGTTTACCCCGCTTTAGTTTACCCGTTGGCTACCTTATGAATTAAATAAATTTAAATGTGGGCTCCAAGCCTATTTTAATGATAAGCTGCACCTCGGATTCACGAAAGGGGGGGGGGGGTTCTTCACTCATCTAATCTTCAAAGCTAGAACTAGACATAAACTCGCGTTTGCTGTGAACTTTTAAAGCTGCGAGCTCCAAGCTAGCTCCGAGACTCAGCACCGGAAAAACATTCAACCTTATCAAGAAGCCTCTGGGGAAATTCCGGGAAAACATTCTTAACTAGAAGAGCACTTCCCATTTTCGAAAGGAAGATCCGAGCGCTCATCTAGGCATTCCAAACGGGGATACTAAACAGGACTATGAATTTCTTCCCAACTGTCCTGGACTCGCAAGCAAGGCAGACCCTTGGAGGAAAGATGGTTGAGATGAGGTGAAGGAGGGATTTTTGAGCGGAGAAAGTTGATTTGAAGAAAGTTGAAGTAGTTGTTCATTATAAATATTTTTTTTCCATTAAAATTTGTTTTCGTCTTGAAGCCTTGGAGGAGAGATGGTTGAGGGGAGATGATGGAGGAATTTTTGAGAAAAGAAAGTGAATTTGAAGAAAGTTGAAGTAGTTGTTCGTTATAATCGTGTCTTCTACTAAATATCAGTCCCTTCTTGGAGCAGTGGAGGAAAGATAGTTGAGGGAAGCTGATGGAGGGATATTTGAGGGGAGAAAAGATCTGAAGAAAGTTTAAGTAGTGAATATTAGTTGCTCGTTATAAACATGTTTTCTATTAAATCTTTTTTTCGAATTGCGCATGTGACTTTTTTGTCACATTTTGAACCGAAATACTGATATTATGTTCTACGTATAAGTGAATTTGTTTGTGCTTATGTACCCATAAAGGAGTACGAATATTCGTATATTTAAATTCGCATTTGTGTTGGTTTTGGTTTTGGACCATTTGTTTCCTGATGAATTTCCGAGCAGTTCCAAGCCCGCAACTTTAAAGATTGTAGGACCCTTGTTCTCCAGCTTGTCGAGGCTAGACATGGGCTTAGTCGCTGTCCCGTCAGTTTTAAGCCCACCCGACGGATTACTGGGGAGTTCCAAGCCCGCAACTTGAAAGTTTATTGACCCTTGTTCTCCAGTTTGTTGGGCCATGGTCCCAGTCAGGGACTAACTTGACCCGTCAGTTCATTCCCCTACGGACAAAAGTATGCCCACCTATCGGTCACGCATTTCTTAGTCAACTGACGAGTGGCGAAAAATTTCCGGTTTCCGCTTCATCCTCCTCCTACCTTGGCCGCATCCGGTCCGGACGCCAAATAACAAACTAGGCCGCATAAACTCGGTACTGTCCAACTTGCATCCCATTAGGCCAATTTCGTTCAGTTTTTCTTTGACGGATTGTGTCCCGGGAAAGTCCCAACGCCTATAGGAAGACCAAGTGAGCAACAGCCACAAAGACGACTGCCGAATGTGACTGCGGGTAACCGTTAGGGGCCCATCCACTGAATGTGATCTAGTCAAACTCTAGATATTTGAGAAAAAAGGTTACCAATACATAGGAAGCTGTCGGGATCAACCTATTCTTCCCGTCCCATCGCCCGTTATTTATAGAAAGTTTTATTTATTTATTATTTAAAAAAAATGGTAGCCTAAGCTAAAAGCTTGTCGCTCTATATTCCAGCAATTATTTCAGATCATTTCTAATAAACTATATTAGTTAATCGGTTGTCATTTAAACATATTTTGTATACACTTATATTCGCATGTTTACCTTTTCTAGTTTTATGCTATTTGGTATTAAAGTGGATTGGTTGATTGATCCCGTTTTTCGTCACATCGTCCTCTTGTTAATGTATTTGACTTATTTTGTGTCTTTTAATTTGCTTGTTTGCCCCACTTGCCTTCCTTTTTGAGCTTTTAATGATGAGTAAATTATTCTTTCTGTCTCATAATCGTTAGTAGTCATAGTCATAATTCTTCCCCTGGCTGGGTACGTATCTCGCAAATAGTATCCCCGTACACGTAAAACAACACCATTGCTTCACATCCATCTTTTCTTTATATTTGCAATATTAAAGAGACTATCTCGGCAAATATTTAAAAAAAATGTTTACGGGTACCGCCACAGATTCGAACAGCTAATTCCAGATACTTGCTATTTTCATCAAGAAAACCGAAAGGAACAGCTCCCTCTGCCTCCATGAGACCTTACCACTTAAGAACTTACAAGTTAGAACTTGCTACAGGGAATTTCATTTCATACGAAATTGTATTCACTCTCCAGAAAAACTAAGAGAAAGACTAGAACCGGGGCACGCGCCTAGGTCGTTCTCGATTGCTCAACATTCCTGAGACAAAAAAAAACAACAAAGTATTTAATTCCAAATTTGAATGATTCCAAACGTTCATGGTCAAAAGTTCTGGTGGGGTTCCAAAGGCTAATGCTTGGCCTATTGGAATAGTGTTACAGGTTATTTATTCCAAACGTTTAAGGCCAAAAGTTCTGGTGGGGTCCCGAAGGCTAATGCTTGGCCTACTGGAATAGTGTTATGTGGCCCCTATTTATTTATCATCCAACCAGGTCCGTTCGGTAATTGTTTCTGAATTTTAATCTCCTGTCTAGTCTAAATCACAATCGGATTACCAATACTATTTGAAGACTTACCATTCATTACGATTCAACATGCTCTTTATTTCGCAATCAACCACCTTAATAGTTTTATCACACGATGTTGTCTTAACAAAATTTCTGGTTTATGGAAGATTTCAGTCGTAACACACGACTTGTCTTGTGAGAAACTACTTCAGATTTTTAATTAGCATGTTTCCTTACACATGAATCGATTGTCTCATTAGCGTAAAACTCGAAACCCCCCTTCCCCACCCTCAGATGTAGCACTACGGGGCTCATCTCCGAACTTGACCTGAAGGATCCTTGACCCAAAGGACCCTCACACCAAATTTGAACAATCCCCTTCCAAGTTATCCAAGTTATACAGTCAGACGGGCAAACTTTAAGACGCCACAGGTGTCCCGTCATTAAAGCACAACTCTTACTAGAAATAATATTTTCCCTATGAAATGGATCAGAAAAAAACATTTTCGAAAATACCATTACTTTCCATCTGAAATTAGCGATTTTCTTGTGCTCTTCCTGCTCTCCGACGCGGCGGCTGGGCGCAAAACATTTGAAAACTGATCGCGCCGTGGTTCAAAAGTGTGAAAACTAAGCAAATAAAAGAAGTAATAAACAAAAGCTTCTCAGATCCTTATGTGTGAAAGAGTTGTCAGCAGACGTTGATGATCCCGGCAAACGTTTCGTTGTGTGACGGGCAAAACTCGGCAAGGCCAAAAAAGCGCTAAAATTTCGTAGGCACAAAATGAAACAATGGAGAAAGGTGGGGATTTTAGAAGCTTATAATTCTGTATGGGAGCTAGAAACACTATAAAAAGCAGAATAAACAAGAGGGGTCCTTTAACGTTGGAAAACGGAAACACTCGCAGAAACGTCCACCTAGGTTTTAAACACGAAATTGAAAGAAACAAAAATAGATATAGCCATCGTTTCGTGTTTCGGTCTCAGGAAAGTGTGGAAAGGTGGAGCAGTCATCGCCGAGGCCTTTGCTTTGAATCCCCCCCCCCCCGCCAATTCACTTTGCAGAGAAAAGAACGAATCCGAAAAAGGGGTCTCGAGAGAATAAACAGAGCGGATGAAAGAAGTCCGTCAGCGAAATATTTGCATAACCACTCTTCATAAAGGTGAGGAAAGAGGTCTCAGATCATACGCGAAAATATCTTGAACCTTGAAAAAAAGGCTGGTTACAACGTCAGCTTGAGTGCCCCCCCCCCCCCACCCACAAAAACTTATTTCAAGATAAGAAAAATGCTCTATCACTTAAACACAAAAAAGGAATGAAGGAAAGTCATCCATATTTGCATGTTTGTGTGAGAGCGGGGGGGGGGGGGGGTTGGAGGGTTCGCGGACCGAATGCCCGAAAAATCACAAAATTTCCCAAGAAACTACCAAGATTTACAAAGATAAGGTAAGATAAGGTAGAATTTTGTTGCTGAAATAGCAAAATTGTTGTTCTTTTGGTGGTTTTCTGACTGGCGGCTTCTCCTTTGGAAGGAGTCAAATAGTGACAAGTGACAGTTTCCCCTGGCCTTATCTTCAAAAATGGAGTTTTTCTTCTTTTTTCTTTTTTTTGCATAACATTAATTTCATCTCATAAGGTGAAAAGGCTCGCTCAAGCGCGATTATCTCACGACCATCTATAAACCGAGCAAATCTGCTTTTGGTTTCTGATCACGAATGTAGCGATTCTTCTGTTCCTTTGGCCTCCTTATCTGATCTCCTCTCTTCCGGACAGCTATTATATTCGAAGTAAGGGTGCCAATGATATCCATCTCGTCAGAAAATATCCCATTTCATTTCGTTATAAAATGAAATATTTCAAAATTTTCTCCTAGAGTTTTTGTTCAGCTCATTTTGCATTAGAACTAGTTGGAAAAGAGACGGGAATTTTCTTCTCCAAAACAGGAGACAATACGCGTATTAGATGATAATGAGCATTTTATAATTAATATGGTGATTGTGACCCACCTTGAAGCACATATCAATAGTTTCATCTTCGGGTGACTTCTCGCTTTTGCGATGCCTAATAGATCACCCCAATTCAAGGCGCTTGTTCATAGCCGGAATCAGCACGACTGTGGGATCGTCTAGTGGCTCGATCCTTAAAGTTTAACTGAAAAGCCAATTGATTTGTGTGTCATTTAATTGGATACACTGAATTATTTGGATTGTGCAAAGGGATTTTTTGATTTTCCACTATCTGCTCTAGTTATGAGGCTCAGGATATCTCCAGCCGTCCCCACAGCGTAAATTCTACTATGGCGCGGGAAATTTTAATCTCAACACAAATGCGGCTTTTTCAGTGGGCAGTGGTGAGATCGGTGAAGATTGCTTAGTGCCTGAACAAAAAAAAAAGTAATAAATCTTTCTCGTAAAGCATACAACAAAAATTCAGTACCATAAATCACAAGAAAATTCCACTATTTGAAAATAGATTATTCGTGAATAGCGGAACAACGAAGTAACTCAATTTCAGCGGGTCTTCAAGCCAATTTAAGTGAATAAGTGATGGGGAACTAGATTGTCCTATCCTAGCCCTTTTCGGTGAAACTTTAAAGTTTAACTGAATAGGGCTGAGATAGCATAGTCTAGTTACCCATTACTATTCACTCAAATAGACTTGGACCCGATGAAAATGGTTACTCCGTTGCTCCGATATTCATCTAATCGATTTTCACCGAATGTATTGTTTCTTTCGGATTTGATTTCAGATGCCATGTCGTATCTCAGCCATATTCACTAAATTTTAGGGATAAGTTTGGGTTGCAGTTCGTCCGCTGCTGAATTTCCGTTGATAATCATTCATTCATTCATTCAGCATTCAGTGGCACGCACCAGGAAAGGACCAAATTTACTTAAAGGGCATAGCTCAGTGGTGGTTTGAAAATGAAGACAAACAGATAAAAGCTTTTGCTAGTAGGTTAAAGGAGTTGCATCGTAAGCATTTTAGCACTTGCAACGTCTAGAAACCCCCCTCCCAAGATCCAAGATGAAGCCACGACTCGATCCAACCGCTGGGTCATCTAGTAATTGCATTGTAAGCATTCTAGCATTAGCATCGTCTAGAAACCCCCCACCCAAGATGACTATGCTGGTTATAATAAAATGTTTTTATTTTAGCAGGTATATGGAAAATGTGTAGAAAAATCAAACTAATTATTAGCTTTATCGATTTCTTTTAGTATTTTGTTTTCTGTTTTTTCTTGTTAATTCCTTCCAAACAAGTACGGATGTAAACTGACAGTAAACTAGATCACAAGAAAAAAACGCCGTAAATTATACGTAGTTCGTTATAATGATTTCTTGAAAATTCTGAAATCGACCTAAATAATATCCAGCTCCCGAGACCAAAAAATGTCAAACTGGCAGATGATTTCCTCTTCCGACATATCTAAACGTTCAAATGGTGATTTACTTAGTTGTTTTAATCATCTTAAACACCACTCGATCTTCTCGAAGGTTTAGTAACTCTTTCGACTACCGACGGGACATTGATGAATAGCTAATAAGCAATTATGGCGACCTTGCTTTCAAGAGTGAATTGTGTTCAAGTAATTTGTGGATAACGGTGGCTACCGTGAGGATTTTGAAGAAAACAAAGGTAGCAGCGTGTTCGGAAAAATCCGACCCATCGAATAATGACTGTGTCTCCCACATTCTCGGCGCACATGAATCAAAGGCTTTAAATCGTTGCACACTCGACAAGAAAAAAAAAAAGCGAATGAAAAAACTTCAATTTACCTTTGCGGCGGAAGATGAATACGGTTCATCAAAAAGTGACCAAAGCTTTGGTTTTGTTTTCTGCCACCAGGAGAGGGATCCACTGAAATAGGCATCCTCAAATCCAAACTTTCGAGCCAATTCTTCGTCACTCGGTTTGTCTGTATCCAGGTCAAGTCGATCCAAGACTGCTAAGGTTTCTTGAGTATCTCTGTGCTAGAAAATAAGACAAGAGAGTTAGCGTACAGTATTCTTCGCCTCACTTACCAGTCGGCAGCTTACGCTTACCATCCAGGGAGATATCCCTTGTTGTCTTCAATCAAAGCGGCGTGTTACACTATTAATTGTCCCTGGAACGGTTTATAAGTGTAAACGCGTCCGCCGCCTCGCTGGCCGCTCGGCTCTACATAATATACACTGTAAAAAGTTTCTCCGAATAAGGATGCAGTATTTGCTACTGGGATTAATCTTATCTCTATTGGGATAAGATTAATCCGAATTAGGGATAATCTTATCTCAATAAAGATAAGATTAATCTGAGTAGCAAATACTGCAAGATTTTTTTTTTTACAGTGTAGTAGCCAATCAAAAATAGTATTACAGCCCGCTTTAAAGGCCCAAAGGATACCGCCCTGGAAGTGGCTGGATGGTAAGAACAAGGTGTCAGTCGGAGCTCGACAACATCAAAGCGTCCATCTAGCCCGAATGGGAAGGTGTATAGGCAGCGGCGTGGCGAAAAACAACTGACAACCCTTCCTGGGCGCTCTAAGCGTCTCGGAGGTAGAGGAGGAACTAATGTCTATGGGAAGTGCTAGAAATCATTTCTTTCCCAGTAGCTGTCTCTTTGACCTTTCTAAGCATTATCTGATATGAGCAACTACCACAAATTCAAGCTCTTTTTTCCAGAAATTACTGCACATAACTCCAGTTGATCTACCCCTTGATCTCCTATCTATTAGTACGAGGCGTGAGAAACAGTGCCGATGACCCTTGCCAAGAATGGCAGAAATCTTAGCTAACTTATCCGTTTATCCTATTTTTTATGGCACTTGCAGCCTCTGGCTCAAGTGCCATATACCGATCGAAATTCCGTCTGTCGGTCGGTCTGTCGGTCGGTCGGCCCGAATTTTTTTGTCACACTTTCTCGAGTTAGGGTACTTCCAGATGTGCTAGGACGATGAAACTCGGCAGGAATATCAGGGACCCGATCAAACTAACTTGGAAATAATCAGTTTCAATATCCGACCATCTGGGGGGGGGGTGGAGGGCGGGGGAATCCGGAAGATTTAGTAGTGTGTAACTTTCGAACGGGTGATCGGATTGGAATGACACTTAATAACTGAATAAGTGACATATCTCTGATGTCCCGTTTGAAGTCCGAACCGGATTCGACAGCTATGGGGGAGTTGGGGGGGGGAGACCGGAAATCTCGGGAAACGTTAGAATGGAGGGATCGGAGTGAAACTTGATGGGAAGAACAAGCATCTGCTTCAGATAAATCGTATACACAATTGGACTGGATCCGGACACTTGGGGGTGGGGGGTGGAGGGGAGTTTCCAGGAATTCCTGTGATGGCGGTTTTGGGTATTTTCACGACGAAACTTGGGAGGCGTATCAGGTACCCGATCAAACTGACTTGTAAATAAAAATTTACTCGATCCGATAGTCCTGGGGGGGGGGGTGGAGGGAGGGGGAATCCGGAATATTGAGTCATGCGTAACTTTGGAACGGGTGATCGGATTCGAGTGAAATTTAATAATTGAACAGAGTACATGTCTCTGGTGATCTTTCCTATGTCCGGACCGGATCCGACCACAACTGGGGGGGGGGGGGATACGTGACCGGCTTAGACTGGAGAGATCGGGATGGAACTTTGCGGGAATAATTAACAGATGCTGTGGATAAATCATTTACGGAACCGGATTGGCTCGGGCAACTGTAAGGGGGGATTGAAGGGGGGGTCCGGAATTCCGGTGGTCGCGAGTTATGGCACTTCCAGATGTGCTAGGACGACGAAACTTGGCTCGAATATTGTAGATTTGACAAGATTGGCTTAGAAATCGCACTTTCCAAATCCGACTATTCCTTAAAGTACCAATCTTGACCGCAAAGTAAGAAAAATACTTTAAAGCAAAATATACATTTTCATGATCTCCATGAGCCCATTATAATTTTTGCCTCAAGGGTTTTGCTTACAAATGAAGTTCTAGTGCGCATCGTAACAAATGAAGCATCTTTAGAAATGAAGTTCTAGCTCTTTTAAAATGCGCATCTTAACCGCAAGGTCGAAAAGTACTTTTTATCAAACGATACATCTCAACCCATTCATTTGTGAAACAAGGGTTCTGCTTAAAAATTTATTTCCAGCACCCTTAAAGTGCGCATTTTAAATGAAAAGTGAAAAAAAAACTTTTGACATCAATGATCCATAAGGGCCTGTTATCGTTTTTGCCTCAAGGGTTTTGCTTACACATGAGTTTCTAGCGCCTTTAAAGTGTGCATCGTAGCAGCCAAGTTCAAAAATAAAATACTTTTTCTCTAGCTCCCTTAAAGCGCGCATCTTAACCAAAAAGTCGAAAAGTATGTTTGATCAAACAATACATCTTAACCTATGCAAGTGCCATATGAGCTTACAGATCTTGTTTCATAGAGGATTTACAGTCAGCTTGGGCCTTATCTTATATGAACAACTAACATAAATTTAAGCTCTTTTCCCCAGAAACTGCTGCACATAACTCCAGTTTGTTTTCTGTCCCTCGATCTCCTATCTATTGGTACGAGATGTGAGAAGAAGTACCGATGACCCTTGCCAAGAAGGTCAGAAATATCTCTGGAGCAAATCTTAGCTGACTTATCCGTTTATACTATTTTTTTCATATATGATTTACAACCAGCCTGGGCTAAAGGAGTGTTTATCCTTGAAGTATCATCATTTCTTGGCTTGATCATGCAGAGTAAGTCGCAGATATATGGTAAGCTCGCCTTAAGCCCTACAAGGTTACCGCTCTTTCTTACGAATTAAAACTTTTGTTTTGTTTCTTCGCTATCGGTTAGACGCTGAAGTTGTCAACCCATAGAATATCGGAAGTAGGGACTAAATTTACACTGAAGCAGGTTGAACTTGATCCTTTTCAGTCGTATAATCGTGACTGATGAAAACTAGAAACTGGTTTCAGTGTGTACCCTTAACCCTGGTATGCGACACGATTTTTTCTTTGATGTTCCGACGTGCGACATAATCGCAAGGACGTTCTCACCACCATGCAAACGCAAAAAGAAAACGAAATTTTTCGTCCTGGATAATCTGCAAAAGGACAAAGGAGCCCTTGGGGAAACGACATCTGAAGATGCGGGGAGATTACACTTCTGAATACCACCCACCATTAGGAAATTTTCAGTCAAAACCTATAGTTCAAACAGGTTAATATAAGTTTATTAAGAAGATATTTTACATTCAGCCACCCTAGGATTACAATCGGAATAAGGTAGAGCAATTTTTACTCTTGAAAATTAGCTAATCTTTGTTCTTTCTTTTCTTTTCCTCAAAAAATCGCATGAGTTATGTCGGATCAGCTGAAATATTTCAACGCATCCGACACTGCGACAAAACGCAAAGTTCTGCGTTGCTTGTCGCACGATTTGTGTCGTATGTCGCATGACGCAGAATTTTGCGCGAAATCGCAGCAGTGTGAAATTAGGGTTACTCCCCGTCGGCTAGATCGTGCAGAGTAAGTAGCAGATAGATGGCCGCTCTTTCATACAGCGAAAGTCCGCATAGCGTAGCAAAATTTTCCAGAAGTCGGATGCAGGAAAACATCTCCTACTTTTTTTTTATCCATTTACATGACTCAGCATGAAAGGCGTAATACTAAACCGGCGGAGACCATCCGCCTGCTTATACATTATGCTGATTCCGAAACTTCGTCATTACGGAAGAGGAAGATGGTGGAAACTTCCCCAGTAGGAAATCCAGAAAGAAACGGGGTTCGTGCCTATTTTTCTGTCTCCTGTCGACTAGCGTCGATAAGTTAGGCAAGTTTATTTTAGTTCATATTTGACAGTGCAAAACAAAACGGATATATTTTCTTTTACTTGGTTTTCACAAGTTTAGTTTTTTCCATCTTTTACTTGGTTTTCGAAGTTTCATTTTTTCCATCTTGAGCGGCTTTAGCCTGAAGAGGACCCTTGCCAAGAAGGGCCGAAAGATAGCTCTACTAAATTTCAGCTGACGTATCCGTTTTGCACTGTCAAATATTATTATTATGATTCGCAGTCAGCTTGGGCTGAAGGAATATTTATTATTTTAGTTCATTTAACCATTGGACGGAGACACTGGATTTTACAGAATAAATGTATAATACAGCAAGAGGCGTGAAAGCTTTTAGTATTGATGATGGTCGTATTGACATTCGATTTTAGTATTGATATTTTTATTTATGTGAATGTTCCTTTAGCGCAAGTTGACAGCGAATCAAATTTGACTGTGCTAAATGGATGAGTCAGCTGTGATTTAGTCTAGCGATATTGGGCCTTTCTTGGCTAGGGTTCTCTTCAGGCTAGAAAAACGATCCTGCTGAACCTTACACATTTCAGGCTACCCAAACAACTTCTTTATTTTCATTAACCCAGCGACCACAGTCATATCCCCGTTACATGTTCAAAAGCTTCGATGATATTTTTTCTTAGTCTGAAAATTTTTTTTGTTTGTCTTCTTGCGTATTGTTCACACTGCGTTGCTCCGATCTGTGTATTCTGTACCTGACTGAAAATGGTTAATAATTTTTTACTCATTATTAGGAAACAAAAATAATAAATAAGTGCATGTCCAAGCGCAAGGGCCATCTAGAAAACAAAACAAAAATACATGCAAATTACCGCTACTTCCAAGTACAGCCGTACAGGATAGCTACTACCCTAGTTTCTCCCGCTCAAGGCACACTCTTGCTTGTGAGATGCAGGGAACCAACACACTATGTCTACTGACGAGTGGGTTGTGGGTTGTTGGCGAAAGTCGAAACATCTCATCCCAAAACGTTTCCCCAAAGCCGCATTCACAAGCATGCCTAGCCAAGCACAGATGCCTAGACACATGCCAAAACTTAGACAGGCACCGAGTTCTAGAGCCTAGAACTCCATACCTAGCCTAAAATCTGTTCCTAGGAATGGGTGTGAACGGTGATGCTAGGCACGTTACTAGGCATCCATGCTTGGCTGGAATGCTTGTGATTAACGGGGCTTAACGAAACTAGCCTATAGGCGTATTCTCGCCGTTCCCCGAGGACTCCACTCGAGGAGTCCCCGCGTTTTTGGGGACTCACTCCCCGTATTCTCGCGAGTCCTCACCGACGGGGATCGAGTGCTCCGATTATCATCACCATCATCAAAAGGGACTCCCTTGCAGATTCGGAGGGGAATCAATTTTTGCTGGTGTTGGTGCAGTGAAAAATTATTTAAAAATAATCAGATTAAATAAAACCAAAATAAAGTGGATCCAGACCAATTTCGCCAACTGCATATTTTTTTTTCGAACATAATCTGTTCTGGAAGCATTCCCCGTGTTCTCGCTGTTTCCTGAACGTCGGAGTCCGCGTGGTGACTCCCTCTATTCTCGCCGTTTTTTTTTTTATCTATTTACATGACTCAGCATGAAAGGCGTAATACTAAACCGGCGGAGACCATCCGCCGGCTTATACATTATGCTGATTCCGAAACTTCGTCATTACGGAAAAGGAAAAGGTCCTCGGGGAACGGCGAGAAATACGCCTTAGTCTAAGTGCCCACAGAACGCGAATTCGCGTTCGCCTGGGCGAATTTGACGTCGCGAGCGGAAAAAATTCGTGCCCCGCCGTTTCAACTCCAAGTCGAATTTGTTTCGCGCCGCGTGGCGGAAAAGATTCGCATTCTGTGGCCCGTGCCCCGCCGTTTCAACTCCAAGTCGAATTTGTTTCGCGCCGCGTGGCGGAAAAGATTCGCGTTCTGTGGGCACCTAGCTTTGGCAAAAGTTCCCCATGAAAAATCGTTCCCTGCTAAAAGAGACTCTGTGCTTCCAACCTATCCGCAGAAACCTCCCAACTTGCCTAACCCCAAACAGACTTTCCTACTTAAAATTTAAAACCAACCATCTCTTCCCTACAGTTCGCTCCCCCAAATATTTAAACTCTCAAATCATTCAACTTCACACAATCGCACGTAAAACGAATAAATTCTCATCCACACAACCACACATTGGGCCACTAAGGGTCCCCTTTATTGGGCCCCTTTAAACATCCCACATATTTTCTCCAAGTTCCCACGGGGAATATGTGTAACAGTTAATTTTATTGTTTTCCATCTTGCTACAGATATTTTAAGTTTGCGCATTGGCATTTTAACTACTTATCTTGACTCATCCATCATCAACACCATTGGCCATTGTTTGTGTTGCATTTTGAAATGATCTCAAACTCGACACGTATTCATTTTCTTCCCTTGAGATGCTAGCGCTCCATGAGCTCTGTCAGAAGACTCAGAAGTAAGACCAGAGGAATCTCGAGCAACCTATCCAATCCTTCTACTCGAAAGATAGCGGCGATATTGACCGCGAGGAGCCTAGACGATAAATCAGGCTAATGCAGGTTTGCCCTGGCGGCAACTCGTTCCCTCCAATTTATTCCCTCGCTGGCCTGACACAGAAAATGAGAAATGGACTGTAATGACTTCCGAGCATACAATATAAGCAAATCAATAAGATCCCATTTTACGACCTCGTGTTAATGACAGTGCCGAACGGGAAGTCTGGAGGAGAAAAAACTAACTGGTGGAAGCTAATGGAATAAGTAAGGCTAGAGAGTTATAACAAACAAAAAAAGAGCTTCAAACTCATATGGCACTTGCCACAAGAAGACTGTACAAGACTGGAAAAATAGGACATCGTAAACTTTCTGCACCCCCTCTAGCTCCTCACCGTCGCCAAATCTAGTTTGGACCTAGAACTGGAGCTTTCTAGGGCGTATGTTCGTTTTATAGAAGTCATTCAAATATTCGTAAGGATGAATTTACAAAAGACATCGAAAATGAACAATTAATTAGAGTGAGAAACAAATTTAAAGCAAATTTAAAGCGAGACAAACTTCGGATTTAGAAATTTCTAGTAAAGTGAAGGTGGGGTCTGCACACACCAAGAAAACAATGGACGCTGTATCATTTTTTCACTGTGTTCAGAATATTAAGTTATCGGCGGCAGCGCTGGTGAATGAAATTCAGTAGGGACATTGTCTATCGCTAGTGGCACTAGTATCGCTGCCATTCGAGTGTGTCAGTTTTGTAAAGTCTTGGCGCTACTCCCTAGTGTTATTTTGCTCTGCCCTAAGGCGTATTCTCGCCGTTCCCCGAGGACTCCTCGGGGAATCGAAGGGAACGGCGAGAATAGAGGGAGTCACTCCACGCGGATTCCGCGTACGGAAAACAACGAGAACACGGGGAATATTTTCAAAACGGATTTTGTTCGAAAAAAAATATGCAGCTGACGAAAGTAGTCTGGATCCACTTTAATTTTGGTTTTACTTACTCTGATTTTTTAAAACTAATTTTACATTGCACCAACAGCAGCAAAAACGGATTCCCCTCCGAATCTGAAAGGGAGTCCTTTTTGACGATGGTGATGATAATCGGAGCATTCCTCGTCCGTGGGGACTCACGAGCAGAGCAAAATAACACTAGAGAGTAGCGCCAAGACTTGAAAAAAGTGACACACACTCGAATAGCAGCGACACCAGTACCATTAGCGCTACTGAACGTCCCTACTATAACTCAATCAGTCGTGCACCAGCGCTGGCTTCAATAACTTCATATTCTGAACACAGCAAAAAAGATACAACCTCCCCGGTTTCCAAGATGTGTGCAGACCGCGTCTTAGCTTTACTAGAAATTTCTGAATCCGCAAGTTTTTCTCGCTTTAAATTCCGCAAGCGTAATGGGCGGCGCTACGACTATGGCCCGTTTGCGAAGCATGGAATGGATAGGTCTTGGTGTTACTCCCTAGTGTTATTTTGCTCTGCTCACGAGAATACGGGGAGTGAGCCTCTGGGACAAAGAAAACCGCGGGGACTCCTCAAGGCCGAAGTGGAGTCTTCGGGGAACGGCGAGAATACGCCTCTAGTGTTATTTAACTTATTTGCTCTGGCCAAAAAAATATATATGTTCTTCACACAGCTTATATTCAAATATGACTAGAAGGAACAATATCCTTTACTTAAACATTCTATTATTAACAATAACTATTACGTATCTGGTTAACTTTCTAAAATTATTTACTTTCCTTATTTTTATGCATAATGTGATTATTGTTTAAAAATAACCATTTAATAATTATTCTTTACTTTCCACATTTTGAATGTCTTACGTATACATTCACAGCTTATAAAATTCTAGATAATTCCGTGACACCCACAATCTCAGCTTCCAAAAACCATCACTACTTCAATCAACTCGCCAGTTTTCCAGGATCGACTAAAAACGGAACGCGTACCAAAAACAGGAACGACGTCTAAAATCGGGAACACTGCATCAAGAGGAACACTACTAGAAGAAGGAACGAAGGAACAGCGTTCCCGGTTTCAGTACGTCGTTCCCGTTTTTCGTACGCGTTCGTCCTGCACCGTGCCCTTCCGTTCCATTCCCGTTTTTAGTCGATCCCCAGTTTTGCTGAAGGAAATCATTGGCGCAGTGACTAATGGAGTGGAGTTTTTCCCCCAAATAAACTCAGACGGCGTTTGGTCTCTATAGAGAAAGCTAAGGATCGGTTGCATGTTTTTCTATCAGATTACAGGAAGTGATTACGTTAAGTCCTAAAAAAAGGGCGCTCGACGATTGTTTTGTGCATTAGGTGATTAATGTTGCATTAGGTGGTCAGATTGTAGGTAGGTCAAGTAGATTGGAGGTGAGTTGGAGTAGCAAAGTATCATGACAAACAGTCGACCTGAACAGGAGTCATAACCTACGTATCCTGATCTCGCAAAAAATACCTCAATTCTCGAAACACATCCTTACCAAAAACTGTACGTCTGCACCCCCCAAAAAAATTCCGATCACGAACACATCCAGAGTATCTGCTTATACCATCCATCTAGTTTCACTGAATTAAAGAATGAATGAGTGATTATAACGCACTGCCCGAGGGCACAAGTGCAGTAAAAGAGCAAAAAAAATCACTAACAAAAACAATGAATTCGAACCCCCCCCCCAAACTCAGCCCACCGATGTTGGATCCGGCCGGTTGGTGTACCTAGGGAACATGATCTTTGTACCGTCCAAGTTTCACCCCAATACCTTCTATATGTTTGGTTCCTGCACGTGCCAGAAAATTTGCGGACCGGGCAGAAATACAGCAGACAGAGTAGGTCTTATTAAGGAAGAACATCAAGAAAATCAGAACAGGGGCCCCGCCCTTCCTTGTTTTCGCCCTTCCTCGTTTTTTTTCCGAAACTCAGCTAGTTCCGATGAACGGGATTGGCAGTTGACTTACTCGGCTCCTCATTATGGCCTACAACTCCCACCCACCGTGGCTGGATACGGTTCGGAAACATAATCAGCAGATCCCTGACTACCCATCAAGTTTCAATCGAGCTGGATCACGTGTTCGCAACTGACGTTCGTTTGCCAAGATTCCGGATCCCCCTTCCCTCCACCCACCCCCTATTGATCAGACCTGTAAAAGGATAGTTCTCTACAGCATTGTGTTGGGTCCTTTGTATGAGTACTAATTTGATCGCCCTAGCTTATGTGGAAGTTAAGCCGCGTTCACAAGCATGCCTAGACAAGCACAGATGCCTATAGGTACGTGCTCAGGCGTAGCCAGGCAACGAGTTCTAGAGCATAGAACTCCGTGCCTGGCCCAAAATCTGTGCCTATTCATGGGTGTGAACGGCGATGCTAGCACGTACCCAGACGTCTGTGCTTGGTTAAGCATGCTTGTGAACGGGGCATTACCAAACTGGTAAAAGTTGAACAAACCGACGGACAAATCGACACTGCGATCGCTTTTTGGCATTCGAGCCTAAGATTCAATAAAAAGAGATAATCATTTGAAAAGCAAAAACAAAAAGTAATTCATTCTGTTTCACTTAAAACTAGGTCTATCGTGAAAATTTGGAAGATAATTTTTTTTGTGTTTTGCTGGGGCAGCCGAATATCCTCCCTGCAGCCTGACCTGGGATTCAGCAGTAAGAAATCAAACCTGATCGTACCTGGGTGTACGTCATCCAACAGCAGGGTTCAACCTGGTTCGAATCCAGACCCCAGAACTCCAATTCTTCTTCAAACAATGGTCCGCACACATCAGTCGGGTAATGCAACTTTCCTGTCCTGTAGTAATTCAACACTTGAGCGAACACACCGGGGTGTCTATCGAAGAAATATTCATTCAGTATCGGGTCGTAATTCGCCAACGCCTCGGTCAGCCTAGAAAGCCGAGTCGCTGGAATTTTCTTCAACGTCGCCTTATACGTTTCGTGCCGGATTCCCCCGCAATTCAGAACCACACGATTCTCCGAATCCATGTTCAGCAAATTCATTTTCGTCTCACTGTTCCTAGAATATTCTAGAATTTATTTCGTTGCAGGCGGCGGATCGATGTTCCTCTTCTCCCTCATGGTGAAAACCATTGTTTGGTCGGACCCTGAAAGGATAATGTCAAGCTCAGTATGGAAAGATCCTTTTCACTTCTAATGCACATACAGGCCCTAAAAGGTCTTCTAGTTGCAACAAAAGCAAACATGTGGAGAGTGGAGGAGCTTATTCAATGGGATGCTGCCAATGTTTTTTCTTGGAGAAGAGGGGGCGGGCAAATAACAACCGAAACAAGAAAAGGCTCACAAGACCGCATATTGAGTTTTCTACGAACGTTATTTTTCTTTCTTCGGGGAGAACAAACGAAAAAAAACGAAGATCTTCAGGAACCGCACATTACAATATACAAGATGTTCCTCATCGAACATATACAATTCGACTGTTTTAAATTAAAGAGTAATGTTTTTTGGTTTTAATAAGTTTTAACTGTAAAATTTTATGAATCGGTTATTGGGTTAATGATTGACAGGTCAAATATTTTATTATCTGTAAAGACTGATAGACAAACAGTAAAATAGTGAATATTGTTAGAACAGTAGTTAAGTAGGAAAGATAAGGGTAAGTTAGGAATTTAATGTCGTAGCATCAAAGCTAGCTTGTACGGTGTAAAAAATGGTCGGTGGGAATAAAAGAAAAAGTGCCTCTGAAAAAAAAAGAACCGTTCGAAATTGTTGAACGTTGAGAAATGAAGCTAGTGGAAAGTTTCTGGTGTTTTAGTAAACAAGACATCATGGCCCTTCATTTGCCAGAAACCAGACCAGTAGGTCTAACTGTGGTGCACAACTTCAGACCATCCGCCCACGACTGGAAGGGCTCAAGGTGGAGACCACGCACCAGATGGATACGTCATCCACACGTCGCTATTCCGAGCGGCATTAACCCCCTCGGAAGCTATAACGCTGTCTCTGGACCGTGGCCAGTGGAGGCAGCTGACGAAGCCCAACTCTAGTTTCTCTACTGGAAGTAGCTCAAGGTAGGAGCCTGAAGTCAGCAAGACCAAAGTTCTCGATAAAATCCAAAATTGGAATGTTTATTGGATTTTGGCCCGATTTCCGGTTTTGCCGGATTGTGGAAGGACTAATTTCCGTCGTGAAAACAAACTTCAGATATTGGATCTAGCAATTTTTTTTAATCCCCATGTTGAGTCTGTAGTCAACCTCAGAATAACTTTTTTTTTCAATTTTCCGGTTTGGTCCGGTTTCCGGTGAACTACTTGTCCGACGTGAAAATGCAAGTTGAGACACTGATTCAGCACGTCTCCTTCCCTTTCTATCGAGCCTATTAATCATGTTCAGATGAAACTTTTACTTCTGACAAATTTCCAGTTTTGTCCAGTGAGAAGACAAGTTTTGGATAAGGATTCAGAATGTATCACTTACTGTAAACCTCACTGGCTTTCAAAATAAGTTTTTGTCCCTCTTTCATTCGGAACATATACTAACTTGATCTGTACTTTGACTCAATGAATCCTCGCGTCAAGCTTCTCAACCTTTCGGGAGTTATGGTGCTAACAGACGGACAGACGGACAAACATTACAGTCAGAGATATCCAGTCACCAATGTTTTGGTATCCCCGCAACAAAAATTCTTGGGACCTCGCTACTTCTGGTGAAAGCGGACAGCATCAAGTGATAAGCTGTTTTTCCTTGTCTATCTAAATATGGTAAGAAAGACCATGAAGTGAAAGATCCTTCTCATTTGAGAGAAGCAAGAGTTTGAAAGACTATTGAAAAAGTTTAATACTGATGGAAAGACTGTCGATTAGGTTCAGTAAAAAGTAACTTCTGTCCAAGGAGCTTGGCAACCGATCGTTTTCCAAACCGTTTGAGACAAATGGAAATAGAGCAAGCGAAAAGTCTACTCCGAATTCCCAACCTCTTGATTAATTGTACCTTATTTAAAGTTTAATCGACAAAGGCTAAGACCGGACAGTTTACTTAATACATAACGTGTTCACTTAAATAGGCCAGAACCTGATAAAAATGCGTTACTCCGTTTGTCCGCTGTCTACAGATACTGGATTTCATTGAGTGAACTTAATCTTTTGGATTTGTGGTACATCTATATGCGCCTGTCTCTCCACGCTTGCAATATTTACCAGCTAGAAAGGTAAGCTATTGCCAAAAATTAAGCGCGCCAAGCGTCTTTGCTCCTTCAAATGCAGGCTTGTTTTCAAATTCAAAAGGGTCTGGATGAGTTTTGGGTTTTGGGTCTCGGATGGAAAAGAAAAAAAAAATTGCAAAATTCCTTGATGGGTCAATTTTCCAATGTAATGAAATATCAGATGTAAAAATAAGTTCAGTTAAACTTTAAACTCCCAAATTTATCTTATAGTGTGATCATCTGGAGGTAGACGTGAGAGGGGCTCGCTCGTGACTGAACAGATAGGCTGATACCTATTTTCAGTCTTCGATTTTCTAGGGTATCGATAAAAGGGAAAGGCCAATGAACTATTTCCGAAACACGCCAATGCTCACGCCCAAGACCGAAAATAGGGGACGGGTCCCATAAATACTCAGGAGGCACACTTCTGGAATGATTGTTTCGACTCAACATACAAGGTCGTCAAAAAAAGATTTGGCAAGAGCAATCCGAAGAAATAAAAGAAAGAAAAACGAGATTTTTTTTTGCATTTACACAAAATAATCGTAGGAAAATCGTAGACTCGCACATAGACTGTACATTTTAATATTCGTTATTTTGGTTTCATTTGTATTTTCAATCCGCATCGTTCTTCTGGTTTTGGTTACATGTAGTCTAGTGGTTTCTCTATTCCACATTGCTCTTTTGTTGGTATTGTTTTGGAATTTACGATTTAGATTGTTTTTCTCCAAGGACAGCTGCCGGAAGTGCAATCGAAATATCAGAAATTATATTTATCCTCGCTAAACATCTAGTTGATAAAAACATCTAGTTGATAAAAAAAAACGAAAATTTATTTCGTGATGAATGGTCAGCTTGGCTTCACACCTTATATTTTCAGAAATAAATGTTGTGTCTGTGATTCTACATATCGAACGACCCTAGTTCATACTCAAACGCCTCAACAAAGCTTAACAGAAGTGGAACATTATAGTTTTCCGAGATACGGGGTCGGGTTCTGTGGTCCTGTTTTCGAACCACCCCTACTTATCAGTCGCACGAACAAGAAAAGATAAAGCACTTTAGAGGGCTCAGCTTCTCCTTACGGTTCGGACATACGACCAATCAACAAACCCTGGTCTATCTGAAACTGATGCACAACCAACTCTACGGTGGTCTGGTGGTCTTGAGAATGTCAACAGCGCCTCTGAACGCTCATGAGTTTAATCCAGTTCCCCTCGTGGAATTTGCCAAGCCAAATGGGAGGACAGCCTCCTCCAATTCCACTCACTAGTGTGAATTCATGCAACATCACGAAGGCTGTTTCTGCACTCTTTACGCCGGCGGCAACCGTAAGTTCATAAGTTCCAGCATCCAATAGTCCCTGACAAGTTTCCATCAAAGAAACTCCTGACCTCGAAGTAATTTCAGTACGCTTAGCGAAGCCCGCTTACGGCCCTGGAAGGATTTCTCCTCTAGTTATAATTATTCTTCCTAGCATCGACTGCTAAGACCGACAGTCGCGGAGAAGGCTGTTCCAGATCTATCTACGCTGATGACAAGCAGTGACAGCCGCCGACGGCCGCGGGCGAGATTTACGGATTTCTCCTCTAATTCTTCACGCTGGAGTCCACACAGCATCGATGGCTACCGACCGTCACTCGCTGAGGAGGACTGTTCCTGCTCTATCTACACTGACGGCAAGCTATGCCACCCGTTGACGGCCCCGGGCGAGATGAAAGGATTCCGTCTGTAATCTCCCAAGAGCCTATTTAGCATCGAGAGCTACAACCACCGTTCGTTCTCCTGCAGGAGGATTGTTCCTGGTCTCTCTGCGCTGACTGAAAGCCAGCTGTCCGCTGACGGACACATCCACACAGCATCGATGGCTACTGACCGTCACTCGTTAAGTAGGACTGTTCCTTCCCTCCTACGCTGACGGCAAGTTGCGGAACCCGCAAACGGCCCCCGGCGAGGTGAAAGGATTCCTTCTGTAATTCTTCTGTCTAGAGTCCAAACAGCATCGACCTGGCCTCGACGGTTGTGACCGTCAGCCATGGAAGAGGACTATCCCTGCACTGACCGCAAGCCAGCTCCTGCTGACGGCCCCTGCCGACATGGAATGATTCCTACTGTAATTTTTCACCTAGAATCCACAAAGCATCGATGGCTACCGACCGTCACTCGTTAAGGAGGACTGTTCCTTCCCTCTCTACGCTGACGGCAAGTTGCGCCACCCGCAGACGGCCCCGGGCGAGGTGAAAGGATTCCTTCTGTAGTTCTTCTGTCTAGAGTCCAAACAGCACCGACCTGGCATCGACGGTTGTGACCATCAGTCGTGGAGGAGGACTGTTCCTGCTCTCTCTGCGCTGACTGCAAGCCAGCTCCTGCTGACGGCCCCTGCCGATATGGAATGATTCCTATTGTAATGTTTCACCTAGAATTCGCACAGCATCGACGGCCACCGACCACCAGTCTCAGATGACTGTTCTTGATCTGTCTACGCTACTGCAAGCTGCATCACCTGTTGACGGCTCAGGGCGAGATGGGAGGATTACTTTTGTAATTCCTCTCCCTAGACTGCATGCAGCATCGACGGCTACCGACCACCAGCCGTGGAGGGGGAATATTTCTCTTCTGTCTGCCCTGACGGCAAGCCACTCGCTGGCGGCCCCAGGCGAGATGAAGGATTCCAGCTGTAATTCTTTTCCCCAGAGTTCATCGACAGCTGCTGACCACCAGTAGTGGAGGGGGACTATTACTCCTCTTATGATGATGGCCCCGGGCGAGGTGAAGGACCCGCCCTTTCATTCTTAACCCTAGGCTTGTCCCCAGCCGTAGATCTCTCTATGCACATATTATAGCATCGACGGGTCCGTCGTGTCGGAAGATTGTTTCTGCTGGCAGGATCCTTAGAAACAAGTTTCAACATCCGAGTGTTTCTAAGAGATACGTCTTTTGTCTCCGCTGTGAAGGGATACCTCTCTCAGTATCAGCAAAGTAAGAAATCAAAGCTCCAGGTTAAAGAAAAGTTCAAAGTTCACGAAGCTTCAAGTTTCCAAGAAAACCAAGATCTTTAAGACAGCTGTAAGCATGATGACGTATTTGTACTGAGATTTATTTTATTTCCAGGCATTTGAAATTACTATACCCAAGAAAACGGGCGTTTCGCCGTTTCCGTGAGTTTTAAATTGTTGGTCCAGTGTGTGGCACACACTTCTGTATGATCAGCAAACAAATCTAAGGGATCGACTAAAAACGGGAACGGAACGGAACGAGACGTTGCAGGAGGAACGCGGACTAAAAACGGGAACGCATACTAAGAACGGGATGAACGTACTGCAACGTATGCAGGGGGGAACAAGTACTAAAATCGGGAATTCCCGTCCCCTGTTCTTTAGCGATGGGTTCCAGTTTCATGAGAAGCCAGTTCTAAAAACGGGAATGACAGGATCACTGTTTGTTAATACTGTTTGTTAATACTGGAAACAGAGTTCCAGATTTTAGCCCGTTGTTCCCGTTTTTAGTACGCGTTCCTCCACCACCTTGTCGTTCCGTTCCGTTCCAGATTTTAGCTGATCCCCGAAATTTATTGGACACAATTAGTCCACGGTTTACCCCTTGAGTTCCCTTACTTGCAACCCAATGTTGTTTTGAAATTTATAGTCCATGAAATTCAGCTTACGATGTCCTTTTTCTGGTTCCAGCTACGGCGTTCCGTATTTGTACAATATGTGTTTGACTTTTACACTAAAGCCACTTGCCGGGAACTCGCAGTTCACTTCTCCTTCTCCCTACCCGTGGAAACATATTCTGTTTTGAGTGTAAGCTTTGATGTATATTGTAGTGTGTGCTCCATTTTCCTTTTTCTTATAATTTCGATCATTTCCCTCTCAGTAGTGCCTTATAGGCTAGGATTTTATTATATGTTAAAGAAAATCACATCATTCACCGAGTGCCATTTTTTCGAAAGTCTGGCACTTTTTTAACTCTAGTGAGATTGCTATTGTAATAAATGTCTACCTTACCTGACCTTTTACCATCGTTTTCTTCGTTCTTATGATAAGTAGCCTATTAAAGTTCATTCATTCATTCATTCTGTTCCAGCTGCGAATTAACGGTTATTCGATTAAGAATCTGTGAGATAGCAGCTATCCGAAGCAGTTATTGTAGTCAACCCCTTCTTTCCTCAGATCCATTACAATCTTGATTGGTGAGAGATCCAGCGCAAGTTGGATTACTGGGTCAATAGGTCAGTTTGCACTCGTTGTCAAACAAAAACTGGCCAAGGACTGGAAAGGGTCGGAAACAATGATGAGAGAAGATCGGCTTCCCACGGTTTGAAGTACTGACCCCTCCACTCCCCCTCGAAGGGGTGACGTTAGCCGATTGAGTTGTCTTCGGAAAGCAGAAAGCCGACACAGAACTGTGACTCAAGGTAAATATTATTTTCGCTCGAGTTAAGAGATTGTAGCTTAAAAAAAAATTTCTACACCCTCAGCGAAAGCGTCATAAGGAATTTTGGTCAACGTTTGGTAACTGTTCTGAACCTATAACTAGTTCGAATCGTTTATCCAATCCTTTTTTGATCGTAGTTTTGAAGATCATGAAGGTAACCAATGACAAATTATCTCAAAATAGTAGTATGAAGTTGTAATAAAAAGTAGCATGCAGTACCTACTGATGCTACTACTTGCTACTAAAGCAAGACTGGATGCTACTGGAGCAAGCCGGAATACTACTGTTTAAGATTAGCCCAGTTTGAGGCACATTAAATAAAAGTATTCTGTACTACTGCAAATCAATGCATGCAACTTTTGTACACAAGTTACAAATTTTTCATCGCGTATCTCGCATCCCGTGTCATCAAATCATGATCGAATAATAGGATGCGATACTCATTTTTTTTATGTAACGTTTGAAGCCTTCGCTTCCGACCAAACTTCGCTCCTAAACTCAAGAAACAGTCAGAATAACATTTCCAGCTTTATGCAGATTCCAACTCTGGTTATTTAGTCTCCTAGTCGAAAATCGACTAATACATGGTGTTTAATTCTTTGTGTGGACTCTTTTCGTTTTCGTCGGGGATGCTCTAATACGTTTCTCCTCAAACGATTACGAAAGTAGGATTTCTACTAACTGATCGATATCCCAAGGCTGTGTTGTGATTTTGAAAAGAGTGGATAAGTGGATCAACACTCACCACACTCACCGAATTTTGATTGTCACAACTTTTCAAGGGGGAAATACTCTTGACGACTAACTCTTTGTGTCGACGAAGAATCACTGTGTGCCTAGCGAAAAGCGAGAAACGTCACTGACATGGCACGCGACAAACTTTGTTGATTGGTTGACATACGATTTGAATCAAGTTTGAGGACCCGTTTGTGTGACGTTTCTCGTTCTTTTCGTACTTCACTGGTGTGTTTCGGATATAGAGTTTTCCCGGAACCACGAGGCTTTTAAAGTTGAAAATACCTTCAGCTAAAAAAAATGAGGTAGCCTACTGTATATAGGCTACTGTACATGAAGAGCCAGTCATCAAGAGAATACTCGCTCAGAAAACAGAAAAAAGTAGTTCAAGAACCAAGGAGGCAATAGCCTAGCGTTTTGACAAAGAAATCAAGAAGAAGGCTTCTGAAGATCTGGTTTAAAATGGCCTACTTTCGCCTTCAACCGCAAATGGCGTTTGCCAAGAAATGCTTTGCATGGCGCCCGCAGAATTCGCAGCCATGCTGATCGCGTTTCTGTCGGTAGGTCCGTTTATCACATAGATCACCCATTTATAAGTAAGAGCACTGCGGGGGAGTTGGAGGGTGGGTCTCGGAACAGTCGTCCACCCTGATAACGCGAGCCTTGGCTACATGCCAACTACCCTGCAAGTGCAAGACCAACTTCCAGTTCTTTTCATTCTCTGGACAACAGCTGCCAACGGCGTTTTCGCTCAGCTGAAAAGGGGTCTACAGATTCGCAGAGCCATCAGTCGAAACACCAAGGCCAGTATCTACAAGTCCACATCCTTTATGGGTCGAAAGCATGACCAATAAAAACTGTCGAGGCACAATCCCTTAATGGGTTTGATCCGACCATGGATGTCTCCGAAAAGTCGTGGGAGTGACACTCGAGACCAACTCAGCAACAACGAAATAAGGTCCTCCACGTCCTCCAAAAGACATGAAGATTAGTAAAGAAATGCCGACTGTTCCAGTTTGGACATGTAGCAGAAGAAACGACTCCACCCTGGCAAAGAAGCTCGCCAACTCACTGCCTGGCTGGTAGAAACTCCGCAGAAGCCAATGTAAAACGTGGCTGAGCACCGCAAAAGAATACCTCGAGCCCATTGGAGATTTCCGCCATCATGGGAGAAGCTGGGATTCTTCCTGGCTTAAGTTCTCGATACCCTTCCCGAAAAGGAAGGGCACGTCACGGCATGACGTCACGGCATGACTTGATCCGGAAGCTGCTATAGAAAGGGAGAGCCGCGCAGCTTGTATCCTGACACAAATACAAGTAAGTACAACCTTCTAAACACACTAGCAGCATTAAAGACAATCTGGGTTAGCATGAGTCCAACAACGCCTAAGGGCAAGGGACCGAATTTCTGTTTTTCCGAGGGTTTCGGTCCGTTTCTCTTTTCCGAGGCAAATTGCCGAAAAAGGGTCCCATTTCACAAAACGGCTCGACACATCTTTCAGTAAATTTGGGTCACGTATGTCCTGGGGCGTCTATCAAGCACCTCCGCGGGTTGACAGTGCCATCACTCGGGACAACGGGGCGGTTAACAAAAATACTTGGTGGGCTTGAGTCAAAGGAGGGTGTTGTGAAATAACGAAAGAGGCTTTCATTTGTACATAAAACAGTCTCCATAGAAAACAGCAATAGTCTTTAAAAAAAATTGCTCAACGGCCTTTAACTGTGGCAACTGACGGGTGGACGAACTGTCCGTTTTGGTAGGCGGACTGACGGATCGAAATCTTTCTGATTTGCGCGGTCCATCAGGCCAGAGAGTGAACTGCCGGTAGGGAGAATACCCAGACCAGTATGTGGCAGCGTTGCGGAGGTTTTGGGAAGATTTTAGAACCCCCTATCAAGCAACTCCGATGACCTGAAAACTGCCGAAATTAGAAACCTACATCACCGTAAGGCTTTTGGCTACCCTCTTCGCTTTGTCCTTAAGAGTGATAAGAATCCTCAGAGACAAATTATCTGTCCCTGCAATGCGATGATGCAGAGACCCTTTTGAGAGATAGAGGCTACCCAACAATCCCGAGCACATGCTCATTGCCAGTAGTGAATTTTTGTCTCATCGAGGTGGTTCACAGAAGCAGTCATCCCCAGATAACCCGCCTGTGCTACCAGAGGTCAGTGCAGAAATTTAGCCAACGATGACGCAGTACCAAAATTTAAGTTGTTGTTTCGAAGATAATTCTGTTTTATTGGGTTTCAATTTCATACTTCTTATTTTCTTTCAACACTCCCCACTCTCACACGCCACCCACACTCCAACCATACTCCCGCGCAGAGCAATTTGTAAATCCTCAATAGCTTAATTCAAATTATTGCGATTTTTTAATCAAGGAAATGGCTTATCACAGCTCTATCACCGTAAGCTTTGTCAAATTGACAAAACAGTTTATGACCTCGAAACACTCTTCTGGTTCTCAGGCAGCAAACACCAAAAATGGCGTTTTAGTTCCTATTTCTTATTTTCTACACTTCACTGGCCATATAAACCAATGACTGACCTTGTAAAACGATTTAAGTAATTGTTTCGATGTTATTTCTGTTAACCAATAGTGTTTTAATTTGTTTCTGCGTCTTATATTACTTAAACACTTCGATGGTCTCCCACGCATGGCAATGTGTACATTCTGAATAGCTTAATCCGAATTATTGTTATTTTAGTAAATAAGGATGGTTATCCTAGGGATAACACCGTCATGTGACAAAATAGCTTATAACCTCGAAACACTTTTCTAGTTTTCATTCAGTACGGTGGTTCCAAAAATTAGCATCATCATCAACGAAGGACAGATTGGTATCAGCAAACATATATCTACCTCGGCTTATTCCTTTTACACCATATTAAAGGTCAGTCCAAGCCCAGTGTTTCCACAACACCCGCCAAACGTACTGGCAATCTGCTGCTCCCAGGATCTACATACCACACCGCGGTCGAGTGCGCAAGTATCCCTTTCTATCGGATTCCGTCACCATGGGAACCAAGTCTGAATTGCTATTCGGTTTTGTTTTCGCTGCATCAACATGTTAAGTAAGAATAAAAGTATACTCTAGGATAGTGCGAATGGGACTGGATCTTAATGATGTTTACGAACGCGGTGGGGCTCAAGAGGGGGGGGGGGGATTCCAAGTTTCAAACCAACACGGCGGTTCCCCTTGAGGAGCAGTGGAGTGTGCTGCGTTGTTAGTTGAGCTCAGGGGTCTCAAAGGTGGGGGGTCACCAGCTGGAAGCTGGGATTATGAGACGCCTTCGTTAGCACAGATTTTATAAGAAAGCTGAAATCCTAGCAACCGCGGGGGGGGGGGGGGGGGCGAATCTTGCTTCCCTCGACACTTCTTCTTTCCTTAGCAAGAAACTAGGTACAGTAATTAAATAGGGCCCAAGAATACGCTTTTTCGGACTGGGTCTGGGATCTGGATTTGGGATCGAGTAAAAAGAGGCACGGCATGACGCAGGAGGCACGAGTAATAAAAATAGATTAGCAAGTAGTAGAAGTAGACAAGTAAGTGTGAGTCCGTAACTCGAGAGCCCTCACTCTGAAGCCTGAAAGGGTCCTTTTAGTTATCGTGCCTCTTTTTAGTACTCCTGCATCCTACACTATGTTGTGCTGTGCCGTGCCTCTTTTTAGTCGATCCCTGGTGATTTTAGTGGTAATCACCACAACTGAGCAATTTGGTGATCCGTGCAGAACACAACTGTGAGTCTCCACGGGTGGCAACCCTGACTCTGTTCTCGTACTATCTTGTTGAGATTGAGTAATTTGTGGGGTTCAGTTATGTATTTGAAAGTTGGCTCTTAGAGTAAACAAGTCGTACCGCATCATTCAGTGTAAATAGTTGAAAAGCCTACCGCAAATCTTACCGGTAATCGGTAAGAAAATTTTACCAATTGTCCGCAATAGAGACCAGTTTCAGTCCGTATATCGTGGTAAAACTGAGAAAAACAAATGAACATGAAGCTCTATCCGTTGTCAGGTTTTATGGCGTGGCTAACTTCCTGCCTTACTTCTGCCAAATTTCCGGCTTCGGCTGGATTCCGGGCGAACTACTTGTCCAGCAAGAAACTAAAGCTCAAAAACGAATTCAGCATTTCTCCTTACCCCTAATGATACATTTAATCAGCTTCAAATAAAACTTTCTTTCACAAATTCTCCGGTTTCGGTCGGACTTCTATTTGTCCGGCAAGAAAATTATTTTTATATATGGGTTCCTATTACATATTCGCCCTTAATTTCCATCCTTCCCCACCCCTAATTAAGCGGCTACAGAGCCCATCTACCAACTCGACCTGTCCTTTGACCTAAATAATTCTTACACCAAATTTCATCAAAATATCTCATTCCCTTCAAGAGTTATCGTGCTGAGAAACTGACGGACAACTTTTACGAAGTCAGGTACTCCTCCACGCACGTTTTGGGATCCAACAAAATATAATAAATAGCCTCAAAAATAGTAAGAAAATGCTTAATCTGGTTCATTGGCATTTTAACTAGTTGCCAAGATATTTGGCAGTTCTCTGCTAACTAAACGCCTGCCTCGGTGCTATTTCAAGATGTTTATTTTTCTGGTTCACCGACTCGATGTTTTGTTTATTCCCGAGGAAACCACCGTCTGAACGTCAGTCGACTGGGATAACACACCGTGGGAAATTCATGCTGGAACTTCCCCTGTAGTTCCTTGACATCAAAGACCCAACGAGATAACTCTGACCCCGGAAGTTGTTTCTGGAAGCCATGACCTGTCATAACTTGTTTTCTGTACATGTCAAAGGGCAAACTGACGACGTAAGTTTGGCTCTTGGAAAGACCAAAGACTACACATGCACAGTCGGAATATCTTAGTAATTTGTCAAGCAACAAACTTTTCCTCCCCAAAGCCAGAAAACTGTAATCCGACAGTTTGATATTTTTTCTCATTTCCTTTTTTTTTATCACCCCCAGTCACTGGAACAACTGTCATTTCCAAAACTCTTATTTGAGGACGGTATTCGTCTCATGCAATTACACACTGTAAAAAAATCTTGCTGACGTGGTAGGAATCTAGTCCAGTGAGGGGTCGGGAACTACTAAAATTGTATTTAACCTTTTCCATTCCTCGTTTTAGTAGCTTGTCACGGGTAATACCTTATAGTACTAAAACGAGGAAAAATTTCTCCTTTGAGGATTTAAGGTTCACAATTTCTTTACTCGTCCTTACGCATGTCAGGATACTAAAACGAGGAAGGGAACGGTGAACTAAGAATTGTGATAGTTGCCGACCTCAAGGAATACTAAACAGAGGAAGGGAACGATGCAGCCTTCCTCGTTTTCGCAGACTTGAATTCTGGTGACATCCTTCCTCGTTTTAGGATGTCCTTCCCCGTTTTAATATGCCCTTCCTGCTTTTAGTAGGCCCTTCCTGGTTTTGGTATGCCCTTCCTGGTTTTAGTATGCCTTCCTGCTTTTCTCATGTTCCCTTCCCTTCCTGCTTCTAGTCGATCTTGCATATCAACGGCCAACGAAACGAAGCTCAGAAAATGTTCAATTCCAGATTGTAGGGTCACTTCTGAGAAGAACCCAAAAAGATTTATTTTTCGGCAATCGTTTACCGTTGTAGTTACTAATTGTCTCTATTCAGTTAAACTTTGAAATAAGTTTAACTGAAAGGCCAGATTTATTTCTGTTTCATTGTATCTTAAATTTTGACTCCGTTGAGGGATTTTTTTTTCAGACTAGACTGTCTTGGTGATACTGAAAATTGGTGATCTGACAATCGGTGACGTATTTTTTCCTTTTGTAAACCGCGCGTGGACATTAAGTCATTGACGCTGTTGAATAGCCCCTGAAGCCTAGCAAGTGTATTTATTGACAGCAGAAAATTTGGTGCAGTTTGTAGATCCTAAATATGTAAAGATTCTTCAAACAAGAAATTGCTATTCAGATTTTTTTTTCATATCTCAGCCCTGTTTGGTGAACCTTTAAGACCTGCTAATTTCATCAGCCAATCAGGAATTGTGTTATTTCCCAATCTTTCTTGGCTTGTTGCATTGTGGATACGGTCAATTATATCAGGAGACCTACCGAAATTAATCAAAGCTGATCGGTTCCCCGATAACCGTTCGCTTTTCTCTCCAATGATTAACGACAAGGGACAGAATTATGTGTCAGTTTCGATTAAGCCAACAAGAAAACGAAAGGAATGGATTTATGTTTTCTACTGATTTTTCAATTCGAGATTTCACGATTGTCTAGTATCATCGGTATGAGCAAGAACAAATAAACACCAGAACCTCCGTCTCCATCTCTCTGTAATACTCTTGATCTCTCTGTAATACTCATCTCTCTTGAATCACTATACAGTGCCCGATGCAAACGAACGAAGGGCAGGAGCTACGCGGAACATCACAGTTCGTTACCTCTGCAATCGCTAAGGCCCCGAGAATCTATCATGGTGTCATCACATTCGACGAGCTGCAGAGCGGGCCAGCGCACCCCCTGCACTTTTCGGGATCCTAAAACGTAAGTGGAGGGATACCTATGACATCGCAAAAGTTGTCCATCTTTCTGTCTGTCCGTCTGTAAGCACGATAACTCTCGAAGGGATTGAGATATTTTGATGAAACTTGGTGGGAGGATCCTTTTGGCCAAAGTACAGGTCACGTTCGAAGATGGGCTCGAAGACTGTCTGGATCAAATATTGAACTTTTGGGATCCCATCGGAACCTTCGGTCTTGTTCCTCTCACATTCGCAGCGGCGAAGAGGAACGTAGACAATCATCAATTCAAAGCTCAGCAAGTAACTCTAGCTCAGCTTACCTTTGTCAGAGTATCCATAGTCGCTGCTTGGGACCAAATGTTCTATTTGGTTTTGTTCTTGGTATAAGTCAGCTGAGGTTTATTTCAGCGCAATTTCGGCCCTTCCTACCAATGGTCCTCGTCAGCCGAAGAACAAGAACTTCTAGCTAGAGGAACGCCGGCAGGTTCGTTCGCTGGAATGAATCTCAGCTGGAATGAATCTCAGCTCTACTAGCGTGTTCCACCCTACTTACCCTAGTTACTACGCATGACGTTACGGATTTTGGCTTCTTGGTGTCAAGGCTGGGAGATATTTTTCTATTTTCGCCAAAACATCCCTCCACAGGGGAACTCAGGTAGCGTTCCAGTGAAGTTATTACAAGTTACGATGATAAGAGGAGGGGCGATCGTCTTATTGTGGTAGTTATCACGCTCTATGGAACGCAAATAATAACTACGCTTACATACGTCATCACTCTTACGGGAGTTCCTGCAGAACCGATAGTTATTATCACTTATGATGCTCGCGACCATCATAAGTAAATCGTAACAATCGTAACAGTCGTGGAACGAAAATAATAAGTGGGAGGAGCCAATGTACTTATTACGGCGGGCTCTGAAACGGCAATAATAACAAGAATAGTAACGATCGTAACTAATATTATGTCGCTGGAACGCTACCTCAGTCAATCACGTTACAGAGGTCCGTAGTTACTCTGCTTACTACGCTCCCGAGCATGGTAAGCAAATAGTTACTATTTAGAGAAGGTTGGAACGGTCAGCGTAGTAACTTTTTGTGAGGTTGGAACGGAAATAGTAACTAATAGTTACTATTGGTAGAGGGGTGGAACACGCTCCATATGACCAAACCGTTTTAATGAACTGCATATATCACCTATATTTGGTTTAAGTTGACAGTCTCAATATCACGTTGTAAAACAGATATTCAGCACCTCAGAACTGAAATCCCACGGACGAAGTATCACTTTGTCACGAGTTACTCTACCCGCCAAACACCTTTCGCCAAACGAAGTGGATGCAGCCAGTACTCCCCGGACCCGAGAGGTCACAGACAGTTCCTGTCAAACGCCCGGCCTCAAGTTGGAGCCCCGACTGTCAGGGGCGCACCCTGGTAGGCGCACCTCCGAACTGAAAATCCCAACGACTACTTTGTCACGAGTTCATCTACCCGCCAAACACCTCTCACTATAAGAAGTGGGACAGCCAATGCACTCGAGGTCACAGACTGTTCCTGACCCCTGACTCGGGAGGAGACTATGTAAGGGAATTTCGCACATACTACTGGGGTCAATCTGTTCTAGATCAGGACGTTCTAGATCAGTTCTAAGACGTCCACCGTCTATTTAATTTTTGGACTTTACGTGTATATTGTACAACCAAGAACAAATAATCTGACAGAATATCCTCTCCCTATCTCTGTAATATGACTATATGGTGTCGAATATTTCCCCACACCCTGTCCGCTACGAACGATCGGAGGTTAGTAGCTTCGCGCCACTCACGTTTCGTTACCTCTACAAATAGCTAAAATCGCTGATGTGAACCCGCGGGGGAGGAAAAGTAGAAGTCAAAGCTGATTGGTTCCATGGACGCGATCCAGAGCGGGTCAGCGCGCGGATTACGCCTCCTGCCAGCCTCCTTCACTATTTTTTCTGCGATAAGCAACGGCGGAGACGGAAGATGAGTAAACGGGTATCAACATCAGCTCAAAGCTAGAGTAAATGCCTCTAGGTCCACTCAGTGTTGTCGGGGTATTCACAGTCGCTGCATTGGACTAAAGACAGAAGTTCTATCAGATTATTTGTTCTTGGTGCAACGTCATATACGTGCCATCATTAATATACTCTTTTGCATCGATCACTATCTATCGTTTTGTCTACCTGAGTTCCCTACTACATTCCTCATTCTTGCAGTACCATGGAAAGCTTTGACGGGTTACCTATAAGATCAACATCAACATAGTACACGCTGTCAAAAGTTTCATAACAGATAACACGCAGTTTCAACAGATAATACTGAGCCGTTAGCTGTTATGGTTTTGCAAACGTTACACATAGAGTATGCACAAGAAGAGCCGAAACACTTCTGGAATTAAAAAGCATCTGTTGACTTTTCTGTTTATCATCATGATATCGAAAAAGTCAGGAGATGCTTTTTTGGCTTTTTTTTATCTTCTTGTTATGTATAGGCTAACGTTCAATGCGTAACGGTTGCGAAATCATAATGATAACATCCTTGTATTATTCGTTATGAAACTTGACAGTGCAGTAATCGCATGCATTTAGGTTTTTCCGCTGGGGCGACCCCTCCCGACCAACCGGAAAATCCTCTCAGTAGAGCCTAAGCAAGCTTTGTTAAACCATCAACGCTCACTTTTCCCACTCATCACCATCCCCTATGAATCTCAAATGGAGAAAAGCCTAGCCCCTGTAGCGGTGCTCATGAAACGTTCCATACAGAAAGTGATTATCCTGCTCGAACGCCCAACTTCTAATGTTTATTAGGATAACCGCCAATATCCCACGAGGGTGATGGAAGAGACAGATCGATCTGAGAGAAGATTTTCATATCCAAAGAAAACAGAGCGCATTTGAATCAAAGGAAAAAGGGAGGTCTGGTCGATTTACCTCTAATTTTAGTGTTGGCAACGAAAGTCCTTGATGAACTTGAGAATGACACTGAATCGATGGGCGAAAGCCTGGGTAAAGGACGTATCCATCAGGACGTATGAACTCCCTCTAGTGGTTTTCATTGGAATTGCAATGCCTTGCACTGTCAGAAGTTTCATAACAGATTGCGCATAACACTTTCAAGAATAACACCTTTTCACTTAGAAATAAAGTGTTACGACCAATTAAGTTTACACTATTTCGTGCCTAGATCTCCAACAACACCTTCAATTGGTAAAAATACTACACTGTCAGAAGTTACATAACCACAACAGAAGGATGCCCGGTTTCAACAGATAACACTTTGGGATGTTATCTGTTATGTTTTTTTCGTTCCCGTTAGTATTTTTACCCATCGAAGGTGTTGTTGGAGATCTAGGCACGAAATAATGTAAACTTAATTGGTCATAATACTTTATTTCTAAGTGAAAAGGTGTTATTCTTGAAAGTGTTATGCGCTATCTGTTATGAAACTTCTGACAGTGTGGCAATGTTGTAACGGGGCCAGAGCCACCATCAGCTCGGACATCGAGATAACGTAACGGATGGCCGAGGCCACCTGCCCACGTGGCAGCCAAGACCCGCTGAACTGAAACAACACCTTTTGGTTTGAACTTCCGCACAGATTTATTGAGCACTAGACTGCAGGCAAAAAGAGTTGCCCGCTGCCTATATAAACGCCCAAAGATTTGTAGAGTGAGCCATGAACTTGTCTCCCGCAGGGGTTGTACACTGAATGAGTCAGTGAGACGATCGAAAGCGTCCCTCCATCAGAGATTTTTCTTGTCAGGAATGCCGCTGTTGGTATGGATCATGTTAGCGGATCTATGTGTGCAAAGTAATTCCCGAATGGAACACAGCTTATTAAGCTGTGAAATGGAAGGAGCTGGCGCTCCTGTTAGCGGATCCATGGGTGCAAAGTAATTCCCGAATGGAAGGAGCTGGCACTCCTGTTAGCGGATCCATGTGTGCAAAGTAATTCCCGAATGGAACACAGCTTATTAAGCTGTGAAATGGAAGGAGCTGGCGCTCCTGTTAGCGGATCCATGTGTGCAAAGTAATTCCCGAATGGAACACAGCTTATTAAGCTGTGAAATGGAAGGAGCTGGCGCTCCTGTTAGCGGATCCATGTGTGCAAAGTAATTCCCGAATGGAACACAGCTTATTAAGCTGTGAAATGGAAGGAGCTGGCGCTCCTGCTAGCGGATCCATGGGTGCAAAGTAATTCCCGAATGGAAGGAGCTGGCACTCCTGTTAGCGGATCCATGTGTGCAAAGTAATTCCCGAATGGAACACAGCTTATTAAGCTGTGAAATGGAAGGAGCTGGCGCTCCTGTTAGCGGATCCATGTGTGCAAAGTAATTCCCGAATGGAACACAGCTTATTAAGCTGTGAAATGGAAGGAGCTGGCGCTCCTGTTAGCGGATCCATGTGTGCAAAGTAATTCCCGAATGGAACACAGCTTATTAAGCTGTGAAATGGAAGGAGCTGGCGCTCCTGTTAGCGGATCCATGGGTGCAAAGTAATTCCCGAATGGAAGGAGCTGGCACTCCTGTTAGCGGATCCATGTGTGCAAAGTAATTCCCGAATGGAACAAAGCTTATTAAGCTGTGAAATGGAAGGAGCTGGCGCTCCTGTTAGCGGATCCATGTGTGCAAAGTAATTCCCGAATGGAACACAGCTTATTAAGCTGTGAAATGGAAGGAGCTGGCGCTCCTGTTAGCGGATCCATGTGTGCAAAGTAATTCCCGAAAGGAACACAGCTTATTAAGCTGTGAAATGGATGGAGCTGGCGCTCCTGTTAGCGGATCCATGGGTGCAAAGTAATTCCCGAATGGAAGGAGCTGGCACTCCTGTTAGCGGATCCATGTGTGCAAAGTAATTCCCGAATGGAACAAAGCTTATTAAGCTGTGAAATGGAAGGAGCTGGCGCTCCTGTTAGCGGATCCATGTGTGCAAAGTAATTCCCGAATGGAACACAGCTTATTAAGCTGTGAAATGGAAGGAGCTGGCGCTCCTGTTAGCGGATCCATGGGTGCAAAGTAATTCCCGAATGGAAGGAGCTGGCACTCCTGTTAGCGGATCCATGTGTGCAAAGTAATTCCCGAATGGAACACAGCTTATTAAGCTGTGAAATGGAAGGAGCTGGCGCTCCTGTTAGCGGATCCATGTGTGCAAAGTAATTCCCGAATGGAACACAGCTTATTAAGCTGTGAAATGGAAGGAGCTGGCGCTCCTGTTAGCGGATCCATGACTTGACTTACTTGACTTATGTCTCCTGCCGGGCGCTGCTCGGCGTAGAGAGTGACGTCTGCCTCCTCCATCCGTTTCGGTCCATGGCGAGCGTTTGGGCTTCGCTCGGTCCACAGCTTATGTATCTAGGCAGTTAAGCAAGCTCCTATCTTCCCCATGAGAAGCTTTTGGGACACATCTCCGAGCCCGGCACCTGCTCTCCTACGCGTAGATCCACCGTCTAACGCAGTGGCGGGGACGGAAATCTGCCTAGCTGTGTTGCCTTTCCGTGAGAATGCAGGGGAGAGGGGAGAGAACTTCTGCCTTGTTTTGCCCAGTTTCTTTTTTTACTTACGATAAGGTGAATAAAAGAATACGTTGTGGGGATAAGGAGGAGTGATTACTTGAAATCTTGAAAGAGTGCAAAAGAATCAGTATACAAATAATCGATTTCGTATATTTGAACCTCACTTTTGTAATGTGATATCACGACAATTACAATGATTGCATTTAGCTTTGGTCGGGAAAGACAAACGAAAAAGTTCACAAAACAACGACTTTAAATATCCTGCAAGCACTAACTTGTAATAAGACCACATGGACTATTTGGTCATCAGACAATCAGATCTTACAGATGTTCGGTCTTTGCCGAACCCCACACACATTAGATACAACAATATCCTGAGGCAAGAATAAATCTGATTCAACATGTCTTATCGGACCTTTCAAACCATTTTTTTTAAATAATATTAAATTTTTTCCAGCTTTTCTGTTCTGGCCCAGATTCCATTAAAACTGCTACTGTTACAAAATTAAAATTCTGTCCGGGTTAGGCAGTAAATCTCAGATAAATGTTCCAACCGCCTTGAGAATAGTTTTTACCTTGACGAAATGTACGACATCCGCCAGGTTCCGGTCAGTGTGCTTGTTCGGCGGGGACATAGCGATCAGCATGTATTCTTACCTCTAGATTGACGCTCTAATTTACCACGTTAATCTTCTAACCGACTTCGAATAATAATTTCTCTTGTACTAATCCCGGTTTGGCCTGGATTCTGGGCAAGCTACCTGTTCAGAGAAAAAAAGGAAAAACACACATTGCATCTCTTTGTTGAAACCCCACATCTTTCAATCCTTATTAGAAACGAGGGCCGTTTCCTACCTCTGAATCGGCTTACACTCGCTTATCACCACTTAAATTACACCACTCAGATTACACACTTTATCCCTTGCATATCAGGTCACACCCGCTAGCTCCGAGTGCTCTGAGTTCACGCTTCTTACTGGGAAGTTCCATCGCCTACCGCAAGTGTCGCAAGGTTGTGGCTCTCCGGCGCCGCCCACTATGTCCCAAAAATAAATCGAGTTTGCTTAACTGCCTAGATACATAAGCTGTGGCTCGGTCTGATGTTTGCCATCGTCAAGAACTCGGACAGGCTGTCAGACCAACGTTTCTTCGGTCGGCCGCGAGGTCGCTTCCAGCCGGCTTTGATAGGGTCGAAGTCGTAGATCGTCTTTGCGGGTAGATGTGGAGGCATTCGAAGCAGGTGCCCGAACCATCGTAGGGTTCGCTCGGCTGCTTGAGTCGAAAACCGAGACTGCTTAGTGAGCTGCAGTAGCTTCTCGTTGCTTACGAAGTCGGACCATCGTAGACCCTCGATCCTCCTTAGGCTCTTCGACCTGTTAGCGGATCCATGTGTGCAAAGTAATTCCCGAATGGAACACAGCTTATTAAGCTGTGAAATGGAAGGAGCTGGCGCTCCTGTTAGCGGATCCATGGGTGCAAAGTAATTCCCGAATGGAAGGAGCTGGCACTCCTGTTAGCGGATCCATGTGTGCAAAGTAATTCCCGAATGGAACAAAGCTTATTAAGCTGTGAAATGGAAGGAGCTGGCGCTCCTGTTAGCGGATCCATGTGTGCAAAGTAATTCCCGAATGGAACACAGCTTATTAAGCTGTGAAATGGAAGGAGCTGGCGCTCCTGTTAGCGGATCCATGTGTGCAAAGTAATTCCCGAATGGAACACAGCTTATTAAGCTGTGAAATGGAAGGAGCTGGCGCTCCTGTTAGCGGATCCATGGGTGCAAAGTAATTCCCGAATGGAAGGAGCTGGCACTCCTGTTAGCGGATCCATGTGTGCAAAGTAATTCCCGAATGGAACAAAGCTTATTAAGCTGTGAAATGGAAGGAGCTGGCGCTCCTGTTAGCGGATCCATGTGTGCAAAGTAATTCCCGAATGTAACACAGCTTATTAAGCTGTGAAATGGAAGGAGCTGGCGCTCCTGTTAGCGGATCCATGTGTGCAAAGTAATTCCCGAATGGAACACAGCTTATTAAGCTGTGAAATGGAAGGAGCTGGCGCTCCTGTTAGCGGATCCATGTGTGCAAAGTAATTCCCGAATGGAACACAGCTTATTAAGCTGTGAAATGGAAGGAGCTGGCGCTCCTGTTAGCGGATCCATGGGCGCAAAGTAATTCCCGAATGGAAGGAGCTGGCACTCCTGTTAGCGGATCCATGTGTGCAAAGTAATTCCCGAATGGAACAAAGCTTATTAAGCTGTGAAATGGAAGGAGCTGGCGCTCCTGTTAGCGGATCCATGTGTGCAAAGTAATTCCCGAATGGAACACAGCTTATTAAGCTGTGAAATGGAAGGAGTTGGCGCTCCTGTTAGCGGATCCATGTGTGCAAAGTAATTCCCGAATGGAACACAGCTTATTAAGCTGTGAAATGGAAGGAGCTGGCGCTCCTGTTAGCGGATCCATGGGCGCAAAGTAATTCCCGAATGGAAGGAGCTGGCACTCCTGTTAGCGGATCCATGTGTGCAAAGTAATTCCCGAATGGAACACAGCTTATTAAGCTGTGAAATGGAAGGAGCTGGCGCTCCTGTTAGCGGATCCATGTGTGCAAAGTAAATCTCGAATGTTCAGCTGCCTTCCTGTGAGGAGAGCGCTCCTCAGAGACGTGTGTCCCTAGCCCGTGCCCTGGCTGGCCCCTTGGTCGTTTTTAAACCGCTCTTCTCCAACTAAGGGAAATAAACCGGGGAATAAAAATAACAACAATTAAGTCCGATGATAGTCCCCGGATCGTCAACCCTTCAAGAAAGGTGAAAGTATTCTGCAACAAAAGGGTGTTCGTTTTGGGAGTGTTTTCAGTGTTCCTATTAGGAAAACAACATGAGACTCTGGAATTAACCTATGTAACATCAATCTGCCCATCTAGTCAAGTATACACCAACTGGCTTCAAGACCCATAGCAGCTTGCATATTTATTCACAAGTCGACAGTACCATCACGCGACGTGAGACACGGAAACGCAACTGCCAGATAGAATAAATAACGACATAACTTGCCTATTGGTACTTTTCGTGATGATAAGTTCCACATGTTCCATGATATTTGAACACGATACGAGAGATTCTGGGGATGGAATTTCTTACCATACTACCAGCGAGGCTACCCAGAACAGCTTTTTTAATGTGAATATTTTGTTGTAACTGTTGGAAAGGAAGAATAGCCAAGGTATTATTATGATGATGATTACGGCAAAGTGGAAGATAATAAAAAATGTACCGTAAGAGAAGAGAAAATTAATAAATATAGATCAATGTAATTTGATTTGAAAATTGGTAGAATGGAAGATGTAGGGGAGAGGGTGGCAAGTTCGTTACGTTTTTGCTTTTTTACATGCAAAGATTTCGTTTTAGGATCTTTTGATTGCATTTTGTGTCGACTGTCTAGAATAATATATTAGCTGTTGTTTGTACTTAGTAGAATCTTGTTAACTGCAACGTTTTGTTTGCAAATGCCATTTTCCTATTAGGCACTTTTGTCCGGACCTGCCCAAAGACTAGGGACTGGTTCGGACATGGCTGCGGCAGCTCCGGACAACTTTCTTCTTAACCCAGGGAAGGGTGTTCAAGAAAGATGTCTACACATCTTTTTCTTTGCTTTCGCAACCGCAATTCAGTTCCGTTCCTTTGATTCAGTTTTGGAAAACTGTATATGCATACTGTCTCTGTATCAACATCCTTTATTATCATCCTGATGTACTGTTACCTCTGGGTCTGAATCTGACTAATTTTCTTCAGATACAACGATAACTGAAAAAACGCCTTTTGGCCGTGGTATCAGATACCGCAATAACTGCAAAAACGACTTCAGACCGTGGTATCAGATACCATGGTATCTGCAAAAACGCAACTATAGTGTTTACAATCGCTCCTGTCGACTGGTAATGGTTTCTCTCCCAGTCTACATATAATATTTATCCTGCATATAATTTTAAATATTTAATAATAATTTTTAATTTTACTTTTTATACAAAGAAAAAAACATATAGACACGGACAAATTGGACATAATTTCTAACGCCTGAGAAATTCGTGAAAATCATCATGTAGATGATGAGTTGGACGTGATGTAATGTGCATGACGTTTTCTCTAGTGATCGAATGATATCTTGGACGCCATCAGTTCACTCCTTCAATGTTCACATGCTTCTTTCTCAATCCATCACAAAGAGACCCAAGTTACTCTTTTTTCCCCTTCACCTGATCCTGCTGCGATTGTGACCTTGTTTTCCTTCGGACATCCTTCATGTGTCGCCCCTTAAGGCAAGACATCTAAGCCGATTTCTTTCTTTGAACTAATGGAAACATGAATATACCCCAGGTCAACAAAGCCAATCCGAGCTGTTTGAACAGGGTATTCTCACCTACTTCAAAAAACGAGGCGGATGTAAATAATTAGGAGGGAGACAAACAAAGGAAGGGTGAGATGAGACAGTTTTTTGTGGTGTTTCGGTCCCTTGCTGTTCGTGTTGTCAGTGCCATCAGGGACCCATAAATTCCCTGTAATGACTCGCCATTCAGGGCGCGGGCTTGTCAATAAGAGATTTCTGATGCGCTCTTGACCAGACGTAAGATAGTTCGAGAAATACCCACGGGGATAGAACACCCGACTATCCAGATAGACAAAATTTGGGATTGGCTGCTGGAGAAGAGCTTCCGCGTTGAGGGAGGAGCCTCTTTGGCCTCACGTCCAATGAGGCAAGCAAGAACGGCGATTCGACCCAAGCGGAATTTTTGGAAACAAGGAGAGGTTCGGGCAACATAGCAACATAGAAGCACAGGAAATGACAAGCCCCTTGAATGGCGAGTCATTACAGGAAATTAATGGGTCCCTGGTGCCATGGAGGTCAGTTTGCTAGATAAAACTATTTTTTAGTGCTTGGGTTTTAGTTGGAGAGACCAACCATATTTTAGGGCAGGACTAGATTTCAAAATCTTAGAGATGTTTACAGAAACACCCTCCTAATCGGGGAGAAAAGGAATTCGGAACAATTAGGGTAAGTGCTGTTCCCTATTTCTGTCCCAATTGTGGAGTTACTATGATGATACCATTTTAGGTGTGAACGCGACGGGGAGAAAGAACTAGGGGAGGATTTTTTGGGGGAGGGAAAATTTACGGGAGGCTGTGCTAATCAAGCTAAAGGAGAATAAATGTTCCGAGGTAGAAAAATTTGGCGAGGTTCATTCAGATAGCAGCAAAGCGTCGAAAAGTGATTACGTAATAAATATATTCGTTTTACAAATTAAGTATCTCCGATTTTTGTCTTCTGTTTTGTTTACGTTGGTGCAATGGCCTGCTGGCTTTTGCAACGGAATATTATTTCATATTTCCGCGACTTTATTACCCTCTAGTGACGGGTCATGGAACCTTGAGGGGATGGTTCTTTTGGTACAAAACCAGTTATGTTGTGTGGTGGTGGTGTCATCCAAAAATAAGAAACACGGTGTTTGGGACAGGTTTTTTGTTCGTTCAAATTCAGGATGTACTTCCCAAGCCGTTCATACCGATCTAGTCAGCTACGTGCCTTTTTCGCAGCTTCCACAAAATCGCTAAAGCTGAAGTTTGGCTCGACTGGGCTGTTGAGACGATTCTTCAACATTTTGATTAAACTTGTTGTTGTCGTGGATAAGGGCTTGGACTTTTTCTGCTGGACTGGGTTTGCCAATCGAGCAGCATAAAACGACAGCCGTGTCCAAAATCAAATCTCAGCACTAGTTTTCCCCTCCAACAATTCCTAAGAACACCACAAAATAGGATACTCACAGTTTCTAGTAACTTCGTTTATTTTATTGCAGGTTCATCACCTTCACCTCTCTGATCTTGACCATTTTTCCGCTGGTCATCTCGGGGAGAAGATTTGTTTAGGTCCTCGTCAGCGAAAGTTCCGTGTAGTCCTTTCTTTTTTTTCTCTCCATACGGCGTTATTTTCTTATTTCTTCTGTGCGTAACAAAAATTCATCATCATCAGGGAATCAGCTCCAAATCCGCACATGAACATTTTGCTTTAAAGCAGAACTGAAACCTGATCCTATTCCATTATTCTCCTCAATAACAAGCGCCATCACCTCCGCCAATTTTTCATTTTCTTTTCACAGTTGTTGTCATACTTTCGCTCTCAACCCAAATTCAATCTTCCCATGGACAGTCGCTTTCACAATTAAGCCCCGCCTCTCGCGTCCTTTGTGACTGGTTCAGTCGGAGGTACGGTCTGTAAAAGCCAATCAGATACAACGCTTGTTGGCAATGTCAGTCAAGATTGCGCGTTTTGCCTTTTTCTTCCGGTCAAACTGGAATGTAGCAACTTCATACCCATGGTAGGAAATTTGAACGATAAGCTATAACAATAGCGCTGGAATACCAACACTTTTGAAAAGAAGCGCTCTTTCCCGGGCGCAATAAAGAGTACACTTCTAAGTGTACCGTGTTATCGAAAGCTACAGAAATGCAATTGTATAAATATGAATAGCAAATTTCCCATGAGTGCTTCCTCGAGAATGGTTAGGAGGAATTTATCGGCACTGCAGCAACTGGGTTTCTCGCGAGAAATCAAAGATGCAACTTTCTTGGCGAATAATAAGGACTTCATTTCAAGTTTGCAAGACTCTATCGAGATGCTTCGGCATGCGAAGTTATATAATTCTATGTAATATGAGTTTTAAATTGTAGGTAGTATATGCGGCGTTTTCTCCGCATCACGGTCTTGTCCGTTTGTTTGAAGTGTAATAATCTGTTGAAGTGTAAAACTGTGTTGTAATTTAACTTGTGTTCTTTCTTTTTTATATGTACTCCACTATTTCTATTTCTGTAGAAGTGGGTAAATAAAAATATTCATTCATTCATTATGAAAGGCGTATGAACGGCCTATAGATTAAGACCTAAAGTATGAAAGGCCTATAGATTGATAATTGAAATTGGGACTGGAAAACAGTGAGGGAAGGAAGAAAGTCACAGCGAGGAACGAATGCCCAGCAGATTCAGACGACGTCTTGAGAAAGACCCCTAACCCTTTTATAGTATTGACGAAGCCAGTTGGCTAAATACTTCTTGATCTGCATATGATTGGAAGACGCATATATAGAAGAATACCCAGTGGTACGAGCGTTTATGAGCTGAAGTCTAGAAACGTCAACCTACAAACAACAACAACATACTTTGGCATTTCTGGCCGTCCGTTGGTCTGTCAGTCCGGGGTTTACTAGTTCGGGCACTCAAACTATCGGAAACCTCTGAATCGGTGGACTACTTGATTCAAAAGTACTCTATCGCAGACCCTACTCCAAGTGTTAGTGATCTTGTCGTGAACCTCAGTAATAACGATGTTTCTCACCCCTGAATTGGTATCATTTTGTCACGAGATGTGTTCGCTGACGTTGTCTTTTTTTCCTTTTCCCCCTATACTCAATCTTTTTGTGTTGTTGATGGGTAATAAATATTCCATTAATTCATTCATAACAGACACCACATGGTTGCACATCCTTGTGTTAAATGTTATGCCGGAGTTGGATGCCAAGGATATTCCTATTATGACCCTTTCAAGTGTTTCGGGAAAGATAATATTTAAAAGTCTTATAGCGACAAGTTTTTAGCTTCAGCTACCGTTTTTGGAAATAAGAAGTAAAAATACCACATATCTTCTCATGACGTTTAACACAAGGATGCGCAAACATGTGTTAACTGTTACCAAACTTCTAACAGTGGAACAAAGAAAGAATCTGTACCTGACACATAATAGACGAAGCCTCCTAGACTAGATCCGATGGTTGTTATTTTACAAATCGCTGTACAAACTCAAATTCTACTCTTCTTCTGTTGAAGGCTTCTCTTTCTTATTTTCTCCTGGTCGGGAATTCCGGCATTCTGGATATTTGTCGTGAAGGAAACTCCGGATTTCACCGTATTCGGCTCTCAGTTGCGTTCGTACCTGAAACAAAACAACAAAATGTTACCAATCCCTCTACTTTCAAAATGACTCCGTTTCATTTCCCCGGAACTCTAAACTTCGTAAAAATGTTTATCCAACTCAAATACGCTGTTTCTGCTCAAATAACAACTTTTCTCTGCATATCACTTCTCACCACGCAAGTGCACATACATACCACGTCTTCCAGGTTGCTACTCACAAGTGGAAATCCTTAGCTCACAACCTGGACGTGGCTCGGCGCCGCCGGGATTCTTAAAGTGTGTTCCACCCTACTTACCGTAGTTACTGCGCATGTCACGAATTCCGGCTTCTTGGCGTCAAGGCTGGAACGCATTTTTCTATTTTCAGCAAAATATCGTGCTCCGGGCTGATCCGACCAATCACGTCACAGATATTCGTAGTTACCAAGTTTACTATGCTCCCGAGCGTGGGTAAGCAAATAGTTACTATTAGTTATTATTTCGAGAAGGTTAGAACGGTCAGCGTAGTAACTTTTCGCTAGGTTGGAACGGAAATAGTAACTAATAGTTACTATTGTTAGAAGGGTGGAACACGCTCTTAATGTAAGCCATGTAATACCTTTTAACTTTAAAGTTTAACCGAAAAGCAAGCTTATCTTTATATTATTTTTAGCTTATCTTTTATATTATTTAGATAAGCTTACAAGCTTATAAGCTTACAAGCTTATCTAAATATTCACTGGTGGCCCGGCAAGAAAAAATGCATCCCACACGCGGAGAATTTAAACTTCGACAAAAGAGTGCACTACAACTATTACATTAAGTGCACTGTTCCCGTTTGACCCAGGCAGAGATACGCCCAACGATGAAAGAAAGTGCAGACGACGCAGGCCACCGAGCCAAGAAGAGAGGCCGAAAGGGAACGACGCCGTCGTCGCTCCCAATGAGTTGATGATTTGGATGATGATGATACAAAGGCTAACGGCTTCTGCTGTTGGCGTGTTTGGCTCTTTTGGCTTCTGCTGTTGGCGTGTTTGGCTCTTTTCGAGGCTCATTAGTCTCCGGCTTATGGTTTCCTTGCAGCTTATTGGCCAGAAGTACCGGTTATGCAAGTTTTGCCGTGTTTCAAATCAAAGACATCGGGTGCGAGTGAGGCTAAAATTTTGACAAACCCGGCAAAGCTTTAAAGGACAATTCGAACTAGGTAATGTTTTTGCCAAGATTTTCTAAGATAAACTACTTTGAAATTCAGCTGTTCTTATCCAAAAAATTGCCCCTTGCATTGACCAGCAAATGCGGGCTTCTCCGCCCGCAAGCTTAGATCGAGCCTGCTCTCTGCCATGAATACTCTTGATGACTATCTCTCCTGGCCAATGCAAAATCTCCGGCCTCTCCGGGTACCTAGCGGAAGAAAGGCAGAAGTGGTGTCACAGCTGCTCCCAAAGATCGCTGTGATTGTTTGACACAGGATTTGAGTCGTTGAGTTTGAGTCGTAACGGAGACGTTTACTCCTTCTTCCTGAGGATCACTGGCGTGTTTTGGACTTAATCATATTGAGTATTGGTGCAAGATTAGCTGCGTTCGTTTTCGTCGTTCGGTTCGCCGTTTTACTATAAGCGATTTATTTATTACGCCGCTCATGTACGGCGTTGAACTGCCAATAATAAGGCGTTTTCTTTGTTCGGTTGAGCTGCCGTTTTATTCGTCGTTCCTGAAACGACGAAATGAGGCGGAAAGTCAGTTTCAACATCTCAGTTCGGTAATTGGGCGCGAATTTTCAAAATTCGCGAAAAACAAACTTAACTTACACATCAAGTTTAAAAACAGTGGGCTTGTTATTTTTGTCATTTTTGTCAGTTCGAACAAGTTAGTTCGACTTTTAACGTTTTCGTATCTAGTTCGTTCCTGAAACGACGTTTATACAAAGTATAAAACGACATTTTCCCAGCCGGCAACGATGAACGACGAAAACGAAAGCGGCTATTATTTGTTTTGAATATTTAAAAAACAAATAAATTAAAAATAAATGAAACTTAGGCCTTAGACCCTTTAGCCTAAGCTTTTCCAAAACGATGATCAAGAGCCTGTGTCACGGAGTGACTCTCTCAAACCCCTCGCCATATCGTTCATTTGCACATATCATCTGCCATATCGTTCATCCGAGCCAGCAGGTAGTGAATGAATTAGTTGTCGTTTTATATTTTTGTTGTCGATTTTGGTAGAATACATCTGGTCTCGCTAGAGTGAGCATCTTTCGGAGTTAAACCGCCGAGTAGGTCGTCACAGTCTGAGATGCTCGTAAAGAGAACAAACGCGGTCAAGCGTAAAAATCAGTGTAATGCCAATAGGGGAGATATAATCATATATAACCTATGAAGAGTCCAATCGCGGAAATGAGAATATTAAGTAAGGAGATCACTGGTGCAGCGGGTCCTTTAAAGGATTCACCCATGTTAGAATTTTGTTTAGAAACTGAATCTACTGCGACTTAAAGTTCACTTTTAAGACTAGAGGAGGGTTTTCGCGAGTTGGAAAGCAAAGTCGGAATTACTTTCCAGTGGTATTCGCGCTACGTCGGAAAGTTGCCGAGCTTTCCACCCGGTTTTCGCGCTTTGGAAACCGAAGCAGCTTTCCTGGAAAGTGATTCCACGAAGTTAGTGGAAAGCTCCGCGGAAAGTTGATTTTTTCGGCGGGAATTTCAAAAGTATGGAAAAAAACAGTGGAAGTATCACTAATAAATAAAGAAAAATTGCAAGCGTTGTTAGGATGACTTCGGTGAATTGTATGAGATTCAAAGAAGTACTAAAGTAATCATATTTATTCGAAAGAGCTTGTAATTCAATATTTTACCGGCGACGTCAGCTTTCCATGCGTTTTCGCGATCAGTCCAGCGGGAAAGTGGAAAGTGATTCCAGGAATCGCTTTCCCGCAGTTTTCACGATGCGCTTCGCTCGCCGGAAAGTGATTCCGAGATTTCGCGAAAACCCTCCTTAGAGCTCTTAGAGTATTGGAAGAGAAACCGTTTCTGTAACTTTATGTCTGTTCCAAACAAGAAAAGAACAGGCATTTCAACAAATCCTTGCCGATTCTATGTCTGGCGGGGGGCGGGGGGGTATCCTGGAAAGCTGTTTACTTATTCAGTACGTTTTACACGCCACGTGACACATCACCAAGGTTTCCCGGTGAAAGAAAGAAAACACCTACTTCAGCTAATGTAATGGAAAAGTTGGCGAGTTTCTAGTCGAAAAGAATTTTCTCCTCTAAACAAACAAAATCTCACTGACTGACAATGAGCCTTTTCTAAGGGCCGTCGGCTAGACCCCAGCTTTCAAGGGCTTTTCCCTTCGTCACGTTGTAATACAGAAAAAAAGAGATTTGACCCGGAACAAAATGCAATAGAAATGATTTCCTGGCTCAACGCAAAATAAGTGTTTTTGGTGTTCAATTTGTTTTTACGTTTTTCGAGAAAAATTTCAATTTTCTTCGTCGTCCGTCATTAAACTGATGTACGATTTTGATGCAAAACGACAAGCTCAGATTTGACGTAGAAAGCACCAGAAAAAGTTATTGTCATTTTTTCTCCCTATTTCGCCAAAAAGTTCAATTTTCGCACTGGTCCAATTTTCTTGAACGAAAGTGAAATTCTCTTGAGCCGGAAATTATTAATAGAAAAACGTACTATTCACAGGGTTATAAAATTATTTTCCTTTGATTCTTAAAGTTTCAGGACACTTATGGTCCACCACACGTCAGAAATTCCATAACGTATAACACAAGGATGAGCAGTTTCAACAGACAACACTTGGGAGGTAATCTTTTGTGATTTAGAAAACGTTATGCATTAAATGTTATGCATAACAAGCATTGCCAGGAAGAGCCGAAAAACCGCCGAAAAAGCGTCTCCTGACTTTTCCGATATCAGACGACAAACAAAAAAGTCAGCGGATGCTTTTCCAGCTCTGGCAATGAATTTAATGAATAACGTTTTCAAAATCATAACAGATAACATCCCAAGTGTTGTCTGTTGAAGCCGCCCATCCTTGTGTTATCTGTTATGAAACTTCTGACAGTGCAGAGCTCTCTTTAAGTTCCCAAGTGGTTCTTCATCGTAATGACAACAAAACCATCAGTGGCTTGACCTCTCATAGTTCAAAAGGGTCGGCGATGGCAGACGGGCCCCAAATCTGCAGCACAAGGTCTGGGGAGACCTGATGAGCTGTCATTACCCGATACCGTCAGTCCGCTTACCAAAACCGGACAGTTCGTCTACCCGCCAGTACGACTATTATGGGCCGTTGACAATGATTAGCGGAAACATGCTGCTTTCTAGGGAGTCTATTTAAAGTACAACTGAAACCCTCTTTCGGTATTTCTCAGCATTCTTGAGTCTTTGATTTACTAGCTACCCAGTCGTTCCCCTACTGCCGGCTGAGATGCTTGACGCTAACCGTCCATGACATACGTGAGCTGGGCTTATCCATGAGACACTTTCAACGTTCGTCTCCAGGACAAGGCCAGAGCTGACAATACTACCCACTGCTGTGTAATTTACCAGAAAAAAGGCAAAATGACATTTTGTATTTTCTCAGACGCGAGACAGCGTAATGCAATCAAGTACCCATTGATTTGGAAAGTGTCTTAACACGCTCTACAGGCGATCAATAACAGATTGACGGGATATTAGCGGAAGTCCATTGAATACAAACAGTAAGATTAATATTCTTTCGAAATACTATTTTTCTTCCTTTCGGAATGGTATACTTCGGATGGTCAGGAAAGTCACGAAACTGTTGCAATTCTTTGGATATTGTAACCTGGAAGCAACAGGTTGCAGAAGAAACAGAAGAAAGAGATCTGATCCGATTTATTACTTAAAACAGTGTCTTTGCTCAGTAACCCGCAAACAAATTTACACAACATTATCATAAACATTTTGATTGTATTTTTCGCCGCTGTTTGAAGTTAGGGGACGTCCATACCTTTACTGTGCTACATATGATCAGACAACAAATTCAATTAATTACCATTCCTCACTTTCCCAGCCCCCTCCTCCCCCCACTAACTCGAACAAAGGCACTGAACGTCGTCGAAGTGATTACGGTTAGAAACCTTTCCACGAGCGGAAACTTCCCACAATTTAAAGTATTTTTTTAAGTATTGAGATTGTTTCCGGGTCCGGGCACGGAAATGCCGTAATTCAGCTCGGGAATTTCAGCAGAAAAGTATTTGCGGTCCCAGTAGATAGTTTGTATTCTAACATACGTGGCTTCCTTGAAACTCTGCTGGGTTTCTCAATATTTGCAAACCCGTCCTGGCCGTTTTCATCCTCGGTCGTCCCCCTTGGGCTTGGGTTGGAGGATCAACGCGGATAAACTTGCAAAGATCACACGCTTTTTGCGTACATTTTTTATTCCGTACGTGATTTGAATGCATAGGTTACTGCTGATGATGCTGAAAATGAATTGCTGTCAAGGTTTAAAAAACAGCAGACCAAAAGAAAAGAGGATTGGAATTAACCAACAGCAAGCATGTCTTAATTTTTGAGTAGTCAGTTGCTGCATGTATTTTTAGTCAACCACAGGTCAACCACTATTTTGATTTCTGAATTCGTGACAAGAAGAAATCAGGACTGTGAGTAAGAATACACCCCATCACCGAAAAGAGTCCGAGCTCAAAGTTTGTAGTTTGTAGTAGGCTATGTATTTCTTTCAAAATATTTCTCTCATTTTTTGGACAGCTCTATATTACAGGGACATTTAAAGTTTGAGAGTTTTGCTACGAAATTGAAAACATGCCGACAAAAAAGCAAAAGTCTAAACAAAACCGCAGAAAATGCAGTTGAAACAATTGCAATCTGCACACAATTTCGTTTTGTACCAAAATCGCTGTATTTTTAGCAGAAAACAGGCTGTTCTTCGAGACTGAAAGAAAAGCAGAGCACAGCTAGTTTTTTTTTTGACTAGATGTAAATTCAGAACAATAGTTTTGCTTGTGCTTACCTCCGGGAAGTTGCGGAAGGGGACAGTTTTGCTCAAGTGGTTCTGCCAGCTCTTTGCGTGGGCGCCAACCTGGTAAAACTTCGGAAACTGGCGCTTCTGCAGCGGCACTTTACCTTCCATAATAACCTAAAAGTAAAAACTTGTGTTAACTTAGCAACGCAGTAAAGCATCAACAACCGTGCGTATCTGTCTGCTCTATTCATCTCCCAGAGACGAATGTCGAACGTGACTGGAATCACGTGACCTATCATCATCGCCAGTTATCGTCGTCATCAACTCAGCGGGCTGACAACGTTATAACATGGCTGTGGTGTCAAGAAAAATACAGGTTGAGAAAGACAGGGTACTGGAGGCACGTGCTTCACCATCACTGCTATGGCTTAAGGCTGTTTCTGCTAATTACTTATTTTTTTAAAATCAACATGGTAGCTTGACAAACTGCAGCAAAAAGGCTTTCCCCTCTACACATGTCGACGAAACTGGAAGTAGATACACTGAGCTGAGTGAAAATTCTATCTATAAACACTTGAAACTATTAGAACTATTTAAAGAAACTACTGACGTATTTGTTTATTTTGTTTCGTTTAGTGTTTTAATTTGTGTCTTTTAGTTCTGTTTTCTTCTAGTCCGCTGTAACTAAAAAGCGGGTCAGAAATAAATAAATAAAATAAATAAATTAATCGAGTAGGGGAGGTCGGGGTTGAACCGTACGCGGGTTGAACCGGACAGCTTCAATTGTGGGCAGACCCAAAGTTGTAAAATCGTGAAATAATTAACTGAGGTTGGCAACAATGTTCTGCCTCATGGGACGAAATTTGAACTCTCAGGTGCGGACCGATTCCCAACCAGGCGACTTCGTTTTTTTCATTGCACAAATCAGTTAGAGAAGAAGTTAGTTGTTTTTGGCGAGTTGGTTACAGTTTAGTCCAATGTAGGTTTCATTCTTCATCTTATCAGGCTATTGCGGGGCTCCTACTTTCCGTTTTTTCTTGGTGTTATTTTTTTTTAGAAATGGTCTGTGTGGGGTTGATCCAGACACGTTCTGGGGGTTGAACCGGACGTTATTCTAGAGGTCGGGTCCAACCCCGCTCTGTCCAGATCAAAATATTTACCATTTTCTGGAGTCCGGAAAGCAGGATAAAGCTGCTGGAGCCAAGCTTTCTGAATTAATTGCTTCCGGTGGAAAAAGTTGTTCAACAAGCATTTTCTTTTGAGTTCGAATTCCCAAAATTTTTCGGTAAAGTGGTATGTTGGGATAGTCCAACTCTTCTCCAAGAAGTGAAAACTTGATAAGCTCTTAATTGTACCACTTATTCGGTAGTATTCAGAGCTCATCTTAACATGTCCGGTTCAAAACACCACCCGTCCGAACCAACCCCACCGGTGGGGCTGAACCGGACGATTTTTTGAAAAAAAGAAAAAATCGTGGCGCCAAAACCAGTTGAAATTAAATTCTCAAAAAATTATAGAACATAGCCAGTCTCATTATCTTTCATTTCCAATCTTCGATATTTGTTCAAGTTCTACACAAATTGAATTATTAGCCGAAAACGAAAAGCGTACGGTTCAACCCCGACCTCCCTATTAACCGCATCTTCGGTAAGGGTGATCCAAAGACCAACAGTTCTGTTTTGCAAACTCTCTTGATGTTGCAAGCTTGAACTCGCACCCCCTACAGTTTCGGCTTTCAACTGACTGAAAGACTAATGCTTCTAAAGCGGGATCCGAACCCGATGCCTGCACCGCATAAGAGCAAAACGCAACCAAGGGGCTTGTGGACATAGTTGGAACTACAATCGCCAGTTCAACGATCCCGTTCGAAACAAGTTTTTTTAAAGTTCAACTGAAAAGCCAAGTCTTTTGTATCCTCCATCTGATCATGGAGACTTATTTTGACTGTGTTGAGGGATTATAAAATTTTCACAACGAGCGTTTCGTAGTGACGTTTACAATATGAACGGCTTCCCGACAGGACCAAAATAACAGGTAGCCCGCACAATTTGAATTTCATAAGAAACACGCTTTTTCGTTCTGTGAAATGGCTAGCGAGGAATATATCAAAGACGCTACTCCCCTGGTTGTAAGAACAAGAGCTACGAGCTCATATGGCACTTGTTACGAGTAGGTGGTACAAGAAAGTAGAAGAGAACGTTATCAAATACCCCCTTCAACCCCCCTAGTATCGGACCTATAAATAGGATATCTCGTTTCATGCGAGTCTGAGCATTTCCGGCATCGCCTCGGATCATCTAGGGCAAATGTTTCATCATACTAGTTTGATCTCTAGGAGCCTCAGTTTCCATACAGAGACAAACGCCCAAAAACCTCCCTAGCACAAAATATCTTCTTTCACCGTATGTTGACCTACTAAGGCTTAGCCGCTCAACATCCCTTCATATGTATTTTTATTAGAGGCTACCATGTAAGCTATTCCCCCTATTCAAACAACCTCCCCCGCCATCGCCAACAGCCTCCCTTCAACCGTATGTCAAGACAACGACTCTAGACATCCAACATAAACGAACTGGGGCAAGCCTACAGCTATTCAAAAAGGAATTAAATTTACACGGAACTGAACCCCCTCAGCTTCTTCAGCACCCATTCATGAATACGATCAACGGATCTTCTTTTCCCTCAATTGACCTACTAAGGCTTAACGGTTCTACGTACCCATCAAAGATGTTTTCATTAGAAACTAATGAAGCATCTCCCCCTATTGAAATAACCTTCCTCTTTGCCCACAGCCCCCTTCAATCGTGGGGATTCAACGGCTCTTTATTTAACAAACGGGGACAAGCCTTAGCTATTCAAAAGGAGAATCAGTTTCCAAACAAAGATAACGCTTTTAAACTACTCAAGCACACATTTATGAGTTGGGCCAACGTATCTTCTTTCACCCTTAGTTGACCTACTAAGGCTTAACAGTTCAACGCACTCTTCAAAGATGTTTTTATTACAAACGACCCTAGAAACATATTCCCCCTATTCAAATAACCTTCCCCCACGCACTCCATCATTCACGGTCCACTGGAATCCCTCCAAGCATCTAACGTGGATCAATAAGAAAGAATTCTAAACAACTCATTTAATAAACAATGATAGGCAATTTCCCAATTCCTAAGCCTAATGCTTATTGTCATCGAGGCTAGGGAAGGGGGGATAGAAAAGTCTTACGAGTAAAAGCATGCAGGCCCATTCTACCGGAAGGGACCACAAGGTGAGGTTAATATGTGTTTATTAATTAATTAAAGGATTTTAACTTAAGAGTAGAAAACAGACAAAGGTTGTTCACTTACAAGTCAAATACCGACACTTACTTCTGTCATGTGTGGAGCGATTTACGAAATTTATTCCATTCTATGTGCGAATGGTATGAGCTGAAAAGGATAAGGGAGGACTTTTTCGAAAGGAAATTCTAGGATATAAGGTTTGAAGTCAAGCTGACCATTCATAACGAAAGAAACGAAAACGGGATTTTCGGGTATTCATTTTTATCCCTTAATTCACATCTTAGAGGGATAACTGGCCGATCACGAAAAAAAACAACAACTTTTTTTCTTCTTCTTCAGGATGGGATGGGTTAATCAAGTTAACGGAGGACAAATTTCTCGGGATAGCAAACAAATTAGCGAGGTTTATTCCGGTAGCAATGGAGCATCGAGAGAATTTTATGTAGACAAATATATGTTTTGGTTATGCGATTGTTCTTTTTTTCTGTGTATACTTTGTTGTTGTTATGGCCAGTTGGTCACATCAAGGATGTCATATCGAGCGCTTTCCATGTTGAGCTAAAGGCAAGCTCAACCAAAAATGGAGGAAAATAATAATAATAGTTATATCGACCAAAATAGCAAACAATTTTGAGATCAAAGAATTGAGGTCTGCTTACTGTAATGCCGGGAGGATTAGCGATTATCAAAGAGTCGCAGATAGAGCTCTTGATCAGGGGCGGTTGACACGTAATAATTAACCGACCGTCGTCCAGATTAATCACCCAGTGGCCGGAGCGACTGATAATATATCTAGGGAGGAGATCATCCCCATCATCACCAGAGCGGAAAGCCATTCATTTCTAAGGGCAGCAAGCAATCTTATATCGTAGTAAATTTATTACCTCTGTGCTCGGATATTTCCATTTAGCTTGAAAGGTTAATTAACAGCCTAGAGCCTGGCAGACCATAAATAAAAGTCTGGCCATTTTTGCTAACCTTGTCAACGTCGGACAAATGACTGCCTTCATTTGGACTCGGTTGGATTTATTATGGAAGGCTTTCCGGATCCCATTTGGTACCCTTTCTGCCTAATAGGATGTCAAGCGAGGCCAAGAAATAATGTTGGAGGAATACTGACTCCAACTCCGTTAGCAGATGGCTTTCGATCTTCAGCAATTCATTTAGAGTATGTTATTTCGGACGTCACCTATCTCTGAACGGCGCCGAAGAATATGATGACACAAAAAAAATTGTTTATATTCATACAGAGTAGCCTACTCGGTGCAAACAATATATTAACTAAAATAAAGTTTTGCAAATATCTAAGAGCAAGCAAAAAATTGTCTTCTCAAAGTCAACCGAAAAGGGCAGAGATACGACAATCTAGTTACCCATCACTTATTCGCTTAAAGAGGCTTTAAGACCCGATGAAAATACGTTTCTTCGTTGCTCCGCTATTCACGAATAATCGATTTTCATATAGTGGAATTTCCCTGTCGAATTTATGGTACCTCTATGCGCTTGTACCTGAGTCGTATGCTTGACGAAAACGATTTACGAAAAATAAGTGTTCGCGCAGTGAGCTACCTACCGCGAGCTGATCACTGGCCATTTAAGCCGCGTTCGTACTGAGATTCAAATTTTCCGTGTCATAGTAGAATTTTGCGTTGTGAGGACGGCCGTAGATATTCTGAACGTCAAACTACAGCAAACAGTGAAAAATAAAAGAATCCCACAACAAAATCCAAATAATGCAGTGTAGGCTATTCAGTTAAATGATACAAAAATAAGTTGACTTTTCAGTTAAACTTTAAGCAATCAAGACGTCAATCCAAACCCTTCGCCCTTTTCCAGTAAAATTTCGCCCACTCCATAGAAACATCGTCAGGGTGACGTCTATTAGCTACTCTAAATTTTAATTTTCGGTGACGCACGTCTAATTTTATGAAGGTCATAAACGTATGTGACGAGCTAAAAGAATTAAGGACGGAGGTTTCTGGAATGGAGGTGTGTTTGGGGGGGTGGCGGTTGGTAGGAAGGTTGTGAGCAAACTATATTTTGTGGACATTCATAACACGGAAGGTTCATCACTTCGGGACTATCGCACACACAGCTCTTTCTCCAGGTTTACCATGGGTTTCGTTTTTGTTAATATGTTTGTTTTTTGTGATTCACTATCGCCGTGAAGGCTGTAGCGTAGTAAACTTACTTGTATACGCCCGCAAGCTTCGAGGCTTTTTCTACCCCAGATATAAGGAAACTGTATTGACAAATGGCAAAACGGGCGATTATTTAAAGCACAACTGAAGGCCTCCATTATGAGCTAATAGTGTCGTTTTTGCAGATACCATGGTATCTGTTACCACGGTAATTGGATCTGCAATTAGTCGTTTTTGCAGTTACCTTGGTATCTGATACACGGTTGCTCTGCAAAAACAACTATTGCCGAAATTGCACTTTTCGAAGTCATCCCAAAAGGAAAGCTGATATCCAGTTACATCACTAAGTGCCAAACTTCTTTCCCACCAATTTGACAAAATTGGATGAAAGTGAGGTCGAACCGTGGTCATTGAATATCAGATACCACGGTAAATCGCCAGATACCACGATAACTGCAAAACGCCTTTTGACCGTGATATCAGATACCACGATAACTGCAAAAACGACTTTAGACCGTGGTACCAGATGCCATGGTATCTGCGAACACGCAACTGGTATTGACAATGGCAAAACAGGTGATTCTTTAAAGCACAACTGAAGGCCTCCATTATGAACTAATATATTTCCCGTAGAGACTAACCATCACTGTCGCAAGATCGCCTAGCTGGATCTTTTTTCACAGATGTTTTCGTATTTCCCTTCGACAGAGTAACTCAATAAACATCCTGCCCAGCCAGCTCACGAAATTATTTGCGAGTTGTTCAATCCCGAACCCGTTTTATGTGCTTGTCACTGTGTTAAAACTTGGTTAAAATTTATAAGTCTATTTAATATGTTTTTAAATTATAGATAGGTAGATACATCAGTGTATTTCAGAAGCCCAAGGGCCATATACACAAAAGAGCAAAAAAAAATAACTTAAACACTCAAAACGTTTATACGCCCACTCGGGTAATAACGGTATGTTAATATTACACAGGATTTCGGGACGTGTTCCCTGGTTCCACAAAGCGTTTGTGTGGCCGACAAGTGTGTTTCCGCGAACACCAAGATCTGTGGCTCGAATTCAAGAACTGTCGAGGTGATTTGAATTTTGTGGCTATTCGCGGGAAATTCTAATTTTGCAGCAAAATCAAGTCTAAATAATACGATTAACTTCTTCGTTCATCATACACACACAAAACTGAGGATCATTTTTGCAGAGAATGGTACGGACGTAGGTCTGAAGTTCTCTTTCGTGAGTTTTTTTTAGACATTTGAAATTTGCCGAAAAAACAGACAAAACGGCTTTTCCGCGAGTTTCTACTTGTGGCTCGACTGTGTGGCACACGGTCTGTTTCCGCGACAAACAATCAGAAGTGTGTGGCCCCACAACTGGGCCACGGAAAAACACCTAAAAGGCCACAAATACAGCAAATAGCTAATAGGGAATTTCAGCAACAAAGACTTCCCTAAATTTTACACCGCCGCACTTTGAATTTCTAGTTGCTAGGATTAGATCTGATCACACACTTGGGAGCCGTCCATTGGTATACGACGTCAGAAGTAACATAACTTAGCTTCTAGTGGATCATTCACGCGAATCAATTCCAAATTGTCCACACACAGGAATTAATATGCCTTGCATCGTTCTTCCACAGCTGGACAGGATTTTCCAGTTCCGACACCGTAAAATCTATAGGCTAGCCTACGAATGGGGGGGGGGGGAGGTACGCAAAGTCAACAAACTTGAAGACTAGAATATCATGTCCTGGGGAACGACAACTGAAGTCCCTTAGAAAGTTTGAATACACCCCACTCCCCCTCAGCATTAGTGAAAAATTTATATAAAGAGAGCGCAGCATTCAAATAATTCCTTTAGAAGATTCCCTTAAGAGCAGAGTTATTATCCAAGACTGAGAGCCCCCTCCACCTCCGCTTTTCTTATCCGTGACAGCCAAGCACTCAAACAAATTCCCTTAGAAACTGCAAATCCACCCCATCTTCAGGGAAGATTTACTACCCAAGGCAAAGAAGCTTGCACCAGTTTTCAGCGCGAATATCGCGTCTTTCGCGAAATACAGCACAATGCCATTAGAAAATGGAAACCACACCCTCTCCACCCCATTTTCAGTGAATAGTTACTACCCGAGGCAATTTTAAGTATGCAGTAATTCTATCGTAAATGTCGTGTCCTTGGGATGGACAAGAAAAATCCCTTAGAAACTGCAAGTGCATCCCATCTTCGAAGAATAATTACCATCTAAGGCATCAAAGCATGCACTAGTTCAAAGCGTAAAGTGCCGACTTAAGTTTTATAGGCCTATCTGTCACAGTCCCTTGACTTCTAACTTTATCTCTTTTTTACGACTTAGGATTGCACTCAAACGGCAAGGCAACCAGCGAAATTAGTTCTAAGTTTCTGGCCCATTATTTCTCATGTCAAGAACAGACAAAAGCTACGTTATTGCAGATGTGATGTTATCTGATACCACGATAATCTACATTTTGTCGTTTCCGCAGTTACCATCGTATTCCTTGTTACTTTCCAAAAGCAACGACTGCCGACAAGAAATACTTAATTCCACTGACATTACAAGTGCCACCAGTGCCACCACCAATTTGACAAAAACGCTCTTGCGTTGGTGATGATGAAAGTGAGATGACTTTTTCGGATACCACGTTCATGTTACGTTTACACACTGCGTAATCCGAGCGCACATACTTGGGCTTGAAAAAATCTCTAGCAATACGGACGTATTTTGGAAATCGGTCCGTTTTGTACATAAATACGTCCGTATTGCTAGAAATCTTTTCAACCTCAAAGTGCCTAAAAAACGCTGGGATTTTACGCAATGTGTGTAAACCTACCATGATTTAGTACGGTCGGAACCACTGTATCTGACAGATGTCATGGTAACTGGTCAGATACTCAGTAACTGCAGAAACGACTTTGGACCGTGGTATCAGATACCATGGTAATTGCAACAAGTGCGCAAGCGCTCAGGCGTGGAGTGTGAAAGTAAAATGTTTATCACATCTTATATACAAACAGCAAGATATTTTCACATCCCCAATAACCAAAAAATATTGAAATAACCTAATTTGAAATCATCCCAGTTTAAAAGCTTAAAAAAAACAGCATTTAGAAATCTAAAAGAGATCTTCAAAATCTTGCAAGAACGGTCTATGTTTGAACACTGAGCCAGTCCGACACTTAAGATCCTTTTCCATTAGCAAGGTAATAACAAGTGTAATCAAACCAAATCGTTTTATTGCCTGATACCCCCCTTGTCACAACTTCATTAAGGTCGGCATATCATCGGTCATATGACAAAACCGTCCAGTTTCCGACTCACCATTGAATAGGAAAGTACGCCGCATGGTCTTATTTGTTGCTATTACACCAAAATCCGCATCTGTACATATATATCCACAAGTATACAAGAGTTGAACTTGAGACGTGCCATAGACGAACTTCACTCATGGGAAATCTGGGCCCGGCTGCCCATGAACGGGAGAGGGTGGGGGGGGGGGGTCGGGACCAATCAAATTGCATATCTAGACCTAAATATCCTCGGCTATACCAACTTAGAGTATGATTCCAGTCACTGGTCAAAAACTTTACTCACGGGCAAACTAGACCCACTTGCCCCTGAACCAAGTGTGGTGGGGTTTGGGCCCGCAAAAAGCAAAAAGAGACCCCAATGCTCACAAACCTACCAAGTTTCAACTTGATACCTGTTGATTCCTGTCACGGGTAACAAACTTTACTCCTGGGCAATCTGGGCCCAGTTGCCCTTGAACGGGGTGGGTGGGGGAGGTGCAAAAAGCAAAAAGAGACCCCAATGCTCACAGACCTACCAAGTTTCAACTTGATACCTGTTGATTCCTGTCACGGGTAACAAGCTTTACTCCTGGGCAATCTGGGCCCAGTTGCCCTTGAACGGGGTGGGTGGGTGAGGTGCAACTTTGAAAGCAATTTCCCAGCCCTAGGATCTACAAGTACAAGGAGTTTCATCGTCCTGTGCCCAGGTCTGGTCAAGTTATGAACATTATTCACTGGGCAATCTGGGCCCATTTGCCCCTGAACCGGGTGGGTGTGGGGGGGGGGGGGACCACCAAAAGGCACAAATAGACCCCAATACCCACAAGTGTACCAAGTTTGAACTTGATACTTGCACTGGTTCACGAGTTATGAGCTCCACAAAATATGGTGAAAACCGAAAACCGGAAACCGAAAGCTGCTACAGCGCTCGCAATAGTGGATTGTTCCAAGGAACACTCCACTAAAAACGCAACTAAAGCGTTCCTAAAATGAGCAGTTTCCATAGAAGCAAATTTGATAATGCCATGTTAATTCAACTCAATTTTGCTGGAGTTTAAAGTTTAACTGAAAGGCCAACTTATTTTTGTGTCATTTAGTTGAATACACTGAATTATTTGGATTCTGCAAAGGGATTTTTTTGTTTTCCACTATCTGCTCTAGTTATGACGTTCAGAATATCTGCGGCCGTCCCCACAGCGAAAATTCTACTATGACGCGGGAAATTTTTATCTAAAAACAAACAAGGCTCTTCAGTGGACAGTGGCGATATTGGTGGAGATTGCTTAGTGCCTGAACAAAAAAAAAGTCATAAAGTTTTCTTGTAAGGCATACAGCAAATTAGAGGTACCACAAATCACTCGGAAAGTCCACTATTTGAAAATCTATTATTCCTGAATAGCGGAACAACCAAGCAACGCATTTTCAGCGGGTCTTCAAGCCAATTTAAGTGAATAAGTGATGGGTAACTAGACTGTCCTATCCCACTCCTTTTCGGTTAAACTTTAATGAATATAACGGAAATCCTCAAGCAAACTCATCTGTTGCGGTTATTCTTTTGTCATTTTTATGGCACTTGCCCTTCGGCCAAGTGCCATATAGCGATCGCAATTTCTGTCCGTCCGTCGGTCTGTCGGTCGGTCGGTCTGTCGGTCCGGGTTTTGCTAGTTCGGGTACTTCCACATAAGCTAGGACGATGAAACTTGGCAGGCATATCAGGGACCGGACCAGATTAAATTAGAAATAGTCGCTTCCCCGATCCGACCACCTGAGGGGGAGTGGAGGGAAGGGGAATCCGGAAAAAATAGGAAAAATCACTTATTTTTAACTTACCAACGGGTGATCGGATCTTAATGAAACTTGATATATGGAAGGACCACTTGTCTCAGACCTTCCATTTTAAATCCAGATCGGATCCGGTGACATGGGGGGTAGTTGGAGGGGGAAACCGGAAATCATGAAAATCGCTTAGAGTGGAGAGATCTGGATGAAAGTTGGTGGAAAGAACAAGTACAAGTCCTAGATACGGGATTGACATAACCCGACCGGATCCGCTCACTTTGGGGGAGTTGGGGGGGGGGAATCCAGATTTCTAGTGATCCCGCGAGTTCGGTTCTTCCTGATGTGCTAGGACGATGAAAATTGGCAGGCATGTCAGGGACACGAACAGATTGACTTGATAATAGTCTTTCCCCAATCCGACCATCCGGGGGGGTGGAGGGAGGGGAATCCGGAAAATTTAGGTATTTTTAACTTACGAATGGGTGATCGGATCTTAATGAAACTTGATATATAGAAGTACCTCGTGTCTCAGACCTCCCATTTTAAACCCAGACCGGATCCGGTGACATGGGGGGTAGTTGGAGGGGGAAACCGGAAATCTTGAAGATCGCTTCGAGTGGAGAGATCTGGATGAAAGTTGGTGGAAAGAACAAGCACAAGTCCTAGATACGGGATTGACATAACCGGACCGGATCCGCTTACTTTGGGGGAGTTAGGGGGGATCCGGATTTCTAGTGATCCCGCGAGTTCGGTGCTTCCTGATGTGCTAGGACGATGAAATTGGCAGGCATGTCAGGGATCCGAACAGATTGACTTGATAATAGTCGTTTCCCGGATCCGACCATCCGGGGGGGGATGGAGGGAGGGGAATCCGGAAAAATGAGGTATTTTTAACTTACGAACGGGTGATCGTATCTTAATGAAACTTGATATATAGAAGTACCTTGTGTCTCAGACACCCCAGTTTAAATCCGGACCGGATCCGGTGACATGGGGGGAACTGGAGGGGGGAACCGGAAATCTTGGGAAACGCTTTGAGTAGAGAGATCGGGATGAAAGTTGGTGGAAAGAACAAGCACAAGCCCTAGGTACGTGATTGACATAACCGGACCGGATCCGTTCACAGTGGGGGGGGGGTGGGGGGATCCGAATTTCTAGTGATCCCGCGAGTTCGGTACTTCCTGATGTGCTAAGACGATGAAACTTAGCAGGCGTGTATGGGACCCGAACAGGTTGACTTGAGAATAGTCGTTTCCCGGATCCGACCATCTGGGGGGTGGGGGTGGAGAGAGGGGGAATCCGAAAAGTGAGGTATTTTTAACTTGCGAACGGGTGATCGGATCTTGATGAAACTTGACGTATAGAAAGATCTCGTGTCTCAGACGCCCCATTTTAAATCCGAACCGGATCCGGTGATATTGGGGAGAGTCGGACGGGGGAACCGGAAATCTTGGGAAACGCTTAGAGTGGAGGGTTTGCGATGAAAGTTGGTGGGAAGAGCAAGTGAATAGCATAACCGAAATGGATCCGGTCACTGTGGGGGAGTTGAACGGGATCCGAGTTTGTAGTAATCCCACGAGTTCGGTACTTCCTGATGTGCAAGGACAATGAACTTGGCATGCTTGTCAGGTATCCGAACTATTGACTTGAGAATGTCGTTTCCCCGATCCGACCGTCGAGGGGGAGTGTACAAAAGGGGAATCCGGAATCCAGCGGCAAGCTCGGCTATTGAACGGGTTATCGGATTTAACCGAAACTTGATATTTAGAAAGGTCTTGCGCCTCAGACATCCCATTATAAATCCGGACCAGATCCGGTGACATTGGGAGGAGATGGAGGGGCGAACCGGAAATCTTTGTAATCGCTTAGAGTGGAGGGATCAGGATGAAACTTGGTGGGAAGAACAAGCATAAGTTCTAAATATGTCATCTAGAGCTTTCAGATTGAATGAACCTAGATATCCTAATTCTAGGTCCGAACCGCATTTTTGAAAAGCGGGGTGTTTATTGTGAAGTTCTCTTCTACTTTCTCGTACCACTACTCGTAACAAGTGCCATATGAGCTCGTAGCTCTTGTTATATCACAGGATTAGCTGGAATGTCATTCACGAATAGTGTAGAAAAGTGAAGAGGGAAAAATGGAAAAGAAAAAGAGAGAACTGAATCAGAACAAAAGAGCATAGTAATGTGCAAGGTGCTAGTAATCTGTCTAGATCCGTCCTCGTGAAGCGAGCCCTAATAATGACACCGTTGGTATCACGTTCGGCCGGTCGAATCCGTCCACATTCCTATTTTCCATATTCCATATTCTCCATATTCCTGTTCACAGCCGCCATGCGGTTCACTGCATGAGCACGAACAGCTACAGCTATAATTATCAGTTATGTTTATATTAGACTGCATTTCCAATTTGAATTTCCGTATCGTTACTGACTAAACTGGTCAGTCAGTGTGTACCTGAAGTTAACTCTCTTTATTAAATGTTTCCGACGATTACTTTTATTTTAAATTAATTCATAAGTGCTGACTATAAACTGTATACATATTAATTGACGAGTGAACGAATATTCGGCTTGTCCGCTTCCCGTTTCAGAAATAAATGGAACTGAATTGAATAGTTTCCTATTAGTCCCACAATGATCATCAGCATCAGCGTTTAACTAAGCTGTACTAGGATATGTGTTTAATTTAAAAGTGAAAGCTCCAGTTTTCTGTATAATAACTTACGAATCTACTGTGGCCTACAATCTTTGTGTCAAGTTCAAGTTTCTTATTTATTTATGACACAAAACTACAAATACACTAAACAAGCACTGTGGAGAATAAAAATTCGAACATCCAGTCCTTGTTAAAATTTTTACTTTAATGACAACAGCTAGACGTACCCTATAAATCTATAACAAATCTAACAAAATATAAATAAACAAGACCAAAGGTTCCGATGGGATCCCAAAACTTCGATATTTGATCCAGACAATTAGGTTGTGTCTTCGTCAGATCCGGTCTTCGCCAGACTCCATGAACATTTATACTCTTAAAATTTAAAAACAGATTAAGGCCAAACAGCTAATCATTAAGAAAACCAAGTTCTGATATGGATTCAGCTTGTGTGTTTACCCCTATAAATCGATTGAAACGATCCTGGCTTACTTCTGCGAATTTTCCGGTTTCTGGCGGAATTCCAAAACTACTTGTCCGACGAAAAACTAAAGCTCAAAAACGAAATCAGCGTATCTAGTTACCCTTATTTCAAACATCTAATCAACTTCAAATAAAAATTTAACTTATCACAAATTTTCCGGTTTCAACTGGATTCCGGACGATCTGTATGTCAGGCAAAAAAAATATTGTCATATACGGATTCAGCATCTCGTTTTACCCCTAAATCGGACATCTAATCAGCTTCAAATAAAACTTTTACTTTTAACAAACTTTCCGGTTTTGGCCGGATTCCGGGCGAACTTTTTGTCTGGCGAAAAAACGGTTTTCATATTCGTGTTTAGCATGCCTTCTTACCCCTATATCGAACGTCTAATCAACTTCAAATAAGACTTCCACTTTTAACAAACTTTCCGGTTTTGGCCGGATCCCGGGCGAACTACTTGTCCGGCAAGAAAATGGCTTTCATATTCGTGTTCAGCATGCCTTCTTACCCCTAAATCAAACATCTAATCAACTTCAAACAAAACTTTTACTTCTAACAAACTTTCCGGTTTTGGCCGGATTCCGGACGAGCTACTTGTCCGGCGAGAAAATGGTTTTCATATTCGTGTTCAGCGTGTCTTCTTGCCCCATAATCGACTATCACATTAGCTGTTTAAAAAAAATTTGCTTGCCCCTTAATTTAAACCCCCTCCCCCACCCCTAAATGTAGGGCTACAGGGCCCATCTACGAACTCGACCTTACTCTTGACCCAAAGAATGCCCACACCAAGTTTCATCAAAATATCTCATTCCCTTCGAGAGTTATCGTGCTCACAGACGGACAGACGGACGGACGGACGGACAACTTTTGCGATGTCATAGGTATCCCTCCACTTACGTTTTGGGATCCCAAAAAAATGTAAGGATACTGATAATGGGGCGAGGGGAGGGGGCAAACAGAGACTAATATATAAAGATATCTTTGGAGCGCTGAACTGGATTAAGGCCAATTGCGGAATTCCCCGCAAGACACGAGTTCTTGAAGTTTAACTGAAAAGGCAGCTTATTTTTACTTCTGATATTTGTATACACCGAAATATTTTGACTCGCGTAAGGGATTTTGCATTTTTTTTTTGTACCCGGGGCTACCCGGGGCTCTAGTTATAACATTCAGAGTGTGCGCTCCTTCCATGACAACCTAAGATTCATCCAAACGCGGAGAATTTGAATTTCAACAAAGGCCTGCATTTCCAGTGTGAGATGTGCGAAGCTCAGAAAAGTTACGCCTGTAGAAACTGAAAAGATGATGTTTAGAGATGATGATGATTTTTATTCATAACCCGTCAAAATAAGCACGAAGACGGAGTAAATAATAAGGAAACAAGATCAAAGATTTCGATGGGATCCCAAAAATTTAATATTTGACTCAGACAACTACGTCCTGACTACGTCTTGTCTACGCCAGATCCAGTCTTCGCCAGGCTAATCATCTGAGAAAATTAATTTCAGATATACCTGTATAAGCCATATTTATTTTGACGATACTGATCGAAACTACCTGCTTTACTTCTGCCGAATTTCCGTTTTCGGCCGAATTCCGAGCGAACTACTTGTCCAGCCAAAAAAAGATAGTTCAGAAACGAATTCAGCGCATCTCCTTATCCCTATAAAGAACGTCTAATCAACTTCAAATAAAACTTTATCTTATAAAAAAATCCGGTTTCAACCGGATTCCGGACGAAGTATATGTCAGGGTAAAAAACGATTGTCATATACAGATTCAGCGTCTCTTCTCACCCTTGAATCTATCATCTAATCAACTTCAAATACAAATTTTACTTTTAACAAATTTTCCGGTTTCGGCCAGATTCCGGGCGAACTACTTGTCCGGCGAGAAAATGGTTTTCACCATCGTGTTCAGCATGTCTTCTTACCCCTAAACTTAACATCTAATCAACGTCAAATAAAACTTTTGCTTTTAACAAATTGTCCGGTTTCGGCCGGATTCCGGGCTAACTACTAGTCCGTCGAGAAAATGGTTTTCACCATCGTGTTCATCATGTCTTCTTACCCCTAAATCGAACGTCTAATCAACTTCAAATAAAACTTTTGCTTTGAACAAATTTTCCGGTTTCGGCCGGATTCCGGGCTAACTACTTGTCCGGTCAAAAAATGGTTTTCACCATCGTGTTCAGCATGTCTTCTTACCCCTAAATCGAACATCTAATTAACTTAAAATAAAACTTTTACTTTTAAGAAACTTTCCGGTTTTGGCCGGATTCCGGGCGAACTACTTGTCCGGCGAGAAAATGGTTTTCACTATCGTGTTCAGCATGTCTTCTTACCCCATAATCGACTATCACATTAGCTGTTTCAAAATATTTTGTTTGTCCCTTAATTTAAACCCCCTCCCCCACCCCTAAATGTAGGGCTACAGTGCCCATCTACGAACTTGACCTTACTCTTGACCCAAAGAACCCTCACACCAAGTTTCATCAAAATATCTCATTCCCTTCGAGAGTTATCGTGCTTACAGACAGACGGACGGACGGACGGACGGACGGACGGACGGACGGACGGACAGACGGACAACTTTTACGATGTCATAGGTATCCGTCACTAACGTTTTGGGATCCCAAAAAGAGAAAAAGATAGGAAAACACGAAAGGCAATTAACTTACGAAATAAACAATCTATCTTTTACCCTAAAACCAAACCAAGAGGGTTTTCAAGTCGTGATCAATATTTTGGCTATATGTTTCTATCTGTTTTTCCACTGCTGTTAAAGGATCAATAATTTGATAAAAAAAAATTCGAGTTCTCGTCCGGGGGGGGGGGGGCGTATTTAGCAATGTCTTGCTAGGAATCGGACATTTATATTTTGGTATTCGGCAATGGCTTACATTTGTAGTTGGTAAGTATTTCAAGCATAGAGGGACAAGCACACAGAGGTACCACAATCCCAAAAAAAAAATTCATTTGATGAAATCGATTATCTGTGGATAACGGACAAACGAAGTAACACATTTTAATCGGGTTTTCAGGTCTATTTAAGTGAATAGGTGATGTGGAACTAGACTCTCGGATCTCAGCCTATTCGGTTAAACTTTCAAACAAAGTGTTATGCCCTGATGCTGGGATTACTATATGTCAAACAGTTTGTTCTGTTATTGTACCGGGTTTTCAATCGACCTTGTGTCTCCGGCTTGACCCTATGTAATCTCATTTTATAATGAAGTGTAATTAAAACCTTGAACTTGCAGTTTTTTAGTTCAGCTAATTCGCCTCATTCAAGCTCAGCGGTCCAAGTGGACTTGTTTGTGAAAGTCAGATACTGTCTCATTATGAACACATGTGAAGGTAATGAACAGAACGTAATAGCTTTGACTTTCTAGCCCAAAAACAGTGCAAACTTGGGGGTAAGGGGAAGCAGATTGCAGATTTTCTACTCATCAACTTGTGGATCTATATTTCATCTACTTTAGTCACAAGTATTGGCAATAATGCGACAATGGGGGACTTTCAGGAACTAGTCCGCATGGAAGCGCGAACTGGGTATGGGGAACTGGGATAGCCCCGTTGATTTGGATGCCATCTATGTAATTACTATAGTTCTTCTCGTTTTAGGAATCACGTATGTAGGTGTCACTATTGTTGATAGCGGCAAATGTAAGCACTAGGAAAGAGACGGCAATCATGGTCAGACGCTGAATGATATGGACGGTGTCCCGACAAGACCAAATTCACAGTTAGACCGAGCGGTACAAATTCCACCGAGACTTGTTTTTTTCTTCTGTGAAATCGCGAACGACATTATAGTTGCGTTTTTACAGATACCGTGGTATCTGATACTACGGTTGCTTTGCAAAAACGACAGTTGCCGAATTTGCGCTTTTCGACTGATATCCACTTAGATCACAACTGTTAAACTTCTTTCCCACAAATTTTGCAAAATCCTAGGCTCTTCTGTTGGTGATGATGAAAGTGAGATGACTTTTTCAGATACCACGATCAGTTATCTGAATGTCAGATACCACAGTGACTGGCCAGATACCACGACAACTGCAAAAACCCCTTTTGACCGTGCTATCAGATACCACGGTAACTGCGAAAATGAATTTAGACCGTGGGTATCAGATACCATGGTATCTGTCAAAACGCAACTAATGTCTGGCAGCAAAAAGCTCAAAAGAGTGCCTGAATTATCAGCCTATCAGGTTGTTTATAGACAGTAGGCAATTTGATGCTGTTGTTAAATATTTGGAAAATATTTAGAGCGACCACACGTTTGAAGGGTCTTTCACATAAGTTTAGTTCATTTCATCTGGGTTCAAACCAGTTCAAGTGAAAACGTGATGAGTAGCTAGTGTTTCGTATCTAAGCCCTATCCGGTTAACCAAGTCCCGTTTCCATTACGACGCCTACGATTAGAGTTTTGCAAATACAGCTATTGTGCTCTAAAACTGCCTTACCTACGATGCAAGTAACAGTGTATCAGTCAACATCTTCGTGAATATCGGATAAGCAAATGTTCTACTCTGCTTCGATAGGATTACCCCCAATTACTTCATGATCTATAGTGGCGAAAGCCTTTTTATAATGCAATATTTTGTCGCTGATACCACAGATATCGCTGCGAGGGCCAAAGATAAGTTCGAGGTAGGACTAAATAAATTCTTACCAGGTCATAATCTGGGACTTTACTGTCAGGGATATCAAGTGGGTCTTCGGATGGCTTGGCAACGACAATCGGGTAGTTGTCCATTTCCTCCCTCCGTTCAACGACGAACAACTTCTGATCGTTCGCCAAGGATTCAAAGCTCCTCTGAAAGATACAGAGGATAAGGTGATATACATAATGCAGTCACGCCACTTGACTAACTCGTTATACCAAGAGCGGACACTGATAAGTTCGTGCTCCGTAAATACTGGGCGGTTGCTGATACCCGAAACTTTAGGCTGGATTTTACGAGATTCAAGAATTACTTTCCAGCGAGCGAAGCAAATGAAGAAAACTGCGCGTCTCCAATTCCTGGAATTACTTTCTGTCTACTGATTGCCGAAACACATAGGGAGCTGAAACCAGAGGGAAAATTTTCAATTCCACAATTTTTGGAACAAGTAAGTCGATATATGGTTCACTAGACATTCCTTCATTATCCTGTTTTCCAACGAATCATCCTTAAGGACACTTGCTGCCACGGAACTTTCCATTAACATTCTCGAATCACTTTCCAAGAATGCTGCTTCGGTTTGCAAAACGCGAAAACGGTGCAGAAATTTTGGCGACTTCATGAAGCAGCGCAAAAACCATTAGAAAGTGATTCCGACTTTGCTTTCCTGATAGCAAAAACACTCTTTGCACAGCCTACCGTATGTTTTGCATAGCGTCATCGCAGTAGTCCATCGAAGGTTGCAGATAGGCTACGTGAAAATGCAGAAAATGTTCTGCTACAACGTAGTATTATAAGTTCTGGGTAGTACTACTCAGTTAAAAAGCAAATTTGGGTTTGCAAACGAGTGATTTTATACTGTCCCTTCTTTTGTAAAGTAGTTTCACAGAGCGTAAGCTGGGATTTACCTGTTAATTAAATTTACGACGTTATAGTCATGAATTTCATATATACGTCTTACGATTTTTATGATTTATGTCCGTGCTTATGAGTTGTTCATGCACGTTTATTTAGCACCGGCCATATAATAAACTTTTTTCTGACAAGGATAATTTCACCTCGACAGCCTTCAACTAAAATGCCGTATTCAATCCCGCTTTGGTCGGTCTCTTGTGGAACCGACCAACCTTGTGGAACGCCGAAGTGCCAGACGGGAGGAAACTTGGCGGGCAGACCGATCTCTGGTATGTCATTTACAAGGCCTAGTTAGGCCTGGTACGCCTGACCGGATCCGGCCCACTTTTTTTTTTTTTTGGGGGGGGGGGGGTCTTGTATAGCATGACCAAGTGCCGAACGTGTAGGACCGTCTTAGGACCTGGGTGTGGTATTTGTAGGACCGGGCACAGTCACTGTTATAGGGAAGTCCGGAAACATTTCGGGTGCCACAATTTGGTAGGCCTAGATGTGGCATTTATACAAACGGGGTCCGGCTTACTCTGAGGGGATTCGGACGGAGTCACGAAAATCTTTCGGAAAGCGTAAGTGCCGAACTGGAACTGCAATCGGGACTAAACTTGGTGGGCAGGAATGACCATAATTCCAAGATGTTTTTCATTTTCTGACTGGTTGTTTTTAATATAACCTCCGAATACAACCTCCCTAGTCTTATCGGAATGTCACAAAGCAGAGAGCAGTATAGGCGGCATATACATTCGCTCGCGAGGAGAGAGGCCCCGAGACGGCTACCAAGGCCGGATGGGACTAAGTCAAGTAAGTGAAGTTTTTTAATTTCACTCAAATCACCAATTATTTATTTGAACAGGATACTTTGCATTTGGCATAAGGTAACCGCGTTCAGCATAGGCTATGCCAAACTGTTGCACACCCAGAGTTTGGAATAGCCTATCCAAAAATCAGGGAGGTGCTAGATGGGGGGCTACATCCAGCCGGTGCAGCCGGACATAATCCCATCACAGGGGGGTGTGGCTGCAGAGGGGGTCTAGGATGCCTTACAACCCGCTTTATGGAAGAAGGGTTTTTGGAAAGAGGGAGTGAGTTTTATGAGATTGTTTAATAGAAAAATGAAAAGTTTGAAAAGAGAAGTTAAATTTAGAGTTGGTAAAGTATAAAAAGGTTTAAGACAAAAGTGTAACTGACGTTAAAGTAGGGTAAACTGTTAGGTAAATTTTGTATTAACGTCACTGAGTTGGAGATGTAGCCACTTGTTTTAGTTCGATCTAAAGCAAGAACAAATGAAAAAGAAGCTACGCGGTAAAAAAAAAAAAATTATAAAAAAAAGGACGCCTTACAACCCGCTTGAGTGCCAATCGGGTGGAGGTGTGGCGACGAAACTGTGAACGTTGCTTACCTGTCTGAGCAACCCAATGAAGAACGCTTTCGTCAGATTCTGAATATTTGTGGTGCTGCCCTCTACTTTGCAGTAAATGTCTTTGATTCCAACCACTTCACAGATTGTCTTAATCGCTCGATGGCACACTAAACCATGTCCCTCCTGACGCTTTTTGACGAAATCTTCGTCTTACCGAACTGAGTAAAGAAGTCGTGGTTTACTAGAAAGAAAAGAACATTTTCGAGCCAAAGACAAACAAATAAAATAATGCATGTATGTATATTTTTTGTAACCCATTACATTCAAACTGAATGGAGTAAATGAAAGATAAATTAAAAAATAACAGAGAGAAAAGACAATTAACGACCAAAGTCAAAATATATACAACACTGCAAAGGTGGAAAAACACAAAGTTCACGGACCAAAACAGCGAAGATAAACGGGGAAGCTCATAAATTGCGGTTTTCCCCTTTCTCAAACAATTGCTGTTTTCTTTGTTTATTGGATTGTATTTGCTATGTTACTAATTATTTGCCAGACGTTCAACTTTTACGCTGAGCTTTCTACGGACCTTCTTATAAGACTGCCTGCTTAATCCTAGATCTACGCATTGTCTAGAGCTTTGAGAATTTACACTAGTGATTCCATATACCTAATATTGGTATCTGACATCACTACAACCCTACGAATGTGAGAATAAGACAACGCTGACTTCGTAAAGTGTGTCCTTCCGTCTGTTAGCGGAATAACTCTCGAAGATGTTGGGATAAGAAAAGGGACTTGCTGAATCCACGTCTGAGCTTTATTCTCTCGCGGGAAAGGCAACTTCCCCCGGAATCCGGCAAAACCGAAAATCTGGTAGAGTTAAAATTTTACGCTGGTTGGTTTACAGCTTCAATAAGGGTATGTAAAAAGAAAAAAGGTAAAGGTGTCAGCTATCAGCCTTTACAGGCCAAGCCGGCGGTGCTGATCTCCGATTCTCGGCCCTCAGCCAGGAAGTGCAATGGGGGGTTAGGGGCCAGCCATCCTGTGCTTTCGCACACCCTTCCTGTCACCTTCCCCGGATTTCTCCAGGTACCCATTTGAAGCTGGGTGAACTTTGGCTTGTCTGTTACGCCACTAACCCACGCTCGAAACCAAACAGTAGGCACGACCGAGACTCGAACAAGGGACCCTTCCCTTGTGAGTTCGACGCGCTAACCATTCGGCCACGGACGGACGTTCGATAAGGGTATGAATACATGCCGAATTCATATATAAACTTTATTTTCTCGCCGGGCAAGTTTTCACCCGGAATCTGGCAGAAAACCGGAAACTTTTACGGTAAATATTTGGCATGGCCGTTGGCTCTTAGAGTAAGTAAAATCTTATCTATTACCTAATCGATCTTTTTAATGGTCCGGTTTACAGGAACTTGCGAAAACTGGAAATCAGCAAGACCCTGGTGGACTTATCAAGAGGTCCAACAAATACTGGTCTTTGGGATCCCATCAAAACTGTTGGTAGCCTACCCCATCGAAAACTTTGGTATGGGGAACTGTGAGTGGGTATAATAAATGAAACTCTACCTGTGTGGTTTTTGTAGAGAGGGATGTACATCAGCTTCTGCCCAGCTCTATTCCTGGCTGACTTTAAAGCAGTAGTCCCTGTGGTTGCTTTTCCGAGGGCAAATCCGGCCAGACCTCGCCCGTTTCCGGTGACGACGAAGGCGCTAAGGTTTCTTTTCCGGCCGAAAACGGCGGTCATGTTGAAAACGGTTTTAAACTGAAAGAAAAGGCGACTGACTGAATGCATGGATTTATATCTCGCAATTTAAAATAGTGCAGTGTTTGTTCACTGTGAATGAATGAATTTATTACGCTGCTTGGTAAGTTCGAGAAGAAACCTTCTGTGTCTTTGTGGGCATCCACCCACGTCACGTGTCGGGTGACGCTCGGTAGCGTCGCCCGGAATAGAAGTGGAATGAATGGCTCAAGTTATGTCGTATGATTTTGTATCCATGTAATTCAGTTATTAAACATCCATGCTCGGAGAAAGAGGTCTTATGGTTTTCGTCTGAGGTGGCGTGTTAATCTCTCACATTGGTGAAGCAGTGGAAAGGTGTTGAAGGAGATATTTAGAGCTTTCGGTAAGCAAATAATTTAGATATTTCCTTAGCCTCCAAAGCAAACTGGAAGACAAACCCTTACCACGAGAAACACGTGCGAGATCAAGCTCGAGGGTAGGTCAACCAGTTACGCATCAAGAGTTAATACCGGGTAGAGGTAATACCCAGAAACTAGTTGCGGCTGAGATACAGCATTCGAAAGATCCAATTGGTAAAGATAAGAAGTCGTTTAATAGGACTGGAGCGTTAGAAACTGCTCAAGTTCAACCGGACGTTCGAATTAACGCTTTACCGGATGAGAATACTTCCACGAAGCTTAGTAGAAACACGGCGGTAACAACAAAGATGGCTCAGGTCGATAAATTAGTAGACGCAATTAACGAGATGGTTCAGTCGTGGTCAAAGAAATGTAGAGACGACGAGTAAAATGCAATAGCTGAAGCGAGACGGCGGGAAAATGAGCAAAAAGCATTACTAGACAGACTTGCTAGGCCCCGCGATCGCGAACCTAATCTCCAAAAAATGAACGAAAAAGATGAAGTAGATTGCTTCATTACAGCTTTCGAGAATACGGCAAATTTATGTCAATGGGATGACGTCACTAAGTATCAATCAGTCTCTTGACCTGTTAAGACCGGTTTCGTACCTGTGCTCTGAAAAGGATTATTACCTGAGTTAATCGGACCCTCGTGCCGTGTTGGCTGCTTGACAGCATGGTGAGCGAAGAACTTGTTTATTCACCGCTCCTGAACTTTTTGCAATTCAGCCTTGCGAATGGAGCTGACGATTCGGAAATTATTCGGATGGCTGCGGAATTTTTTGACTCTGCATCTGTGTCAAGCGCAAAAACAGCCTTTTGGGCTAAGATGCTGCCGGATGAACTGTGTCCGAGACGCTCGGGAGCTAAGGCTTTACTAAGTCATATCCGAGATATTATCGATCAAATGCGGATGTTTGATGATGCTGATAAGACTATGCCTACTTTCGTGATAAAGTCTCCAACTGAGGCTCCAACCATCCCTGCTTTGGCTTTCTCCCATCTCTCGTCACAAATGAATAGAGTTGAGCAAGTTTTGAATACAGTTTCCAATAGACTTGAGTCATATGATCTACATTTCCCGCAGCTGCCAAACCCCACCGTTCCTAAGGAATCCGCTACCGTCATTATATCTAATGTCCCCGATTCGCTGAGCGACCCTTTAAAGCGAAGTGAACTGCTCGACAAAATTACCGGGCATGAGTTTATCCATAGCTTGCGACCCCTGCGTGACAAGTGGGTAGTGAACATTGACAAACCAGCTGTTACCGATTTTTGCTCGTCCATCTCGAATGTCTTAGCGGAATCTCAGGCCAAAGTTGTCTCAAAGAAGTTTTTTGGGATTGTAAAAGGAGTCTCTGTTGACCTGGATACTTCGGAGTTCCTCTCCGAGCCCGGTATAAGCAATGCAATGAGACTTGGAACTTCTACCGCTGTGAAGGTCGAGTTTACAAATCTTAGTGCGAAGGCTCGCATACTGAAGGAAGGGCTCAAATTGGGCTACGAATTTATCCGTGTGTTTGACTTCACTGAGACCCCACGATGCTGCTTTAACTGCAGGTCTCCCAGTCACATGAAGTCGGATTGTACCAGTGTTACTCCTAAGTGTGCGATCTGTGCGGGGCCCCACATCTCAACCAAAGAATCCCCCTGTCGTCTATCTGCTAAGTGTGCCAATTGCAGCGAAGATCATGTCTCTTTCAGTCTTAAATGCCGTGTTCTGCAGAGTGTCTTGTCCAGCAAGAAAAAATGAACAGATCAATCTCTATAGTTTCGTTGAATATTAACGGGACGAAAGATAAAGGCTCCCTAATCGATGAACTAATTAGCAGTTATGATATTGTTTGTCTACAAGAACACCTTCTTACTGCTACTAGCGTGAATTTCTTACAGCGTAGCTCGCATCATTTGTTGTTCAGTACTAATGCACGTTCAACTTTTGGTCGCCCATCCGGTGGACTCGCATGTTTTGTGCATAAGAGACGAAGTGGATTACAACCAAACTGCATTCATTCCGATGATCGTTTTCAAGCTATTCGATTTGGGGACAGTGTCATTATTAATTCTTATCTTCCGCATAATACACGTAGAGTGCAGTCGCTTAATAATTTTGCAAAAGCGTGCTCAAGCCTTGGATCGCTAATGAAGCTGATTTCAGACCAGTCTCTGGATTATATCGTTCTTGGCGACCTTAATACAAACATCCGTTGTGACTCTACTAGGACAAATTGTCTTCTGGATTCTCTGCCTGATTTCAAGATCGTACAAAAAGACTGCGAATACACTTATATTCACAACTCCGGTAGTGTTTCCGATCTTGACCATGTAATTTGCTCTTCCCTTCTTGAAATATCTACTGTTCATGTGCATACTGACGAGAACGATATCGATCACTTGCCGATTTCTTTTAGTGTATTAATTGCGTGTGAAAATTGTGCACCCCCGACGAAACGAAACGCAAAATGGTTTCAACGAAGTAATTGGGATCGAGCCAATATTCCCTTATATATTTCGTCTCTCGCAATGTTATTGAGTCTTATTCGCGTGCCGTATCATTTACTTCAATTGAAAGTTACAAGTGCAAATGCGAAATCTGAGCTAAACTCGTATTACGCTCAAATTATTTCCGCTATAAAACGTTCGGAGCTTTTATCTGTACCTCAGGAAAGAGTGAGAATCGGAACCCGTCAGCGTATTTGGCGTACTGATCCTGAGTTAAAGTCGGTTAAAAAGCGGGCTAAGTTTTGGCTTCGAATCTGGTCCGAATGTGATCGACCTAAATCTGGTGCAGTGTATGATATTAAAAATAGTTCTAAGCGGGCATATAAGAGGCATTTACGTGCAGTCCGGTATAAAGGTTTGGATTTTCCCCGCGGCAAACATGATTGGCAAAATGTTATAAATTCTTCTAAATTGGACTACAGAACTAGTAGTACTCCGGTTAATTTGATCAGTGTGTCTATGTGGATCTCTCATTATACTTCTATTTTTTCGCGCATGAATAGTAATGTTCATTATCGTTTTGAAAAGTTATTATCCCGTATTATGCCACGTAGTCTTTCTCAGCATCAAGTAATACCGATTTCTATCGATGCTGTGCATGGAGCTATCCTTCGTTTGAAATCTAAGTCTGTTGATGTAGACGGGATTAGTAAGAATCATTTAAGAGTTGATTGTCCGCCATTGCTGTCTCATTTGCAGTTGCTTTTTCAAATGTCACTATGTTGCTCGGTTGTCCCGGATAGTTTCTTGTGTGGTACGGTCAGCTCTATTTTAAAGCGCGGTAAGGACCCGTTTTCTTGTTCTTCGTACCGTCCTATAACCGTTGCTTGCAATCTTAGTAAAGTGCTCGAATACCTTTTGCTGCCTTTTGTAAATTCTAACGTCAATTTTGGAACTAACCAGTTCGGTTTCCAGAGGGGTCTCGGGTGTCAGCACGCGCACAGGGTTCTTTCTTCTCTTCTAGTCGACGCTTCGAAAAAAGGTTATGGCCTCTATATTTGTGCTCTTGACCTGTCTAAAGCTTTTGACTCCGTTGTACATTCTCAAGCTCTTTATTCTTTGTCCTCCAATGGTATTAATTTCTCTGTCATTCATCTCCTAAAGTACTGGTATGGGAATTCTTTTCTCCGTCTTAAAACTGGTGATGGTCTTTATTCAGATTCTCTAATTCGCGTAAGGCAAGGTGTGAGACAAGGTGGTGTTCTATCTCCCTCCATTTTCAAACTTTGTGTTTCTAATGTTTTGAATAGTCTTCCGACTACATGTTTTTTAGGAAATTCTAATGTCTCATACCTAGCTTATGCGGATGACATTCTATTAATTAGTCGTACCCGGAAGGGGCTTTCAGATTCTGTTAGTTTTGTTGCTTCTTCTTTTTCCACTATTGGACTTTCTCTGAATGTTGACAAATGCGAGTTCCTCTCCTTTAACGTTAAGTCTGCTTCTAGATCATCACTAACTTGTCTAAGCTTTTCTATACCTTTGGTTGAATCTATTAGGTGGTTGGGAATCTCGATTACTAGTAATCTACGGTCACTTCGTTCGCGGACAGTTTCTGACGCTAAGCTTAAGCTCCAGATCGGTTACTCCAAAATTGTTGCTAACAGAAGTAAATATAACCGTAAAGCGCTAGCGAAACTGTACTCGACCTATTGTGACCACTCTGTTTTATTTTTGTCTGGGTTGTTTCCAATTTTTCTTAAAAAAGATATCCGAGCTCTCCGCTCCGCATATTTCCGGTACTTGAGATTTTTACTTTATTTGCCGCCGTGGTATAAGAACAGAAAAATTATCCAGAATTTTAGTGCTCCGGATGTAACGGCAAAGCTGGCCTTGCTGCACGAGGGGCTGTCCGAGTCTGCAATTTCAAACCTTGAGCCTTTTCATGGTCTTCTCCAATGTTTTTCTCGTAGTTAAGTTGTTTTTCGTCATCTTTGGTTTCTTTTTGTTTCTAGTTCATTACTCCACTTTTTCTTGTTTGTTGTAGTGGGTTACAAATAAATTATTATTATTATTAAGGCATTAAAACTGATGCCTTTACTTTCGGGAAAAGCGCTTGAAGCTATATCAAGCTTGTCAGATGTACAGTTGCGGGATTTCGCCTTAGTCAAACGTTCAGTGTTAAAGAAATTTAACATCACTCCGGAAACATACAGAATAAAGTTTCGTAAGTTACGAATGCGAGATGACACGAATTTTCAAGAGTTCGCGGACAAACTTGCATCATACTGCAGGAAGTGGTTGGGCATAACTGAGGCGGACACGGCTCCTGTTCCGGCACAAGGGGGTAGCGCAGCTAATGTGCCCGATACGATACCCAGAATGCATTACGTTTTAGAGAGCCTGTTGCTAGAGCAATTTATTGAGGGCACGTCATCCATTTCAGGTTTGGAGCGACATCTCAGGCAGCAGCATCCCAAGAATATGGAGGAGGCAATCGAGATTGCCGAGCACTTCACGCAGGCGCGGGATAGTGCCTACAAACGAGACAGGGACGGAAGAGAACCCCGTCGGGAGGGCTCTGGCGAGGGAGTTGGACACAAGAGCAGGGCTCAAGGTAACAAAAATTGTTTCATTTGCGATAAACCTAATCACTTCGCCAGGGAGTGCCCAGAAAAGGAAAAAGGAAACCGGGTCAGTGGCAACGGGAAACCGGAGCTTAAAAAGGAAAGAAAACATTTCGTCGGTATTTCCTCCAATAGGCTCGCACCCATGGACGGTATTTCCATATCAACTCCAGTTGAGAAAGCCACTGAGGGGGAGATAAGTAGGCCTAGTCAGACAGGTGAAAATAGGCAGATTTCACAAAGCTCAGTAGAAACATCAAAAAGTCTCGAGTCCCACCTAGCCAAAGGTGTAGTCAACGGAAACGAAGTTACCATGCTCATAGACAGTGGTAGCGACTTAAGTTTCGTTCGTAGCGAATTCGTTCCGAAAGCCAGTATTAACGAGCAAGCTACTTGCATGATTGGATGCGTTCACGGAGACTACAAAGATTATCCTACGGCAACTGTAGACTTGACAGTACTGATGAGCGAGGCGCAAGACCGTCCAAAACAAGAAGAGAAAAGCGAGACGCAAAGAAGCAGCACACTGAAGCTGTGGTGAACCTGGCAGTTCATGACAAGAAGTCAACGCTGCGGGAAGCGCAGGAACAGGACGAGTCACTGAGGGCCCTACGAAAGCAGTGTGACAGCCTGAGACAGGAGAACGATAAGGTAAAAATCTTGTCCAGAAATGGATTAATGCATAGATTGGCAAAACATGTAGTAACTGGCGAGGAAACCTATCAACTGATCCTCCCAAGCGCCTACAGAGAGGAGGTATTAGAAAAAGCTCACAGTTCCCCTCTAGCAGGCCACTTGGGAAAGGACAAAACCGTTGATAGAATTCTGCGTCAATTCTATTGGCCGGGTATTTACAAGGATGTCGAGAAGTTTTGCAGGTTTTGTAAGGATTGTCAGATGATTGCACCAATCACCTTACCTTAGACCTTAGATCCTCCTGTGCCACCAGAGGCACCCAGGGCATCCACGAATAGGCGCCAGTCTTCCCTCTGGTGGGCTGCCGCCAGGACATCTTCCCACTCAGGTTGCAGACTTGCGTGAACGTTTGCAAGGTCCCTCTGGTAGGTGCGACGGATCGTATTTCTCGGTCGTCCCCTTCGACGTCTTCCTTTTGGTTGCCAAAGGAAGATGTTGTTTGGCAACCTGGATTCGTCCATGCGAAGGACGTGGCCCAAGTATCGCCATCTTCTTTTTCGGATAACGTCTGTTATCAGCGGCTGGCCAGTGAGACGGCGTACCTCCTGGTTTGATACTCGCTGCTGCCAAGTTATGTTGAGGATTCTCCGGAGACAATTCGTCTCGAAGGCAAGAATCCTCTTCTCCTGCTGCATGTTGAGCTTCCAACATTCACTGTGACACAGCAGAATGGACAGGACATTACTGTTCAGCAGGCGCAGCTTCAGCTTTGTGGAGTATTTCCTGGATCTCCAGACGGGTCTCAAGCGGTTGAAGGCTCCGCTTGCTTGGCCAATGCGAAGTTGAATTTCTCTGGCGTTTGAGCCGTCCTTTTCCACGGTGCTTCCCAAGTATCGGAATTCCAGGACTTGCTCGATGTCCTTTCCCGCACATCTCAGATTTAAAGGGGAGTCGCTGGTTGCCATGCTCTTCGTTTTGTCGGAGTTAATCCGGAGACCCAACTGGCTGGCTTTCTCTTCAATTGTGTTCATCAACTCCTGTAGCCTTGTCTTACTGGATTCCAGGAGTCCAACGTCATCGGCGAAATCAAGGTCAGCGAGGCGTCGGTTGTTGGAAAGCTCGATTCCGTAGCCAGTGCAGTCCCGTAGGATGAAGTCCATGACAAGAACGAAGAGGAATGGGGAAAGAACACACCCTTGCTTGACTCCGGACATTATGCGAAAGTATCTTGTGTTGCCGTCTTCTAGTCGCACGCAGCACTCCGTGTTCTCGTATAGGGCCATGATGAGCGCCACAAGTTTCGGTGGGATTCCGTAGAAACCGAGGATCTTCCATAACGTATTGCGGTCTATGAAGTCGAAAGCTTTCTCGAAGTCGATGAAAGCCATGTAGATCTTATGGTTCCATTCGTTGGACTCCTCTATGATCATGCGCAGGACGTATACTAGGTCAGCACATGACCTTTTGGGTCGGAAACCATGCTGTTCTTCTCGTAGGTGCTCATCGATCGCTGTTTGGATGCGTCTCAGTATGACATGAGCGAAGAGTTTTCCCGGAATGGACATCAGGCTTATGCCTCTGTAGTTGTCGCATTTCATGGCATCACCCTTTTTGAAGAGTTTGATGAGGGGCAATCACACGCCGTGATAAAGCACCACTTCAACCTATACTCGGGGCAAGGAAACCTTTCCAGCACATAGGCTTGGATTTTGTAGGTCCGCTTAGCAAGAGTAGTAAAGGGAACATGTGGATGCTGGTTATTACAGATTATTTTTCGAAATGGCCGGAAGCATTTGCGCTTCGCTCCTGCAGAGCCAATAAGGTGAAGGAGGTATTGATTGACTACTTCTCTAGATGGGGATTTCCTGAACAAGTCACGCATGACCAGGGATCGCAGTTTTTGTCGCGGCCCCTGCAAGAAACGCTCAGCGAGCTAGGAGTTGAGTCAGTTAAAACTTCTCCCTATCACCCTCAAGGAAATGGCCTGTGCGAGAGACTGAATGGTACGATTGTACGAATGTTACGTAAATTTGTACGTGACAAGCCAAAGAGTTGGGATCAACTTCTACCGAAAGTGCTCTATGCCTACAGGGAGGCCAAACAGAAATCGACACAAATGTCACCATTCGAAATAGTTTTGGGTAGCAATCCGAGGGGGCCCTTGGAATCCCATAAAGAGGCCATAGGCGGCGCTAACGAAGCAGCCATTGAAAATGATTCTCTTTTGCAGCAACAAGAGACACTCCAGAGAATTCGACAGTTTGTCCTGGATAGCATAGAAAGCGCTGCAGACGCCCAGAAAGCCGCATACGACAAGGGGGCGAAGAAGAAGGACGAAATCCAGGTGAACGATCAAGTTCTGGTTTTGCAAGAGTCCGGAAGTTCAAAGCTGGAACGTCAATGGACGGGACCCTTGACCGTGACGAGGAAACTCGGTAAGTTAAACTTCGAAGTGTCAGGATTCCTAGGACGGAAAAAGAAAAAGATTTTGCATGCTAACTTGCTAAGAAAATTTCATGTTGCCAAGCAATGCAATATTGCGTGTCTGCTGGAAGAGTCAGCCGACGACGCTGAGAAAGGCCCTCGACTGGTTACGTTTGAACATAGCGGCGAAGGTGCGGAAAGCGTGGAAATCGGGCCCACTCTCACTTGTAAGCAAAAAGCAGAGATTGCAGCAACCTTGGAAAAGTTCCAACCAGTTTTTAGCAAGTTACCAGGCAAAACCAATATCTTATGTCACAAAATTGAGACTAGTACCGAAACTCCTATACGACAGAGCGCGTACAGGATACCACAGAGTAGACAGGCAGAGGTGGATCGGGAAATACAAAGAATGCTTGACGCCAAAGTCATTCGGCATTCAGACAGCCCGTGGTCAGCACCGGTGGTAGTCATTGCGAAAAAGGACAAATCAGCAAGGATTTGTTGCGACTACAGAGCTTTGAATAAAATCAGCGTAGAGCCAGACCCCTTCCCTATGCCACGGGCTGACGAACTGATTGCTAAAGTTAGTAGAGCAAAATGGCTATCAGTCTTTGATTGCACGAAAGGGTATTTCCAGATCCCCCTCCACCCTGACAGCATTAAGAAAACAGCGTTTGTCACGCACAAGGGTCACTATGAGTTCTTAGTGATGCCTTTCGGGTTGCGTGACGCAGGAGCTACTTTTCAAAAATTAATGAACAAGATGCTAGACGGCGCCGAGGATTATGTTGTGGCGTACATAGACGACTTGATCATATTTTCTGATACGTGGGAAGATCATATCCAACATATCAGTGACGTACTGTCGCGCTTGCAGGATGCTAGGCTTACAGTTAACCCAAGCAAGTGCAAGCTTGGCTTTAGTGAAGTCAACTATTTGGGTCATGTTGTAGGAAGCGGGAAGGTACATGTCGCGGAAGATAAAGCGGAAGCCATTCGAAACTTCCCAACGCCGAAAACAAAAAAAGATGTAAAGGCGTTTCTTGGCATTGTAGCATACTACAACAGTTTTATTAAGAACCGCGCACAGATTGCAAGGCCACTGGTAGAGTTAACACTGAAGTCTAAACCGCAGTTTGTCGAATGGTCCCGTAGTTGTGAGTCGGCCTTTCTCGAGTTAAAGCAGATTCTGTGTAGTGACGCAGTGCTAAGAACCCTAGATCCAAACTTGCCCATATGGCTACACTGTGACGCCTCAAAGGATGGCATCGGAGTCACGGCCTCTCAGGTTTATTCGGACGGAGAACACCCATTCATGTACCTTAGCAGAGCCTTGACACCAGCAGAGAAAAGTTACGCGACTGTAGAACAGGAGTGCTTATGTGTAAAATGGGCAGTCGCCAAGCTTTATTATTATCTCGAGGGGAGGAAGTTCTATGTGGTTACTGACCACCAGCCCTTGAAGTGGCTGAGCACAATGAAAAATGCGAACGCGCGCCTCTCAAGGTGGGCTATGGCGTTACAGGGATACGACATGGAGATAGTAATAAAGCCTGGCGCATTGCACGGAAACGCCGATGCTCTCTCGCGTGCACACACGAATTCACACTAAGAGACGGCCGAACATTGTAAATAGTAGGTAGTAATGTGATCGAGAACAGGTAGTAAAAAAAAATGTATTTTTTTTGTAGATGAGAAAGCGAAGGAAGTTCTTGCGTCATATTTCAAGTTGACAGGGAAGTCAGACCAGCAAATGGTGCTGGCTCAGCTGCGAGATGACCAAGAGAGCGACGAGCGCATCCAGGGTGGACTTAGAAAGTCTACAGCTCCGACGGTAGAGTTCAGGCAGCTGAATGGATTTTGGTTCCGCGTTTGGAGAAACGAGGCCGCCCAGCTGATGTTGCCGTGGCGCTACAGGGCGCGGGCTATTAAGCAGGCTCACACGACCCTGTCAGGACGGACCCACCTCGACGAAGGACAAACGATCGCGAGATTGCGGAACATATTTTATTGGCCGGAGCTTGCGAAGGACACGACCATCATACTGGAGTTTTGCGACGGATGCCACCATTCCGCCCAGAAGAAAAGAAGAACCGAATGATTCCGCCCATCAGACGGCCATACAGCTACCATGCATGCAACGGGATTAGACGGATTGTATTGTGTTTTTTTCGATTTAAGTGAAATTTGGTAAGGGGGGATGTGGGCATCCGCCCACGTCACGTGTCGGGTGACGCTCGGTAGCGTCGCCCGGAATAGAAGTGGAATGAATGGCTCAAGTTATGTCGTATGATTTTGTATCCATGTAATTCAGTTATTAAACATCCATGCTCGGAGAAAGAGGTCTTATGGTTTTCGTCTGAGGTGGCGTGTTAATCTCTCACAGTCTTCACTTCGGTACCAAGACCCTGTCTGTTCCCCGATTAAGTCCCATCCTCCCCGAAATCTACACACCCATCCGCAACAGACCACAACGCGACAAGGCTCAAAAAGTCCCCAAATCAAATCCGGTCCCCACAAAACATGAAAAATATACCGAAGGAGTTTTGCTCCAAGTTTTGTTGAGCTTTACAATAGCCAGTAAAACTAGTCACTGTCTTTGTTGAATTGTTAGTTTTAGCATTTGACCCTTTTAGTATGTTTTATTTTGTTTTATATATGTATTTTAGTGAAATTAACTTGACGTAAATATTAAAGTTTGATTTGATGTGAACTTTTTTTTTCGATTTTCTGGCAAAATGTTTTTGGCAAAATGTGATTCTATCGTATATTCTTGTAGACAAGTTTTGTAGAGACTGATAGCACATTTTACAAATTGTATTGCAATTATTACTGAATTGACAAATTAACTGAGTGTAAATCTATTTATATTTTAGTATTTATGTTTAACGTTGAAGTCAGATTCGGCGTTTACGCTGTGAAAGATACTTTTTAGAAATAAAACTCTACTCTACTCCACACTGCCCTAGGGCATAAGTGCAGTACAAGAGTAAAAAAAAAAAAACATAAGAAAGCAATAAACACACAAAAATTAAACTGTTTATCTCTTCACTTTTATTTTTTAAAGTTTAACCGAAAAGGGCTAGGATAGGACAATCTAGTTACCCGTCACTTATTCACTTAAATTGTCTTGAAGACCCGCTGAAATTGAGTTACTTGGTTGTTCCGCTAATCACGAATAACCGAATTTCAAATAGTGGAATTTCCGTGTGATTTGTGGTGCGTCTATGCGCTTGTATTTTTGTTGTATGCCTTACGAGAAAGATTTATCATTTTCTTTTGTTCAGGCACTAAGCAATCTTCACCAATCTCACCACTGCCCATTGAAAAGCCGCATTTGTGTTGAGATTAAAATTTCCCGCGTCATAGTAGAATTTTCGCTGTGGGGACGGCCGGAGATATTCTGAGCCTCATAACTAGAGCAGATAGTGGAAAATCAAAAAAATCCCTTTACAGAATCCAAACAATTCAGTGTATCCAATTAAATGACACACAAATAAGTTGGCTTTTCAGTTAAACTTTAAAGACTGCACGTTGTCGTGACTACCAACTGTTACTTTTCGTAATAGCGACAAGCTTTTAGCTCACCGCTGTTTTTCTTTAAATAATAAATAAATAGGCTACACTATCAGCAGTTTGGTAACATTTAACAAATGTTTGCAGATCCTCTTGTTAAACTCCGTGCTTTAACACACCTTCAGCCCAAGCTTACTGGGAATCATCAGTTGCGTTTTTGATCCGAATTCTCTCGCGGTTCTCCTTGCAATTCTCCTATTTCGCGTTTTTGGACTATTCAGATAAAGCGAATTCTCCTTTACTTGCGTTTTTGTCAAAATCGAGAACGGGGAAAGCCTCGCGATCCTGCAGAACAGAGAAGTTGCTCCGACAGTGAATTCTCGATTCTCCTCACTGATTGGTTAACAGAGTGCGGGTGCTCAATATGCATAAATAGGTATACCGGGTTGCAGACGAGCTGCCAAATTAGTGTTTTTGTAAAAAGCGAGAATGTAGAAGCGAGAAGAGCAACAAGACCAAAGGTTCCGATGGGATCCCAAAATTTCAATATTTGATCCAGACAATTAAGTTTTGTCTTCGCCAGATCCAGTCTTCGCCAGGCCAAACAGCTAATCATTAAGAAATCCAAACTCAGATATGGATTCAGTATGTGCGTTTACCTCTATAAGCCGATCGAAACGATCCTAGCTTACTTCTGTGAATTTTGCGGTTTTGGCGAAATTCAAGAACTACTTGTCCGGCGAAAAACTAAAGCTCAAAAACGGATTCAGCGTATCTCTTACCCCTATATCCAACATCTAATCAACTTCAAATACAACTTTAACTTCTAACAAATTTTCCGGTTTCAGCCGGATTCCGGACGAACTATATTTGCGGCTAAAGAGTGATTGTCATATACGGATTTTCCATCTCCTCTTACCCCTAAATCTATCGTCTAATCAACTTCAAATAAAACTTCTACTTTTAACAAATTTTCCGGTTTTGGCCGGATTCCGGGCGAACTACTTGTCCGGGGATAAAATGGTTTTCGTATTCTTGTTCAGCATGCCTTCTTACCCCTACATCAAACATCTAATCAACTTCAGATAAAACTTTAACTTCTAACAAACTTTCCGGTCTTGGCCGGATTCCGGGCGAACTAATTGTCCGGCGAGAAAATGGTTTTCATATTCGTGTTCAGCATGGTTTCTTACCCCAAAATCAAACATCTAATCAACTTCAAATAAAACTTTTACTTATAACAAACTTTCCGGTTTCGGCCGGATTCCGGGCGAACTACTTGTCCGGCGCCAAAATGGTTTTCATATTCGTGTTCAGCATGTCTTCTTACTCCATAATCGACTATCACATTAGCTGTTTAAAAATATTTTGCTTGTCCCTTAATTTGAACCCCCTCCCCCACCCCTAAATGTAGGGCTACAGGGCCCATCTACGAACTCGACCTTACTCTTGACCCAAAGAATGCTCACACCAAGTTTCATCAAAATATCTCATTCATCGTGCTCACAGACGGACGGACGGACGGACGGACAGACGGACAGACGGACAACTTTTGCGATGTCATAGGTATCCGTCACTAACGTTTTGGGATCCCAAAAACGGTAATTTGTACGAGAATCGAGAATTCAGAAGCGAGAACGGAGAACTGAGAATTCAGATCAAAAACGCAACTATTTATAAAAGTGACTCAAAAAGGAAGATTCTGCTAGAATATTCTTCAGCGATATTTCGGCCCTTCTTGGCAAGGGCTCTCTACAGGCTGTAGCTGGAAGAAACGAACTTACAATTTCGAAGGGCCGAGATACAGGAAAAGTTGAAATACAGGAATCATGTATTCAAACAATGGCTAAAAACGGATACGTCAGCGACGATGCCTTGGCAGTAAAAAAGCATCGTACCTGAGGTATCCGTTTTTAAGCCATTGTTTGAATATATGAATATATAATTCCCAGTCAGCGTGGGTTCAAGGAGTATTTATACAGGAATCATTATTAGGAAGATCGCTAATTATTAGTGAGTAAAGACTTGTATAAGGTATGTAAGTTGTTCTGTTTCAGTTGATAGTCACGACAACGTTCAGTCGTTAAAAAATAGAAGTGAAAGAATGTTCACTTAACTATTCACTTACCTCAAGTACTTTGGTGTCAAAGCCCGCAAAATCACCTGAAAGAGAAACAGTGGTCAATTCACCTTGATTATCTGGAGGTATCTGCATTTACAGAGCTTCCTCACCCGCCCCCCCCCCTCCATACCCAAATATAACGGCGTTAAATCTGTCAAGACAACATTACTGTAGCATAAACGACCCGATCAGTTATTATTTTGTTTACCACAAGTTTTGAAATAAAAAAAATATTACTAAACGAGAAATTCATTACTAAACGTCAACTGCAGAGCCTGCACTAATTTATATTCCTACTGAAAATATCTGAATAAATTATTTTCATCTTCATTCTTCCCTTACACTCTTGAAGCCACGCCCGAAGTGACACTTTGTCGGAAGGAAAAGTGACAGGTGTCAATAAATAGAGAGTTGGTTCCATTTCGTGAGATTTTTCGCAAATCAAAAACACTTCTTCTCTATGTAGAAAAAATCTTCTCGCAGTCTGGAAATATAATTTTCTATAATTCTTTCTTCATTTTTCTTTTTAAATTCTTTTTCCTTATTTTATTTACGTCTTAAGACGTTGTGCTGGATCATAATCGCACCATTCTTTGAAGGGTAAGAGCCAGGTTTATTTAACTATTTAACTAGAAATTAAGACAATTATCGTGTAAATAGGTAGATGAAGTAGTTGTCAAGTGTAATTATTATGTTTAGTGGGAAGTCTCTTGGGACCCAGTGCCTTAAAATTGTAGTAGCGACTTGGAAAACATCCATTGTTTTGCCTCTATTGAAGAAAGGAAACCCGATGATCCATAGCAATTACAGACCGATAGCGATAATGTCGGCATTAAGCAAGGTGTTTGAAAATATAATAGATAAAAGATTAGGGAGATGGCTTGATTTTTATAAGGTAATACAAGAAGAACAAGGGGGATTTAGAAGAAGTTATAGTACGTCTGACCGGATGTTCGTTTTGAAAACATTGATAGAAAAATATGGAAAGGGAAACAAGAAATTTTTCGTAGCATTTTTAGATTTACAAAAAGCTTTTGATACAGTCGACAGGCTATTGCTTGGAAGGGAGTTATTAAAAATAGGTCTACCGGAAATATTTGTGAAATTGTTAGTTAGTATGTACTCGTCAACGAAGGGGATAGTTAAAATAGTAGATAAAGGAATATCACGTAGTTTCGAGAATAGAAAAGGTGTGAAACAAGGGAGCATTTTATCCCCAAAGCTGTTCGGGATTTTTATTAATGATTTGATAGAGTTCTTGGAAAAAAGATGGGCCCCGACAGTAACCCTAGGCAATAAGGCGTTTTCAGTGCTTCTATTCGCCGATGATACAGCGCTGGTGGCGAAATCAGCTAATGACCTACAAATCCTGTTAGATTTGGTGGCTGAATATATAGATATGAAAAAATTAGTCCTTAACAGTAGTAAAACTGAGATAGTTATTTTTACATCAAGGGTAAGTAACGAGGAAATTCAAGAATTTAAGTTCAAAGGAGATAAACTGAAAACGACGAAAAAATTTAAATATCTTGGTTTTATACTGACCCCTAATGGAAGTTGGACTACACATGTGAAAGAAATGGTGACACGGGGGCGAGTAGCATCAGCGGCAATATTTCAAAATCAGACATTGATGGGAATAAAAACATTAAAGATCCACAGACATATTTTTACTTCGAAAATAATGCCGGTATTCCACTATGGTGCGGAATTATGGGGTTTCGAGGCGGCTCCACAGATTGAAACCCTTCAGCTACAGTATTACAAAAGAGTTTACAGGCTTCATCCCACAACCCATTCACAAGCATTGAAAGGGGACCTTGGGCTATTTTCAATGAGAAAACAAAGATTAGGCCAAATCATACAATTTTGGCTAAAACTTATCCATCTGCCTGAAGAGAGACTGCTCAAATGTGCTTATAATGAGCTTCTTCTAATGGGAAAAAAAAGGTCATGGCCATTCCAAGTCAAAGCCCTCCTAGACTCGGTGGGACTATCGAGTGCTTGGAACAATGGCTTAGGGCCCACATCGGAACCATCATCTCTGTTAAAAGAAATGTTACGTATAATAGAAAACCAAGAAATACAGAAATGGGCAGGTATTGTTAATGAATCGGAAACACTAGCAAACTATAAAACGGTTAAAGAGATTTTCGGGCCCGAATTTTACCTGAAGCTGAACCTACCAAAAACTTACCTCACGCTCTGGATCCAGTTGCGAGCGAACTGTCTACCAGTACATGGGAAAAGTAAGTTTGATAAGAAAAATAGAGGTTCAGCCAGAGCGTACAGCCTCTGTCCCCTTTGCGGGGATGGTGAGGATGAACTAGCTCACTTGGTTGCACGGTGTCGCGAACTCTCGAGGTTAAGGGAATCTTGCTGGGGGGATAGGGAGATTCTGTTTCCTGATATCCTGAAGAGCACATCACCAGCAGTAATTAGTGCGTTATGTAGATTTGTAGTGAGTAGTATTACATTAAAAGTTGATCGGACGAGTGTAGTTTAGATTATGCAGTGTGCTGTAAGAGTTTATCATGAAGATTTATATTTTGTTGTTTTGTATATGGCCCTAAGGCTTTAAATACATTATTATTATTATTATTATACGTAATATCATAATATGTAACATATTGAACAAATGGCATGGTTTTAATCAGAAACAGCGTGTTTTGAGACAATCTATAAATACATCCATTCATTCATACAATAAAAGATCAGCCTACTTGGATTGGTGGAGTCAGGTGGTCCTATGCTGCGACCCGGCAGCTTCGTTCCAGACCACCCACGATCAGCAGGACGGATTTTATTGGCTGATAGCTTTCCCATGGAATCTCGGATGGTAAGAAGCTTCTCTTGGTACTGAGGGTCTTCTGGAAGCTTCTTTTGCCGTTTCAACTGCTTCCCTTCGAGGATAGGGGCATTCAACCCAGGCCATACCATGTTCACCTTTCCTGCAAAAACGAACTTACTTTAGTGGCTTAATCACTAATCATATGTCCCGGTCTCATTGTGCCCCCCCCCCCCCCCGCCCAGGCATCCCAGTTGAGAGAAACGGATACCCAGTAACTGCTGTTCATGATAGGATTTTCCGCCGTTTGCTGAAGCTTGCTGAATCGCTGGTATAAGGTGATCAACCTCTGGAACGAATTGGCCTCATTACAGTTCAGCGCTCCATGCGGACTAATTTCTTGTTAGTCCCCCATTTTCTCAATCAACACTTGTGTAGACATAGTAAGATGTCGGATCCATAGAGTAGTGGGTGACTTTCACTTTCTGCTGCTGAGACGTTAAAACCTCAATTACCTGGGACGCAGATGACCGGTTTTCCACTTACTAACCTGCGGATCTATTTTACCATTTCTGATCCAAGTGCTGATGGTGAGGCATAGGGGGATTAACAGAAACTAGTCCGCTTGGAAGCGCTGAACCGGCACATGGCCAATTACCCCAAACAACTCTCAGCCAAACGCCCGAAGCACTCAAGATGGCGCTGGACAAAGATTGGGCCAGTAACGAATATGACTGGAACATCCTGTCCTGCTCGAATCACCTAATCAACGAAGTTCAGTTATATATTAAATTAATTTTTAATTAAAACAATTAATTAATATTCAATTAATTTATCCCAAAGTGCAAATTAAGTTAATTATTTAAGTTAAGTTACAGTAGATGCTATTGTCATACAGAGCTGAAACGAAAAAACTACATAATCGTTATTAGCTAGGCTACTATACTCCGAAAATCCATTATTTCTAATTGCGTGCCATCACATCCAACGCAGCCTTCCGCTGTCGCTTCACACGTTCTCCATGAGGTATCTGTCTTCGGAATCGGGTGCTGTTTATCTTATTTTGTTACATTTTCCCTTATTTTTCCGTATGGCCTTAGACTGCATCACGAATAACGATTGATTGATTGATAATGGAAGCGTACACAAGTGAGACTAGTTGAGTAGGCTCTCCACTGAAAGCCTTCTAGTTCAACTGGACGAGAATCAATTATTTGGGATCTTAGAACAATTTGTTTACAGGTTCTTTTAACTCGACCCAAAAATCAGCCATATTTTTAAACAGGTGTCCGCTAAGCTCAATTAAAGGACCCCTCTTGCGTATATTCTGCCTTTTATCTTAACCCTAGCTCCCTTAAAGGACCCCTCTTGCTCATTCTGTCTTTTATGATATACCTAACTCCCTTGTGGAATTATAAGCTCTTAAAATCCCCACCCATTGCTTCGTTTTGTTTCTACGAATTTTTAGCACTTCTTCGGCCGTGCCGAGTTTCGCCAGTTACACAACGCAAAGTTTGCCAGAATCTTCAACGTCCGCTGACAACTCTTTCACACACAAGGATATGAGAATCTTCCGTTTATGACTTCTTTTATTTGACTGGTTTTCCCACTTTTTAACCACGGCGAGTTCAGTTTTCAAATGTTTTGCGCGCGTCGGAAGGCTGGATAGAATCGAAAAGCGCTAACCGCTAAACTAGGTGGAAAGTCATGGCATTTTTGAAAAACCATTTTTCATATTCATTTCATAGTGAAACGATCATTTCTAGTAAGAGTTGTGCTTTAAGGAACAATAAGCTCCTAAAATCCTCACTTTTCGCCATTGTTTCGTTTTGTACCTACGACTTATTGGCACTTTTTCGGCTTTGCCGAGTTTTGCCGGTCGCGCAACGCAAACGTCGCCAAAAGTTTCAAGGTCCGCCGACAACTCTTTCACACACAAGGACACGAGACGCTTCAAAGAGCGTGTTCCACCCCTCTACCAATAGTAAAGTAACTATTAGTTACTATTTCCGTTCCAGCCTCACGAAAAGTTACTACGCTGACCGTTCCAACCCTCTCAAAAAAGTAACTAATAGTAACTATTTGCTTACCACGCTCTGGAGCGTAATAAGCGTAGTAACTACGCATCTCTGCAACGTGATTGGTCCGTTCAGCCCACGGCCAGATATTTGACCGAAAAAATAAAAAAGCGTTCCAGCCTAGCGTAGTAACTACGGTAAGTAGGGTGGAACACGGTCAAAGTGTTGCTTTTCATTTCGGAGGGCACGGTAGGCCATCGGGTCTACCTTCTGTTTTGGACTTCTTTTCTGTTGCTTGGTTTTCCCACTTTTTAACTGCGGCGCGTTCAGTTTTCAAATATTTTGCGTCCGCCCGCCGCGTCAGAGAGCGGGAAGGCTGGGTAGAGTTGACAGGCGCTAAAAATGCTTATTTCACGTGGCAAGTAATGGTAATTTCGAAAAACGATAGTTCCGAGCCATTTCATCGTGGAAAGATCATTTCAGGTAAGAGTTGTGCTTTAATGATAGTGAACCCCACTGGCGATATTGCCATTACTGTTGCGTATTACTCTATGAGCGTGTTCCACCCTACTTACCGTAGTTACTACGCTAGTCGCCGTAGTTACTACGCTAGGCTGGAACGCTTTTATATTGTTTTGGTCAAATATCAGGCCGCTGGCTGATCCGACCAATCACGTTACAGAGATGCGTAGTTACTACGCTTACTACGCTCCCGAGCGTAGTAAGCAAATAGTTACTATTAGTTACTATTTTGAGAAGGTTGGAACGGTCAGCGTAGTAACTTTTCGTGAGGCTGGAACGGAAATAGTAACTAATAGTTACTATTGGTAGAGGGGTGGAACACGCTCTATATGACTAAGTCCAAAACACGCCAGTGATCCTGAGTAAACGTCTCAGTGACGACTCAAACTCAACAACTCACACCCTGTCTCAACCAATCATGGCGATCTTTGGGAGCAGCTGTGATACCACTTCTGCCTTTCTTCCGCTAGGTACCCGGAGAGGCCGGAAATTTTTCATCGACAAGGAGAGATAGTCATCAAGTGTATTATGTTATGTGATGTGAATAATAGTTGCGTTTTTGATCTGAATTCTCAGTTCTCCGTTCTCGCTTCTGAATTCTCGATTCTCGTACAAATTACCGTTTTTGCTCTTCTCGCTTCTCCATTCTCGCTTTTGACAAAAATACTAATTTGGAAGATCGTCTGCAACCTGGTACACCTGTTCATGCATATTGAACACCCGCACTATGTTGACCAATCAGGGAGGAGAACGGAGATAGGAGAATCAGAATTCACTGTCGGAGCAACTTCTCTATTCTGCAGAGTCGCGAGGCTTTCCCCGTTCTCGATTCTGACAAAAACGCAAGAAAAGGAGAATTCGCTCAATCTGAATAGTCCAAAAACGCGAAATAGGAGAATTGCGAGGAGAATCGCGAGGAGAATTCGGATAAAAAACGCAACTAATGTTTGCTGGTGTTAGGATCTTGCAGAAATTTTCGTATTCATCCTATCTCCGTAGATATAAGAATAATCCCTGTAGCAAATATTGCGGTTAACTTTAATCCTTACTCGGAGGTACTTTTTACAGTGTAGCCTACCTGTGTAATGAACAACCATTCGTACTGACTGGACTTGGAGTACGACAAGCTTAAGGATGAATGAAATTTACGAACTACAGCCAGAACTACATCGTCGCTGTCACGCATTAAGGGGTCAAGCGACATTTTTGACATCAAGCGACATTTTTCAAAATGTTCTGGAGAAGAAAAAAAGTTCTAAAATTCTACCCAAAATCAACCGATCTTGACGCTTTCTATGCCAAACATCTTTCATTACAGTGGGTAGAAGAAAAGAGCACTTCATTTAAAAAAAAAAAAATTCCGATATTGATGGTTTTTATATCGCTTAGCTCTTTTTGACCGTTGTCGCTTAGCTTCTCTGACCATTCTCGTGGCGGTTAGATCTTTTGAGCAACTCTTGTTTCTCGTGAACGGCTTGTCTCAGGGCTATGAAAAATTTACAGTCGATGCAGGAGCTAAGATGCATAGCCCTATAATATCAATAACTCATTTTCACACAAAAAATTTTGCCTGACCCTTTAGTGCATGATAGCGGCGATATATTAACAACCATTCTTGTTCACCATTACTATACCAGCCCTACTATCCGCCGCCTACTTACCAACACCAATAAACTGCCCTCTGTTCAAGTTCTTTGCTTTGTTTGATCCTGCACCCTTACCACGACCTCTCTTTCTTCCAGCATTACTGACACTTGTGACTCCTTTCCAAATATCTGAAGCCGTTACTAGAAATAACATTCTGAATAATTAACTGCTAACTAATCTTTCTCTTTCATTTCAAGTATCTCTCATCAAACGGCCAAAGGGCCAAAGCCACAAATCCTAATTTTAAGGGAGAATGGAAAAAAGCCCAGAATCTGGACAACCGTGAACTGCGAGATACCGGATCACCTCTTTAATGCTGTCCTTTCTCCCACTTCTTATTTCATTTCAGATTGGCATTTATGGGCTCGGAATACTCCTGTTTACGGGAAAGAGCTCAAAAAATGATTGCCAGAAAGTGAGCATCCGTAGAAACGCGCTGAGTTAAACTTCAAGTTCAAGTGTTTTTTTTATTAATTCAATTATTTGTGTACCGTCCGATGTTTGCATTTGTATTTTCTTCTTTTTTCTTACTCGGTGATTTCACATTGTTGTTCACGGGCTCAAAAGTTAGATACAATAAGTGATTAAATATACTGCTCAAATAAAATTGTTACGACTCTTAGCTAAAACAAAGGATAGAGAAACATCGGGTTTCATCCGAGTACAAAATTGACAGTATTAAAGGACACGTCGACCTTATGATAGTAATTCATTCTACTTCAGCAGTATGTCCGTCCATTCTCGTTAACAAGATGTATCATATCTCCTATATTAGCAATACACTGATTGCCACAATTTCTTCTCTTTATGTGACGTATCAGGCGCCCGATCATTGTTTTCGAGGACCTGTTTCCGTCAGAAGACCGGTTATGCACATTTTGCCAAGATTATCATCTAAGGCAAGGGGCACGGAAAGAAGCTAAAAACAGCCAAAGCCGTGTGTTATTTTCTGTAGCCTAAGTTGTAAAGTAGTCAACTATCTCAGAACATCGGAGCAGAAACACTATACAATGCGGGGTGTCCTTTAAGAACTTGATCACGAAAACTGCAAGACCGATTCTAGTCTTGACTCGTCGAGGCCTAGAACAAAAAGAGGCCTTTGGTATCTGTAAAAAAATGCCCTTTTAAACAATTTCGACCATGTTGGTCAGAAATGCTTGCTAACTGAACAAACAATGCCAGAGGTTTCGACGGGATCTCAAAGGTTAATATTTACTGGACTCTTCACCCCTAAAATCGGGTCTTAGATTTTCTGTCTTCGCCAGATCCCGTAAACATGTTGACAGTTTTTTCATTACGAAATTTCCGGATCATACCCGATTCTGATCGTTCCGTTTACCCGGTTACCTGGTACTAAAACAACAACAACGAAGCAAATGGATGGATTCATTCTTATTTTCTTCCTCATACCAAGATTCAGCAAATAGTTGCGTTATTGCACATACCAAGGTATCTGATACCACGGTCAAAAGGCGTTATTGCTGTTAGCCTATCGTGGTATCTGGCCAGTTATCGCAGTATCTGATATTCAGATACCACGGTCCGACCGTAGTAACTGATCGTGGTATCTGAAAAAGTCGTCTCACTTTCATCAGTTTTTGTCAAATTGGTGGAAAAGAAGTTGGCACTTAGTGATGTGACTGAACATCAGTTTTTTCTTTTGGGATGACTTCGAAAAGCGCAATTTCGGCAATTGTCGTTTTTGAAGAGCAACTGTATATCGGACACCACGGTAACTGAAAAAACGACTAAATGCAGATCCAGTTACCGGGATAACAGATACCATGGTATCTGCAAAAAAGCAACTAATATCTAAACACTTTCGAGAGTCATCGTGCTAACAGACGGAAAAACAAGACGGAAAGACGGACAAACTTTACGAGGTCATAGGTATCACTAAGTTTTATGATCCCAAAAAGTACTTACATTTGTTGAAAAAGCTTGTATTCCTGGACTGAATCACCTGTGGGCAAGAGAGTGTGGCTCTGCAGCATGTTAATATAGATGAGGTAACTGGAAGAGAAGCTAGAGTCAATACTCAATTTCACTTTCAACTTTCAAGGTAAGGGCACAGCTCTTTCTTGGGAATGATACCAAGATATTCATGTATAGACTGAGCATGATGGAATGTCTCTGTATGGTGATCATACACATTTACAACACAGTTACTCTGGAGAACCTAATTTGAATCATTTTGTGCTGTTAACAAAAGACCAAAACTAGTTCTCATCTAAAACTGGCAGGTTTTGATATTTCTTGTTCCTACTGATCGTTTATTTTTCATTTTTCTACTATACTCTATCTGTAGACTACACTAGATGGTTATGAATAAAATTTATTTGTTCATTTATTATATTTAGTAGTTTCAAATAACGAAGCACAATGAAGAAATAACAAGTGCCCAAGCGCTCAGACGTGGAGTGTAAAAACATGAACTGAATTGACTTAAGATTTCTCCTGCCCAACGGTTTAACTTAGACGAACAAGTTTAATCATTTCTTCCAATCTCAAGCTCATCAATCTCTCATCTCTGACTGATCTCTGATAGTGCTATTCTACAAAAACTGTGATTACACAGTTAAACAAGACCAAAGGTGTCGATGGGACCCAAAAATCTACTAAATGATGTTGATAGATCAATACTCTTTACTTGTAATATTTAGAAACAGATCAAAGTTTAAAGTTTCAAGCCCCCCGCGAAGCCCTTCTAGCAACCGATTCTTACTTACAAGTCCATCTCCCCATGATAGACATGGTACCGTATCGTTCTTATCATGAAGTACACTGGCAAAAAATAAAAGGTATATCAACTAGCAAAGCTGGCAACCCCTTACCACCAAAGATTCTAGCAACCGATTCTTACTTACGACTGCATGTACTCGTGATAGGCGTGGTACCAAATTGTTCGTACCACATAAAGCACAGAAAACAAATTGTAGGTACACCAAGTAAACAAAAATGCTAACCCCTCATTGCCGAAAATGATTACGGTCTAACAGCCTATTATCAGACCATGATACCATTAGAAGTCCCCTACTTGTCTCACAATTGAGATCGGACGATTTTTGATTTCAGTGTGTACCCTACTACTGAAGTTGTCAACCCCTATAAACTTTCCAACTGTTATATAACCCGCAACCACCTACTCTTTTCCATTTTACCAACCCCTTCGACCTTGATCGCACTAGCTCTCTGTCTCCTACGTCAGCTCTGCGCAGAGCTATACTAATCCCGCGCAGAGCTATGTACTAATTTGAGAAAAGGGGTAACGGGGGTCGACAAATTCTGTGTCTGGTTTTCGCCGGATTCCGCTTGAACTACTTGTCCGATGAGAAAATAACTTTCATATTCGGATTCAGCATGTCTACTAACCCCTAAATCGACTATCTCAATAGATTTCAAAAATATTTTTTTTTGCCCCTTAATTTGAAACCCCTCCCCCACCCTCAAATATAGGGCTACAGAGCCCATCTTCGAACTTGACTTGTACTTTGACCCAAAGGATCCTCCCACCAAGTTTCATCAAAATATCTCAATCCCTTCGAGAGTTATCGTGCGCACAGACGGACAGACGGACAACTTTTGCGATGTCATAGGTATCCCTCCCTTACGTTTTGGGATCCCAAAAACAAGATGACTTTTCAGTTAAACTTTAACGATCAAATTCAATCCCCCCTCCCACGGACTCACTCAAAGGACAGACAATCTATAGGTATGGGATCTTTCAGCTAAGAGAAACTGTAAACCAAAGTAGCTGTGATGTCCAATCTCGCCGAAATTGCAACTTTTCCCACCAACCCGCTCCCCCCTCATTGAACAAGTTCAGATATACCCGTATAAGCCATATCTATTTTGACGATACTGATCGAAACTTCCTGGTTTACTTCTGCCAAATTTCCGGTTTCGGCCGAATTCCGAGCAAACTACTTGCCCAGCAAAAACAAAAGATAGTTCAGAAACGAACTCACCGTATCTCCTTATCCCTATGAAAAACATCTAATCAACTTCAAATAAAACTTTAACGTATAAAAAAAAAAAATACGGTTTCAACTGGATTCCGGACGAACTATATGTCCGGTTAAAATATTATTGTCATATACAGATTCAGGGTCTTTTCTTACCTTCAAATCTATCATCTAATCAACTTCAAATAAAAATTTTGCTTTTTTTAACAAATTTTCTGGTTTTGGCCGGATTCCGGATGAACTATTAGTCCGGCAAATGGTTTTCACCATCGTATTCAGCATGTTTTCTTACCCCTGAACCGAACATCTAATCAACTTCAAATACAAATTCAGCTTTTATCAAATTTTCCGGTTTTCGCCAGATTACGGGCGAACTATTTAGGCTACTACTTGTCCAGCAAGAAAATGGTTTTCACCATCGTGTTCAGCATGTCTTCTTACCTCTAAATCAAACATCTAATCAACTTCAAGTAAAACTTTTACTTTTAACAAACTTTCCTGTTTTAACCGGATTCCGGGTGAACTGTCATCCAGTAACAGGCTGCAATCTCTCTACTGACATGTTTTGCACTGTTCCACAAACCATCATTTGAATGTTCACAGTTTGGTGCCGTAAAAAAGCAGATGCAAACTACCTTTAAGCATTCTGCTGCCTCAGAAACCCAAATAAAATTTCCAAAAAATATATCCACTTTTTCAGTACATCTTCTGCTTCTTCTGGGCAAAAGAAAACCGAATACCGAATTCTTAACTAAGAATACTTTTTTCACTGTTAGATGGCGCACTGGTCAACGTTATACGTTTGTTTGGCATTTTGTTTAAAAAATGAAAAGCACGCGGCTTATTTGTAGATATTTTTCCGAAACAGCAACAGTTCAGACGGAAAAGATCCTTCTGCACCGAACGGCGGAAAGCAATCCAGTAAGTTTGACGTTTTTCTGTCCTACCAAAAGTCACAAAGGTAATCTTCCACATTTGTTTTTTGGAGGAATAGGCTAGGGCATTCCTGGGGCTGGGGCATTCAGCGTGGTGACAATACTGACAATCATTGGGGTATTGATTGTGGTAGCCTTCTAGGATAGCCTGTTCTAAGCAGGCTCTAGAATAGAAGCCCTTTTTGTGGACATGGTTGCAGAATTATGAATATTTGCTGCAGGAAATGGCTGGAAATGGCCCTTATGACACAAAAGATAAGTTATGTGGCTTATCAGCTTATGCCAGAAATGTTACAGAACTCTGCATGTTCAAACCCGATGAAAAATTTCCGAGAATTAGTAGTATGGAGTAGGACGAATAAGTAGCATGCAGTAGTAACTGTGCTGCTACATGCTACTACTAGTAAACTGGATGCTATCGGATACTACTACATAAGAGTAACTCAATCGGAGGCATGTTTATCAAAATATTCCATACTACTACATATCACTAATCAAACTATTCCATACTACTACATACCATTCCATGCAACTTTTTCGTACAACTACCATACTACTACACAGTCAAATAATTTTTCATCGGGAAGCTGGTTCAAAGCTTTCTGGTGAATCTCAAAGCAAACAGTTGACGATATGTTAACGGGAGTTGATTTGCAAAACCATTTATTTTCTATGTTTTCTCACTTGGGGATTTTGTTTCTCTAAATGTTAACTTGTTCTGTTTTCAGTTGAATAAAAAAATACAAAATGTCACCTATCTTAGGTTATTATTATTGCAGGATACATTGCTATTTGTGCCCTCCTCCGCCATGAATGAAATATATGCATGCAGTTCCATTGTTTCTTTGCACCCTCTACACTAACATAATGTGTGAAATTGGGCCTTCATTGAAAGCTCTAATTATTCTCTTCAACAATTTTTTTTCCATTTTCTTTGAATGAAGTTGCAGCATTGCCAAATGCCTTTCTTATAAGCATCTGCTGACCATGGTCAAGTTTTTTTGCACCACTTTCCATTTCCAATTTTCCTTTGCATCTTTTGCCAATTTATTTTTATTAGTAGCCTATTATTTGCGCTACCCTACCAGGTTAATCCAAATAGCTTGAGCTTGACTGTTTGTGCCAGCATTTTTCGTCGCATGTGTTTGCACCTTTTTTACTTTGTTTAAAGAAGAAATAAAAGTAAGTGGATGATATTTCACATCAGTTTATTTGGTCAGGATCATGTATTTTGATGCTCCACATGCAATCCTTGTGGTTTAGTCTTTATTTACACAAGTTTACCGGGGGTGGTGCAAACAGCATGGTATCCTGTATTGTTAAAGTTTAAATGAAAAGGGCTGAGATAGGACAATCTAGTTACCCATCACTTATTCACTGTAAGGAGGGCTCAAAGAACCTATGAAATGGCATTACTTTTTTTGCTGCGCTATTCACGAATAATCAGTTTTCATATAATGGAATTTTCCTGTCAGATTTGTGGTACCTTTATGCGCTTGTACCTGTGTAACACGTTTGACGAAAGCAATTAATGAGAAATAAGTGCTTACGCAGTGAGTTACCTTCCGCAAGCTGATCACTGGCCACTGAATAGCCGCGTTTGTGTTGACATTCAGATTTTCTGCTTCGTAGTAGAATTTTACATTGTGAGAACAGTCGTAGATATTCTGAAGGTCATATAAGGGAAAAATAAGAAAAATTCCTTAACACAATTTAAATAATGCAGTGTGATAGAAAAATAAATTTGTTTTTCAGTTAAATCTCAAGTACAGTCTACTGAAAGTTTATATTTTTGCATTTACAGCGAAAGCTGAGCGCATTAACCTGACTAGACAAGACATGATGAAATAATACATAGATGGCACTTTGTACAAGGGACTTTTACCGTGACTAATGGACCAACAGCAACTTTTTTTTCAAGGGCGTATTCCCCATCAAAATTACATTTGGATTTGTTTGGTTTTTCACCATGAGACCCAGCCAAGTGGGTCCTGGTTTGTCTATGTGGCTCCGACACTGGAGTCCTAGACTTCTACACTGAATTCAAAAAAAAAGTTGCTGTTGGTTCATTAGTCAAGGTGAAAGTCCCTTGTATAAAGTGCCATCTATGTACTATAATTTTCCATGACTTGGGGATGTGAACTGATTAGATGAATTTTCCTCCGGCCAGGATCACTGTTCCTATGACCGGCTTGTACCGGACTATTGTAGTGGTTTGCGAACTGTGCTCACAAGCCCCTCGGTAGCTCAAACGGTTAGAGTGTCTGCCCTGTAAGCAGAAGGTCCTGGGTTCAAATCCCGGCTGAGGAGCATTTTTGTCTTTCAGTTCACTACTTCTAAAACATGATGAAATATCATGAAATGTACATCACTTAAAAATAGAAAATTATGCAAGCTGCAACTGAGTCTGAAATAGATGTAAAAAAAATTCATTTAAAAATGCACATCCTCTCAACCACAGACTAGGCCTGCAATCTTATTCCTCTCTTATTCATCTGTCCCACAATGGATGCTGGTTGGAATTATGTTGTTTGTGTTTGAATCATGGTGTCCTAGTTGTCTTTCAGAATCATTGCACTGCTGAGATCATGGCTGTCGAAAATGTCTGCAAAGAGAGCATAGAAGAGGGAGGTTGCATTTGACAGAATTTGTGAATTTGGCGGCTGACCAACTTCTTGAACTTCAAAGGTTACTCCAGATTAATTTCTTGCCCATTTCTTCTAGACACTACATACAAGAATCCATGAGGGACGATACTATGTGATTCCTGAGAAGCCATTCAGCACTCTTTTCCAGAAGGGGGGCATCCCTGATCCGTATTTGGAGCAAGTATGTTTAATTTTTATTGTTGATGTTGATTTGCTTATTCTTCAACATTGAAACAACACATGAACATTCTAAAAAAACACATTGTCATTGGTATATTTCTTCTGTGAAAGTGAAATCAGACCGTGGAGAAGTCAGACATTAAAGTTTACTCACTAAGTTTTATCCATTTTTTTCTCAGGTATCATGCTTGAAAGAGCCAGCGATCATGGTTCGGAAACCAGCTATCGAGATGATTGATCTACTTGAGAATACAAACCTCAGATTCCCGTCTATGCGATATGTCTTATGTATCCTTTTCTTTGGTAGACTTTTAGTTGGTTCTGATATGGTGGCCAGTCTTGAATGGATGCATAGAGCATCACCAGTGCTACAGTGCTTCTTTCGAATTTGTCTGTGAGTTGTACGACCTTGACCTTAATAGCCTACCGTACTGTTGAAGCGTAAAAGACAAGAGAAATCATACGGTATTTTTATTATATTATTTCCGAAATTGCAATCGCAGAAGATTTTGTTTTTGGTCGTTTCTAGGATACCGTATTTTATTTAGTAAAATGTGTAAATAAAATACGGTGAGTCGGCTGTGCTGTCAATGCCATGCTGTCTGAGATCATTGTTGGAATCGGAATGCAGATAATCTGTTTAATATGAACAATACTCACTGAAGTAGCCAGTGAAGTTGAAGTATAGATCTCGCAGAAACCGACTTGTTGATTCTGGGATAGGTAGGGCCTTATAGTTAAGAGGACTCCAATAACAATGGTGTTGTGTTGCTTTTTTCCTTAACTGAGGCCTAATAGATGGACTGGATGGTGCTGGAAAGTCCATGACGATGGCACATCTCCTCCATTATGCCTCGTGCCGAGACTGGATTCTTGTCCATGTGCCATGGGGTAAGGCATTTTCTTCCTATTTTCTTGTCCCGTTTTATTCTTAGTTGTAGGCAGTCTAGCACACTAGCCCCTTTTCAGGCACGGTGCTCAAATGTCTAGCACCATGCCTGGGTGCTAGACGTTCAAGCACTGTACCTTGGATTTCATGTCTGGTGCATGGATTTCAGTATACAGTGCGTTCATGAAAAACACAGTTTCTATAATCACGCACTGAGCACCAGCTCGGACAGGCCTGCAATTAACTACCATGAATGCCTCGGAGGAAAGTGCAATGGGTGGTTCGGTTATAACACACCATAAATTGGGTTAGGCTCTGGAATCAGTGTTGCCACTAGTCGCAGAATTTTGCTGTCATAGATTTTTGCTCCTTCCAAAGCTACCCAGAATTCTGCGACCGGTTCCTGACCAGTTAATAGAATGAAGCAAAAAAGTTGATAAAGCGAGTTTTATTGTTAATAGATGGTAAAAAGAACTCAGTTTTGTAGGCACTAGATTGTCACAGGTTTTTGTGGCCAAAAGTCACAGGTTCTGTCAGGGAAAAGTGGCAACACTGTTTGGAATTCTGCTGTGGGTATTTCCGGCCCGGACCGATTACAAACACCTGCTTTCCACTTTTGGTAAGAGTTAAAGCACACCACGAACTATTTACTGTTTATGTTCAAGTATTATAGGGCTATGTTGCCCCGTGTGTAAATAAGATTACTAAGATCTATGTGTTACTTGTTGTGTGTTCTTTCCTTTAGTTGTGTGTTCTTTCCTTTTTTTTCGAATTTTGTATTAAAAACGGGTAATAAATTTCATTCATTCATTCAAAACTATTTTAATACTGTCAAACTAAGCTCTGCTTTTGACAAATTACCCATGGCTTTGGCTGTTATAAGCCTTTTCCAAGATCCTCCGACATCTAGAAGAACTTGGCAAAATTCAGATAACCTGTTTTATGCATCAATAGCATGATACGCGAATACTCGTCGAGAGCGTAATGCACATGGAAAATAGTGAATCGTGGCAAAAGTAGAAAGATTAGTGTTGTTTCGTGAGCGGGTTCAGAATGTAACATGTGAAATCTGGTTCTCCGGGTTTTAAGGATTAGTAAGTGCAGTTACGAAAGTAGGATGCATTGACGTTACAGGTACGATGGGTCCTTTAATGAGACGTGGATGCAGTGACTCGTTACGCTCGTCTGATATATGAATCATGCATATAATCACCCTCGGAGACTCGGTTATACGGACGGATTAGAGTACACCTAATTCCGTGTTGTCGTCCATCTGATTCTTGACAGCTTTCTGCATTTCTAGCGCCGAGCTGGACAAGACTGGTAAAAGAGCTAGTGCCATCTGTATCTAAGCCTGGTCGGCTTGATCAACCAAGACACGCCGTGAAATTCCTGCAAAGATTTGTTCTCCAGAATGGCGAAATTCTCCCCAAATTTGATGTAAGTTATTCTTTTTATGACTTTTGCCCTTCATGGATTGGGGGGACGTCATGAGCCCGTGGTTGAAAAGTTGGGTAAGAACCGTGATCCTCAGGGCTTAATTTTTTGTGCTGGTAGTTCGTTTCTGACCGGTTTCAGAAGTATGGTCAGGTTGTTCAGGAAAAGTACTCGAAGGAAAGTACGGACGACCGGTCATAGAAAAGAATCAAGGACGAATATCTGTGAAACCGGTAAAAATATTATTTAAAAAATATAAGAGCAGTTTTACTATTATAAGGAAGGATACAGAGAAGTCGACGGTATTTAAAATTAGAAGAGCCAGGGATCGAAGAATCTGTGAGTGTGTCCGAAAGCTCGGAAACGAACGAAAATGCTGAATTAATTCAGCATTTTATGCAGCATTTCGCTTTCGGACTTAAAATTTTCGCTCAGTTAATGCAGCATTAATTCAGCATAAAATTCATCGAAAAATTCAGCGAAGATGCTAAATTTTACGCTGAATTTTCAAGAAGAAACTGGGGAGCTGGCGATTAAGGCTAAATTTCGGAATTAGAAGTGTCAGAGAAGAAATAAAGAACGTGTCCGAAAGCTTTTTGTGCTGTAAATGCTGCATTTAATGCTGCATTTAAGGTAAGAGCTTTCTGACGAGAAGTAAAATAAATATGCAGCATTAAATGCAGCACTGACAGTCCTGAAAGCTTTCGGACACGCTCTCTATCGATTCCACAAGACCTCTGAATGTTGCCAAATATATCAGAATACAATAGATAAGATGGGAATGTACCAAAGTGAAACCACAGGGTTGGTCACCAAGAACCAGGGTGTACGAGTTACTTGCTTACTTCAAGATACTTTGGGTTACTCAGGGTTACTTTGGGTTACTATGGGTTACATTGGGTTACTTTGGGTTACATTTGGTCACGAGTCTTGCGCACAAATGGCGTACATCACGCTTGCACTTGTCTCAAAAGTATCCCAAAGTATCCCAAAGTAACCCAGTGTAGCCCAATGTAACCCAAAGTAACCCCTCGTGCGCAAGACTTGCGTGGTGACGTTTCAAACTTTTCGTCAGACGAGACGAGGCGCCGATTGCAATATCTTGAAACTGATACGAAATTCCTTCACGAAACAATTGAAATTAACGGAAACTTAAAGATACTTTGGGATACTGTGGGTTACTTTGGGATACTTTGGGTTACATTGGGTTACTTTGGGTTACATTGGGTTACTTTGGGTTACATTAGGTTACATTGGGTTACTATGAAATACTTTTGGGCTACTTTCCAGGGTGTACGAAGTTACTTTTGGTGACCAACCCTGGGTGAAACCTCTATTTCTTGGGCAACTTCAACCCGTAATCTGTTACTGGGCTCCTTATACGATTGATTTTCATCAGTGAAAACACACAGATACCGGAATGAAACCTTTGAATTTGATTATTTTGTAACCTGAACGATTATTGAACTTATCGATTTTGTAAAATGCGGCAATGCGGTAAATTTTGTAATGCGGTAAATTTTTGGAATCACGACAATCAACGAACAATCACTCCGGCTCGAGTTACATGAAAATCATCAAGATCGGTTGAAAAATAGATTTTAAAACGTTTTTTTCTTCTCATGAATATCTTGAAAAATGTCGCTTGACCCCTTAATGCGTGACAGCGACGACATTATTTTTGGCAGTACCTATATACCTTTTCAATTTCAGCTCAAGACTTCCAAAATGTATGTGTGGAGCAAACGAGAAGAAACTCCGGAGGGCTCCCCGATCACTGAGCTAATTCAGCAAGGTATCAGCCGACCAAAATATGCCACAGATGTTGTTGCTGTTCTGTTGAAGGAGTTGAAACTCGCGGCTGATAGCTCGAAGTAAGTCCTTCTGCTTGACTTTTTACCATGTTGAAGTGGGTAGTTTTTTCGGGATACTCTTCATTTACCAAATGTCAGCGGGATATTGCCGGATCACTTCCCCCCTCCCTCACACCATTCCTGAAAAATTAAAGATGCCAAGAGTCCTTCAAAAAACTAGATCGACCTTTTTCGAATCGAACTTTAGACATAAATAGTTGTAGACCAAATACGTCTTACGACCAACTGAAATTCAGCAGATACACTAGTTTCCCTGTTACTTCTCTTGTTTACTACTGGTCTATCACCTTGCCTTGGACTAAAACACTACGGTCGCATAGAGAGGTTGCACCCTAGCCGACGAAAACGGATATTTCTTCACTATCATCGATCATCGGAAACATCGGCAGGTATAGGACTTTCGACTTTGAGACTCTATTGTCGACGTTTGGTAACTATCATGAGCTTCTAAATTGCTAGAAACGTTAATTTGACTCTTTCCTGTTTGTTTCGTCACATTTTTGGAAGAGAGTTCTGCTTGAAATAAGAGCTTGAAGGCTTCAAAGTTTGAACACGAAAACGAAGTATCGCATCCTATTTACGGTATTTAATTTATTACCCACTTACGTCAAAAAGATAAATAGCGGAGTAGAAACTTGACGAACAAGACCAAAGTTTTCGATGGGATCCCAAAAATTTAATATTTGACCAGACAACTAGGTCTTGTCTTCGCCAGGCTAATCATCTGAGAAAACCAAGTTCAGATATACCTGTATAAGCCATATCTATTTTGACGATAGTGATCGAAACTTCCTGGTTTACTTCTGCCAAATTTTCGGTTTCGGCCGAATTCCAAGCAAACTACTTGCCCAGCAAAAACAAATGATAGTTCAGAAGCGAATTCAGCGTATCTCCTTATCCCTATAAAGAACATCTAATCAACTTCAAATAAAACTTTAACTTCTAAAAAAAAATCCGGTTTCAACCGGATTCTGGACGAACTATATGTCCGGTTAAAAAAATGACTGTCATATACAGATTCAGCGTCTTTTCTTACCCTTGAATCTATCATCTAATCAACTTCAAATAAAAATTTTGCTTTTTAACAAATTTTCCGGTTTTTGCTTGATTCCGGACGAACTATTTGTCCGGCGAGAAAATGGTTTTCACCATCATGTTCAGCATGTTTTCTTACCCCTAAATCGAACATCTAATCAACTTCAAATACAAATTTTGCTTTTATCAAATTTTCCGGTTTTCGCCGGATTCCGGGCAAACTACTTGTCCGGCAAGAAAATGGTTTTCACCATCGTGTTCAGCATGTCTTCTTACCCCTAAATCAAACATCTAATCAACTTCAAATAAAACTTTTACTTTTAACAAACTTTCCGGTTTTAGCCGGATTCCGGGTGAACTACTTGTCCGGCGAGAAAATAACTTTCATATTCGGATTCAGCGTGTCTCTTTACCCCTAAATCAACTATCTAAATAGCTATAAAAAAATATTTTTTGCCCCTTAATTTGAAACCCCTCCCCCACCCTCAAATATAGGGCTACAGAGCCCATCTTCGAACCTGACTTGTACTTTGACCCGAAGGATCCTCCCACCAAGTTTCATCAAAATATCTCAGTGCCTTCGAGAGTTATCGTGCGCACAGACGGACAGACGGACAACTTTTGCGATGTCATAGGTATCCCGCCACTTACGTTTTGGGATCCCAAAAACCGGAAAAAGACGTGAGACAAAAAAGACACAGGTACGATAACATAAGAAATACAAACGGATCAAACCGTGGTGAGGCGACAAACGCCGCCGTTTCTGAGAGCTTTTCGTGCAGATCAGTAGAGACAAACTTTCTTACTATCTTTCGATTCCTGTACCACAGAGAAAGATAGAGAAGAAATTTACAGAACCAGAAATATTGCAATGCCCCCTCTTGCAAAACCCAACCGATATGAAAGCAAGTTTCGTTTCAGTAGTAAAATTTTGAAGCCTTCAAGCTCTCATTTTTTATGAATTTTTGACAAAAATGTAACTATCAATTATGAAACAGTCAGAATAACTTATCCAGCCATTTACAGACTCAGAACAGTTATCAAACGCAGATAATTCAGTCTCTAAGTGGAAAGTCACTTCACAATGTTCAATTGTTTTGTTTATGCCCCTTGCCGTTTTCGTCGGGTGGTCTGCAATCTCTCTGTTTATTTCATCTCTACCTCGGGGCATCACTATGCTTGTACGTACAACTCTCGGTAATAGAGAGAGAGCTGTGCTAATTTGGAAAGTGTCAGGCACAGCTCAGGCTCCATCCTCTTAAATTTTAGAAGCTTTCCCTATAAGGAAATTGTATTGAATTCTACTTTCGTTGCGGCGTAGCGCTTAACCCTGCTTTGACAACTGGAAGTAAGTATATATTTTTATTTTTAGCTGTAAAGTTTTTGTGAGCATAGAAGCTATAAATGGTCTATTTCTGGACCGAACTGACCTCAAGAAGAAAGACTTCTCGCTTGCTACCCCATCGGAACTCACCCTTCTCAGGGCCTTCAAAGGCATCTTAAGGAATGACTGGGTAAGTAAATTAGGTAAAAAAGGTAAAGGTGCAGCATTAGCCTTATCAGGCCACACGGGGCGGTTCTGATGTCTGATACTCTGCCCTCAGTCAGGAAATAAAATGGCCGTTTGGGGCAAGCCATCCTAATGCTTTCGCACACCCTTCCTGTTACCTTCCGCAGGTTTCTCCAGATACCCATTTGCAGCTGGGTGGACTGAGGCTTGTCTTACAGGGTTACACCACCGACCCCCGCACCAAAACCAATAGATTGAAACTACGGAGACTCGAACCAGTGACCATTCGCTTGCGAGTTTAGCGTGGTAACCATTTGGCCAGGACGGACGGATGAAAAGTACTCATTATTATTCAGCGAGTATCGACGCAAAATCCGATAACAATTAAAGGAGTTAATTGGTATGGGGTTAAATGGGAGGGGGGGGCAGTCGATAGGATGACTACTTTAACACTACTCTACCTTCCCTGTATTCATGGTTCTAACGCCAGCCAACATTAGTCAGATCTGAAAGAAACTGACTCGAGAACTGACTTGACCCTTTATGACAACGAGTCGGTCAGTCCCACCTGCTCATAAACTATACAGTAGGACATGATACGTTAAATTACTGGAACCTTCTCTTCGTAAAAACACGGCAGAAAGTTGGGAAAAGTTACAGAAAAAGCTCAGTTATTGAAAGAAAAAGATACTGACTGTTTGCCCATAATTGTGCTTCCGAATCACGCCGCTAGATGCTAGGAGTTCCGGATTGAAGTTGACTTGGATGGGGCTAGAAGGCTTCCCTATTTAAGTTCTCTAAATAACGATATGAACGACTGCAGTTTATTTGCCCACAGCACTTGACATGAGACAAAAAGCTGAGTATCATCAACCCGAATAAATGTTAGAATTTGACAAGCTCATCCTTATGTCTCGTTTCATTTTTATTTCTATTCTTGCGCGCAACATACTGTCATGTGGAGAAGTATGTTTCGTGCCTGAAATCTTGCCTGGTATTGATGATGACTAGTAAGAGATAATAGCTTTGTATTAAGTAGATGATTGGTTGGGATTAGTATGTCCAGATTTTTATTTTAAATTTGCCACGTATCTGCTGCATTTGCCCCCTTGGACCAGTAATTCTTTTTTGACACAGAAATTTCAGCTGGTGCTAAGATTATTGATAAAAGAGTGGAAGATTTCAAATCTTCCGCCAGTAAACTGAGCCACCAGTGGTCTTCCCTCTTCGTGTAATTTATAGTTCCGTTTGTGTGGTGTTTAGTGTAAAAGTTTGCGTTATCTTTTTTCTTTGTTGTCGTTTTTCTTTTTTCTTTCTTGTCCTCCGTCACTACGGCTACACGCCCTTCTTGTTGTTGACGGGTTATGAATATTGAATCAAATTGATACGGACTTCAACGTTCCTTTTCCACAGAGGGGAGGTGCAATCGTGACAACAGTCGACAAGAGAGGCATGCGCGCGGATCAGCGACCGACAGCGTCACACTTACCACGCCATTTGTTGGGCAAAGAGGTAAGGAAAACAAATATGTATAACGGTATTAGCGATTCAACTTCCCAACAAGGTTTGAAATCCCCGAGAAAAATATTAGTTGCGTTTTTGCAGATACCATGGTATCTGATATACTGTCTAAAGTCGTTTTTGCAGTTATCGTTGTATCTGATACCACGGTCAAAAGGCGTTTTTGCAGTTGTCGTGGTATCTGGCCAGTTACCATGGTAACTGATATTCAGATATCACAGTCCGACCGTGGTATCTGAAAGTCTTCTCACTTTCATCAAATTTTGTCAAATTGGTGAGAAAGAAGTTTAGCACTTGGTGATGTAACTGGATATCAGTTTTTCTTTTCGGGTGACTTCGGAAAGCGCAGTTTCTGCAATTGTCGTTTTTGCAGAGCAACCGTATATCAGATACCACGGTAACTGCAAAAACGACTAATTGCAGATACAGATACCGTGGTAACAGATACCATGGTATCTGCAAAAACACAACTATTGTAAGTAACTCTGCAGTCTGCACTGAACAAATGTGTTTATTCCCCATCTTAATCGACCAATTGTAATTACCCAGTAAATATGATAGTAGCAGAGAAACATATACATTTTGGAATAAACCTAAGAACCGTTATTTTATTGTTTCGGCCCAGTGCCATATAGCGATCGCCATTTCTGTCGGTCCGAGTTTTGCTAGTTTGGGCACTTCCACGTAAACTAGGACGATGAAACTTGGCAGGCGTATCAGGGACCTGAAAAGGTTAAGTTGGAAATAGTCACTTCCCTGATCCGAGCATCATGGGGGAGTGGAGGGGTGGGGAATCCGGAATCTTGATGTATTTATAACTTTTGAACGGGTGATCTGATCTCAGTGTCTCAGACAACCAACTTAAAATCCGGACCGGATCCGGTGACTTAGGGGAGTTGGGGGGAACCGGAAATCATGGAAAACGCTTAGAAGGAGGGATCGGGATGAAACCTGATGGGAAGAGCAAGCACAAGTCCTAGATACATAATTGACATAACCGGACCGGATTCGGGCACTGTGGGGGGGGGGTCCGGAATTCTAGTGATCCCGCGGGTTTGGTACTTCCTGACGTGCTAGGACGAAGAAACTCGGCAGGCTTATCAGGAACTCGAACATAATGACTTGAGACTAGTCGTTTGCGTGATCCGACCATCGTAAGGGGAGTGGAGGGATGGGGAATCCGGAATCTAGTGGCATTTATAACTTGAATGTGCGATCAGATTTGAATGAAACTTGACAAGTAGAAAGAGCTGTCTCAGATGTTCCGTGTCAAGTCCAGACCGGATCCGATACTTGTAGGGTGGAGTTGGAGGGGAGCACCGTAATTTTCGTGAACGCTAAGTAGACGTCGAGGGATCGGGATGGAATTTGGTGGGGAGTGCAAGCTTAAGCCCGAGATACGTTCTTGACAGAACCAGGTCATATCGGGGCTCTTTGGGGGGAGTTGAAGGGTTTTTGTCCAGAATTCCGGTGATCGCGAATCAGGGTAGGCCTACTTCCATATGTGCTAAGGACGATGAAACTTGACAGGTGTATTAGTGACCCGACCAAAGAGACTTAAGGACCTGACACAGTGCCCTATGAAGAATTCCGTTCCTGGATCCGACCATTTTTGGGGGAGTTATGGGAAGAGGAATCCGGAAATTGCTGACTTCCGTAGGTTGCGAACGGGTGGTCCGATTCAAGTGAAACTTTATAGGTGATAAGAACTGATGACCTAGATATGCAAAATATGTGTCCGAGCTACATGCGGCCATGGTTGGGGGAGTTGGAGGGGGGGAATTTGTGACATGCACAAAAACCAAACGAATGGGATGCAAGCTGGACAGTACCGACCGAGCTTATGCGTTGTTATTTGGCGTCCGGACCGGGTCCGGCCACGGTATAAGGAGAGGATGGAGCGGGAAACCGGAAATTCGCAGATATGCTCCAATTTGAGTCAAACTTGATGGAGGAGAAGAGGAGATGTCAGAGATGCGAAGTTTATGTGTCTTAGTCATATTCGGCCACAGTATAGGGCGGGGGGGGTGGAGGGGGAGTCTCGGAAATTTTGTGGCTCGCATAGGGGTCAAACGAGTGGAGTGATCTGAATGAAACTTCGAAAGTAGAGAGATCTTATGCCCTAGATGACATATTTTAGGGTCCGGACTGGATCCGAAGACGGTGGGGGGGGGTGCGTACCAGAGTTTCCCGAAAATGCTCAGTCAGATTCGAGTGAAACTCGATAGGCGGTAAAAGAAGATGCTTTAGATGGTCCATTTGTCCGAACCAGATTCGGCCGCGGTAGGGAGAGTTTGGGGGGGTACCGGAAATACTGTGGCACGTCTAGGGATCAAACTAGTGGATCTGAACTTGGAAGGTAGACACGTCGTTTGCCCTGGATGATCTGAGGCGGTGCCGGAAATGAGCAGACTCGAGTGAAACTAGATATCCTATTTCTATATTCGATCCTTAGGGGGGTTGAAGGGGGTATTTGTGACGTTCTCATCTACTTTCTTGTACCACCTACTCGTAACAAGTGCCATATGAGCTCGTACTTCTTGTTAAAGTAGAGCGGAACTATCTCTTTTATCCGTTTTATTCTGATAGAAAAATACGGGTAATAAATACTTTACTTACTTACTTACTTCTCTTACTTACCTTCCGTGTCTCCAGCCCATCTAGCGTTTGCGAAGCGCATTCGTTCCCATGTCTAACGAATGGTAAGGTGCGTTTTTTGTCTTTGTAAATTGTACCATACCATTCGTTCCCGTACATAAACAACAACAACATAGCATATCCGCCGAGTTTTGTTGTGACCGATTGACAGTTGCGTAGATACATCCCATGGACCAATCCCACGGGTGTGTTCCGGCATTTTTATTTGTCAAACTGTCATATCAGATGGATGATCGCCGTTTGATGTTTTGTTGACGGGATGTATGAGACTACCATGTTTGCTAACATTCCAAGAGCATATTACTATTTATATGGCTTGTTACTCTCTAATAGTATTCTAGTTTGCTTTTCTTCCCCTTACTTTTATTGAAGACCACGAGGGAAGGGGAGCAACACACTCCCTTTGGACGCAGGGGTCTTCCAGCGTCTAAAAGAGAACTGTGACTGTTTGAGATTTGTGACGAGAGAGAGCGCTGAGATCATGTCAAAGTATCCCTGTGTCGTCTGTGCTGCCGCCGTCACTGGAAAAACCGGCGGTGTAGCTTGCATAAAGTGCATGAAATGGTGCCATCTCCCATGCGGGAAGGTAAAGTACTCTCCAGATCTCAAAATGACTTTCATTTGCCCAAACTGCAAGCTGAAAAACGGTGCATCCCCCAAAACAAGTTTGACCAGGCCCAAATCAGCAACTCCAACATCGATCAAAACCAAAGAACTGTCTCTTAAACCACTGGAGGTGGGTCACTGTGTAAACGACCAAGATCGTGGACCATATGAAAACCAATCTGAAGTCGTGGCCCTAAACCCTGCCTCCAGTAGTGGAACTCCTAAATCACCGGAGGTGGGTCACTCTGCAAACGACCAAGATCGTGGATCATGTGAAAACCGATCTGAAGTCGTGGCCCTAAACCCTACCTCCAGCAGTGGAACTACACCGACGATGACGGTCGCCACCAGAGGCGGTACGTGCGTTACCTGTTCTCAAAGTGTCACCTGTGACACCGCCTTTAACTGTCAACTCTGTGACAAGTGGGAACATGCTGTTTGTGCCGTCATCGACGCGGAAGTAGTTTTGGCCATGCAAAGACCATCGGCTGCATGTTTCTCATATTCATGCCAAAAATGTCGGAAAACGAAGTTGAGCGATCCTGTGGCTATAGAAACGAGAAGCAAGGCAAGTCAAACATTCTGTGAGTCCCAACCCGCGACCCTCTTGTCAGCCGAGGTACCTATCGGTAATGACAACTTACCTGGCCCGATTCTAGTGATTGACCTGGTTGCCAATTGTGAGCCCGAAAGTACCCCTCGAGTCGAACGACCGTGCAAGTTTTTCCTGCGAGGAAAATGCAAAAACAAAGACACGTGCAAATACATACACGTCTGTAAAGACTTTTTGGCCGGGAAGTGTTCCGACGAAACTTGCACACTTCCACATAGACAAATTTGCCGGAAATTCACCAGTGGCCTCTGTTTCGGACTATGTGAGTTTTTGCACGTACCAAAGTCGAACCAAAAGTTCATTAAGCGTGCGAACCAGTCAAAAAACGGATCAATGACGACAGACCGACAGCCGGCTCGAGAATCAAGTGTTCGAACGAAATCCCAGAAGAGAATTGTGCCCCTCATTCACGTCATGATTCCCAAGCCTCCACGTGCTCCGGACAATTATCCCCGATATTTCAAACCCTTCCGCCAAGAAGCCACGACTCATCACAGTCGAGACAAGCAGAACGAACGGCCAACACGAAAACCCTACCAAGGTCCGAAAGTAGTTCAGTACCGGCGCTACAACTACACTCCAACTGTCCGACCTCCTCCAGTGCCCCTGTTCCACCCTCAGGCACCGAACTACAACCTACCGATCCTTTGTCGTCCCCCTCCGCTGCCAACAATCAGCAGCCTGAATCCATATGCAATACCGACCCAAAACCGATACCACCCCCTCCAAGAGTTGTTCCAGTGAAAGCACCTTTCCGGTATTCATTCCCCAAAGTGCTGTTATCGAACGTTCAATCTCTTTCAAATAAACTCGAGGAGTTCGAGCTTTGTTTGCTTAACAACTCGATCGATATAGCGTGCCTAACTGAAACCTGGTCGTCCACAACAGCAACGACGAACTTTGAAGGCTACGACGTGAACTTGCTCCCGAGGATGAATAAGGAAGGTTACCCAGTATCCCACGGTGGAGGAGTAGGGATCGTTTGTCGATCCACGATTCCCAACCGTTTACTGGAAACCGGGGTCACTCGAAATCATGATTTCGAGGTCTTATGGTTGTGGACCAGGCCAAGAAACCTTCCCAAAGAAGTTTCATCGATAGTCTTTGGAGTGGTTTACTACCCCCCAAGAGGTCCCCACAGAAAAGAACTCATTACCTATCTCCAACAGTGCACTGACTCTATTCGATCGCGCTATCCTTTCGCAGCAATAAACATTCTTGGTGATTTCAATGACATTCGACCAAGCTGGCTTTCTGATACACTCTCACTGTCCCAAGTCGTTACAGTGAACACCCGCAAAGACAAAGTGCTCGACCTCATTTTTACGAGCTGTGGTGATTTCTATTCGCAACCCACCAGTCTTGCAGCGATTGGACTAAGTGATCATCTCACCATTATTTGGGAGCCTAACTCCTGGAAGCCCAAACGTAATGACAGAAAGGTAACCTACAGACCGCTGACCGACGAAGGAATCCATTATTTCAAAGAATGGCTTAGAGTGAAGAACTGGAGCCACGTACTGGCTAGCAATGATGCTAACCACATGACTGAATCTGTGACCGCCACAATGTTTGAGAAATACCAAGAATTTTTCCCCGCAAAAACTTCCGTTATTAAACCGAATGGTAAGCCATGGATTTCGGAAGAAGTGAAATGCTTAATTGCGGAACGTGATTACCTATACAAATCCGGTTTGCGTGAAGACGCCAATAGGCTTCGAAATGTAATTGTAAATAAGATAAAAAAGTCTCGTCGGTTATTCGGAGTTCAAAGTGTTGTAAGGATAAAGAAAACCGAGCCCCGAAAATTTCACGAAAAAGTGCAGCAAATGATGGGACGTGTAAGGAAGCCGACGAGTATTTGTGATTCCGATGGAAACCCCATTAATGCTAGCCAGATAAACCAACACTTCGTGTCCATATGTCGTGCCCACGAGCCACTGAGCTCGCTTCCGGAAATCGGTGCGCAAAGTGAAATTCCAGAAATTCAGCCAGACTCGGTGCGTCAAAGGCTACAAGCGTTAAATCCAAACAAAAGTAATTATCCTGGTGAAATTCCTGTTAAACTTATAATTGAATGTTCACATGAACTGAGTGATGTCCTAGCTGCAGTTTTTAACCAATGTTTTATTGATGGGGTGTTCCCAGATAGTTTTAAGAGAGCTTATATTACGCCTATCCCAAAATGTACAAGTGCTAAATCGGTATCTGACCTACGACCAATATCTTCAACTCCAGCTCTATCGAAAGTGTTCGAGAGTTATATTTATGAAAATCTTTACGCGGATGTTGAAGAAAGTTTAGACCCTAGACAGTATGGTTTTAGACCTGGTTGTAGCACCACCCATTATCTAGTCAAACTAATTGATGATATCCTTAAAGCTTCAGCGACATTTTACGCTATTTCTACCCTCTGACAACCCCCCTAGAATACCCACTTCCACCCGAAGTCTCTTTTCATTGAAATTCTTTTGTATTTGAGTTATAGCTCTTTGGCCAATTTTCACGCGTCTCGGAAACTGGGCAGTGTTTCCACTGCTTCGCAAGACTTTGGCTTTGTTGCCACTTCGGAGTGCTCCGTCGGACTGTCGTCGAATTTCAAATTGCTGAAACGCTCGAAAATTCAGTCATAAATTGGAGGAATTGCTTGGTTAGCAGCAGGGTGCAAGTGAAGGATGTTAATTCCAGCCTATTCCTCCCCCAGAGGACAGGGCAGTCCTCCTCAGCTTTTTTGAAAACCAGGGCCTTACAGCACAAGGACCACCACAGAAAGATACAGAAGATGCATTAGCCGAATATTTGTTTGGACCCTTCTCTCAATTTTGGCAGTTACATGTTAATTTATTGTTATTTTTGTCTACACTGGTTTTGATTTCTGTCTTTAAAAATGTAAAATGGAAGTAGAGACTCAAAAGACTACTTTCAAATCCAAAGCAAAGATATCTAATCTAATATCTGCAGACTGCACCGATTCAAGTTTCTCTTGCCGCAAAAATTGACATAATCAGGCATGTTCTCATTACTGGAGGGTGGAAAACCACCAACCATGTATTTACGATCTTTGTAATGTTTCAGTTTCAGTTATGTCATGGTTTCTTAGACTTAATCGTCCGACAGCACAGGATATTTCTGTGTGGTTTACCTTAGGACACTACTGTAGTCAACTTATTACTGATTAGGTCATTATCATTATCAGGTTAGGCAAAAGGTAAATAGCCTGATAGTCTCTTGTCCTTCTCTAATCAGGTATGCCATAGCCAGGCCTGAGACCACAAAATAATGATTTCTAGCGCTCATATTTCTGATATGTTACGCCTCCAGCCATCAATATCTGTGGGTTATGCAGAAAGTGCCAATCATTCTAAAACATTTTGGCCAGGCCACATCAATGACTGAATATTGTCTGTGAACTGAAATTCAGCGGCCGAAATAAAACAAGAAAATTACGTAACGATTTTCACTTTCCATAAAATTCACTAATTTTTACAGGTATAGCTGTTGGAAATGTTATAAGCCAATAAATCCACAAGATGCCTACTATGATTGATCCAACACAGCCCAGGATTAACTGTTGTGCTCCTGCTTCTACTGCACTGGATCCATGCCCTCACAAGCTCATGCCTACAGCTGTCTGTGCTAAAAATTGCTGACTGGTCTCTAACAAGGTTTCTAGTAAACAGGTGAGTGTTTACCCTGTAAATAAAACAGTAGATACTAGTTTAATATGTTACTTTAAAATTGGTCCTGTTGAGTGTTGATGAACATGTTGTAAAAGTAGGAAAAATCATCACTTGTGACATGTCAAGAGAGCCACTTCCTAAAACAATTATTTATCAGTGGATTGATTAATGTGTGGATTGGTAATTCCCCAGAACACTGTCGCTTCCTTCATTCTTTCTGAGACCACTCATGACTTTAGTCTCCAGTTCTGCTAGTTTAATTGGTGCTCAGTTTTGCCGTAATTTTTCAACAAAAACCATTATGGTATCATTTATGTTTATTTTCAAACAGCTGGTGTTATAAATAGTAAAATATTTAAAAAACCTGACAAAGACCACATCTCTAAAAGCCCTGATTGTCTGGATAAAGTCTAATAAGTATTAACATTTTTGGGATCCCATTGAAACCGTTGGTTTTATTCTTTATGTTCTGGCATTTTTTCTATGCATATTGAAGCAAGCTTGTGTCGCTAAAAGTTTTATCAACTTGTTTCATGTTGGCTGCACGCAACTATTATGACACACTAGGTAAATGTTGTTAGGCACTTGTTTCATGTTGACTGCACGCAACTATTGTCACACACTAGGCAAATGTTGGTCAGGGATGGGGGGGGGGACTATTACTAGTGAACGCAAGACATGACAAGTTCCTACTTGCTGTCTGGTACTGTTCTGACATATAACTAGAAACATTTCACTTCAGCTCCTGAATAGCTTTATGGTTTTGTAGGGCTTTACGTAGATACTTCATGGATTCTTCCTTTCTAGGCAGAAGATACACTGGGCCTCAAAAGTTCTTCAAACTGCTATAGGCTACCACTCCCTGGGAAAAGGGGTCGGCTTGGTGTGCTGATCCAAAAATCCGAACTTTCCAGAGTACTGTGAAGACACATTGATGTTTGTACATTGGGAACCAATTTGTCTAAGATTATTGAAAGTTCCTTTGCAGACCTCATTGTTTTATTCGAGTAAATAGAAAGAAAAACAAAATTGGGATCATAGCGTAGGATTATATCGACTCCAAAAGGTGAAAGGCCTATATTTATAAACAGTGCCCTATCCGCATTGGTATCCTCCATGTCTGGTAGAAATTTTAGACAAGTCAGAGCCACTACGTTGGCGATAAGTTACAGATTTTTTCTTCCTGGAACTTCAAGGCCCTTCCTGGAACTTCAAGGCCCTTCCTGGACTACAGTTTAAAGCGTTTTTGTTTTCTGGACAAATTTGACAAGCATGGCTTGTCAATTTTAGAAAAACACAACCGGTTATGTTCATGGCCTCGGTGACTAAAAGAGTCAGAATGGCAACGGCAGCCTCCTGATATTTATCGAATCAGCACCTTTATGTACTTCCAATGGTAAGTGTGCAAATATAGTCAGTGACAGCCACAATGTCTACCAGTTCAAAAGCATAAACATAGCTATTCTGTGTCAGAAGGAGAGCAGATTCATCTCTCTTCTTATTTCTGTGCATCTCAAAAGTATACAAGTTTCTACAGATAGTGGTCAGATGCAGACTATGCCAGGACTATGCTATGATGAGATCTAGATTTGTCTCTTTTTTTGTAATTGGTGCATCTTTCAGTCAAGTGCAATGACCTAGTAACGACCAATTTTCTGAATTTTTGGTTCTAATCCTGGTTGAAAATGAAGAAGTAATTCTGAATTCAGGCTTAAATGCTCTGCTAAAAGTTTATACACCCCATTGCAACGATTCAGAACAGCCTATGCCGAATGCTGAACCCTTTATTCTTTTTGATTGGTCCTGGTCTCATTGTTTAATTTGAGTAAAGGCAAAATCTTGTTTGTGATTCTTGAAAGTTGTTTTATAGATCTTATTTGATTAGTTATTAAAAATTCTTTTTGATTGGCCCTTGTCTCATTGTTTAATTTGAGTAAAGGCAAAATCTTGTTTGTGATTCTTGAAAGTTGCTTTACAGATCTTCTTATTCGATTATATAGAAAGAAACTACAATTCTGCAGATGCTCTAGGGTCAAGGAAAACGTTGCGACAAGATTAGAACTATTGAATAGGTTTACATAGACTTGGTTTTTCGTTCTTCACCTGATTTATTGGTGACTGGCTGGCTTTTTATTCAGGGTGATTTGCTCTTTCCGCATTTCTACCCTGCATGTCTGTTGGAAAGGTCAGCTAAATCAGAGCCACCACTTTGGAGATAACCTATAGATTTTTTTGTTTGGGTCTTTAGGCCTTTCCTGTCTTCTTAGTAGGGTCAGTACCTAAAAGAGGTTGGTAACTAAAAGAGTGGCAATTGTACCTTTCTGAATTTTTACACAATCATCAACTGTATGTGTTTCAAATGGTAAGTGTGCAAGAATAAAATAGCCTAATTCCTCAGCCTACACACAGCTGTTCTCTGTCAGAACAGGGACCCATAAATTTCCTTTACGGGGGGCTTGTCAATAAGAGATTTCTGATGCTATGTTGACCGCACGGAAGATAGTTCGAGAAATACCCACGGTCCAATCACGTTCAAGACCAGATAGACAAAATTTGGGATTGGTTGCTGGCGCCTTAAGGGAGGAGTCTCTTTGGCGCGCACGTCCAATGAGGCAAACGAGAATGCAGATTCGACCCTAGTGGGATTTTTGGAAAGTAGGACAGGTTCGGTCAACAAGCAAACACCTCTCTCAATATTCCTTACCTTGACCTAGTTTCTTGCTTACCAAACAGCCAACCAGAAAGGGAAAAACAAACTTGGTCTCAGTGAACAGCTAACTCTTTCAATCTTCTGTCACTTCTCTTTGGCGCGCACGTCCAATGAGGCAAACGAGAATGCAGATTCGACCCTAGTCTGATTTTTGGAAAGTAGGACTGGTTCGGTCAACATAGCAACATAGAAGCATAGGAAATGACAAGCCCCCTGCAAAGGAAATTTATGGGTCCCTGGTCAGAAGGAGAACAAATTTATTGTGCATCTGAAGAATATCCAGGCTCCTAGAGCTGGTGAGGTACAGACTAGCTGTGAGACTCAGATTTGCCTTCCTTTTTTACGTAATAGTTGATGCATCTTTCAGTCAAATGCAAACAACGTAGTACCAACATAAGATATCTTATGAATGTTTGGCTCTAATCCTGGTTATAAATTAACAAGTACAGAATTTTGCTATATTTGTTATTAAATGTGGTTAGACGTTATTTTCCGCATTTCTCAACCATCAATGATCTGGCTTTTTCCACGGTTCAAAAGAGCCTAGGCAGAAAAAAAAAATCAGAAAACAATAGAAGCAAACACCCCTCTCAATATCCTTACCTTGACCTAGTTTCTTGCTTACCAAACAGCCAACCAGAAAGGGAAAAACAAACTTGGTCTCAGTGAACAGCTAACTCTTTCAATCTTCTGTCACAAAATTAAATTGAGAAAAGTGTGTTTACATAAATTATTCCGATTTGTAAGAATCTCCTCCTTTCATTTCTTGTTTGAATCAACCTGCAGCAGTTGGGCACCAGATTTCTCCTGCCCAAGAGGAATCTCCTACTGAGGAGAAAAACAATCCCCTGTGTAGGGGAGTTTCATGTGAGTCAGATGAGCAAAGCTAGAAAAAAAATCTTTGAATATTTCAGTTCTAGAGACACTAAGAAACTATAACAGAGATCACCCCCTCCACCCTACCTCTAGAAATCAAATCAACTTGTCTGTTTTTTTTTTCCTATTTTATAGGACTTCTAGAGGTAGAGTGGAGTCAAAAGGTTTTTTATCTAGCTGCCCAGGGAGATTCCCCTGGGCAGGAGAAACCTCCAAAAAGTCCGGTGCCCTATTGTGCAGTGATGCAGAGGAAATCAAAAGATTCACCAGTCGCCTTGAACGGGCACACATAACCCAAAGTGTTCAAACTTTTGAACATGGGTATCTTGAATACGAATAAAGGTTCAGGCAAGTACTTTCCTGTAAAAGTTGCCTGATGTGGTTGGCCTGCAGAGAAGTAAACAAAATCAAAAGAGATCATCTGTTGAATGGGCACTTTAAATGAGACCAAAATGTTCAATCTTTTGAAACCTGGTTATTTAGATGCATATTGAATGTTATGACAGTTATTTTGCGGTAAAGTGGCCTGGGATGGTTTGAGTGTTCTCCAGCAAGGCTTCACCATTAGCAAGCATTGAAATAAGCATACACTGTAAAAAAAAAATCTTGCAGTATTTGCTACTGGGATTAACCTTGTCTTTATTGAGATAAGAATATCCCTACTTCACGATCTAGTTTTGGTCTTCGTCATGCTGGTCCGAAAATCTGGAACTCCATTCCAGCTGATTTGAAGCAGTGTCTTGACCCATCAAAATTAAAAAAACTGCTTAGAAGGCATATTATTGATTCTTGCAAGCAATAAAGTGTATGTACATATCTTCAGTTGTGGTGTTTCGAAGGATTTCTATAATTTATTTTGTTTAGGCTAGGTTAAGATGGTTATTTTTCTTTTATTGGAGTTAGTTTACGCGCTTAAGTATGTCGTGAGGCATTTGCGTTGTTTGTTAGAAGTTGGTTAAATTTGTTATAAATAAATTACCTACCTACCTACCCTAATTTGGATTAATCTTATCCCTTGGGATAAGATTAATCCCAGTAGCAAATACTGCATCCTTATTCGGAGAAACTTTTTACAGTGTAACTCTAGTTCTACTCCGCAAATGTTGAAACTCATTTTCTAGTTGAAGGCGCTCCGCAGTCTGCCATCACTTACTGCAGGGTACCAGGCATTGGTTTAGGCTATCCAAAACTGTTAGCATGCCCTATCCAAGACTATGTTTACTGTGTTTTTTCTTAGTTTGCTTACCTGAAATGTAGGTACAGGAGAATGTAGGTACCCAACCTCAGACAAGATTTCAAATTTCCAGAGAAATCTTTTTTTAGTGAAATCTATCTGGCTTAATAAGGAATCAATAAACATGACAAAAATACTATAGTGAAGCTAATAGAATGGTTTACATGTTGGGGATATAAATTTTACTTCAATATTTCTAGTTAAATTTAATTTTCTTTTCAAACAGTTTCACCCATTTTTACAGTAGGTCAGATTGCTTGCAAAGTGATGAAAAAGATAGGGGTAATAAGGCTAATAACCAGAAAATCCCTTTTTAAACCAGGTTCAAAACAAAGAAAAGACAAATAATTGTAATATTTTGGGACATAACTGTTGAAAAAAAATTCATATTTTGCTTCTCGGCTGTCAGGATAGCATGGAATTTTCATTTTAACATTTTCGCGGCAAAATTCGAGGTTGCGTAAAAACGAGGTCAGGTACCTCTATTGTAGTTCAATGTGACCAGTTTGCTGAGTAGAGATTGGTAAGCAGTGCGATCACTTACCTACTGAGAGTTGCAACCTCACAACTGAGAGACATTTCATGGATCAGCGTTCTCTTTATGATGAAATTTAACCCATCACAATGCAGTTGGAAAATACCAGAGCCCCAGAGGCACATAAAAATCTCTGACATAATACAGCCACATAATAAAGGGGTGTAAACTCAAGAGAACTCCATATTTGCTGCAACAACTGCCAAAAATGCACTTTCTTGAAAGTTTTGGAACTCAAGCCTGAAAACACATGCGCCAAACGAAAATTGAATTTTTCTGCGCTGGGCATTCTACGATTTTCCGTCGAACGTTGGGGTACTTCGGGATTGCAAGAGTTAAAAAACGAGACCTTACGAAACGATAAAGCTTACCATTACAAAAAAGACTTTTCTGTGGCTATTTTACAAATATTTATCATATATACTGTCCTTTGTGCTTTAAGCACCTAGAAATCGAGAACACGTATGCTGAGATTTTATTGAGTGATATTATTAAAGCATTCGATAGTTTGGATCATCAGGTCATTATAAGTGAATCGACCGCAATGGGAGCTCGACAATTCGTGGTTAGGCTACTAGCCAGTTTCTTAACAGGTCGAAAGCAATGTGTTAAGCTGAATAATGAGGATGTTTCGGAATTCATGAGTATATTTTGCGGAACTCCCCAGGGTACCAAGCTTGGTCCTTTGTGCTTTTTAATAGTTTTTAACAAGGTTTTGACTACATTTTATCACCGTTTTAAATTTGCTGACGATCTTTCAACTATCTCGCTCCGTTCACTTTCCCCTTCGGAAGAAGAACTATCTCTTTCAACTGTTTTTGACATTTTACAGCGAGACCTCTCCGAAGTTAAACTTTCAGTAAGCCGTACGAAGAGTGTTGTACTCAGAGTGTCTTTTTTAAAACGTGAACTTCCTGAGATTGAGGATATAGGTCTTGAGTCCAAAACCGCAGTTAAACTCCTTGGTTTGTTGATTGACGATGACCTTAAGTGGAGTTCCCACGTACAGTATGTTACTCGGAAAGCAGCACCACTTCTTAAGTCGTTTGCGGTTCTGAGACGTTTTGCTATCCCGACGCGAGATTTACGCAGTATTTACTGCACGTACATCCGACCTTGCCTGGAGTATGCTTGTCCAGCTTGGCACCCAGGACTCACCAACGCACAGACTGACAGACTTGAAGCCATCCAAAAAAGGGCTGTTAAGATTATTCTCGGCCCTGGTTATATTTCTTACGAGGATGGCTTGGTCAAGCTTGACCTGCCAACCCTTGCTCAAAGGCGGCATCAGCTGACAATAGCGTTCGGGAGTAAGTGTCTGGCATCACATGCGCATCGTGCCATTCTACCAGATTTTGAGACCCCAGCAGATAGTAGGCCTAATACGAGACAAAGACAGAGGGACGCTGCTTCCCAGAGACTTGAAAGACCACCGATACACTCGACTGATCGTTATTTGAAATCTTTTGTACCTTATTTCACGCAGTATTTTAATTCTAGCTAAGTCATTATATTTTAATTTGTGTGAATTGATAAATTGTTTACTTGTGTAATTTCGCATGTGTTATTTGTAAAATGACGATCCAATGCTAGCGTGTACAATACAAGCTATTAAGGAAATAAAGTACATTTATTTATTTATTGACATTTAATAGTAGTTGTCTTACTTATTTATTGTTTCCCAGAAGCGGTGAGCTAGAAGCTTTTCACTATCTAATATAGTCAAAATAATTCTAGGGCTGGGATGTCATGGACCCGTTCTACCCAGTTGAAGTACCAGAGTACTCGGAAACGGAATTGAACTCAAATATTGACTACTTCCTGGAGAAGAAATGGCTTCAGCATCCAAACGCTGGAAGTGAAGAAGGAAGAAAAGAGTTGGCGTTTCTTAGTGGGTACAACCCACGCAATTTGCAGTACGTCACAGACCCGTTATAGTAACTTTTAGGTAAAATATCGTTTTTCATACCCCTTTGTTCGATGCTCAGGGACACTGCGAGAATAACAGATAGCAGAATGATGCGCAGTTTCAACTGATAACACTTGATGATTTTGCATATGTTACGCATTGAATGTTATGCATACAGGAGCCGAAAAACCGCCGCACATGATACCAGAAAAGTCAGCAGATGCTTTTCAGCGGTATTTTGGCTCATCTTGGCAATCCTTGTTATGCATAACGTTTGCAAAGTCATAACAGGTAACATCCCAAGTGTTATTTGTTGAAACTGCGCATCCTTGTGCTACCTGCTATGAACCAAAATCGAGAGTGGGCAACCCACCGACTCTTTCGGGACTGCAGCCTTCACCGCCTTCCCCGTGTCATTGTGGCCGAACGCCAATATACTGGACAGCCGGCATTGAATAGGGGATAGACTGTTCCAAGACTATTCACTGGGGGATAGACTATTCAACTCGGACTGCAGCCGCGAGCCGATGGAATAAACTACACAAGGGCACGACCTGTTCCAATTATCTCCTTCCATAGTAATTAAAAGATAGGAGCCCTGTTCGGATGCAATTATTTTCCTTCCTTGACTAATGTCAAAAATTTCGACGTTTAGAGCCTTGTTTTAAGAAATGTAGCCTCGCTGAGCCCCTGAGGCAACCTCGCTCTGGAGGTGCAGGAGGAACTAAGGGTAAAGTGAAACCTCACTGACCAAGAAGGCTTCTGACCTGACAAGAGACACGAGACTGTACAAGTTTCATAACAGATACCTTGACTTGACTTAAGTCCCATCCGGCCTTGGTGGCCGTCTCGAGTCCTCTCTCCTCACGTGCGAATGTATGTGCCGCCTGTACTGCTCTCTGTTTTGTGCCATTCTGAGAAGACTAGGGAGGTTGTGTTGTAGTCGAAGAAGTTCTCCTTCCATCGCTTCGGAGGGCGACCACGAGGGCGAGAACCGTGGATGCGACCTTCGAAAGCGATTTTCGGCAGTTGGTCCTTGGACAAGCGCTGGACGTGGCCGAGCCACCTGAGCTGTTGGAGGCGGACCCTTTCCAGGATGGTAGTCTTGTACTGCAGTCTTTCGAGTAGGTCACCATTTGAGACTTGATCTACGTATGTTATGCCGGCGATTCGACGCAGCAGATGTCCTAGTGGTATCATAACAGATACCACTAGGATGCAATTTCAACAGATGTCGCTTGGGATGTTGTCTGTTATGATTTAGCAAACGTTATGCATTAAACATTATGCACAACAGCCATTGCCAGGAACAGCCGAAAAAGCATCTGCTGACTTTTCCGATATCATGACAAGCAAAAAAGTCAGCACATGTTTTTTGGGCATTGTTTCGACTCTTCTTGATGTACAAGCGTTTTAATGCGTAACGTTTAAAAACATATCAGCTAACATTCTAAGTGTTATCGGTTGAAGCCGCGCATTTTTGTGTTGTCTCTTTTGAAACTTCTGACAGTTTAAGTTCGGCATTTATGCTGCGAGAGTTTGTTTTGAAAAAAGTCATCATCACTAGGACCCTCTAACAAAAGATAACTAGAACTGTAAAATCATGATAGGGAACAAATAAGCATGGGAAAAACCGGCAGTTGGAACGAAATATTTCCTTTTTCTCGGGTTACGAGACGGCTTGCGATCTTGCGTCCACAATGCCATCCTTTATGGTCTTGAGTTTTGATGAGAGATCTGCCGCATTCTCGGAGAAATGCTTGAGCTCGTCGATCGCCCGTTTGAACTCATGAGCTTTTGCGATTTTGTCATTTTGATTTGAGGACACGGCAGAAACTCTGAAGAGGGGATCATCACAGGGGGCGGAGATCAGATCTTGCTGGATCTGCAAATAACAAAAGCAAAGATTCACACGCAAGCCATTGAGAGCTCGCATGGAGCAGGTGCCAATCTCGTATTTTATTGGCCTAGGCACTAAGGCAGACTATTCGAGGATCCTCTAGCTACCCGTTTAAAGCAGTGTCGATGGCTAGTCTCACAGAACTGCACCACTGGGCTCCGTCATTCTGCCTCAGCCAGGATTTGAACTCGGTGGAATGAAAGAACATAGAATATTGAAAAAAAAAGTATGTGTGCTGCACCCTCTTTACACTAAATATCAGTCAAGGCGCAATTCTGAAAAATTGTTGTTGTATTAGCAATAATGTTTATGCTAAAACACACCCCAGCTGGTTGGCCATAATTTATCTGAAACCAAAATTTTGCTCAATTAGGCTACTCCGAAAATCTGCCCCCATTTCAGCTCTCAGTTTCTCAATGGAAGATAGGCTCAAGAACCGAATAGAATGAAAGATTAACGAGGAACTCCTATATCATGCGTAATTACCGTGTATCCGATCCAACAGTTTGTGTTAACCGTGTCGTTGAGAATTTTCTGGAAAAGGCTAAGGGAAGAGCGTACCCGTGGCTAGCCATCCTGTGCCAGTAGTTTTGCTAATGTACATAGTGTGTAAATACTTTTGGTGATGTTCCGTAGTGTGATTTTTTCTTTTCTTTTTCCTTTTCATACTCCGTTCTAATTCCATGTGAATTTTCGGGTAATAAAATTACTTACTTACTTTACCAACTTATTAACCGCCGTAATGCTGCGGTTAGACAGTTGGGTGCCTGTGAACTGGAATTTCTGCCGGGATTATCGGCGCCATAGTGTCAGAAGTTTCATAACAGACAACACAAGGATGCGCGTTTTCAACAGACAATCCGTAACAGGCAACACTTATTGGGATGTTATCTGTTAATTTGAAAACGTTATGCATGTAATGTTGTCCAAATGTTATCTTAGAGCGGCTTGAGCCTAAAGAGGACCCTTGCCAAGAAGGGCCGAAATATAGCTCTAATAAAATGTAGCTGACGCATCCGTTTTGCATTGTCAAATATGATTCGTAGTCAGCTTAGACTGAGGTCAGCGAAGTCAGCAGATGCTTTTTGGCTTTTTTTTGCTCTTTCTGGCAATGCTTGTTATGCAGAACATTCCGTGTATAACGTTTTCAAACACAACAGACAACATCCCAAGTGTTATCTGTTGAAACCGCTCATCCTTGTGTTGTCTGTTACGAAACTTCTGATTGTGCACTTGCGATGAAAGTGCAGAAAAAACAGGGGATCATCATGTAACCGCATCATGCCATGAACACAGTTAATCGCTTCGTCCGAGTATTATGCCTTGAACAAAGATCAGGGTTGGGTGCTCGCGAACGAGAATCCCTAACCTGATTTTCGGCACTAACATCAATCGAGGGGTTACTCACACTCGATTTTGGTGTACATCAAGTGTCCTGTGCCGGCACCGGTTCCCAAGTGTTAGAACAGTATATTTAGAAGCAGAGTCGTCTCATTTATGGCAGGCATCGATGCCGACATCGCTGATTTCGGCTGGTGCCGGAAAGGGTGTATAGCAGGTGCCGGCGAGTAGGTGACCCCTCGCCATCAGTTTCATATGAATTTTTATTTTTTTCAACTTCATGACGAACGTGAAGAAAATCCGGACGTGAAATCCTGATTATGTGTTCTCGCTATTGCTGGAAATACGGTAGACCTACCTGTTCGGCGGAAGGGGGCGAAACTTCGGGTCCTTTGGGCTTCGAAGACGAAAATAAAACCATCGCTTATTAGCTTCTGTCGCCAGACAAACTGGAAGATACGTCATTTTATAACATATATCGCACCTTTCTAGCGAATTTTACCTAGCACTGATAAAAAAAAATCGATCTGTTTCCGTTCTTGTAATCTAATACCTACTCTGCCACCCTCCCTCGAGTCCTAGACCCGCTATAGTAAAATAGCAACCACCTACAAAATTGCTAACAGCAGTTGAACACATTATAGTTTGACATATTATGCAGCATATTATTTCGACATATCATTGTTTCGGATTCGGACATGATTTCATCAATGGAAGAACCTTATTTTACAGTACGGTACATTAGTTGTGTTGATGGGTAATATTACTGTAGCGTCTTGTTTGTTCCCTCTCATTAAACTATTTTCGTCTCTTTTTCTTTTGCTACGACGATGCCTTGTGCTTTTGATGGGTAAAAATCAAAATTATTATTATTATTGAAAACGCGGTTGCATTTCGTATCCAACAAAGCGCTCCCTAACAGCTGCTGAATTGACGTTGATATCTCTTCCTTTCATGACGCCTACTTCAAAGCAGAGTTTCCCGTTTATTTTGAATATTCGGTATCCTGTTAACATTAGAACTATTAAGATCTCCACAGACAACCTGTAAACATAAAGTACCTCAGCTCTAATCATCCGAAAACCCTTGGACTTACTTGGCAATCCTCCCGTTTTATGAAAACACCTTTCTTGGTGTGTTTTACGGAACGTCGATATCTACGAAAGAATGTTGCTAAATCAAGAAACACATTTACGGAATGGAAATGTGATATTAGTGCCGTACCAAAAGCGCCATGTACTGAAGTACCACGAGTGGATGAAGTCGGAAGAACTTCAGAAACTGACTGCATCTGAACCACTTACCTTGGAGGAAGAGTACGAAATGCAGGAAAGCTGGAGTCGGGACGATGACAAGTGTACTTTTATTGTTCTGGATGCTGGGATTTTTTATGAAACGAATGACGAAGTGAAAGCGATGATTGGAGACGTCAACCTTTTTCTGTCAACTGAAGACGAGGTAAGCAATCCACACCTAAGGGATTGTCCGCTAGCGGGGAGAAGTGCAGACCTTCAACTTGTTTCTTACAAATCTTTCCAATAGACTCTAACTCATCACATGCTTCCGCCTGCCAACGTGAGCGATCATCAAAGGGCAGCTCTGCTGCGCCACCGAAAGTTACAGTAGAGAGTATAGTGGAGCATATTGTCTGAGATGAATGGCGTATTCGGTTGGTAGCGCAGTATTTAAAGATATGATTGCCTGGGCCCTGGGATATTCCCAACCAGAGCGCGAGTACCAAGTATGGCCCGCATGGCGTATAATTCACTTACTTCCTTAACAGTTCCATACGTTCTTCTTCCTGAAACTTCGAATTTCGTACACTATTTGTCAGGTGGCTCTTGCGTTTGACGGCAGTCAAGCAAATTGCTTCACATTTTGCAAAGAAGCTAAGCAGATTGGAGTTTGGACGATTGGTGAAGAAGACAATGGTTAAAGTATTACCGAGGGGTTGCTCACTCCCAAAATGGTTGTACAGTGGTGCCCGATGTCCAGGTGTGCCCAGGGAGGGTGTACAGTGGTGCCCAGCGAGTGGGCAACCCCTCGAGTTTTACAAAGAGCGATTATAGGTCTTACAAAATTCGACAAACATCATGTACTGCTGTAGGTCCTTTAAAGGTGATCAGAAAGGCTTATCAAGCCACGTCTCGTATGTCTGAAACTCCTGAACAAAACACAAACCCGTTTTTTGTCTTTCTCTTGTCAGTTACACCGCAGCGGCCAGTATTCTGTCCGACCTTACTGTGCACCGGGCAAAGGCCGAAACGGGTATCCGGGATTGGTCAGCGTGACATATTTCTGTCATAATCACAAACTCCTCGAGCAACTCAGCGGATACCCATAGTGCCATTGCAAGTGAACGACTGTGTATTAAAGTAGGCCTGGGAAACTATTCCATCAACTTCCTTCTCAACAGCTAGCGTCATCACAAATCCGGCTATTCCTTTCACAGTTATTTTCATGCTTTTAAATAGCCCAATCCAGTAATCATTTTGAGAGGATTGTCGCCCCTTGAGGAAAGAGTATCTTTGGCCCCGCCCTGTAGGAGGGGCTACACCACCTAGCAACTTCTGACGGTGTTGCTCCTCCCACAGAGCGGGGCCAAAGATACTCGCGAAAGATACTCCTCCCTCGCGTCATTTGTGATTGGTTCAGAGGTACGGACTGTGAAAAAACAATCTGAGACTACGATTGCTTTCGATGCTAGTCAAGATTGCGCGTAACAGTTGAGTTTTTGCAGACACCATGGTATCTGTTACCGCGGCAACTGGATCTGCAATTAGTCGTGTTTGCAGTTACCGTGGTATCTGATATACGGTTGCTCTACAAAAACGACAATTGCCGAAATTGCGCTTTTCGAAGTCATCCCAAAAGAAAAACAGATATCCAGTCACATCACCAAGTGCCAAACTTCTTTCCCACTAGTTTGACAGAAATTTACGAAAGTGAGATGGCTTTTTCAGATACCACGATCAGTTACCACGGTCGAACCGTGGTATCTGAATATCAGACACCACGATAACTGCAACAACGTCTTTTGACCGTGGTATCAGATACCACGATAACTGCGAAAACGACTTTAGACCGTGGTATCAGAAACCATGGTATCTGCGAAAACGCAACTAATGCCTATGGTGTAAAATTGAAAGATATGCTCTTGAGTGAACCCTAAGCGAAAATACATCGCGGCGTTTTATAAAATCTTTTGTCGGCGTTTTATAAAATCTTTCGTCCCCACATTTCCAAATTGGGTGATTTAACGTGTCTATTGGTTCTCATTCTTTATCGAGTTTGTCAACTAATCCAACTTTCGTTCAGTCCGCATCGATTTCACCGCATTCGGTACGTCCCTACGTAAGTTCGGTGATTTAACATATTTTTGGTCTCATTCGTTACCGAATTCATACCCAGAATGGAGACAAACGCTCAAGGTCAAGGACGAAGAAAGGTACTATATAGAATACGACTCCAGTCTATATTTTTTTCGCGCAGGCTTATGGGTTCTGAAAAAAAAAAAATCATGAAAAAATTATTTCTAATAAACAATCAAGGCTCTTTCCTGCCGCTGCCGATAACCTTTCGATCAACTTTCAACGACTTTCACTTCACTTTTCAGTTCATACGGGCGTAGCCGACGTGCCTATTTACGACACAAGGCATTGGAATACAAAAAAATATATTAATTTAGGCTTACTAACTTTTTTTTTTAGAAGTGCAAAGCTGAAGTTGAAATAATGATAGCCGAACCAAGCTCCCGGGGAAAAAGGGCCGGCTGGAACGCAACGCTTGCCATGCTACGATACGGGGTCGAAACCCTGAAGATTCAAGATTTCTCGTCCAAAATTGGCTTCGACAACTTATCCAGCCAGAAGATGTTCCAGAGAATGCAATTCGCCGAAGTTTCTAGAGTAGAAGTCTTCCAGGAAATTACGTACAGTACACCGATCACTGACGAATATAAGGAGTGGTTAGAAATCCAGACACAAGACTACAGACAGCTGCAGTACGATCGGCAAGATGAAAACAAAAGTGAAAAAAATTGCAAGAAAGAACAATAATTATTCAGTGGAAATGAGTAAAAATTTAAAAAAAAATCATCAAGAAAACGCAAACGACATATTGTGTTCCTCCTCTAAAAGGGTGAAAAAAGTCCCTAACTTTGATTTTTGTATTACCTGCTTGCAAAAAAAGTTAACAGTTTCCTGTGCAGTGTGGTATACGGACTGACCCGGCTCGCCTCGAGCTACTCGCAGATTGGTGACTTTTTCTAAACGGCGGATAAAGCTGCGGAGCACTATTCTCCGAAGTGAGTTGCTTCGTTCTTTTCTATACTAAGCCATCGGCTGACTTTTACGCTCTTCTATAAGAAGCGTATCTAATCACAAGCATGTACGAGGTACCGAAAAAAATCTAGTAAATTATATCGTACACACAATTGTGCTATAAAAACAACATTAGCAACTGTAACCTAACAGTTTCATCAGAGATTTTTTTTTTCGCCCCCCGTCCCGAGTAACAAATGAATTTTAACGACGATTTTCTGATCTTTTTACATTTCTGTAGGGGGGCTCTTGATTATATCCCGTCAGAAGCAAATACGGAGTTCGAACTTTGAAACTTGGACGGTCGCCAAGCTAACCCCGACACACCTTATCTGAGTACATAAACTGTCAGAAGTTTCGTAACAGGTAACACAAGGATGCGCAGTTTCAACAAATAACACTTGGGATGTTATCTGTTATGATTCGCAAACGTTATGCAAAATAAAAATAAAATGAGCACTGCCAAGAAGGGCCGAAAAAAATTCTGCTGACTTTTTCGATATCATGATCGAGATCTGCTGGTGCACAAAAAATTTCTTTCTTTCGTTCTACGTCTGTTGTCCTAAAATTCTCGTATTGGTCGTATTCGTATTTGTGATTGTTTTAGTTGTTAATTACCTTGTCTAAAAAAATTCGAGCTGATGTTGTTAGTTGTTTGTTTCATTTTATTTAGGCTAGCGTTTTAGTATTTTTTTTCATAAATCAGTGAATTAACGAAGCGTCATTTTGTATGCCACTGGCATGTTTTTCGCTTTTATGTTATTTCAGTTATACTAAAGTTGTCAATAAAAAAAAAATTGTACCTTAATTGTATGATGATTATTGATGATAACATAATAGTCAGTGCATCAGGATGAAAAACAGTAGATGTTTTTCCGACGGTGTTTCGGCATTTCTTGTATGCACAAAGTTCTGCTTGTATGCATTATGTTCAATGCGTGACGTTTGCAAGTCATAAGAGCTAACATCCTAAGTGTTATATGTTGAAACCGCGCATCCTTGTGTTATCTGTACGAAACTTCTAACAGCGCATGGACTGGGTTACTCAGCGATCTCTCGCGACAGCATAAGAGCGTAGTGTCATGCCGGCCACGGATCGGTTGCGGCTATAGCATACAAAACTGGTAAAAATACAAAAGAGCTTACAGAACTACCTACAAATAAATCGAAACTTCGATTTCCATTCTCCTTTTACTGAGTTGCATCACCATCATTATGATCAACTGCGTATCTCAACAAGAACGGTCTGCGCGGACATGACTTAAAGCCGAGTGGCTGGCGATTCTCAGAAGACGTTGGCAGGAAGTCTTTTTTAAACAGAGTGATGGACTGTTTGCCTAATATTTCCTAACCAAGCGGTCATACGGCGCGGCGCCCGGCGTGCATCCGGGCGCGGAATCACTCAAAGCCTGATGGGTAGATGCGGGTCACCGCAGACAGGTAGGGGATGTTCTACGAAGCGCAGGCAGGCATGCGTGCCTTCGTGGTTGCAGCGCGAAGAGAAAAGCTTGCATTCGAACAACGAGGTCGGCGTTCATCAAACTGGTTATTCTTTTCCACAGACGATGCACTAGATACGGTGATATTGGAATAGAAATACTCCTGTTTCAGTTAAATCAGTGTTCTTGATCCCATGGTGCTATTAACACCCAAATGGGCGATTCTTAACAGACGTTGGCAGATTGTCTTTCCATAACACAGTGATGAACTGCCTAATATTACTAACTAAGTTTCTCGGCCACGTCCATTTCTGAGGCCACTGAGACTTGTTGTGACACAAAAGATGAAGGACGAAACAAACTCACTCAGATGAACCTGGTTAGGTCAAAACCACACGCTTTGCTCGCACCAATTGTCCTAATCACACCATTCTTTCTTCTACAATATCTCTTCACCAGGAATTGATAAGCACTCTGTTGGTAATGATACTCCTTCCTTCGTTTCCGTCGTAAATTATCCACCGGCACTGCTCTTACATGCTCGCCCACCATGTAAAAGTGTCTATAGCTCCGTAGATATTGAACGTGTCCTTCCCACGCCTCTTGAGGGGCGATCGTTCGGCGCGGAACTCGGCGTTCATCCGGGCGCGGAGTCACTGGGAGTCTGATTGGTAGATACGGGTCGCCACGGACGGGTAGGGGATGGTCTGCGAAGCGCAGGCGCGCGTGGGTACCTTCGTGGCTGTCGCGCTGCAGCGCGAAAAGAAAAGCTTGCATTCGGACGAAGAGGTCGGCGTTCAAATCGATGCGCTGGAGCCGGTACATAACCGCCTAGAAAGGTAAATGAAATCCGTTATTATTTTCCAGGCCCGTATCCAGGAATTTATTTCGGGGGGGGGGGGCACGGGTCGGACCAAAAAGTACAAAAAAAGACATAGATCAGAGGCTAAAGACTACAAATAAGTATTGCTTTTGTGGGTTTCGGGGGGGGGGGGTCTAACGCCCCTGGATACGGCCCTGTTCTTTTCCATTAGGAGGATGCACCAGATACTGTAAGATACGTACTTCAGTACCTGTTAAAGTTTAACCGAACAGGGATGAAATAAGACAGTCTAGTTACCCCTTATTCACTTAAATAGGCTTGAACACCCGATGAAAATGAGTTACTTCGTTGCTCCGCTATTCATATAATCGATTTTCATCCAATGGACTTTTTTTTCGAATTTGTGGTACCCCCATCTGTTTGTACCTATAAGCTTGAAATATTTAGCAACTGAAATGTTTAACTATTGCCAAAAAATGAATCCTTTTTGGGTCACACACAATACGAGGGGATTTCTTACCCCCTTGATCGACGCTCAACAATTCGGTAATCTGCTGAATTCCTCAACCGCACACTACTTGGTCACCTTGGTTGACGCCATGTTCTTTTGGTATCTGTGACAGGAACGTGTTATTTCCATAGGGTGCGCAAGAACGCCTTCACAGCTATGTCGGCTTTTAGCTGGGGATGTTTCTATTCCGCCTTTCTATTTTCGAAAGCCCCGAAGGTTCCGTACGTACGTCGGCTTATCAGTTTCAGTTTAAAACCACCACCCGTCGTTTAATATTTCCTTATCTTTTGGTAACAAGGTTTCACTGAAATTTCGTCCCGCCTCAACATAATACCGGCAAGGGTAAGGCTAATCAGGTCAGCTGCAGAGTAGTGCAGAGCCGGTGCTGCTTTGCATGCTCGATATGAGCAAAGCCTTGTGCTTTCATTTGTCAGGCTTTTATACCGAGTCGGCAGTGTAACCTACGTCTGTATTTGTCAATTGTACATAGTGATATTTCTATTTAGTTATTTTAGATTTTGAACTTGTTGACTGATGATACTGTTGTATTTATACCACAAAAATCGAAAAAAAAACAATCGGCCTTGTCCGTCGCATGTTTTTGAATAAAGTGAAACTGACATGCACTAAAGAGCAACGCTGAGGTGTTTGTGTTGTGTACTCACTAGTGTCTAGTTTTTCCTCCTTAAGTTTTTTTTTGTTTTGCCAAATCCTGGTGACTTCTCACTGGAACCTGCTTTCAAGTCAACGTATGGTCCACTGGTGAGATAAAACAAGCCATTGGTGAATGATGAGTCCGAAAACGCGTTATAAAACTCGGGAGTAATCACTAGAGAACCCAAAAACACGGAGGCCATTAATGAGTATACCAGCAATTAAGAACGCAGCTTATGAAATTCGATGCACAGTACTAGAAAAGCCAAATATACTCTGATTGCGAAAAAAAAAACTTACTGAAGTAAGTGGGCATTCGGCAAGCTGCGTGAAAAACTTCAGTCGGTTTTCCTTTTCGTTGTAGTGATACAGCAACAAAATGGCGGCAAACACCGGATCCAACACCAGCAATAACGGGATGACTTTGCTGATATGTTCCTTTTCTGGTACATTAACGGCATGCGTGAGACGTTTCCGGATAAACGTTTCCTCTCCAAGCTAAAGAAAAAGTGTTTTAGTAAATACTCCTTAAGCCCATGCTGACTGGGAAACATATTTTCGAACAACGGCCAAAGACGGATACGTCAACTACGATGCTTTGGCAGCAGTATTTCGGACCTTCCTGGCAAGGGTCCTCTTCAGGCTGCTGAACGTCAGGGACAACGTTCAGGTTCGTTTCTTCCAGCCTCGACGTTGTCTATGACGTTAAACAGCCTGAAGAGGACGCTTGCCAAGAATGGCCCAAATATTGCTGCCACAGTATCGTAGCTGAGGTATTCGTTATTAGCCACTGTTTTAAAATAGCGTTTTCGTAGCTGGTACTTAAAAGAGAAAGAAAAAAAAAGTACTTGGCACACACAAATGTTTGATAGTGCTAAACGGGTTAGTCGGCTGAAATTTTACTTTTTAAATTCTCTATTTTATTTATAAATAAATTTAATCTGTAAATCGAGTAGCCTATGACTAAAAATATGAATTTGTGATCACTGATTGGTTTGATCGCAAATTCATATTTTTAGCTACGGCCTAAAGAGAGTCCTTGCTAAGAAGGTCTCAAATTTCGTCGGAATAAGGCACCGAGTCATCGGTACAAGTTCAGTAAAGGGCATGCAGCAGTAGGCTAGGTATACTGTTTTGTTCCGGTATTCTTAGTAATTAGACGCCTTGGAAACTGTTGTTTAAACTGCATTTCACGGCGACCCCCCCCCCCCCCCCCCGGCGAAAAACCCCGGGTACCAAACAACCATAACCACCCAACCCACCTGAATGCAAATATATAGGAAAATAGAAAATCTTATTAACAAGAGCTGTAAGCTCATATGGCACTTGCAAGGGTTGAGATGTATTATTTGATCAAAAGTAATTTTTGACTGTGCGGTTCAGATGCGCACTTTAAGGGAGCTAGAGAAAAAGTATTTTATCGTTGAACTTGGCTGTAATGATGCGCACTTTAAAGGCACTAGAAATTCATCTGTAAGGAAGACCCTTGAGGCAAAAACGATAGCAGGCTCTTAGGGATCATTGATATATACGTATGATCAAAAGTATTTTTTTTTCCACTAATGCGGGTAAAATGCGCACTTTAAGGGTGCAAGAAATTTTTTTTTTTTTTGCAAAACCCTTGTGGGACAACTGATCATGGGTTGAGATGTATCGTTTGATAAAAAGTACTTTCCGACCTTGCGGTTAAGATGCACACTTTAAGGGAGCTAGAACTTCATTTGTAAGCAAAACTCTTCAGGCAAAAATGATCATGAGCTCATGGGGATGATGGAAATGCATATTTTGCTTAAAAGTATTTTTCTTAATTTGCGGTCATGATTGGTACTTTAAGGAATGGTCGGATTTAAAAAGTGGTGATTTCTAAGCCAATCTTGTCGAATTTCTAATATTCCAGCCAAATTTCATCGTCCTAGCACATCTGGAAGTACCTTAACTCGCGATCACCGGAATTCCGGACCCGCCCCTCAAACTCCCCCCACAGTCGCCGGAGCCAATCCGGTTCAGTTTTGGACTTCTTTGTTATTCCAACAAAGTTCCATCCCGATCTTTCCAGTCCAATCCGGTCACGTATTCCCCCCCCCCAATTGTTGTCGAATCCGGTCCGGACATGAAAAAGATCACCACATGCACGCCCTCTGTTCAGTTATTAAATTTCACTCGAATCCGATCACCCGTTCCAAAGTTACGCATGGCTAAATATTCCGGATTCCCCCTCCCTCCGATCCCCCCACGACTATATATCGGATCGAGTGAATTTTTATTTACAAGTCAGTTTGATCGGGTCCCTGATACACCTCCCAAGTTTCGTCGTGAAAATCCCAAAAACTGTCATCACCAGAATTCCGGGAAACTCCCCTCCACCTCCCCCCCCAAGTGTCCGGGTCCAGTCCAAACGTGTAAACGATTTATCTGGAGCAGATTATTGTTCTTCCCAGCAAGTTTTACTCCGATCCCTCCATTATAACCGTTTCTCGAGATTTCCGGTCTTCCCCCACCCCAACTCCCCCATAGCTGTCGAATCCGGTTCGAACTTCAAATGGAACATCAGAGATATGTCATTCATTCAGGTATTAAGTTTCGTCCCAATCCGATCACCCGTTCGAAAGTTACACAACACTCAATTTTCCATATTCCCCCGCACTGCACCACATATACAAACCCCTTTGACCCTCGAATGCACTACCTCTTTCCAATGTTAACAGAGTGATCCGATGCAAAGAGTGACGTCACGCCGCGCGCAGACCTACTAGTGTGTAGAAAGGGGTAGGGGTTTTACAAAAACTACTAAATTTTCAGGATTCCCCCGCCCTCTACTCCCTCCACGGTGGTCGGATCGGGGAAGTGACTATTTGCAAGTTAGTTTGGTCGGGTCCCTGATATGCCTGCCAAGTTTCATCGTCCTAGCACATCTGCAAGTACCCTAACTCGCGATCACCGGACCGACCGACCGACCGACCGACAGACCGACCGACGGAAAAGTGATCGGTATATGGCACTTGAGCGAAGCTGCAAGTGCCATAAAAACTGCAGTTTGGACCGCGAGCACTTAAGGAAATTCCATAGACACGCGATTTAAATGTAAACGCGGGACGGCGGCTCGCTGGCCGCTCGCCTCTATATATAATCTTCATAAAAATATTCTGCTTTTTATTAGCACTGTGTCGGGGGGTTTTGGTCGGGGGGGGGTCCGTCGGGAGTCGCCAGGGGGGGGTTGGCAGTGGGTTTCGCCGGAACCCATGATTGCCGGACACACGGATAAGGAGGACCAATTTAAAGGGTCTCCAAACTAGCAGACGGCGATAAGTAAAATTAGAAGATCAAGGTGGATGAAAAATATTGTCCGGGAAGTTAGACAGTCCACGAATACCTTACCCTGGCGATGAAAGCAGCTGCTTGTACTCGAACTGATTCCATGTCTAGTAGCGGAGTCAGGATACTGTTCAAAAATGAATACTAAAAGAAAAAACATTTGTTAATTTAAATTTGTTCTTAGCTTTACTAATATAACCCCGGTGCATGCGGGCACTGGAACAATTACCGATGGCGTGTTCCACCCTACTTACAACGGTAACTATTGGTTACTATTTTTATTCCAACCTCGTGAAAAGTTACTACGTTGACCGTTCCAACCTTCTCAAAACAGCAACAAACAGTAACCACTTGCTTACCACGCTCAGGATCGTAGTGAGCGTGGTAACTACGATATCTGTGACGCGACTTAAACGATATTTTGCCGAAACTAGAAAAAATCGTTCCGGCCGTGACGTCATGCGTAGTTACTATGTTAAGTAGGGTGGCACACGAGAGATAGATAGATATCGCTTTTATTCTTTTCGAACTATCATGGTGAAATCCAAATTTGTTGAAATCGTCACAGATACATGTATACACACATATAAATATGTAAACGTCATATATAAAAGTAAACACTAAATAAGATTAAGAATTTTAACGAAAGACGGCACAAACGTATTTTCATACCGTAGGCTACATGGTCAGATTTTACGTATTGGAGTTTTGGGATCACCACTGAGGCCGCTCTTGCAGGTCGTTCGCGAGCAGTCTCGAACGGTGGCGGAAGTATATTCTAGTGGATAGGGTGCTCAAGCATTTTCTTACCAGAAGCCATGCACAGTTTCAACCTACGGGACTAGAGGGATTCAAGTTTAAATTTCTAATGGAGCTCACTGAAAGGAATTTTGGAGGATCATGACATAATCAGTAGGGCACATTTCTGTATTTTTTTTCGATCCGATAAGCCTGGTCCTCAGTAAAGCCAAAGTGCCAAGCTTCCACCAGGTTATTCCAGCCCCGAACGTATAAAAGAAACATAAAGCGGAGCAAATCTTGTTCAGGGAACCTATTTTTAGCAAGTAATTTTAGCATGCGAAGGCCGGTGTGTCCACGCTTTACCATTACCTTCGTTTGGGGTTCCCATTTTTAATCATTTGATATAATTAGACCGCGTATGCGACCGATCGTTCTAAGCTTGCCACAGGCTCGTGGATAAACTTTTAAATAAATTTAATGTTGATCCTTTTCTAGTTAAGATAGTGGCAAATTTTTTAACCGGTAGAACTCAGCGAACAAAATATAAAGGAGTTTTTTCAGATAGTCTACCAATTTTTTGCGGAGTCCCTCAAGGAACACTTTTGGGGCCACTATTGTTTTTAGTAATGATCAATGTTTACTTAACGACAGATCTAAAGTGGCAAAAACAAACAAATTCGATGCTGAAACGAGGGAACATGGCCATCCGCTCCCTTAAGCTACTTTCTCGTTTTGGGGTTCGAACTGAACATCTCCTTAAAATTTATTTTTCGTTTATCCGTCCTACTTTAGAGTACTGTTGCCCTGTTTGGCACTTTGGCCTTACACGCGACCAGTCCGATTCGCTTGAAAGAATCCAATACAGAGCGCTACTTGTTGTGTCTAAATCTCCTAAAGTCCCTTATATCAACCTTTTAAAAACTTTCAATCTTAGTACATTAGCGAGTCGTCGTGAAAAATTATCGGTAAATTTTGGTCTAAAAACTCTTAAACACCCAATCCTCCGAAACATCCTCCCCCATGATTTTGAAACCGAACGGCCAAGACCTCCAAGACTAGTTGCAAACCCAATTCCAAAACTGCAACCTGTCCAATGCACCCACGTAAGATACAGTAATAGTTTTGTTCCGGCTTTCGTTAAACTGTTTAACGCTTCACCCTCCATTCAAGAGCCCACATGATTTTATTGGTTTTTAAGTGCATATGTTTGATTTTTTAGGTTAGTTTGTATTTATATTGACGGTGGAATCAGTTAGTCGGCACACGCCGTGTGTAAGTTTCCTAATGAATAAACGATTTGATTGATATTTGAGGCAAATTTAAAGGAACTCCGATGTCGTATTTTCTTATAGAACAGAGCTACTTTGCTTATGGCGTGCTTTACTGCGACTACCCGAAGACGATCTGCTCAATCGACGCCTTAAAGGCAGAGAAAACTTGACTACGCAACTTTCGACCATCAAACCGACCTGGGGGGGGGGGGGCTTAGATAAATATACAGGGACTTACTGTCGACAGGACCCCCCTTCTTTGTTATCTCGAACCCCCTCCTTAGTGTTCCCAAAGCTAGCTGGCAGGCCCTTGCCCCTTATGCACTGTAATTATGCACTTATGCACTGTAAAAGTTCGCCTTTTGCCGTGTAACGGCATACTCAAGAGGTCGTGCGTTCGATTCCTACTCCCGGCACACAAACCTTTTGCTTTTTTTCTACTAACTCAAAATTCGAATTCTCGGAAACTGCCCGGAAACTGCAATGGTCGTAACGCGAATTTTTCTTACTCTAAATATCGACTCAGGGTACATTCTTGATATGTCAGCTAGCTCCCCGAGTCAAGTTTGAGTCAAGTTTTCTGTTCTTTTAAGTCAACCCCCGTCACGGGTGGAAGAAGCAAACAGGAGGCCAACGTAAGACATGGCTTCTGACGGTCAAGGGGATTACTCCCAATTCCTCAGAGTCCTTTAGAGGCGAACGCCTTTTCCATTGCATTATTGATCGATTGACTGATTGAAGTTTACTGTCCGCAAAAGGGTAGAAACCATAAAAGGACACCTCGCGCTACATACTGTTTCTGCTCATATGTTCTGAGATACCGGTAATTAATTTTATGCTTAGATAAAATTACACACTGCTTCGGCTGGTTCGGCCAAGTATCTTGGCTCGGATGAAAATCCTGGCAAAATTAGCATAACCGGTCTCAGGACGAATGAGCTCCTCGGAAACAATGATCGGGCGCATGATATGTCACGTAAAGAGAACAAAGGTGGTAAAAATGATAATCAATGTATTGCTAATTAAAGGAGATATGATACACTTATGAAGTGAAGAATCTAGAGAACGAGAATGAATGGAAACACTACTGAATTAGAATGGATTACTATCATTAGTAATCCATTACTTAAAATTCGCCTTTAAAGTACGGAGTACCATAAATAAAATAAAAGGAGAAACACAAAAATACGAAATTAACGTGAACTGTGGAAAAAAAAGGCCGCAGAGGATCGTAAACACATATCAGATTAATCGTGTATTATTAATAAAATTACTGATTGATTGATGGGAAAGTTCGCGACCAAGTTTATTACTGTTGTCGCCAACGTCGGTAACGGGGAATATGAGACTTACATCACACTCAAGAACTTTGTAGTCTTCGTAGAAAATATAGGTAAGGTGCATGACCCGCCTTCCAAGCACCTCGTCTCGAACTGTGGAAGCTTTCAAGGTCATCGCTGACAGCACTTCACGGAAATAAGTTCGCCATTGCTGGAGGTCTTTGAAATACCGACAGCTGTTGATCACCAACTAAAATAGAAAAAAAATATTAACTGAATAATTTAGAAGGCGTGTCTAAACTAAGAACACGTAAACATCTGAGGAGAACAGATTTCAAGCAACGTAAATAACCGGCTTTTAGGCAAATTTTGTCTCGGATATAGGCTACCCCTGGCACTGATCACCAAATAAAAAAGGATAAAGAAATAAAATTCTTTACGAAAGAAAAGGCCCAACAAAGAACATATATGCATGAATATTCCTTCAGCCAAGCTTGACTGCGAATCACATTTGACAGTGCAACACGGATACGTCAGTTGAATTTCATTAGAGCTATATTTCGGTATATTTCGGCCCTTCTTGGCAAGGGTCCTCTTCAGGCTCAAGCCGCTCAAGCTTTTCCACAAGTTCATTTTTCAGCTTAAGCGCCACATGTGTTATCCTTTTTCAAACTTCTGACAGTGTGGCTACATTAACTGAACAAAGTAGTTTTCAACTCTAATTTAAGAAACCTCCTCCAAAAATCTCAGATTGGTTGACGAGGCAACGGCGCAGGAATTACTGGATAAAAATCGACCGAGACCAGGCAAGCTGGTTATAGCGCTATTTACAGAGGAGCGCAGCTTTACTTTTGAATTCGTGGGGCGACTTCAAAGTAATATGATGTCTCGTTCACGAAGATAAACGTTATTTCAAGACAGCGTATTCAGACCATTACTAGGTAGTGTAAAGGTCGAAGCACTACCACTAAGCACTACCAACGCAATGTTCTAAGACGACGGTAGTTTGAAGAACAAAGTGGAGAAATATGTACAAAAATAGTCTAACTGATTAATATTGCCGAAACTGTAAACTTCTAACCTGCCTCAAGACATATAGATTTTCTACTGAGGTCCCCGGAGGGATCTCCAATCTCCAACAAAAAATAAAGCGTTTCGATTATGCTTTGACGCAGTACAGAACGAGAATGATCAGCGAAACTAGGCAAGCTGGTGGAGGTGCTGATAACATAGAATGCGCTGGGGGGAAACAGCAGGTGTTCAGCCCTGCTTTAACAACTAATCTCTAGACTACCTAAGACGCTCCGACATTAGAGTCCAAAATTATTTCGGGTTTATATTCCACTATCAATTTCGCTTGTACAAATTCATTATTGATTTTCTATTGAGGTCCACTGACATAAATTGAATATATACATATATATTCCATATTTCCATCAAAAACTTGTTTAATAGTGAACTGTTTAGAGTGGGATTACCAGTTTTATGTTATTTGATAAGATCTGACATTTATTTACATTAAAAGCCCAAGGGCCATAGCAAACAAACAAAATAAATAAACATAAATACTGAAAGAAACTAGCACACTAGTACACCACACTAAACACCACTCAAACACTTTTTCCTGTGTATACTAGCCACTGTGACGAACCTAACCAGGTTTCGCAAACAAAGAAAAGACCTACTCCGCATAAATTTTCACCAACCAGTCCCTCCCACGAACTCCTTCCTTAAAAATTTATTCCATTAAATCTTCCAATTCATCACAACCATCTTAGCTGTCAACTGTAGCGGTATAAGGACTGCGAACCGTGTTCACAAGTCCTCCCGTGGCTCAATGATTAGCGCAACGGAAACTGAAGCTAGAGGGCGCGGGTTCAAATCCCGCCCGAGGAGCATTTTCGTATTTCAGTCCACTACTTAGCCTATATAACACTGATCGAAGATTAAAGGAACAAATAATGAAATTCGCCAAAAAGACAGGTATTCAATTTGGTGTACAATGGCAGACCTAATGTAAACGTAAGTAAAATAATGTAAACTAGAGATATAAGCAACGATGTAAAATGGCAGATTGCTCACCTCAACAAATTCCTGATTTTCGTCAAACAGACATTTCGCAATCGTCCGATAGTCCTCGGTTGCATTTATTTTTTTAGTTTTCTCATTTCGGAGTTTGGAAACTGCAAACAAATTAAAATTTAAGAAAAAAACTTTTCATGCGACTCACGTAGCGCAGGTGCCGACCGACAGTCCGAAATTGCGACTCGTTGTTACGACTCTAGATGAAACGGCGTTCCAGCAGTTCATCAATCGGTTTTCACTACTTGGTTTACACATGTGGATTCTTTTATAACGTTTGTTTTTGCGTTTGACCATGGTCGACGGTTTTAGTGTGTGAACCAGTCAATTCGCCCGTCCAGCGAACTGAAGTTTTCGGAATTTTTCCCTGGCACTGAAAATGGTTTAATTGCTGAACAAATTCTTGGAGTAACGCTTTATTCGGACCTAACTTGAAAGAACAACACAAAAAAACTAATAAAAAAAAGCAAACTCATGACATTGGTCTGACTAAATTCGGGGTTCCAGAAAAGGTTTTGAATATTTTGTTTAATACATTTCCTTGAATATGCATGTTAGGTTTGGCCTTACGCTCTGACAAAAGAGGATACAGAATTCATCGATAGTGTACAGAAATGTGCTCTCAGAATTATATACCGAGGACCTAAAATGGCTTATTGTTTTCTTTACAATCATTTTAAACTTGAGACCCTCCATCATAGACGGGAGAGACTGTGCAGAGAGTCTGGTACGAAGTTCCAAAGGAACCTCTTTTTCCTCTCCCTTCTTTCATCACTCTTCCATTCCAACCTCAACGTTTGCGTCCACAAAGACCGTGTGCGGAGCAAGTATCCAAGTCGGAACCCCGTTCCTACCGTAGGCTGATGGGCGGTACCATAATAGTTTTATCCCTAAATTTAATCATGCTTTCAACAATCTCTTCAACTCTCTTGTGTGTATTTTATTTTTTATTTTGTGTTTGACCAGTCTGGAGTATTTACCTTGAGGCTTTAATTAGACGTTTTTTATTTTATATATTGTATCTTGACGTATTCAACACGACATTTGACCCCAAGCCAAGTGTTGATATTTTGAAATAAACTCAAAATCCAACTAAAAATCTCGTCAGTTCGCCTACCAAAACCTATCCACTTTTTTCGACCGTTCACCCACCCGTCATTTGACCTACCACGATCCGAAAGTTCGCACACATGTCAGCTCACCTACCGTCGATTCGCCCACCCGTCAATTCGCCTACCAAAATCCATCATCTTGCCCGCTTTTCCCGACAGTTCCTCCACCCGTCATCTGACCACCAAGGTCCGTCAGTTCGTCCATATTTCCGTCAGTCTACCCGCCTTAGGTTGACCCACGTCACTGTACAGAGTAAATAAATCTACTATAAAGTGCAGAAATACCAGCGATACCTCCTCATTGGTAGGGTAGGCCTACTGAAAGCTAACCTAAGTACGTTCAGGGTTCATAAACAGAACTTACAGTCAAGATAGGGTTGAGGAAGCGATATCACATCAATGGACGGGGCACTGACAATTTCTAAAAGGTTTACAACAGGATCGGCTTGGACCAGAACATCAGCTTCCGGTACCGCTTCAAAAATTGGTGATTCTCCACTGTGTCCTATAAAAAAGGGTAACAATATGTATAATAAAATCCATAAACTATATCCACCTAAATATCCGTTAACCTGTGAGTCATGTTCTGTAGGCTATGCTAAATCGAACATTGAGTGGGAAATTTTTTATTTTGCTGAACAGAAAATTTCAGTTGACTAATTGTATTTTGTAAAGGCCTTAGGCCTATTTTATGCATTATATATTTTTCTGTATTACTGTTACCATTTCTTATTTATCATTATCACTTATTTCTGGTTTACTCGTCACAGTAAAGCGAAACGTTCCCTCGTAATATTCAAGCAGCTTTTCATGAAGAAGATCAAGCTTCAATTTTTTTTTTTTTTTTTTTTGCAGAAATCGTAGGACAATATGTCTGTTTTGTGTGTCATAATGCACTCCCTGACAAATTTCAACTCCTTTTATACTGGTTTGCTTTTCCCACTTTTCTTCTTCTTCTTTCCCTCAGTTATGGCATCGAGACAGATGGGTAGGCAGGGTAGCGCGACCCTTTCCGCCTTCCGGTTGGACTTCGTACAAGTTGTTGATATAGCAGCCTATGGCACCCACCCGCCGAGGAGGAATGATCCTCTTCTTGCTTGAGCTGGATGGAGTGGATGATGGTCCCTTGATTGCGGTCATGGCCCTCGAAGAATTACCCTGTTCTTGTGGATGGTGGGGCCGATGATGGCACCTCAACTGGGATCACAGCCCAGGAAGAATTATCCTCTTCGAGTGGTTGGTGGGTTTTAAGTACGGCACGCACATTTTTCAAATATTTTTGCGTCGAGCCTCCGCTTCGGAAGGTCTGGGAAGGGAAGAGTCGACAAGCGCTGAGAAGAAAATCGCTAATCTCACGGGGTGAATACTGGTGCCGTACGGTATTTACGAGAAACGATGTTCCTGATCGGTTCAATCGTGAAAAGAAAATTTCTAGTTTTTTTGGCTGCCCTTACAGTCCCATTCGGGCTTTCTTGCAGTCAGAGGTAGCGACTATATGTGTAACGAATAATAAGATTGTTCTAAAAGGTTTGTTTAAGCCTATGTAGTTTAGTTCACAAAAGTTGGTTTATTAACAAAGAGTACTAAAAGAATACTCTTAACTTTGTTATTAACAACGTATTAACAAAGAGTATTGACATGTTGTTCTCTTTTTTTTATATACTCTTCAGTTTTGAAGGAATCAAATAAATGAATGAATGAATGAAATAGCGAAAATTGCGCTTGAAAGTTGAATGCTACACTTCATCGGTTTAATCATGACAATATAATCTCTAGTGAGACCTTGGCTTGAAGATCGAATGCTAGACTTCCAGCTGTGACTTCCAGGTATAACTAGTACTGATACTGATACTTTATTGTAAAACGAAACTTTCACAGCACTGGATTGCCGAACTTGTCGTTTTCGTCAGGTACATCATAATTAAATATTTAAATAACATTTAATAAGGCGGTTGTACATAATAAAGCAATAGTCAAAAAATGATCAAACAGAATAAAAACCCTAGACAATTAAGACATTACAGGGAAAGATTTGATCAATTGTTCAAAACTTATGGTACAAAGCTCTTTCTGTAGCGTTCGGTTCTTGTACAAACAGGGTCAAGAACCGGAACTTTTTGTGCTACAGCTCGAGGTAGTCGAGATTTTGGCGGGCAATATGGGGTAGGAAATAGGTGATCAAAACCTGAGTGGGAACGCAGACTGTTCCCGAAACTAGTGCAAAGAGTAAGACGTCGGGCTGCTAAAGTAGGGAGGCGGAATTCTTTGAGGGAGGAGGATATAAGGCACTTTGCCCTGGCGGTAGATGGTTCTCAAGGCTCTCTTCTGGATAGTTTCAAGCCTATCATACTGATCTACTGTCAGGCCAAAGTGCCAAACCGGACAAGCATATTCAAGTAGCGGACGGATGAAAGTAATGAAAGTAGTGTGCTATAGGCCAGGCCACACCTTCTTACATCAGTGCAACAACAGCATTCCGGTTCATACTTGTAGTCGAGAACTTACCATATACTGGGTTGACATTCATCCATTTCATAGCATTGTCTAGATCTTCTATAAGGAGTGCTTTTCTCTTAGCGTGCCTCATAAAATTTCTTGCCAACTAAAAGAAGAAGAAAAAAATGACGATATTAATCGTTTTCAATGGAACCATGAACAATCCACTTTATGGCCGCTCTAGCCGGTTTCCGGTTTTAAAGCCGGTTTCCGGTTCACGACTCGTGAACCTTAGCAAGCAGTAAGTTGAAACTTGGTATTCTTATTTAGGGTGGGGAGCCGGGTCCCATACCCAGCCCATTCAGGCTCAACTGGGCCCAGATTGCCCAATGACTTATGTTCGTAGCTTGACCACGGTTGGAGTTATTAAAGATGAAATTTCGCGAAGGCTACGTATAGACCCTGGGGTCTGGAAGGGTCTTTTGGATTTGCACTTTTCCCAACCCTCCCCGCCAAGAGGGCCTAGATTACCCATGAATTAAGGTGAAGTATTTATAATAAATAATAAGGTGAAGTATGACAGGTAGGGAAGTTAAATTTGTTCTCCTTTTTTCTTTGCGGTCTAGATGTGCGTTTCGGGAATTCTCTCGGGGATTCGGCGCTCTCACCCTTTCGGTTCAGGGGCAACTAGGTCGGTTCATAACTTGCGAACCATGACAGGTATGAATTTGAAAACTGGCATACCGGTAGGCTACTAGTTGCACTGGGGTCTAAATGTGACTTTTGGTATAGAAAGATAGATAGATATCGCTTTTATTCTTCTTGACACTATCACGGTAAAATCCAACTTTGTCGAGGTCGTCAATATCCCACATCGACACCCAACCGGTTCAGGAGAGTCTGTCCTTCAAACCTGCTCTCTGCCGTGAAGTGGTGTAAGATTATTTGTTTCGGAAATCTGAAAATTAAATGAACCTGAACTGGGCCCACAATACAGTACCGTAAAATAAAACCGTGTAAATAGGCAGTAAAAGCTGCCGGTCAAAATCCATGCGAGGTCAAGCTTCCCACCCCTTGGGAAAAAAATGCTATATACATCACAGATGAACGTTCTCGAACATTAAACTTTGGTAGATAGCACATTATATATCCTTTAAACGAACTTCCCTCACAAAAGACAACAAACTGTTCAAGCTAACTCGTTGGGCTTAAATAACTATCTCTATAAAAAAAAAAAAAAAAACTTAAAAGCCAGGTAGCTTCTTTAAGGGCACCATTATACTGTATGAGTACCATGTGTGGCCTACCTAAACTATAAATAAGCATAAACAAATGAATACCAAACTAATCTGACACAGAAAGGTTTCTTGGATTTGGACATGTTGCCTGTCTCCGAGGCTGTTTTCTTTGTACATTAATGATTTTCATGATTATCTGGTGGGTTCTGGTGCCCCGTTGCTGTGTTTAGATATTTGCCAATTATGTGTCCTTTTGTTTGCTGACGACATCGTTTTGTGTGCTGATTCTCCCGAAAAATTGCAATTTTTGTTAGATAGGACCCAGGAGTACCTCACAAATAAGCAGTTGAGCCTCAACGTGAGTAAGTCGGTGATGATGGTATTTAGGAAAGGTGGAAAAGTGAGAGAGAGGGAAAAAGTTGTATATAAAGGAGAAGTTTTGGAGATTAAGGAGGAGTTTGTATACCTAGGTGTGAAATTATCTTATAATGGTAAGTTTGGGAAACAAATAGAGTTGAGTGAGAGGAAAGGGAAACGAGGGGCTTATGCTATAGCTGGTAGTGATTTGGCAAAAATAAAGGACATGAGAATGCACAAGCAGTTGTTTTCAACGAAAGTGATCACTGCTATGCATTACGGGTCCGAAATTTGGGGATTCCAGCAAGGACAGAAGCTGGAAGGAATCCAGTTGCAGTATTTCAAGAGGGTGTTAGGAGTAAGCATAAGAACAAATAGTTTAGTGATTAAAGGAGATCTAGGGTTATTGTCGTTGCGCAGTAGAAGATTAGTTAGTATGATACGTTATTGGGAGAAATTATTAAAGGACCCCTCTTGCTTATTCTGCCTTTTATAATATACCTAGCTCCCTTGTGGAATTACAAGTTTCTAAATCTCCACCTCTCTCCGTTGTTTCATTTTGTGCCTACGAATTTTTAGCGCTTTTCGGCCATGCCGAGTTTTGCCCGTCACACAACACAAAGTCTGCCGGAATTTTCAATGTGCGCTGACAACTCTTTCACGCATAAGGATAAGAGAATCTTTTCTTTTTTACTTCTTTTACTTGCTTAGTTTCCCAACTTTTTAACCACGGCGCATTTAGTTTTCAAACATTTTGCTCACAGCCGCCGCGTCGGAGAGCAGGAAGGCTGGACAGTGTCGACAAGCGCTAAGAAGAAAATCGCTAATTTAAGGTGGAAAGCAACAGCATTTTTGAAAAACGTTTTTCTGATCCATTTCATAGGGAAGAGATCATTTCTAGTAAGAGCTGTGCTTTAAGTTTGCCTAGAGTGAGGCTTTTAAAAGCGGCATACTGGGAAACACTGAATGATCCCAAAATTGATGCGTGGCCGCAACAAATTAAAAAAATAATTGATGATTGTGGTCTAGGTGGTTTGTGGAATGAGGGAGCAGGGCCTTCATATCCATTAGGAGAGATAGCTAAGATAGTTAAAGATAGATTAAAGGACCAGGAGATTCATTTGTGGAGTTGTGGAGTACGGAATTCTTCTTCCCTGAAGTGGTATGTCTTGGCTAAAGAGGCATGGGGGGAGGAACTGTTTTTTAAAGCGGGACTTAGACCTGAGGAATTAAAATGGATGGTAAGTTTGCGGGCGGACTCTCTCCCATTGGGGGAGAGAAGAAAGTTTATTGGTAAAGTTAGCTTTGTTCTGGTCCTTACTTTTGCCCTATGTGTGGTTCACTTGGGGAAGATATTTTTCATTTGGTTGGTAGTTGCGTTGAGTTAAAAGAGCTGCGGATAGAGATGTTTGGGAAAGAAAGGATGGAGGAAGAGGATTTGGTCAAGATTATGGGGAAGAAAAATTTTGGGGACCTTCGTCGGCTGGAGAGGTTCCTCAAGCAGTCTATGGAGCATCGGGAGCCTTTTTTGGGGTAAGGCGTTCTATCTTCTTGGTGTATATATTGAGTTTTCGTGTTATTTTGTGTTTATTATGTTTGTTTTCCCGCCATGGCCCCACGGGCTTTTTTGGGAATTAAATTCATTCATTCATTCAATTCATTCATTCATCCTATACAACGTTATGACACCAAAACAAAAAACAGCCTACCACAAATTTCGAGAGAGGCTGTGTTTAATGTTAGAGTATAGTCAAGGCCGCAAGGGTATTCAACAGCTGAATAGGGCAACCAGCGCTTGGGCACCCTTACTCTCCCAGAAAAGATCTTTATGAAGCCACAACCTGGGACAAAAATCCAATATGGAATCTTTTATATGGGGGGAGGAGGGTAAGGGTGCGCTTTAGAAACCCTCCTGCAGCGTTAGAATTGGCCTAGCCAGACAACGTCCATATGCTGCATTCAGAGAACCACAAACCAAGGGTCTTTGGTTTAATGGCTAAAATGACCTAGCGTTAGCAATTGGCATTTGCCTTGGAAAACGCAGGGCATTAGTGGTAGACTGGTCTTACCTCCAATACTTGCTGGACTCTGTAGGTAGCATCAATTCCCAAGTTTTTCTGCACATCACAGTCTGTGATATCAAACTGGTCCCAAACATTTTCAAGATCCAGGACTGCCTGCATAACTAGAAAATGAGAAAAATCAGAAGGAATGTTTATAAGCACTGTAATTCGCAAAAAACTTGGGTCCATATGTTGTTGCACTAAATGTTCCAACTAAACTGTCTGCTTGTCAAATTTTACTGGCAATTACAATTTAAGATAAGTTGTTGCTTTCCTACACTATGTAGACTAAACATTGTGTCTGATCACACACATTTATATTGATAACTTCACCTACTTCGGCTCTTTTTCTACAAGCCATCCAAGATGAAGCCTGACCCAGGCCACAAGATAAAAAAAACTTTCAGAAAAAAGTAATCTTCACTTTTGATAGGCTGAAAATTTTAAATTTTAGCAATATTTTGAGAAGATGAATTAAAGTGAAACTTAAAAATACTGAAGGTGATCCAAAACAATCCAAAACTATTGTGTCAGATCAGAAGGAATGATCATAAACATTGTGATAAGCAAAATACTTGGGTCCACATGTTGCTGCAATAAAAGTTCAAAGTAAACTGTCTGCTGATCAACTTGTATTGGCAAATACAATTTGCTTCTTTAGACACTGGTCTAAATTTTAGACCAGCCTGGTTCAGTTCTTCACCTCTGAGACAGTCAAATGGAAATACAAAATTAAGAAGCAAGTGTTTTAGCTTTTTTGGCATAAAGATTGAGAACTGTTTTCCTTTATTTTTTGTTTTATTATAAAGACTCTTTTTCTTTTGTTTTAATACTTCAAAATATCACAAAAGTAACAGGGAACTGTTGCAATTCTTTGATGCCATGGGTGCAGAAGAAACTGGGTAAAAATGAACAGAATAATAAAAAAAAAATATGCTTCTGACTTTACTTTACTATCTTTTACATACCATATATTATTTGCACCCTCAGCCCTGTTGCAAAGCAAACATATTTGCTGGGTTTGATATTGATCACACCCTTCCGATCAATTCACAGTTAGGCAACATCTGAAGTAACATTACTCTACTGTAGTCTGTATTAGCCTGGAAGTGGCACCACTGCAGAGGCAAAGCCAGGTAAAAAAAAAATACCTCTCTACTGTAGACTACAGAAGAGGTATGCTTGTTTGAACAGTTACTTAAATGTGAACAGTGTAGTTTTGGTCTAAATCGTGAATGAGGTCTAAAATACCTATTCAGGTGTTTTCAGGAGCCCTTGATTAGCTTCTTTGGCTAACTCGTAGTTGACTTTAGTCACAGCAAGTACGAAAATGGCACTGTTCACAGTCAGCAAATGTTTAAATAAGCTTACCTCTTCCTAAACCTTTATTATACATTGTATTACTATCCTACGGTTGTAATAATCTGTACACAAGAGACAGCTAACAAGGCAAAGCAATTATAGAAGTGCCTGAAAATTGCCCCACAGCAGCAGCTTAAGGCATTTTTCTGTGACACAATTGTAGGCAAGACACTTCTGAGTGTTTGTCCTGGAAACATGATGGTGTGCCACATAATCAAGCCACAACAAGTTGAAACTCACAGAAACACCGTTTGGTTTTTTTTTGTCGGTAATCTCAAGTGTCTCAAAACAATGATAAAATCTCAACAAATACAGCCTTAGGCTAACATCCATACCATGCTATGCAAATACTATCCTAAGTTTAATGTCTTTTTCATGCTTGATAAATACTGTACAGGAGGGGTATCCAACCTCAGACAAGATTTCAAATTTCCAGAGAAGTCTTACCTTCAGAATAATCCATCTGGCTTAAAAAGGAACCAACAAATATGACAAAAATACTGGATTGAAGCTAATTGAATGGTTTACATATTGGATAAATAAATATTGCTTCAATATTTCTAGTTAAACATATTTTTCTTTTCAAACAAGATTACTTCATTCTAATCTCACCTCGATTGACTTAAAAATGATGAAAAAGGAAGAGTTAGCAAAGTCAATAGCCAGAAAACAGGTTTTCAAAACAGCTACAAAAAGGAGAAAAGACACAGAAAAAAACATATTTTGCCTCTTGACTGTCAGGACAGCTTGTACATTTCATTTTAACATTTTCGCGGCAAAAATCGAGGTAGTGTAAAAACGAGGTCAGGTACCCCTCCTGTACGGTAGTTAATTTGTAAATTAAACGAGAACTTACCAAGTTTGAAGTTTGATTGTAATTCTACTCCAAAGATGGAGCGCCAGCGTAGCTGAGAGTTTAACTGGGACAGACGTCTCGCAAACGCCTGGGTTGACCGACAATAACACCAGTATTTAAAGTTCATAAAAGATGTGGATTGTTTGAGCCCATGATGAAAAAACTGAGAGTTCAAGGGAGGGGAACGGGTGGGCAGTTAAACTCTCAGCTACGCTGGCGCTCCATCTTTGGAGTAGAATTACAATCAAACTTCAAACTTGGTAAGTTCTCGTTTAATTTACAAATTCTACTCCAAAGCGGAGCGCCCTAGCTCCGCTTTCGAGTTAAACTGGGATTTTAAAGTTCATCATGGGTTGAAACAATACACATATTAACCCATCAACCTATCTGAATCAATGCACATATTAACCAAGCAACGTGTGCATATCATACCAAAGGTTTTTGTACATTGGCCTACGTTCCAATATAAAGGCTTGTTACTAATCATTTCTCAAATAAAACAACAAATCAAAAAGCAGATAACCCCTGGCCAGGTTAAATCGGCATATAATAAGCGTGTCAAATTTTTTACACTGATCAAGCCGATATATTTTACAATTTGATCAACATCGACATCTCTTGTTTAAACTGCCATCGGGCACCTGGTGCTATGAGCATCATAAATGCTGGAATATATTCCCGCAAATGCCAGAACTTCTCTTATCCTCCTGGAAACGGATGATTTCGGTGCTACTTTATGCAGTTTGCGATATGTCAATCCTAACTGTTCACAGTACGACTTTTTACGACTATTTATACGACTATTCCATACGAATATTTACGTAGATGTCTAACTAGACACAATGAAGGCTCTTGAAATGGCCGAAATAAAACTGCAGATTTATGGTGACCCGGTTTCGTCGTGTTTAATAAAACGTTAACTCGAAAGACAAAACTCCCATCTTCCTTGTGAAACATATTACTGTGAAAATGGCCAAGAACTGTACTCCTTCAGCCAAACCTCTAATTTTGTGTAAGTTGATTTAGCAGAAAGCCTTCAATATCCCAAGCTGGTAATCTGAACAGATCATGTAGGCGATTAACTTTTCAAGCGCTGGAAAACCTGGGGAGAGCATTTTCTGGTGATTACGTTATAGCATTAAACAAATAGGTCAAGGCGTGTTCAAAATGCCGATAAAGCACTTCTCACCGTATTGAGCTTTATATAGCTCTGCCAGGAAAATTAGCGTCTCCCAAAGGAGCTCCGGCAGAGCTGACTCCAAGAAGCTGATTCTGTTCTTCTCACAATAATTTACCCATTTTTCCAATATAAACTATGAACTGGAGTTTCGTTGATAGCCGCCAGCATCCATGATGACAGCGATCGTTTGAGAGGAATATCATTGGGGGTCAAGGCCTTGGCGGAGACGGCACCAACCGCATATCTTAAAACGGGCGGCAAAGAAACAGTTGAAGTACCATGTGGTAACAGAATAAGGCGACCTACTATAATCTTGAGTAACGGGGGGCCCCAGACTTGAGTGGTCCAATTTGAAAATCAATATGCTAATTGCCTGATCTGCATCGATCCTTTGAAGGGTGTTCAAAAGCAAGGTGTTGACACGCATAGAAAAAACGAGAGCTCAAAGACATTGAAAAGCCAACTACTAAAACGCATTCCGGATCTGGCTTCCAAAAAAGAAATGGGTTGACTGGAAAGTTCAATCTTGTTGCAAACAAAAATCTCCACGGATTGAGGCAACAAAAATTCAAAATCTCAAATATTCCTGAATCCAATTTGCATTCTCTTCCCGCGTCAAATTTTCTTGATGCTTTATCAGCGAGATTAATAATCCCAAGGATATGTTCTTGCGATATCCCTCACATTCAAGGAACACTAGTTGCCAGATTTTGTTTGCGAAATCATCACATAATTAAGGTTAGGGAACCTCCCATTTTATTTATATATGCTAATGTAATGGTATTGTCCGACCGCAGCCTGAAATGTTTGCCTTTTACATGGTACGCACAATTTTTCAGTCTCGATAGACTGCTTTTATTCGACTGAACATTCGTCTGCAGCTGTTTCATGGAATACTCAAAGTTCCCATCGTATTTTGATGCTTATGTACACAAGTATTTATCCACAAGCCTAAATTTGATCGACTTAGCGGAATGATCAGGAATGCCTGGCCACCATTGAAACTCGAAACACACGACAGCTGTCAGGATAATGTTTGCTCTGATATCGCCTCGCGCGTTTTTCAGAGCTATACCTTAAAAAACTAAGTTTTCCGGTCGAATAATGGGCCTATTGTAACTGCTGGGAACTTTTCAACTGTTCCGTTCCGGCAGAGAAATGAGCATGTATCTTGAACCCAATACGAATCTCAAAAATAATATCCTCTGCGTTGGTAACAAAACTGACTAAACTCGGGGTGAATCACAAACCAACTTGAAAACAATTTAACTGCAACCCAAACGCTGTTTTGACAATCGTGAAATAACTTTCCAAAGAAGTAGTGAGTCATCCAAGTCGACGACCGACAATGACCCTTTCCACGGAGGGTTGAAAAAACAGGTTTCTATAGCTTTGTCAACAACCTTGGAGCCGCTGATTGGCCAAGTTTGGCGTCGCATTCGGAATGCAGGTGTACACATAAGGGCATTCTAGTTCAAAACAAAGCCACATCTGGTCTTAAAGAAACAGGGCATAAGGGCATAATGTATTAACAAATCAACCAGGTCCACAGAGGACGTGAAACCGAATTTTCTCATTAGCAGAACAGCAATCTGAAAGCTTTCCATTTAAAAATGGTAATACCTGACGCTTTTGTTCAATTCTTCGAGATTCACTGAACCTGGAAGAACCATTACCTTGACCGTGTATAGGTACTAGAGAAGTACATAGCACTTCCTTTGTCGTTTAATCAGACACTCGGACATTAACCTGTTTGGGCAACAATAGATCAACTTCGTTCTTTTTCGCTTACATTTCAGCCAAACTGAAACTTCTGTCTCAAGTTGTATCTTGTATCCTAAAGATACTATACTCAAAATTCGCATCAGTACAGTTTACTGGCTTCCAATGAACCCACTGATGATACACCCACTGATTCTCCCAGCTTTAAAGCTATCAACCAAAAGTTGTGACTGCCGAGTAAAATACGAGAAAATCATGGAAAACAAGTTCAGGGTATGTTCTATAGGGTACATAACGATTACTCGCAGTCCCGTTTTTAGGCGTTTTGGAATCTGAACCTGTCTTGGTGGCCCTGGCCTTGCCTCTTCCGGTAGTTGTGGGGAGGGAGGGGGTCTCGTACTGCCAGCGACATTGACGATATCCAACATTATTACCAAACAGGCAGTCTGTGACATTAAGTTGAGCAGCGCAAAGGGCTGATGCTACAGTAGAGTCCGAGCTCACTTACAATTTGATGACGTACCGTCACTTTACACTAAGATCATAATCAATAACTCGAAACCCTTACACAGTATGAACTGCGCCGGTTAGGTTTTTTAATAACCCTTTCCTTTAATTTTTCATCTTGAAGCTCAACAACCTTCTGTGCTGCCTCCAGAATACAGCGAAAGCTGTGTGGACAATTGTCCGCTGTGCTAAAAGCGTCTAAACGTCTCTCTGTTTAACTCGTGAAGACAGAAGCCCAAATTTTGGGACTTGGGGGCACACATTTTATCAGCCTTTGCTGAGATGCCATTCCAGTAGCTATTTCCAATTCCCAGGGGTTCAGAGAAGGCTTTGTTAACCATTTTAAAAAATTTCTCGGGCTCCGTGGGAAAAATCCAACGTTCCTAGAACGACTTATAAGGCTCCGAGAGCATTTTCTTGGGCTCCGAGGGCAAGATCCAACGTTCCTAGAACGACTTATAAGGCTCCGAGAGCATTTTCTTGGGCTCCGAGGGCAAGATCCAACGTTCCTAGAACGACTTCTAAGGCTCCGAGAGCATTTTCTTGGGCTCCGTGGGCAAAATCCAACGTTCCTAGAACGACTTCTAAGGCTCCGAGAGCGGTCAATGTCGAGTCCGATACTCATCCGGGCTCCGAGAGCTATGTCGAAGACGAAAATCGTAGGGACTCGGAGAGCCATGCTCCGTGGATCGATCTGTATCACAATCACTGTAGAATTTCCTACAACGTGCGATATTGTTTCGCACCTTCTTCACAAATTGTAGTCATTGGGGTCTTGGATAATCCATAGACTGTTTTCAGAAAGATCTCCACGTAGTATCTCTTTATATCTATGTAGAATTACTCTACAATCATCTCTACAGAAAATCTCTCTTATCTACAATCCATAGACTATCCAAGACCCCAACCACTAACTCTTCTTTATCACTCAAAATTTGTTCGGTCAAAACCCGGCGAAAGCAAAACATCAACTGGTGTTATTGTCGGTCAACCCAGGCGTTTGCGAGACGTCTGTCCCAGTTTAACTCGAAAGCGGAGCTAGGGCGCTCCGCTTTGGAGTAGAATTATATTATTTAGACATTACTTTGCTGCTCAATTCTGAATTTCCCAGCAGAGTTGAGACACAAACTCGAAAATCACCTCTGCAATTGTTTGTCGAATTCAAGCCACAAATGCACAAAGCAAGTCACAAAAATCTTGTGACCAGAATTGCACTTGTGAGCCATGCCATAAGGGCATAAGAAAGAATGGAGAAACACTCTTTAAAGCCACAATAACCAACAAACTGTTAATAGGCTCACAGAAAAACGTCTTTCTTTAGCTGAAATGAGCAAGTGAATTACTAGAATTTTGTTTTACAAACTTTAAAACAGCTTCCTATCCATTCTGGAAGTAAAAAACCTGAAAATCTTTTATTCAAAGTGAAAATAAGAAATCGTGCACAGCTATTCGATAGCTCAGCATTGCCCTAACGGAACGAAACAAAGAGATTAGAAGCCAGTGTTTTCAAATTAACTTACCAGCAACCATGCAACATATGGATTTCAAATTTTCAGCCTTTTCTGTCGAGCATACCACGGCATCTACCCATGGTACCTCAAGTTGGCTCAAGTCTTCTTATCACCGAAAAACTGAAGAAATAGAAGAAATCCGTCAGCAAACTGAGCAAAGCATCAAAACAAAATTCAAAGTTTTTATAAGACAGGTTCTTATAAGACAGGAAAGAAGATCAGCCAACTGATTTTTTATCCTTAAAGAAGTGCGGTGGATTGAGACTTTTTTCTAGGAAACAATGGAGGAATTGCAAGCAAACTTAGATACTTACAAACTACAGTTACAACAGGTAGGCCAGCCAGTTTCTTCTGAAGACTGTTCTCATTCAGGGTTGCCACTCCACTGAAATTTTTCGTTCTATTGGAAACCAGAAAAAGTGTTCTTTTCTGGAAGAAAGTGCTACTTGAAAAAAAATTTTGCGTGTTGCGCTTCACCCTCCATTTGCAATACAGTATATATATAGCCTCCTTTCTTTGCTTAAATTTAAATTTTCTACCTAAAAAGCAGTAGCTTTTTTTTTGCTTCAGCTCCAGAAACTCCTGCAGTGACTGAAGGTGCAGGAGCCTGATAGCCTAAGCAGTTTTTTAGACCGTCAATTCAAGTTTGTCAGTAGGCTATCTGTGTTATTTTGCCCTGATTTTATTTTGCCCTGATTTTACCCTTATAGTTATGAACAACTGTACGCTGGCAAATAAAAATTGTCTCAAACGGAAGCTCGTCAAAGTGAATTTGCTTCTTCTCACCAGTCTTATTAAAAGTGTAATGAATGGTCAAGCTATGGTTTAAATACGTATCAGTAAACCATATTTGTCGTGGAATGCGATGCAAATCCACTTTAATTCTACTTCAATTACTCCTTTGTGTTTGGAGCACTGAACTTCATACCAATTGTGTGCCTGTAAACGGAACAGTAGACGAACAGAAGAAAAGTGTTCTTTTTAACTAAAAAAGTGTTATTTTTGCTAAAAAGTGCTGTAATAGTGCTACGTTTTCCAGTCTAGACCACTCTTGTAATCTCCCGATTGTGCCGTTTCGCCTGCGTTGGCCGTCTGGTAGTCTCCTGAACTTGCCGTTTTGCTCGTTACAGTCAAAACTCTTATCTCTGCCTTTTCCACCGATCCGGCTATCCTGGCCGTCTGGTAGTCTCCTGAACTTGCCGTTTCGCTCGTTACAGTCAAAACTCTTCTCTCTGCCTTTTCCACCGATCCGGCTATCCACAGTTCGCCTGAGAGTGCCGTTCCGCCTTGACTGGCGGTTCAGGGATGTCTTAGATCGGAGTAAACTCCGCACTTAACCGTTCGGCTCTGATGATGGCATTGAGCTGTGTCATCTATTGGTCGTTTTACTCTTTCGAGGCTGCTGTGCTAATTTGCGTCAGGTGCCAGCGCAATAGATCTAGCAAGGGGATAACGACTTCTTTTTGTTCTGGGTGTACGTCTGCAAATTTCGATCGCTGTTATTACGCAAGGAAGAAAAATGATTTAACGCGGAAAGAGAAAACAGTGGCTTTTTATTGTGGATGTATCATTAAAAGTTTATCGATTTTCGAGCCGCCGAGTTTGACGAGTTATTAGCGTTCGGAAGAGGAAAGCTGTTTAATAAGTAAACTCCCGTTATTAACTTGAAGCGGTACGTTTCGTCCGTAACGGAATACTTATGAACAGGCCGGTATCCAGGAATTTATTCTGGAGGGGGTTGTACCCGCTTGTCCAACATGGTCCATACCAAAATGTTCAAAAACAGCATCATAGTCTCCAAAAGCGTCGCTGCCTAAACTGGACATGGCTTCCAGCGCCGGACCAGACAACACAGGGCACAGGTGAGTTGCCCACTGATTTCCAGGAATGTGGCAAGTGACTCGCGTCTTGGCTCCTCCTCGAGCTGACTGTCAGGATATGGTTTCGTTCTGACCTACTTTAGTACGCAAAACACCGAGAAAAACGCAAAGCCCCGAATCATCACATGTCCACCTGCCTTGAACTTCTACAAGGCACTAAAGTCTAATTTCTGACACCAAAACAAACATATTACCAATACGCCTCAGGGTAGGCAGGCACGCGCCGAGCACGCGCGGCGCGGGTGGCCTCGTCGGTAAACAGGTCAAAGTCAAAGGACTACTGTGCGATGTTTATCTGAGTCCCACAGGTCATCAGAGGGAATTGGGTTGTGACGCTGACTTCAAATTGCATTTGCATTACGTCGGGTGCTTCTTTTTTGCATCCTTGAAGTGGCTGAAGCAGCAAGCTTGCAAATTATTGGTCTCGTCGAGCCACACAATTTCCGGGACTCACCCTCCAACTCCCCCCACTCAGACCGAAAACGACTAGGACACATAAACTTCGCATTTCTGACATCTTCTCTTCTCGCCCTTCAAGTTTGGCTCGAATCAGAGCATATCTGCAAATTTCCGGTTTCCGTTTCATCCTCCTCCTACCATGGCCGGATTAGGTCCGGAAGCCAAATAACAAACGAGGGGTTACTCACTATCCGGCACCCGGTGTACACTCATTCCCGGCACATCGAATCCGGTCCGGACTTGACATGAAACATCTGAGCCGCCACCTTCTTTCCACTTGCCAAGTTTCATTCAAATCCAATCGCCTGACTTTAAAATAGCCTAACGACTATTTTAAAGTCAGTTTGTTCGAGTTCCCGACATGCCAGCCCGGTTTCATCGTCCTAGTGCATCAGGATGTAACGAACCAGGGGGGGGGGCTCGGGTCGGATCAAAAAGCACAAAAACTCGGTCGCCATATATAATTGTATCGGTTACTCGGATATAATTGGCTATAATAATCGCGATAACCCGAATTCCGCCCCCGACTCCTCCAAATAGCCCCGATATGATCTGTTTCTGTCAAGAACGGATCTAGGGTTTATGCTTGTTCTTTCCACCAAATTCCATCCCACCCTCGACGCTAAACGTTTCACGACAGTTCCCGGTCCCCCCCCCCCCTCAACCAGGGGCGGATCCAGCGCTCGACTCTAGGGTGGACGATTGGTTAGAGAAAATTGTTGTCTCAACCCTTTTTTTTCTGCCGGCAGGCCGAAAAAAAATTTGACGTTTTTAACACCTTCCCCCATCATTTTGCGAGCACAAATTCTCTGTTCTGTACCACCAATTCCACATTTTAAAGACAAAGCAGTTCCACGTATCTTTAAATTCATCTGCGCTTGCTCTGAAACAGCATTAAAACGAGACTTTTTATTCCGTCTAGGGGGGGCGATCGCCCCCCTCGCCCCCCCCCCTGGATCCGCCCCTGCCCTCAACGGCCTCAACTTTCCCAGCAAGAATCGAATCCGGTCCGGACTTGACATGAAACATCTGAGCCGACACCTTCTTTCCACTTGCCAAGTTTCATTCAAATCCAATCGCCCGTTCAAAAGTTATGAATGCCACAAGATTCCGGATTCCCAAACCCTCCACTCCCGCCTCCCACCACGAAAATCGGTGCGCTTAATCCGTCAGACTGACTTAAAAATAGTCGTTTGCCTAACGACTATTCTAAAGTCAGTTTGTTCGATTTCCTGACATGCCAGCCTGGTTTCATCGTCGTAAAATGGAATTTGCGAAGAAATTGTAATAGGTAGGCAAACGCGATTCTACAAAGTAATAATAATAGCTAACAATTGGTTCTATCAGTCGGAAAAAAACTGAAGGCCCCGAATCAACACATGTCCACCTGCCTTGAACTTCTGCAAAGCACTAAAGTCTAATTTCTATTTTAATCAGTGCTTCCACTCGACCATCTCTGAAAAAAAGTAGCAGCCCTCCAAAATAAAGTAGAAAAAAGTAGATTTGTTCTGAATCAATGTAAAAAAAAAAGTTGTTTTATATCGAAAGACGAGCTTAATGCAGGAGTAATGCAATCACCAGGACCGTCGTTTCATATGTGAATGCTTAATTAGCTGATTCATTTTCAACGTTCCCCTTCATAAATAGTTTTTGAAAGCAAACAAAAACTTTCTTTTTGTTCTATAAACCAAATTCAGCCTGGAATCAGCCTGTTTTCTGTTTAATTAAATATATTTATAACAGAACCAGACTGAGCCGCCACCTTCTTTCCACTTGCCAAGTTTCATTCAAATCCAATCGCCCGTTCAGAAGTTACGAATGCCCAAGATTCAGGATTCCCAAACCCTCCACTCCCTATCCACCACGATGGTCCGATTATGCGCATAAACTGACAAACTGACTTTAAAATAGTCGTTTGCCTAACGACTATTTTAAAGTCAGTTTGTTTGAGTTCCTGACATGCCCGGTTTCATCGTCCTAGTGCATCAGGATGTAACTAACCAGGGGGGGGGGGCTCGGGTCGGATCAAAAAGCACAAAAAAGACAGATCAGTCTCACTAAATACTCGGTCGCCATCACCGTTCGTACTGTGTGACACCGCCTTAAGCTTCGCTGATTTGCATTCGCCGATGTATTCTTGATTTCCTGCCATACTTTTGACTCACGATCGGCCTAGACTTTTTAACCAGGGTGGAAGCCGCTTCTACGAGTATCTAGATCGTCTTGCCTCCTCCTCGAATTGGCTATAAGGATACGGTTTCGGTTTCGCCTACTTTAGTAAACAAAACACTCGACGAACCAAATCGTATCGGCGCTCTTATCGCAACTGCTCTCCCACCCGTTTGATCGCAAACCGGACTTGTTCTTTCCCTTCAACAAACTTCTCCGCTGTAATTAACCCATAACCCTTAAACAAATTAAAGATAACGCAATTCCCGAGGCAATTCCTTGGACAACCGTAATCTAATCCACCCAGTTAGGCTATCATCGTGTGAAAAATTCCGCTCTCGTGAGAATTCGTTGAGGGACGCTAGTCTAAACCCATTATGGCATATTCGAAAAGGGTTTTGGCGAGTTTTTGTCGGTGAATTGGTCAAGTCAAAGGACTCCTACTTTGCGATGTTTATCTGAGGGATGTTCGGATCAGGGAAGTGACAATTTCTAAGCCAATCTTGTAAGGTCTCTAATGCTCAAGCCAAGTTTCATTGTCCTAGCACATCTTGAAGTACCTTAAATTGCACCGGAATTTTGGACCCCTCCAGCTCCTCCCAGAGTGACCGAATCCAATCCGGTTCTGTCACTGATGCATCGAGGGCTTATGCTTGTTCTTCCCACCAAGAATCATCCCAATCGCTATATTCTAAGCGTGTCACAAAATCCCCCCCCCCGACTCCCCAACATTGATCGGATCCTGTCCGCACTTGAAATGGGACATCTGAAACGCGAGTTCTTTCGAATATCAAGTTTCAGTAAGATCTGATCACCCGTTCAAAAGTTGGACAACATCAAGATGCTGGACTTTAAGGGGGAACGGAAGTCTAAACTCGTTAAGAGCAGGTATACGCTTTTCCCATGTTAAAATAAAATGTTTGTTTCAAGTTTATGAGACCAGCACGATGTTGGCGGCAAAATTCTAAGATACCCATTTTGTAGTACTTTTTAAGGGCTACAAAAAGAATGGAGCAGATTTTAAAGCCGACACGCCTTTTGTCAGGTAGGGTAGAAATGGGAAAAAGTTTGGCTTTTCCGCCACGAGTTTATGAACGACTTGGGTGGACTGTATAGGGGGAAATTTGGAATCTACCGGTAGCTAACATGGTGATTTATAAAATAAATGGAAAGTATTCTTTAATTTTCCTTTACTGTAGTTACAGTCCCTTCTTTTGTCCAAACGTCACATTTTCCAGATACATTTTTCGAAGCATGGGTTGTTATCATAAGTATGATCGGACCGCTAAACCCGTGGGGAAAACAGAGGCTCTCAACAGGAGGTGAAGAGGGGAGATTAATGACACTGATCTGATTTTTCACTTTTGACCAAATTGCATGATGAAATTCAAACGGGAGAGGAGATTCCAGAAAGAAGTAAAGGATGGTTGGATTATCATTCAGAGTAATTACAGTGTTAGCTTAGCTGAGGCCAGAGCGGAATTTAATTCCATCATTCATCCCCTTATCGACGTGCCCCAGAAGAAAGCGGCTGTAGGACAAGTGAGTCGAGATCTCGGTTGATATTTTTGCGACCCAAAACATCAGTGACACCTTATTGTTCGTCTTTCTGTAACAACGATACTGTGATCAAATTAGATGTGATGCCACTTTGGGTCAAATTTATAGTCGCGTTTATGATAAACTGTGCTCGGGTTCTCCGGTGTTGCCGGCGAAACTTCCCCTGGCGAAACGTCCTCACGACGGGTTGTCGACAAAACGTCCCCAATCGAAATGTCCCCTTGACAAAAAGTCCCCATGAAAAAACATCCCCACGACAAACCGTCCCCGTGGCGAAACGTCCCCCGCTATAGATTTTTTTTTTCGTCGCTGAGGGATAGCTAGGCCTATGAGATTACTGATCATCCTGAGACAACGGACTGGGAGATTATAAGGGAAACGATTAACCATACGGAAGAGGATTTGAAAGGAATTATTTTATTGTTTCTTGATCAGTTCAGAATTCTTTTCTTGAAAGTACAGAACTTCCAAAGTACTCCAGTTAACTTGCATCATGAGGGTACGTGTTATTTCTCAATTAAAAATAACAGTTTAAGATCGCTGTTTGGTCCTCAATCAGTTCAGAAGTAGAGGCCTTAAAAATTTCAAGATCAGAATTCATACTGCATTTTGGGAGCCGAAAATGTTACTGAAAGCGTGCATACGAGTTCGTAAAGTCTGTCTGCCCCTGTGCCTATTAGAAAGATAACAATCAGATACGTTCAAATATTTTGATCAGGCTTTTGTGTAAGGCCTTTCGTCAGAGTACAGATGCAGTTTGCTTATCAGTCAGAGGCTTCCTCAAGAAAGCCGAACGCTTTTGCGGCATCTAAGCACGAGGCAATACAAATGTTTCTTGTAAATATTTTACCAGTATTATATTATAGTTGAGATTACACTAGTTCAGCATACGATCATCGTCATTCTGATACTCGGTCTCCTCCCGTTGCTCACGCAACCCTATTTCATGTTTATTGCGGAGTGAACACCTCAAATAATCCAATCGTGGGCATACTGAACCGTGAGCATTTTGAGTCGTGGGCATTTTGAGTTGTTGGCATTTTTAGTGGGCACTTTGAGCCGTGGGTATTTTGAATCGTAGGCATTATGAGAGTGGGCAAAAAGATCGTGGTGATTTTGGGAACCACCCCATTTTTATCCAGCATAACGGCACTACGTTTATTTTTGCATTTGCCTTGTTTGACCCCCCTTGAGCCATAGCGGGCTTCCCCTTTCTCTGAGGAGCATATTGGTGCTCCTAAGATTGTGCATGTTGCTTCAAACGACCTAAAGCTGATCAGTTACGAGTCAATTGCATGGCATATTACAATACATATTTCAACTGAAAACGATACATTTATGAAGCAACCGGTCCTATGCTTATATCTTTCCTGCTTATAAGGAATGTTCCCTCATCTGTAATGCTCACTCTGAAGTTGGTTTACCTCGATAATGCACCTGAAGATCGAGGCGAATTAAAAATCTCTACTTCGGGACGTTTTGCCGTTGGGACGTTTTGTCATGGGGACGTTTCAGCATGGACGTTTTGTCATGGGGACGTTTCGTCGATGTGCCCGTGGCTAAACGTACTCATGGCGAAACGTCGGGTAGTCGGCGAAACGTCCCCGTGACAAAACGTCCCCGGCTAAAATGAACCAATAAACAGAACATGATATTTTGGGGGGAGGGGAGGAAGGGGGAATTTCATTTTATAGCAAATCAATTTAAGACCAGGGGATGGAAATAAGGAATTAGAACCGCCTAGGTGTACAATTTAAATATTATCCAAGAGTACAAGGCTCACAAAAAAAAGATCTTGAACTTCCCCTCCCCTTGCCGTGGGGAGGTTATGCCATTGGGACGTTTTTTCACGGGGGGCGTTTCGCCACTGGGACGTTTTGTCATGGGGGCGTTTCGTCGGTAAGCCAACGATTATGGGAGGACCTCGTGAGGGGTAAAGAAGTTATGTCTACGGAATCTGACAAAGACCGCAATGTTCAAGACCGATTCTCTAACAAATTCATTGCTTGTTAGCGTTCGGGATCCCACAGCAACTTTTAGCCTTGTTACAAGAAAATGACACGCTTTCTCGCCCGTCTGTTTGTTATACAAGCGCTCTTACTCGAAGAATGAGTAATTAGCAAGCTTGCTGCTTCAGGCACTTCTAGGATACAAAAAGGCAGCAACCTACAGCTGATGCAAATGTGATCTGTGGTCAATGTCACAACCCAATTCCCTCTGATGACCTCTGAGACTTAGATAGACATCGCACAGAAGGAGTCCTTTGACTTTGACCTATTCACCGACCAAAATCCTCTCTGAATCGGCCATAACGAGTTTAGACTTCCGTTCCCCCTTAAAGGACCCCTCTTGCTTACTCTGCCTTTTATAACATACCTAGCTCCCTTGTGGAATTTTAAGCTTCTGAATTCCCGACCTTTCTCCACTGTTTCGTTTCGTGCCTACGATTTTTTAGCGCTTTTCCGGCCGTGCCGAGTTTTACCCGTCACACAACGCAAAGTTTGCCGGAATCTTCAACGTCCGCTCACAAGTCTGTCACACATAAGGATATGAGAATCTTCTGTTTTTTATTACTTCTTGTGTTTGCTTAGTTTTCCCACTTTTTAACCACGGCACGTTCAGTTTTCAAATGTTTTGCGCCCAGCCGCCGCGTCAGAGAGCAGGAAGGCTGGATAGAGTCGACATGCGCTATCAAGAAAATCGCTAATTTTAGGTGGAAAGTAGGCTAATGGTATTTTCGGAAAACTTTTTTTGTGACCCATTTCACAGTGAGAAGATCATTTCTAGTAAGAGTTGTGCTTTAAGGGTGCTAGAAACAATTTTTTTTTTGCAAAACCCTTGTGGCACAGATGATCATGGGTTGAGATGTATCGTTTGATAAAAAGTACTTTCCGACCTTGCGGTTAAGATGCGCACTTTAAGGGAGCTAGAAAGAAAGTAAGTAAAAAGAAAGAAAGTGTAAGCAAAACCCTTAAGGCAAAAATGATAATGGGGTCATGGGGATTATGAAAATGTATATTTTACTTAAAAGTATTTTTCTTAGTTTGCGGTAATGATTGGCACTTTAAGGAATGGTCGGATTTGGAAAGTTGCGAGTTCCAAGCCAATCTTGTCGAATTTCTAATATTCAAGTCAAGTTTCCAGTCCAAATGTGTAAACGATTTATCTGGAGCAGATGCTTGTTCTTCCCAGTAAGTTTTACTCCAATCCCTCCATTCTAACCGTTTCTCGAGATTTCCGGTCACCCCCCCCCCCAACTCCACCATAGCTGTCGAATCTGGTTCAGACTTCAAACGGAACATCAGAGATACGTCATTCATTCAGGTATCAAGTTTCATTCCAATCCGATCACCCGTTCGAAAGTTACACAACACTCAATTTTACGGATTCCCCCGCACTCCACTCCCCCCAGATGGTCGGATCGGGAAACTGACTATTTCCAGGTTGGTTTGGTCGGGTCCCTGATATGCCTGCCAAGTTTCATCGTCCTAGCACATCTGGAAGTACCCTAATTCGAAAAAGCACCCTTGAATGAGAGGCTCCTTCTTCTTTGAAGAAGTCCCAAATATTTTGTAGAAGATTTGTTTTTTTCTCTAGTTTTCATGTTGCCTTGCCCAAAGCCGTATCCAGGGGGGGTTAGGGGGTTCAAACCCCCCCCCCCCGAAACCCACAAAAGTAATAGTTTTTGCAGGTTTTAACATCTGATCTATGAATTTTTGTACTTTTTGGTCCGACCCGTGGACACCCCCCCCCCCCCCGAAATAAATTCCGGGAGCAAACCCCCCCTGGATACGGCCCTGGCTTGCCTGACTGATTTTTCCTCAACTACCCTTGTCCCTTGCCCAAATCTGAAAAATACTGTCCCTTGCGAATCTGAAAATACAATTCATTGCGGCGATGCCCGTTGTTGTCAACAGCTTGAGGCTACCAGACTCGTAGACCGACTCACGACGCGCTGACTCCCTTGCCTGCTTTGCTTTGTCACCCCTTTTATCTTCGCCCGGCTCTGTTGAATAATTTAACAGTCAAGACCAAAGGTCAAGAGTCAATACAGTCTTTGATGACTCGAATGTCAGGAGGAGCTCGTATGAGGGTAGTCAAAAGAGCAGTGGCGGAAAACAGATTTGTGCACCTTCTTTTAGAGCGAACTCGCGTGTCACGCACCGATTATATGTACAGGTGGAGGGCTGGGTAATGCAGAAAATTATGATCCATGTAAATTGAGAGTAGGTGATCCGATTCGATTGAAACCTGATGGATGGTAGGGGAAAAGCCTGAGGTAGACTGTTTCTTTTTTTATAAACCGCATGAGACCACAGTTAGGGGAGCTTGATCGTGGGGACAGGAACATTTCTAATATGTGTCGGGACAGTACAGACGAAGAAGGGATTGTGATAAAACTTGAAAAACAGAAAGTACATGTGTCATAAATGTGTTATTTTGAGATAAGGATCGGATCCGGTTTGTTACCAGTTGTTACAGGACTTTTTCCGAAAGTGCTCCGATTCGGATGAAACTTAATGACTGATAAGAGAATAAGATAGTTATGTGTTCGAACCAGATGCGACCACGGTGGGGGGTGGAGTAGTTGGATGGGGGGCCCCAGGAATGTATTAACATATCTTAAAATCAAACAGATAGAGGGAATAGGATGAAAACTGGAAAAAACAATAGGCATCTGCCCGAATTGTGCGATTTGAGATCTGGACCAGGTACGACCTCTGCTGAGTGTTGAGGGAGGTTGCGGGTGTAATATTGTAATTACGTTGAGACAATGGCTAAAAATGGATAGGTCAACTACGGTGCTTCTGACAGCGATATTCCGGCCCTTCTTGGCAAAGGTCCTCGTCAAGCTGTTTAACCAAGAACAAAAAATCAGATAGAACTTCTGTCTTTAGTCGCATGCAGCGGCTATGAAAACCCCGACAAACATGAGCGGACCTGGAGGTATTTACTCTAGCTTTGAGCTGATGTTGATACCCGTTTACTCCTCTTCCGTCTTCACCGTTGCCTAACGCACAAGAAATATCGAAAGAGGTTAGCAGGAGGCGTACTCCGCGCGCTGACCTGCTCTGGAGCATTTTTATGACAGCCTTCGGCCAAGTGCCATATAGCGATCGCAATTTCTGTCCGTCCGTCGGTCCGGGTTTTGCTACTTCGGGCACTTCCACATAAGCTAGGAAAATGAAACTTGGCAGGCATATCAGGAACCCAAATGATTAAGCTGTAAATAGTCAGTTCCCCCATCCGAGCATCGCGGGGGGGGAGCGGAGGGAGGGGGGATCCGGATCTTGGAGCATTTATAGCTACTGAACGGATGCTTAAATCTTAATGAGACTTGACATTTGGAAAGACTTCGTGTCTCAGACGACCCAAGTAAATCAGCTACGTGTTTTCTGCTAAAATACAGAGGTTTGGTACAAAACTAGTTGTGTTCAAACTATGCACCACCGGGTGAAAATCACGATTCGGTAACTGTATTTATGTCATTCTGACCGACTCGAAACATACGACTGTCATTCTAACAAGCTCAGTCAAAACATACGATTGACGTGTGACATATGAGTTATAGAAAATCTATACGTAACCATACAACCAGAAACAGGTCGGCCAGAAACAAATTCACGATCTGGTGTTATTCTGGAACGCTAGAATATACGACTATCATTCTGACAAACTCAGAATATACAACTACTGTGAATCTGATAGACCGAAAACATACGACTAAGAAAGATCTTCGTAGCCATACGACTAGAAAATGTCATCTGCGGGCAAAATGCACGTTTTGTAACTGCCTTTAAGTCATTCTAGCAAGCTCAAAATATACGACTGTCATTCAGACAAGCTCAAAACATACGACTCAAAGTACGATTCTCTAAAGCATGGGGGGATGAGTCACCCCCCACGCCCCCCCCTCGAACCGCCCCTGTCTGTCGGTCGGTCTGTCCGTATTTTGCTAGTTTGGGCACTTCCACATGACCTAGATAGCTCTTGTTCTAGTTGTGTCAAACCCATACCCCTTTCTTCACACTAGTATAGCTCAGCGCGTGGATGAGTCATTCTTTGCTCAAATCTATAAATGTTCGGAGAGAGCTTGTCTGTCTAATCGCAGGTCGAAGGGGTTGGTATATGTTGTTGAAGATTAGTAGGGGTTGATATAGATTAGGGGACGCTAGGACGATGAAACTTGGCAGGCGTATCAGGAACCCGACCAAACCATCCTTGAAATAATCAGTTTCCTGATCCTACCGGGAATCCGGAAAATAATAATATTCATAACTTAGGAATGGATAATCGGGCGTACATTAAACTTGACAGGTATCAAGAACAAGTGTATTGGATGTTCATTGACAAATTCGGATCGGATCCGAATATTGGGGGGGGGGCCTGGAGGGGGAACCGGAAATCTCGTGAAACGCTTCCACATAAGCTGGGGAGTTATAGAAAATGGGGGGAGTGGAGGGATGGAGAATCTGGAAACTAGTAACATGTATAACTTTGGAACGGGTTTCAAATCCGGGGGGGGGGGACCTAGAGGTTCGAACCTCCCCAGGAAGAAGAGTTGTAGACCTGCCTTTTTTAGTTCTTTTTACTTCAGCAAGTGTAAAATAAAATGATATTCGACTCTGTATATAACTCTCAAGAAAAAAACTCCAGCCTACAGTTCACCTATTCTTACAAGTGCCATATAGCTTTCAGCTCTTGTTACCTTTTAAGTATAGATCCACTCGTTTCATCACTAAACGTGCCACACTATTTCCGGTACCCCCCCCCCCCTCCAACTCCCCTGCCACGGCCGAATCTGGTTCGGACACATAAATGAATCATCTAAAGCATCTTCTCTTACCGTTTATCAAGTTTCACTCGAATCTGAGCATTTTTGGGGAAATTCTGGTATCCCCTCCCCCACCATGCTCGGATTCGGTTCGGACCCTAATCTCATCTAGGGCATACGATCTCTCTACTTTCCAAGTTTCATTAAAATCGTTCCTCTCGTTTGATCCCTATGCGAGCCACAGAATTTCCGGGACTCCCCCTTCAACTTCCCCCACTGTGGCCGAATACTTCGGCCATCTCTGACATTTCCTCTTCCCGTCCACCAAGGGGCACCAAGTTTGACTCGAACCAGAGCATATCTGCATAACGGGTACTGATGACCTAGACATGCAGGACATGTGTTCGAACTACATGCGACCACGGTTGTGGGAATTGGGGGGTGGGAGGGGGCCCGGATACTTTTGACATGCAGAAAAACCAAACGGATGGACCGAATGGGATGCAATTTCGACAGTGCCGAGTTTATACGGCCTAGATTTGTTATTTAACGTCCGGGCGCATTCGGCCAAGGTAGGGGGGTGGGGGTGGAACCGAAAATTTGCAGATGGGTATGCTCCGATTTCAATTCAGGACACAAAGGACTACCGGATGGACCTGGTAAGGAGTAAAAGCGATATCTCTGCGGCATTTGGCGAAGACCGCAAATTTTCAAGATAGATTCTCTGATAAATCCAATGCCTGTTTGCGTTCGGGGATCCCAAAGAAACTTTTAGCCTTGTTGCTAGATATGACACGCTTTCTCGCAAGTTCGTGTGTTGTACAAGCGCTCTTACTCGACGAGTCAGTAATTAGCAAGCTTGCTGCTTCAGGCGCTTCAAGGATGCAAAAAAGAATCACCCTAAACGTAATGCAAATGCGATCGAAGTCAGCGTCACAACCCAATTTTCCTCTGATGACCTGCGAAATTCAGATAAACATCGCACAGTAGTAGTCCTTTGACTTTGACCTGTTCACCAACCAAAACCTTTTCCGAATATACCAGAGTGGGTTTAGACTAGCGTCCCTCAACTAATTCTCACGAGAGCGAAATTTTTCACACGGTGATAGCCTAACTGGGTGAATTTGACTACGGTTGTCCAAGGAATTGCCTCGGGAATTGCGTAATCTTTAATTTGTTAAAGGGTTATGGGTTAATTACAGCGGAAAGTTCGTTGAAGGGGAAGAACAAGTCTGAGTATTGTTTGCGATCAAACGGGTGGGAGAGCAGTTGCGATAAGAGCCGAGATAAGAGCGCCGATACGATTTTGGTTCGTCGAGTGTTCTACTTACTAAAGTAGGCGAGACCGAAACCGTATCCTTATAGCCAATTCGAGGAGGAGGCAAGACGATCTAGATACTCCACGAATCGGCTTCCATCCTGATTAAAAAGTCTAGGCCGATCGTGAGTCAAAAGTATGGCAGGAAATCAAGAATGCAGCGCGGATGCAAATCAGCGAAGCTTAAGGCGGCGTCACACAGTACGAACAGTGACGGCGACCGAGTATTTAGTGAGACTGATCTGTATTTTTTGTGCTTTTTGATCCGACCCGAGGCCCCCCCCCCCCCCCCGGTTCGGTACATCCTGATGCACAAGGACGATGAAACCAGGCTGGCATGTCAGGAAATCGAACAAACTGACTTTAGAATAGTCGTTAGGCAAACGACTATTTTTAAGTCAGTCTGACGGATTAAGCGCATAATCCAATTTTCGTGGTGGGAGGCGGGAGTGGAGGGTTTGGGAATCCGGAATCTTGTGGCATTCATAACTTTTGAACGGGCGATTGGATTTGAATGAAACTTGGCAAGTGGAAAGAAGGTGTCGGCTCAGATGTTTCATGTCAAGTCCGGACCGGATTCGATTCTTGCTGGGAAAGTTGAGGCCGTTGAGGGGGGGGACCGGGAACTGTCGTGAAACGTTTAGCGTCGAGGGTGGGATGGAATTTGGTGGAAAGAACAAGCATAAACCCTAGATCCGTTCTTGACAGAAACAGATCATATCGGGGCTATTTGGAGGAGTCGGGGGCGGAATTCGGGTTATCGCGATTATTATAGCCAATTATATCCGAGTAACCGATACAATTATATATGGCGACCGAGTTTTTGTGCTTTTTGATCCGACCCGAGCCCCCCCCCCCCCTGGTTCGTTACATCCTGATGCACTAGGACGATGAAACCGGGCTGGCATGTCGGGAACTCGAACAAACTGACTTTAAAATAGTCGTTAGGCTATTTTAAAGTCAGGCGATTGGATTTGAATGAAACTTGGCAAGTGGAAAGAAGGTGGCGGCTCAGATGTTTCATGTCAAGTCCGGACCGGATTCGATGTGCCGGGAATGAGTGTACACCGGGTGCCGGATAGTGAGTAACCCCTCGTTTGTTATTTGGCTTCCGGACCTAATCCGGCCATGGTAGGAGGAGGATGAAACGGAAACCGGAAATTTGCAGATATGCTCTGATTCGAGCCAAACTTGAAGGGCGAGAAGAGAAGATGTCAGAAATGCGAAGTTTATGTGTCCTAGTCGTTTTCGGTCTGAGTGGGGGGAGTTGGAGGGTGAGTCCCGGAAATTGTGTGGCTCGACGAGACCAATAATTTGCAAGCTTGCTGCTTCAGCCACTTCAAGGATGCAAAAAAGAAGCACCCGACGTAATGCAAATGCAATTTGAAGTCAGCGTCACAACCCAATTCCCTCTGATGACCTGTGGGACTCAGATAAACATCGCACAGTAGTCCTTTGACTTTGACCTGTTTACCGACGAGGCCACCCGCGCCGCGCGTGCTCGGCGCGTGCCTGCCTACCCTGAGGCGTATTGGTAATATGTTTGTTTTGGTGTCAGAAATTAGACTTTAGTGCCTTGTAGAAGTTCAAGGCAGGTGGACATGTGATGATTCGGGGCCTTGCGTTTTTCTCGGTGTTTTGCGTACTAAAGTAGGTCAGAACGAAACCATATCCTGACAGTCAGCTCGAGGAGGAGCCAAGACGCGAGTCACTTGCCACATTCCTGGAAATCAGTGGGCAACTCACCTGTGCCCTGTGTTGTCTGGTCCGGCGCTGGAAGCCATGTCCAGTTTAGGCAGCGACGCTTTTGGAGACTATGATGCTGTTTTTGAACATTTTGGTATGGACCATGTTGGACAAGCGGGTACAACCCCCTCCAGAATAAATTCCTGGATACCGGCCTGTTCATAAGTATTCCGTTACGGACGAAACGTACCGCTTCAAGTTAATAACGGGAGTTTACTTATTAAACAGCTTTCCTCTTCCGAACGCTAATAACTCGTCAAACTCGGCGGCTCGAAAATCGATAAACTTTTAATGATACATCCACAATAAAAAGCCACTGTTTTCTCTTTCCGCGTTAAATCATTTTTCTTCCTTGCGTAATAACAGCGATCGAAATTTGCAGACGTACACCCAGAACAAAAAGAAGTCGTTATCCCCTTGCTAGATCTATTGCGCTGGCACCTGACGCAAATTAGCACAGCAGCCTCGAAAGAGTAAAACGACCAATAGATGACACAGCTCAATGCCATCATCAGAGCCGAACGGTTAAGTGCGGAGTTTACTCCGATCTAAGACATCCCTGAACCGCCAGTCAAGGCGGAACGGCACTCTCAGGCGAACTGTGGATAGCCGGATCGGTGGAAAAGGCAGAGAGAAGAGTTTTGACTGTAACGAGCGAAACGGCAAGTTCAGGAGACTGCCAGACGGCCAACGCAGGCGAAACGGCACAATCGGGAGATTACAAGAGTGGTCTAGACTGACGTTTTCTTGATAGTGCTACTTTTAGAAAAAAGTGTTAAAAGTAGCACTTTAGTGCTACCCGTGGCAACCCTGTTCTCATTTTGTGTTAATAATACAGTTTACTTTAAGGCGTTTTTCAGTGACACAATTGTAGGCCACATACTTCTGAGTGTTTTTTTGCGGAAACACGATTGTGTGCCACACAGACATTTTTGGGTGGTAAACTATTACTAATATGTCTGAATATAAGGTAAAACATTGAAATTCCGACACCTATTTACGTTCTTTTTCTTCTTTGACATTCATGAGGACAGCATTGCCAGTATCATTTCGCAAATTAGGTTTGTTGAAAGAGCAGAATGTCAGACGTTTTCTGAGCCTCTCCCAGGGTTTTTATTTCTATGAGAATAAAAGCTTTGTGGCGTGGAAGGGATGCCCCTCCGCTTTTTTTCGAACAGGTAGTACATCTCGAACAGCTATCGGACATACACTTGTTTGTTATGCTTTTAGTCGTGAACAGACACAATACAACTGTCCGAATAGCTTTATGTCATCAAATAGGGAGTCCAAATAAATATTTATCGCATAACTATTCGAACAAAACTAATGACACAATATATCGCAATCAGTGCAACATTTACCAATTCTAGCAACTTAGCTGCGTTAGCCACCTTCAACAGAAGCACTGACCTTTTCCCGGCAATTTTTCGCTTTATGGAACCACTTCAAAACAATTAAAAAGTAAAATTTGGCAAAACTTTTAGTTGAATTTTCCCTCGCCAAATTGTTACAGCATTGCCATAAAACAGTGGCGATGGAGTTTTTGGTTCTCGCAACTAATGGCTATTCCATTTTGTCTGCAAGTGCTAACACTTCGCCGTGAGAGATGAAAGAAAACGTCTGATTTGAATTGTTCGATCAACATGTCCGAATCCCGATGTGTTCGAATTTCAATGTTTTACCTTATAAATAAAAAACATGCGAAAATCTCAATAAATAGAGTTTTAGGCTTTCGTCCTCACCATTCTGTGCCTGTTCTGTGCAAAAGGATCTTCAGTTTTATGTCCACATAGCCTACTTGAGGCTGAGAAGTTTTTTAATTTTAATATTTTGGCGTTATTTTGCTGCTAAATTTGAATTTCCCGCCAAAATCGAGCCACAAAATCGACAATCAGTTCTGCAGTTGTTTTTCAAATTTGAGACACAAAGTGAGCCACAAAAATCTTGTCGGTCATGGAAACCCACTTGTGGGCCCCACAAAAGGCCGTGAAAATGCTCTTTCCGAGCCACAATCGACCCACAACCTGTTTGTGAGAGCATGGAAAGACGACTTTAGTAGTAGGTGTATGCTTCTTTGGACACTTCTCAAAATTTTAGACTACATTGGTTTGTACTTCACATTTAAACCAGTCAAACAGGAATGAAATCGATATGGTTCCCTGTCACAAACTCGAAAATGATTAGTGAAATCAGATCTGTCTAGTCTAACTTCAGCAACCTGTGTTTCTTCTTTAAGGATAATCTGGATGATTATGGAAAGTAATACAAAACTGGTGCAATACATATAGGCCTGCAATAGCTGCATTAGTTGCACTTCGGGCTGTCTCTGTTTTTTCCTCGCGGGTGTTTGGCTCTTTTCCTATTTGGCATTTTGTGTTCCAACGGTGCCTCCCAAGCAGGTTCTGGTTAGTCTGCACCTGTGAGCACTAACCAGACACTGGATAGTTCAAAAACATGCTATAAGACCCAGGGGTTTTTTTTTGCCAGGGGGGTTTTGTCATCAGGAGGGGTGGTCCCCGTAATTTTTTGGTACCAGGTTTTTTTTTTTCTGCTGGGGTCACCTAGACCCGCTTCGACCAAATACTGACCTGCCTATTGTCTACTCAAACTTCTATGACATTCTCTAGTCTGCAGCCAGAAGTCTTTTTAACAGGTATCCATATTATTTGCATTCACGAATTTGGCTAAAAGATCCATGATCTGTTTGTATTTGCGATGCAGGCCGACTCCCACGTTCCTGTTACCTTCAGAGCAGTAGCAAATCTGTTTTTATGTTCCTCAGAAGTTTCGAGTTTTCCTTCCTGGACAAATGGCTGTATATTTGCCTACCTTCTTGTCACTTACAGGAACTCTCTTGCTTTTCTGTTTTTTCGCACCCCTAGTTGCGACTTACGTCATCTACTGACCTACGAAATGTCCCTCTTTGCAAAAATCCTTGTGAATCAGATCACTTTTCAACACTAGCCGAGATTTTTCTGGGTTGCCAGACAATAACTTTGTTTTTGTCTTGAGACGTGAGCGAACAGCCGCTCCAAACCTGATTTCGATGGCCTGGGCTGAGGAAGAGCTGTGGTTTGCTATGATGTCTCAGCATTTAACCACGGCGGGCATTTGTTTTAAACTTTTTGCGAGAAAAGCCAAGTATTTTGCGCAAAGCCTGGCCAGAGTCGGCAAGTGCTAACAAGGAAATCCTTAATTTGGCAAGGCAACTATGAATATTTTTGAAAAACACTAGAATACGTCCGGATCATGTTATCGTGAAAAGGTTATTTCTAGTAAGAGCTGTGCGTTAAAGTGGACTTATTGCTCCATTGAGAATAAACCATGCTCTGTTAAATCCGATTTCCGTAAACTCTTGCCGAAACTGAAGTTCACAGATAAAAATGAATGATAAAAAACACAAAATAACGAACAGAAAAAAATATACAGTCCAGAATTACCCTTCCCCATCTGGAGTTACCCTCTTGACTTTCTCCGGAAGTACCCCCAATCCATCTTTATCTCTTTACATATTAGGCTGAGTTAAATTCTGCAAAAAAAATCAGGAGATTCCCTACTCATTCTTATACTACCACACCTCTTCTTTTCTTAGATCCAACAAACTGTTCAAAACCTATAGCACAAAAAGTGACTGTAACCAAACTTTTCAAGTGATTCTTTTCCTGCCAAGTCCACTAAATGACTGGGTGGCTTTCCCCAAACGAGGGCGGTGACAGTTCATGACTCGAAGAAGGCCATAGATGGCAGTGTGTTAGCAATTTTTTTGAAAATTTATGAACGAGTGGTTACCGAGATATTTGCGATGTCCGGAATTACCCCACATCCGAAATTACCCCTGTTCACCCTAGCTTACAAGCCAACAGTACCTTTGATGATTTAAAGGTGTTGGGAATGAATGAATGTTTCTCTTCTTTATTTGTTTTCACAGTTGAAACCACAGGTTTTTCCTTTTTTTTTTTTTGTATAGGGTATTCAGTTGGTTGGAGCTCAGCTCTAAAGTCTCAGCTGAACTATCACGAGCCAGGGCGCTGGTGAGGGATAATAGGAGGATTAACCAAGCCTTACCAAGGTGAAGTTTGATCCTTGTTATCCCGAACAAGGAGAGCACTGGCGAAGTGAGAGTTCAGCTCCCACCCTCCCTGCCCTAGGTTTTGGCGGGTGATTTTTGGTAGGCCACCAAAAAACTTGTATCACGGGCTCTAAATCCTGATCAGCCTAGAACGCTACTCACTCGTAGGCCGGGCGCGGATCTCATTAATCAATACAGGTTATTTCCCTGCAGTAGCCAAGCACTCCTTTTGTGCTTTCATGGCAGGAGTGTTACTGATGTATTTTTTGTGTTTAAATATAGCCTAGTCAAATGAAACTGAAACTGAAAAATGATTGAGAGTACCTGTTCATGTTTCTTTCAGTGTTTAAACAGACAAATTTTGTATCCAGGTTGATGCAGCACTTACTGCCGATCAGAATAACCAGGAACTTCTTAAGCTGAAAAATGATCTGAAAGAAGTCCTCAACTTGACTGTTGAGCTCATAAAAGCACAATTAGGTAAGTTGTTCCTCACACATGATTTTGCTATAGTAGAATAGAATTGAGCAGACTAAAATTGAATATTGATATTCCTTGTGTTTTTAGCTCTTTTTCTCACAGAAAGCTGTGACTATATTCTGGTTTTAGCGTGTATTTATGTATCTGTAGAGAAAGAATGAATCGGTTTTATTGTTAGTCATTATTGTTTGTCTCAATCTATTTATTATGGGTTTGTTGTTTCAGATTGTCCAACTATAGCTTGCATATCCTATGCACTTCTTTTAAGGTATGGTTCTTTGAAGTTGTTTTTCCTCCAAGGTCCAATCCCCTTCATTGCTCTTGTGTTAAGCGCAAATTTTGACGTTCTGAAGTTGTTAATTTCGGAGTGTTATTCTCCGCTCAGCAAAGAGATTCAGCTGTTACCCATTTTCTCGACAGGGGAGGTGGGTGGTTTAGATTCAGAATCAAGTTCACTTCTTGTTATATTATTACATCATTTTGTACATGAGAAAGGCTGATTTACAGAATTGAAACTTGTTTTAAAAAGTTCTTTAGATGGGTTTCAGTCCCCCCACCCCCCGACAGGCGAATCTCTTGGCAAATGTTTGGCAATTGCTCAGGACGTGGAACCCATCCGTCTTAGCACAAAACATCATTAGTTAGCTTATCAACCCCTTGAAATTTAATGTATCGACTGCTTAGGGTAGAGAGTTCCCTCGCGGCTGAAGCATGTTGGGCTGTCAGGTTCAGTTTGCAGTAATAGCTGTATTCGTTGGTCACCGGAGTACTGGCTCGTAGTTTCAGGCGAAACCGTTTTTGGATGGACTGCTGTGTGCTGCATCCAGCGTTTCAGGGCTCACTGATGTCTGATTATTCCTCACTAATGCGGATTCGCCAGAACCTGGTCGGGTGGAAAGGCAGGTTGTGGGGAGAAGCCACTAAAAGATACCGAGACAAAAAAAATTGTCGTTGAGCTTCTGGATCAACAAGATCAAAGATTTCGATGGGATCCCAAAAATTTAATATTTGACTCAGACAACTACGTCCTGACTACGTCTTGTCTACGCCAGATCCAGTCTTCGCCAGGCTAATCATCTGAGAAAATTAATTTCAGATATACCTGTATAAGCCATATTTATTTTGACGATACTGATCGAAACTACCTGCTTTACTTCGGCCGAATTTCCGTTTTCGGCCGAATTCCGAGCGAACTACTTGTCCAGCCAAAAAAAGATAGTTCAGAAACGAATTCAGCGCATCTCCTTATCCCTATAAAGAACGTCTAATCAACTTCAAATAAAACTTTAACTTATAAAAAAAATCCGGTTTCAACCGGATTCCGGACGAAGTATATGTCAGGGTAAAAAACGATTGTCATATACAGATTCAGCGTCTCTTCTCACCCTTGAATCTATCATCTAATCAACTTCAAATACAAATTTTACTTTTAACAAATTTTCCGGTTTCGGCCAGATTCCGGGCGAACTACTTGTCCGGCGAGAAAATGGTTTTCACCATCGTGTTCAGCATGTCTTCTTACCCCTAAACTTAACATCTAATCAACGTCAAATAAAACTTTTGCTTTTAACAAATTTTCCGGTTTCGGCCGGATTCCGGGCTAACTACTAGTCCGTCGAGAAAATGGTTTTCACCATCGTGTTCAGCATGTCTTCTTACCCCTAAATCGAACGTCTAATCAACTTCAAATAAAACTTTTGCTTTGAACAAATTTTCCGGTTTCGGCCAGATTCCGGGCGAACTACTTGTCCGGCGAGAAAATGGTTTTCACCATCGTGTTCAGCATGTCTTCTTACCCCTAAACTTAACATCTAATCAACGTCAAATAAAACTTTTGCTTTTAACAAATTTTCCGGTTTCGGCCGGATTCCGGGCTAACTACTTGTCCGGCGAGAAAATGGTTTTCACTATCGTGTTCAGCATGTCTTCTTACCCCATAATCGACTATCACATTAGCTGTTTCAAAATATTTTGTTTGTCCCTTAATTTAAACCCCCTCCCCCACCCCTAAATGTAGGGCTACAGTGCCCATCTACGAACTTGACCTTACTCTTGACCCAAAGAATCCTCACACCAAGTTTCATCAAAATATCTCATTCCCTTCGAGAGTTATCGTGCTTACAGACAGACGGACGGACGGACAGACGGACAACTTTTACGATGTCATAGGTATCCGTCACTAACGTTTTGGGATCCCAAAAACCCGAAACTACTGAGGGTGCTACGAACGTATTTAATAGTCCAGTTTGAGGATATCATAATTTTGCAGCAGTTCTGAAACCTACTGTCAGTTTGTCAGCGAAAGCTGGGTGGCTCGACCGGCATTCACCCTAAGCCAACCATAATTTTTGGAATCGTGCAGTTCAAAATTTTTAAATACGCCAGATTTGTATAAAGGCGTCGGACATGCCGACTATTTTGCGTAGCCTTAGCCAAACGCTGTCAGGGTAGGCCAAACGCAGGGGAACTCTGTCCTAAAAAGAAACTCAAGGATTGTGTGAGCTTAATAAAATACCCGTTGAGGAATCTGTTTTATCAAGGTCCCCCTTTTTCTTATCAAAGTCAAGATCCCCTGGCATTCGGCACAATTGTAACGTTTGAAATGGGCTATACAGACATTAAATACTAAAAAGTATTCAAGGTGTGTGTGAGCTCCATCAGATACCCATTCAGGAATCTGTTTATTTGGTCAAGGTGCCCCAGCAATCCGGCACACTTTGTAACGTTTGAAATGGGCTATAAGCTCATCCAATAGTTTTGGACTGGATAGCGCCAGGATTTCCGTAGTACAAATTTCACTGAGCAACTCGTCAGTGAAAGTAAAATCAAATCTGAGAGCCTACCCGTAAGATGAGGAAAGATCGAGATTCTCAGACTGTGATTTGATTCCAGGGACTTCTACAGAGGAGACAGAGGAAGAGCAGGTTGCCAGATGGTTAGACGATGACGCCCCAGTTGCTTCTTTGCAACCGATTAAGGACTGGAAAGTCGGAGAAACCTGCTCAGCCCCTTGGAGCAAAGACACACAGTAAGTAATTATTCAAGCAGGGGCGTCATTCGGGTGGGTGAGGGTAAATTTGAATTGGTGAATTTTTCCCAAATCCAGTTGGTTTCGAGGCCCAGGGTTGGCCGATGGATATGAGTTGGCTCCTCCTTTGGGAGGAGTGACAAATTTCCTCTTGAGGAAGAGTGAAGTGGGGACAAGTGACAAGTGGCCTCGCCTTAGAGTAGGAGCCAAGTTGGTCATATAGTTTTTGCAGTCGTGTGGGCAGGAACAGGGGTCCTGCGCAGCATGGAAGAAGCAAGGAAGGAGGGAGGAAGCTGCCTTGGACAGTACAGAGGGGTATAGAGTATAGTACAGAGGGGTGGCCACCCCCGCGCTTTCCAAGGGGGGCCCAGAGCTACCCATGAAAAACTACTGTAAAACCTAGTTGACGAGGCGCAAACCGAATATGTATATACTCTTTTGTACCAAATATTTTTTGATATCAGGCTTCGTGGACATATTGTTTACTTTTCGTTCATATTTTGTTAATCAGTTAATTATTTTCGGTCTCACCTATGTAAGTCCCTAGTATCTCTATTCTGTGCGGAATAGATGATAGTACAGTAAATCCTGGCGGGCAATCCGTCCGAAGCGTTAGCCTTGAATTGATTATTATTTTAGGTACTATGATGTTGAAATCAAAGAAATTAATGGATTTGGCGAGGCGACTGTTCAGTTTCTTGGATACAAACAAATCGAGGTCGTACCTCTAGTCATGCTGCGGGAGCCAACAGGGAGAAGGGGTAGAACTGGTGAGGAGGACGCTGGCGACGACAAAAAGTAAGGATCTTCTTTTTTCTGGGAAGATGTTATGTTTAAAGTTTATCCGAGAAGTGCTGAGATAAGAAAATCTAGTTGTCCATCACTTATTCACTTAAAAAGGCTTGAAGACCCGATGAAAATACGTTAGTTCATTGCTCCGCTATTCGCGAATAATCGATTTTCATATAGTGGACTTTTCCTTTCGGATTTGTGGTACCTCTATGCGCTTGTTCCCGTGTTGTATGTTCGACGAAAACAATTTATGAAAAATAAGTATTCATGCAGTGAGCTCACCTTCAGTGTGCTGATCACTGGCCACTGAAAAGCCGCGTTTGTATTAAGATTCAAATTTTCCGCGTCATAGTAGAACGTTGCTTTGTGATGACGGACGTAGATATTCTGAACGTGGTGAAAAAAAAACTTAACACAATCCAAATAATGCAGTGTAAAAGTTAAATGATACAAAAATAAGTTGGCTTTTCAGTTAAACTTTAAGCCAAAATGACTCGTATCCAAAATATGCCTTGGCTTCGTGTGTTTTATCAGTTTATGGACCGGCTCACAATTGGACCACTAAATTGAACAAGAGAACAAGCGTGCATTTTCTGGCCCTTCTTCTGACCGAGGTCGGGTTTCATGGCTAAGGAATCAAATAGACTTTGCTAATATCAGACCGAAAATTCACCATATACAGTATTTTTCTTGTTTATGTGTTATTTTCTGGAAATCGTTAGATAGATAAATCTTTTTATTCGCTGTCAAGGCTTACGCCAAATTTGTTTGGTAACGTCACTATAACTCATCAAAACACATGTAAATCAGAACGGCCATAATACGCGTATACATCAGTCATAAATACCATCATAAAATTTAACTAACAGGTAAAAAAAAATATCAGCTTCGGCTTCGTTATACAGATTTAGAATAGAAGGAACAAAACTCTTTGCGAACCTCTGGTGGGTCAATTTGATTGGCAGCAACTTTTCAACTGCAGTAGCTACCTTGCGATGGAGCCTTTTTGCCAGCTTTTTGGAAGAGAAAATACTTCTATGGATTGGGTCGTTAAAAAGTTTAATACCAAACAAAGGGAAATTTCAGAGTACGAGAATTGACTGTTCGTGAATAGGAGAATAACGAAGTATCTCATTTGTATCGGGTCTCTAAGCATATCTAAGGAAATAAGTGATGGGTAACTGATTGTCGTATCTCTTACTTTGTAACACTGCTTTGAGCCGTATGTATGAAATAAACCATTCTTGAAATGAGAGCGTGTTCCACCCTACTTACCGTGGTTATCACCGAAGGGCTGCCCACTCTCCGCCACTTGGTGTACACCATGTTGCGCCACCCATCCGCCAGGCACGTCAATCTTCCGCCACCCTTCCGCCAAGCGCGCCACTCATCCGCCACCCATCCGCCACGCGCGCCACTCTTCCGGCGCATCCGCCACCCATTCATCTGCCACCCTCCCGCCATGCACGCCACCCGCCACCCGGCATACACCGATTTTGAAAGTGGGCAACCCCTCGGAATCACGAATCCTGGCTTCTTGGCGTCAAGGTTGGGACGAATTTTCTATTCTCGTCAAAATATAGTGTCGCGGGATGATCCAACCAGCAAATATATTTAGTTATAGCTAGGTCACACTATTCTTATTTTATCTAAATGAAAGAACCTTCTTTCAGGAAAAAAATAACTGCTGTCCAGAAAGAGTACCTTAAAGCCAAAAAGCTGAAAAAACAAACAAGATATCAGGAGATGCTTGATGCAAGAGAAAAGGACAAAACGAAATGGCAGAGCTTTGCTTCCAAGGTAAGAATTATCTTTGTTATATTGATAAAGCACAAATGACACGATAGATTATTACTTGATAGTCTTCTTCTGTTCTTCAGGCTCTATCATACATTTCCTCTGATTCTACTCAGATTAAACGTTTTGTTGGTTCTCGACACTCCCCGGTAAATTTGAAATTGTCGAAGCCTGTTTTTGTGTATTGACACAAACTTCTTTTGAGATTTGAAAAATTGCAGAAAGCTTTTATTTTTCATTCTTGAATTTTTGACTGTATATATAGTAGTCTAGTTTGTCTGTAGTCTAATCAGTTGCATTATATTTCTTTAGTTGTTTGTTAATATTTGTTTATATCTGTGAATATTTGTGAATATTTGGCCCTTCTTGGCAAGGGTCCTCTTCAGGCTGGCAGTCTCCTGTGCCAACGCTGGGGAAGGAACATACCTGCAATGTATTCTCAATCTATCCTGCAATCTATTGATTGCGGGTGTGTTCCTTCCCCAGCGTTGGCACAGAAGACTGGCAGCCTGAAGAGGACCCTTGCCAAGAAGGGCCGAAATATCGCTTTAAAAGCATCATAGCTGACGAATCCGTTTTTATACTATATGAATTTACTACAGTAAAGAAAAAAGGAAGACAAGTTACCAACAACAAAAAACCATACACTCCCAATTCCCGTTTCCACAAATAAACTAAACCAAAAAAAAATATATATAAATAAATAAACAGAATGGGTTCTGGGTGAACCTGAGAACGGGCACGACACTGGTTCTTCACGCCAAGATACGCGTTACATGACAAGTTTCCCGGACCAAGATAAGGTGAAATTCTATTGGAAACGGGGAAAATCTCAAAAGGCCTAAAGGCAGTGAGCGAGCTTTTCTGGCTCTAGTTCCGGCTTCATGATTTCCGGATCAAGACAAATTAATTGAAACAAACCTTAGAGATTCAAGGTTTTAATTTACACTTCTGTACAAAAAGACTAGAGAAAGAGGGTCACGATGTTGATTGACAAAAACCCGAAGAAAAACGAAAGTATCGTATCTTTTTCAAATAGAAAAATGGAGTCTGGTATAATAGTCGCTCTGGTGATTAGAAGTGCTGACAGTTTTCTGGGTCTAAGCTGATACTTCTTTTCCAGGCTTCCAGTAAGTTAAAGAAAGGAGTAACGAAGAAGAGCATTTTTGCTACCCCTGAAGCTGCGGATGGAAGGGTAGGGGTTGGAACCTGTGGGATTGGTGGGAAACCCATGACGGAGTACACCCTAGCGGAGAAACGGAAACGAGGAATGATTTGATGTTCACCCTATTTTTGCAGTGCCCGTTCTTTTTTAATAAATTTGATCACGTTCGTCATATTCGAAGGCCAGACGAGTCTCCTGGGGTGGGGCAGTCACCATTTTGATAAAATCCTGAAACTCTGTATGACTTAATGCTAGGCTTCGATTCAGTTCAACCAAGAATAAATAACGAGACAGAATTACTGTCTCCCTATCTCGGTCATACAAACATGCTGAGTCGAGTAAAATACGACCGACTCCCGATGCAGACGAGCGCCACATCACGTTTCGTTACCTCTACAAATAGCTAGATCGCCGGTAAGTTGTTAAAGAGGAAATCTAGAAGTCAACGCTGATTGGTTCTGTGGAGACGCTCCAGAGAGGATCAGCGCGCGGAGTACGCCTCCTGCTCGCCTCTTTCGATATTTCTAACGGTGAAGACGGAAGAGACAGACATCAGCTCAAAGCTACAGTAAATACTTCCAGCTCCGCTCAGATTTGTCGGGGATTTCATAGTCGCTGCACGGACTAAACACAGAAGTTCTTACTGATTATTTGTTCTTGGTTCAACCTATTTCTAAAATTGGAAGCTGACAAGCGGAACATTCGTTCAGTCGTAAGACTCGTCAATAAATATATATATAGTCAGTCAGCACTACTGAATTTCGTCTTTCAGATTAAGAGGTATCTGGGCCTACCGTACAGTCCTTAAAGTCCGTCATTTTCGTGCTCTGCCGCGTTTGTGGAATTTTGTTTGTAGAAGTAGTAATCTGAAAGCTGAAAAAAAATAACATGTAAAACGCTAAAAAAGGAATGAATTTTGCATCTTGCCAGGTTTTTCAACTTTGTTGAGTTGTGTTGCGGTGATGTGGAACTTTGTTGTGGTGATGTTGTACATTTTTTTTCTCTACAAGATGGTGTAAAAATCATTTCTGTTGCAATCAGGTTGCAATTTGTCTGCGGTCATAAATTTTTGCTTTTTCTCTCAAGATGGTGTAAAAATCATTTATGTTGCAATTTGTTTGCGGTCAAGTCATATTTGACGCTAGACTACTACGGTTGTTTGATATACTATTAGCTGGAAAGTATGGCTTAGTTGCTATTGTTCAGTGGTCTGTTAGAATGGTATCAAATTTGTAGGGTTTGACAAAGACTGACAAGTAGTTCGCTCAGAATTCGGCCGAAACCGGAAATTTGGCAGAAGTAAAGTAGGAAGTTTCGATCAGTATCGTCAAAATAGATATGGCTTATACAGGTATATCTGAACTTGATTTTCTCAGATGATTAGCTTGGCGAAGACTGAATCTGGCGAAGACAAGACCTAGTTGTCTGGGCCAAATATTAAATTTTTGGGATCACATCGAAACCTTTGATCTTGTTTCAAAGGCGACCAGCGATGTGAGGACAAAATTAAACCATATTAATCCAGTAAAAAGTAGCTTGTGAATGCCGGATTCCATAATCCGGAAGTCTCGCCAAAAACAAGATCCAACAGTTTCGATGGGAATTTAAAATTTGAATATATCAAACTTTTTGTTTGTTTCGAGGCTGTCCTGGGGACTTTCGAGATCATTTCGGAACAAGGCTAACTTGTGGTTTTCGGCAAAGGCTGTCGAAACTTTCAGATTTGTGGTGCCTCTGTGTGGTTGTCCCTCTACGCTTGAAATTTTTATCAACTAGAAATGTAAGCCATTGCCGAAAATTAAAAGGAAATATGACATTCATATCAAGACATATCCCAGAATCATTTTCCTACTTTTCTACAGGCGTAACTTCTACGGTGTCACATATTTAGCCCTGGCAATGCAGGACTTTGTTTAAAGTTTAACTGAAAAGGCAACTTATTTTTGTGTCATTTCGTTGAATACACTGAATTATTTGGATTCTGCAAATGGATTTTTTTATTTTCCACTATCTGCACTAGTTATGACGTTCAAAATATCTGCGGCCGTCCCCACAGCGTAAATTCTACTATGACGCGGGAAATTTTTATCTAAACACAAACGCGGCTTTTCAGTGGGCAGTGGCGATATTGGTGAAGTTTGCTTAGTGCCTGAACAAAAAAAAAGTCATGAATCTTTCTTGTAAGGCATACAACAAAAATACAAGCGCATAGAGGTACCACAAATCACACGGAAATTCCACTATAGCTTCATTTACACGACGGGTATTTTTCCCCGGAGACGAGAGGGGAAAGTGTTCACACGGACACACTGAATACCCGGGTATTTTTCAATGGAGAGTACTGTCATGTGTGAATAGATTCAAATAATACAAAAGATTTCTTCACATTTCAAATATATCTTGTATCCCAGTCACAACTGTTAATCACTTTCACTTTTTTTCCTTCAATTGCATATTTTGTTGTTCCTGACGTCGAAGAATACCCTTCGACAAACAAATCCCCGGGTAAAAAGTTCGCGAAATTAAAGTCTAAAATACCCGGGTATTTGTTGCTGTTGCGGAGGAAAATACCCACGGAGGACGGGTAAATACCCATCGTGTAAACGAGGCTTATTTGAAAATCGATTATTCGTGAATAACGGAACAACCAAGTAACGCATTTTCAGCGGGTCTTCAAGCCAATTTAAGCGAATAAGTGATGGGTAACTAGACTGTCCTATCCCAGTCCTTTTCGGTTTAACGTTAAATTTAAATTCTCCACGTCTGGATGAATTTGTTTTTTCGTGCAAGCAGCGTACACTCTGAACGTTATTGCTTATACAGCACCCGTTGGAAAATACAAAATCTTTCAGGTGAGTCAAAATATTTCAGTTTTATCAGATATCAGAAGTAAAAATAAGCTGCCTTTGCTGTTAAGCTTCAACGAGCCTATCTTTGTCTACCGTCGTTTGTAACACATAATTGAAGTCAGAACACAACAGTATTCCAGAGTTCCTGCAGAGATATTCCTAAGGAAAATTTCCGGTAAATTCTTGAAAAATTCCGATAAAATCTTGAAAAATTCCGGTAAAATTCTGCCCCCCCCCCCTTTATCAGGAAGGTGTCGGGACGCCCCTGAATGCATGCGTGTTAGGTCTATGCCCCCAAGTGCCTCAACGTCTTTGTCTTAACGTTCAAGTTGCCTAATTGCTCCCTGAGTCATCAAATGCCGCATTCCCTTGTGCTTCGTCGTTATGCGAGTTCTTAATTCTCCCCTCATTTATTCTTTTTATCAGTTCCATACGGAAAAATTTAAATATCTAAGTTATGACAGAAATTCAGAAAAACACGCGGGAAAATCTGATCGTCTGTTCGTCGCATAATTAACGGGCTTAAAAAGGCGGAAAAATGGTATTTAAAACGGAAAAAAAATAGGATTGAAAACGCGTGACGCCAAAATTTACCATTTAGAACGGCGAAAATATTAGCATTTAAAACTTAAAATTAAATTTATTAAAAATTAAATTTTTAGCGAAAATTTGTGAGTTTAAAATGAGTGATGTCAAAATATAACGGGATAAATACTAAAAGTTGATCTTAAATGCGAAATTACGGAGATTTAAATGTAAAAGATTCTTCTTCTTTAAGTATGGCTCGTTGGACGACTGGGAGTTCCACTTGAGCAATTCTAAGATCTCCAAATTCCGAAGTCTACTGTCCCCCTTTGCTCCTTTATAGTTGCGAATGCAATTTAATAGTCGGGTATAGAAGAATACACAGTTCTGGGCCCTTGTTTATAGGAATGAGCTTGTAGTTGCAGTCACTAGAAATTGTCACTGACCATTATTTATTTGTTGAAAGTTTTAGGTTGACTTATCTTTGCTATTTTGATCAGTAACCGATATCTCTATATAACGTAAAGTTTATTTTAAAATGATTTTCACGTGGTATGCTACTGCCCTTTCACTTCCAGAGGCGTCACTACTGGGGGGGGGGACGCCCCCCCCAATATTGTCGGCCAGTCGGTAAAAAATAGCCGAGTCGGGGCGAAGCGCCTCGATTTTTATTAAAAACAGTCGATTTTTTCTTAGAAATAGTCGTTTTTTCTTAAAAACAATCAAAAGCAGTCGGTTTTTCGTAAAAATAGTCGATTTTTCTTGAAAATAGGAGATTTTCTTAAAATCAGCCGATTTTTCGTCAATATAGTCGTTTTATCTCAATAATAGTCGTTTTTATCTTCAAAAATAATCGGTAAAAATGACCAGCCAGTCGGTAAATACCTTGCCCCCCCCCAAACGTTTTGGCTAGTAACGCCTCTGTTCACTTCTAGTCGATTCGTGTGCTTGTTAAGATTGCCGGTATTGCGACTTCTTGGACTCGGGCTTGGTTACATTTAAAATTCCTTGTCAAAGTGATCAGATGATTTCTCGTGCCCGCGGTCCTTTAAGACAGTCGATTCGCGTGCTAGAAATCTTGACACGTTTCTCAACAAAAGATACCTTTCAGAGACTTCAATTCTTTTTCTCAACCACCGCGATAAGATAATGTGTTGGCTGCAGTTACCAGATGTGGCGTTTACGTGACGATCTCAATAAAACTTCATTTTTCCCGCTTTGACGATTCACGACTTGCTCGTTGTCTCTCTTAGTCTTTGATTTGGTGCAGTTTGAGTGTACTTTTAGCCAGAAACATGAATTCACACAAACTTCATAGTGGCTACTTTCATTCAACTTTGCGAAAATGGCAGAACGGAAATATTCAAATTACGAAGGAGTCGCTAATGTATCCAGTTTTCGTGGTGTAAGTTATTTAATTTGGCAAGGATTTCTCTGTAGATCTTATTTCTTGTTTCGGATATTGTAGTTTAAACCTAAGATTCTAGATGGCATACGTGTCGCAATCTTTTAAGGGGATCAGTAGGAAGAGTGATTGATGAGTGGTCCTTTAGTGGGATTTAAGGCAGAGCAAAATAACACAAGGGAGTAGCGCCAAGACATATGCTTTCAATGCTTCGCAAACGGGCCATACTCACTACGCTGGCATTTAAAGCGAAACAAACTTGCGGGTTTAGAAATTTCTAGCAAAGCTAGGATGCGGTCTGCACACATCGTGGAAACGGGGGAGGTTATATTTTTGTTTTGCTGTGTTCAGAATATGAAGTTATTGGAGCCAGCGCTGGTGCAAGACTGATTGAGTTTCAGTAGGGACTTTCTCTATCGCTAGTGGTGCTAGTGTCGCTGCTATTCGAGTTTGTGTCACTTTTTTCAAGTCTTGGCGCTACTCCCTTGTGTTATTTCCTCTGATTTAAGGTTTGTAATCAGTGCTATAGAATGCAGTTTGATGTCAGTAGGCTATTTGAATCAGGCTACCACTGATACCTAATACCCACAGTTTCGACTAGCCTAGGCCAGACGTTGTCTAAGGCTGTGTGAAGTCTTGATTATTTGAGTGAAGTAAGCGTTTTTGATAGACTAACTAGAGGCGTTTTTCCGCGGCCGAACGTCTGAGACAACAGGTCTTTCCAAATATCAGTTATCATTAAGATCCGGTCACCCGTTCGAATGTTATACATACCTCAAGTTCCCGGACCCCCCCCCCCCTCCCCCCAGATGGTCGGATCGGGGAAGTGACTTCTTATAAGTAAATCTGGTCGGGTCCTTAATATGTGCGCCAAGTTTCATCGTCCTAACTTAGGCCTATGGGGATGTGCCCAAACTAGCAAAACCCGGACTGACAGAAATTGCGGTCGCTATATGGCACTTAGCCGAAGGGCAAGTGCCATAAAAATTAGCTACTTTACCTGCTTTATGTGGATAGGCATGCAACTGAGGACCCTTCCAGTACCAAATGGTAAGAACGTAATCCTAAAGTTCTCTTTATTGAGCTTTTGCCTGGATTTTATTTTATTTTAAACAAACAAAAAACAGACAAACGGCGTTTCCGGTTTCCGCATTTTGGGTTGTCCCCCCCCCCAAACCCTAGGATGGTGGTTACGCCCATGCCACCCCCACAAGTATCGGATCTGGTCCGGACTTGAAATGGAACATAGAAGACGATAGCTCTTTCCACTTGCCAAGTTTCATTCAAATCCAATTTCCCGTTCAAAAGTTATGCGTGCCACTAGATTTCGGATTCCCCGTCGCTCCACTCCCCCCACGATGGTCGGATCGGAGAAACGACTATTCTCAAGTCAGTATGTTCCGGTCCCTCGTATGCCTGCCAAGTTTGCATCGTCCTAGTACACCAGGAAGTACCGAACTCGCGGGAACGCCGGAATTCCGGACCCCCTCCAACTCCCCCACAGTGCCCGAATCCGGTCAGGCTATGTCAGCGATGTATCTAGGACTCAAATTTTTGAGTGTAGATATCGTCGTGGTGAGAAGAGACTATGAATTTTTAGCTTGAAGCGGGAACCGGTAATTTGCGGATATTCTTCGATTCGAGATGGTCGGGAAAAGGAGATGTCAGAGATGCGGCGTTTTTGTGTCCGAGTCGTAGTCGGCCACAGTGGGGGAGGTGGAGGGGGAGTCCCGGAAATTTGGTGGCTCGCATAGTGGTCAAACGAGTGGAGTGATTTGAATAAAACTTGGGAAGTAGAGAGGTCCTATGCCGTACATGTCATATTTTACGGTCCGGACCGGATCCGAGCACGATGGGGGGGGGGGGGCAGAATTTCCTGAAAAATGCTCAGATTCGAGTGAAACTTGAGGGTGGTAAGAGAAGATGCTTTGGTTGATCCATTCGTGTGTCCAGATTCGGCCGCCGTAGGGAGAGTTGGAGGGGGGATACCGGAAATAGTGTGGCACGTCTAGGTATCAAACGAGTGGATCTGAACTTGGAAGGTAGAAAGTTCATTTGCCCTAGATGATCCGAGGCGATGCCAGAAATGCGCAGACTCGACTGCAACTAGATATCCTACTTCTAGGTCCGAACCGAAGGTGGTTGGCGGTATTCTGTCACGTTCTCAGCTACTTTCTTGCACCAGCTACTCGTAACAAGTGCCATATGAGCTCGTAGCTTTCGTATTATTTGAACATGAATTTGCCGTTAAATTTGTATTTCCCGCCAAAATCGACCCCTTACTCACTAGGTTCTGTGTTCCAGTGACAGCCCACAATGCGAGGAAGAAATCTCAAGTATGCCTGGTGTCTTCCGTTATGGTTATGATAACGTTGCAGATGCCCTCAGGCCAGTTGTGGAAGCCGGGTTGAAGTCAGTGCTGATCTTTGGAGTCATTCGAGAACTGGAGAAGGTACTTTTGACCAAACGATACATTTTAATGACACCCAAGGGCCCGTGATCGTGTGTGCCTCAAGGTTTTTGCTTACAAACGAATCCTTGGTCCCCTTAAAGTGTGCATGTTGACCGTATACGGTGTCAAAGTTCTTTTGGCGAAACGATACATCTTCATGTCCCCCAAGACACATTTGTTCCAAAGGACACCTCAACAATGAAACCATACTTGAACACACCATGGGGAATGCATTTACAGACATGGCCACGGAGAGCATTCTTCTCCTGAGCGTGACGTTTTCAAAATAGGGATGTTCGTTTCTGGAGGTTTGCACATGCAGACTCCAAGACAAAAAGCGCAATTCATTCAAATCTTGTACAGCGCTTTCCCGATCGTATTGGAATTTCTTTTGGATATACGTTTGGGCTTAAAGTAGTTGATTCATGTGGGCCGAGAAGGTGGGAGACACTATCATTTTACGATGTGTCGAATATTTACGAACACACTGTTACCTTTGTTTTCTCCTAAATCTTCATGGTATCCAAGGTTATCCACAAATTACTTTCACTCTTTAAAACAAGGTCGTCAACTCGCCATTACTCATTAAATATTCACTGATCTCCTGTTGTGGGTCAGATGTATACTAAAATCTTGGAGAAGATCGAGGGGCGTGTAAGAGGATTAAAACAACGAACTATATCACCCTGTGGACATTTAGATATGTCAGAAGTAGAAACCCTCGGCCAGTTTGACAATTTTTGGTCTCGGAAGCTGAATATTATTTAGCTCAGTTTCATAATCTCTAAGAAATCTTTATAACGAATTTAGTGTAATCTACGGCGTTTGTTTATTGTGATCTGGTTTACATCCTTAATTCTTGGACTTACGGGAATTAACAAGAAAAAACAGAAAACAAAATACACAAAGAAATGATAATGCAAATAATTAGTTTGATTTTTCTACATATTTTCCATGTGCCTGCTACAATAAAAACAATTTGTTAGATCCATAGTCAAACTATGATCCCAGCCTCTCCATGTCGTGCACTTCCGACCTGCGCTACTAGATGACACAGCGGTCGGATCGAGTCGGGTCTTCATCTTGGGTCTTCGGTGGGGGGGTTCTAGACGTTCCAAGTGCTAGAATGCTTATGATGCAACTCCTTTAACTGGTTAAAAATATTCCAGAAGAAGGGTTGATTGTAGACATTTGTTCATTTCTAAAATTGTTCGGTACTGAAATAAGGACAGATGCAAAATGGAGCAAAAATCATAGCTTGGAAACACTGTTTCGTATTTGGATTGGGTTTTCTGCAGGCAATGTTAACGGAAGTCATACAGATGGGGATGGTACTTGGTAATCCTCATTCAGGTGTCCTTTAAGGGTTTCGGTTACAAATGAATTCCCAGCCGCCTTGACAAAAAGTACTTTTAACCAAACGGTACATTCCCCTGATTCCCAAGGGCACATGATCATTTATTTCTCAAGGGGTATGCTCGAAAATAAATTCCCATCCCCTTTAAAGTAAGCATCTTAACCGCAAAGTGCAAACAAAACTTTTTACCAAACGACACATTTTCATGACCCCAAGAGCCCATTGTAATTTGTGCATCAAGGGTTTTGTTTACAAATGAATTCCTAGCCTCCTTAAAGTGCGCATCTTAACCGCAAAGTACACAAAATACTTTTGACCAAACGATACATTTGTATATTCCCCAAGCATAAGGCCATTCAGGGACCCGGCCATTCGGATATGGACTTGCCAGCGCGAACCTTAGCTGATTATGCTACCTACCGTTACTAGTGCCATATGAGCTTCCAGCTCTTGTTCTGTTATCTTCCATGAAGTGCGGCAGGAAACTTTCTTCAAGTATTCAAGTGTTTATTTACGTACTAAAATGAGACAACACTGGATAAGTAGCCTGGTCTATTGGCCTAGAAGGAAAATAAACTTGTGTAGGCCTAGCTAAACTACAACTTAAAGATTAGAAGGAAATAACCACGTCACGTGGAATCATAGGGAATAACCAGTGCCAGCTTAGAAATGTATAATGTCGTTTTGCAGGATGAAGTTGCAACGAACTCAGACTCAGCTGTTAATCCTGTCATTCTGAGCGTCCAGAGGATAAGGAAAGAGTTCCCGGATCTTCTGGTCGCCTGCGATGTGAGTAGCCTTCACCACCGGAAAATCTCACTTCGGTCCCCCCCCCCCCGACCTCACCGCCGAGACCTCACGCAGATTTGTGTGTGGTGGATTAAAGTGGATTAAAGAATGAATGAATGAATTTTATTTACCACTAAAAAAAAAGACATGACGTCACTAGTGGAGTAATCAGTGGAAGGAAGAAGAAAAAAGAAAAGCAACAAATAAGAAACGCACAAATATATACAAGCAAGACAACAAATGGACACTAATATCGCAGAGCATCACACAGTTCATTTCCCGTTAAACTCATATAAAACTTCTGTAGTCTTTTCTGAACAACCATGTACGGGTCGGGTATGTTATATCGGGTATGTATAAAGCATCCGTTTAGCTGCCATGACTAAAAATATAAAATTCCGTTGGTTTTAAAGTATAAGGGAAAATTGAAAGTGAAAAGAGAAAATAGTTTCAGGAATTATTTATTTAAAGTTATTTCAATAAGTTACTGAAATTAAGTGTGAATATAAATTAGAAGTTAAGTGAAGAATTTGAAGGTTTTTATTATATTATTTAACGTTACTGAGTGGCGGTGGAGACTGTGAGTGAGAAAAATAAATAACTGCTAGGTGGGCCAAGAAAAAGTGAAAAAAAAAAAAAAATGGCCATAGTTGTAGGCTATTGAGTTATGTGCTAGTTTCGTAGATCGTCTGCTTCATGAGTTTTGATTGTTAAAAAGGAGAAAATCAGAATGATAAGTAAATTCCGATTCCAGCCGCTAATCACGGCTAACTTTTCTGTGCCTCTATTTCCGTGGTGAAATTTATATTCTGGGACTGCTTTACTTGAAGCATTGTCAGAAGAAAGATTGAAGAAAATACGGTACTACTGCACTCTGGCGGTTTTGAACATCCCCCAACACCTATACCTATCGTCAAGACTTTGCTGATGGATGAAAGTGAGCCCTCCATCTCTCTTATGGCTTGAACAGACGGTACGACCTTTCTAAATTTCCTTCCAGATTATTTTTTTTTGCCGCTAGATACGCTAGGATAAAGTAAACAATGAAACGTTACTTTTTGCTGTGCGTTTATCCAGGTTTGTTTGGCTGTTTTCAGTTCCCCTTAGGCCTAGCCATGTTTAAAACATTTTAAAATGCCTCTGCCTCTATTCGTGCTATACCCAACTCTGTTCGGTCAAACTTTATCAAGTTTGTCAGTTCTGGCTTTCGACTTCATTGCTGACTGCTGGTTGACTTTTCCACGGGGGCTAATGCGCGACTCTGTATGAACCGAAAGCCTAATCACTTATTCCCCTTCCAGATAACCAAGAACTCACGTGTGATTGTTATTGTTTCTCTAGCACATCTTGCGGCAATTCGTCATTGGATTTTATGAGGGGTGTATCAGCCGGTTGACAGACTGGATTAAGTCGGGTCTTCACCTTCCGGAATCTGGGTTCCCAGATTCACCGTGATTTTTTCTGAATTTCTTCTGCGATACTTAAAAAATCCGGAAATCTGGAAGTTCAAAAGCCCCTTTTTTCCGGATTATTTTGATGCACTTTCGGAACGGTTCATCTTCCAGATGCAATTTACAGAAGAAGTCAAAGAAAAATCTGGAAGCCCAGATTCCGGAAGTTCCGGGAGGTGAAGACCGGACTTTACTCTATATGAGTAAGTCCGAAATACGCCGGTGAACCTGGAGGAGAACAAGAAAGTCACCCGAACGAATTCTCAAAATTGATACAAATCCTCTGTAAACCAATCAAAAACGTTGGCTGCGGACCGCTGCGGTGACGTTTCTTGTTCTTCGCTAGACACACGGCGATTCTTCATCGGCATGAAGATTTAGAGCGTGCTCCACTCTTCTAGCAATAATAGCTATTACCGTAGTTACTATTTTAGTTCCAACCTCTTGAAAAGTTACTACCTTTTGACATCCTGTGATGTTTAATAATGTGTGCATCACGATAGGTGTTTAATTGACCGTAGTGACCGTATATTTTTAGGTATGCCTCTGCGCTTATACCACACATGGTCACTGCGCCATCTTGCGAGACGACGGGAGCATTGACAATGACAAATCTATCGAAAGGATTGCGCGGCAATCGCTGGCCTATGCACAAGCTGGTAAGTTGGCTTTAATTTTCTCACTGTACTAGTTGCATTTTTTAATGGAGTGTTCATTTATAAACAGTCCACTCTTGCGGCCGAGGTAGCCAGTTTTCGCCGTTTTTACTGAAGTTCATAACTTGTGAACCATGACAAATATCAAGCGAGGTATCAAGTTGAAACTTGGTGTACTTGTGGGTATTGGGGTCTAGTTGACCCTTTTGGGAGTCCCATCCCCCCGTCCACTTGGTTCAGGAGAATTGGGCCCAGATTGCCTAGCGACGTAAGATCGTAACTTGACTATTGGGTTTAGGACGTTGAAATTTCCTGTTCTTGTAGACCTTATAATCCGGGATCCAGACCGTTCAAAAACAGGGGAGCCTTTCTTCATTGGGGGGGGGGGGGGGCTAACCTGGTAAAATTGACCGAATTGGTACCTGACTTTGACGGAATGCATTCAAGAAGCTACAACGGAAAAAGTTGCATAGTATGTTCAAAATCAAGTCTAAAGATAAAATTTGGCACGTTTGCACGCTCTTCCAACTTCTGTTTTTTTCAGGGATACGCTGTCACTAGCCTTTTTACTTTGGGAATCGTGCGGTTTGCCAAAAGGACTTGAACTGTGCCTACCAAAAACGCCGTTGCTGCAAAGCGACAACGTCGCTAACGGCTGTACCTAGGACAAACTAAAGCGCCGCCGGCCAATTTTTTTAATCCTTTTTTTTCTGGCAACATTTAACTACTTTCCATGCAATTTCTAGCTATTAATGTGCGCTCAGTTAATGCAGCATTAATTCAGCATAAAACTCACCGAAAAATTCAGCAAAGATGCTACATTTTAAGCTGAATATTCAAGAAGAAACTGGGGAGCACGGCGATTCTCCTAGTATCTTCCTAGAATCTTGCCACACAGAATTCTCTTAACTGTTATCTCGGTCGAATTCCCGTCCGAGCGGCGACAAATTTTACGGAGCATACTTTGCGAAAAACTTTACGAAGTCCGAGTCGTCCTTTATACAGCTAATTATTTGTTTCTTTTTCTTCTTCCTGACTTAAATTTTGGTATTCTAGCTGTCTAGAAGTGTGAGAGAAGAAATAAAGGTGCAAACTTAATTCACTTCCAGGAGCACAAATTATTGCCCCATCCGATATGATGGACTGTCGGATCGGCGCGATCAAGACCATCCTCAACGAAAATAGCTACGGGAATAAGGTTTCTGTGCTCTCCTACGCGGCAAAATTCGCTTCAAGTTTCTACGGGCCCTTCAGAGATGCCGCCAACTCCGCCCCTGCGTTTGGCGATAGGAGGTGCTACCAGCTTCCGGGTGGCAGCAGTGGGCTTGCTATGAGAGCTGTGGTAAGTAATGACAAGAACAATTAATCACAAGAATATCTGTCTCCCCATCTCTGTAATACGGCCATGCGGAGTCGAATAGATTCCTGATACCCTGCCCGATGCAGACGAGCGGAGCGTAGAGTTGACCAAGTAAGAAATTTTCAAAGTAAAGCCGATTGATTGTCTGGACGTGCTGCAGAGCGGGTCAGCGCGCCTCCTGCAATTTTTTCTCTGATATGCGCAGCGGCCAAGAGGGAAGTAGACGGGCATCAACTAAAAGCTTAGCAAAGTCTAGCTCAGCTCAGTTTTCTCGGGGTATCCATAGTCGCTGCATGGGACTAATTACGGAGGTTCTATTGGCTTATTTGTTCTTGATAGGACTAAGTCTGGAACACGCCAGTGTACCTTGTGAAGACGGAGTAAGGTTATCCGAAGGAATCCTCAAACTGGCCTCAAATCTTATGTCAGCCAATCAACGTCTGTTGCGTGTCGCGTCAGTGACGTCTCTGGCTCTTTGCTAGGCTAGATTCTTCCATCACACGAAGAGTTATTCATCAAGAGTATTGACGCCCGTGTACTTCCCTCTTCGCCGCTGCGCATATCAGGGGACAAACTGTAGCAGGCGTGCATGACCTGCTCTGCAGCTCTTCGCATGTAACGTCACAATGGAAGATAACCAATCGGCTGTTACTCTTGAAATTTCTTCTCCGGGGCGGTACTGCGATATGGTTGTTGTATAGGTAACGAATTATGATGTTCCGCGTAGCACCTACCCTCCGCTCGTTTCCACCGGACTACGCATGGTCGTATATAGAGATAGGGAGACGGAGGTTCTTGTGATTATTTGTTCTTGGTCCTATAGAGTAGCCTATTCAAAGCTCAGCAAGTAGTCAGAGCATGGTTTGAGACGGAGGTTCTATTGGCTTATGTGTTCTTGGTAATGGTTATGATGTACAGGTAATGATCTCGCCCTCAGCCAGAAAGTGCGATGGGCGGCTGGGGCAAGCCATCCTTTGCTTTCCCACACCCTTCCTCTTGCCTTCCTCAGATTTCTACAGGTGCCTGTTATGAAGCTGGGTGGACATTTGCCTTTCCTACAGGGTCACACCACTGACTCCGCCTTAAACCAAACGGTTGACACCACCGAGACTCGAACCAACGACCCTTTGCTTGTGAGTTCGGTGCGCTTACCTTTCGGCAAGGACGGATGATGGTGATAAATTTTATTACGCACTGAAACAACGAAATTAAATAATTAAATAGTGTAGTAAGTTAAGAAGAAAAAGAAACCTTGCATGAGCTTTCGATAAGGTGGTGAGTGCTCTAGTCTGTAAAAATAAATAAAAATCGAGCTGAAATCCCGCCCGAAAAGCACTTTGTCTTTCAGTTCACTACGTAAAAAAGGAATATTTCTCTGCATATCACTGGGGGGGGGGGGACAAAGGAAAAATTGAACACCCCTTCAGCCCGAGTTGACTAGGAATCAAGTATTACAAATTATTCAAAACGGAAAAAAATAGCTTGACTTGAAAATTATTTTAGGTCATAATAAATCGGATCCTTGTTCGTCAGTGAAGTCGGTGCAAAAAAGCTCAGCAATTAGTCGGTGCATGGGACCAAAGACGGAGGTTCTGTTGGCTTATGTGTTCTTGGTAATGGTGATGATGTAAAGGTGCTGATCTCGCCCTCAGCCAGAAAGTGCGATGGGCGGCTGGGGCAAGGCATCCTGTGCTTCCCGCACCCTTCCTATTGCCTTCCCCAGATTTCTCCGGTACCTATTATGAAGCTGGTGGACTTTTGCCTTTCCTACGAGGTCACGCCAGCTGACCCCGCCTTAACGGTTGCCACCACCGAGGCTCGAACCAGCAATCCTTCGCTTGTGAGTTCGGTGCGCTTACCATTATGCAAGGACGGTTGGTTTTGTTACGCACTGAAACAACGAAAGTAAATAGTGTAGTAAGAAAAGAAGAAAAGCAAAACATTGCACGAGCTTTCGATAAGATGGTGGTCCAAGTCGAGCTGAAATCCCGCCCTAGCAGCACTTTGTCTTCCAATTCACTACGTAAAACAGGAATGTTTATTTCTCTACCGGGGGGAGGGGGGGGGGCAAAGGAAAAATCAAAGCCCCTTCAACACGAGTTGACTAGGAATCATGTATTACATATTATTTAAAACGGAAAAAAAGAGCTAGGATGTTCTTGATTGAAAAATTATTTTAGGTCCAATAAATCGGATCCTTGTTCGTCAGTGAAGTCAGTGCTCCGGTCGTTGAAAATTTTAAAAGGAAGAAGAAGAAGAATTGCGGTAGAACAGGGCTGTTCTAGCTTTTCCTGATCTTCCTGTTTTTTCGCGCGGGTTTGCAAAAGTAGACAATGGCCGTTTTTTTACGTTTTTTTCCTTTCCAGGTTCGAGATGTTGAAGAAGGAGCGGACTTCCTAATGGTGAAACCCGGCTTGGCCTATTTGGATATCGTGCGTCAGATCAAGGACAGATTCCCTGAATATCCTCTATTCATCTACCAGGTAAAAACCCATTCCCCATTCACTGTTTGATGTGCTTTGGAAACTTTTCCTGTTTGCTTTTTACTTCTTACCGTTATCCATATTCCTCGTTATTTCTTACAGGAAGGTTTCATTTAAATATTTTGTTTCCTCCAAAGCCGGAGAGTGCGAGAAACAAAAATCTTGCAGGCATCTCAAACCAAAATATAAATCCGCATTCTCGATTTTTCGTCATTCCATTTCATTCTGCATTGCAAATCTAATACAGTTTTCTTAACCCAGGCCTTCAACGCTCCTAGATGTTCCCTTCAAATATCTTTTGCCTCTCAATCACAACTGGCAATCACTCTTCCTTTTTTCTCCTACCACATTCATTTGTGTGTTTGTTGCGTCTGACAAATGTGTTGTCTGTTATGACACATTCCAGAATCCGGAGACTGGGTCGTCCAGACCCACGGAATTCCAGACGTTTTTGGCGTGGCCTTTATCTTCCAGATCCATGTCGACGAGATCCATATCGATCCAGATCCATGTCGACTGCAATCTGGAAGGTGAAACTTCACTTTAAGAGTATTTTGTTTTTGAGACTCAATTTTGTCAGTTTCCGAGAGTTTTGTCGTAGTTCCAGCTTAATTTCCGCTTCCTGCTTCGTGTCCTTCCTGGTCTGAGAAATGCAATAACTGCTTCTGGGGAAATAGCAGTTCCTCGAACATTCCCTGAAGATCCCTATACTACGCAGTTGGCACTTGACGTGTGGGATTTACGTAGAGATCGACAAAAACGGGAATGAAACGGAATGGCACGGCGCAGGAGGAACGCGTACTAAAAACGGAAACGCCTGCTAAAACGGGAACAACGTACTGACATCGGGAACGCAGCACCAGGAGGAACAAAAGGGGGAACAATGCAACGTCCTTCCTTATTAAAGGACAGGAGTTCTGCCCCTCGCTGTGAGGGGGTTAACTCGATGAAAGGAAGGAACAGGACTACTAGAACAGGAATTGTGCACGGGAATGATCTGGAACTATCAAGCTACTAAAAGATAGAAGAACTGTTCATCGTTCCCTCTTTTAGTAGTGTTCCTCCTGGTGCTACGTTCCCGATTTTAGAACGTTGTTCCTGTTTTTAGCACACGTTCCCGTTTTTAATACGCAAAAGAAATAGACAAACGTGATTTTTGGGACTTTTTTTCTTGATCTGCTAGTTATCCTTCTAAGATGATGTAAAAGAAACTCAGACACAGAGTTCACAGAGTTCTGTGAAAGAGTTTATTTGTTGTGTATGTTTGATAGTGATGGACTATAGGAATTGGCCAAATTCTGGGTGAAAGCTTTTGCGCTTTCCCAGGTGAATAATTGTAAAAACAGTAAGAAATTGTAAATAGACAAAGAACTCAGAATTGTAAAATAATCACACATTTGTACATATACACTTTTAACACGCACATTTTAATATTCTTTATTTTACTTTTATTTGCTGTCGTTCAGTCCGCATCAGTGGCGAAACTAAGGGGGGGCGTGGGGGGGCAGCTGCCCCCCCCCCCCACGAAAAATCTTGTCGGTAAATTGGCGTCGGTCGTCGGTGCTTCGCACCGACGAACGCTTTCCTATTTCCGTTTCTGGTACCGTAAATGATGTGCGATGTGTAACTAGACTGTCAAACCTCAGCCCTATTCGGTTAAACTTTAATCCTTACCTGGGGTAGGTGTTTTCCTTCTTTCTGACTTATTTCTTTAGCAATTTATCTCCCGGAAACAGCCGCTTCCGGTATTTGCCAACTCCGGATTAATACTTCCACGGTGTGCCATTGTGTTCACAAACATGTGCGTTACCATGGTAACGGTGACCATTTCTTTTCAGGTTTCTGGAGAATATGCGATGATATACCATGGCGCGAAAGCAGGTGCTTTTGATCTCAAAACGATGTTGACTGAGGTTCTTGTTTCTATGAGGCGAGCTGGTAAGCGAAATCAATCTATCGATTTAATTATGGTGCGAACACACGATCAGGATCGGGAGCTCCCGGACTGGAATGCCTGCCTGGATGTTCACCACCATCATCACTTTCATATGGAAAAGTTGAAATTTTTTCAACTTGATGATGAAAGTGCAGGAAATCCGGCCGGGAAATCCTGATCGTGTGTTCGCACTGTTACCGCAAGATAAATATTTGGATAAATGCAATAGTTTCCATGGTCTAAAGCGTATTTTGCAGCTACCGTGGTATGTGATACCACGTTGCGTATATGGCCCGTTACCACGTGACATCTGATGTTCATTGTCTCACTTTCATCATCACCAACACTAGGGCCTAGGTTTTTGTCAAGTTGGTTGGAAATAAGTTAGGGCACTTGTGATTGTGAGTGGATGCAAGTATTTCTTTTTGGTTAACTTCTAAAAGCACAAATTGTCGTTTTTGAAAAGCAATCGTAGTATCAGATGCCTTGATAACTGCTAAAATGTCAGAAAGCGATCCGGTTAGCATGGGATCTGCAAAAACGCAACTAATGACATAAGTAGATATAGATAGATAGATAGATTGATAGATATTTAATGCATAAAAGCCAACAAGGGCCATCGCACCAAAAACAACAAAATAAAAAATATATAGAAAACATGAACACTATGCCAATATTATTACTACATAGATATACAATTTTCCCTGTGTGCTAACCCTATCCGGAAGAACCTTCCAAACAGTTGATTAGCCTGGAAGCTTTTCTGTTTCATTCGCATTCGCAAAAAAATTCAAAACGACGCAACGGAGGATAGCATCGGCGAATGATTAAATCTGTGCTTGAGGATATTTTCTGTTCAGGACATTTTCATCTGGGGTGGAATCGTAAGGGGACGTTTTTAGTGGGGGGTGTTTCACATCCAAGAAGGTCAAGATAAAAAAAAAAAAAATATGTAAAACATACCGTTGTATCACAATATTGAGGGTATGGTGCAAATACTAAAGAGAAAGAAGCCTTGCACTTCAGTAAATGCTCGAAAAATAAAACAAAAAACAGTGCCTCTCGAGCTCAATTCAGTTAATTTTATAATTTTGATTTATTCCACAAAACAGCATACTTAACGCTCCGATGAAGGGAAGGGAACGCTCCCACTTGAAACCAATGATAAAAAACATTCCTCGTCTTAATCTTTCCTGGCCTTTACACCACCCCCGCCCGTAACCACCAATAATAATAATAATGAATATAAGGTTTGAAGCCAAGCTGACCATTTATTGCAAACAAAATTATGAAAACGAGATTTCGGGTTTTTTTCTTGATCAGCTAATTATCCCTCTAAAATGATGTGCGAGGGATAAATAAAATTCCGGATATTTCGGTTGCACTTCCGGCATACCGTCCTCAGCGAAAAAAAATAAAAAAAAATCATATCCACCACAAAATCAACAAGAAAATGATGCGGAACCAACAAACAATAAAACGGCATGTAACTCAAAACCAGAAAGAAACGATGCGGATTGAACGACATGCAGATAAAATAACGAAAGATAAAAATGCGTGTTAAAATATATGTCAGTAATGATACTAAAATAAGGCACTGTCTAGGGTACCGGGAGCAGTACTTTATGTCGTATGGACTGCGGTAGTTCTCAGGGAAACCAACCATGTGAGCTACGGTACCTGGATCTGACGTCATTGACACGGAGACTTGTATGTGCTGGATCCTGTTCCGGTAGTAAATGGATATAGATCACGGAAACTCCATCGTACTATCTTCTCGTCCGGTAGTCTCACGGAATTATGTGCTCAGAAGCTAGGGAGCCGGTAGGTGAAACCGGAAACTATATAATTAGAGCTTGTGTTCCGGTAGTGTCTACATGGAATATGGAACTCTCGGAATAGTTTGAATATCCGGCTCCCGGTTACCTAGACATTGCCTTAAATAAAGCTTACTCATTTTATTTTCTCAGGCACCGATGTTATCATCAGCTATTTTACCCCGACGATATTACAGTGGATCAATGAAGGAAGTATTTGAAATTCCGGCCCCGGAGCGTGCTGTCGATACCATTAATTTTTTAGCGAATCGTGATATGCTGGCTTATGGGTGATTGAAATGACCTGGAATAAATAATGTCAAGTAAACATGATTCCTGAGTTCCGCTGTTTATTCGGGAGCAACATGGAAGGTAGGAAGGATGGGAGTTGCTGTTTCTAGAGGTATGATTGAAACTTATTCATTTTTTTTAATCTCTAAACTAATTTTGCAGCTCAGAATTTACCATATTTAAACGGATATCAGCGGGGATTTGTTACAGCGATTTTTTACGTCAGCTGAATTTGTACGTTTGTGCAGCTTTATACAGCTTACGTAGCCTAGTCAGCTTAATTTATCCGAGCAATATTTCGGCTCTTCTTCGCAAGGGTCCTCCTCAGGATAAAAATGAACCTGTGATAAAATAAGGATTATGGCAACCATAAATATCTGATGCTGGTGACTTTCTTTGTGAGAATTCCTTGGAGTTTGTGCTAAATTTTATAAATTTCTAAATTTCATTTTTGCCACGGCTGCTGTTTTTACTGCTAGTTCTGGTTTCTCGTTCGTAGATTTTAACGCATTCTTTGAGTTTAGATTTGCTATAGAAGATAAGAGCCGAGAGTTTTAGCATTGTTTTTGAGGCACAGAATGAAACCAAACTCTCCAAATTTACTCTCCTGTTTCTTTTTTAATCTTCTTTTTCTTCTGTTGGGAAAAGTTGAACAGCCGACGAGATAATGCAGATAATGCTAAACACTCTGTACGCCGCAGCCTAGCGGGAAAAGGATGAAAAGCAGCTGAGTTAAGAAGAACAAAATGTTAAAAAAAATGGCAATGTATTGCTTTGATTTATTTTATTTTACTTAGATTATTAATCAGATAATCAAATATAGATACTGCTGAGCACAGTGAGATATTGCTGAAAACTTTGTCTAGATTCGCCTCACTACGAAGCGAATGTCTTTCTAAAAAAAATTGGAAGATTTGCTCTACTTTTCCGGTGAAAATATGTAAAGAGTTCAAGCATCCGCCCACAGCCGCTGTCACGTTCTTCTGAAAGTTTTGCATTCTCCCATCGAATTGTTATCATATTCGTACAAGTTAGGTTGCTTGCACGTTTATGGGGCTCTCATCCTTCATCCTGAACTAAACGCCAATTTAAGACAAATTAATTAGAAAAATAATGACAATTTTATTACCCGCTAGCGACTTTCTTTTCTTTTTTCTGGGGGGGGGGAGAAATGAAGGAATGATTTAGCGGATTCATGGTGGTTAGAATTGCGACCACAATCAGGATTCTTTTGTCTTAAAAGTGGCCGTTAATGGTAAATTGTTTGTTTAACTTATATGTTTTGGATGAAATTAAAAAAAATTCGATGTCTATGTCTAAATGTAGCTCCAATAAAATGTAGCTGACGTATCCGTTTTGCAGTGTCAAATATTGTTAGTTAGGAATTAATTATTTGCCTGTTTACAATAAGAAAACTTTTATGATAAAATAGCAGGTTCCAAGGGCGAGGATCCTCTCAGAACACCGAAGCGACGACTGATAATGGTTTCTCCGCGTCCGACATCTAGCGCCGGAACGTCGAGATCACGGCCGGATCCATTAGACTCGGTTCCAGACTGGAAACAGCCAAAGGGACCCATAATTTTCGTTCTCGGTGAGCTATTTTTGAACCCCTCGCACTCTTATTTTGCTCTTTATGTTCCAGTATTTTAAAATGGTTGTCTATGTTAAAGGAACAGAAAACTTGACTCAAACTTGACTCGGAGAGCTAGCTAACATATCAAGAATGTACCCTGAGTCGATATTGAGAGTAAGAAAAATTCTCGTTACGACCATTGCAGTTTCCGGGCAGTTTCCGAGAATTCGACTATTGAGTTTGTAGAAAAAAAAAAGTAAAACGTTTGTGTGCCGCGACTAGGAATCGAACCCAAGCCGTCTTGTCGGGAGGTCGTTTGTCTGTAGTCTACACGTAAAAAGGCGAACTTTTACAGTACATAAGTGCATAATTACAGTGCATAAGCCAGCTAGCCAAGCCTGCCTAAGCCTGCCAGCTAGCTTTGGGAAAACTAGGGAGGGGGTTCGAGACGGTTCGAGATAACAAAGAAGGGGGGGCCTGTCGACAATAAGACCCTTTATATTTATCTAAGCCCCCCCCGCGCGATTTGATGGCCGAAAGTTGCGTAGTCAAGTTTACTGTTCCTTTAAGTAAGTAAGTAATTTATTTACGACCCGCCATTTTGAAGAGCGGGTTATGTAAAAAGAAAAGAAAGAAAACACATCAGAAATACAGTTTTTCAGTCTTCGGACAGAAAACAGTGAAGAACTTCATGCGCTGGCTGGGCCCAGTTGTCCGTGATTTTTGGCAGAGACGACGAAATTTTCAAAAGTGTAAAGTCCGGTCTTCACCTCCCGGATCTTCCGGAATCTGGGCTTCCAGATTATTCTTTTACGTCTTCTGTAAATTGTATCTGGAACATGAACCGGTCCGAAAGTATATCAAAATAATCCGGAAAAAAGGGGCTTTTGAACTTCCAGATTTCCAGAATTTGTAAGTATCGCAGAAGAAATTCAAAAAAAATCTCGGAAAATCTGGGAACCCAGATTCCGGAAGGTGAAGACTCACCTTAACGCGTGCATCTTTGACTTGGAACTGCTCCGTTAGCATGTGGCTATTTCATAACTAGGCTCTGCTTTTAACCTATCACCCACGACTTTCGGGTGTTTAAGCCGAAGTCCGTTCAAAACCACAAGCCCCTCGATCGTCCAGCGGTTGAATTGAAGCCGAAGGTCGCTGGTTCAGATCCCTCCCGAGGAGCATTTTTTTTTTCTCAGCTCAAGACTTACATATAATGTTCCATATAATATATGGAACGTATATATTATGTTACCGATAATGTTCCGGCTGAAAGCGTCGTTTCCTTTAAAGGACGCCTCTTGCTTATTCTGCCTTTTATATTAGGATCGACTGAAAGGAGGAAGGGAAGGGAACACGAGAAAAGCAGGAGAGTGCCGACCCCTCAAAGAATTTGGTGTACCTTAAATTTTGAGAGTTGCAGACCCCTCAAAGAAAACAATTTTTATAGTTCCCGACCCCTCACTGGACTTGATTCCAACCCATGTCAGGATACTAAAACGAGGAAGAGATCGTGAACTTTGAATTAGAAAGGCTGGAGACCCCTCAAAGAATACTAAACTGAGGAAGGGAACAATGCAGCCTTCCTCGTTTTCGCAGACTTGAATTCCGGTGACAGCCTTCCTCGTTTTAGTATGTCCTTCCTCGTTTTAGTATGGCCTTCCTCGTTTTAGTACGCCTTCCTGCTTTTCTCGCGTTCCCTTCCCTTCCTGCTTTTAGTCGATCCCTTTATATTATCCCTAGGTCACGTATGGAATTAGAAGCTTCTGATATTCCCGCCTTTCGGCATTGTTTCTTTTTGTACCTACGACTTTTAGCGCTTTTTTGGCCAAGTTTTGTCAGTCGGGCAACGCAAACTTTGCCGAAAGCTTCAAGGCCCGCCGACAACTCTTTGTCCCATAAGGACATGAGAAGTTTCAAAGTGTTGTTTTTGGGATTCCAAAACGTAAGTGGAGTGATACCTATGACATCGCAAAAGTTGTCCGTCTGTCCGTCTGTCTGTAAGCACGATAGCTCTCGAAGGCAGTGAGATATTTTGATGAAACTTGGTGTGGGGATTCTTTGGGTCAAGAGTAAGGTCGAGTTCGTAGATGGGCCCTGTAGCTTTACATTTAGGGGTGGGGGAGGGGGTTTAAATTAAGGGGCAAGCAAAATTTTTTTAAACAGTTAATGTGATAGTCGATTATGGGGTAAGAAGACACGCTGAACACGAATATGAAAACCATTTTCTCGCCGGACAAGTAGTTCGTCCGGAATCCGGCCAAAATCGGAAAGTTTGTTAAAAGTAGAAGTCTTATTTGAAGTTGATTAGATGTTCGATATAGGGGTAAGAAGGCATGCTGAACAAGAATATGAAAAACTGTTTTCTCGCCGGACAAGTAGTTCGTCCGGAATCCGGTCAAAACCGGAAAGTTTGTTAGAAGTTATAGTTTTATCTGAAGTTGATTAGATGTTTGATGTAGGGGTAAGAAGGCATGCTGAACTAGAATACGAAAACCATTTTATCTCCGGACAAGTAGTTCGCCCGGAATCCGGCCAAAACCGGAAAATTTGTTAAAAGTTAAATTTTTATTTCAAGTTGATTAGATGTTGGATATAGGGGTAAGGAGATATGGTGAATCCGTTTTTGAGCTTTAGTTTTTCGCCAGACAAGTAGTTACCCAGACAGGGTAGTGGCTAAAGATGCGCGCAGTAGGTAAAAAAAAACCTCAAAGTCAGTTGGGAGAGTCAGGACGCGTGAAAGTTTTTTCTTCACCAAATTGAATATTCTAAGCTTTAAATGCTTATTTGAATCTAGCCATTCTCTGCTGACAACGGAAAAGTAAAATACGAAAAGTCACAGGAAATAAATAATGTACTTCATTTCCGTAATGGCCTGTACTCTATAATAATAATAATAATAATTGTATTGAAAAAAGCCCGAGGGCCATATACACGTTCAAGACAAAAAAGATACATATACACGGAAAAAGGATAATTAAACTAATCAACAAAAATCTTTCTAGCTTCCAACGCTCTACTAATGTAACGACCAACCCCACTAATAGATTGAGCAGAAGTACACTTCAGAATACCAGGGAGTAGGGGAATCCCCACCCCAAAAATTTCCCTACGAATGCTTGAAAGCTCTTGGCACCGAGTCAAAAAATGACCAATGTCCTCCTCTTCTCGTCCACAAAGAGGGCATGAATAATTCCTATTTGGGATTCTCGCCTTCCTATCAAAAACTTTATTTCTACCATGCAGTGGTAGACAATTAGCTCTCAGTTGGATCCAGTACCTCAAATAAGTAGCAGGCAAATTAAGCTTGAAATAAGCATTGGATAGTCACCTATGCATTGTTCAGATAGGTGTAATAAGGTGCAATACGGCGTATATAGATTCGTCTTTTCGTCGGGGCGCGCTGTAATAAGCTGTATAAGTAGAATAAACACTGGTTCTACTTTGTCTTATGCAGAGCCAATCAGATCGCTTGGTTGGGCTCCGACAGCGGGCCGAGTAAGAGCAGCTCCGCCAGGGTTGCCACGGGGAGCACAAAAGTTCACTTTGTTGGAAGTTGCAGTAACAACATAGAAACTTCACTAAGAACACTTTTTCTGATCTTTAGAAGCTCGAAAAATTGTATCCGTGTGGCAACACTGAACGTTGCATGGATAAGAACCTTTTACTCTCAGTTTGAACAAGGTTGTGTAATAAGTCGTAAACATCACGTCTAGCGCTACGCAGCTTATTAAACCTATTTGAACAATGCTTTAATTGTTAGTAATTGGGCTACATGTGAACGTCAGTGTCAATGATATTATTTTTTCTAGGTGGACCAGGTTCGGGAAAGGTGTCGCTGTGTAACGTACTGTCGAGTAAAATCCATCGGATCAGTCACATTGATATGGAAACTGAGCTACGAAATTTTGGACACCTGAAAGGTTGGTCAGGTTCCCGCCATTTTTTGTCGGATTTGTTCGCCCTCAAAGTTTGGCCTCATTCCAAACATGTTGTTGGGTCGAAAACATAGTTGCGTTTTTGCAGTTACCATGGCGAGGGGTTGGCAACTCTGTGTGGCACTCGTACACCCTCCAGTATGGCACTTGTGTGGCACTTGTATGGCACTGTGTGGCACTTGTGTGGCACCCTCCAGTATGGCACTTGTATGGCACTGTGTGGCACTTGTGTGGCACTAGTGTGGCACTAGTGTGGCACTGTGTGGCACTGTGGGGCACTGTGTGGCACTTGTGTGGCACTGTGTGGCACTGTGTGGCACTTGTGTGGCACTGTGTGGCACTTGTGTGGCACTCGTACACCCTGACGGTGAGTTGCCAACCCCTCGTACCATGGTATCTATTACCACGGTAACTGGATCTGCAATAAGTCGTTTTTGCAGTTATCGTGGTATCTGATACTACGGTGCTCTGCAAAAAAGACAGTTGCCGGATTTGCGCTTTTAGAAATCATCCAACAAGAAATACTGATATCCACTGACATCTAATAAATGACATAACTTCTTTCCCACCAATTTGACAAAAAACTAGACTCTTTGAGATGATTTTTCAGATACCACGATAACTGGCCAGATACCACGATAACTGCAAACACGTTTTAGGATTGGGACTTCGAAACATTAAAAACTGGAATCTGGATCGAAATAATTAAATTCGGCAGGAAAAACCTAATTTAAAAAAAATCTCGCCTGTGGCGCTCACTTTATGTGATAATGGGTAGTATTGACTATAGCTGCTGCTGCCGGAACGTCGCTCCATCCGGTTTCTGGAACTTCTTAGTTAGAGCATCGGTATTTAATCCACGGTAAATGATAGAATTTGCAAGATAAGCTGTTAAATTTAAGCCTAGAGGAAAAAATTGGATTTCGAAAATTCGCCTGCGGAAATCGATTTATTTTTTTCTTGGGAATAATACATAGAGCCTGTTACTGCAATCGTGCCCGGCAATATATTCCCCAAAACGCCGCCTAATAGTTGGCTTATCGTCTTTCATGCTGCCCTTTAATGTTACTCTTCCTACGTAACCCTTTCTGTTCCATAATTTAAAGCTCGAATTCTCAGTTTCTAGGATTCGGTAAAGTTTTTGAGAGATTCGGTAAAATTTTGGCTCTGCACCCCCCCCCCCACCGAAAATGCACTTGCGACGCCCCTGCTATCAAGTTCCCCGATGTTCTTGAAACAAAAAATAAAGCTAAGATTCTTACAATATGCCAATTTTTAAAGAGTGTATTAGTTCAATAAGATAAGTATTGAGTGATGTAAAGTGTATTGTTACCATTATGTGTTTTGTGCGGCCAATTGGCTATTAAAAATATTCATTCGTGGAGGTACCATAAACCCGAAAGAATAAGCTCATTTGATGAAATCCATTATCTGTGGACAGCGGATAAACGGAGTAACGCGTTTCGGGTGTTAAAGGAACAGTAAACTTGACTCAAACTTGGCTCAGGGAGCTAGCTGACATATCAAGAATGTACCCTGAGTCGATATTGAGAGTTAGAAAAATTCTTGTTACGACCATTGCATTTTGCGGGCAGTTTCCGAGAGTTCGACTTTTGAGTTAGTAGAACAAACAAAAAAAAAAGCAAAAGGTTTGTGTGCCGGGAGTAGGACTCGAACCCACGATCTTTGCCCTGAAACAAAGTAATACAATATATGTCAACAGGATTGCCACCGGTAGTACAATTGTGCTCACAATAGAACTTTCTTTTTACTTTGGCAGCAGGTTTTGAGAAAAAAGTAGTTGTCAGGTTCTATTTCCAAGGTGACTATGACCCAGCAACACGTTCTGAGTACTTTTCTTGTTTGGTATTACTTTTTTTTCCTTTTGCATAGTGAATTTATTTTAGTAAAGTGGCAACCCTGTATGTTGATAACACAGACAATCGCGAACTTTTACAGTGCATGAGTGCCTAACTACAGTGTGTAAGGGGCAAGGCCCCGCCAGCTAGCTCTGGGAACAATAAGGAGGGGTTTCGAGATAACAAAGATGGGGGGTCCTGTCGACAATAGGTCCCTGTACATTTATCTAAGCCCCCCAGGCCGGTTTGATGGCCGAAAGTTGCCTAGTCAAGTTTACTGTTCCTTTAAGTGAGTACCTGATATGTAACTAGACTGTCGGGTCTTAGCCCTTTTTGGTTAAACTTCAAATCTTTCAACCTTTCCTGTGTACATCTGATCTTTCTTTTCCTCTTCAGAGATATCATATCAGAATATGCCCAGCTTCAAGATCGTCAGAGCGCTGGCACATCTGATGCAGAAAAGGAGAAAGAGAAAAAACGCCTGTATCATCTCCGGATTCCCAAGAAACATGCGAGACGTTGCTGAATACCTGAAGAAGGTAAGAGTCGTCCTCAAGCGTGAAACGTTTCCTATTTTGCTGCAGGTCAATAATCCTTTCCATTTTTCCCGACAGTATAGAGCGCGAAAACCCGTGCAGCAGGCCCATATCCAGGAATTTATTTCGGAGGGGGTTTTACCCGCGGGTCGGACCTAGTCCATGCCAAAAAGTTAAAAAGAAAAAGATACAGATCAGAGGAAAACGACTATTTTTGTTTTTTCGGAGGGGGTTCAAACCCCCTACCCCCCTCCAGATACGGCCCTGCCGTGCAGTGTCTAGTTTTCTTTTTTTATTTCTTGTGTGACCCATGAACAAAACGAAGTAAAAGAAAGAAAAACAAAATGTAGTACAAACACTGAAAATGAGACATGTATGGTATGCGGCCGAAAGTTTTAAAGATAGGTCCGGGAGTTTGCGAGGAAGTTTGTATTGCCGGCCTCTTCGTCAGCTTTTTTGGTTGACCCCTGTTTTTTTTTGTTGCTGTGTTCGGAATGAATATGCCGGGTGGGATGTTGTTGCTCAGGCCTTTTGCACTCACCTTGAGTTCTTCTATAGGTCATTGTGGTGATATTAAGGGCGTTGAGTCTTTTGGGGTATGGTGTGCTCTGAATTCCATTGATCATTTCTGTAGCACGTCGCTGAACACCTTCGATAAGGCGTGTCTCCTTCTCGTACTGCGGGTCACAGCTTAACAACCCGGTTAAGCTGTGCTGCGGGTAGGGTAATGAGACTCCAACCTCGGTCTGACGAGTGAGTTGTACAGCTTGCCGATCACCATAGTATAGCCTACTAGGCTACTTCTACCGCTTTCAGTCTGCTTCACAATCCAGCTGTCTATCCAAGTCTTCTCCAACAGCCACATTGGGTAGAGCGACACCAGAAGCATAATTTCTGAAGCCAAAAACCTCCTCCTTAGGGATTGTCTCCCTTATGCTTGTAGCTGCAGTAAGAGTGCGAGCACACGATCAGGAATTCCCGGCCAGATTTTCTTCACTTTCATCAAAAAGTTGAAAGAATCTCAACTTTTCCACATGGAAGTGATGACGGTGCTGAAATGATGAACCGGTCCTGATCGTGTGTTCAAGGCATAAGTTGGGAGCGTGCGCGTCTGCAAACATTTTGCTCGCTCTACAGTAAGTTGGGGTACCATGAACCCGCCAGTCCGTGCAGGCCGCAAACAAACGCAGAAAGTTTTGCTGTATAAAAACGATGTAGCGATCTTTTCCATACTCATCATATTTTTCGTTTAGTGGAGATACTCTAGTAGCAAGGAGGGTTGATAATTAGTTTCCATACGCCCTTCATAAAATCCAATGACGATTTGAAGCCAGATGCGCTAGAGAAACAAGAACAACCACACGTGAGATCTTGGTATAATTTATCTGAAGGGTGAACAGGCGATTAGAGGCGTTTTTCCGTGATCCCACAAACAGATTGTGGGTCGATTGTGGCTCGAAAAGAGTGTTTCCGCGGCCTTTTGTGTGGCCCTGCACAAGTGTGTTTCCGCGACCAACAAGATTTTCGTGGCTCGCTTTGTGGCTCAAAAACGACAAACAACTGCCGAGGTGATTGTCGATTTTGGTGGGAAATTCAAATTTGGCAGCAAAATAACATCAAAACAATAAAATTAAAAACTTTTTCAAGTATGTGGAAATAAAACTGAAGATCCTTTTTGCACTGAATGGTAAGGACGAAAGCCTGGAGTTATATTTATTGAGATTTTTACATGATTTTTATTTACATTTTCAGACATTTGAATTTACCGCCAAAAAATAGACAAAACGGCGTTTTCGCGAGTTTCAACTTGTGGCTCGACTGTGTGGCATACAATCGTGTTTCCGCGAAAAACACTCGGAAGTGTGTGGCCACAGCTGTGTCACGGAAAAACGCCTTAGGCTTTCGGTTTATACCGAGTCGCGCATTCATCGCGCAAAGTCAACTATAGCAGTCAGCACTGAAGTCGGAGGCCAGGATTGACAAACTTAAAGGAACAGTAAACTTGACTACGCAACTTTCGGCCATCGAATCGCCCGGGGGGCTTGGATAAATATACAGGGTCTTATTGTTGACAGGCCCCCCCCTTCTTTGTCATCTCCAACTGTCTCGAACCCCCTCCTTAGTGTTCCCAAAGCTAGCTGGCAGGCCCTTGCCCCTTATGCACTGTAATTATGCACTCATGTACTGTAAAATTTCGCCTTTTTACATCTAGACTACAGAGTAACGACCTCCCGACTAGACGGCCGGGGTTCAATTCCTAGTCGCGGCACACAAACCTTTTGCTTTTGCAAACCTTTTGCTCAAAAGTCGAATTCTCGGAAACTGCCGGGAAACTGCAATGGTCGTAATGAGATTTTTTCTTACTCTCAATATCGACTCAGGGTACATTCTTGATATGTTAGCTAGCTCCCCGAGTCAAGTTTGAGTCAAGTTTTCTGTTCCTTTAAAGGTCATCTGAATGAAGTCTAACACCCTAAATTGCCACTTTTACATACTGCTTACCATTTATCTCTCGAAAACCGGACTAAAATCGGATGAAGTTTCACCGTGCTATAATTTTCAGCCTTTTTTCCGACTTGTCTTGATCGTAACACTCGCCGTAACAGTTGTAACAGTCCATGCGTAACAGTTCATGTTGTAACAGTCCACGCCGTAACAGTCCATGCGTTTATCCATCCATGCGCTGTTTATCCATCCCTGCGTTATCAACGTACGTTTATCCATGCGTCAATGACAGTTTAAATATTGGCGCTAAATTTGTCTTGGGAGGTCGTAACGAATCGCCATAGGGAGACTTGGAACTTCAAGAGTGGATAGCGCCGAAATCACGGAGCGAAAAAATTCGTCTTCTCTGTACCGGTACTGTGAAGGACGATCTGAGGGGTTCATGGAAGTATGGTAGGATCGTTCAGGTGTCCTTTGAAGTTTGACAGAACTTGAGTTGGGTAGAGCAGAAATAGAGGCAGAGGCATTTTAAACAGTTTTAAACATGAATGGGCCTAAGAGGAATTAAAAATAGTCAAACAAACCTGGATAAACGTGCACCAAGGAGTAAAATGTCATTATTTACTTATGCTAGGGCTTCTAGAGGCCTGGAAAGAACTAATCTGGAAGGAATGTTATGAAGGGCGTATTCACCTTTGCAGTTACGTCGCGTAGACGCCGTCATTCTTTTGGACTGGGAGGCGAAATCTTTGGAAAGGCAACTCACGTATGCCGCCGGCGAAGGGTTGGTTGAGAAAAGCACAGCTATGGTTGAGCTCAACTACTTCGTCTCAAATGTGTCACACATCGCTGGATTCTTCGATCAAGTTGGATTCTTGCATATCGTAAGCCATGCAGTTTTTATTTGTCTCCCAAGCCTGAGCTCCTTCAGCCCAAGCTGAATCGTATTTGAAGGCGCTAAACGGGTAAGTCAGCTGAGGTTTGTTCCAATGATATTTTGACCCTTCTTGTCCAGAGACCTCTTCAGCCTTTACAAAGCAAAATAACACTAAGGGGTAGCACCAAGACCTATGCTTTCCATGCATCGGAAAAGGGTGTTATTCGTAGCTCCGCCCACTACACTTGCGACATTCAAAGTGAGACAAACTTGCGGGTTTAGAAAATTTCCAGTGCAGATAAGATTAGCACCGAATACATTAAAGAACAGGGGAGGCTGTATCTTTTTTTTTGCTGCGTTCGGAACATATGGAGTTAGCCTCGGAGCCAGCGCTTGTGCACGACTGATTGAGTTTTAGTACGGACGTTCTCTATCGCTAGTGGTGCTAGTGTCGCGGCTATTCGAGTGTGTCTCACTTTTTTTCTAGTCTTGGTGCTACTCTGTAGAGTTATTTTGCTCTGAGCCTGTAGCTGCAGGCTGATTGCAGGTGATTCCAGAGAAGAAAAAGCTGGAGCAAATCTCAGCTAACGCATCCGTCGTTTCTCGAAAAGTGACATATGTACACACATATTCTTCTCGTCCTTGATAACACGTAACAAAGGGATCATTGTGGTAACATTTGAACTTTTGAGAGTGTACTAAAGAAACAAGACCAAAGGTTTCGATGGGATCCCAAAAATTTAATATTTATTGGACTTCTTGATCCAGACAATCGGGTCTTGTAGATTTCAGGTCTTCGCCAGATCTCGTAAACATTTTGTTTTTTCCCCAGTTTACCTAGACTGGGGTCAGATTACAACCGGCATACCAATACTAGTCGAAAATCATAAGCTATTACGATCCAACATGTTCTTTATATATACATCATCTTGTAAATTTTATCGGAGGACTCTGTTAATTTTGAATATTTCCAGTTCTGATCGTTCCATTTACCCGGTAGTAAGACGAAGCAAGTAGATTGATTCAGTCCTCTTATCTTTATACCGAAATATGGAGGTTTATTAGCAACGTGAAAGAGTAAAAGTGCTGGTTTTCCACGGATTAAGGCCAGACACTGATCCGCTGAGAAAAGAAAAAAATAAGCTCTAGACTACTTCAGAATTAGCCTTCACTTTTATGAAATTTCTTGGTTGCAGAATTCCGGACGAATTCCGTGTCCAGTGAAAGAACAAAATTCAGATACGGATTCATCATTTATCTTTACTCCTAACTCGAATCTCCAATCGACTTCAGAACAAAACTTTTACTTAAAGGTCATCTGAATGAAGTCTAACACCCTAAATTGCCACTTTTACATACTGCTTACCATTTATCTCTCGAAAACCGGACTAAAATCGGATGAAGTTTCACCGTGCTATAATTTTCAGCCTTTTTTCCGACTTGTCTTGATCGTAACGCTCGCCGTAACAGTTGTAACAGTCCATGCGTAACTGTTCATGTTGTAACAGTCCACGCCGTAACAGTCCATGCGTTTATCCATCCATGCGTTGTTTATCCGTCCATGCGTTGTTTATCCATCCATGCGTTATCAACGCACGTTTATCCATGCCATAATGACAGTTTAAATATTGGCGCTAAATTTGTCTTGGGAGGTCGTAACGAATCACCATAGGGAGACTTAGAACTTCAAGAGTGGATAGCGCCGAAATCACGGAGTGAAAAAAATCGTCTTCTCTGTACCGGTACTGTGAAGGACGATCTGAGGGGTTCATGGAAGTATGGTAGGATCGTTCAGGTGTCCTTTAAGCAAATTCCGGTTTTGGATGGATTCCGGGCGAACTGCTTATCCGTCATTGAAATGAAGTTAAAACATGGACAAAGCATGTCTCCTTATCCCTACATTGAATCTTTAATCGAGTTCAGAAAATAACTTTTAATCCTACCAAATTTCGGGTTTTGGCCGGATTCCAGCAGCATGTCTCCTTACTCCAGTACTGAATATCCAATCGACTTCAGAAACAACTTTTAACTTCCACCAAATTTCCGGTTTCTGCTGGATTCCGGGTGAACTCTTGGTCCGGCAGGAAAAAAAAAATCAGATATGGATTCAACATGTCACCTTACCTCTAAAACGACTATCTCATTAGCTTCGGAACATATTTTTCTTCGTCCCTTAATCCGAAACCCCACCCTGTCGATGACCGAAATAACGGGTTGGTGAACTTGCAGGCAGAGCAAAGGTTTTGAAAAGCTATTTCCTGGGCGTAGTGAAGATTTTGCTGAGTGAACTAACGGGTGAAAGAACTATCGGTAAAGGGGGTGAAATAACGGGTTTTGGCAAGTGAACTGACTGTTGAATGTATAGTGAGGGAGGGGTTCATACGCACAACCCTCGAAAATTGGTATTAGCTCCCTGAAGCTGCTGTCTCGACACGGAATACCTTCAGATCACCTTTTGCGTGTTTATACCTCTTTTATACGGTCTTGCTTAGAATATTGTTCCCCCGTTTGGCACTACGGCTTGACGCAGGAGCAGTTGGACGCGATTGAGAGAGTACAATTTCGGGCATTGTTGGTGATTTCAGAAGCGCCAAAAATTCCATACTGCGCCCTCCTTGAACAGTTTGGTTTAGATTCCCTTGGTAGCCGTCGACAAAAGCTGTCGCTTGCTTTTGGTAATGGGTTGCTGAGCAGCACATCCCATCGATCCATACTTCCCCCCGATTTCAAGCCACACCGAGAAAGACCCGTAAGAGCGGTGGCAGAAGCTGTACCTCAAATACAGCCTATCCAGGTGTTTCGAAACCGTTATCGGAAAAGCTTTGTTCCTTCGTTTGTAAATTTTTTTAATGCTAGTGCTAGTAAGCAAGCGCAGCTACTGCTATAGTTTATTAATTATATTTATATTAGATTGTTATTTTGTAGTTTTAGTATTTTAGTATTGTAACTGACTTAATTAGTCAGTCATTATGTACCTGAGATTAGTTAGACCATTACTTTTATTTTAATTCATAAGTGTGGACGATAAATTGTACATATATATTTACTGACGACTAAACGAATATTCGGCTTGTCCGCTTCCCGTTTTTGAAATAAATTGAATTGAATTGAATTCGCCGCAAATACAATATAATCAAGACCGCATATTTAACTTGTACAGGGTTTACTTGTACATCAGGTGACTGGTGGGCTAAGTGACGGATTTTGCTCTATCAATTAAAGAGTAGGAGGACTGTCGGAAAAAGAGTTTAACTAACGAGATTTTGTGAGAGAACTGACCCGTACGTGTGACGGGTTCTCACTCACACCCCTCGAAAAATTCACCGAAAATACGAAGTAACTCGGACCGCAAATCTAACTTATATCTTCTAAGAATCTCATGCAAAGAGAGGTACCAAAATTGAGAAATACCGACAGTCTCAGTTACTAACGTTCATTGCAGGTATCAGGCGACCGAAAACCAGATGAAATATACAGTGACTTGTACGAGGAAATAATTGGGATTCTTGCACGAAATCGTGGCGACGTCCGACCGGAATTATTTCCAGTTCCAGACGACGCTGAGTCCGATGATTCAGACTCCGACGATTCGGGAAGTAACTCTTCAGAAGAAGGCCCACCAGAAAATTCCGAAGGGGGCTCAAGTAATGTTGAAGCGCAGAACCCGACCGGAAATGAGAGTGACAATCCGGAAATTCACGAAGCGCAAACGCATGTAGTGGCAGAGGTCACAGCCGCGAATGAGGCTGTCGGCTTGGACGCTGAATAGCCAGTTTCCATGTCAAAAATAAGGCCGAAAAAAGTTGGATATTGAAAGTGAACTAAAAGCTCCAACTAGATATCGACATAGCTCCCTTTACTGACACCTGGAATGTAGTGTTGGGTGATATTCGATATCGATAACGACATATCGATATATCGGACCAAATATCGATATCGAATATCGAAACGTAAATATCGATATCGGAAACGATATTTTTTTCATCTATAATCATTGTAAATAATCCAATATAAGTTTTTGACAGTGCAAAAACGGATACGTCAGCTAAATTTTATTCGAGCTATATTTCGGCCCTTCTTGGCAAGGGTCCTCTTCAGGCTCAAAACTGCTCAAGTTGGAAAAACGAAACTTGTGATAACAAAACTGAAGATTCTAGCTTAGTGTTAAATATTTAAATTGGTGAACTTCCTTTTGGAGAGTAGCTTGGAGTTAAAATGGTTGCTGAGATTTCATTTTGGACGCGGCTGCTGTTTTTGCTGCTCTAATGGGTCGTTGATCGGGTAGAGATTTTTCTGTATTTGGGTTGACTTTGGTTTTGTTATGGACAAGAGCTTGGGGCCTGAATTTCCTTTCGCTGATGACGCCGTTCCATGTCTCTGGTAATGAGTATTCGCCTGTGTCTCGGTTGATCCCAGAACGGTTTTTCTTGATCTCAACGGCTTCTCTTATGGTTTGATGCAGTCCAGTGCAAGTTGCAAGAATTTGCGCTTTTTCAAAATGTACGAGATGGGATGGGTTTCCGAAAACGTGTTCTGCCAGTGCCGATTTAAAGTTGTAATTTGGGCGGTGTCCATTGGAAAGGGCGTGGTCGATCTCCTGTTCATGTTCCGAGAGCCTCTTTTCGAAAGTCCTCTCTGTCCTATAAGTTACACTTATATATCCAAAATTGGAGCAATATGTTCTTCGTTATTTAATTTTTATGTATTCGAAGTTTGAGTTGATGCAATGTGCTTTTTTACGACAATTTTGCTTTTAAAGTTTAGCGAAACGAGACGCATTATACAAATATATCGCCCAACACTACTGGAATGGTCAGACACTGAAGTGGGGTTCCCCTGGCATTCGTAAGCTGTTGAAAGCCATCGCAACCTGTCGCTACCGCCATTTTTAGTGTTTTTCCGCCAAGCACCGTTACGACAACCTTACGATTGTCAGTGGAGGCTCGAGTCTTAAAGCCAAGTCCGGTCTTCACCTCCCGGAACTTCCGGAATCTGGGCGTCCAGATTATTCTTTGGTTTGACGTCTTCTGTAAATTGCATCCGGAATATGAACCGGTCCGAAAGTATGTCAAAATAATCCGGAAAAAGGGGCTTTTGAACCTCCAGATTTCCGGAATTTTTAAGTAAGCAGAAGAAATTCAAAAAAAAATCTCGGAAAATGGGGGAACCCAGATTCCGGAAGGTGAAGACTCATCTTTAGAATCCACAGTTTCTTCTTATCTCTGGCACAGCACCCCAGGCGGATCACGTTTGCAGTACACGTTTGCACACTCTCGAAACCCGGACGATGACATTGAGCTTTCTTTAGATGCAATAGGGTGAGCTACTCCGTACTCCAGTGCTATTTCAAGCTGAAATGCCGGACAGTTTTCATCCATCATAAAAGAGTGTTCACGGTTTCTAAACCTTTTGCGCTATCTGTTTTGTATGTACGCGGAGGAGGTTGGAGGAACTAGGCGGCTGTCATTAAAAGAGAATAAATATATTTGTATGAATGTGTATAAATAAAAATATTATTGAGACAATTGTTGAGAAAACAAGAGCTGTAAGCTCATATGACACTTGCAAGGATTGGTAAAAGGATGAAAGTAGGAATTCGCCAATTCGTGGGTATGTTGTGATCACTTGTAAGCAAAACTCTTGAGATAAGAATGGCGACGGAACCTTTGAAATCAAGAGAATGTATCGTTTGGTAAAAAAAACAAGAGCTGTAAGCTCATATGGCACTTGCATGGGTTGAGATGTATTGTTTGATGAAAAGTAATGTTCGACTGTGCGGTCCAGATGCGCACTTTAAGGGAGCTACAGAAAAAGTATTTTATCGTTGAACTTGGCTGTAATGATGCGCACTTTAAAGGCACTAGAACTTCATTTGTAAGCAAAACCCTTGAGGAAAAAATGATCATGGGCTCATGGGGATCATGGAAATGCATATTTTGCTTAAAAGTATTTTTCTTAATTTTCGGTCATGATTGGTACTTTAAGGAATGGTCGGATTTGAAAGGGGCGATTTCTAAGCCAATCTTGTCGAATTTATAATATTCCAGCCAAATTCCATCGCCCTAGCACATCTGAAAGTACCTTAACTCGCGATCACCGGAATTCCGGACCCGCCCCTCAAACTCCCCCCACAATCGCCGGAGCCAATCCGGTTCGGTTTTGGACTTGTTTGTTATTCCCACAAAGTTCCATCCCGATCTCTCCAGTCCAATCCGGTCACGTATTCCCGCCCCCAATTGTTGTCGGATCCGGTCCGGACACGAAAAAGATCACCACAGGCACGCCTCTGTTCAGTTATTAAATTTCACTCGAATCCGATCACCCGTTCCAAAGTTACGCATGGCTAAATATTCCGGATTCCACCTCCCTCCGATCCCCCCACCACTATCGGATCGAGTGAATTATTTACAAGTCGGGTCCCTGATACGCCTCTTAAGTTTCGTCGTGCAAATCCCAAAAACCGTCATCCCCTCCACAACCCCCCCCCCCAAGTGTCCGGGTCCAGTCCAAACGTGTAAACGATTTATCTGGAGCAGATTCTTGTTCTTCCCAGCAAGTTTTACTCCGATCCCTCCATTATAACCGTTCCTCGAGATTTCCGGTCTTCCCCCCCCAACTCCCCCATAGCTGTCGAATCCGGTTCGGACTTACGAACGGAACATCAGAGATATGTCATTCATTCAGGTATTAAGTTTCGTCCCAATCCGATCACCCGTTCAACAACACTCAATTTTCCATATTCCCCCGCACTGAACCACATATACAAACCCCTTTGACCCTCGAATGCACTAGCTCTTTCCGATGTTAACAGAGTGATCCGATGCAAAGAGTGACGTCACGCCACGCACAGACCTACTAGTGTGAAGAAAGGGGTAGGGGTTTTACAAAAACTACTAAATTCTCAGGATTCCCCCGCCCTCTACTTCCTCCACGGTGGTCGGATCGGGGAAGTGACTATTTGCAAGTTAGTTTGGTCGGGTCCCTGATATGCCTGCCAAGTTTCATCGTCCTAGCCCATCTGGATGTGCCCTAACTCGAGATGAGTGGACAGACAGACCGACCGACCGACCGAAAGGTGATCGGTATATGGCACTTGAGCGAAGCTGCAAGTGCCATAAAAACGTAATGTTAAATCTTTTTTTGAGCACTTGGCTGTGACGATGCGCACTTTAAGGGCGCTAGATCTCTTCTGTAATCAAAACTGTTGAGGCAAAATGATCCTGGGCCCTTTAGGATCATGAATATATGGCTTGGTAAAAAGTATATTTTTGTTACTTTTTGGTTAAGATGCGCACTTTAAGGGTGGTAGAAATTCGTTTCTAAGCAAAACCCTTGAGGAAAAAATGATCACGGGCTCATGAGGATGATGCAAATGTAGGTATTGCTTAAAAGTATTTTTTGTACTTTGCGGTTAAGCTGAGTACTTTAAGGGATGGTCGGATCTGGGAAGGGACAATTTCTAAGCCAACCATGTCAAGTCTCTAATGTTCAAGCCAAGTTTCATCGTCCTAGCACATCTTGAAGTACCTTAAATAGCGATCACCGAAATTCTGGACCCCCTCCAGCTCCCCCCACAGTTACCGAATGCCGGTTCTGTTACTGATGTATCTAGGGCTTACGCTTGTTCCTCACACCAAGTGTCATCCCAATCTCTGTATTCTAAGCGTGTCACAAAATCCCCCCCCCCCCCCCGACCCCCCCACATTGATCGGACCCTATCCCGTTTGAAATGGGACATCGAGACATGGGTTCTTTCCGACTATCAAGTTTCATTAAGATCCGATCACCCGTTCAAAAGTTGGACAACCTCAAGATTCCGGATTCCCCTTCCTCCACTCCCCACGATGGTCGAATCGGAGAAACAACAGAACTGTTCTCAAGTTAAAATTGTAAAGTCCTTGATATGCCTGCCAAGTTTCATCGTCCTAGCACATGTGTAAGCATCTTAAAGGCACAGAAAACTTGACTATAATACGCAACTTTCGGCCATCAAACCGACCTGAGGGGCTTAGATAAATATACAGGGACTTGTTGTCGACAGGACCCCCCTTTTTTGTTATCTCGAACCCCCTCCTTAGCGTTCCCAAAGCTAGCTGGCAGGCCCTTGCCCCTTATGCACTGTAAAAGTTCGCCTTTTGCCGTGTTTCGGGGATAGTAGTCAAGAGGTCGTTTGTTACTCCCGGCACACAAACCTTTTGCTTTTTTTCCTACTAACTCAAAATTCGAATTCTCGGAAACTGCCCGGAAACTGCAATGGTCGTAACGAAAAGTTTTCTTACTCTCAGTATCGACTCAGGGTACATTCTTGATATGTCAGCTAGCTCCCGGAGTCAAGTTTTATCTTCCTTTAAGCCGGGATCACCGGAATTCCGGAACCCTCCCTCCAACTCCCCCCACAGTACTCGTATCCGGTCCGGTCTTGTCAACTATGTATCTATGGCTTGTGCGTGTTCTTCCCACCAAGTTTCATCCCGATCCGTCCATTCTGGACATGTCACACAATTTCCGGTTCCCCCTCCAGCTCCCCAAAGTCATCGGATCCATTCCGGACTTGAAATGTGACATCTGAGACACGAAAACTTTCCAAATATCATGAAGTTTCATTAAGATCCAATTCCTCGTTTAAAGTTATAAATACGTCAATATTCCGGATTCCCCTTCCCTCCACTCCCCCCATGGTGGTCGGATCGGGGAAGTGACTATTTCCAAGTTAGTTTGGTAGGGTCCCTACTATGCCTGCCAAGTTTGTCCTAGCACATGTGTAAGCATCTTAAGTCGGGATCACCGGAATTCCGGAACCCTCTCTCCAACTCCCCCCACAGTGCTCGAATCCGGTCTGTTCTTGTCAGCTATGTATCTAGGGCTTGTGTTTGTTCTTCCCACCAAGTTTCATCCCGATCCGTCAACTCTGAAACATGTCACACGATTTCCGGTTCCCTCCCTCGAACTCCCGCCAAAGTCACCGGATCCACTCCGGACTTGAAGTGTGACGTCTGAGACACGAGGTCTTTCCAAATCACGAGGTCTCTCCAAGTACAACATTTCATTAAGATCCGATCACCCGTTCGAAAGTTATAATTGCGTCAAGATTCCGGATTCCCCATCCCCCCACTCCCCCCACGGTGGTCGGATCGGATAAGTGACTATTTCTAGGTTAGTTTGGTCGGGTCCCTGATATGCCTGCCAAGTTTCATCGTCCTAGCACTTCTGGAAGTACCCTAACTCGAGAACAGTGGACCGCCCGACAGACTGACAGACCGAAAAGTGATGGGTATATGGCACTTGAGCAAAGCTGCGAGGGCTCTAAAAAACGACTGTGTTGTCCAAAAATTGGCTGATTTTAAGAAAAATTACTATTTTACAAGAAACAAGAGCTGGAAGCTCATATGGCACTTGCAAGGCTGGGTTAGAGGATGAAAGTAGGAATTCGTCAATTCGTGGGTTTGTTGTGATCAGTTGTAAGCAAAACCCTTGAGATATGAATGATCATGGGTCCTGAAAAATCAAGAGAACCTATCGTTTGGTAATGCATTTGGCTGTGCGCACTTTAAGGGCGCTAGAAATTCATCTGTAATCAAAACTCCTGAAGCAAAAATGATGATGAGCTCATCGGTAGCACGAAGATATAGATTTTACTCAAAAGTATTGTTTGTACTTTAAGGAATTCAGTTCTAAGCAAAACCCTTGAGGCAAAAATGATCATGGGCTCATAGGGACCACAAAAATGCATATTTTGCTTGAAAGTATTTTTTGTACTTTGCGGTTAGGATTCGTACTTTAAGGGATGGTCGGATCTAGGAACTGACAATTTCTAAGCCAATCTTGTCAAGTACATAATTTCCAAGCCAAGTTTCGTCGCCGGAGTTTCGGACCCTGTCGAACTCCCCCCACAATGCCCGAACCCGGTCCGGTTCTGTCACTGATGTATCTATGGCTTGTGTTTGTTCTTCCAACCAAGTTTCATCCCAATCGCTCCACTATAAGCGTGTCACAAGATTTCCGGTTCTCCCCTCCACCTCCCCCCAACATTCATCGGATTACATCCGGAATTTAAACAGGATATTTGAGCATGAGGTCTTTCCAAGTAACAAGTTTCATTAAGATCCGGTCACCCGTTCAAAAATTATACATGCCTCAAGATTCGGGATTCTTCCCCCTCCACTTCTCCCACGATGGTCGGATCAGGGAACTGACTATGTCTAAGCCAATCATGTCAAGTCTCTAATTTTCAAGCCAAGTTTCATCGTCGTAGCACGTCTGGAGGTACCCTAACTTGCTATCGCCGAAATTAACAATAACACGAAACTCACATTTGTTTCAAAAATTCAATTAAAGAAAAGCAAAAAAGTTCGACCTGGATTTACCAAAGTTGCCTATTGGCTGAATGGGATAAGAGCGAATTTTTTATTGCTCTTATCTCGGGGAAGATGAGCCTAATTGCTCATTCAGGTTACCACTCCCTTGCCCCATGGATGTCCAGCTGCTGACTCCCCTATCTAATATCGACTTGCCTACTGGCCAAAAGGGGCTATCGCCTTTAATTGTGCAGAGTCTCTATTGCTTGTAGATTAGACGGAGACCAACGATGCGAATGTGTCCCACGCCTTGCTGATTACTAAAACCGTGTGCCGCCGTACTGGCTGCAAAAATATCACTTTCTTTTTTGAAAGTTGGCCCATCTCGACTCCAAAAGCTTTCTATGTCTATAGTCTTGCGCGGGGAAATCTGTGACGTCATAGACGCCCCCATATCATTGAGGACTTGTTTGATTCTTCCCGAGACTAGAGTGGAACAAGAGGATCGATGAGAAAGGTTGTGCCCTAATCGGTAAGCAGTGACCTTTCATGTTCATTCAGCCTCACTTGACAATGTTGGCCTTACTTATATTAATAAGTAAGTAATAAGTATATTAATAATAATTAGATTCTTTCAAGCGAGTGAATATAAAAATTCCAGACAACACATTAGTGAATTCACTAACAATTACATGAGCACAAAGCAACTGGCCAAACCTACAAACATATTAGCTTAGCCCACTTAATCTACAATCAAAAAGAAAAGAAAGAAAAGTAAAAATAAACATGTCAGGGCAGTTTTTGGGGAAAAATAGGGAAAAGGTTGTGATGGACAAGAAGCCTTTTTGTGAAAGTTTTGTATTTCACTATCCAAATTCTCTAAAGGATTCTTCACTTTAAAATTAGAGGTTAGGCAAGAGTTACTACTATAGAGGAAATGGGGAAGAAGGAATTCAAAGTATTTGTGATAAGTAGGCTAACTTTTAACGCAGAGAGTTCAGAAGGATGAGAGGAAGAGAAAAGACAGCAGACGGAAAACGAATGTTAGCGAGTCACTGGTAACTTGTCAGGAGGGAAGTTGTGCAGCTCTCCCTGCCGATGCCGATACAGCTGATGGACTGAACCTCGGTCTTTTGTGACGGACATCGAGAGCTGAAGCCAGGAGGGATCCGAGCCCCTTCCCTGGATTCGAAACCTCCAATGTACAAGAGGTCTTCGGATAGGGAATAGCGAGGTCTTCAGAATACGGGATAGCGTGGCTAAGTCGAATCCGCGGAGCTAAAACTTAAATTACTCAAGTGAGAACATATCTTAAAGAACTTCTCACAGTATCAATTGTTTATGTTCCAATATTCTAATATTAGCTGAATACTTTAAAACCAGGTCCTGCTTTTGAGGAATTACCAACGGCTTTGGCCATTCTACGCGTGTCTCCTGCCCCTGGACTTATCGCAGTAACACAAAAAAGTTCAGGTAACTTGGCCGGTTTATCTAACGAGGAGCTTGTCGTAACCAGACGTCGGGAGTAGGATATAAATCGAAAATAAGGAAACCGTAATAAGGGAAAATGAGTGAGGTATTTTAGAGAGGTTAGTTTAGTGGCGCCATCTCAGTAAGCCTTGGGGGGGGGGGGGGCAAAGACCAATTCTGGACCTCAAACCCGTGTTTGTTACATATACTCAAAATTTAATTGGTGTTTTGGGGGTAGGCATTAGAGTAGTTTTCGAATATACTGCAAAGTCACTGCTTTGCATTTTGTCTTTTGAAACGTATTTAGCGGCCAAAAAGTGTCATGAAGAAGGAAGATGGCGCCCCTGATGGAATTTGTGCTGAGGCAGAGTAGTCGCTAGCAAAGAATTCTGATCCTTTAGATGTCGAGTGACCCACTACTGGGCAGTCCGTCCAGACTGCCTTCAAAGGTCAGACTGCCGCGGATACCAAAACCGACCACGGATACACTTTCAGCCGTGTCTTCGAACGCGGAACCAAGAACTTTCATTGGAGTAAAAGATCATCTTCCATCGTTCTATGAAAAACAGAAGTTCCTAGACTGCGACGAGCTAGATAGGGTGAGTCCTGCTTAGATTTCTAAATAATAGTAGTAAACGTGACAGAAGACACATATGAGCTTTTCGAATCGTGTTTCTGTGAAGATTCGCACAAATGGTGTTATTTTTTTTTGGGGGGGGGCTCCCCCGGCTGTACAAACCTGTAGCTTATCTGGATTAAGTGTTTACATCATTTCTCATGGTTTCATGAAGAAAAGGCTTGTTCAGAGATCAAATGTATGCAGTATGACCAACTGAATAATTGATGAGTGGGTGGGGTTGACCGAACCTTTTTCATAAAGTGTCTTCAGTTAAAAGGGTCATAACAGAAACATTCTCAGAACGTTTAACACAACGATGCGCAAAAACGTGTTATCTGTTATCAAACTTCTGACATATATTGTAGTCTCTACATACTAACCTCTTCATCAAGCCGAATCTAGGGTCACTTTCGAAAAAACCTTTGCTTCTTAAAGTCGCAGAATTACGAACCATTGCCATTAACGGCCGGCCAGGAAAGAGACTACGATAGGTAGTCTTCTAGTATCGCGTTTTGTAAGTAATGATGAAGCCCTTCGAGTTGGGCATATGAGACTACTCAGCCTTTTCGTTCTGCTTGAAACTAACGAAATCTGGTATTTCAGGAGCTAGGCATCCCTCATATAAAACCACCGCGACGTTGCCACCAGTGCTGCTGCCATCTCTTGGCAATCGGAATATTTTTAGTGATCTGCGGGATTTTTTCTATCCTCTTGGGTAAGTTTCGACCAGGAAATAGCTCCATTATGTTTTTCATTTCGTCAGGATCCTTCACTCAAGCGAGTGAAATACTAACTTATCTAACACTTATCTAACTAGGTTAGATAAGTGACAGAAATTCAAGTACTGAAATTGTTATTAAAGCACACCTCGCGCTATTTACCGTTTAAGTTCCAATATTCAAAACTATTTGAAAACTGTAAAACCAAGCTCTCGATCCTTTTAACAAATTATCCACAGATTTGGCTGTTCTTTTCTCAGGTCAGTTGACGTCTTGTAAATACTCAGCAAAGTTCAAATAACTGGTTTTACGCATCAATAGCATGACACGAGAATACGCGTTGGGAGCATAATGCTCATGAGAAATCGTGAATCGTGGCAAGTGCAAAGATACAGTGAGGTATCGTTGGAGGGCTAAGAATGTAACATAATGTTATATTATATGAAATTTGAGTCTCGGGGCTTAAGAATAATGAACGCAATTACGGAAGTAGGTTGCATTGGCATTAAAACACGACGGGTCTTATAGGGTTTTAGAGTAACGGGAAAGAAAGCGTGTCTAGTAAATAAATCCTGTTGAGTCAACCATCAGAACCAACATTACCAGATAACAAGACAGTATACAGTAATTCACTTAGTATTTATAAGTATTTATAAAATATTATATATAAAGTTCGACTGTCTGTTTGTTGCACAAAAAGCCACAAAGAGCGTGTTTCACCCTACGTAATAGTAACTATTATTTACTATTTTCGTTCCACCCTCATGAAAAGTTACCGTTTCAGCCTTCTCGAAATAGTAACTAATCGTAACTATTTGCTTACCACGCTCGGGAGCGTAGTTAGCGTGGTAACTACGATATATGTGACGTGACTGGCCCGATCAGCCCCCGGCACGATATTTTGCCGAAAACAGGAAAATTCATTCCAAACTTGACGCCGAGAAGCCAGGATCCGTGACGCCGTGCCTATTCACTATGGTCAGTACACCCTATCAGTACACCCGTCAGTAGGCCTACACCTTCTGAACACGCTCAAAATGTCACCACAAACTGTGAAAGGCCTTTTCTAAGTCGGTTCCGGGTCCTGTCATGTTTTCACGTTACCAAACTCGTGTAACCCCAACTCCAGAACATTTTCTGCCCTTCTAGGTTTCTTCTTACCACGAAAGGAAATCGTCGTTGAAAAGCAAGACTCGCTGGAAGTACGCGATCGGACTGCCATCTATTTTAACAATGTTCTGGAACTCTCGATTCTGCTCGGTGTTGGTCTTGCCTGTCTTGGAGGAACTCTTGCATCAGTTTCATTAACAGTCATGTCTGTTTTTCCTGGAGGTATGTTGTTGCGAATTGCAGAGCAAAATAACACTAGGGATTAGCGCCAAGACCTGAAAAAAGTGACACACACTCGAATGGCAGCGACACTAGCACCACTAGTGATCGAGAACGTCCCAACTGAAACTCAATCAGTCGTGCATCACTGCTGGCTCCAATAATTTAAAATTCTGAACACAGCAAAAAAAAGATACAACCTCCCCTGTTTCGTTGATGTGTTCAGACCGCATCTTACCTTTACTAGAAATTTCCCAGGGTTGGTCACCAAAAGTAACTTCGTACACCCTGGAAAGTAACCCAAAAGTATCTCAAAGTAACCCAATGTAACCTAATGTAACCCAATGTAACCTAATGTAACCCAAAGTAACCCAATGTAACCTAATGTAACCCAATAACCCAAAGTATCCCAAAGTAACCCACAGTATCCCAAAGTATCTCTAAGTTTCCGTGAATTTCAATTGTTTCGTGAAGGAATCTCGCATCAGTTTCAAGATATTGCAATCGGCGCCTCGTCTCGTCTGACGAAAAGTCTGAAACGTCACCACGCAAGTCTTGCGCACGAGGGGTTACTTTGGGTTACATTAGGTTACATTGGGTTACTTTGGGTTACTTTGGGTTACATTGGGCTACACTGGGTTACTTTGGGATACATTGAGATACTTGGGTTACTTTGGGATACTTTTGAGACAAGTGCAAGCGTGATGTACGCCATTTGTGCGCAAGACTCGTGATCAATGTAACCCAAAGTAACCCAATGTAACCCAAAGTAACCCAATGTAACCCAAAGTATCCTGAAGTAAGTAAGTAACTCGTACACCCTGGTTCTTGGTGACCAACCCTGGGAAATTTCTAAACCCGCTAGTTTGTCTCGCTTTAAATGCCACAAGCGTAGTGTGCTACGCTGCAAGTATGGCCCGATTGTGAAGCATGGAAAGCATAGCTCTTGGCGCTACTCCCTAGTGTTATTTTGCTCTGGCGAATTGGGTTGTGCCTTCTAAAGGCGTATTCTTGCCGTTTCCCGAGGACTCCTTTTGAGGAGTCCCCGGGGTTTTTGTTTGTCCCAGGGATTTGGAACAAGCTGACTGCGATTAATATTTGACGATGCAAAACGGATGCGTCAGCGACATTTTATTTTTCGTAAAACAGTCGATTTTTTCTTGCAAATAGTCGGTTGTTGTTAAAAATCAGTCGATTTTTCGTCAAGACAGTCGTTTTTTCCTAAAGGACCCCTCTCCTCTTACTCATTCTGCCTTTTATAATTTACCTAGCTCCCTTGTGAAATCACGAGTTTCTAGAATCCCCACCTCTCTCCAGTGTTTCGTTTTGTACCTACGAATTGTTAGCGCTTTTTCGGTCATGCCGAGTTTTGTCCGCCACACAACACAAAGTTTGACAAAATTTTAAATGTCCGCTTATAACTCTTTCACGCATAAGGATCTGAGAATCTTCTGTTTTTACTTCTTTCATTTGCTTAGTTTCCCAACTTTTTAACCATGGCGCGTTCAGTTTTCAAACATTTTGCGCCCAGCCGCCGCGTCGGAGAGCAGGAAGGCTGGATAGTGTCGGCAAGCGCTAACAAGAAAATCGGTCATTTCAGGTGGAAAGTAATAGCATTTTTGGAAAACGTTTTTTCTGATCCCTTTCATAGGGAAAAGATCATTTCTAGTAGGAGCTGTGCTTTAAAACAGTCATTTTTTTCTGCAAAACAATCAGTTAAAATTACCAGCCAATCGGTAAATACCTTGCCCCCCCCCCTAAACACTTCGGCTAATAAAATGTAGCTGACGTATCCGTTTTGCATCGTCAAATATGATTCGCAGTCAGCTTGGGGTGAAGGAATATCTATCATACCGAAGTACGGAACTTGAAATCGCCCATACATGCCGCCAACAAGTGTCCATCTTAACTGGAAAGAAGAATAAGAGACAGGGTGACTCCTAAACCAAAATGCAGAAGAATTTCTACCTCCGACGACCCAATCGAACAGAAAAAGCAGCAGCCGTGTAAAGAATGAAATCACACCACCAGCTTTAACTTCAGCCAATTTTCAGAAAAGAATTTCACAAAATCAGATAAGGATCTTTAATTGTTTTTCTACAAGTTCATTTTCCAGCTTGAGCGGCTTGAGCCTGAAGAGCAGAGCAAAATAACACTAGGGAGTAGCGCCAACTGCGCCAAGACTTGAAAGAAGCGACGGACAGCAGAATAGAAGCGATATTATCACCACTAGTCATGTTGAACGTCCCTACTGAAACCCGATCGGTCAAACACCAGCGCTAGCTCCCATAGCTGTTTTATTCTGAACAGATCAAAAAAAAATATACAACCTCCACTGTTTCCTCGATGGGTGCAGACCGCATTTTAGCTTTGTTAGAAATTTCTAAACCCGCAAGTTTGTCTCTCTTTAAATGTCCTAAGAGTAGTGGCCGGCGCTGTGAGTATGGCCCGTTTGCGAAGCAAGGAAAGCATAGGTCTTGACGCTACTCCCTAGTTTTATTTCGCTCTGCTGAAGAGGACCTTGCCAAGAAGGGCCGAAATATAGCTTTAATAAGACGTAGCTGATGTATCCGTTTTGCGCCGAAGGAATATCTTATTCTATAGTAATTATTTAATACTAATATTCTTTTCATCACCCAAACATTTCCGATTTTTTTTTGCCTAGACCAATACTGTGATTGGTTCTTTGTAATGTTTACACGGAAGCTCCTCACGGTACTGAGACAATCTTCTTCTATGATAGCTTGATACAATCCAATCCAATCCAAATAACATCTGGCTCTTGGGCTCGGACCCTTCGGAACCCTTTCGGCCTGGTGCCGTAGCTCTTCGTGGGTCGGCTCATAGGACGTCGATGCTTCGAAGGAACTCGATGATTTTCTTGAAGATTAGTCACTCTTCTCGGGCTGGGTGAACTGTTAATTTAATAATGCCATTTTGCAGGCGACCCATCTGAGGAGCTAGACTTCGTGATTGGCCAGCATATCCTCTTCGCTGCTAATGACTTCACGGAAGACAACGGCCCCCGATCTCCCTTAGAAGAAAAGATTCCAGCCGTGGAGCAGCTCAAAACGGTCCAGCCCGATTGGGAGAAGGAAGCAAAGAAAGACACAAAGCTGAAAAATGGTGTTGCGTTTCGGTTCTGAAAATATTGATTGCCTCGGTTTGTATTAAATGTCACGACGTTTGAAAGTGAAATTTAGTCACGCAGCTAAAGGGCGATCTCTTGGATTCGCTTTCCGAAAAGCAAAGCGAGAATCCGCCGAGCACAAAAACAAGCAAAAAGTCGTTGCGCCTTTACAACTTCTCGTTGACTTGCCGAAACCACTTTCCACTCGCGAAGTGGATTCGCTTTCCAAGTACTCGCGGAAACTAGCGGAGCGCCAGAACAGCTCTGGAAAGCGAAGCGGCTTTTAGCCGGAGTCGCAAGAACAGCCGGCGCATAAGCTCGCGGAGCTTTCCCGACCGCCAGAATCGCCCTTAAGCTTGCGAGTGAGAGCGTGTGCGACAGAAGCATGAATAGTAAATTCCCTAACACATGAGATTAGGCTGATGGAGACGAGTCTCCGCCTTAAGGGAGGAGTACCTTTGGCCCCGCCCGGGGGAGGAGCTACATGATCAAATGGGAAACTAATCGTTTTTCCACAATCCTACGTTATTCTCAAATCCGCTACAAAGTATCAAATGGTTTTAATTTCCTAACTGTACAGGTCCCATAGATCTTCTGTACCAGAACCCCGACGAAAAGTTCTTTGACTGGGAAGTAGTATGGTAGTTGTACGAAAAAGTTGCATGGAATGCTATATAGTAGTATGGAGTAGTTTGATTAGTGATATTTAGTAGTATCGGATATTTTGATAAACATGCCTCCGACTGGGTTATTCTTATGTAGTAGTATCCGATAGCATTATGTACTAGCAACAGTTACCACTGCATGCTACTTTTTCGTACTACTCCATACGACTAATTCTCGGATATTTTTCATCGGGACACCGTTGGACAACTGAGACACTAGAGATAAAGTCAAAACATGTTAAATAATAAACATACACCCACACAGATTTGCTATTGCCTAAATCCGCAATGCTAAATGTCAGCCAATTGCATTGCTGCTTAAATTATCAAATTAGGCAACACCCCACCTAAAAGGCCTGTTCATCCTACTCAGAAGATACAGAACAGAACCAAAAGATCAATTTATCAGCAACCTATATTACAACATACAGAGGTTATCCATCTATCTGACTTATATCCAGTGGTCAAAGTGCCTCCTTTTGTAGAAGTCCCACCAACTGTTGTGGACATAGTACTCGCTCATTGAAATGTCTGTCCATTCATCAGCAGGGAGGGTCTTGTAGACGGGTTCGTCATACAGCTTTCCAACCTAAAAATAAAAAGTGCATCAAATACTTAACGAAGTTAAACTGCCGCATGGAGGAGAAAGGATGACCTCGTTTTTTGTTTTGTTTTTAGACAGAATGGGTCAGTCTACACAGACCTCTTCTTTTTCTTTTTTTTTCTTTTTTAGACAGAATGGGTCAGTCTACCACAAACCACCAGCTGGGTATATCTAGCGTTTGGCACAGTCTATGCCAAACACTGGATACCTGTTGTTACCCTAACCCTTAACCTACTCCAGTAAAAAGGAATTCTGATTGGTTGATTTCCGAGCTACTTTAAAATCATCAATATTTTCTTGGGCAACTATGGTCGTGAAAAAAATTACCAGTTATATAACATTATTCTATCTTCTCTATTTGCGGGCGTAATCCTCATAGGGATGGACTTTCGGCTTCTCTGCGGTTTATTTCTTGAACCCCAACAGCAACACTGCAGAAAAAGGCAAACATACTTGAGTTTCTGCGTCGCGATTGCTTTGGAAAGGTAAACAGAAAGTTTATGTAGCATCTTTAACGGAAGATACCCATTCAGTTGAATGTTGACGTCCTCCGTCGAGCTATGACTAAGTCCAAAACACACTAGTGGACTTCGGGAAGAACGAGAAACGTCGCCCAACCGATGACTCAAATTCTGTGCCAACCAATCAACGGAGTTCATTAGGGATAGCTGCCTTGACGCATCCGGCTCTTCCGCTAGGTAGCCTACACGGCGATCTTTTATCGGCACGAAGATCTAGTCATCAAGAGTATTCACGCGAAAATTACCATCGCATTAACGTGAAATTACCCATGAATGAGCCATACACGCGAAAATGTCCCCTAGTTTAATTACATACGATCTCAAACGTTTAATTTTTAGAATGACTCTTTATTTAATTTTTAGAATGACTATTTTTTACTACAAAAGTCGGGGTCGGAGCCGGGTTCGTTGGTGAAAATTTGACCAAGTTCAGAGTAGGGGCCGGAGTGACAGGCCTACTGCTTTCTTTCACAATATTCTATATTGTTTTCCTCTTAATTATTCTTGAACTTTTTAAATAACACTAATTTCCACAACGTTTCGGCGTCCAGATTTCTTTCGTCCAGATTCCAATGACCATAAAGATACACGGCCGATTGGAGACCAAAGAGTCTAAAATAGTCGAGATAGAGAAATCCATCTCCGCCATTTTGAAACGTAACTTTGGACCAATCACAGACCTCAATCGCTGACTTTTGCAAGTTTTGTTTACCTCTGAGTGATGATGGTGGTAACATGACTTGAAAATCTGCGACGCAAGTGTGACCAGGATGAAACGTAAAAAGTAGGTCATAACCAAATTAACGAACCAAATTACGTACAGGTGTGACTGAATGTGGCCGGGCATAATTCTTAAACCCAGAGACTCAAATTTCATGTCTGACATTTTGAACCAACTAATGACTTATGATACTCACTCATCTTTGCTCTAAAAGAGTTGATTGTGGTACAAGCAAAAATCAGTCAAATGCTTGACCGGTCAAAACATTTAAAACGTCGGGGACATAATTAGCCTATATAAGGCTACTGAAGAAGGATGGACCGAAACTGTACTTCCTATAAGGACTATAGGAGGTAGCCGGCGTTTAGACAGAGAGCTGTTTTACTTCAAGTGCGATATAATGTGTTTGTTAAAGAAACCGCCGTACCTACAAATCCTACAATGCCAAATTGCCAATGCAATGCAACCTATTTCCGTAACTGCGTTCTTTAATTCTTAAACCCAGAGACCCACACTTCATATCTGACATTCTGAGCCAACTCACGACACCTCACCAAGAACAAATAATCAGATAGAACCTCCGTCTCCCTATCTCTGTACTATGACTATGCGGAGTCGAATATTTCCCCATACGCTGCGAACGAACGGAGGTTAGTAGCTTCGCGCAACATCACTTTTCGTTATCTCTATAATTAGCTATATCGCTGTGAAGCCGCCTTGAGGAAATTAGAAGACAAAGCTGATTGGTTCTCTGTACGCGCTCAAGAGCGGGTCAGCACGCGGAGTATGCCTCCTGCCTTTTCTTTCTCTGCGATGAGCAACGGCGAAGACGGAAGCTGAGTAGACGGGTATCAACATTAGCTCAAAGCTACAGTAAATACCCCTAGGTCCGCTCAGTTTTGTCGGGATATCGATAGTCGCTGCATGGTACCACAGACAGGGGTTCTATCTGATTATTTGTTCTTGACCTCACTCTTCTTCGCACTTGCGCGATTCGCGCATTACGCTCCCGACGAGTGTTCGAAAATCATGCTATTGATGCGTAAAACCGGTTTTCTGAATTTTGCCAAGTTTTCGCTAGAAAGTCAATGGGTCTGGTAAACGGCTAAATCAGCCAAAGCCGTAGATAATTTGTTAAAAGCAGAGCTTAGTTTTTAAGTATTCAGATAGTTTTAATACTGGAACATAAACAGTGAATAGTGCGAGATGTGCTTTAGTGTACAGCAGTCAACTACAAACCCCTGATTTTTGGATACCCTATGCCAAACGGTGGAATATCTAGCGTTTGGCATACCCTATGCCTAATGCTGGATACACTATGCCAAACCCTGGATACTGTAACCCAAAAAAATACTGATGATTTGAGTGAAGCTCAAAAATCAACCAATCAGAATTACTTTCTATTAGGATAGGTCAGGGTTGAGGCACCAACAGGTATCCAGCGTTTGGCATCGGGTATCCAGCGTTAGGCATAGGATATGCCAAATGTTAAATATACCCAGCGTTTGGCATAGGGTATCCAAAAATCGGGGGTTTGTGGTAGACTGGTGTACAGTGAGTTACCGGTAGGCTATGCCTGTACAATACTCGTTGTTGCAAGCTTGCAAGCTCTCACTACTGAACAAACTACGATTTATTATATTCGAAACTGTTACCTCCCATCCTTGAACATTGGCCATCAGCTTGGCTTCTTCATCTCTGTTCCTTCTTACGTGCTTCAGGAAACTGAAAAGAAGGAGTCGCATATTATTAAAACTTAAGAAGAAATTCCGCTAGGTTCTGATATTGCTTTGCATCGAGCAAACTTATCAAACGGAAGGGAAACTAATTCGGTAACTACTTTCCACATCCCGTTTACATTTATATATGCAACACATAGAACCACACCGGTCTTCTGCAGACTATTCTGTGCCAACAATTTGCTATATTTCTAATATATTTTTCCTGTTTTACTACAAAACTCTTTCATACTCACACTGGGCCTTCCTCTATCCTTCTGGAAAAACTTTTGGAGAAAATTGCAATGAATGAACGAATGCGTTTCATTAACCGACTACATTTGACATGGTAAAAAAAAGGCACAGTATGGAACTAAGAAAAGAGATAAGACAAAAAGAAACAGAAATAGGAAGTGAAGTAGAATTACACTGAAAAAAAAAAAAAAGATTATCGCACCAGATAGGTAATTTTACTTACTAAGAGAACGAGTATAACGAGAAAGCGGCTGAGGAAAAATTCCGTAAAACGCGGAAGTCAGCAGAAAGTGATTCCCGCTTTGGGATCGCAAAACCCTCTGTTGCTGTCTGTATGGTATCGGACTTATTACTCAGACTACAGTGATTAAGTCTTTAGAATGTATTTATAAAGTATTTCAAAGAATTTTCACCGCTTTCCTGCTTATTCCCCCATTCAAATTAATTTAAATTCTTAAAACAGGATCACTAGCATAGAATTACATAAACAACCTTTCCTTATTCTCTTTCCAGAATTACTGATTAAACTCCCTGGGACTCCTGGGAAAAAAAAAACCCTGCAAAAGAATCACACTTCTCTTCTTTCCAAATAAAATTACTACTTCCTCGAACAAGCCTGATAGTTTCCTAATGGTCCTGTAAGTATATATATTTTAGGAAAATACTAGGCGATGGGGTGTTCAAAATACTTGGCTCAAGTTAAGGCAAAACCAGAGCACAGAGTACAAAACTGTATCCTATTTACAACCGAAATGTGCAGAGACAGAGCAGGGGCTTTTACATTTTTTTGTCCATTGACAACTCAAGAAAAGTGTTCAAGTGTAACTGGAGCAATTTAACAAATGTTTTAGGATATCACATGAAACTGTTATTCTACCCACTGCATTCAATCAGGAATGAATCTTACAAATGATGCTAGTAATTGGAATAACCTCAATTTCGTTTTCAGGTGAATTCTGAAGTTCACTTACGCTCTGTCTTTCTCTGCCATAAGCATGGGAAGAGTTGCCAAGTGGGCACTGTGCAGCTCAATCTGGTCCCTCCTAAACCTCTTCTTTCCTTGGAAATAATACCAAGCAGCTCCAGCTGTGATACCTAGGTAGCCAATAATCATCTGGTAACCTGTAAATCAACATGTTTCAACAGGTGAATGTGAGTCTATTGCTGACTTCCCTTTTGGGTGTACCACCGTCCTATCAGGAATAATTATGGTATTGTTTTCTGGTGAACAAAAACTTGGGCAAGGTTGGTAGAACTTTTGGAGGGTTCTGCAAGTTTGGAGACACCTGTGGAAAGAAATTATAGCTTTCCCAAGGAGTGTTGCTAGTTAATGGCTCAGAGGAATGTTGTAACTCAGGGCAATAATAAAAATGAATTAAGAAACATGTCAAGCATGGCAAATTTCTGATGGAACAAGAATAGTCTCAGGGTTAAAATACATATCAAACGGTGTCCTTTTGATTCTCAAAATAGGATTCTTTTGTTTTTTTGCAATGCCAACTACTTGCTAAAAAGGGGTTTCAGAATACTGAGAGTGCTACCCTAATGGTAACTTATGTGGCAAAACATCCGAATTAGTACTACCAGTTTTCAAAAATCAGTCGAGCAGTCATTATTTCTTATTAACTACATTACCAATAACATTCTTACCCAAATACCCGAAAATTTAACTGATTTTCCATCCTACAGCATTAGGGCCGCATTACGGGAGAGGGGGGCCATATCGAACGATTTTTGCTTTTTCTGCTGCTGGAAGCTTATTTTTTAACCAATCGACCGTGTTTCGGCAAAACGCCCTAAGTTGAGATAGGGCGGTTTGGCGTGAATGACGGATTTTGACACTAGATGGCCTCCTCTATCACTTTCTGTTGAAATCGTAGAGTTCCCACTTTAAATGACAAAAATGTCATGTGGCAGAAGCTCCCTAACTCTTCAAGGATTTTACAGTGTTCAAGGCAAAACGCCCTATCTCAACTTAGGTCACTTTACTGCGAATAATCATTCTCTGTTTGCTGCCCCAAGTTAAGATAAGGCATTTTGCCGTGAATTTGGAGGCTGAAGGAATTAGATAGGGCGGTTTTGGAGTCATAGATAGGGCAGTTAGCCGTGAATTCTGGTACCGAGTGAACGGAAATTCTGGAAGCTGAAGTAGTCCAAAATAAAACGCTGATAACGTTCATATATGCTTGTATCACGAAGGCGATGAACGAACAAAGTAGAGAGTATCTACGATCTCGACCAATATGTTCAAATAATTGAAAAGTCTCGGAAGTTCACCTCCACAAACGTCTTGAAATTCAACCAGTTTTACGAGTTTTCGAAACTAGGAAAACCGTCTCTTAATAATAAGGGAATTTCTGAGATGAAGGTTTTAGAAGTGCTGAGGGATTCCATGGAAATTTTTGGGAAACGGTCTTACACCGATGCCGAATTCTAAGAATGCAACATATTCGGAAAAAAAAATACCCTAAAAACTCATAGGATTATCAAGAAGGGGTTTGATGCGTTCCGGTTCCAGAGTTCTCCTCGTGGAATCTCACTGGAAAAGAAGAAAGACTTGGAGACTATACTTAAATCTATGCCACAGAAGAGGACCATCCGCCAATTTTACGAGTCACTAGTAGTGACCGAAAATGTTGCTGACCTTGAAATCAACTGTGAAGACGATGCATCCTCAGCGGGAGACGATGAAAGAGATTAGCAGTGGAATAGCGGCTTTTTTTTCCTTTTTTTATTCCCACCTCCACTCCTCTCAGTGACGCAACTTTCTTTATTATTACAACTCAAATTTCTTATCTTTATACGTCACCTACACTCTTACACTAAAAATTATTAATTATTACTTATTTGCTGCTTAAATAATTATCATTCTTTTAATTTTATTTGGGCAGTTAAAACTATTAAACTCAAAAAGAGCCGTATCCTAGAAACAAACTATAACATTAAAATAATGGCTCAACCTGTATCACAGGGTGCCCTTCCAGATACGGCGACCAACATTTTTTTTACGGCTCTTCACCACTTTACTAAATTATCATTCCAACCTCCCAAACCACCCAATAAATGACCTAAAAATAAAATACTCTATTTTAACAATTGCGCAAATTGCGGCATTTACTTATCTTCTTTTTATATTATTCGTTTTGTATCCACTTGTTTAAGCTTCTTCAAAATAAAATTACAACTGACATGACCTAAGTCAACTTAAGGCGGTATGACCGTTAGAAAGAAAAAGTTAAGTTCAAGGTAAAACGACCTATTTTGAGATAAGGCAGAACATCCATTAATGAAGTGAACAATATCGTCATAGTAAAACGCTCTATATGTACTTAGGGCGCATTTTGGCGAATATGTCATTTTTTCAGTGGAGCCTATCTCAAGATAGGGCGCTTTACCGTGAATTTTACAAAAAACAGAATGCCCTAAGTGTAGAAAACTGGTTCTAGCTAGAGGAATACTCAGAATTGATCATTTAGGACTTGACTGTGCACTGGAGGTGAATATACTGATCAGACAGAATTAATCAAAACCCCATAAATTTTCTTAGAAAAAAAGCTGCCACAGAAAAACGATTTCAAATCTTTGAAGTCATTTTTCTCGAAACTACGATTTTCGAGATAGGGCGTTTTGCCTAGACACGGTCGCAATATACTCGGTTTTTACAGTCAAGGGAGAGCAGACACAGGGCATTCTGTGTTGAATTTATGAAAATGTTAGGAGTCAAGGTAAACCCTTTGCAGCCCTAAAACCAGTAAACTCTCAGTTGTTCGGGATAGCCCCCACCATGGGGCGAAAGCGGACGGGTTAGGGGCCAGTCTGGATGGGTTAAAAATTTCATCTATTTATTTGAAAAACAACGTAAAAAACATAAAATGACCAGATTCTCAACTATATAAGCATAAATGGGCACCCTCATTACCTAACATTAGTTAGGTGATGAGGGTGGTAAAAATATCAGCTAATTATTTGGAAAGCAACGTAAAAAACACAAAATGACCAGATTTTCAATTATATAAGCATAAATTTGCACCCTCATCACCTAACATTAGTTCCATCCTTCTTCCATCCTATTGCTTAAGCCATTAAGGCCTTAAGGCTTAAGTTAAGCAGTGCTTTAGCTCCTTTCCATTTTGGTCAGATGGGCTCTGGATGGGCTGCAATCTCCTGGCAATCTTTTTCATCATCATCATCATTTTATTTATAACCCGTCACTGAACAAAACTGGGCGAGGCCCAGAAAAGACGGAGTAAAAAACAAGAAAAAACGAAAAGAAAACAACGGAAAGGAAAAACATACTTCGATAACTACGAACTCGGAACAAACAGGAATGACCAAAGATGGAAAGACTCCTGGCATTCAGTAGAAAAATCACTAATACGCTTCTCAATAACTCCCGCTGGGAGTTATTGATTACTTTGCATGTAATCAGTTATGCTATGATGCCAGTGATGGTTTCAAAATATTTGTGTCTCTTCTCTCTTCTGAAACCTGATGGAAACCCAGCCTAGGCCAGGCTTCTAGCACAGCTTCCAGACAAGAAGGGACAAACTGGGCATGTCAGAATTGCATGCAAGAACCTGCTATGACGTTTGAAACCTGGCATGACAGAAATCTAGCAGAACCTTCCTTCAGACAAGAAACCAATTGGGTTTAGAACCAATCTTTACCTGTGAAGTACTTCCTCATGGGAACTCTGTCTACATTGATTTTCTGATATCCCCCCGGTGGGGGCATATCTTGCTTATAGGCTTCAGGCATGATTATTGTTTATTTTCCTTCTAATTTTCTGCCATCAAAAAAATCGATTTATTCCTCTACTTCTTCAGAAAAATGAGGGCTTTGGTTTTGACTTTTGGGGAAACGAGGCATCTGGCGGTCATCTATTGATTATTGATTTCGATAATTGTCAATAGGTGACTTCAAAAGCGCTTTCCTTCCTCTTCGTTTGTGTGTGTGGCTGTGGCCAACATTGCATTTACGCAGCCAACAAGAATTATGTGGGTCGATGCAGGGGCTTCACGACCGGGGGAAGGGGGGGGGACGATCCCCAATGTTGTCGGCCAGTCGGTAAAAAATAAACGAGTCACGAAGCGCAGCCATTTTTCGTCAAAACAGTTGATTTTTTTCACGAAAACAGTCGGTTTTTCTGAAAATCATTAAATTTTTTGTCAAAACTGTTGTTTTTTCGTGAAAACAGCCATTTTTCTGCAAAAACAGTCGGTAAAAATTACCAGCCATTCGATAAATACCTCCCCCCCCAAAACATTTTGGCTAGCAACGCCTCTGGGTCGATGTGGTTCAACTTTGACAAAACTGTCGAGGTGACTCTTGACCAGGCCAAAATAACACTAGAGAGTAGCGCCAAGACTTGAAAGAAGTGACACACACTCGAATAGCAGCGACACTAGCACCGACAGCGGTAGTGAACGTCCCTATCGAAACATAATCAGTCGTGTCTCCAATAACTTCATATTCTGAACATAGCAAAAAAAAGATACAACCTCTACTGTTTCCTCGATGTATGCAGACCGCATCTTAGCTTTACTAGAAATTTCCAAACGCACAAGTTTATCTCGCTTTAAATGCCGCAAGCGTAGCGGGCGGCGCTACGAGTGTGGCCCGTTTGTGGAGCATAGAAAGCATAGGTCTTGACACTACTCCCTATAGTGTTATTTTGCTCTGCTCTTGACTCTATGGATCGCATTCGGCGCGATATTCAAATTTAGCTGTAAATTAAAGTAAAGTCGTAGCGGTCATACACAAATCCTAAATTTTTGGGAATGGTGATCCAACGTTTGGGCATGCCCCAACGTCTGGGCATGATGGTCTTACAACAGGGCATCATGCCCTGCAAAGGGCATGGAACCCTCTTAAAAATCTGTTTTAAAAACAAACTTCCAATTCGGATTCTCAGTTCAACAGTTGGCAACAGATTTTTATGAGGGTGCCACGTCCTTGCTGCATGGCATCGTGCCCCAACGTATGAGCACCATGCCCGTACGTTGGGGCATGTCCAGAAATTGGGGCACCATGCCCGAAATTTGAGGATTTGTGTATGACTGAGTCGTAGTAGATAGAACGCAGATTTCTATCTACAGAGTTCTACGCAGAGCGGAGGGTAGGAGCTACGCGGAACATCACAATTCGTTACATCTACAAATAGCTATATCGTAGTAAAGCCCCGGAGCAGAAATTTTCAAAGTAAAAGCCGATTGGTTGTCTATCATTGTGACGTCACATGTGACGCGCTGTAGAGCGGGTCAGCACGCCTCCTGCACTATTTCCTCTGCCATACGCAGCGGCGAAGAGGAAAGTAGACTGGCATCAACTCAAAGCTCAGCAAGTAGGCTACCTCTACCTCAGCTCAGTTCTGTCGGGGTATCCATAGTCGCTGCATGGTTCGGCATTTGACTTCCCGTGGTCGTATTGCAGAGATATGGGGACGGAGATTCTGGTGCTTATTTGTTCTTGCTTTCACTAAATTGCCCTGCGCGGGACTTTTTGAGTGGTTCAAGTTCGATTTCTTTCGATTTTTCAATATTACAAAAAGAAAATTCAGCACTGAGCAGAGAGGTGAACTCGGTTCACTCAGATGCAATTGCCTGGAATTGCCGAAATCGAAATCGAATGATCTTAAAAAAAGTATTCTACTTTAAACAAAGTCGAAGTGGAAGCATTGCGGGGATCGACTAAAAACTGGAATGGAACGGAAGGAGACGGTGCAGGAGGAACGGGTACTAAAATCTGGAACACGGAACAAAAATCCAGATCTCTACACCAGGAGGAACAGTACTAAAAGGGGGAACAAAGCACCATCCTTCCTTTTTTTAGTATTTTGTCTGGGAACTAGTTTTCGATAATTCCTATGCATGCAGGAGGAACAAGTACTAAAATCTGGAAGGCCCGTCCTCTGTTGTTTAGCTCTTGGTTCTTCGTCAGAAGCCCGTCAGTTCGTCAGAAGCTCCTGAGGACGAATACAAGTGCTAAAGAACAGGGATCCTCGTTCCCGTTTTTAGTACTGGCTTCTGACGAATAACCAAGTGCTAAACAACAGAGGACGGGCCTTCCAGATTTTAGTACTTGTTCCCCTGCATGCATCGGAATGATCTGAAACTCGTTCCCAGAAAAACTACTAAAAGAAGGAAGGTTGGTGCATTGTTCCCCCTTCTTATAGCCTTCCTCCTGGTGCAGCGTTCCAGATTTTAGTACACGTTCCTCCTGCACCGTGTCGTTCCGTTCCATTCCAGTTTTTAGTCGATCCCAGCATTGCGAGCCTAGCAGTATAAATAGAAACTGTGATATCATTAAATGCTCGTACAAACCACCAGGGACTAGAGCGAACAAAAATAAGAGACGTGCCACCTTTCCGACTAGCCTATGATTAGCGTTAATTGGATTCTTTGACTAAGATGGGAGAAACGTATGAGCAGTGAGAAAGCCGCCACAGGCTAAAGTAGGGGGATGGGGGGTATCCAGTATCCTCGTTAGAAGTACGTGATAGACAAGCTGCCTGTTTTTTAGTGACACTTGTATCAGTTGGAAATAATACGTTATATATAAGAAGGATCAGCAAGCGTACTCACCGCAGTAAATATTTGGATCTGGAAGTGAAAGCCCAATGACTTCGTGTTTGAAACTATGGATTTCGTTTGTTTTGGTAAGATTCGAACTTTGATAAGGTTTGCTGAACTAAACCCTTTGGGGTCCCCTACAATGTCAGAAGCATTTTAACTAAGATTGGGATAATACCAAGACTTCTAAGACGGTAGATTCGCATACACTCATTTTAAGAATAATCCTTTCAACGTTAGAAGTGGTATGTCAAGCCAATGTCGTTTGTTACAGATTTCCCAACCACAACAGAATAAGAGAAAGAACTGTTTTCTAATTGAAATTCTACATTCCCGCTTTGACTTTTGAAGATACCACTACATGCTCCGGTAGAAAGTTGACCAATGATACTGAATTTTATCTCTTCGTGGACGGTTCCATCGACTATCGTAGCTTCTAGCTGGACTTTTAGTAGCCACTGGAAGAAGGTACGAAAACACCCAAGCCTTGTTAAAGCATTCTTCGGTGGTTTCATTATTAAGTCGGAAGTCCTTACTTACTGCCCCAGGTGTGGGGATATGAATTAGAATGTGGTGCACCTGTTGTGTGAATGTAGTGAATTGGATGGGTTGAGGGAAGAAGTGTTTGGAAAAGGAGTGTATGATGAGGAATGGATGGTTAAAGTAATGAAGAATGAATGCTTTACGAGAGTTCACCAGTTAGGAAGATTCCTTAAGCTATCGATGAAGAGAGAGTCAATTTGAGAGAGAGTTAATTTTGTTTAAATAGAGTCAATTTTGTTTAATAAAAAAAACAAAAAAACATCATTTGCTTCCAGCCTCACCATAGGGCTTCCGCCTGGCGGTGGGTGGGGCTCAATTTTAGTTCATAGCTTATTCAGAGAATCAAATCAGACAGAAGAAAAGGAAAGAAAAAAGGAAAAGAAAACAAACTAGAGGAGAAAAAGAGATCGATGAAGCTATTGATGAAGTATCGAGAAAGGTTTATTTAGGCCTAGCCTAGTTGGAATTTGGCGAAAAAAAAAATTGTTTTCTATTTTTTGTATTGTTGTGCCATGGTCCTCGGGCTTGTTGTGAAAATATATATTATATCGTAAATACCCTTGAAAATAAATGTGTCTTTCAGGCGGTTATCAACGCCAACACAAAGCCAGTTGAAGCAACGGCTCAAGGCCTGTACGGCAACCGTTTCTTCTTTCCCGCGGCGGCGAAGCTACAGCCCTCGTTGTGGGACTTCTGGAGTGGAATCGACGAGAGTCCTCAAGCCCCCGAGCTCTCAGAGCAGGCCAACGAATACGGCTTCAATGGCCAGCAACTCGACGATCCTCCTCGTCAAAAGCGCCGCGATTGCACGCCACACGTCGCCCGACTCAGAAGCTTAATGGGACGTGAGTTCAAACGCTCAGTCATGGCAGAAGATCTCACCTCAGAGGAGATGCTTCCTCAGAAAAGATCCCCCTCCCTTCCTTGGGGGTGCAGTACTAACTACCGATGGATGGATATGGGCCAGGCGTATTACCCACGCTTTTTGAGGACGGCGGATTGTGGTGGCAGTTCGAGATGTATGCATTCCATGTACTTCTGCAAACCGAGACACTATACAGTCAAAGTCCTTCGACGTCTGACGACGGACGATGGAAAAGATGATTGCGATACTGGCGACAATCTTCTGCCTGATTCGCTTCGACAAGTTTGGAAGTTTCACAGCACCAATGTTACAGTATTTTGCGAGTGTGGGTACTAAAAGATGGCCAGGGCTATTTCCGTTATAATTTATTGTTTCATAAAGTTCACTGGCATCGTAATTGTTTCTAGTAACCCTACGTCCAGCGCAGAGCAAAATAACACTAGGGATAGTGCCAAGACCTATGCTTTCCTTGCTTTGCAAACGGGCCATACTCATAGCCGCCTACTACACTTGCGGCATTTAAAGCGAGACAAACTTGCGGATTTAGAAATTTCTAGTAAAGCTACGATGCGGTCTGCACACATCGAGGAAACAGGGGGATCATGTCTTTTTTTTCGCTGCGTTCAGAATATGAAGTTTTTGGAGCCATCGCTGCTGCACGACTGATTCGAGTTTCAGTGGGGACGTTCACTATCGCTAGTGGTGCTAGTGTCGCTGCTATTCGAGTGTGTGTCACTTTTTGGCGCTACTCTCTGGTGTTATTTTGCTCTGGTCCAGCGCAGAAAACTGTGTCAGCTACCATCCAGGTATTTCTATGAGCAATTCTGACTGGAATTATCCACAAAAGCCATCGGCGATTGCGAATGACACGTCACTGCGTAAAAACTGCGCATGTGGCGATTGAGGTGAGCTACCGAGATAATGCACAAGTATGATAAAGACAAGGAGCGTGATCCACCCTTTTATTGTAACTAATAGTTACAATAGTAACTGTTAGTTACTATTTTCGTTCCGACATTGGGAAAAGTTGCCGACCGTTCCAACCTTCTCGAAGTAGTAACTAATATCAAGAACAAATAATCAGATAGAACTTCTGTCTTTAGTTGCATGTAGCGACTATCCCGTAGGGAAAAAAGGTACCCGGATTCCCGTAAAGGTGTCCGGAATTTTGGAACAACATTCCGGGCACGGAAAACGTAACGGAAATCCCGCCTGGGGAGTCTTGTTTCCTGGAATTCCGCAGTTTAACGCGGAATTCCTGTCAAACCGCGGAATTCCGGGACGTTTTCCGTGCCCGGAATGTTGTTCCAAAATTCCGGACACCTTTACGGGAATCCGGGTACCTTTTTTCCCTACGGGATGGAAACCCCGACAAAACTGAGCGGACCTAGAGGTATTTACTCCAGCTTTGAGCTGATGTTGATACCCGTTTACTCCTCTTCCGTCTTCGCCGTTGCTTACCGCAAAAGAAATAGTGAAGGAGGCTGGCAGGAGGCGTACTCCGCGCGCTGACCCGCTCTGGAGCGCGTCCATAGAACCAATCAGCTTTGACTCCTACTTTTCGTCGCCAGCGGGTTCACAGCGATTTAGGTATTTGTAGAGGTAACGAAACGTAATGTGGCGCGAAGCTAATAACCTCCGCTCGTTCGTAGCGGACATGGTATGGTGAAATATTCGACTCCGCGTAGTCATATTACAGAGATAGGGAGACGGAGGTTCTGTCAGATTATTTGTTCTTGCTAATATTAACTATTTGCTTACCATGCTTGGAAGCGTAGTTAGCGTGGTATGTACGATCTCTGTGAAGTAAAGTAACTGGCCCAACCAGCCCACGGCATGATATTTTGCCGAGAATAGACAAATGCGTTCCAGCCTTGACGCCAAGAAACCAGGATCCGTGACGGCATGTGTAGTGACTAAGCTACGGTAAATTATGGTGGAACAGACTCAAGGGGTGGTACTGGTATTGGAAAAGATAATTACTTCTTCAGTCCAAGCTGATTGCGAATCATATCCGATAGCGCTACACAGATAAAGCAATAAGCACGCACAGTACCATAAAATTTCGCACTGCGAAAGAATCATGGAGAAATCTGCATGCGAATCCCAAAAATTTGAAGGGATGGAGGAAATTCGCATTCAAATGCGAAAATCGTACTGTGTCTGCATGTACTTTAAGTAAGCTGGGACTGGTTAGTTATCATCCGGATAGCACAACCAGATATAGGACATATTTTTGGGAATTGCCGCAAGATTATTTCCGCTCTGTTGGGTTCGGCATTCATAAAAACAAATGTATACTAGAAAAGATTGAGCAATATGGAATACGCATACAAAACTCAGACGTCCGACCAGCCCAGAAAATGACTGCTTCAGAGAAAACCGTCCAGTAAATACCAATGAATCTTATGTCAAAACGGCTCAATAGCAAGGGACGCAGCCTTGATTCTTCAGCTGATGCTGGCCAACTTTTCAAATAGTCTAAAAGGCGATTCTGGAGTTTTCCCGGATTCGCTTTCGAAAAGCAAAATCGCCTGCAAGAATTAATGGAAAGTCTTTCCGGCTATACAACTTTCTGGTAACTTTCCACTCACTCATGAATTCAGATAAAGAGTAAACTACTATTTCTTCTTTGGACTTAATGTACTTGAGTCGGCTCGTACTGGGAATGGTCAGTTCCATGGTGCGACTGGAACGTTGCAGAACGTTATGGAGACGTTCCACCGCAGTTTGCTCTGCAAACAAACATCCTTGTGGTAAAAATGTGACTGCAGGCACAATGATAATACGGGCTAAGTCGCTCCTAATTCGTCTTCTTCTTCCTGGAATGATGTTGCTTTATTTCACAAGCACAACCGCTCCTCACTCGGATATAATCCAACCTCCAATCCGTCTTTGAAGAATGGTCCCTCACCAGAGCATACGAATACGAATATTTCTGAACACATCGCGAATGTTTCTTCTGCTTCTTGTTCAGAAACTCACATGGTTTGTTCAGAGCGTCACCTCTACACGAGTGTTCAAAGAATCGCTGACCGGTTCCTCTGTCTCTGAAAAGTTCCACTAGATGTCCTGCCATATTCACTGCTCCTCTCGGTTCCACTAGTTCCACAACTTCTGGGCAACAATCCAAAGTTGTTGAATCGGTCCAGTTTCCGGTTGAGCCAATGTTGAGTTCCCAAACGTTCTTCTGGATGGAGGGAAGGAGCTCCATGCTAGAACAAAAATACGTATTTAGGTCTAAAGGGTTCGGTTCAGTTCTTCTTTAACGCAAGAAAGATGAAAAAAAAAAGAAATACAAAAAAAGAAATACTTCTATGTGCAAAGAAATATCAGTCAACCTTAAAAGTGACGACGCGTCACCTGTACGGGTTGTCAAGGTATAAGTGCTTTACTGGTATGGGGAAAAGATTTCGCTATAAGCGAAAAAAAAAATTTAAACTTCGCATTTGACTGCGCTTCTTGCGTCCTCCTTTTCTAGTTAAAGTTTTATTGTAAAAGACTGAGAAACAACAATCTAGTTTGCCATCACTTATTCACTTAGATAGGCTTGAAGACCCGATAAAACTGCGATACTTAGTTGTTCCGCAATTTGCGAATAGCCGATTTTCATATTGTGAATTTTCCCTTTCGGATGTGTGACCCCTCTGTGTGCTTATACCTCCATCCGTGAATATGTAGACTACAACTACAACGGTATATAAACGAAGAATACTAACAATGTAGATTGTCAGTCTGATATTTGCAAAGTCCAATACCTTCTTGAATCTACAACGTCTGACAATTGATTCCTTAGTCATGAAACTCGACCTCGATCAGAGGAGAGGAAAAAAATCACGTTTTTTCTTATGTTTAAATTTAGCGGTTCAGTTGTGGAGCCGGTCTTGTTGGGGTGCCGTCCATAATATAAACAGAATAATATATAATAGAACCGACTGTGGAAAAAATGAAAATTCTTCGAAAGACTTAAATAATTCAGTGCATTAAAAAGAATGTACAAAAGTAAGCTAGCTTTTCAGTTCAACTTTAAAGGATTCTACCAAAAGGATAGTGTGGCGAATGAGAACAAACGAAGGAATTTGAGAAAATTAATGCAAAAGCACAATTGCTATCAGGGGTCCGTGAAGTCGCCTAGTTCAGCTTCAGGTGATACATTTACAACTCTCTACTCGCAACCTCAATACTCTTCAGGGAAATTTCTGGTCATCGAATTCGTAAAGGATCGAGTTGGAATGCTAAGCGAAACAGTTTGAAGTTGTTATTTTAGTAATGTAAACATTTTTTGAGTTTTCAAAAAGTCACAAAATCCACAAACTGACGCAGCAGTTTCTCGAGTAGCGTATCGGGATGCTAGAAGAATAGCTGATGCCAGGCTGATGCAGATAGCGCGGCTGTAAAAAGACACATGTCTCTGAGGAACGTCCTTTCTGGGTCGGTTTAATGCTTAAGCGGCGCTCACATTGAGAACGCAAGATTTGACGGTTTCCGATTTGATTGTTTTAGGGACCCAAAACAAGTGGCTTAACAGGGTGCCCCTCACCCAAGCTGTCCTAAAATTTGCGCAGAAGTACTAAAAGAAGAATGCCTCTACTGTAGCCTACTGCACTGGTAACTGCCCTTCTCGATAATTACCACATGAACAGGGGCGGTTCGAAGTGCTTGGGCATGGGGGGGTGACGACCTCAAAACATACGACTAGGTAATCGGCAATTATGTCGATTAAAAAAAAATTGAAATAGAAAAGCACAGTACCACAGGCTCAAGAAATATAAAGATAGATTTTAAAAAGGTTATGAGTTTCAGCATGACCTTCATTTCAACTTTCGCAGGAAACAGCCAATCTTCGGTACCAGCTTCTGACGGATGTGCTCAAGACAACTTAAACTGAGCGCCGCAGGCGAAATTTTTTTTAATCCGGGCAAAATTCAACTGCTTCCCCTACAAATTCTAGCTTCCCAAAATCTCAAGCTTAAAACTCCACCTAATTGACGCACCCTTGAAAAAAAAAATCTAATAGGATAGGCCTACCACGAAAGGCGCCGCAGGCGAAATTTTTTGAATTCAGCATTTTTTTCTGGCAAAATTTAACTACTTCCCATTTAAATTCTGCTTGTAACGTGGCTACGATCCCAAGCAGCAGCCTCTAACGTATTTAGTAAAGAAAAACTGAGCGCCGCAGGCGAAATTTTTTGAATCTGACTTCTTACTTGCAAAATTCAACTACTTCCCATCCAATTTATAGTTTTTAATGTTGCTCAAACCCCAAAATTTCAAGCTTAAAACCCACCTGAATGACGCACGCTTCAAGTAAATAGTGAAAGGGTTGCTACGAAAGGCGCCACAGGCGGAACTTCTTAAATCCGCCTTTTTTTCTGGGAAAAGTTCAACTACTTCCAGCACAAATTAAAGCTTTTAACGTTGTTCAAATCTTATGCCTAAAACGGCACCTAAATGACGCGTCCTGCCACTAGATAGAGAATAGACTACCATGAAAAGGGCCGCAGGCAAAGTTTTGGAAACATTTATGGGTCTTTTTCGGAACCCAGACAAATGTAAGTGCTACAGATCTGTCCGTAACCCTGTTAACTCTAGAAGGGAGTAGGATATCTTGCCGAAAGTTGGTACACAGCAGTGCCTCCATACATGACCCCTTCCGAAAAAAGGGAGTAGCCTAGCCATCCCTAATAAAATGGACACGAAGTAGATTTGGTTTGAATTAACAGTATGGTGCGATCATCAGGCCTGTCCTTGCAATGCGTAATCTCCGGTTTATGGTCAAACCTTACTCCGCAAGCCAAAAATCAACCTGTTTTATTCTAGAATAAGGATCTTTTGCACAAAACCAGATAGGCTACTGTTGAAATTTCAAAAATCAGCTACGTGTTTTCTGCTAAAATACAAAGGTTCTGGTACAAAACCAGTTGTGTTCACACTGTGCAACACCGGGTGAAAATTAGATTCGGTAACTGTATTTATGTCATTCTAACAAGCTCAGTCAAAACATACGATTGACTCGTGACATGTGAGTTATAGAAAACCTATACGTAACCATACGACCAGAACCAGGTCATCTGCGACTAAAATTCAGGATTAGGTGCCTTATCTGGCAAGCTCAAAGCTTACGACTGTCTTTAATATACGACTAGAAAGTCTGTTCGTAAATGCGACAAGGTTTGCGTCTGGCGAAATTCACGATCTGGTGTTATTCTGGCACGCTAGAATATACGACTATCATTCTGACAAACTCAGAATATACAACTACTGTGAATCTGACAGACCTACAACATACGACTAGGAAAGATCTTCGTAGCCATCCGACTAGAAATGTCAATCTGCGGGCAAAATTCACGTTTTGTAACTGCCTCTATGTGATTCTGGCAAGCTTAAAACATACGACTGTCATTCAGACAAGCTCAAAACATACGACTGAGAGTACGATTCTCTGAAGCATGGGGGGGTGAGTCACCCCCCCACGCCCCCCCCTCGAACCGCCCCTGCACATGAAACTCTTAAAGCATAACTGAAGGCCTTTATTTCTCAACAACCAGCACGCCTAGTATGAGCGTTTCTTTCACAGTCATAGTGTGTACGCTCTGTAACTCAGTTTACCTTCCATAGAGTTTTTTTCGCTCACTGACGAGTCAGTCACGCGAACCAATCTCAGACAACATTTGTTGGCAGATTCAGTCAATATCGCTCAAGACAGCTTGATAAATTATACGTTTTTTTCCGGCAATCACCGCTAAGAAGGATAGAGAAATCTCTTGCATACCTGTGTCTCTTCCCAGCGGTCGTCTTTGTCCTGTGCCTTCGAGTACCAAGATCCCCTAGACACCTCTCGGTCAATGTGAAGAGAACAGCCCAACCCTGAAAGGAAATCTTGTGTAAATTACATTCAGCCTGAACAATTCAGAGCCGCACAGACCAGTCATACACAATTCCTCAATTTTTTTGTACAGTGCTCCAACCTTGGGGCATGCCCCAACATATTTAGAACCGGTGAACATATACTGGGGCACCGTGCCCTGGAGCAAGGACACTGTAATCCCATGAAAGGATTTTTTTTTTTCAAAGTGATTCTTATGGGGGATAGCCTATATATTTTTATGCTGTGCCCCTTGCTCCAGGGCACGGTGCCCCAGCGTGTGAGTATCGGTGCTAATACACTGGGCCATGCCCTAACGTTGGAGCATTGTGCCCAAAAAGTGAGATTTGTGTATGACATGGTTAAATCCTGCGAAAGGGCCCCTTTGTCAATTTGTGTAAGTCGATCGCTAGATAGGGGTGACCGTCACTAATGTACACTACGCATACCGAGAACAAATAAGCACCAGAGCCTCCGTCTCCCTATCTCTGTAATACGATCGAGTCGAATAGATACCCTATACCCCGCGTGATGCAAACGAGCAGAAGGTAGGAGCTACGCGGAACATCACTATTCGTTACCGCTACAAAAAGCTATATTGCAATAAAGCCCCGGAGAAGAAATTTCGAAAGTAAAAGCCGATTGGTTGTCTATCATTGTGACGTCACATGTGACCCGCTGCAGCCGCGCTTGCTGCTTTTTTTACTCTGATATGCGCAGCGGCGAAGATGGAAGTAGACGGGCATCAACTCGAAGCTCAGCAAATACCTCTAGCTCGGCTCAGTCGTGTGGGGGTATCCATAGTCGCTGCATAGGACCAAAGACGGAGGCTCTATTGGCTTATTTGTTCTTGCGCATACGTAGTTTGCACCAGACAACGTAAGAAAGTTCGATCGTAAATCTCTCTCAACGTAAAATCTGTATTACTGTGACCCGTTGTCGCGGTGCCCCTAAAAGGAGTGGGCCCCATAGGCCTAATTTGCCTATCTGGAAATCCGGCACTCATACAAATACATTGTTCATCAGTGAAGACCACATAAGTTGTGTCGGAATGAATAAAAGAAGTAATACCAGTAAATGAAAGTGCATGAATGAGTTTGCTACATGCAGCTTAAGTTAATACTGGGGTATTAGGTATTTGGCTGCGTGATCAGCCCACACCCCAGGAACCATTTATTTGCCTACCACGCGGCCATCCTTCCGACATATTTGACAGTGCAAAAACGGATACGTCAGCTAAATTTTATTCGAGCTATATTTCGGCCCTTCTTGGCAAGGGTCCTCTTCAGGCTCAAAACCGCTCAAGTTACTGTCAAATATGATTCGCAGTCAGCTTGGGTTGAAGGAATATTCATCCTTCCGACATCACAAACTTTAATTAGTACTGCAAAGTGAAAACCCGCTCTTATTGTAAACAAATGATCAAGGTGCGAACAAATGATCAGGATTTCCCGGTCTGATTTTCTGCACTTTTATCACAGAGTTGAAAAAAAGTCTCAAATTTTGCGCATAGAATTGATGATCGTATTCGAAAACCTTAATCATTAAATGTTCTTTCAAAAGACCATGCTTAGTCGTGAGATCTGGACGATCCAAATATAGTCCAGGGACTATCCAACTATATCCCCCATTCATCGGTGGGGATCCAAGAACTTCAAAGGGATCCAAGTAACCACACGAAGTGTAACAATGTTACTAGACCCTATACTGTGGTGGCGATGCGTCGATGAAACACAATTTATGGTGACTGAAGTGCTGAGTTCTTGAAATTTTACTATGGTTTTGCCGCTGTAAACAGCATTCCGGGAATATACCTGAGTTTGTGGAAACTACCCTATATAAACAAAGTTTCTCAGTTTTATTACTTCCGTTGTGAGGCGCCAGAAGTTCAAAGTTAACAACGTTGTGGCCTTCGAAAACACTTCACATCAGATAGTTCTAGATTCCGGGCTTTGAGAGTGACACCATCAACAGATTACAGCCGACATATAATTTGCTGAAGTATTGACAGCCTACATTACTGACAATGGATAATCTTTCCAATCTGTCAAAGGAGGTATGGGCGTTAGAGTGACAAAAGATCGAAGGATTAAGATCAAAGAAGGTGCAAATTCAGAAGTCAAGAGGAGCGACAGTGCCCTGATTGAAGTCAAACAACTTTAACAAGACGCCGTCTGCGCTTGGACTCGCATTGCTATACGTGGCGTCAAGAACAAATAATCATATAGAACTTCTGTCTTTAGTCACATGCGGCGACTATGAAAACCACGACAAAAGTGAGCGGACCTAGAGGTATTTACTCTAGCATTGAGCTGACGTTGATACCCATTACTCCTCTTCCGTCTTCGCCGTTGCTTATCGTACAAGAAACAGTGAAGGATTCTGGCAGGAGGCGTACTCCATGCGCTGACCCGCTCCGAAGCACGTCGATAGAACCAATCAGCTTTGACGCCTAGTTTTCCTCCACCGCGGGTTGACAGCGATTTAGCTATTTGTAGAGGTAACGAAACGTCATGTGGCGCGAAGTTTGTAACCTCCGCTCGTTAGTAACCTACTCATGTTACAGAGATAGGGAGACAGAGGTTCTCTCAGATATTTGTTCTTGGTGGGGTGCAAAGCAAAAATGTATTAGGACATTAAGGCAAAGCAGATGAAAACGGTCCCGCTAGGAAGGGTCGAAACTGACGTGTGAGCGAACTGGCGGATCTTCGTGGGTGAACTGGCGCGTGGGTCAACTGTCGGAAAATGTGGGCGACCTTTTGCATTTTGCAGTCAATCTGACGTGTGGACGAACTGACGGGACCCCGCTAGGAAGAGCAGTATAGAGGATTTTTAGATAGACTTTAGATAGACAAAAAGATTCTTAATTCTTTACCCGGTAAAAAGAGCAGAGCGGTGGACTGCGTAGATGAAAACAAAATAAGAACAACAATGAAAGTGACTCAGAAGATGGGAAATTTTAAAATGGGATGTTCAGGAAATATATTTTCTCCTGGGGCTCAAAGTGTTAAAGTTTAACCGAAAAGGACTGGGATAGGACAGGCACTAAGCAATCTTCACCAATATCGCCACTGCCCACTGAAAAGCCTTGTTTGTGTTTAGATAAAAATTTCCCGCGTCATAGTAGAATTTGCGCTGTGGGGACGGCCGCAGATATTCTGAACGTCATAACTAGAGCAGATAGTGGAAAACAAAAAAATCCCTTTGCAGAATCCAAATAATTCAGTGTATTCAACTAAATGACACAAAAATAAGTTGGCTTTTCAGTTAAACTTTAAAGAAAAGGTTTCTGCTCCAATACCTTAAGATATTTGACTATTTAAAAGCCTAGCTCTGCTTTCAGTACAATACGCACGGCTTCGGCTGTTTTGACGGTACGTGCACACACAATCGGTTACGAATATCCTCCTTAGTTTGACGCGTCGTATGCTGTGTAGGTTTCCGCGCAACGACTCAAAATCCGTATTTATACTTTCGCATGCGAAATCTTATCCGTCTGCTTGTGCACGTAGCTTTAGTCTCTTCAGGGCCCCTTGGTTCCGATGAAGAACGCGGCAAGATTTGCATTCTTTCCGACCAATGAGCTTCTCGGGAATATAGTCGCTTAGCGTCTCGAAAACGGGCAAACACGACAAGCGTGAAAAGCAGTGTAGTGGCAAAAGATAGGATGGGTTTCATAGTACGAATCGCAAAATCTCGGAAATAGGATTTGATGGAGTGATGATGAGAGAAGTAGAGTGAGGCCCTTTAGAGGTATATCCACGAACATTATGCACTATTGGGCAAGTACTACAGCAGGAAGAATATGCTAGAAAATGGTACTCACAATGAAAATTTTGGGCAGGCAGGATAGTAACATGCTTTAGCCAACATCCTTCAGCACCTTTTTACATAGTTCTGTCTAGAAATGCCCGCCTGTTTCATTCGACGAAAGCCATTGCAAGTCTGGCTACGTATTAACGTAAATGAGTTTGCCTGAAAAGGAACAAATGACAAAAACAGAAAAAGAAACGAAAAGGAACGTAAGACAAAATGCTACGTGGAAAATTGTAGCATCGCACTAACAATGTGCCACTGCCGGGGTACAACAGGGTCGCTCACATTGCGTACAGACTGCCCAGAGTCATCAAAACTATTCCACCATAGTATTTACTTTAAAGAGGGACTCAAAATGCGCTGTTTCTGCTAACAAACTATATATCACGATGCCGTATCTTGTGCCTGATGCCAAAAAAACTGTCCTTGTATAAAAGTGCCATAAGATCTGAAAAAACCTCACATTCATTTACTTCCGTCAGGTTCGTGCCCACAAGTGGCTAACCTCTTTGCTCCCTACCTCCACGTGGTGTGGCGACGCCGGGATTCTCAATTTCCTTCCATGAGCAAATGAATCATCTTTAATAATTAGCGATAATATCTGTGAGTTTTAAATATCCGCTTGTAATAAGTTTTTCCTTGTGAATATTTTGTGTGTCGTTTTTATCTCTGTTCTTCCTCGGAATTTGTCACTATTTATGACAAAGAACAATTCATGCCTAGCATCTTGGCTGGTATTAATATTAACCCACAAGAGAGTTTAGGTTTTGTGTCACTAACGGATGTGCCCGTCCTTGCCGAATGGTTAGCACGCCAAACTCCTAAGCGAAAGGTCGCTGGTTCGAGTCTCCGTGGTGCCTACCGTTTGATTTGGGGCGGGGGTTTGTGGCGTAATCCTAAGACTGGCTAAAGTCCACCCAGCTAAAAATGGGTAGCCTACCTGTAGAAATCTGGGGAAGGTGACAGGAAGGGTGTGCGAAAGCACCAGGATGGTTAGCCCCCAATCGCCCATCACGGGGTGGACAATCGGAGATCAGCACCGCCAGTTAGGCCTATACAGGCTGATGCTGCTACCCTTACCTTTCTTCTTCTTTTTTTTTTTTTTTTACCAAGAAGATTGGATTAAGACTAGTATGTCCACGTTTTGATACGGGCTTTAAATCAGCATCCTGTAGGTGTGTTTTACATTATTCTTAATAGAAATGCTTATTCTAATAAAAGATCACCAAATCTAATAGACCCCTTGGTGTTCTGACCGTCAGAAAATTAAGCCCCTGAATATAAAGAGTACTGAAATTCCTAATGTGTTACACTTTAAAGCAAGTAAGGAGACAAACAAACTCCGTGGAATAGAGCAAAAACACATATCCTTTCCCTAATAATACTCATAATAACATACTAACCTGAACAGATTGATTAGGTAGCAAGGACCGTTTATGTTTTATATTCAGGCGATTTATATCACATCACTATTAGGCTGCTAGTATTTACCGGTCAGAGCCTGTTCAGACCCGTGTACCCACTCCTGACACTCAACAGTCCAGTTGCACTCAGCAGTAAGACTTACAGCTCCCAGACTGACTTTCTTGCTGGAGCTCCTTGGTAGATGCTGGCTACAGGGTTGCCACATCGAAAATATTTAGAGAGTGACTTTTGGTCCAAAACAGAGAGTGAATTGGGAGTGAAAATTTCTTTGCATGAAAAAACGTGAAATGGTCACTTTTGGTCGGAATTGCCTCTGCAAAAATGACACATCGTAACTTTACTTTCATGAAAAAAAATCGAAATAATCACTTCCGGTCGGAATCCGTGCTGCAAAAATGACACATTTGGACGTAATCTGAAATAGAGTGATATTTATGTCCTACGTAGGACAAGAGTGACACAAACAAAATAGAGTGAGAATTCACACTATCGTGCGACATGTGGCAACCCTGGCTGGCTATGGAACCAGTGATTCGCCGGCTGATCTGTTTCAAGGCGCTCAGAGTCTGGAGCTGAGTAGAGGTAGTAGCTGGAACAAGACTAAAGATTTTGGCGGGATCACAAACTGGAGTTTGTTTTTGCTTTCTACTAGTCAATAGGTTTGCCAGAAAAACAAGACCAAAGGTTTCAATGGGATCCCAAAAATATTTGATCCTGACAATTGGGTCTTGTCTTCGCCATTCAGTCTTCGTCAGATCCCTTTTTTTACTGTTATAATAAAGTTCAAAAATGTAATCAGCATGTCTCCTTGCCCCGACACCGAATCTCTAATCGACTTCAGAAACAACCTTGAGCTTCAATCAAATTTCCAGTTTCGGCCGAATTTGTAATGAATCATTCCAGCAAGAAAACTAAGTTCAGATATGGATTCAGCGGACCTGCTTAACCCATCAACGAATATCTTGTTAGCTCATAAAACATAAATGTTTTTACCGTAAATTCGAAACCCTCCTCTGCCTCTAAATATAGGACAAAAGGGCCCATCTACGAACTTGACCTGTACTTTGCCAATGAATCCTCATACTAAGCTTGAACAACATATATCAACCCCTACTAAGCTTGAACAACATATACCAACCCTTTCGACCTTCGATTACACTAGCTCTCTCCAACGTGCATAGATTACGCGCAGAGCTATACTAGTGTGAAGAAAAGGGGTAGCAGAAAATTGGTCGAAAAATTGTGTGTCCGGTTTTTGCCAGATTCCGGGTGAACTACTTGTCCGGTGAGAAAATAACTTTCATATCCGGATTCAGTAAATCAACTATCTCAATAGCTTTCAAAAATCCTCCCCACCCTCAAATATAGGGCTACAGAGCCCATCGTCTAACTTGACCTGTATCAATCCCTTCGAGAGTTATCGTGCTTACAGACGGACGGACAGACGGACAAATTTTGCGATGTCATAGGTATCCCTCCACTTACGTTTTGGGATCCCAAAAAATTGGGGGATGGTGAGGTGAGATCCAGTTACCGTGGTAACAGATACCATGGTATCTATAGGTTTGCCAGAAAAAAAAGGATTTGGGAGAGGGCGAGGGTAAAGGAAAGTTGATTAGCTGGCTGATCTGTTTCAAGGCGGTCGGAGTGTGGAGCTAAACAGGGGTAGTAGCTGGAACAAACTTAAGATTTCTGTGAGGTCCCGAACTGGGGTATGTTTTGGCCTTAATCTTGATCCAGCCAATACAGGTTTTGCCAGGAAAAAGAATTCGGGGGGACGGGAAGCTGCCGTGGGATGGGGCTGAGCGGCACGGTACTAGCTGGAACAAGAACAAGACAAACTGGTTCGATGAGACCGGATTAAACCGGAAGACAGTCGAAATTTCAGGAACCAATCGTAAATTGTCAATTTTATCAGTTAACAAAAATAATAAACTAATTTTATTACCACAATTCGAACAATGACAGTTATTAGCGTTTTTAAATAAAAATAAATTTCTGAATTTTGATTTTTAAGTTTAAGAATTCTTTGTAATTTACATTTGACATTTTATTGGAGCTATATTTCGGCCCTTCTTGGCAAGGGTCCAGGCAAGCTGGAAAATGAGCTTGATAAGTTCATTTTCCAGCTTGAGCGGCTTGACACTGAAGAGGACTGAATTTTACCGAGTTTTTTCTAACTTAAAACAGCCAAAGCCGTGAATAATTTGTATAATAAAAGCCTAATTTTACAGTAGCCTGTTCAAATAGTTTTGAATACTGGAACATAAATAGTAAGCAGTTCGAGGTGCGCTTTGAGGACACGCAAGCTTTATTTCGAATCTGGAGCGAAGATAAATGAGTTCTAAAAGCATTTAAATAAGCAATAGATGCATATTTCATGTGGGATTGGGTCAACGAACATTACTAAGATCGCATTACTGAATAAGGGGGTAAATTCTTGAGTCTGTTCATAGCACCAACACCACGAGAGACTTTTACAAGTATTTAACCCCTTATTAAGCCAGAGGGGTTACTCACTCCTCGGCACCTGCTGTACACCCTATCACGGCACCGACCGAAATCCGCTGTGCTGGCCATAAATTAATATAATTGCAATAATAAGGCTTTCGCCTCTATAAATTTCTCGGGACACTCTACATTCTAAACTGAATTTCAGCCAGGTGGTAGTCGACACCTGCTTTGAATTGGTTGATATTTTCGGCATTCACAACACTTTCTGGGAGATTGTTCCAATGTTCTACTATTCGGTTTCTAAAGCTCCATTTTCCAACGTCTTTTCGGAATTTCTTGCCACTCAGTTTCAAGTTGTGTCCTCTGAGACCGTTGTCATTGAATGTGAGGATATCATCAGGCCTTATGTTATCATAATAACTATGGCAAATTTTAAAAGTTTCAATCAAATCACCTCGTAGAAATCTGTAAGATAGACTGGGTAATCGTAATTTTTGAAGCCGGTTTTCATAAGACAGATGGCGAATGGCTGGCACAGTTTTTGTAGCTCTTCTTTGAACTTGCTCAATGGCGGTAATATCCTTGATGTAGAAGGGTCTTGTTGTTGCGTGGCCATATTCAATTAGTGGGCGAGCTAGTGCCTTAAATAAAATAGGAAATAGGGAATTGTCCTTAAATGTAAATGTCCTTCTCATAAGATTCACAATTCTTGTAGTTTTCTTGATGACAGTTTCGTAATGCGTTGAAAACTTTAGATCTGCTTCCATAACTACCCCGAGGTCACGCTCAGAGGTGGTTCTCGAGATCGTCATTCCGTCTAAGGTGTACCGATGGTCAAGGATGGTGGGGCCAAGACGAAGGTGGTGACATTTATCGGTATTGATCTCCATGGCCCATTTAGTCATCCACTGGCAGATCTTATCAAGGTCCTTTTGAAGAAACTCGGCATCGTTCAATCCCATTATGCCTCTGTACAGCTTAGTGTCGTCAGCGTATAGCATAACCGGAGAGCTGATACCTTCGGTTAAGTCATTTATGTAAATGTTAAAGAGAAGGGGACCGAGAACACTTCCTTGTGGTACGCCGCTAAGAACATTCACCTCCGTGGTGCTAAGCTGGCCATCCACTCGTACTCGCTGTGTTCTGGAGGTTAGGAAATCCTCTATCCAAGCTAAATTTTGTCCCATCACACCCAAGCGTTTCAGTTTCAAAAGTAGCCTTTTGTGCGGTACTTTATCAAAGGCTTTTCGTAGGTCAATATAGAGAACATCCACCTGTATCCCTGCGTCGATCATTGCTCTCCAGGCTTCACTGGCAAGTAGAAGCTGGGCTTCTGCAGATCGCTTGCGCATGAATCCAAACTGGCTTTTGGAAATGTCAGTCAGGTGTCTGCAGAGGTGATCAGCAAGGAGGGACTCAAAAATTTTGCATGGGATGCTTGTCAAACTTACTGGTCTGTAGTTTGATGGGATTTGCCTCGAACCGTTTTTGAATATGGGAGAAACGATGGCTTTTTTCCACAGTGAAGGTAGCTTTCCGCTTGCGTATGATTTTTTGAAGATCTCGTAAAGTGGTAGTTGGATTTCAGACGCCAGTTCGCGCAAGACCCTAGGATGAATGTTGTCGGGCCCTGGGGACTTGTGAGGGTCTAAATTTTTTAGTTTGATATAAACGTCATTTACCGAAAAATCAAGATCTGGGATAGGCGCTTTGTCATTGTCAAACGAAAACTCCTCAGTTGGTTCAGGTTCCCTTGTGAAAGCTGATTCAAACTGTTTGTTTAGAAGGTTGGCTTTTTCCTCCGCATTAGTTGTCGTTTGGCCTGAGTCTGGGTCTCGAAGTTCCGACACTCCGTGGTTAAGCTTACGCTTCGAGTTCACAAATTTCCAGAAAATTGTGTGATGTCGCTTCTGAACATGTTCATTTTAACGTTCTAACACGTGGCAACTGATGCCGGCTGGGCACTGGGTACTTGCTGACAAGGCCGTATCCAGCGGAGGGGTTAGGGGGTTCGAACCCGCCCCAAAAACCACAAAAGTAATAGTTTTTTGTAGGCTTTAACCTCTGATCTACGTCTTTTTATACTTTTTGGTCCGACCCGTGGGCACCCCCCCCCGAAAAAAATTCCACGGGCAGCCCCCCCCCCCCGAAAAAAATTCCTGGACACGGGCCTGCTTGCTGTACATTAAAATCAAGAGTGGAAAACAATCATGGAAAAGAATTGTAGCGACTATCACCTTAGTTGCGTCAACACCTCGGTGGTCCTGGGTGTTACCCATTGGGAAAATCCGAAGCCACCTACCGAAATTTGCGTGTGAACGCATCGCTTGTGTAAACTGAATCAGAAGTGCCGATGTCACTTTATCAAATTATCATAGTTTAGCGATTTACGTACCGTTCCCAATCAAATGATATACGGTATTTTCAAGTGTGTCTGTCGGGTCTGTCGTCTAGAGCCCAGCTCTTAAAGCACACCTCGCACTATCTACTGTTTATGTTCCAACAGTCGAAACCATTTGAATACTGTAAAACTAGGCTCTGCTTGCAACAATTTATCCAAGGCTTTGGCTGTTTTAAGCCTTTTCCCAGGCTCGTTGACTTCTAGCAAAAACTTCTAGCAAATTCATATAACCGGTTTTACTCACCAATAGCATGATACGCCAACACTCGTCGGGAGCATGATGCGCATGGAAAATAGTGAATCGTGCAAGTGCAAAAATAAGTGTGGTATCGTTAGCGAGCTTAGAATGTAACATATGGAATTTGGGTCTCCGGGTTTAAAATTAATGAATGCAGTTACGGAAGTAGGTTGCATTGGCATTATAGGAACGACGGGTCCGTTAAAGTCGCTTTATCAGGGTTATCATGTTGGTCTTCTTCTTATAAAGCCGGAGTTCTTATCACTCTTGCTAATAACCAAGGGTAGAGGGTAACCAAAGGGATTACGTCATAAGTAATCCTTCAGCCAATTAAAAGCCGAGTGCGAAACATATTTGACTGAGGTAAACGAACAATTCAGCTGATACAAAACAAAAATTCTTATTTCACTTCAAGCTGTGATTTAACGTCATTTAAGGTTTAAGGTAATTTAAGGATGTTATTTTGGCGATATTGCGGTCCTCAAAGGCAAGGATCCTCTTCAGTCTCAGGCTAGAGAAACGAACCTTTGATCAAGGTTCGATAATGGTCGATTCGATGCATTGATGCTGGTCGATCACACGCTCGTTTTCTGGCTTAAGCCGAGATAGGAGCCTTGCCAAGAAGAGCCGAAATATCGAAAGAATAAATATAAGCTGACTTATCTGTTTACTGCAGTCAAATATGGTCAATTTTGGTTGAAAAGTTCAAGGAGAAAAGTTTATTTGGGGTTAGGCAACTTGGAAGGTTTTTGCGGATAGGTTGGAAACACTGGGAAGAGTTTTTGTAATTAGGATTTATGAAAAGAGATATGTGTTTGTTTGTTTGTTGTTGTTTGTTTTGTATGCGATGGCCCTTATATATCATATATCATATGGGATTACGGCACTGCAGGTCTCTGAATTTCAAGATACTGTAGCCTACGTCACCACTGCTCTTGAGTTAACAAACGGGGTTCTTGACAGAAAAATTATCCGTGTGACTTGTTCGAACATTCCTCACAGCAGCCGGCGACAGATAAGGGGGTTGTAAAAGGTTCCAAAAATCTAAACAGACCTACCATTAAAGCGGTACTTTCTCCATTTCCATCAGTTTCTAGAAAATTCAAGATTCCGTATGGAAGATGGTAAAAAAAAATGTCTAGTGTATTTGTCACTGTACAAGTCCCTTGTTTAACGTTCCATCTACATAAAATCTGTTTAATCCCCTGACAGGCCCGTATCCAGGAATTTATTTCGCGGGGGGGTTGCCCGCGGAATTTATTTCGGGGGGGTTTTGCCCACGGGTCGGAACAAAAAGTACAAAAAAGACATCAGAGGTTAAAGGTCATCTGAATGAAGTCTAACACCCTAAATTGCCACTTTTACATACTGCTTACCATTTATCTCTCGAAAACCGGACTAAAATCGGATGAAGTTTCAACGTGCTATAATTTTCAGCCTTTTTTCCGACTTGTCTTGATCGTAACGCTCGCCGTAACAGTTGTAACTGTCCATGCGTAACAGTTCATGTTGTAACAGTCCACGCCGTAACAGTCCATGCGTTTATCCATCCATGCGCTGTTTATCCATCCATGCGTTATCAACGTACGTTTATCCATGCGATAATGACAGTTTAAATATTGGCGCTAAATTTGTCTTGGGAGGTCGTAACGAATCGCCATAGGGAGACTTAGAACTTCAAGAGTGGATAGCGCCGAAATCACGGAGCGAAAAAATTCGTCTTCTCTGTACCGGTACTGTGAAGGACGATCTGAGGGGTTCATGGAAGTATGGTAGGATCGTTCAGGTGTCCTTTAAAGCCTACAAAAAAGCTATTACTTTTGTCGGTTTCGGGGGGGGGGGTCGAACCCCCTAACCCCCCCTGGATACGGCCATGCATGGAGATATGAATTGTTTAGATGAGTTTGCCTTCAGGCGGCCAGGCCAGCTTCTGTCTGACAACTGTAGTTGTTTGGGAACTATGTTTGAAGCACTTCGGTAGCTCAGTGGTAGAGCCCTCCCCTAGAAAACGGAGTGTCCTTGGTTCAAATCCAGGCTGAAAAGCCCTTTTGTCTTTCAGTTCACTACTAATAAATGTGGCCAAAATCATGGCAGAATGCCAGCCCACGGCCACCAAATCCTGATGCCATACCATAACGGGCCATAACTGGTCATTAAGGAATGCGCTCAGAACTGGGAAACTTCCGTCAAGGCAGAAAAAAAGGTTTCTAAAAAAAAGGAGATGTTTTTTGTCACTAATCCCTGTTTAGTTTTATTCCTTTGTTAGTTGCGAAATGCCGTAAGGCTAAATGACGTAATAATTTCATTCAATCCCAACTGTAAGGACCATTTTTGGCTATTTTTGTTATGATTTAGAAAACTCAAGAACAAGAAAATATATCATGGTGCAACAAAATCGGTAAAATGACTGGACAAGTTTTATTAAAAAAATTTTTATGAAGGTGGGCTACATCACACACATGTGTATTCAGCGGTTAATTTCTAATCTTCCAGGTTAACGAACGGCCAAATAAAAGGACATGGAGATCGAAACGGTTCTTTTTGCAAAACGCACTTATCCGTTAGTCTTTTAGACGTACCATCATTATGGAGACCGGAAACTTTCGATAGGTTTATAAGATCAGCATCACAAAATTAATCGCATACGTGAACCCACCCTATAAGCTCTAACAACTGGGGTGTCGCTAAACAACGACCGAAAGTGTAGAAACAGACATCGTGTACGAGTGGGCGGCACAAGTCACCAAATTGATCATACTTTCGATTATTTGTTACAGAATTTGCTCCCATTTCGAAAGCTTTCGTACTGTCTTATCATCAAAATTAGGTTAATATTTCTTTCTTGATGGTTACAGATTCGTTTAGTGTCAGGTTTTCAGCCGATTAATTCAGTTAATATAGCTGATTGATCTTCTGACGCTTCAATCTCCGTATCATCTTTCTAATTTGTCAAACCATTTCCCGAGCTTTCCCCGTTCTGCGTTTCTTTGACAAGGACTTACCTACATCACCATTTGCATATCAGTATCACATAAATTCTGCGAGATCGCACCTAGATTCCTTAATTAACCTGTCATCATTAGTCACCCTTATAGAAAAGTGGTGCAAACTCTTTACAAGCATCCTCAATCTTTGGATGCTGATATATAAATCCCAATTCCTGGGTTCTCTTCGGAATGACCTTCTGCCCTTCCAGCATCATCCTAGCTCGTTCAGCTCCAAACATGGTCTTCACCACAAATTCAGGCAAAGGGACAATAGCTGGTCTCCACAGAGCTGACCCAAAGGCCTTCGCAAATTCATTGTTCTTAATTATTTCAGGGGCAACACCATTGACCACACCGTTGACTTCGTCTACTTCAATGGCATAGGTGAAGAGGTTGGCGACGTCGTGAACGTGGATCCAGGGGAAATACTGCTGACCAGAGCCAATGGGTCCGCCACCACCGGCATAGAAAACGGGATACAACTGTTGGATCATCCCGCCTTGGCGACCGAGAACGACACCTATAAAGGTTAGATTTCAGTGAGGGTGACTATAAGCCTGATGGCAAGGTAAGGTCTTTCCATTCTCCAATCAACCAATCATTTATTATAAAAAGCTTAACCGGACGTAGCCGATAGTTTTCAATCAATCAATCAATTTTATTTAAACCCTAATAGCACTAGGCTAACACGGGTGGAAATTGGAAAAAAAAATCACGAACAATATGAATAAAACATAAACTAACAAGCAAAAGATATGAAACGAACGTAAAAATCAAGTACAGTTAAATGTTTAGTGAAATATGTAACGAATGACTTTAGGTTTAGGATTTCGTTGGCGAGGGAAGAAGCTTGGGTCTCGGGTTGTTCTTGCTTCGCGCGTTACGGCCAAGAGAGGGTGTAAGGAATTCCAGTTGGTTTCTCGTATTTCAAGCAGAGCTGCTGCCAGGGGCGCCACTAGCCTTTTACCTTTGGGGGGGGGACGTCCAGTCTGTGCCGACGGATTCAAAAATGTGCCGACAAAAAACGCCGTTGCCGCTTCGCGGCAACGGCGTACATTTCCTGCCAGCACAAAACTAAACCGGTGTAAAATTAACTGTGATGCATCAGCTGAGATTAGTCCTTGAATGTAAATTCTTAAATTTAAATTCTCATATTCGGGATTTCATTGCAGCTTCGCTAAAAACTGAAGCTTCCAACGACTACCCACAACAAGTTAAATTTATCGCCGCAGGCGAAGTATTTTAAATCTGCCTTTTTCTCTGGAAATATTTAGCTTACAAGTTCTAGATTTTATGGTGTTTCAAACCCCAAGAATTTCAGTCATAAAACGCCAACTAAATGAAACACCGTTCTTCCGAATAAAGAATACTACGAAATGCGCCGCAGGCGAAATTTTGTGTAAAACTAACTGTAATGCAGTAGCTGAGATTATTTTTTAATGTGAATTTGTATGTTTAAATTCACATATTCGGCTTTTCTTTTCACCTTTCGCTAAAAAGAACGAACCCAGAACAAGTTAAATGAAGCGCCGCAGGCGATTTTTTTTTTAGTCTGTCTTTTTTTCTGGAAAATTTTAGGCTTTTCTATACCTATACTTTACAGGTTCTAGCTTTTAATGTGTTTCCAACCCCCAAGCATTTAAATCCTCAAACGCCAACTAAAGGAAACACCATTCTTCCACATAGAGAGTACTACGAAATGCGCCGCAGGCGAACTTTTGTGGAAACGCTTATGAGCGATCTCAAATAAGAGTAAGAAGGCTACCTGTGAAATCACAGATCTTTCCGCCAAAATAGTATGGCCATCCAGAAGAAAGTAGGCAGAAATTTGATTCTTGTGTGTAGAAAATCTCGATTTGCATACGACACATAAACTTTCGGGATTGGACAAAAGTTTACGGATTTGATTTCTTACGTGTAATGAGATTCCGATTTAACTTTCCGGTGCGCCCGACAAATGTTAGAAGAATTTGATTTCTTGCGAATAAAAATATCCCGATGTGCCGACAAGAATACCGACGCCCGACTAAAGCATTAGAATTCGAATTCGTCTTTGTTTTGCTCGACGAGACTGTAAAGGACTTTACTTCTTACATGTAAATAGAAGCCGATGAGCCGACAAAACTTAAACTTTCGGGATGCGCCTGATAAACGTTTACAGAATTTGATTTCTTACGTATAAAAAGGACACGATGTGCCGACGATACTTGATTTTCCCGGGTGCGCCCGACAAATGTTTGCTGAAGCTGATTTATCACAGATAAACAGAACTGACGAGTCGACCGACGCCCGACAAAAGCATTCAGAAGTCAATTTCTTCTGTGTTTTGCCCGACAGATATTTGCCGAATTCGATTTCTTGTGTATAAAAAGAGCCCAATATGCCGACGGGTCTACCGACGTCCGACGAAAGCATATAAAATTGAATTTCTTCTGTATTTTTTGTGTATAAAAAGAACCAGACGTGCCGACGAGAATATCGAGGCCCGACAAAAGGATACAGAGTTCGATTTCTTCTGTGTTGTGCACGACGAATGTGTGCAGAATTTGACTTCTTGCGTATGAAATGAACCCGATGTGCCGACGAGTCGACCGACGCCCGACAAAAGCATGCAATATTTTATTTCTCCTGGGTTTGCCGGCGCTCCGCGCCGACAAACAAGTGAACTTTCGCCGGGCTTCGCCCGACGAAAGTACTTTCTCAAGACCTTTGGGGGGGGAGTCCCCCCCCCTCCCCCCCCCATAGTGGCGCCCCTGGCTGCTGCTAGTCCAGCAAATCCGAGTCCGAGACAAGTCCGAGTCCTTGAAAAAGGCGTCTCGAGACGAGTCCAGGGTCCGAGTAAACAGCTCTGGCTGACGGACAGCTCCATGAAAGACGAGTTCGAGACGAGTCCGAGTCCACCAGCTCTGCTTTCAAGGAATAAATATGAAAACATATATATGTACAATTGCAAAATAAATGTGTCGTTACGGTCTTAGTGTACAGACTAGCGCCCAATACAGGTACAACAATTTAAAACTAACAACTTTAGAATACTAGGTTTCTTGTCCAATGGTTGACAGTAAACCAAAACTTACAAAACAATGCAGTAGGCTACACTACAGCACTAAAATAAAAACTAATTAAAATATAAATATATAACAGAAATTAAATGTTATCCATCTAATCCATGTAGATACAGATGATTTGATTATCCCAGTAGGCTAATTAAAGAACTATTTACGAGAGAGAAGGTTCCTTCATCGGATTTCGACAAAGTCACGGGGAAATGCTGTCAAGTCACGGATTGACGTTTTCGTCAAGCTGTTGCTGAGAGTCAACAATGACAGTCGTGATTTGCATGTTATATCTGCTCCCATATTGTGTGAACGTGAGCAGTTTAACACTCAAGGCGGTCTGAATTTAGTTAAGTGGGCATGTGGGTAACAGGTATTTATACAAGATAGATTTGTTCACGCTCAAAATATCCCAGTTTAAGGCGGAGGCCATCGTCACTACACCCACCCGTCAATTCGCCTGCCTGTCAGTGTACCTTTTAAAATCCTGTCGCTTTTCCCGACTCTTCGACCACCCGTCAGTTGACGCACTAAAATCCGAAGTCGAGACAGATTCGCTCACGCTCAAACTATCCCACTTTAAGGCGGAGGCCCATCGTCACTAAACCCACCCGTCTATTCGTCTACCCGTCAGTGTGCCTTTAAAAATCCTGCCGCTTTTCTCGACTCTTCGCCCATCAGTCAGTTGACCGCTAAATTCGGAATTCGTTTACGCATTGTTCAAATACGTGTAATAAGGTGTAATACGGCGTATACAGATTCGTATTTTCCTCGAGGCGCTGCCGTAATAAGCTGTATAAGAAGAATAGACCCTGGTTCTACTTAGTCTTATGCAGAGCCAATGAGATCGCTTGGCTGGGCTCCGCCAGCGGACCGAGTAAAAAGGAGCTTAGCCAGGGTTGCCACGGGGAGCACAAAAATTCACTCTACAAGCTGAAGTAACAACTTTTCTTCGAAAGAACACATTTTGTTCTGTTACGACTGCTTATTGTCAGTTTGGGGAACACAGCTGCCCATACGTTAATTTAGTATTGTTTTAACAACATAATGTTCGTCAAATTGTATATTTAATTTACGACAAACCAAATGCACAAGGCGACAGCGGAGTAAAAGGAAAAACAACACAAATAAAAATCAACATTTATGACGACAATTTGGACTTAATTTCTAATTAGGCCTAAGAAATTCATGAAACACATCATGTAGATAAATTGTACTTGTGTACTTCGAGTATTACCAGAGTATTACTATAAGAACACTTTTTCTGATCTTTAGAAGCTCGAAAAACTATATGAGTGTAGCAACACTGTACGTCGCACGGATAAGAACCTTTTACTTTCGGTTTGAATTACACCTATTTGAACAATGCTTTACTCTCTTGAGAGTAGCAAAGTCAGCTTGTAGTGTTACCGCCAAGAGTGTTAGTGTTACTCGAGAAAGCGGCCTGCACTGTACAAATTTTCAGTTCTTCATCTCGTCCTGCACTTATGCTATTTGAAAAAGTGGTTTTTATATATTAAAAAGACATGAAATTTTCTTAATGATCGCAACCCTTGCACACAGCTCATTCATTTACGGCATAAAAGCTATGGAGGCTGGGTACACTGTAAAAAGTTTCTCAGAATAAGGATGCAGTATTTGCTACTGGGATTAATCTTATCTCTATTGGGATAAGATTAATCCGGATTAGGGATATTCTTATCTCAATAAAGACAAGGTTAATCCCAGTAGCAAATACTGCAAGATTTTTTTTTACAGTGGCATACGTGAGACAAGACAACGTGCGTTGAAGAAAAACAACGACAACGTGCGTTGTCTTTTGTGTTATTGTTTTGTTGTACTCGGGCTACATGCCCTACATTGCCGTTTTGGACGGGTTATCAATGAACTGAACTGAACGAGGGGCTTCCCACTCTCTGCCACCTGGTGTACACCATGTTGCGCCACCCATCGGCAATGCGCACCACTCTTCCGCCAGGCGCGCCACTCATCCGCCACCCACCCGCCACGCGCGCCAAACTTCCGCCACATCCGCCACCCTTTCGCCACCCGGTGTACACCGATTTTGAGAGTGGGCCCATCCGCCACGCGCGGCACAAATCCGCCACGCGCGCCCAACTTCCGCCACTCATCCGCCACATCCACCACCCACTCATCCGCCACGCGCGCCACCCGGTGTACACCGATTTTGAGAGTGGGCAGCCCCTCGGAACTGAACTGACCGGAGAACCAAGTTAATGCAAAAGTGTGAACAGGCACAAATAAAGCATTACCAGAAAATTTTGAACAGATGCAAAAAGTGCAAAAAGACAAATACGTAATCGACATACATAGGACATTTCCCTCCACTACCAACACTTTCTTTTTTCAGTTCCGAGTTCCGACAGAATTTCGAGCAAAAATATAAATACAAATGAAAGGAGACTTCGAAAATATTTGCGCCGATAATTACACGCTGATATTTAAAAATCACAGATATCGGCCGACGCCATTAGTGGAAATTTCGGATTAGCTGAAACCGTAAATTAAACCGGCAAAAATTTTCCTAGCCAGTCTCTTAATATTGCGACCTAGGTGTTTATACATATAAATATTCCTTGAGCCCAAGCTGACTTAGAGTCATATATTCATATAATATACAAATATAATCGTCGGACGGGGGAAAATAAAGTAGGTAGCGCGAGCACGGCCCCCGGATAACAACGCCCTCCCGGAAGGCCACCCCTCTGCCCAGGGATTATAGCAGAACCATACAATAAGAATTGATACCGGCAATTGGTTTTATTTACAAAACGAAGCGACGAGAGATAAAACGGGGAAAAAGAGTAATCACGGTAAGTCACTGATTTTACGTCCCAATGAGTTTAAACCTACGCAGACAACCTTGATAAGCACGTACGCAGGAACTCTTTCTCGCGAATCAGCGCCGCTATGCCCACACTTGGTACAAGACGGAACGGACGGACGGAAAGAGTTAGGGCCGAGATCGCCTTAGTTAATCAAGACCAATATGCCCACCCTTGGTACGAAGATGGCTTGAAGAACCGAAAGGCGATCGATCAGGACCCGTGCAAAGAAAGGCTCTGCCCTAACTGATGGTACTTGCTGCTCTTAAAAATACCCACTATCCAAAAAGGAAAAACACTGAACCCAAACAATAGGAATCACAAAAGTTACAGATCAAGAAAACACTATCGCCATATTCAGAGAGACAGGAAACTAACTAGAAATAACAATTGATGTGATTTTAACCGACTTAGAATTTAAAGCTTATTGTCATTGAATACGAATATTTCATGTGAGAAAAGAGAATTACTTTACCAATTCAACAACTGTTCACTTTGGAAGCCAAGACAAGTCTGCCGAAGGATTCTCAACACGACACCCACGAAAACTCCTGTTATTGTTGATTAGTGGCAACGTTGGCCTATCGGTATTTACTACTACACTTTCAAGAAGGCCTTGGCTGTAATTGGCCTGTGTATTTACAGTAGTTTCAAGAAGACCTTCGCCGCACTTGTCTAGACGTCTGTTTACGTACTTTCTCTGAAAATATTGCTTATTGACGCAAACTACAAGACGACATACATTTTGACAACATTCCTCACTGATCTTAACTAATTAATCGACATATTCAACTGATATTTAAAAATAGGTACTTAATCGAAGATTACACAAAAACGGATTCGTCAGAAGGGCCGAAAGATCGCTTCACAAGCAATATAGCTGAAGAATCCGTTTTTGTATATTATATGAATATATGTTTATACATATCATTCGCCTACTCTACTGTATGAGCAACACCGTTTTAGTCTAAGACTTATGCTATTCGCTTATATGTATTGTACACAAGTAACAGCTTGCGTAGAACCTTCTTTTCGGGAAGATCGCTCATAGCAACTCAACCAATTGCGATACGCTGAATCACGTTCAGTACAGACGAAATTTGCATCTTAAAGCGAAATCTATTTTTGACTCGTTACTCGTGTATTTTGCACGCTCATTTGCATTCACCTCCCGTAGACCACCCCTAAGGAATATGATAACGTACAACGATACTTACGACCACTTCGAAAGTTGAAACCTCTCAGAGGCATCTTTTCCAAAATGTCTACTGTTTAGAAGGAGGGTCGAAGGCATGTTTTCCAAAATTTCTGGCACTAAAGCGCGAGTCAGAGGGACAGCATCACTCAAGCCAAAAAATTATCTTACTTTCATCTTTGCCGACTTTGGTAGACTATGCCTACTAGTTCATCTTGTGTGTCATATACTGGTCAAATAGGATAACGACGGATGTCTGTAGTAGGCTGCTAAGGTTTGTGGATTTTTGTTATAGTATTCCTGTAAGGAAGTATTCCTGTTTAAAAAAACATGATTTGCAGTTTGTTGATTAAACTTTGCTGGTTAAACGGATAAACTATTAGCTGGACCTACTACGCTGAATCAGATCCCAGAAATCGGTTCGGCAGAAAATTTTAGTTACGGCCTGAAGAGGACCCTTGCAAAGAAGGGCCGAAATATCGCCTAACAAAACAAGACCAAAGGTTTCGATGGGATCCCAAAAATTTTAATATTTGATCCAGACAACTGGGTCTTGTCTTCGCCAGATCCAGTCTTCGCCAGGCTAATCATCTGAGAAAACCAAGTTCAGATATACCTCTATAACCCATATCTATTTTGACGATACTGATCGAAACTTCCTGCTTTACTTCTGCCAAATTCCGAGCGAACTACTTGTCCAGCAAAAAAAAGAAAGTTCAGAACGAATTCAGCGTATCTCCTTATCCCTATACAGAACATCTAATCAACTATATGTCCGGGTAAAAAATGGTTGTCAAATACAGATTCAGCGTCTCTTCTTACCCTTAAATCTGTCATCTAATCAACTTCAAATATTAATTTTTTACCTCAAAAATTTAAAACTGAATCCCTTTCTTCCCGCCGCGAAAAGCTATGCCGCAACTTTGGCTCCTCCCTTCTCCAGCACCCCATGTACCGTTCATTCCTTCCCCCACCCTTTGTTCCTGTAAGATCTCGTCCCCCTCCCCAAGAAGTGGCTGAGAAGGTTCCCAAACTGACCGCAATCTACTGTAACACTATGCGTTACAGTAGAAGCTTTGTGTCGAGCTTCGTAAAGCAGTATAATGATCTTTAGCATTTTTCTGCTTTGTTGACAACTTCTTTTACTTTTGTTTATGACTAAAGAACATCGTATTTGGGCTCTGCCCACGAGAGATATGTTTTGTTTTATTATTAAATGAAAAAATAAAAAATAAAAACCTTTGCTTTTAACAAATTTTCCGGTTTTGGCCGGATTCCGGGCGAACTTTTTCACCATCGTGTTCAGCATGTCTTCTTACCTTGAAATCGAACATCTAATCAACTTCAAACAAAACTTTTACTTTTAACAAACTTTCCGGTTTTGGCCGGATTCCGGGCGAACTACTTGTCCGGCGAGAAATGGTTTTCACCATCGTGTTCACCATGTCTTCTTACTCCTAAATCGAACATTTAATCAACTTTAAATAAAACTTTTACTTTTATCAAACTTTCCGGTTTTTGACGGATTCCGGGCGAACTACTTATCCGGCGAGAAAGTGGTTTTCACCATCGTGTTCAGCATGTCTTCTTCTTACCCCATAATCGACTATCACATTAGCTGTTTCAAAATATTTTGTTTGCCCCTTAATCTAAACCCCCTCCTCCACCCCTAAATGTGGGGCTACAGAGCCCATCTACGAACTCGATCTTACTCTTGACCCAAAGAATCCTCCCACCAAGTTTCATCAAAATATATCATTCCCTTCGAGAGTTATCGTGCTCACAGACGGACAGACGGACGGACGGACAGACGGACAATTTGCGATGTTTTTGCGATGTGTGTATCCCGCCACTTACGTTTTGGGATCCCAAAAATCACCTGACTATTCGCCTCGGTCACTTTATCATTATGCAACGATGACTCTACTCTACAAATCATAAAGTTACTGGAACACTTTACTTCAACGATAGAAAATTCCCCCACCATCCCCCCCCCAGTTACGCCCAGGCGAAAATACATGCAAGAGGACTTACCACTCCTGACTGTAACATTCCTTACTCCGGCATCTGCCGGCAGTTTGGCTGCTGCCTCCCAGTCCCGACAGAGTTCGGCAAAGAAGTCCCCAGATCCTCCTTCAGATGTCTCTGTATATTCCGCTGTTGTAGATGGAGGATAATAACCTATGGAAAACAAGATAGATGCTGATACTGATGGTGATGATGAAATTTTGTTACGCATTAGACAACAAAAGGGAATCCAGCAGTAGACTACAAAACGAAATACGAAGCGAATCGAATGCGAAAGATAAAGAAAAGAAGAAGGAAGTAGTAATGGGCCTAAAATCTTCAATAGCGGAAAAACGGTCAAGACCAGAAACGTGAAGGTCCTGGGTAGACGATAACTTCGCACAAGGTTGCTTCGCACTTTTTGCCGATAACTTCGGCAAAAAGTTCGCAGTAAAGCATTTTATGAGAGACCCGGATAGTAACGTCAGAACCGGCAGAAAATATCTCTGGAAATTTCAAATATAAATTTAGGGATATTTCCTGACGAGAAAAAAAATTTGGTTACCCGTCGTACCAGGGACCCACAAATTTCCTTTACAGGGGGCTTTTCATTTCATATGCTTCTATGTTGCTATGTTGACGGAACCTTGCCTATTTTCCAAAAATCCCACTTGGGTCGAATCGGCATTCTTGTTTGCCTCACTGGACGTGCGCGCCAAAGAGACTCATCCCTCAAGGCGCCAGCAGCCAATCCCAAATTTTGTCTATCTGGTCTTGGACGTGATTGGAATGTGGGTATTTCTCGAACTATCTTCCGTTCGGTCAACATAGCATCAGAAATCTCTTATTGACAAGCTCCCTGAATGGCGAGGCATTACAGGAAATGTATGGGTACCTGGTCGTACACATATTATATTTGACAGTGAAAACGGATATGTCAGCTGAATTTTATTAGAGCCATATTCCGGCCCTTCTTGGCAAGGGTCCTCTTTAATTCCCGCCCGTGTTAGCCTAGTGCTATTAGGGTTGAAATAAAACTGACTGATTGATTGATAGGCTCAAGCCGCTCAAACTGGAAAATCAAACTTTTGAGATTTTTTTTTCACTAGATTCATTTTCAATTTACAAACCAGGGCCAATTCAGCAGACAAATTTCGTCTGTGATGAAAATGCTTCCGATGATTCGTTTAAGGAAGCATGAGCAAAACTAGAGTGGGGCACAACACTTCCACAAAATAAGTTTAAAGCTTTAAGACCTAGTCTCCATATTCTAGTTCAAAGCCACCATCCAGTTTAGTTCTTATTAGTCCCGCATGATTATCACCATCATCAACGTTTAACTAAAACTCTACTAGGATATCTTTTCAGTTACATTCCTTCAGCAAAAAAAAGGAGCGAAACTCCCAGACGACGAGACTTTTGAACGAATGAATTTTGCACTATCCCTCAATTTAAAGGTGAAAGCTTCTCTTTTCTGCTCCTTAACTTGGTATTCACAACCTGGTTTCTTGGTATCTATGGATCTATGGTAGGCTTACTATCTCTGTGTGATGGATGCTGATAATGAGGCCAGGAGGAAACACATAGACTAATCCGCTTGGAGCACTGAACTGGTGTAATGCCTACTTGTACAGGAGGGATATCCAACCTCAGACAAGATTTCAAATTTCCAGTGAAGTCTTTCCTTCAGAATAATCCATCTGGCTTAAAAAGGAACCAACAAATATGACAAACATACCAGACTGAAGCTAACTGAATGGTTTACATATTGGATAAATAAATATTGCTTCAATTTTTCTAGTTAAACATATTTTTCTTTTCAAACAAGATCACTTCATTCTAATCTCACCTCGATCTATTCAAAAATGACGAAAAAGGAAGAGTTAGCAAAGTCAATAGGCAGAAAACAGGTTTTTAAAACATTACAAAATGGATAAAAAAAAGGCACAAAATTTGAATATTTTTGGACATGTGACTTTGAAAAAGTCATATTTTGCCTCTTGACTGTCAGGACAGCTTGTACATTTCATTTAAACATTTTCGCGGCAAAAATCGAGGTAGTGTAAAAACGAGGTTGGATACCCCTCCTGTAGCCTACCATTTACTTACCGACACCAGACATCGAGACAAACACTTTCGGCTTTTCTTTCGCATCCAAGATAGCGTTCGCAAGGGCTTTCGTGGTATTCACCCTGCTAGCCCAGACATTCTGCTTAAAACCGGGGGTCCAGCGATGTTTTGGATCCAGCACATTCTGACCAGCCATGCTGACGACGGCTGTCGTTCCAGACGGCAGGCCAGTTTTTGCGAGTTCGCCCTGAAGTAGAATACCAAAATTAAAGTCCGTATCCAAACATGGACTTCTTAATCAAAATTTAATTTTCAGCTTTAGCCTTTTGGGTGTGATACTGAAAGTCTTCTCCATGCTTACCTGTGTTATGTTCGCCCGTTGCTCGAGTACGCGTGCCCGGTGTGGGGTCCATCTGCAATCCGCACAGCGTACCTATTAAGGTCGGGCTTCACTACCCAGACGCCCCAGAATCTGGGGTCCGGATTATGTGAAGACGGTCCCAAACAGAAATCAAATCAAATGTCTCTTCAATAGTCCACTTTTGGGCATTTTTCAGCACTTCTGTAATTTTCTTAGGTTTTACCACCTCAGCACAATAATTTCTCCAAGCCAAATGAAAACAGTTTTCAAATTCCCGCTTCTTTTCACCCAGAATCCGGGAATCTGGTAGATTTTTCTACCAGATTCCCGGACGCGTCCGGGGTGCTTTCAGACCGTTTCAGACCTGTCTTCACTACCCATACCGGTATCGAAGAAAAAGGAACCCAGAATCCGGGCGAAAAATCTGGGTAGTGAAGCCCGACCTTTACACGAAATACAGTCCGTCCAGGAAAGGGCAACAAGGATCATACTCCGAAGCCGCGACATACCCTATGAACAAGCCCTTGCGAAACTGAATTTATCTCTACTTAAAGTCCGGCTTGAACACCTGATTTTGCAGTTTGGCAAATCTGTCCTAGCCAATACGAGCCACCGGTCACTGCTACCGGAAACAGCTCCTCCCAATAGTCGAACTCGGTTGCAAAATAAACTTCTACCCCCTAAAGTCCGGACTAATCGTTACGGGAACTCGTTTGTGCCTTTTTGGGATCCCAAAACGTTAGTGACGGATACCTATGACATCGCAAAAGTTGTCCGTCCGTCCGTCCGTCTGTCCGTCTGTACGCACGATAACTCTCGAAGGGATAGAGATATTTTGATGAAACTTGGTGGGAGGATCCTTTGGGTCAAAGTACAAGTCAAGTTCGAAGATGGGCTCTGTAGCTCTATATTTGAGGGTGGGGGAGGGGTTTCAAATTAAGGGGCAAACAAAATATTTTGAAACAGCTCATGTGATAGTCGATTATGAGGTAAGAAGACATGCTGAACACGATGGTGAAAACCATTTTCTCGCCGGACAAGTAGTTCGCCCGGAATCCGGCCAAAACCGGAAAGTTTGTTAAAACTAAAAGTTTTATTTGAATTTGATTAGATGTTCGATTTAGGGGTAAGAAGACATGCTGAACACGATGGTGAAAACCATTTTCTTGCCGGACAAGTAGTTCACCCGGAATCCGGCAAAAAACCGGACACAAAATGTGTCGACCAATTTTCGGCTACCCCTTTTCTTCAAAATAGTATATAAACTCTGCATAGTAGTATAGCTCTGCGCAGAGCGCGTGCTCAATGAACCTAAGAGCTAGTTGTTTTCGAAGGTCGAAGGGGTTGGTATGTGGGGTTGCTAAAAGAGAAGGTGGTTGTGGGCTATATAACAGTTGGAAAGTTTAGAAGGATTGACAACTTCAGTAGAAGGGTGAACACTGAAACCAAAAATAGACCGATCCCAATTGTGAGACAAGTAGGGGATTTCTAATGGTTTCATGGTCTAATAATAGGCTGTTAGACCATAATCATCTTCGGCAATGAGGGGTTAGCAGTTTTGTCTACTTGGTGTACCTACAATTTGTTTCCTGTGCTTTATATGGTACGAACAAATTGGTACCACGTCTATCACGAGGACATGGACTCGTACGTAAGAATCGGTTGCTAGAATCTTTGGTGATCTGTTTCTAAATAAGTTTTGATCTATCAACATCATATATTAGATTTTTGGGATCCCATCGACACCTTTGGTCTTGTTTTTTACGTCGGCTTTCAGTGCTGAATCGTAGTGTGTGATTATTATTTATATGTTTGTTATTTATGATTTGTAAGAAACTGAATTTAGCTATGCTTTGATAGTTTCTCTCTCTCTCTCTCTCTCTCTCTCTCTCTCTCTCTCTCTCTCTCTCTCTCTCTCTCTCTCTCTCTCTCTCTCTCTCTCTCTCTCTCTCTCTCTCACAAATACGCAATTGTTAGTTATTCACAGATGATTCATTCTGCTCACGGGAAGAATTTAGGAATCCCGGCATCGCCAATTTGGGCGAAAAGAGTGAGGTCATGAGCAACTGAAGGACAAGACTATTATGACAATCGGTTGAAAGGAAAAGTAACAGGTCTCAGGAAATAGAGATTAGAGTTGGTTTTAAGAAGAAAGTGTTTTGGTGACCTCCGAAGGCAGGGTACAGAAGTTGATTTTTGGTTTGTTTTCGGAGTGTATGATATTTTGTTTTTGGGATCCCAAAACCAAAGGCTTTATTGGGAATAAATTATTCATTCATCGTATTTTGAGACCGTCTTTAATGTAATCGTACTCGGCTGACGCATTCAAGATGGGGAAGAACTAATCCTTCGGTTCACACATCGTCAATCCAAGAGGATTCCGTGGAAAAAAAATGAATAAGACCCAAATGAAATCAAAGATCAATTATCCCTTATTTCCAATAATTATTCATTGCGCGGTAAGAAGGAAAAATAACGAAACTGCATTTGCTCTTCCCCATGATAGGCAGCGGGGCCTGGTTTTCTGGATAGTATAATATGACCATGTCGAGCATAACACATAGTAGGTCTAAGAAAATTTCAATACGACTCGACCGACATCAAAGATCTAATTATCTCCTGTTTATCGGCTGTTTACAATCGTTACTGTTTGCGCGGTAAGAAGGAATACTAATATAGTATAGTTCAGTATATTTATAACCCACAAAATGTTTCCCAACAGAAGAAATTGGAGTAAAGAGAATAAGCGAAAGAAAAGAACAAAGACAGCATAAAAATAACTTACAAAACATACAATACAACTATCAGTCAAAAAAGTTTACTCAGTCAGTGATCCGGCAACAGACGTCGACTAGATTTCTGATGGAAATCAGTGTGCAATTCTTGCAGCCGTGACAAAACGTCGGTAGCTCCGTACGATTTGATGACCTTAGAATTACTATGAGATCGGGGCAGATACAGAAGAAACTTACAGTAACGGAAATAATCTATCCTTATTCTGGACAGATCTCGTTTATCAAAAACGTCAAACAGACCAACCGAGAAAAGCACAGCCGGGGCGAAAAAAGAGGCGTAAAGTTTTGCTTAAAGCTGTTCTTCTGTACTTGCCCCGGTTTGCTCTTTGCGTACCCTATTTGTAACTTACGCTTAAAGTTTAACTGAAAAGCCGACTTATTTTTGTATCATCTAATTGAATACATGAATTATTTGGATTCTGCTAAGGGATTTTTTTATTTTCCACTATCTGCTCTAGTAGTGACGTTCAGTGTATTACGGCCGTCGTGGAAAATTTGAATCTCAACATAAACGCGGCTTTTCAGTGGCCAGTGCTCAGCTTGCGGAAAGCAAATCACTGCGCGAACACTTATTTTTCGTAAATCGTTTTTGTTAAGCATATAACACAGGTACAAGAGCATTCAGGTACCATAAGTCCGACAGGGAAATTCCACTATATGAAAACTGATTGTTCGTGAATAGCGGAGCAACGAAGTAACGCATGTCTTCAAGCGTCTTTAAAGTTTAACTGAAAAGCCAACTCATTTGTGTGTCATTTAACTGGATAGGCTACACTGAATTATTTGGATTCTGCAAAGGGATTTTTTGAATTTCCACTATCTGCTCTCGTTATGAGGCTCAGAATATCTCCAGCCGTCCCCACAGCGTAAATTCTACTATGATGCGGGAAATTTTAATCTCAACACAAATGCGGCTTTTCAGTAGGCAGTGGTGAGACTGGTGAAGATTGTTTAGTGCCTGAACAAAAAAAAATGATAATTCTTTCTCGTAAGGCATACAGCGAAAATACAAGCGCATAGAGGCACCACAAATCACACGGAAATTCCACTATTTGAAAATCGATTATTCGTGAATAGCGGAACAACGAAGTAACTAGTTTTCAGCGGGTCTTCAAGCCAATTTAATTGAATAAGTGATGGGTAACTAGATTGTCCTATCCTAGCCCTTTCTTGGTTAAACTTTAAGTGAATAAGTGACGGGTCACTAGATTGTCCTATCTCGGCCCTATTCGGTTAAACCTTAATGTCGACTAGTGCAGAACCGCGACATGACGGAAAAGAACTCGTTACTGTAATACCGAGTCATCTAAGAGAAACATAATGTGGAAAATAAAAACCTGGCATCAGATTACTTTGCCTTAAATACCTGGCAATTGCATTTGATCTTACCCATGATAGGCAGCGAGGGCCTGGTTTTCTGGAAACTACGACCACGTCATACCCACGCCTTTTCAGTGACTTCTGCAGCTGAGATCCGATGAAACCACTGCCTCCACCTAGAGAAAAGTTGTCGTATTTAAAGGACACATAATACTAAAGGCGCTTTTTTCCGGATCCCATGACGTGTTTGTGGCTCGGTTGTGACTTGAAAAGAGTGTTTCCGTGGTCGTCTGTGTGGCCCACAAGCGTGTTCCGCGACCAACAAGGTTTTTGTGGCTCGACTTAGACAAACAAATGTCGAGGGGATTTTCAATTTCGTGGCTCGAATCTGGCGGGAAATTCCAATTAAGCAGCAAAATAAAGTCTAAATGATAAAATTAACTACTTTGTCAAGCATATAGACATAAAACTGATGATCATTTTTGCACAGAATGGTAAGGACACAAGCCTGAAAATCTAATTATAGATATTATCTGGATTTTATTTTATTTTCAAACATTTGCAGGGGCGTCGCAAGTACATTTTCGGTGGGGGGTTTTGGGGGGCAAAATTTTACCGAATCCTAAAAACTGAGAATTCGAGCTTTAAATTATGGAGCATGAAAGGATTACGTAGGAAGAGTAACATTAAAGGGCATCATGAAAGACGATAAGCCAACTATTAGGCGGCGTTTTTGCGAAGCCCACTCGGAGAATATATTGCCGGGCACGATTGCAGTAACAGCTTCTATCTATTATACCCAAGAGAAAATTAAATCGAGCGCTGCAGGCAAAAAATGTTTTTCTGTATGTTAAAATTCAACTGCTTCTCTTACAAATTCTATCATTTACCGTCGATTAAATACCGATACTCTAAGAAGTTCCGACGTTCCGGCAGCCGCATCTACTGTAGCCTAGTCAATAGCGCCGCAGCCGAGATTTTTTAGTTAGCTTTTTCCTGGCAAATTTAACTATTTCCATCCAGATTCTAGCTTTTAGTATTTCGAAATCCCAATCCTAAACTGTCACGCGTCCTTCCCCGAAATAGAGAATATTGCGAAAAGCGCCGCAGGCGGAATTTTCGAAACATTTATTATTAGCAGAGGCGTCACTACTGGGGGGGGGGGACAATAAAAAACACAGTCATTTTTTTCTCAAGAATAGTCGTTTTTATCCGCAAAAATAGTCGGTAAAAATGACCAGCCAGTCGTTAAATACCTTGTCCCCCCCGAAACATTTTAGCTAGTAACGCCTCTGACGATTAGATCTTCTTTTTTGGGATCCAAGATAAAAGTAATGACTATCGATGACATCAAAGATCAGTCCTTTTGTCTGCGACCAGTTCTTCGCTCGACCTCTTCCGAGTTTCGAGGTTCGTTGTAACTCCCGAATCCTGGCAATTATACCGAATGAATTACCGCACCGAATAATTCTTGATAACTACCGAATATTGGCAATTATACCGAATCCCGATCATTATACCTAACAGATTTGTACCGATAGCCTATTTGGGATTCTATATAACTACCGAATCCCCGTAAATATACTGAATAGTTCTGCTATCGAAAGGTGGGGGGAGGTGCAGCACCCCCCCCCCCTTTGCGACGTCCCTGAACATTTGAAATTACCACCAAAAAATAGAAAAAAGGCATTTCCGCGAGTTTCAACTTGGATTTGATTGACCCAACATAGGATTTAACTGTTCCTAGGACGTTTTATAATTGTAAACGCGACCGGCGCCTCGCTGGCCGCTCGGCTCTATATAGCCTAGGCTATAATATATGTAGATTCAAACACAAATTCACCGGTAGGAATAAACCACAGCTTAATCCATAATACATAAGCTGTGGAATAAACTACAATTTTCGTTTTCTGAGGTAAAAATAGATCAAATGGTTGTGACGTCACGCTTGTGTGGAATTCCGATACAACTTAGATTATACTATAAAATACACGAGACGTTTATAAGAAACCCAATCGTGCAATCGTGCGACGCCAATGTCACCTTACGGCAAAGAATGCAAGTTGTCTTCTGCGTTTATTTCGCCACACTTACGCCATCTAATATAATAGCAACACATTGATTAAAGTTAATGAGGCGGAAAAAGCAAAGGATAGTAGCAGGTTAAAAAATTAGACTTACCAATCAGAACTAAGCCACTTTTTGTGCCCATTATCCTCGTCTCGTGTCTGATGGGTTCACAAAATCACTTGCGTTTGCTTTATTTCGTTTTTCTCAATTTTGTTGTATAATCGCGATTTCGTACTACAGCGCCATCTGTGAAACCGGTGGGATTTTTGATCTAGGTGGATAGGAAGATAGATTGAAATTGAAAAAGGAATAGAATAGTTTTGGGGGAAAAGGTAAACAGGGAAATTTTGGTAAATATTTGTGTTTATTTTGTTTGTTCTTATTCAGGCCAGAATAGGCCAGATAGGGTCGTAATTCTAAACTGTTCAAGCAGTTATATTGGTTCCGATGTGGTAAGCTTAAACTTATTTCTGAGAAATACTCTACTCTGCCACTTCTCTCCTCACTTGCTAAGTAGGGTTCTTGACAGTAGGCTAATTTCAGTAAATCATGAGACTGTCGTCTGGACGGCTCTCAAAAGTGCCAGCGAGTTTTTCAGTATGCCAAATACAATAATTTGTGTTACTGTCTTTAGTTAACATATTTGCTTGGCTATCCTACTTTTTTTCTAAGAGGCTGTAAAGCAAGTGTTGTAGGAGCAGTGTAGGGGACCAATCAGTCATGCACAAATCCTCAATTTTTGGGCATGGTGCCCCAACGTCAGGACATGCCCCAAGGTATGGGCATGGTGCCCATACGTTGGGGCACCATGCCCTGGAGCATGGGCATGGGACAAGCATGGCACCCCCATGATATTTGGTTGAACTGAGATTGATTACATACCTAAATAGGGCCTTCTTCCTCTCCTAGACCACAAGATACAGGAGGGGTACCTGACCTCGTTTTTACACTACCTCGATTTTTGCCGCGAAAATGGTAAAACGAAATGTACAAGCTGTCCTGACAGTCAAGAGGCAAGATATGACTTTTTTCAAAGTCATGTGACCAAAAATATTCAAATTCTGTGCCTTTTCTCCATTTAGTAGCAGTTCTGAAAAGCTGTTTTCTGGCTATTGACTTGGCTAACTCTTCCCTTTTCATCATTTTTACGTAAATCGAGGTGAGGTTAGAATGAAGTAATCTTGTTTGAAAAGAAAAATAAATTTAACAAGAAATATTGAAGCAATATTTATTTATCTAATATGTAAACCATTCAATTAGCTTCAATCTAGTATTTTTGTCATATTTGTTGGTTCCTTTTTAAGCCAGATCGTTTATTCTGAAGGAAAGACTTGTCTGGAAATTTGAAATCTTGTCTGAGGTTGGATACCCCTCCTGTACTTGATCTTATGTTCTATCTAACCTCTTTTTCCAATTTTAAAAATATTGGAGAACTTCCAAGAAATTTAGCCATGAATGAATTTCCCCTTTTTCCCTGGAAATGGATAGGTAAACCAATAAGAAAAAGTGGTCTTCATTAAATGCTAAATTTCTTGGAAGTTCTCTAGTATTTTTAAAATTGGAAAAAGAGGTTAGATAGAACATAAGATCAAGTATCTTGTGGTCTAGGAGAGGAAGAAGGCCCTATTTAGGTACGTAATCAATCTCAGTTCAACCAAATATCATGGGGGTGCCATGCTAGTATCATGCCCATGCTCCAGGGCATGGTGCCCCAACGTATGGGCACCATGCCCATACCTTGGGGCATGCCCTGACGTTGGGGCACCATGCCCAAAAATTGAGGATTTGTGCTTGACTGGGACCAATCTCAGGCCAGTGCAGGGCCAGTGTTACAAAATTTTGTACTTTTTTCAGTTTCCATGAAAACTTGTAATCTACTAAGACCACGACCAAATCTGTACCAAATCCATGATGCCAAGATGATGCTGGGTGTTGACTAAGCTTGGGCCGATTATCTACGATTCGTGACGTCACATGAAAAGTCCATATTTTCCATTTACTAACGGAATTGATTGTCCCTATAATGGTTTATAAGTGTAAACGCGCCTGGCGCCTCGCTGGCCGCTCGGCTCTATATACAAAGATACAAATATATATTCTGCAATATCAACTTAATCGAATTTTCCTATTTCTTTCATGACGTCGTGAAAATGTCACACTCATAGATAATCAGCACAAGCTTAGTCAACACCTGATGCTGCTATGGTGAGCATGATCCACCCCTCTACCAGTAGCAGACCAGTAGTAACTATTAGTTACTATTTCCTGTTCCAGCCTCACGAAAAGTTACTACGCTGACCGTTCCAACCTTCTCAAAATACCACGCTCGGGAGCGTAGTAAGCGCAGTAACTACGCATCTCTTGAACCTGATTGGTCCAATCAGCCCGCGGCCTGATCTTTGACTGAAAAAATAACCAGAGCTGCAAGCTCATATGGCACTTGCAAGCTTGTTAGCTTGTATTCAAGTTATCGCAGTAGGATGTGAATGGATAGTAGCTTTGTCAGTGTGATGGGTTGTTTGGTACTACAGTTACGTGCAAAAGAAATGGTCACTTAGTTATATTTGCTGTTGTATAATATATTTGAACAATTTGTTTTAAATATTTTGACATCTTATGGAAAAATCAGCGAAATTTCCAAGCACTTCCTTTTCGACGGTGACGCTCGGGAGGTTTCGATCGCTCCATTCTAACCGTGTCACATGATTTTCGGTTCCTCCCTCCGACCACCCCCCCACACATTCATCGGATCCGGTCTCGACTCGAAATGGTACATCTGAGACATGAGGTCTTTCCAAATACCAAGTTTTATAAAGATTCAATCACCCGTACGAAAATTATGAATCTCAATAAAATACCGGATTCCGGCTCCCCTCCCTCCCTCCACTATGGTCGGATCGGGCAAGTGACTATTTCCAAGTTAATTTGGCCGATCCATTATACACCTGCCAAGTTTCATCGTCCTAGAACATCTGGAAGTAACTTAACTCCGTAACACCGGAATTCCGGAACCCCACTCCAACTCCCCCCGTAGTGCACGAATCCGGTCCGATTCTGTCAATGATGAACCTAGGGATTGTTTTTGTTCCTCCCAACAAGTTTCATCCGGATCGCTCCACTGTAAGCTGCTGTAAGCGTGTCACATGATTTCCAGTTCCCCCCTCCGACCCCCCCCACATTCATCGGATTCGGTCCGGACTCGAAACGGGACATCTGAAACATGAGGTCTTTCCAAATATCAAGTTTCATTAAGATCCGATCACCCGTTCGAAAATTATGCATGTCACTAAATTCCGGATTCCGGCTCCCCTCCCTACCCCCACGATGGTCGGATCAGGCAAGTGACTGTTTCCAAGTTGTAGAAAATCATCTGTAATCAAAACTCTTGAAGCAAAAAAGATGATCATCAGGAGCACGAAAATGTATATTTTGCTCAAAAGTATTGTTTGTACTTTAAGGAATTTTATTGTAAGCAAAACCCTTGAGGCAAAAATGATCATGGGCTCATAGGGATCACGAAAATGTATATTTTGCTTAAAAGTATTTTTTTGCACTTTGCGGTTAGCATTAGTACTTTAAGGGATGGTCGGATCTGGGAACTAACTATTTCTAAGCCAATCATGTCAAGTCTTTAATTTTCAAGCCAAGTTTCATCGTCCTAGCATGGCTGGAAGTACCTTAACTTGCGATCGCCGGAATTCCTGACCCCCCCCCCTCTAACTCCCCCACAATGCCCGAATCCGGTCCGGTTCTGTCACTGATCTACATAGGGCTTGTGCTTGTTCTTCCCACCAAGTTTCATTCCGATCGCTCCACTCCAAGCTTGTCACAAGGTTTCCGGGCCCCCCTCCGATCCCCCCAGCTTCATCGGATCCGGTCCGGACTTGAAATGGGACATCCGAGACATGTTGTCTTTCTACATATCAAGTTTCATTATGATCCGATCACCCGTTCGGAAGTTGTAAATACCTCAAGATTCCGGATTCCCCCTCCCTCCACTCCCCCCACGATGGTCGGATCGGGAAGCTGACTATTTCTAGGTTAATCTGGTCGCGTCCCTGCTTTACCTGCCGAGTTTCAATGTCCTAGCCCACCTGGAAGTAACTTAACTCCGTATCACCGGAATTCCGGAACCCCACTCCAACTCCCCCCACAGTGGACGAATCCGGTCCGGTTCTGTCAATAATGTACCTAGGGCTTGTTGCTTGTTCCTCCCACCAAGTTTCATCCTGATCCCTCCACTCCAAGCGTTTCCCAAGATTTCCGCCCCCCCCCCCTCCAGCTCCCCCCAGAGTCACCGGATCCGGTTCAGATTTTAATCGGACTGTCTAGGGCACGAGCTCTTTCTAAATATCAAGTTTCATTAAGATCCGATCACCCGTTTGAAAGTTATAAATTCCAAAATATTCCGGATTCCCCCTCACTCCACTCCCCCCACGATGGTCGGATCGGGAAAGTGACTATTTCCAACTTAATCATTTGGGGTCCCTGATATGCCTGCCAAGTTTCATCGTCCTAGCTTATGTGGAAGTACCCGAACTAGCAAAACCCGGACTGACAGACCGACCGACCGACGGAAAAGCGTTCCGGCCTAGCGTAGTAACTACGGTAACTAGCTATAACTAACTAACTAGGTTGACCGGATTTACATTCTTAAATGACTGTTTTTGCAGCTTTGTGTTAATATATTCCAGTATTTCTTTTTTTTAAGTGACATAGATTGGACATAGATTTATTTTATTTATTCCCTTGAAAATAGAAAAACAAGTTGTAAATCTGCGAAAAAAATTTGATATCTCATGGGATCAAGACCAAAAATCAGTTGGTTTTGAAATTTTATGTTTGTATGGTTTTGAAAATAAACTTCTGGGTTTGTTTTCTCATAAGACAAGCTGGTGTCCCTAAAACAAATAAATCCTTATAAGCCAATCTCTCACTTTTTGGCATAGCCTATACAAAGCCTATATGGGATTTCCTGCAACAAATTTTTACAGAGATGTACATGGTGAGAAGTTAAAACCTGTGAAAAATCACAGAATTCTGTTACCAGCACTGTGTTTGACTCAAGTAATATAGCCTCACATTTGCTGCTAAATGTAAGAATAATGTTTAAATCTAGTCCTGACAGTCAAGAAGCAAAAGTCTTTTTTCCGTGACAATCCAGATTGACAATTCACCAACCGGATCCTCCGAAACATGTTTTCTTCGATAATCCAGATTATGAACATTAATTTTCTCTGATAATCTAGATTTGTTCTTGGATCGTCGATTCGGGAATCTTGCAACCAAGTGACATTCATAGGATTGCTGTTTGTAATCTGAGATAGTCAATATGCTGTCTCTCTGATGAATCATTTATCTATCCTAGGATTATAATACGTGTTATTCGCAGGAAAACACATAATCTGACAATCCAGATTCGTTCTTGGATTGTCGATTCAGGAATCTTGCAATGGAGTGAGACTCGGGATTCAGGATTGTCGAATTGATGTTTTGTAATATAAGATAGTCGATTTGCTGTTTCTGTGATTTCAAAATTCTTTTAGTTAGAAATACAGATGAAGAATTTACTCCTCCAGCATGTAAATCATTTTTTTTTAGCTTCATCTCTTTGCCGGAAATTTGAAATTTTGTTTGAGGCTGGGTTTGGTACTCTACCAGTAGATTTGAATCACACCTACATCAGCTGCATTATTGACCAATCGATGGTCAACGTTTTCATTTGCCTCTGAAAGTTCAGAACTTGCTCTTATTTCACTTTTCTGTTCTCAGTAGGCTATTGTTTTGTTGGATATGCCACAGAACACAAATAAAAATGTAAAATGAAACTTATGCGAAAAACTGTAGCCTTGGCTCCTAGAAGGCTCCCTATTGGTTTATCCTTTTCCCTATTCAGTGTATCTGCTCCTTTAAAATGCAAAATGAGACAAGGAGAAACTTAAAATAGACTCAAAAGTAAACTAACTTGTAAGACAAGTAGCCTACATGCTACAGTCAGCCTACACAAGGAAAAGCTGGGTTATTTAATAGGAAATATATGTGTTAACCATTGGGAATATGATGTCTTATCATAATTGTAAAGCTCCTCATCCTGTTGCTGTGAATAACAGTGAATTCGGCCTCCTACATCGTATCACCTGCTTGACATGTACAAGGAAGATTGAAATTATTTACACTATCTGGTTACATACCATACCGGGACAAGAAATTACTAAGTCCAATTTTTTCCAGGAAATGTCAAGAGAAGGGAAGATTGAGGTAAAAAGAACGGACTGTCCAGCTTTGCCAAAAGGATGGCAAAGGGAAGAGGTATTTCGTAAGTCTGGCCTGGCTGCAGGAAGAACCGATGTGGTGTATTACAGGTAGGCTAAAGAAGAAAGTCTGATTCATATCAAAGCATAGTTCTTTGTGTTTGGATGCTCATATTTCTGATTTGTGTATCTTTCTGTATCCCAGTGGCATGCTTCAGTGGAGGCCATGCCTCCCCCAAGATCCTAAGAATGAAATAAATAATTCCAGAAAGAAGCATGGATTTTGTTATATTCATGGACTTTCACAAAATTTTCCGAGCCTTTGGCCGATAGTATATAAGTAGATTATTGTGTTAACAAGTACTACAGAAGGATCGTCCATCTCGAATTAGGGTATCATACTCAACTTCGAAATTGGCCACAAATATGTTAAATGGAATTCCTGTTCAGTCCTCCCGTCAAGAAGCAAGATCTTGCTCGTTTGAACAGTTCTCAGTCCCAGTCCACTCAATTATTTTACTTTTCTTTTGTTTAGTTCTCCTTCAAAAGGTAGTGATTGATTGAAAAGGTAATGAAGGATTGATATTGAGGTAATGATTGGGCTTGTGAAAGAGATTCTAATCTGACCGAATAAGCGACTTTAAGGGGGGAAATAAATATAAAAAAAAAACTTGTAGAATTGGGCTATAAGTGAGTTTCGTATTGTTTATTTGTGGGTCATCATTCCTATTGATCGTGCAGGAATGGCCGGGAACATCCCTCTGGAATGTTGGATTGAGATATTTTTTTCAGTTTTTTTTTAACCTAGCTGACTTATTCACATTGAGTCATTCTTATATTATACCAGTCTGTTTCTTTCTAGCCCAAGTGGAAAACGGATACGCAGCAAACCCCAGTTGGCAAAGTATCTTGGCGAGTCTGTTGATTTGGCTGCCTTTGATTTCAAGACCGGAAAGATCAACTCAGAGCTATTAAGGAGAAGCAAAAAAAATAAAGCCCAGCAGTTCGATTTCAGGTAACCTACAGATTTCTGTCCAAGTATAGCGAACGGAGTGTCTGTTGTCGTTCGATTCGCTGTATGAAAAGACAATGTTCGTCGACAGTGGCGTCATTGGTCGTGAAAAAGACGGGTATAGACAATTTGAGATAATTTAGATGGATAACTGTTGGTGAATCGAGCGTCGAAATAATGGCGTTTACAGTGTCAGAAGTTTGATAAGTGATAACACATATTTTCGCATCCTTGTACGTTATGAGGAAGTATTTGTTATGACCCTTTTAAACGTTGTCTTTTCGCGAAACATAACACTTAAAAGGCTCATAACAGATATATTATCATAACGTTTAACGCACGGATGCGCAAACATGCGGTTATCTGTACTAGCCAAAATGTTTTTTTTTTGGGGGGGGGCAAGGTATTTACCAACTGTTTTCAGAAAAATTGATTACCGGTACTGTCTTCGCGCCGATTCATTTCTTTTTACCGGTTTTACCGTCAACATTGGGGGGGGGGGGCTTTGTCCCCCTTTCTCCCCCTCCATGCGTGACGACTCTAAAACGGATACGTCAGCTACGATGCTTTGGCAGCGATATTTCGGCCCTTCTTGGGAAGGGTCCTCGTTTGCAGGTTCGTTCCTTCTCCAGCGTTGTCCCTGAAGTGCGACAGCCTGACGAGGACCCTTGCGAAGAAGGGCCGAAATATCGGTGCCAAAGCATCGTAGCTGACTTATCCGTTTTATGTATTGTTTGAATATATGTTCCCCAGTCAGTTAGGGCTCAAGGAGTATTTATCGTGACGCCTCTGCTCTTTAAGTCGGCGGTCTGATATGTTGCATTCCTTACAGATGATAGTTGTGACTCAAAATTAAACTGTCTAATTGTCTTTTGGGGTATGATTTCCAAAGAAACCTGCAAATTGGTAATAACAGTTAAAGCTAATACTTTATTCTCTAAATGTAGTACATATAGTTTATTGGCTATATAGCAGGGAAATGCGCAAAAAAAATTGTTGAGTTAGTATATTTTATTAGAATCTGGTAAAAATAATTTTTCAGAGTTAAGTAAACTTAATTTTGGTCGGGTGGCAGAACTGATCCGTCCTCACACACGGTGCAGTAGTAACGACCAATCCGTCAGGAATAAGATTGGAAGTAGAGAGGATTAGTATTATGCGGTATTATAAGGTCCCTTTAAAGTTTAACTGAAAAGGCAGCTTATTTTTAAATTTGATATTTGAATATACTGAAATATTTTGACCCATCTAAGGGATTTTGTAAAAAAAAATTCCCGAGGCTCTAGTAATAACGTTCAGAATGTACGCTGCTTCCACGACAACCCAAATTCACCCAGACACGGAGAATTTGAATTTCAAAAAAGCCTGCATAACCTGGAGTAAAGACGATAGCCCGGGAAAGCAACGGCTGGAGAAAGTAGGAAAACGATGTTAAGATACGTCTTGCAAGGAATTTGCTATTTTTAGTTTATTTTTCTGCCATGGCTTACCTTTGTAGTTGGTAAATATTTCAAGAGAGGGACAGGCGCATAGAGATACCACAAATTCGTAAGAATAAGTTCTTTCGATAAAAATCGATTATCTGTGGATAGCGACAAACGAAATCATGCATTTTTACCGGGTTTTCGGGCCTATTTAAGTAAATAAGTGATGTGTAACTAGACTGTCGGATCTCAGCCCTATTCGGTTAAAATTTAAATACAGAATGGAAGTGCAACTAGGTTTGCTCTTGGCTTTTGATAAAATCAAAACTTTTTAGATAGGATGGTCGACGTCATTAATTGATATGGAAAATTTAATGTTTTAATTTTGTAAATTGTTTAGGGCGTTGTGTTTAAATTTTGATAAGTAAAAGAGTTGATTTTAATATTTAAATTGTAAATTAATAGTATAAATTGAGAAAGTATTATTGTTTGAAATTGTATAGAAATAAGAGATCAAGAAATTGTATATTTGTATGTATGATCTAGTATATAGATCTGGGTACGATTTTTGAGAGATATGAACAATATGTGAAAGTTTAATTGAAATAGTGAAACATAGAAAGAAGATGTACGGGCCGTGTAAGGGTGTTATCAACCAACACCTGTGAACGCAAACATCACGAAGAAGAAGAAGAAATCAAAACTTGTTTCCTTGCAGTCGAGGGATTAAGGATGTTTCAACACTGGTTCCTCCAATCCGCCAAACGGCGTCAATTTTCAAGCAGCCAGTGACGTTGATCAAGACGCAGCCAGAAAGCCATGCCAGGACGGACGTGAAACATGGAAGGGAGGACAAACCAAAACAAGTGAGTACAGGCATCTAGAACTAATTAATCTCTTGGGTGAATTGATCCATAGGCCGTTGTACAGAGATGAAAATGCACAATTTGTCAGCTGACTTTCTTCTCCTTTAAAGTTTAACCGAAAAGTTACTTCGTTGTATCTAGTTACCCATTACTTATTCACTTAAATTGGCCTGAGGACCCGCTGAAAATGCGTTACTTGGTTGTTCCGCTATTCAGGAATAATCGATTTTCAAATAGTGGAATTTCCGTGTGATTTGTGGTACCTCTAATTTGTTGTATGCCTTAAGAGAAAGATTTATGACTTTTTTTTTGTTCAGGCACTAAGCAATCTTCACCAATATCGCCACTGCCCACTGAAAAGCCTTAGTGGCGTTTTTGATTGCCGATGAAATTTCCCCGGTAGACGAAGGAAGTTTGCCGATTCGTGCTTATTTACTGTTTTCGATAGCCGATAGCCGATAGCCGTTGGAGGCAACGTCTATCGCCTATCGGCGAGTCCGAGGCCGATAGGCGATGTACAGGAATTTAGGCGATAGACGTTAGCCGTTGAGCACAAAAACAGAACAACGGCTATCGGCCATTGGCTATCGGCTTCCGGCGAACGTCAAAAACGCCAAAAAGTCAAACGGCTACGCTATCGCCGAACTCATCGGCAATCAAAAACACCACTCTTGTTTGTGTTTAGATAAAAAATTTCCCGCGTCATAGTAGAATTTTCGCTGTGGGGACGGCCGCAGATATTCTGAACATCATAACTAGAGCAGATAGTGAAAACAAAAAATCCCTTTGCAGAATCCAAACAATTCAGTGTATTCAACTAAATGACACAAAAATAAGTTGGCTTTTCAGTTAAACTTTAATCAAAAACGTGTTACCTTGAAGGACCTGTCTTACCTATAATACTAACGCAACCTACTTCCGTAATCACTCCATCCGTTTCTAAACCTGTAGACCCAAATTTCGTACGGTAAATTCTAACCCCTCTAACAAAACCTCGCTGATTTTCTCACTTGCCGTGTTTTGCCGCCTTCGATGCGTATCACGCTGTCGACGGTAGTTTGCGAGAAGTGTGTCCATCAGAAGAACCAGTTATGTAAAAAAAATTTCCTGTTTTCGCTATAAGTCAACGGGTTTCGAGAAAGGCTTAAAACAGCCAAAGCCGTGGGTAATTTATTGAAAGCAGGGCCTGGATTTAAAGTCTTGAACTGGAAGGTGAAGTGTAAATGGTGCGAGGGGTCCTTTAAAGCAAAAGTCGCAGTAGATGCAGTTTAAGTTCCAGTATTCTTTCTTAAAGCACTCCTCCCACTCTTTGCTGTTTATGTTCCAATATTCAAAACCATTTGAATACTGTAAAACTAGGCTCTTTTAAGAAATTATTCACGGCTTTGGCTGTTTTAAGCCTTTTCGCAGGCCCATTGACTTCTAGCAAAAATTCGGTACAATTCAGATAACCCGTTTTACGCATCAATAGCGTGATGCGCGAACACCCGTCGGGAGCATAATGCACATGGAAAGTAGTGAATCGTGGCAAGTGCAAAGATTAGTGAAGTATCGCTATCGGGTTTATGATGAACATATGAAATTTGGGTCTTCGGGCTTAAGAATTAATGAATGTAATTACGGAAGCAGGTGGCATTGGCACCATAGGAACGACGGGTCCTTTAATTTGTTTCGATGTAATGGGGTTTACCATTTGGTTTGATCTTCGTTGTATATATGTGTTGCCATGGCCCTTGGGCTTTTTTCCCGATAATATCATATCATACCCCTTGGCTTTGATGAGCAACACGCAAAAACTGGCTTAACCGGTATTTCCGGCCAATGGGCTACTCGGAGGCGATACTCGGAACCTGGTTCGAGTCGAAAAGTGACAAACACGGAGAATCCCGCGGAATACCTCACAATTTCTGGCCGGTACCCAGGTGTCAACCGATTTGTTCGCCTTCTTCTTCTACAAGTATGCTTCCTCTTTTATGATTCTCTCAGCTTCTTGTTCATAGTGTCATGTCATCGTTAGCATACCAGGAAACACAACAATAACAAAATTTTCTGGCGATGACATAGTCTGTTTTTTGGGATCCCAAAACGTAAGTGACGAGATACACATGACTTCGTAAAAGTTGTCCGTCCGTCTGTCAGGGCGGTAACTCTCGAAGGGGTTCGGATTCTTGTTCATACTCGGTTTGAGGATTCTTTGGGTCAAAGTACAGGTCAAGTTCGTGGATGGGCTCAGGGGGAGTGGGTCGAAATCAAGGGGCGGAATTTTTTTTTTAAATCTAATGCGATAGTTGATTTAGGGGTAACAGACATGCTAAATCCATATCTGAAACCAATTTTCTCGCCGGACAAGTAGCTCGCCCGGAATCTGCCCGAAACCGGAAATTTGGTAAAAAGTAAATGTTCATTCTTAAAGTCGGTTAGAGGTTCGCATCGGGTGTAAGAACACACGGTGAAACCATTTCTGAACTTTATTCTCTTGTCAGACAATTCATGCTGACGGAGTTTGCACAAACCTGGAAATTGGGTAGACCTTTAAAGTCGACTACGGAAGCTGTTTATTTTAAACTCTACAATTAATTCGCAACGAAATACAGAGACGTGTGGCTCAAGGGCTAGAGTGACATATGTTCATGCGTGAGATTCTTGGTTCGACTATCGGAGTAACCTGTTATTTTTGGTCCGCAAAGGGGACCTTGGGATAGAAATGTTATCAGGCGATACTTCAAAATTTTTGTTTGATGACATCTTGAAGCCGTATCCCAGAATAGCCTACAACTACAGGCCAACCGTAAATCTTACCTCGTCTTTATAATAGCACGAAACAAAGAGCGTGTTTGTGCGAAGTTAAAGACTGGATAATGATTATTTGGTATGAGTTTTTGGAAGTGCTTTCATCGTTCACTACCTGAAGACATGCTAACCGCAGAATGTTTAGTATTAATTTGTTACTAAGTTGCAATTGTTCTTAAAATGATAGGTGCATCACACAAAAACTGGCAGATGGTTATCCAGATACAGGGGTGTCCGGTCAATTCGTCACAGGTCAATTCGTCACAGGACAATTCGTCACAGACAATTCGTCACAGGACAATTTGTCACAAGGACATTTCGTCACAAGGACAATTCGTCACAAGGACAATTCGTCATTAGGACAATTTGTCATACGGACATTTCGTCACAAAGAGCCTAATTTCAAGTTCGAACTTCGATATATTTTAAGTTATATATTATTAAATACTCAGTTACATACTCGGTCAACCAGCAACAAATCGCTCAATATTCATTTATGTTTGGCCCTGCTCCTGTAGCAGAAACGATATCACTTTCCAAATGTTTGGATGAGCTACTCCAACACGTTTGTTGAATGCTTTTCTTTATTTGTTGTGTCTCATCTTCTTCTTGTCTTTTCATTTTTATCATTCATTAGTTGACTTTTTAGTGTCTGAGTAGCTCGGTATGAGTGCAGTGAATAACTATACAGGAATAACCTCGCTTGCCCTTCCAAGCTTTATTGCCATTCTTGGCAGGCGAAAGGTGAATAGTGTTTGTTTTTTTAATAAGCTCTACTCCACTCTACTCTAATGCCATCCTAACGCTATGCCAGGAATGACAACATTGTTGTTGGGCATAGCAAGGTCTTCTGCGATTCGCTCAGAGAAATTCCGGACAGGGATGGGAGAGACAGCATTTCTGCTTGTCAGTACCAATATACGACTGAGATATCAATATCGGAGGTTAGTGCAGGAATTAAAAATCATGATTCAAATATGAATTCAAATACCCTCTTGTGACGGGGTGGCAGCTTTGAATTGGTCCAAACTACCTTTCCAGTAGCAATTTTTCGAAAGTATGACGAATTGTCCCAGTGACGAACTGTCCTAGTGACGAATTGTCCTATGACGAGTAGTCCGTGTGACCATTTGTCATGTGACGAATTGTCCCTGTGACAAATTGTCCGTGTGACGAATTGTCCTGTGACGAATTGTCTTGTGACCAATTGTCCTAGAATCGATACAGGAGAGGAAGAATTGATCCCTCCCAGGCATCGGGTGTATTACCCCTGTCACGTTACCCGGCATCACTGGAAATCGACCGGGCATAGGGTGTACGCAAAGGGCGATCAACACTCGGTTAAGAAACTTGAAATTACCAATCTTACTATTATAGTTATACGAAAGGGGTGTGATTATTTGAAAACTTCTGTAAATTTCATACCACCTTGGTTTTGTTTTTCACCCCTAAAACAGCCAGAAGAATAAACTAAGAATTTAATATCAGCCAAGTGTTGCATCTTTCTTTTGACATGAAAAATGAAACTAATTGTCTTCGTGTGATTTCTTGTTTCTTCTTTAATGTTTTTTTTTCGTCTGTTGGGATACTTTAGACGGGCATGGAAGTAGTTAAAAACTGTGGTAATTGTGTGGATGCCTGACCGGAAAAGGTTGCAGAAGAAACTGAGGAAAAGTTCAGAAAATAAGGCTTGAAGACTGGCACAAAATACGCTAAATCTGCCGGCATCAAATGGCATATCATAAATAATGACAAAACTGCACATGTGTTCACTTCTATTGGGCTGTTAGAATGCAGAGCCTCTGACCCCTTTGTTTTTTCCTAAATTCCTTCCGTGAGCTTATAAAACATTTGGAAATAGTTAGCAATGGCATATTCACAAAAAACAATATATGTCAAGTTGCAAAATAATAGTGAATTCCTGCAAATATTTTGAATGTCTTGTTCCATTTTTATTTCCTTTATCATTTGAAATGGGCTGCTGTTCTATGTAGCACGATAGGCTAATGTTTGATGCCGAAAATCTTCCCTCGTCTTGGCGATGGGCCACATTGGAGGTTCGATTAGAGAGTAGGTTTGTATGAAGTAAAAGCTGAGCAGTGGATTAGGATTAATAAATCCAGCTAGGTTTGGATACAGAATTTAAGTCTGGCTTTACTCTTCTTAAAGTTTAATTGAAAAGGCAGCTTATTTTTACATATGTTACATCTGGTATTTATACACTGAAATAGTTTGACTCATCTAAGGTATTTTTCATTTTTTTCAAACTGGGTTCTAGTAATAACGTTCAGAATGTGTGTTGCTTGCGCGACAACCCAAAATTCATCCAGACGCAGAGAATTTGAATTTAGACAAATGCCTACATTTCCAGGGCCAAGGATGCTGACTGGAAAGTTACGCCATTAGAAAAATAGGAAAACGATATTAGGATATGTCTTCCAAGGAATCTGACATTTTTATTTTATTTTTCGGTAGTACCTTACATTTGTAGTTGGTAAACATTTCAAGCATATAGAGGTACCGCGGATCTGAAAGAATAAGTTCTTTCGATGAAGTCGATTATCTGTGAATAACGAGGTGGATAATGGACTAACGAAGCAACGCACTTTTATCGGGTTTTCCGGCCTATTTAAATGAATAAGTGATGTGTTACTAGACTGTTGGATCTCAGCCGTATTCGTATAAACTTCAAATAAGAATCGCGGTCCTAACTAACGTATCTCCGAGGGGTTGCCCACTCCCCGGAACCCGGTGTACACCTCCGTCCGGCACACCTTCGGCACAGTCGCTGGCTCATTATCGACCGTTTAAATTTTCTTTCGGAAAGCGATGCTGTTTCGCCTATTTCAGTGATTTTGAAATTTCACGTTGTAAATTTTAATTTCTCCGAACTGAAACGTGGTCTGACAGAAGAAGAAGAATAAAGATTATCGGTCCCAACAACAGCATTGCAGTTCGAGGGAACGGAACACGACATTACGGAACACGAATACCGAGTTGATGCAACTGTTTGCTGTCTGTGTCAGTGGTTTTCACTTGCAGAAGATGGTATCATTGTTTCTGCTACCGTGAACCAAGGCTACTACCTATCTTCGTGTTACGTGGTTACTGTCCCAGGACCTCAAACAGAAACAGAGGCTTCGCCATCAGTGAAGTTTATGTATAGTTCAGATACAATCACACAAATAAGATCATTTCTGGGATTCTGAATAAACAAAATTGTGATCAGCAACATTGTATTATAGAAGCTTCAGTCCGTTAAGTATACCTCTGGTTTATTGGGATCCCAAAACGTAAGTGGTGGGATACCTATGACGTCGCAAAAGTTGTCCGGCTGTCTGTCCGTCTGTAAGCACGATAACTCTCGAAGGGATTGAGATATTTTGATGAAACTTGGTGGGAGGATCCTTTGGGTCAAAGTACAAGTCAAGTTCGAAGATGGGCTGTGTAGCCGTATATTTGAGGGTGGGGGAGGGGTTTTAAACTAAGGGGCAAAAAAATATTTTTGAAAGCTATTTAGATAGCTGATATAGGGGTAAAGAATCACGCTGAATCCGAATAGGAAAGTTATTTTCTCGCCGGAAAAGTAGTTCGCCCGGAATCCGGCCAAAACCGGAAAGTTTGTAAAGTAAAATTTGTATTTGAAGTTGATTGAATGTTTGATTTAGGGGTAAGAAGACATGCCGAACACGATAGTGAAAACATTTTTTTTGCCGGACAAGTAGTTCGCCCGGAATCCGGCGAAAACCGGAAAATTTGTTATCTTATTTGAAGTTGATTAGATATTCGATTTAGGGGTAAGAAGACATGCTGAACACGATGGTGAAAACCATTTTCTCGCCGGAAAAGTAGTTCGTCCGGAATCCGGCCAAAACCGGAAAATTTGTTAAAAGCAAAATTTGTATTTGAAGTTGATTAGATGATAGATTTATGGGTAAGAAAAGACGCTGAATCTGTATATGACAAACATTTTTTACCCGGACATATAGTTCGTCCGGAATCCGGTTGAAACCGGATTTTTTTTAGAAGTTACAGTTTTATTTGAAGTTGATTAGATGTTACTTTATAGAGACAAGGAGATACGCTGAATTCGTTTCTGAACTATTTTATTTTTTTTTTTGCTGGGCAAGTAAGTTGTCTAGATCAGATATTCATTTTTTGGGATCCCATCAAAACCTTTGGTCTTGTTCTTTCCTGAAATCCATACTTTCAATAATTCTTCTATTAAACAGAAGACTTCCGTGGCTCCGCAAATTTCTAATTCTTGAGGCTCCGTCTGTACTTTCGTGATAATTACGGCACACCTCTGTTACACCTGGTACAGCTCCGGCACACCCGGCACCTGGTGTACACGATTTTCGAGAGTGGGCACCCCCTCGCGTATCTACTGAATTCCACTTTACTTTCCCAGTGCTCAGTCCACTCCAGAGCAAACTAACTCTAGATTTGCTCTGGTCCATTCTTATTTCCGAAACGTTCAGGTTCGTACGGCATTTGTTACCCGTCCTAATAACGTTCAATTTGTTTTACGTTCGCCAAGGTTGTCTCAGTTTCAGACCTCTCCTCCCGATTAGTTTTGATTTTCTGCAAGCATTTCTTGCTAAATTAGAATAGTTCCTTAGGTCTTCTAAGAGCACCAGGCTAGTGTTTTAGGTTTTAATTTCACCATTTACCCGAAAACCGCACTATCAAAAGTTATATGCCTCTAACGTACGTAAATGATATTATTTTGTAGTTCGATTCACTTTATTTTTAAAAAAATTCTTCATTAGGTAAAATAGCGGAGAAAATGTAAAATAACTTTTAAAAAGGCTGGTACGGAAGTCCAGCAAAATACAGGGGACGTTGCGTATGGGATAAGTTTATATTACCGAGGGGTTGCTCACTCTCCGGCACCCGGTGTACACTCATTCCCGGCACCTCCCGGCACCTTCCCGGCACCTCCCGGCACCTTCCCGGCACCTCCCGGCACCTACCCGGCACCTTTTTCAGTTTTTAACCTCTCTAGGGTGAATTTTCCTAAATCAAGTAATATGGCGCTGTCTAGCGTCAAAAGAAAGTACTATAACCGGTTAACTGCATCATAATAATCAACAACTATTCACCCTAGAGAGGTTAACAAGAGCTGTAAGCTCATATGGCACTTGCAAGTGTATGCAGTAGGTACGGAAGACTAGTCAAGAATCTGAAAGTCACTGTATCAGATACTCAACGATAAAATACTTTTTCTCTAGCTCCGTTAAAGTGCGCATCTGAACCGCACAGTCGAAAATTACTTTTGATCAAATAATACATTTCAACCCTTGCAAGTGCCATATGAGCTTACAGCAAAACCCTTGAGGCAAAAATGATAATGGGCTCATGAGGGATCATGAAAATGTATATTTTGCTTAAAAGTTTTTTTTCTGAATTTGCAGTATTTTTCTGAACTTTAAGGAATAGTCGGATTTGAAAAGTGAAGGTTTCTAAGCCAATCTTTCCGAATCTTTAATTTTTCAGCCAAGTTTCGTCGTCCTAGCACATATGGAAGAACCTTAAATCGCAATCACCGGAATTCCGCCCCCCCCCTCAAACTCCCCACAGTCGCCGGAGTCAATCCGGTTCAGTAAGTGATTTATCCAGAGCATCTGTTGGTTATTCCCACAAAGTTCCATCCCGATCTCACCAGTCTAAGCCGGTACGTATTCCCCCCCCCCCCCCCAATTGTTGTCGGATCCGGTCCGGACATGACAAAGATCACAAGAGACATGTCCTGTGTTCAGTCATCAAATTTCACTCTAATCCGATCAACCGTTCCAAAGTTACGCATGACTCAATATTCCGGATCCCCCCTCCCGCTACTCCCCCCACGACTATCGGATCAAGTAAATTTGTATTTAGAAGTCAGTTTGATCGGGTCCCTGATACGCCTCCCAAGTTTCGTCGTGAAAATCCCCAAAACCGTCATTACCGGAATTCCGGGGAATTCCCCTCCACCCCCCCTTCCCAGTGTCCGTATCCAGTCCAAATATATAAACGATTCATTTGGAGCAGATGCTTGTTCTTCCCAGCAAGTTTCACTCCGATCCCTCCATTCTAACCGTTTCTAGAGATTTCCGGTCTCCCCCCCCCATAGCTGTCGAATCCGGTCCGGACTTCAAATGGGACATCAGAGGTATGTCATTTATTCAGTCATTAAGTTTCATTCCAATCCGATCACCCGTTCGAAAGTTACACACAACTCAAATTTTCCGGATTCCCCAGCCCTCCACTCCCCCCCAGGTGGTCGGATTGGGAAACTGATTATTTCCAGGCTAGTCCGGTCGGGTCCCTGATGCTCCTGCCAAGTTTCATCGTCCTAGCACATCTTGAAGTACCCAAACTCGAAAAAGTGTGACAAAAACTACTCAATTTTCAGAATTCCCCGGCCCAACACTTCCCCCCAGATGGGCGGATCGGGAAACTGATTATTTCCAGGTCAGTTATATCGGGTCCCTGATTTTCCTGCCAAGTTTCATCGTCCTCGCACATCTGGAAGTACCCTAACTCGAAAAAGTGTGACAAAAAAAACCGGACCGACCGACAGACGGAATTACGATCGGTATATGGCACTTGAGCCGGAGGCTGCAAGTGCCATAAAAACTGACAAAATTGGGAAGGTGCCGGGAGGTGCCGGAAGGTACCATCCTATTTATTAGTCGGTGTTGCAAACTCAAAAAGTTCAATAAAGGTGCATTAATTGGTGCATTAGTTATGTCAGATTATTTACAATAATTATAACATAAAAAGTATCGTTTTGGTATCGATATTTATGTTTCGATATTCGATATCCATATTTGGTCCGATTTGTCGTATCGATATCGAATATCGCCATACACTATTCCCAAACACTATTCCTTATAACAAGTATTTTTCTCGTGTTGATACACAAGTAGTTTCATGAATCTCTAGGCCTTTACAGCAGTTTTTTTGGCACTTGCAGCCTCTGGCTCAAGTGCCATATACCGATCGCAATTCCGTCTGTCTGTCGGTCGGTCGGTCTGAGTTTTTTGTCACACTTCTTTGAGTTAGGGTACTTCCAGATGTGCTAGGAAGATGAAACTTGGCAGGCTTATCAGGGACCCAATCAAACTAACCTGGAAATAATCAGTTTCCCGATCCGACCATCTGGGGGGGGAGTGGGCGGGGGAATCCGGAAAATCTAGTAGTGTGTAACTTCCGAACGGGTGATCCGATTGGAATGAAACTTAATAACTGAATAAATTACATATCTCTGATGTCCTATTTGAAGTCCGAACCGGATTCGACAGCTATGGGGGAGTTGGGGGGGGGGAGACCAGAAATCTCGAGAAACGGTTGGAATTGAGGGATCAGAGTGAAACTTGCTGGGAAGAACAAGCATCTGCTCCAGATAAATCGTTTACACAATTGGACTGGATTCGGACACTTGGAGGTGGGGGTGGAGGGGAGTTTCCTGGAATTCCGGTGATGGCGGTTTTGGTGATTTTCACGACGAAACTTGGGAGGCGTATCAGGGACCCGATCACTGACTTGTAAATAAAATTTACTCGATCCGATAGTCATGGGGGAGTGGAGAGAGGGGAATCCGGAATATTGAGTCATGCGTAACTTTGGAACCAGTGATCGGATTCGAGAGAAATTTAATATCTGAACAGAGGACATGTCTGGGGTGATCTTTTCCACGTCCAGACCGGATCCGACAATAACTGGGGGGGGGGGCGTAAAATACGTGATCGGCTTAGACTGGAGAGATCGGGATGGAATTTTGTGGGAATAACAAACAGATGCTCTGGATAAATCATTTACAGAACCGGATTGGCTCCAGCGACTGTGGGGGATTTTGAGTGGGGGTCCGGAATTCCGGTGATCGCGAGTTAAGGTACTTCCAGATCAGATGTGCTAGGACGATGAAACTTGGGTGGAATATTAGAGAGTCGACAAGATTGGCTTAAAAATAACCACTTTCCAAATCCGACTTTTCCTTAAAATACCAATCTAATACTTTTAAGCAAAATCTACATCTTCATGATCCCCATGAGCCCATTATCATTTTTGCCTCAAAGGTTTTGCGTACAAATGAAGTTCTAGCTCCCTTAAAGTGCGCATCTTAACCGCAAGGTCCAAAAGTACTTTTGATCAAACGATACATCTCAACCCATGATCGTTTGTGCCACAAGGCTTTCGCTTAAAAATTTATTTCTAGCACCCTTAAAGTTTTGAACAAAAACTTTATACATACAACGGTATACATCGAGGATCCCTAAGAGCCTGTTATCCTTTTTGCCTCAGGGGTTGCCTCAAGCCAAGTTCAAAAATAAAAAAAATTTCTATCTCCCTTAAAGTTCGCATCTTAAACGCAAAGACGAAAAGTACTTTTGATCAAACAATACACCTCAACCCATGCAAGTGCCATATGAGCTTACAGCTCTTGTTAGTGGATTGTTCCTTGGAACAGTCCACTCTTGCGAGCGCTGTAGCAGCTTTCGGCTTTCGCTTTTCACCGTTTTTGTGGAGCTCATAACTCGTGAAGGTATCAAGTTCAAACTTGGTACACTTGTGGGTATTGGGGTCTAGTTGTGCCTTTTGGGGGTCCCACCCCCTACACCCACCCGGTTCAGTAGCAAATGGGCCCAGATTGCTCAGTGAATAATGTTCGTAACTTGGCCAGAGCTGGACATAGGACGATGAAATTCCTTGTGCTTGTATCCTGGGGTTGCTGAGAAATTACTTTTAAGGTTGCATCTCCCCCACCCACCCCGTTCATGGGCAACTGGGCCGAGATTGCCCAAGAATAAAGTTCGTGACTCGTGACAGGAATCAGCAGGTATCTAGTTGAAACTTGATAGGCTTGTGAGCATTGGGGTCTCTTTTGCTTTTTGGAGGTCCAAACCCCACTCCGACTTGGTTCAGGGGCAATGGGGCCCAGGTTGCCCATGTTTCAATGTTTTAAACATAACTGGAGATAGGGCGATGAAATTCCTTGTACCTTTAGATCTTAGGGTTGGGAATATACATGTGGAGTTGAACCGCACCCTCCCACCCTCCACGTTCATGGGCAAGTTGGCCCAAGTTGCCCATGAGTCAAGTTTTTGACCCGTGACTGGAATCAATTTCTAATCTGGGGTACTTGAAGATATATAGGCCTAGATACGCATTTTGATGGGTCCCGACCCCCCCCCCTCCCGTTCACGGGCAGCTGGTCCCAGATATCCCATGAGTTAAGTTCGTCTATGGCAAGTCTTTCAGTTCAACTCTTGTATAGGCTACTTGTGAACATATATGTATAGATGTGGATTTTGATGTATTAGCAACAAATAAGACCACGCGACGTACTTCAATCCTTAATGAAAAGTTGGAAACTCGACGTTTTTTTCATATGACCGATGATACGCCATTCTTAATGAAGTTGTGACGATTTGGTTTATTGAACTTGTTATTACCTTGTTAACTAAAAGAGGTTTAAAGGGTCGGACTGGCTGGCAAGACATTCAGTTGATTCAGTATCGAACTTGAAAGTGTTCTTGCAAGATCTTCAGGATCTCCTTGGATTTCTGCATGTGATGAGGTTCGTTTACTTGGAAAGCTTTTAAAGTGGGATGATTTCAAATTAGGTTATTTCAATACTTCTTTGGTTATTGGGGATGTGAAATGTCTTAGTTCTAACGATGTCTGTATTTAAGATGCGATAAACATCTTGCTTTAACACTCCACGTTTGAGCGCTTGCGCACTTGTTCCTTTTCAAAACACACCGTAAAGATTTTTCTTTTCTTCACATAAATAGATTGAGCATTCGCTCTTGAGCTCCTAGTCGCTGTAGGCTAGTTACTTTTCAAGTTTTTATAATCACTGTATCAATTCTCTTGATGAAAAAAGTTTCAATTTTTTTTACACGTAGGCTACACTTTTATTTAATGCACCTTTAATAAACTTTGTGATTTTGGAACACCGGCTATTAGATAGGATGGTACCTTCCGGCACCTTCCCGGCACCTCCCGGCACCTCCCGGCACCTCCCGGCACTGGCACCCGGTGTACACGGGTTTGGGGAGTGACCAACCCCTCGTATATTACATGCCTTTGTTAGCTCGTATTAATTGAACCTACAAGTCCTCGGTAGTATAGTGGTCAGTATCCCCGCCTGTCACGCGGGAGACCGGGGTTCGATTCCCCGCCGGGGAGGACTTTTTGGAATTCATTTGATAGTAATTCTTTGATCTAGAAAGAGAAAGAATTGGAATTTAAAGAATTGATTTTTAAAACGTTTTTTCTTCTCCCGACAAATTTGAAAAATGTCGCTTGACCCCTTAATCTATCAATCAATCAAATTTACTTCCAAAGTTTAAAGCTAGAAGAGGAATACAATATTTACGAAATACACAAAAATGACAACAAATTAACTAATAGACTTATAAGATATGACCAGAAATAAATGTTGTAATGAACCTGTGTAAAAATTGGGCTGAAGAATTGGCAGGATACGGACAAAACTGATTGCCAGTGTTCCTCTCGGACCGACGTACGGACGACGGGAGGAGAGGCGGGAATAGACGGCTCATCTGGGGACAACACACTATCTTTGCTCCCAAATTTTTTGAAAGGGTATTAAAATGAATCAATGTGTTTATTAATTAATTAATGCTTAATGCGTGATAGCGACGATATATCTTTTACCAGTTAACGCGGCTCCGTATCTAAAATTCTCTCAAATGCAAAGACGAATCGTCGGTATTGCTTTTTTCCCAACTCAAAAGGTTTCGCTATGCAGAAATGAAGTTTTGATGCCTGAAATCTTTCCTCCTTTTCCCTATAAATTAGGATTGTAAGTGTAGCTTTTTGTAAGGGCTTTAATGCAGTGTGAACAAGTAATTGGCTCGGTAATTGGGTCAAGACGCGTGAACCATGAACAAAAAAAAAATGTTCATATATAATGATATTAATTCCGAAGCAATATTTGGTCGTATTGTGGTTTATAAGAAAAAGCTAAAGAGTGGATTAGGGTTGTATAAGTTTAGGCTTTTGTATGGGCGTTAATGCAGCCTGAACAAGCAATTGGAATTGATTTGTGGACCGTGAGAACGATGTTCCACGTAATGACACCATCCCTGAAAGTATTCAGAATATTCAAAACTATCCGAACAGTGAAACTAGGCTCTGTTCCACGGCTTTGGCTGTTTTAAGCCTTTTCCCAGACCCATTGACTTCTAGCAAAAACTCGGCGGAATTCAGATAACCGGTTTTACGCATTAGTAGCATGATACGCGAACACTCGTCGGGAGCATAATGAACATGGAAAATAGGGAATCGTGGCAAATGCGAAGATTAGTGAGGCGTCGTTAGCGGGTTCAGAATGTAACATATGAAATCGGGGTCTGCGGTTTTAAGAATTAATGAATGCAGTTACGGAAGTAGGATGCATCGACGGGTCCTTGAAGGAATTATTTTGTAGTTTTGCGGTATTGTAAGAAAAATCTTATGGAGTCGATGAGGGTTGCGTTTCGGAGAAGTCATTACAAGTTATGATGATAAGAGCCAGCTCTTTTTTTAACCCTTTCGGGACTGGCGGGACCTCCAGGTCCGGATGACGAAACTACATCTGGCGTCAAAACGGTTGCGCACAGCAGAACGAATTCACTGCCATCTTGTTCGCCTTAATGAAACGCATCGAAAGAGGTATTAATCTCGCCGCTACGTGACGGACTACCATAATTTGAAGGATACAGTTTGAGAAGTCATTTTTATTCTACCAAACCCAAAATTCAAAAATAAAAATCTCGACATCGAAAAGAGTGTTTGAGTTGAGATTTTTTTTGGAAGTTCTCTGAAACATATTGTTACAAATAAAAATTGCTTCGTTAAGAAAAAAGTTGTCAGTTAGGAGAAGCCGTACTGGAAAGCAGTGGGACTCTCAGGTCCCGTCAGGCAGTAAGTAGGTGGGATTGGTGCTGAATACTACACATTTTACTTTTCAGTTTTTGGAAGGCCTGTCACTTATAAGTGTCTAACAAGGCTTATAAATGGACTATCAAATAAAATAATTGTTTTAACCATGGATAACCTTTGATTTTTGCCAGATAAAGACTCATGAACTAACGTAAACCGTAACTTTTATCATTGAACTTATATCCGGTTACGACTTCTTCTATATATATATATATATATATATACATATATGCATATATTTGTTCTTGCCTTTTTACCATCTGTTAGCCATCTGGTACTAATATACGCTAGAAAGATCAGGATGGCTCGCCTACTGCGGATGACCAAGAACCATCCACTTCTTCAGCTCCGGTAGAACTATCGTTCACATTTAGGATACAACTGATAATCCAGATACATCAAATAGTTTACATCTGAAGTAGGAAGGGTGTATGTGGTCTCTTGTGAACAGATTTAGAGCTTCTACTCGTCTCTCCCCTCAAGACCTTTCCCGACTCCTCAACTCCAAGCGTGCTAAAAACTCCTATATGTCCACCCCCGAATTCCCCCCCATAGTTTTCGGATCCAGTCTGGAACTGAAACTGAACACCCGAACGGTGCTCTTGTCATTTACCAAGTTTAGTCCAGATCAGATAACTCGCTCCTCATGATTCCAGGTTCCCCATCCCCCAGTCCCCCCTGAATGGTCGGATCCGGAACTGGTTATATACGAGTCAATTTGGTAGGACCTTTTTTTCTGTCAAGTTTGGTCGTCCTAGCCAGTCTGCAAGTAGCCTACCCTTACTGGCTGGCGACTGGCGTACAAGATTTCCGTTCCCTCCTTCAGCTTCAGAGTGACCAGATCTGGTCCGGTCCGGGTCATCTTGCCTCGTGTCAGTTTCCATCTGGATCAGACCACTCGTTCCAGAGTTAATGTCAAATTTCATATGCATGTCACAAGATCTTTGCCCCCCCCCCGTTCCCCTCCAACTTTATCTAGTGTCCGGGCCCGGTCCAGCTCTATAAGTGATACCTAAAGGGCTTGTGCTTGTTCTTTCCACCAAGTCCCGTCCCGAACACTCCAATCTAAGTGCGCCACAAGATTTCACGGTTCCTCCTTTCCAACTCCCTCCACAGTTGTCGGATCCCGGACAGACTTGAGACGGGACGTCTGAGACGTTATGTAGTTATGCAAGTTATTCAGGTCAGATCACTGGTTCGAAAAGAAACTTACAGGATTTTTTGCCTGGTTTACCAGAGTGAATTATTTTTTTAGAAATTTGACTGACGATTGAATTATTTTTTTTCTATAAATTTGACTGACGATTTCTGGACATTCTCAACCTTCTCTGACGTTCTCAACACTGAGATTGGTCCTGTGTCTCCGTCCTGACTGGATAAAAACTTGTACAACTTTGTAGTCCAGTCTCTTCTCTGTTACGAATTTTATCTGTAATCTTTATTGGTTTCTCATATGCATGAACAGTATATCTAACAGTATGTCTTACTGACTGACGGGACCTGGAGGTCCCATTTCTCTGTGGAATGAAATAAAGCATTTAGGTGAAAACTAGTTATGCCTAAATTATCATAATAATATATGGAATGAATTTTCAGAATAAAAAAAAATATTTTCCACTAAAAAAAATAGCCGTCCCGAAAGGGTTAAGTAAATTGCAACGATGTCTGGTGGAACGAAAACGATAAAGAGGGAGGAGCAAATTTTATATCACTTTATGTGGTAATTACTACCCTCACTGAAACGAAAATAATAACAGCTCGGACAGACGTCACCATTCTGGCGGGAATTCCTGGTGAATATTAATTGTCACTGACGATGCTCCCGACCATCATATGTAAATTGCAACGATGTCTGGTGGAACGAAAACGATAAACAGGAAGGAGCTAATTTTTTTTATCACGCCGGACGGTGGAACGAAAATAATAACACAATCGTAACGATCGTAGCTGATAATAACTCGGTGGAACACAACCTAGGGTCGTGAAGTCTAGGTTTTTGGAAGGGCGTTAATGCAGCCTGAACAAGCAACTGGACTCGACTCATAGACCATGAAAACGATGAAGTTCGTAATTATACCATCTCTGAAGCAATGAGTCGCGTCCGTCCGAGGGGTTGCCCACTCTCGATTTTGATGTATAGCAAGTGTCCGGTGCCGGCACCGGCTTACTCGAACCGGCACTGGTTGCCACGTGTAGAATGTTAAAATCAGCATGTTTAGAAACGGGAATCGCTTAATTTATGGCTGGCACCGGTGCCAGCGCCGCTGGTTTCTGTCGGTGCCGGGAAAGGGTGAAAGCAGGTGCCGGAGTCACTCTCTGTAGTTTCTGTTTTACTGGTGATTGTCTGGCATTTCCTCAAAAAGGTGGCTTCCCACTAGAAAATGCCTCCACACCGAGTTTTGGTAGTCCGAAATGGTAAGGAAAAAATAGACACTCTCGAGTCCGAAAACGGCCTATACAACACTATGAATGAATAAACAACACTATGAATGAATAAATCTTTTTATTTACCCACTTCTGTAAAATAGAAATAGTGGAATACATAGAGAAAAGAAAGAACACAACTTAAATTAGAACACAAATTTACACTTCAAACAAACGGACAAGACCGTGATGCGGAGAAAACGCCGCGACCGACAGATTCCTATGCATGAGCTCGTCAAGTTCGTAAGTTAAGTTTGTTACTGAAAATCTATTGATGATTTTTCGGTTTTTATGCCAAATTGGCTAGTAGAGGAAGAATTTACAGTATCGGAAGTATGCGATTCGAATAGCAGCTACATCCCCCTTCGGCCAAGTGCCATATAGCGATCGTACTTTCTGTCCGTCAGTCGGTCTGTCGGTCCCGGTTTTGCTAGTTCGGGCACTTCCAGATAAGCTAGGACGATGAAACTTGGCAGGCGTATCAGGGACCGGACAAGATTAAATTAGAAATAGTCGCTTCCCCGATCCGACCACCTGAGAGGGAGTGGAGAGAAGGGGAATCCGGAAAAAGTAGGAAAAATGATTTATTTTTAAGTTACGAACGGGTGATTGGATCTGAATGAAACTTGATATATGGAAGGACCACGTGTCTCAGACCTCCCTTTTTTAATCCAGACCGGATCCGGTGACATGGGGGGTAGTTGGAGGGGGAAACCGGAAATCTTGAAAATCGCTTAGAGTGGAGAGATCTGGATGAAAGTTGTTGGAAAGAACAAGCACAAGTCTTAGATACGGGATTGACATAACCGGACCGGATCCGCTCACTTTGGGGGAGCTGGGGGGGGATTCGGATTTCTAGTGATCCCGCGAGTTCGGTGCTTCCTGATGTGCTAGGACGATGAAAATTGGCAGGCATGTCAGGGACCCGAACAGATTGACTTGATAATAGTCGTTTCCCAGATCCGACCATCCGGGGGGGCCGGAGGGAGGGGAATCCGGAAAAATTAGGTATTTTTAACTTACGAACGGGTGATCGGTCCTAGATACACAAGTCCTAGATACGGGATTGACATAACCGGACCGGATCCGCTCACTTTGGGGGAGCTGGGGGGGGGGATCCGGATTTCTAGTGATCCCGCGATTTCGGTGCTTCCTGATGTGCTAGGACGATGAAAATTGGCAGGCATGTCAGGGACCCGTACAGATTGACTTGATAATAGTCGTTTCCCAGATCCGACCATCCGGGGGGGGGCCGGAGGGAGGGGAATCCGGAAAAATTAGGTATTATTAACTTACGAACGGGTGATCGGATCTTAATGAAACTTGATATATGGAAGGACCACGTGTCTCAGACCTCCCTTTTTTAATCCAGACCGGATCCGGTGACATGGGGGGTAGTTGGAGGGGGAAATCGGAAATCTTGAAAATCGCTTAGAGTGGAGAGATCTGGATGAAAGTTGTTGGAAAGAACAAGCACAAGTCCTAGATACGGGATTGACATAACCGGACCGGATCCGCTCACTTGGGATCCGGATTTCTAGTGATCCCGCGAGCTCGGTGCTTCCTGATGTGCTAGGACGATGAAAATTGGCAGGCATGTCAGGGACCCGAACAGATTGACTTGATAATAGTCGTTTCCCAGATCCGACTATCCGGGGGGGGGCGGAGAGAGGGGAATCCGGAAAAATGAGGTATTTTTAACTTACGAACGGGTGATCGGATATTAATGAAACTTGATATATAGAAGTACCTTGTGTCTCAGACCTCCCATTTTAAGTCCAGACCGGATCCGGTGACACGGGGGTAGTTGGAGGGGGAAACCGGAAATCTTGAAAATCGCTTAGAGTGGAGAGATCTGGATGAAAGTTGGTGGAAAGAACAAGCACAAGTCCTAGATACGGGATTGACAGAACCGGACCGGATCCGCTCACTTTGGGGGAGTTGGGGGGGATCCGGATTTCTGGTGATCCCGCGAGTTCGGTGCTTCCTGATGTGCTAGGACGATGAAAATTGGCAGGCATGTCAGGGACCCGAACAGATTGACTTGATAATAGTCGTTTCCCCGATCCGGACATCCGGGGGGGGGGGCTGGAGGGAGGGGAATCCGGAAAAATGAGGTATTTTTAACTTACGAACGGGTGACCGGATCTTAATGAAACTTGATATATAGAAGTACCTTGTGTCTCAGACATCATAGTTTATATCCGGACCGGATCCGGTGAAATTGGGGGAATTGGAGGGGGGAACCGGAAATCTTGGGAAACGCTTTGAGTAGAGAGATCGGGAGGAAAGTTTTTGGAAAGAACAAGAACAAGAACATACGTGATTGACATAACCGGATCGGATCCGTTCACAGTAGGGGGGGGGGGTCCGAATTTCTAGTGACCCCACATCTCGGTACTTCCTGATGCGCTAAGACGATGAAACTTGGCAGGCGTGTATGGGACCCGAACAGCTCAGACGCCCTATTTTAAATCCGAACCGGATCCGGTGATATTGGGGGAGTCGGACGGGGGAACCGGAAATCTTGGGAAACGCTTAGAGTAGAGGGTTCGGGATGAAAGTTGATGGGAAGAACAAGTGAATAGCATAACCGGAATGGATCCGGTCACTGTGGGGGAGTTGGAGGGGATCCGAGTTTGTAGTAATACCGCGTGTTCGGTACTTCCTGATGTGCAACGACAATGAACTTGGCAGGCTTTTCAGGTACCCGAACTATTGACTTAGGAATGTCGTTTCCCCGATCCGACCGTCGAGGGGGGGTGTACGAAAGGGGAATCCGGAATCCAGTGGCAACCTCAGCTATTGAACGGGTTATGGGATTTAACCGAAACTTGATATTTAGAAAGGTCTCGTGCTTCAGACGTCCCATTTTAAATCCGGACCAGATCCGGTGACATTGGGAGGAGTTGGAGGGGCGAACCGGAAATCTTTGAAATCGCTTAGAGTTGAGGGATCGGGATGAAACTTGGTGGGAAGAACAAGCATAAGTTCTAAATACGTCATCTAGAGCTTTCAGACTGAATGAACCTAGATATCCTAATTCTAGGTCCGAACCGCATTTTTGAATGGCGGGGTGTTTATTTTGAAGTTCTCTTCTACTTTCTCGTACCACTACTCGTAACAAGTGGCATATGAGCTCGTAGCTCTTGTTCTTCAGCTTTTTCTTCAAATCTCAATTCGCACTTGCCAGCGACAAGGTAGGCCACTCCTCACCGTCGCCGGTTTATGCTAGAAACAGACGAACAGGTTTTCCCTGCCAGGTTTTCTGCACTTCCATCATCAAGTTGGAAAAATCTCAACTCTTCCATATGGAATTGGTAAGGGTGCCAGTCCGCGAGGACCCGACCCTAATCGTCTGTTCAAGGCCTTGATGGCTGAACAGTCGAATCAAACGCATCCCATTCAAATCGCTAGGGCTTATTGGTAAGGGTGCCAGTCCGCGAGGACCCGACCCTAATCGTCTGTTCAAGGCCTTGATGGCTGAACAGTCGAATCTAACGCATCCCATTCAAATCGCTAGGGCTTGACCGACCAGACTTCATCAGTTTTTGGGATCCCAAAACGTAAGTGGAGGGAAACCTATGACTTCGTAAAAGTTGTCCGTCTGTAAGCACGATAACTCTCGAAGGGAATGAGATATTTTGATGAAACTTGGTGTGAGGACTCTTTGGGTCAAGGGAGAAGTCGAGTTCGTAGATGGGCTTCGTAGCTCAATATTTAGGGGTAGGGAGGGGGGTCAAATTAAGGGGCGAGCAATTTTTTTACAGCTAATGAGATAGTCGATTTCGAGGTAACAAGACATGCTGAACACGAATATGAAAACCATTTTCTCGCCTGACTAGTAGTTCGCCTGGAATCTGGCAAACCCGGAAAGTTTGTTAAAAGTAAAAGTTTTATGTAAAGTTGATTAGATGTTCGATTTATGGTAAGAAGACATGCTGGACATTTATATGAAAAGTATTTTCTTGTCGGACAAGTAGTTCGCCCGGAATCCGATCGAAACCGGAAATTTGGCAGAAGTAAGGCAGGAAGATTTGACCAATTTCGCCAAAGTAGAGATGACGTATAGCCAAGGGGTAAATACACACGTGCTGAATCCATATCTGAACTTTGTTTTCTCAGATGATAGCCATTGGCCTTAATCTGTTTCTTAATTTTAATAGTAAAAATTGTCAAGGAGTCTGGCGAAAACCGTATATCTAGAAGATCCAATTTTCTGGATCAAATATGAAATTTTTGGGATCCCATCGAAACCTTTGGTCTTGTTTTAAACGCTTCTGTGATTGCTCATGAAACAGCCTTTTCACGGAGAGTCGATGTGGCACTAAGTTTTTAACACTGTTGTTATGTTAGCTGCTGATGTAGCTGCTATGTTTTCAAACATTACACATTAAGACGTTATACATTCAGCACCACCGGAAATAATAATAATAATAATAATTTATTTGTGACCCCCTATACAATAAAGCGGAGTAACTTAAGAAAAAAGAAAAGGAACGTAAATTACAAAACAACAACTACACAAATCAAACAACTCAAAACTCAGCGCGCTGTCGCTACCTGGATGAGCGGATGGTTAACACCCAACGTGGCAAAAATGTTCTCCTGAAGGCGTCTACTTTGTTTTATAAAACAACTAATAATATTAGGAGCACCAAAAACTCTCATGATCTTTCTGTTGCTGTAACAGCGAGGTAGATACAGTAAAAACTTACAATACCGAAAATACATAACTCGTATATCACTGATATCACCTGGGCCTAACAGAATCTATCTATCTGGGCCTAACAGAATATAAAGGCCGGCTGCAAACAAAACAGAATGATCGCAAAAACAAGAATATAGCTTTGCCAAAGCTTTTCTGTTGAAACCTTCCTCTGTTAGCAACAATTTTTCACATACCCTAATTTTAGCTTCTCTTTAATATCCTTCAGCACCCGTAACCGGAATGAAGTAAGCGATTTACAAACGTTGACCCCTTATAGCCATCGGAAAGACTCAACATTATTTATAGAAAATAAACCGCAATCAAGCGAAGTCGCCCGAGATTTTGAATTAAAAACCAAATAATCACATTTATCACTGTTGAGGCTTAGACCGATTTCTTTATAGAGCCGCGAAACCAGTAGCAAAGACTTCGGTAATGAAAACTTTGACCGGCTAACTAGCAAAAGATCGTCAGCATATGCAATATATGAAACATTTGACAACCCTGAAGAATACGAAAGCGGGATCCTATTAAAGGACACCTGAACGATCATACCATACTTCCATGAACCCCTCAGATCGTCCTTCACAGTACCGGTACAGAGAAGAAGAATTTTTTCGCTCCGTGATTTCGGCGCTATCCACTCTTGAAGTTCTAAGTCTCCCTATGGCGATTCGTCACGACCTCCCAAGACAAATTTAGCGCCAATATTTAAACTGTCATTATCGCATGGATAAACGTACGTTGATAACGCATGGATGGATAAACAGCGCATGGATGGAGAAACGCATGGACTGTTACGGCGTGGACTGTTACAACATGAACTGTTACGCATGGACTGTTACAACTGTTACGGCGAGCGTTACGATCAAGACAAATCGGAAAAAAGGCTGAAAATTATAGCACGGTGAAACTTCATCCGATTTTAGTCCGGTTTTCGAGAGATAAATGGTAAGCAGTATGTAAAAGTGGCAATTTAGGGTGTTAGACTTCATTCAGATGACCTTTAAGCACATTCAATAAACAAGCTTTAAAAATATGAGGAGAAAGCACGCCCCCTGACTCAACTGAACTGACGAATTCTGGTACCAAAAACGCAACACATGAATAACCGAACTATTTACACCCAACTGCGCCAGAGAAAACCATGCCTGAGGGTGACAAACGGTGTCGAAAGCTTTCGATAGGTCTAACGCGCAGAAATGGATTTCCGTTTTTAGTCAGTGAGCTTCTTGTAATACGGCTCCAAGGATCCGGTGTGCATGCTGGCAGCCGACACGCGACTTAAAACCAAACAGGTTGGCCTCATATTCAACTTAATCTTGTATAAAGGGAAGCAATACATATTCAAACAGTTTGCTAAAATTGCATGCTACCGTGATGGTGCGGTATGACCCACAATTAAGCGGATCCTTCCCTCGCTTTAGAACAGAGGTGACGGTACCACCAAAACATCTGCTGACTTTCAGTCAAGTCAGCAGTCATCAGCAAATGCTTTTTCGGCGGTTTTTCGGCTCATCCTGACAGTGCTTGTTATGCATAACTTTTGCAAAATCATAACAGATTGCATCCCAAGTGAAACCGCGCATCCTTGTGCTATCTGTTATGAAACTTCTGACAGTGTACGCTGTAAGTGAAGAAGCTGTTTCGCATGCTTGTTGCTGCATGACTTCGGACCGTCTCCATAATCTGCACTCTACAGTACAAACTTCGAGCACAACAATGAGCAGAAAATTATTCGGTCTGGACAAGTAATAGGTCAATTACTCGTCAACCGTGAGAAGGACATGAATATACAATGACATTATTTATGAAGCTGCTTGGTCGCGGTGGTGATTTTATAATTCGGCTTTGGGAAATTTTTGACTGGATAAACGGTACCGGATAGACAATTTATAGCGCATGAAGCAACATCGTTATAGGCCAAATCATAGTCGCATTCATATTGGCAAGAGGGCTTTCCCGTCAGTCTTTGTCTGGTTCCTGGTGCGAAGTTTCGAGCATCGAACTTGTCTGCCGTTCGTAACTGAGTTCAAGTGGACATAGACATTGTTGTACTAAGATTGGTGACCAAGAGTGACGAACTGACTGTAATTTCCGTTGGTATTTGTTAAGTTACTTGGTGAGGTGAGATAGGAAGTGCAACAGTCTGCCGCCCTTAACTGCATTCAAGTGGACGTCAATGTTGTTGTACTAAGAGTGATGACCAGGGGTGACGAACTGACGGCAATTCCCGTCAGTCTTTTTGAGTTCCTTGGTGATGTGAACTACGAAGTATCGAGCAGTACAGGTTGGATTGAACCAGTCTGCCGTTACTAACTGAATCCAAGTGGACGTAGACACCATAAACGCAGTCTGTCTGGATCGCTGAGAAGAGCATAGCTCCTTAGAAATTTCTTTCAACACATTTCTTGAAAAAACTTCCTTACGTTCCTTTACGTTTGAATAGTACGGTTGTACTTTGATTACCTTTTAGATTGGGTGCAAGTAGACACAAATCTTTGCGTTGACAACGGCAACATATACAATTATAGAGGCAGAAGGTGAAGGTTGGTGAGGAGTCCTTATATGATTTGGTTAGGCAGTACAGGATACGAATTTCATTCGTGTGGACTTCAAAGTATTGATAGTACGAGGTTGTTCCAAACCAGGTTCAACCTTTAAACCGAGTGCAAGGGACGAAGTTCATTGAGGTTGACAGTGACGACGTAAACAGACTGGCTGCATAGATCGCTGTTGAGTCGTTCTGATGCCAAGGTGATTGGCATTACTTCAAGGTATCGTTGAGGCGAAGAACCGGTGCTAAACGAAGACTTTCTAGAGGGCTGGGGGCTCTCTAATTAATCGGCTTGCCAGGAATTGCAGGTCAAGATTTTCGAAGGACGATGACCTAGGGTTCGTTTTGAACCATTGTCGCCCTTGTAACCGAGTGCAAGTGGACAAAGATCATTGCGATTGGCAGTGACGAGATAGACGCAGATCTAGGATCTAGATCGCTGAAAGATCGCTAGTTCCCAGAGCATCGACATTCTTTAAGGTCTTACTGAGAAGGATATCATATATGTTGATACCGTGTATGAGACTTGACCGCATTTTGGAAGCTTGTGGGCTCTGTTGTGAACCGTGCCCTTACGTTTTTTCGGTGTTCAGATCTGGCTAACGGTCTTCTAGTGCTGTCAGACCTCGTTAGGTTGTGCATCCCACTAGCTCGTCAATTTCTTCGTGAATTCGTAAACCATTAGCCGTTGAAACTCATTTTGAATTTCGAAATAGTTTATAGAAACATTGTTGACGATGCTTAAACGGGGATACCATCTCGCTCAACATCCAGTCTTCGTCGTTCAAGAAGACGAAGATGAAGGCCACATGTCTTACAACTCTCACCAGATAGTCCCAACCTCTAAGCACCAGCTTGACAGTACGGACTTCTGGAACAAGCAAAGACTCACCGCTATCATTGAAGAGATCGAGCGAGTTCAGACGAAGCGACATAGCCAGATCGTTACGACTTCAGTCCCATTCTCTTCCGAGTCTCAGGAACAAGATTTTAACTTCCTCGTTAAAGCTTTTAGACTTCATGGTTCGAAAAAACGTCCTGATAAATCCCCCATTACATTGTGGGTTTCCGAAGAACTAGTACATACGAACTCGAGGGAGTCGGACGATCGGTCGGCATTTCCGTTACATTCAACGTTGGAAGAACCAGTGGCAGTCTCGCAGAATTTGCCCGCACGAGGTGCGCATAACTTTGTTCCGTCGAATGTCCTGCATAGGCCGCCGAGGCCACCGGCGCATGTGTCGGTGAGGAACGACTATCGTATTAGGGAAGGAGTGGCGCATCCCCAGCGATATGGGACACTTGTGGAGGGGGGTGTTGCGCAAGCGGCGATTATTGTGCTACTACTTGGAATTTTGGCGTTTTTCTTCCATATGCTTCAGTGGTCACAAGCAGGGAGATCTGCTGTCGATTTAGGTACGTCCCGTCAGAGTGTGAAGGTGGTTCATTGCGCTGTTGTCGGTTTTGTTGTCGACATTTGTCGGTTTTTTCGGCTATCACACTGTCAGAAGTTTTATAACAGATAACACAAGGATGTGCAATTTCAACAGACAACAATGTAATCTGTTGCGATTTTTAAAATGTTATGCGTTACTGTACGGTACTTCAGAGGACTTGGAAACTACAAGGAGGGCTCTGAACTGTATATTGACAAGCGAATCATACTGTTCACGAGTAATTCCAAAGTGCCACACAGGGCAACAGTATTCCAGAAGTGGGCGTATGAAAGGAAGATAAACTCGTAAGAGATGCTTTGGTGGAATTCCATAACGGGATGAATAAATGAATGCTTTATTTTACCAAAATAGCGTTAGCTAGCACGTCAATAGATAAATACATACATAAATAAAAACCACACTAAAAATTTCAACGTAGTTGTAACTAAGATAATACTAAAGGTTAACTTCAGACATCGAGATTGATATCGGAAAATATCACTGAGACGGCCATTGAAAATAACCTATCCGAGCCGAAGGCGAGGTAGGTTATGAAAAATATCTACCGAGCCGAAGGCAAGGTTGATATTTTTAAATGGCCGTCGAGGTTGTTATTCTGATATGAACCGAGATGGAGGTATGTTAACTATTATAACTTTTACGAACAGAATATTTTTCATAGGTAGGACTTATTCTTCTTTTGTTTTACTTTTTCGCTAATGGGGTAGGGAATTTTTTTAGTGAAGTAGCAACCCAAGCCTACTGTAGACCTACTAAAATGACTACTGTTGGGACCCAAGCCAGTTTCTACCAATAGTCTTTCACTTTTTTGGCGATTTAGATGCCATCTAGCGGTCGTGAAAGCCTACTACAGATCTTCTGAAACGTACTATAGGGGTCGTGGGAGTAAAATGTAAACAAACAAAACCACGTGTTGACAAGAAAATTCCAGACAAATTCCAGACAAAGAAAGTGATCAATGCTGAATAACTAGCTTTTGGAAAGCAAGATATAGTAGAATGTTGTTTTAGTTGACAAGCTGTATCTTCAGTGGAAATCTGATTGTGTCTAAGAGAGTAAGATGTTCTGTCATTTTTCAACTTTTATTTTATTTTTATATAATTTTTTATACAATTTTTTATTATTTTTTATGTTTTTTTACTGAAAGTATTGTTTTTAATTTATTTTTTGGAGGTCAGCTTCTACTTTTCAATATTTGAGGAAAAGTGCTCGATGAACTTCTGCGGAGGCTGATACGGCTTCGTATCATCCTCTGTGGAGGCTGATACGATATCGTATCAACCTCCCAAAAATTTATTGTCATAATATAACTACCTGTGGGGCATAGGAAGATGTACATTACATATCCGTTCGAAAAAAATTATATAAGGATTAAGGTGAATTAGACTGACTATCTACCGTTTTTAATATTCATCTTATTTACCTTAATTCGCAATTCGGGGTGATCAAGGTCCAATGGTTATATATATATTTCTTGGTATAGTTTCCCGTTGTAGTTGCTAAATATGCAAGGATAGAATGTAAGCACATAGAGGTATGACAAATCCGAAAGGGAAATTTTTCAATATTAAAATCCACTGTTCGTGGATAGTTGAAGAAAAGTATCGCATTTTTATTTGGTCTTCAAGACTATTTAAGTGCATAAGTGATGGGTAACTTGATTGTTTTATTTCAGCCCTTTTCGGTTAAACTTTAAAGCTCTGGTTGCTTTCCAGGTTTTCTGGGAAAGGCGTCTAGCCGGTCTTCGAGCAACCGACGTCACCGATCTCGACACATACACGCCACCCGCCAGCCCCGAATTGCCACGTTCGATCCGCCCCATCCCTGGTGGCGGATTGATGAACCACTACTCCGTCATACAGGCCCTGGCAGCGGCTATACAGACAAGCTCCTCCTCCAAGACCATAATTGGTCAGTCCGCTCCCAGAGAGCTGTTGGAGAAGAATATATCAGTCTACTGCAACCCGGAGCAACCCATGGTGCAGGTATGAATAAAAATTTCGTTGACACACTGAAATATGTGATGACCAGAAGATTACTATATTTGACTGCGCTAAGCGTAGCTGAAGTAAGCTTATTCCTGGGACATCATGAAAACATGAGACATGAATTCTGCTCGATAGCGTAGGGTCATTACTTGCTTAAGGCGTTAGTACCCAGCTTCTACATACTTGATTGTTCTAGGGTCGCCCGGCTCTTTGGACGGAATGAATAGTTGCGTTTTTACGGATACCATGGTATCTGATACCACGGTTTAAAGTCGTTGTTCGCAGTTACCTATCTGATACCACGGTCAACAGGCGTTTTGGTAGTTACCGTGGTATTTGCCCAGTTACCGTGGTATTTGCCCAGTTACCGTGGTAACTGATCGTGGTGTCAGAAAAACTCCTCTCACTTTCATATCAACAACACAGGAGCCTGGGTTTTTGTCAAATTGGTGGGAAGGAAGTTTGGCGCTTTTGATGTGAATGGATATTAGTATTTCTTATGGGATGACTTTTAAAAGCGCAAATTCAGCATTTGTCGTTTTTGCAAAGCAACCGTAGTGTCAAATACCACGGTAACTGCAAAAACGACAAAATGCAAATCCAGTTACCGTGGTGTCAGATACCATGGTATCTGTAAAAAACACAATTAATGGTTAAAGGTTGATACCTGGTCGCGTGGACCAATCAGCGTGCGTTTTACATTTCTTGTAGCGACCTATCAGAGATGGGAATGGAAAAAAGGCACTAGGTGCTGGACATGTAATATTTTTCGGCATTTTTTTCGGCCCAGCCGAGCTTGCCAGAGAAACAGCTCAAACTTCGTCGAAAGCTTCTAAGTTTTGTTTTTGGGATCCCAAAACGTAAGTGGAGGAATACCTATGACTTCGTAAAAGTTGTCCGTCTGTGAGCACGATAACTTTCAAAGGGAATGAGATATTTTGTTCAAACTTAGTGCGAGGATTCTTTCGGTCAAAGGACAGGTCAAGTTCGAAGATGGGCTCCGTAGCTCTATATTTAGGTGGTGGGGGGACGGGGGTTCAGATTAAGGGGTCAACAGAATATGTTTTAAAAGCTAATGAGATAGTCGTTTTAGAGTATGCAGACATGCTGAATCCGTATATGATAATTAATTTCTCACCGGACAAATAGTTCGCCGGAATACGGCTATAACTGTAAATTTGTTAAAAGTAAAGGTTTTACTTGAAGTTGGTTAGAAGTTTGATGCAGGGGTAAGGATATATGCTGAATCCGTATATGTAAAATATTTTCTCCCCGAACATTCAGTTCGCCTGTAGTCCGGCTAAAACCGGAAATTTGTTAAAGGAAAATGTTTTACTTGGAGTTGATTAGGGGCTCGATACAAGGGTAAGGAGAGATGCTGAATCCATTATATCGCCTCTGGACAGCCAAAAGGTCGTATCTGACATATTTTCGGAAATACGTTTTATTGCATTTCTGTATACCCGAAGGAAAGACACATCTTTTGGTCTAATTGTCGTATCTCTACGACACATAGAAGCTGAGATATGAGTATCGCCCAGTCGTCGTATCCCGCAGTTGCAATACAAACGTGGACACGTTTTTTCGCTCTCCTGAACAATTTTGAAAACTGCAGATACGACCTTTTGGCTGTCCAGAGGCGATATATGCAAATTATTTCATCTCCGGTACAAGTCGCCCGGAAAATTTGTTGAAAGTAAAAGCACTATCTAAAGCTCGATCTCAGTAGAGGTAAAGACACACCGTGAATCCGTGTATAAAAATTATTTTCTCGCCGGACAAATAGTCGCCCGGAATCCGGTCAAAACCAGAAAATTTGCTAGAAGTAACAGTCGTGTCTGAAGTTGAGCCGTTTGTCCGTAATTTTTCAGTAAAACACCACTCCGGTATCATTTTTGTTGATTTTCAAAAGGCTGATTAGTGATAAATAGAAAATGTTTAAAGTTTAACCGAAAAGGGATGTAATAAAATAATCTAGTTACCCATGTTTCACTTGGAGACCTGAATACCCGATGAAAATGCGTTACTTCGATGCTCAGCCATTCATGAATAATCGATTTTCAAATAGTGGAATTTTCCGGTCTGGTTTGTGGTACCTCTGTGCGCTTATATCTGTGTTGTATGCTTGACGAAAACGATTTACGAAAAATATGTTCACGCAGTGAGCCAACTTCCTCGAGCTGATCACTGACCACTGAAAAGCCGCGTTTGTATTGAGATTCAAATTTTCCGCGCCGTAGTAGAATTTTGCGTTCTGAGGACGGCCGTAGATATGAATCTGAAACTTATTTTCTCGCCGGACAATTAGTTCGTCCGGAATCAGGCCAAAACCGGAAAATTTGTCAACGTATAAGTTTTATTTGAAGTTGATTAAATGTTCGATTTAGAGGTAAGAAGACATGCTGAATCCGCATCTGACAATCGTTTTCTACCCGGACTAGCAGTTAGCCCAGAATCCGGCCAAATCCGGAAAATCCTAAAAAGTTGTATCTGAAGATGATTAGAGATTCGATGTAGTAGTAAAGAGGCATGCTGAATCCATTTATGAAAATTATTTTCGCGCCGGACAAATAGTTCACCCGGAATCTGGCGACAGCCTGAAAATTTGTTAAAAATTACAGTTTATCTGAAGTTGATTAGAGATTCGATATAGGGGTAAGGAGATATTATACTGAGTTTGTTTTGAGCTTTAGTTAAAGCACAACTCTTACTAGAAATGATCTTTTCCCCATGAAATGGATCAGAAAAAACGTTTTTCGAACATACCATTACTTTCCACCTGAAAGTAGCGATTTTCTCGTTAGCGCTTGTCGACTGTGTCCAGCCTTCCTGCTCTCCGACGCGGCGGCTGAGCGCAAAACATTTGAAAACTGATCGCGCCGTGGTTCAAAAGTGTGAAAACTAAGCAAATAAAAGAAGTAATAAACAAAAGCTTCTCAGATCCTTATTCGTGAAAGAGTTGTCAGCAGATGTTGATGATCCCGGCAAACGTTTCGTCGTGTGACGGGCAAAACTCGGCAAGGCCAAAAAAGCGCTAAAATTTCGTAGGCAGAAAACGAAACGATGGAGAAAGGTGGGATTTTAGAAGCTTATAATTCTGTATGGGAGCTAGATATATTATAAAAAGCAGAATAAGCAAGAGGGGTCCTTTAAGAAGTTAAGGCAGGACGTTTCGATCAATTTCCTCAAAGTAGAAATGACGTATTGAGGTAAACACTCATGCTGAATCCATACCTGAACTTGGTTTTCGGATAAATAGCCATTGGCATTAATCTGTTTCTAAATTCTTATAGTGAAAATTTTAATCGGTAAAAGTAAAAGAATTAAATTTCCCGGCTAGGCCTATCTACAAGATGCAATTGTCTGGATCAAATATTAAATTTTTGGGATCAGACCGGGGGCTTGTTTCACCCGGGGCTCTAATAATAACGTTCAGAGTGTGCGCTGCTTGCACCGTAGCCCCTGGGATTAGTTAGGACTAGATCCCAACTTTTTCTACCGATATTTCTCTATGTTTTGTTTGACTAATTTACATTTGTTTTATTTTATTTCCTTGACAGATGAATGAATTCTGTCACCCGTTACGGGCAGTTAGCTCGGAAAAATAACGACTGTAGAAAGTAGAAAAATAATGTTTAGATGAAAATGTCTTGCAAAGAATCTGACATTTTTATTTTATTGTTCGGCAGTGGCTTACATTTGTGGATGATGAATTTCAAGCGTAGAGGGAAGGGCACATAGAGGTACCACAAATCCGAAAGAATAAGTTCATTCGATGAGATCGATTATCGGTGCGTAACGGACAAACGAAGTAACGCAGTTTTATCGGGTTTTCATGCCTAAGTGGATAAGTGATGTGTAACTATAGACTGTCGGATATCAGCCCTACTCGGTTAAACTTTAAAGTTGAACTGAAAAGGGCTAAGATAGGACACTCAGTTACCCATCACTTATTCACTTGAAGAGGCTTGAAAACCAGATGAAAATGCGTTACTTCCTTGTTCCGCTATTCACGAATAATTGATTTTCAAATAGTGGAATTTCCCTGTTGGATTTGTGATACCTGTATGCGCTTGTGCTTGTTACATGCCTGATTAAAACGATTTACTAAAAATAAGTGTTCACGCAGTGAGCTACCTTCCTCAAGATGATCTCTGGCCACTGAAAAGCCGTGTTTCGATTTAGATTCGAATTTCATGCGTCATAGTAGAATTTTGCGTTGTGAGGACGGCCGTAGATGTTCCAAACGTTGTTCTAGAGCAAATTGTGAAAAATAAAATAATCCCTTTAAAAAACCCAAATAATGCAGTGTATTCAGTTAAATGATGCAAAAATAAGTTGGCTTTTCAGTTAAACTTTAAGTAGTACACTGTAAGAAGTTTGATAACACATGTTCCTTGTGTTGAACGTTATTCAAGTACATCTGTTATGACCCTTAAAATTATATTTTTCGCGAGATAAGGATCATAACATAAATTTGGTGTCGAAACGTAACACTTACAAGGGACAACGGTCATAACAGTACTATCTATCTATCTAACAGTACGTATCTGACATAACATTTAACACAAGGATGCGCAACCATGTGTTATCTGTTATCGAACTTCTGACAGTGCAAGCGATTACAGGATGGGTTGTTTCTGTTATTTGAATCATCTCCACTTCCAGGCGTTCGCACTAAGCGAGGAAGATCTGCGAAAGCAAGAGGAAAAAGTGTGCTCAGCGCGGATGAAGCTTGAAGAAGTCGTGCGTTCATTAGTTGAATGAAAACAAACGGCGGGCCACAGCTGACTCTGCAAATTTATTAAGGATAGCTTTTTTGTCGATTTTTCTTTTGTACTGATTTGTTAAATTAATTACACTTGTCAAAAGTTTCCCAACGGCGGTCGACTGCAGCTCGCAAGCAACGTGTTTTCGCACACTTTGTAAATTGGTGAGAGGCTTTTTGTTGCTACGTGGTGACAGATGCTATATAATTTCTTCGGACAGGTGACTATCCTTTTGATAAAAGAGATAATACATGAGCGTTGTTTAGTTTATCACATCAAGCCATTTTTTATGATTATCAGTAGTGAACACCGTTTGGTTCGCAGCAGGCTTTGGTGCGTTTTGCGCTTACCAAGAATAAATAATCTGACAGAGCCTTCGTCTTCGGTCCCATGCAGCGACTATGGACACCCCGACAAAACGGAGCTGAGCTAGAGGTAATTGCCCTAGCTTTGAGTTGATACCCGTCCACTTCCATCTTCGCCGTTGCTCATAGCAGAGGAATTAAGTGCAGGAGGAACGCTGGCCCGCTCTGGAGCGCGTCCAGAGAACTCATCGGTTTTTACTTTGAGAGTTTCTTCTACGCGGCTTCCCAGCAATATAGCTAAGTGTAGAGGTAACGAAAGGTTATGTGCCGCGTAGCTCCTAACCTCCGCTCGTTTGTATCGGGTAGGGTATGGGGAAATATTTGACTCCGCATGGTCGTATTATAGAGGTAGGGAGACGGAGGTTCTTATCAAATTATCTGTTCTTGGTTTACGCAAATCAGTTACATGCATATACACAGGACCGTATCCAGGGGGTCCCCCCCCCGCGAAAAAATTCCTGGATACGGACCTGCATATAGGCTACACAGGGATAGCCTACAGTATATGCAGCCTGCAGGTCCCTGCTGTTTGACTTTTACGGCGCTTGCAGTCTGGCCTTCAACCAGCGATCGTAATGTCTGTCCGTCCTTCGGGAAACTTAGTTGAATCTGAATTTCTCGTAAGGCGGAACTCGGAAGGAAAAGCTGTTCTTGGGTGAAGGCTATGCTTCTTAAAGCAGGGACTCATAAATTTCCTTTACAGGGGGCTTCCTGTGCATCTATGTTGCTATGTTGACCGAACCTTGCCTACTTTCCAAAAATCCCACTTGGGTCGAATCGGCATTCTTGTTTGCCTCATTGGACGTGCGCGCCAAAGAGACTCCTCCCTCAAGGCGCCAGCAGCCAATCCCAAATTTTTGTCTATCTGGTCTTGGACGTGATTGGACCGTGGGTATTTCTCGAACTATCTTCCGTTCGGTCAACATAGCATCCGAAATCTCTTATTGACAAGCCCCCTGAATGGCGAGGCATTACAGGAAATTTATGGGTCCCTGCTTAAAGTAAGGAAAACGTTTGCCAAGCCATTAATTTGTATAACGGGAACTGGATCCACTGGTAGCTGATGTCAGAAGTTTCATAACAGATAACATAAGGATGCGCAATTTCAGCAGACAGCACTTGGGATGTAGTCAGCTGTGATTTTGGAAACGTTATGCATTAAATGTTGTGCATAACAAGCATTGCCAGGAAGACCCGAAAAAGCATCTGCTGACTTTTCCGATATCATGACGACAAACAAAAAAGTCAGATGATGCTTTTTCGGCTCTTCCTGGCAATGCTTGTTATGCATAACATGTAATGCATATCGTATTCAAAATCACAATAGATTACATCCCAAGTGTTGTCTGTTGAAACTGCGCATCCTTGTGTAATCTGTTATAACACCAGTACACCGTGCAGTCCCATGATATCAGTCCTATCCTACCCACTGCCAAAACGTGCTGGTATTCTCCTGATGTTAAAAGAAAAAAGTTCCAGCCGTGCGTTAACAACTGTTTTCGCCCTGCGATAACAATTATCGCCCTTGGAAAACGAGTTTTTGACTTTCCCATGTGTTGCCGTCCAAAAAAGACGGTGTTTTGAAAGCCTGATTTCAGCGACTTTACACCATAATTCAGTCCAGAGGAATCACCTTACTGGTGAATCAACCTGTTCATTCAGGTTGGTTGTCAACAACGAAGAACCATTAGCCTAGGTAAACAGCCATGCCTCACCTCTTAGATCTTGGAAATTCTCATCTTGGAACAGAAGTGGCTTAGCTGACAGCTCATGTGATAAAATCGAACTGTAATTTGGCAAAACCAAACAAAAGCAAAGCACCTTTTCTCTAAACAAAAGCCCATTCTGTGGAATTCAGAACGTCATGCCGGCATTGCTTTTCAAATATCACGCCAGGCATTACAGTGTTGTCGCCTCCTTCAAAAATGTTTCTGCCAAAAGCAACGGCGAAGACGGAAGAGGAGTAAACGGGTATCAACATCAGCTCAAAGCTAGAGTAAATTCCTCTAGGTTCGCTCAGTTTTGTCGGGGTTTTCATGGTCGCTGCATGCGACTAGAGACAGAAGTTCTATCTGATTGTTTGTTCTTGATATCATTGACCCTGTCCAACCTGTATAGACGACGCGACACGAAATAATGTAAGCTTCGTTCTCGTTTTAGGGCTGGGTTGCCACTCCCAATAGCACCGAAGAAATCCATGTTTCATATTCTGTGCGAACTGCCAATCCACAGTTAAGGACAAAGAGCTCCGTCTGTTTGTGGGCCGAGAAAACTTAGTTCAAGCGGTAGCCCTCAAAGGAAAGCTTGTTATGCGGGTGAAAAAATAGTCAATGTATTTAAGCCAAATGGCAATAGACAACTGTAGCCTATAGAGAATAACTATAAACTCACTCAGACAATTCGTGAAAAATACCTCGAATTTTTTTTTAAATGGACCAGAAGAATTTGCAGGATTTGGCCAAACTGCAGGCAGTGCTCCTCAGACTCACATACAGTTGGAGGCGAGGAAGAGCATGTTATAAAGCTGTAGCCCGAATGGATCGTATTATCTTGCTTTGTATAACGATAGCCATACAATTTTGTCCTGAATTCCAGACGTTTTGTTTAAGAGTATTCACTGTGGCCCGAAGCCCTGGAGCGGCTATTTGCGTTCAGCTAAACACACTTCATCTTTTTTCACTCTTTATGGTAACTTAGTGTCAGTCAAGAAGTAGGTCTCCGTTTATATAGTTCAGGTACATTGTGCAGTGCATTTTAGAGACGCTTACTACAACTTGTGATTTGGTCTTAATTGGCTGTCACAGCCACGTTGTACTAAAAAAGTGACGTGTTTTTGTTGCAAGAAGTGTAGTGAAAGACAAAATTACTACTGAAACAAAACTGCCAGTGAAATACAAAATAAATACTGAAACAACATTGCTATAGTGAAAGCCAAAATTGCTACTCTGCCAGAGAATGGATGCTCTAGTGAAAAGGATCAGTTTGCACAGGATAGCCTAGCATTATTTTAACCATTCAAAGGAAATGCATCTAGATTTGGCTAAATAAGGAATTGTGACATGTCGAATGTTTTTACGTGAAGATACGTCAAAGAACGAACATTAGCAGCACGTTGAAGGCTGAACTAAAGCAATACAGAGAACCAATCTTGCTGATGGGTTAAAGCTCAAATGACAAAGGAGAAACATTAAAAGTGACAAAACATGTTGAACTAGAAACGCAAGATAATGCCAAAAGTGAAATATCAAAAACATCCAGTTATCCTAGTTCAGTTGGACGATGAAGAAGACGAAGAAAGTCTGGAGCTCTCGGAAAATCCTGGCGATTTTACTGCTCATCAAAATTACGGCCACAAAACGAACATTGCTAATAAATATTCGAAAAAGGAGAAGAGTTCCAACAGTGGTTTATTGGACTACAGTAGAATCCAGGAGAATATCCTGAACTATCCCTTCTATAGTGACGTCGACCCAATGCAATATTACTGGAACAGTCTCGAAAGCCAGTTCAACTCCCCTGCCAATGACGGCTTATTGAAATACCGAGGCGTTTCAGTTCCCCATTACAACAGGTTCAAATCATTGGATTACTCGGGTGGTCACGACGTAAATCGAAACCGGATCCGAATTCCGGCCCAGTCCCGTGTATCGCCAAATTATCTCAATAGTGGTAACATACATCTTGTGTCCAGAAATCTGAACATGGCAGGTAATAAGAGGCAAGATGTAGCCGTGGGTTCACCAGGTGTAACAGACACGCTTACAACTGGATACTTTTCGCTGTTTCTGATGGTCGGAATAGCAGCGTATCTGGCATTCACCTTGTTCTCCTTCACCGCGAACACTGGAAGATCGACGAAGAAAAGAATAAAAGGTGAGTTCAGTTTTCTTGCTGCTTTTTTACGAGAATTTCGTACTATTAGGCGATACTGTTGGTATGGATATTTCGGAACCATGTTTCACTCTCAAATACATCTCGTTTCGCTCACATTTAAGAATGAAATTAGGCTAGTATAGTCAGATAGCATTTTGTATCATCTTTTATTAAAAACTTCGAATAATATAAAAATTGACTTCCGAAAAATGTTGCTACAACTTTGGACATATAAGTTAGTTATGTTAGCAAATTTGCAATGTTACAAAAATGTACAAATATCGTTTTTGATATCGATATTTGCGTTTCAGTATCGATATTTGGTTCGACATATCGAAATCGAATATCGCCGAACACTAGCATTCTGTTCACAATGTTTGTTTGACATGATTCAGAACAGTTACATGTCATTCAAAGGTGCTCTCAGTCTTGGTCTTAGTCCAAAAGAGTCGGTTTGGGTCAGGGGATTCGCTCGCTTTAAGGTCCCTTCAGACTGAAAAAAGCTCTTACGTACTCCCTTCACACTGAGACACTTACGGACATTACGTAGACGTAAGAAGCCTACGTAGCTCTCCGTAACGTAAAAGTTTTCCTCCGTAACGTAAAAATCAAGAGTTGAAATTTGTTCAACTTAAAGGACCCCTCTTGCTTATTCTGCTTTTTATAATATATCTAGCTCCCATACAGAATTATAAGCTTCTAAAATCCCCACCTTTCTCCATTGTTCCGTTTTGTGCCTACGAAATTTTAACGCTTCTTTGGCCTTGCCGAGTTTTGCCCGTCACACAACGAAACGTTTGCCGGGATCATCAACGTCTGCTGACAACTCTTTCACACATAAGGATCTGAGAAACTTTTGTTTATTACTTCTTTTATTTGCTTAGTTTTAGCTGCCCTTGTTTTAGCTACTTTTAGCTGGAAAAATGAGGTAGTCAACTGAGAAGTTGAAGATTAGGAATAGGTTTATTTTTGTCCCTGAAAAGTCTCAGAGTTTTCAAATGTTTTGCGCCCAGCCGCCGCGTCGGAGAGCAGGAAGGCTGGACATAGTCGACAAGCGCTAACAAGAAAATCGCTACTTTCAGGTGGAAAGTAATGGTATTTTCGAAAAAAAAAATTCTGATCCATTTCATAGGGAAAAGATCATTTCTAATAAGAGTTGTGCTTTAAGAAACGTAACGTAAGGCAACGTAAGAAGATGAAGGGGAAATGGAATAAAAAGGATTTACCTGGTTTGATTGCCTATTCTTCCAAGAGAGACCTTGGATTTATGACGGAAAAATAGTATCCTTGTCACATTAGCTCAAAACAGCACAAATTGGACAAACAACTGAAAAATAGTCGGCTACTCTGCGCAGAATTTTGAAATGGAGCATATTTGTCATGGTAGCGCTTCAGGGAACTGCACCCTAATTACTCTGGGGACAGTCAGGAAACTGAAATTGGGTTCAAATCAAACCAGTTTGTGTGACAGTTCAGTTTTAAATTCCGTTGGACCAATGTAGACTGAAATGACTTTCTTTCCAGTTCCTTAGGATTACTCTGAATTACTTCCAAAAAAGGTAGATAGAATTTAGCTGTTGAAATACGTTCATTGGCATCTTTTCCTTGTCTTATTCTTCGTCAAAACCGACGAAAAACTGATAAAATAAAATGAATTCTTCAGTTTTATTCTAACGTCAGTCTGAAGGGGTCCACTTTAGGTGTGAAAGAGTCAGCGTAACGTAAGAGATTACGGAAGCGTAACGTAAGATTTTACGTATCAGTCTGAAGGCATCTTTATAGCGTCGACACGAGTAACAATAATAAAACAATGTATTCCCTGAGTCCAAGCTGACTTTGAAACATATATTCAAATAATGCATAAAACCAAGAACAAATAGTCAGATAGAACTTTTGTCTTTAGTCACATGCAGGGAATATGAAAACCCCGACAAAATTGAGCGGACCTGTAGTTATTTACTCTAGCTTTGAGCTGATGTTGATACTCGTTTACTCCTGTTCCGGCTTCACCGTTGCTTATCGCACAAGAAATGTAGAAAGAGGCTAGCGGAGGCGTACTCCGCGCGCTGACTCGCTCTGGAGCGCGTCCATAGAACCAATCAGCGTTGACTGCTACATTTCCTGTTCAGCAGCGATATAGCTATTTGTAGATCTTTGATTTGTAGAGATAACTATATGTGATGTGGCGCGAAGCTAGTAACCTCAGCTCATTTGGAGTTTTACTCGACTCAGCATGTTTGTATGACCGAGATAGGGAGACAGCAGTTCTGTCTCGTTATTTGTTCTTGGTAAAACGGATACGTCAGCTACGATGTTTTGTCAGCGATATTTCGGCCCTTCTTGGCAAGGGTCCTCTTCAGACGGTCCTCTTTAGGGTCAACGTTGGAGAAGGAACAAACCTGTAATAATCAACGTTGACCCTGAAGATTGACAGCCTGACGAGGACCTTTGCCAAGACGGGCCGAAATATCGCTGCCAAAGCATCGTAGCTAACGTATCCGTTTTATGCATTATTTGAATATAGTAATATAATGAACTCCGCAAATATGACGTGAGTAACGCTTACACTTCAAAGCTCAACATATCCTGATCTTATAACAAGTCTGTCCAAAACAAAAATTAAAACTTCGAGTGAAGAATCTTTTATTTAAAACATATTGCACGCAGTTGTACTGTCTTCTACTGCTTGATAATTACCTGGAATCGACATTGAGTAAGCTGAAAGTTTGTTTTAATAGCGCGTTCCGACAGTTGTTTTCGTATAATCGACGTTATTCTGCTAGCCAGATGTTTTTATAGCACTTGCAGCCTCTGGCTTAAGTGCCATATACCGACCGCAATTCCGTCGGTCGGTCGGTCGGTCCGAATTTTTTTGTCCCAGATCTTCGAGTTAGGGTACTTCCAGATGTGTTAGGACGATGAAACTTGGCACGAAAATCAGGGACCCGACCAAACTAACCTGGAAATAATCAGTTTCCTGATCCGACCATCTGGGGGGGAGTTGTGGCCCGGGGAATTCTGAAAATTAAGTAGTTCTCACACTTTTTCGAGTGGGGGTACTTCCAGATGTGCTAGGACGATGAAACTTGGCGGGAGCATCAGGGACCCGACCGGACTAACCTGGAAATAATCAGTTTCCCAATCCGACCACCTGGGGGGGAGTGGAGGGCTGGGGAATCCGGAAAACTGGAGTAGTGTGTAACTTTCGAACGGGTGATCGGATTGGAATGAAACTTAATAACTGAATAAATGGCATACCTCTGATGTCCCATTTGAAGTCCGGACCGGATTCGACAGCTATGGGGGAGTTGGGGGGGAGACCGGAAATGTCGAGAAACGGTTAGAATGGAGGGATCGGAGTGAAACTTGCTGGGAAGAACGAGCGTCTGCTCCAGATAAATCGTTTATACATTTGGGCTGGATCCGGACACTAGGGGGAGGGTGGAGGGGAATTTCCCGGAATTCCGGTAATGGCGGTTTTAGGGATTTTCACGACGAAACTTGGGAGGCGAATCAGGGACCCGATCAAAATCACTTATAAATAAAAATTTACATGATCCGATATTCGTGGGGGGAGTAGCGGGAGGGGGAATCCGGAATATTGAGTCAGGCGTAACTTTGGAACGGTTGATCGGATTTGAGTGAAATTTGATAATTGATCAGAGGACATGTCTCTGGTGATCTTTGTCATGTCCGGACCGGATTCTACAACAACTGGGGGGGGGAATACGTGACCGGCTCAGACTGGGAGATCGGGATGGAACTTTGTGGGAATAATAAAGAAATGCTCTGGATGAATCACTTACAGAACCGGATTGGCTCCGGCGACTGTGGGGGAGTTTTGGGGGGGTCCGGAATTCCGGTGATCGCGCTTTAAGGTACTTCCAGATGTGCTAGGACGATGGAAATGGGCTGGAATATTAGAGATTCGACAAGATTGGCTCAGAAATCGCCACTTTCCAAATCCGACATTCCTTAAAGTACCAATCTTGACCATAAATTTAGAAAAATACTTTTAAGCAAATTATACATTTTCATGATCCCCATGAGCCCATTATCATTTTTGCCTCGAGGGTTTTGCTTACAAATGAAGTTCTAGCTCCCTTAAAGTGCGAATCTGAACCGCAAGTCGCGCAAGGTCGAAAACTACTTTTTTTTATCAAACGATACATCTCAACCCATGATCATTTCATTTGTGCCACAAGGGTTTTGCTTTAAAATTTATTTTTTCACCCTTAAAGTGCACATTTTAACCGAAAAGTGAAAAAAAAAAAATTACCAAACGGTATATATCAGTGATCCCTAAGGGCCTGTGATCGTTTTGTCTCAATAGTTTTTCTTAAAGATGAATTTCTAGTGCCTATAAAGTGCGTATCATTACAGCCAAGTTCTAAAACAAAATACGTTTTCTCTAGCTCCCTTAAAGTGCGCATCTGAACCGCAAAGGTAACCTTAAAAGTACTTTTGATCAAACACTACATCTCAACCCATGCATGTGCCATATGAGCTTACAACTCTTGTTAGATAATGAGATAGAGTTGTTTAATATTATGAGGCGGAAAGCGATGGTTGATTTTGTAACGCGCCTTGATCGGACTCGAAACCCACTCCTACAGGCTGTTCACCAGAACGAGGATTGTCGTTCCGGGCAGTTTTATCGTCTGTACCGCAGACTATGCTACTGCCCTGAACTGCCAGATGGTTAATGTGTATATATGCTATATTGTCCAGTTCTTTTATTTATGTGACGTATAATGTCATGAATTAAAATATATTGATTGATTGAACAGAACGTTCATAAATAAAAAATAAATAAGAAACTTAACTCAAATGGCTAGGAGATAGTTGTCCATCCAGTGTTTCAAGTGGATTAGCCTATGTCCTCCCTTGCCTCATTATCAGCATCCATTACACAGACATGCAGTAGGTCCATAAGTCACTGAACAGAAAAGAGGAGCTTTCACATTTTAAACTTAAGTGTAGTGCGCCAGGGAAGTTCGCGCTTTTTTTCTGCTGCATGAAGATAATTCCTGATCACAGCTTATGTATCTAGGATACATAAGCTAGGATACATAAGCCTAGATACATAAGCTGTGTTCCTGATGTAATAAACATGTAAATAATAAACATGTATCCTAGTAGAGTTTTAATTAAACATTGATGATGGTGATGATCAGTGGGGACTACGAGGAACTACACCACATGGTGGCTCTGAACTGAAATGAGGAGAATTTTAACGTTAAAGTTTAACCGAAAAGGACTGGGATAGGACAATCTAGTTACCCATCACTTATCACTTAAATTGGCTTGAAGACCCGCTGAAAATGCGTTACTTGATTGTTCCGCTATTCAGGAATAATCGATTTTCAAATAGTGGAATTTCCGTGTTATTTGTGGTACCTCTAATTTGTTGTATGCCATACAAGAAAGATTTATGACTTTTTTTTTGTTCAGACACTAAGCAATCTTCACCAGTATCGCCACTGCCCACTGAAAAGCCTTGTTTGTGTTTAGATAAAAAATTCCCGCGTCATAGTAGAATTTTCGCTGTGGGGACGGCCGCAGATATTCTGAACGTCATAACTAGAGCAGATAATGGAAAACAAAAAAATCCCTTTGCAGAATCCAAATAATTCAGTGTATTCAGCTAAATGACACAAAAATTAGTTGGCGTTTCAGTTAAACTTTAACTGTATTTTCTGGCTCACCCGGATAGGATTCATATGAGCACCCCATCACCGCTCTATTTATCCCAGCCCATTAATTGTAACGGAGTTGCGCGAAGTAATTGCGGAGATTATACATTCGCCTTTGTGCAATTAATTACCGTTGAACCGAAAAATGTGGTGATGCGCCTGGCTTGAAGTTGACGTGTGACCAAGTGGTTCTTTTGTAATTCTTGCTGATCAGATTTATGCAGCAGTAAGACCACCGTAAAACCAAAGCTCATCTTTATGTTACATATCATTATTTGGCTGTGAACGAAACACGTCTTCGGTGTCAGTGCGAAAGAGAAACTGAATTCTAGGAGGGAGTTTGGGAAAGGGTCTGACTCTCGCTTCAGAAGACGAAAAGGACTATGCATTCAGTTTGACTTTAAAAGGGATTGATAATATGCGTTGTATATTGAGTTGAGAGACGATGTTGATAACTATGTCTAGAATACCTTCGTAAGTTCGTATATTATCCAACATCTGGCGTTTCAGACGTCATCAGTACACCTATTCGGACTGCTATAATAGCCTTCGGGAACCCTGCAAACATCCTGCCTCTGTCAGCCTAAGAAGTCCCTTATCTGTTTTTCGTTCAGGTAATGCAAGAGGCTGTTATTCCCTATTCTAATATATGTTTTGATTCGGAATGTGTCAAATTTTTTTGTTATTACTAAAATAAAGTAAAACTAATTAATAATTAAATTTAAAAAAAAATAAGTCAATGCAGGAGGAGAAATATTATATTTTCGTATAACGTTTTTCTTTCGTACCATTTGATTTATTACTTTACTCCGCCGTTTTATTTACAAACACTTTGTAAAGAAGTTATTGTTATAACTTCCCATTCTTACCCATATCTTTTCCAGTTTCGCTCTGTCCAGTTCTGGTCGGCATTGTTACAAAGAACTACGACCAATGGGAAGTTTCGCAGCGTGAGCGCCACCTAGTGGAAAATATTCAGAGCTGGTGTGAATCTCACGTCTTGGCTGACTTTGAAACTTTAGATGGCGCAGCAAACTACGACCGGTTGACCAACTACGTAAGAGAGGAGAGGAAGCAGAAAGTAATAAAAATAAGAAAGAGGAAAATTAGGAGCGAAAGTAACAATTATCTTTATTATTTACATAGTAAATAAAAAATTTGCAAACTATACATTGACTGAATATACCTAGCAAACTTTTAGGCTAGTGAATGGTGGAATCTTATCACGCACTGCACAAAAAGGAAAATAGTGTACTAAAAAAAAAGGAAAATAGACAAACAAACTGAGCTTCTAAGAACAAAGTGAATCCGCTGGATAAGAAAAAGTGAAAAAATCGTCTCGAAATCCTTCTCCCTCGATTGCAAGTGTATAAAAATGGTAAAAAAAAAAAGAAATAATCAGTCAGCTCTTGTAAAGACCACAGTTGCATGGTTTCAAATACACCCTATTTTCGATTCTCTCAACCCTTGTCTCCGGAACTTGTGGACTTGAACAGGTCGGGCGAGTGCGACTAGTAGCGAGGCTTTTGGTGCCGCTGCGTAAAATCCGAGCATAGGTAGCGTTCCAGTGAAGTTATTACAAGTTACGATGATAAGAGGAGGGGAGAGCGCCGTATTATCGTAGTTATCAAGCTCTCTGATACGAAAATAATAACAACGCGAACATACGTCATCGCTCTTACGGAGTTCCTGCAGAGCCGATAGTTGTTATCACTTATGATACTCGCGACATCATAAGTAAATTGTAACGATCGTAACAGTCGTGGAACGAAAATAGTAAGTAGGAGCAGCCAATTTACTTATTACGGCGGGCTCTGGAACGGCAATAATAACAAGAATAGTAACGATCATAACTAATATTACGTCGCTGGAACGCTTACCGTAGTTTTCAAATCCAAGCGTATTTGCGTCCGTTTTTGTTGCCAAAGATCCTGCCAAAAAAACAGCGTAACCTAAGTATGTGGAATACGCCCGAGTTTACGCAAAGTGTAACCAATCATTACCGTTTTGTTTTTGCATTGCCTATTTCCCGTAGTCTGTAAACAAGCTGTTAGATGGCGATCAAACGAGAACCGTATAGATGGCGATGCAAGAACTATTCTGGGAGCTTGAGGTAAAATAGGTAAATGGCGAGGATTTCAAGCCTACATAAAATGTATATTTATAGTTTTCGTTTGCCACCATTTTTAGGCCTATTCGAAAAATGAGGGAGGCAGGACCCCTGTCTCCTCTTCCAAAGCTGTGGTTGAGAGTCACTCAAATTTGTTGCCTCTGTGGTACACCTTCCAGATTTCCGCAATCTGGGGCAGTCATACAAAAATCCTCATTTTTTGGGCATGGTGCCCCAACGTCTGGGCATGCCCCAACGTAAGGATGCTGACACGTTGGGGCACTATGCCCTGCAGGAAAGGCATGGTACCTCCATGAAAATCTATTGAAATGAGAATCGGAAATGGAAATTAGCTTTTCAAACAGATTTGTATGGGGGTACCCTGCCCTTGATGCAGGGCATGGTGCCCCAATGTAGGGGCACCATGTCCAAAAATTCAGGATTTGCGTATAACCTATCATTACTCGGTTTTTGTATTAAAGGAACAGTAAACTTGACTAGGCAACTTTCGGCCATCAAACCGGCCTGGGGGGCTTAGATAAATGTACAGGGACTTATTGTCGACAGGACCCCCCATCTTTGCTATCTCGAAACCCCTCCTTATTGTTCCCAGAGCTAGCTGGCAGGGCCTTGCCCCTTATGCACTGTAGTTACGCACTCATGCACTGTAAAAGTTCGCGACTGTCTGTGTTATCAACATACAGGGTTGCCACTTTACTAAAATAAATTCACTATGCAAAAAGAAAAAAGTAATACCAAACAAGAAAAGTACTCAGAACGTGTTGCTGGGTCATAGTCACCTTGAAATAGAACCTGACAACTACTTTTTTCTTAAAATCTGCTGCCAAAGTAAAAAGAAAGTTCTATTGTGAGCGCAATTGTACTACCGGTGGCAACCCTGTTGACATACATTGTATTACCTTGTTTCAAGGCAAAGATCGTGGGTTCGAGTCCTACTCATGGCACACAAACCTTTTGCTTTTACTTTTTTTTTTGTTCTACTAACTCAAAAGTCGAACTCTCGGAAACTGCAATGGTCGTAACAAGAATTTTTCTAACTCCCAATATCGACTCAGGGTACATTCTTGATATGTCAGCTAGCTCCCTGAGCCAAGTTTGAGTCAAGTTTATTGTTCCTTTAAGTCGGGTCTTCACCTCCCGGAACTTCCGGAATCTGGGCTTCCAGGTTATTGTTCGACGTCTTCTGTAAATTGCATCTGGAATATGAACCGGTCCGAAAGTATATCAAAACAATCCGGAAAAAAGGGGCTTTTGAACTTCCAGATTTCCGGAACTTTATGTATCGCAGAAGAAATTTAAAAAAAAGCTCGGAAAATCTGGGAGCCCAGATTCCGGAAGGTGAAGACCCAACTTTACTCATTTCCTGAAGCCTGCAAACTAGCTGCTAGATGGCACTCAACTGAGGACCATATAGATGGCGATGCAAGGATTATCATGGGAGTTTGTGCTGGCGATAAAAGTTAGATGGCGATGATTCCAAGCCTTATATGAATGTGTATTTATAGTTCTCGTTCGCCACCGTCTTTGGTCCTTTTCTCACCGGTCCCTAACAGCGCAGCCCCGCGTGTTTATTTGTCCCAGAGACCTACTTCCGCATTCTCACGAGACCCCACTGACTAGGATACTTCGATTATCATCACCACCATCAAAAAGGAACTCCTCTTCAGATTCGATGGGGAGTTGCTGGCACAATATGCTCTTAAATATTCCATGCGTCCAAGCTGACTGCGAATTATAGTTGTCTGCACAAAATGGACGCATCGAATCCAGCGACATCAGATCACAGATCACTTTTCTAGCTTTGAGCCTGAAGAGGACCTTGCCAAGAAAAGCCAGGTCACATCGATCACAGATCACAGGTTAACTTTAAAGCTTTGAACCTAAAGAGGACCCTTGCCAAGAAGAGCCAGATGACAAAGCTAGGGACCTGAAGAGGACCTTTGCCAAGAAGAGCCAGACCACATCGATCAGAGATCACAGGTTTATTTTTCAAGCTTTGAACCTGAAGAGGACCCTTGCCAAGAAGAGCCAGACCACATGGATCACAGATCACAGGTTCACTTTTCAAGCTATAGGGCCTGAAGCCATGAAAAGCCAGACCACATGGTTCACAGATCACAGGTTCACTTTTCAAGCTTTGAACCTGAAGAGGACCCTTGCTAAGAAGGTCCGAAATATCACTCGAATAAAATCAGCTGAGTATCCGTTTAGCGCAGTCAAGTAGCGGGTTCTTTGAAAAATACGTGTCAGGGTTCGTTAAAAGGAATTCCTGTGATAAGTCGTGAGCTTAATTATCGGATAAGACTGTATTTAAAAAGTGTCTGTGTGTGATTTTTTTTTAAATAGTGCAATTAAATAAAATAAATCAAAATAAGTGAATGTCAAAATACAATGGACCATAGCCCTCATAGACGGATTACGACACTTGAATAAGTCTGGAAAGGGAATTGAATCTACGAACTTTTGAACAAAATCGATACGGAGACGGGAAATCCCGAGAAAGGGACTTTTCTCGTGGTTCCCCTCGAGTCCCCGGGGAACGGAGAGACTACACTTTTTTTCGGCTGCGTTGAATTCTACTGGAAGGCGAATTTCGAATAGCCTGTCGGGTCTCACAACACCTGATTAATTGAACTTTATTACCCGTTACACAAAGTACCGAGTATTATTAATATAAGAAGAGAAGAAAATGGTTAACACAAGTAATTATCATCAGCATCAGTATTTGTTTATGGCACTATACTAGAATAAGGCTCAAAGGATATTGCTTTTATAATTTGGATCATTTGAGTATTGTTTGCATTTAAACACGGAATGCTTAACCCCAATCTAATCTTCAGCTTTTGCTTCAGACAAATCCACCCTCTGCTGTGGGTCACTGTCAAGACGCGACAAGATTGCAGACATCAAACATTCCTGTCCGCAATAGCAACACATCATGACAGAAAACAAAAGTAAAAGACGACATCCAAAATATTCGCAAGTAATAACTGTTTACAAGATAGTGTCTAAAACTCACAATGCCATTGCAGATTATTCCTAAATGAATCATCCTGGTCATAAGAGGAGTTTAGGAATCCCGGCATCGCCGATGTAAGCGGAGAGAGAGGCAGGCCGTAAGCAGCTGAAGGAAGTGAATGCCTGTGCATTTGTGTCTTTATGACACTTTGAGAAAGATACAGGTGTCAGGAAATAGAGAGTAGAGAAAACAACAGATCTTGAGACAGTCTTCAAAGTCTCCGTCACAGCAGATACATTTTCTGTTGCAATTTTGGAACATGCATAACTCCGCTGAAGTTCGGCTCGATTTCTCAGAGATTACAAACCCGTCTCGGCTGTTTCGGCCTCGCGCCTAGCCTCCTTGTTGTTGATGAGAAACACGGAGAAACTTGCATAACCGGTATTTCTAATCAATGATATCATCAGAAGCTTCCTATCCGCGTCGAAAAGTGCCTAACAAGAACAAGAGCTACGAGCTCATATGGCACTTGTTACGAGTAGTGGTACGAGAAAGTAGAAGAGAACTTCACAATAAACACCCGCCATTCAAAAATGCGGTTCGTGCCTAGAATTAGGATATCTAGGTTCATTCAATCTGAAAGCTCTAAATGACATATTTAGAACTTATGCTTGTTCTTCCCACCAAGTTTCATCCCGATCCCTCCACTCTAAGCGATTACAAAGATTTCCGGTTCGCCCCTCCAGCTCCTCCCAATGTCACCGGATCTGGTCCGGATTTAAAATGGGATGTCTGAGGCACGAGACCTTCCTAAATATCAAGTTTCGGTTAAATCCGATAACCCGTTCAATAGCTGAGCTTGCCACTGGATTCCGGATTCCCCTTTTGTACACTCCCCCTCGACGGTCGGATCGGAGAAACGACATTCTCAAGTCAATAGTTCGGGTACCTGACAAGCATGCCAAGTTCATTGTCCTTGCACATCAGGAAGTACCGAACTCGTGGGATTACTACAAACTCGCCCACAGTGACCGGATCCATTTCGGTTATGGTTATTCACTTGCTCTTCCCACCAACTTTCATCCCAAACCCTCCACTCTAAGCGTTGCCCAAGATTTCCGGTTCCCCCGTCTGACTCCCCCCAATATCACCGAATCCGGTTCGGATTTAAAATGGGGTGTCTGAGACACGAGATCTTTCTATACGTCACGTTTCATCAAGATCCGATCACCCGTTCGCAAGTTAAAAATAACTCACTTTTCAGATTCCCACTCTCTCCACCCCCACCCCCCAGATGGTCGGATCCAGGAAACGACTATTCTCAAGTCAACCTGTTCGGGTACCCTACACGCCTGCCAAGTTTCATCGTCTTAGCGCATCAGGAAGTACCGAACTCGCGGGATTACTAGAAATTCTTCTTCTTATTACTATACTAATACTAATTCTTCGATTACTACTTCTATATATCAAGTTTCATTAAGATCCGATCACCCGTTCGTAAGTTAAAAATACCTCATTTTCCGTATTCCCCTCCCTCTAGCCCCCCCCCCCCCACCCGGATGGTCGGATTGGGGAAACGGCTATTATCAAGTCAATCTATTCGTGTCCCTGACATGCCTGCCAGTTTTCATCGTCCTAGCACATCAGGAAGCACCGAACTCGCGGGATCACTAAAAATCCGGATCCCCCCCCAACTCCCCCAAAGTTAGCGGATCCGGTCCGGTTATGTCAATCCCGTATCTAGGACTTGTGCTTGTTCTTTCCAACAACTTTCATCCAGATCTCTCCACTCTAAGCGATTTTCAAGATTTCCGGTTTCCCCCTCCAACTACCCCCCATGTCACAGGATCCGGTCTGGATTTAAAATGGAAGGTCTGAGACAAGTGGTCCTTCCATATATCAAGTTTCATTAAGATCCGATCACCCGTTCGTAAGTTAAAAATAAGTCATTTTTCCTATTTTTTCCGGATTCCCCTTCCCTACACACCCCCTCAGGTGGTCGGGTCGGGGAAGCGACTATTTCTAATTTAATCTGGTCCGGTCCCTGATATGCCTGCCAAGTTTCATCGTCCTAGCTTATGTGGAAGTACCCGAACTAGCAAAACCCGGACCGACCGACCGACAGACCGACCGACAGACCGACGGACGGACAGAAATTGCGATCGCTATATGGCACTTGGCCGAAGGGCAAGTGCCATAAAAATGGAAGGGAATCAGTCGAGCGCCGTTAGGGTGGAAAAACATTACACAGGAAGTTCGGAATCTCGGAATGGGCGATTGAACGATGAGGGACGTAGGGTTAGATCATCAATATAAGTACGAAGGGTCCTTTAACGTACGTACTGGCACCTGGTAGGTTTTGCACATAAAAATCAAGGAGGCACACTCGTGCCTCTTTAAAGAGGCGAACCACGACAATGTTAAGCGATCTTCGGTTCCAGTGGTCGCAGAGGGATGGGGAGGGATGCATTTCGTAGCCCGAGCTCCAACTAAGAAACCTGCCAAATTTCATCCCCCTCCGACTTTTCCTTCATGAGGAAAATCTGGCCGAAAGTTTCGACCCCCCAACCCCACCCCCCCTTTAACGTTGTCCGATCGGGCTGAAATTCACAAGTTAAGGTCCCCTAGGGCCCAGGAGCTTATCCGCGAAATTTCAGCTCGATCCGATAACTCCTTCCCTGTTTTCCAGAAACCACGCATAGCCACTTAATGTTCATGTTCTCCTTTTGTTTTTTTTCTGCCACGCCTACAGGTCACAGCCGACATCGGATCTGGGTGTACGAAGACTCATTCGACGCGGAATTCCCCGAGTAATTTTGCTTGAAAGTTTCGTCGGAAAATCTTAACCCCCCGATTTTCTAGCTTAGAAAAACCCCATTTCCCCATAAGAGCCCATGTTAAGTTTTTTGTTGTTAAAAGTTACGAATTTCAACATTCAAGTACATCAAAATGATCAGCTCGACATGGTGAGACTGACTGCAAGCTTCAAAAAATTCTGTCTTAATCCGTAAAATTTTTATTTGAGAAAAATGACAGAAACCCTTTTTTTTTTTTTCTGCCACGCCTACAGGTCACAGCCGACATCGGATCTGGGTGTACGAAGACTCATTCGACGCGGAATTCTCCGAGTAATTTTCCTGGAAAGTTTCGTCGGAAAATCTTAACCCCCCGATTTTCTAGCTTAGAAAAACCCCATTTCCCCATAAGAGCCCATGTTAATTTTTGAAATTCTTAAAAGTTACGAATTTCAACATTCAAGTACATCAAAATGATCAGCTCGACATGGTGAGACTGACTGCACAATTCTGTCTTAATCCGTAAAATTTTTATTTGAGAAAAATGACCTTAAATTTTTCCGAAGCCAAGAGCGGGGGGTTAGGGGGGCGGCAGCCCCCCCACAACAAAAAACCTGTACAAAAGAGTCTTTAAAAGTGGAGGGTTGGGGGGCGGCAGCCACCCAACTTCCTCTCCTAATTCCTGTACGAGTAGTAGTACATCCACCATGGATTGTAGAAAAACGTACAGAAATAATATGAAAAAAACTTCGTTTTCTTAAAGAGTTAAAGAGGCTGCGTCCCAAAGTCGAACCTTAAAACGTACAGGAATTAGGAGAGGCATTTGGGGGGCTGCCGCCCCCCAAACCCCCCGCTTTTAAAGACTCTTTTGTACAGGTTTTTGTTTGCTACCCTACCCCCACCCCCAGCTCTTAGCTTGTGTGCTCTGTGTCTGGGAAACAGCTTCAATAATTATGTTAAAATGTAAATGGAGTGGTCAACTTCATTGTTACTAATTACTAGTTTCGGCGCAATGGTTCTCCTGTCCTCTTGTGTTTAACATTTTTCGAAGTTATTCCATTATTCATTCATTTCAGTTTTTTGTTAATTAAAAGAGGGCCTTTCCGAAGCCAAGAGCGGGGGGTTAGGGGGGCGGCAGCCCCCACAACAAAAAACCTGTACAAAAGAGTCTTTAAAAGCGGGGGGTTTGGGGGGCGGCAGCCCCCCAAATGCCTCTCCTAATTCCTGTACGTTTTAAGGTTCGACTTTGGGACGCAGCCTCTTTAACTCTTTAAGAAAACGAAGTTTTTTTCATGTTATTAAAATAATATAACGAAGAGAAATTTCTCAAATTTTGCGTTGGTATAGCAGTTGTGACTGTTCGCTGCGTAGAGTCGAGCGTGCCATGCAACAAGGCTGAACTTCACTTAAGGCAGATTTGAGGCGGCAAAGTCATTCTTGACTGATATTCTTTCAGCCCAAGTTGAATGCGAATCATGTTTGACATTGCAAAGCGGATACATCAGCTACGTTTTATTAGAGCTATATTTCGGCCCTTCTTGGCAAGGGTCCTCTTTAGGCTCAAGCCGCTCACGCTTTCATGTTTCCAGTTTGGCCGGCTTGACCCTGAACAGGACCCGTGCCAAGAAGGGCCAAAATATAGCTCTAATAAAACGTAGCTGACTTATCCATTTTGCATTGTCAAATATCATTCTTGACTTTGTTACACACGAAGAACAAAGAAATGTGCAGTGGAACTACTACCAAAGCAAAATTTAGATTTTTCGGTTCGTCATATTATTTTAATTGCTAGATTCGAGGGATTACATGTGCAACCTGACAGGTGCCAACACATACTTTTAACGGGTCGAGGTTTGAATATGGACTTTTAAGAGGAAGAACAAGGTCGCCAAGAAACAATGGTATGCAGTGATTATACTGACAACACAGTTACGCTTTTACTGCCTAGGAGTTAGCAACGGTTCTCGTACCTTCGAACCAGGAAATACAAACCAATGTTATTGTGAGGCAGCAGGACCGTTCTAGACCTTCAAAGTCACATCATCCTACCATTTTCTTGACCCCGAGATCCCGAACGTACCTGCCTAGAATAAAATTTACAAACCTGTCTGTTGGTCGATCACCTGAAAACCGGTCCAGTCATTTTTTGTCAGAAACCGGAGGCAAGCGGACCGCAGTTCGTTCCTTCCTCATTCGAAAATTCCAGATGTCTTTCACGTCTGTTTTGGGCGACACGCTACCTCTTACCGCAAATTACCGCTTGTACCGTAGTGATTCGGATTATCGCTATTGTTGTTGTAAATTGTGATGACTGAAGAAACCGGCTAGCACTCAAAATGCCCACGATCATAATGCCCACGACTCAAAATGCCCACTAAAAATGCCAACAACTCAAAATGCACACAACTTAAAATGCCCACGACTCAAAATGCCCACGACTCATAATGCCCACGACTCATAATGCCCACGACTCAAAATGCCCACGACTCAAAATGCCCACGATTGGATTATTTGAGGTGTTCAGAACGTAGTAAACTTGAATTAGGGGTGAGTGAGCAACGGGAAGAGTTTAATAGATGGAGTATCAGAATGACGATTATCGTATGTCGAACTGGTATAATCACAATTATAATATAATTCTGGTAAAATACTTACAAGAAACATGTGTATTGGCTCGTGGTTAGCTGCCGAAAAAGCGCTGTGCTTTCCTGAGGAAGCCACTGCCTGATTAGGAACCCTCTTGGAACTTGCAGCTTTACTTGCTGGTCTTTTTGGATCGTTCTTCAACAAACAATAAAATAATTCCTTTCAAAACCTTTTCCGTGATGAATCCTACCCCTTAAATATCTTATTCCGCATTCCCAGGATGATGTTGGCCTCCCCTGTGGACAGTTTCAGCCGTCGGCATTTTGAACGAAGACGATATTAGCCTCCCCTGTGACCATTTTGAACTGTTGGCATTTGGAAACTGTCGGCATTTTTAAGCCGCCAGCATTTCGGACAATTTCGATTTCGGGTGTTCCACCTCTAAATTGTGGGCATTTTGAGTCGTGGGCATTTTGAGTCGTGGGCATTTTGAGCCGTGGGCATTTTAATCGTGGGCATTTTGATCGTGGGCATTTTGAACCGTGGGCATTTTGATCGTGGGCATTCTGAGCGTGGGCATTGTGAGAGTGGGCAAAAAGATCGTGGTGATTTTGGGAACCACCCAAGAAACCTATCCAATAAAGAATAAAGCTGACTGGAATTGTTAAAGCAGAACTGAAACCTGATACTGTTATATTATTTTCCTTCTCAAGGACAATCACCATCACCAGTAGGCAGGGGCGTCGCTAGCTAAACTCGAGGGGGGGTGGCTGGGCGCCTGCCGCCCATTTCAGCTTTTTCGTCGCAAATGTAACCTATTGATAAAACTCGTGATACTGCAAGCGTTGAAGACTGAATTGCCTAGTAGTATCTCCGAGCTCAGGGACGGTTTGAACGGCTTGGGCATGGAAGGTCACTCTGTGGCATAGACCGTACTACCGGATGTGCGTTCGGGTGTGCGGCAGACACCCGAACGGTCAAAGGGTAGGGATGCAAAAATTATCTGATATGATTCGTATCACTGATGATGATTGACAGGGGTTGAGTGTAGCCAAGGGGATCTGAATCTCGTAGATTTCTCGCAAGGCGTCGTATTACAACTTTATTCGCTACATCTACAAACGATGGTTACCAGGGGCCTCGCCAGGGGCATCACATGTGGGAGGGAGAGGAAGTTCCCCCGAATGTTGAAGCCGTAGTCGGTAAAAAGAAAACAAGAGCTGTAAGCTCATAAGGCACCTGGAACTGTATGTAGTAGGTACGGAAGACTAGTCAAAGGCGGAGGAAACCTGGACAACGATGAGAATCTGAAAGTCTGCACTGTATCAGATACCGCTGTGTCTGGAAAAAAGATCGTGGTATCAGGGAACATGGTAAGTGGAAAATTGGGGGTTGAGATGTATTTTTTTTTTTTTTTTTAAAGCAGAGTATAGCTGTGACGCCGCGTAGAGAAAACTTTGAAAGTCAAAGCTGACTAGTTCTCTTTTTTTTTTTTTTTTTTGATCAAAAGTACTTTTGCGGGTACCTTTGCGGTTCAGATGGGCACTTTAAGGGAGCTAGAGAAAAAGTATTTTATTCTTGAACTTGGCTGTAATGATGCGCACTTTAAAGGCACTAAGGCAAAACGATCACAGGCCCTTAGGGGTCATTGATATATACCGTTCGGTCAAAAGTATTTTTTCATTTTTCGGTTAAAATGCGCACTTTAAGGGTGACAGAAATAAATTTTAAGCAAAACCCTTGTGGCACAAATGGGTTGAGATGTATCGTTGGATAAAAAAAAAGTATTTTTCGACCTTGCGGTTAAGATGCGCACTTTAAGGGAGCTCGAACTTCATTTGTAAGCAAAAACCTTGAGGCAAAATGATAATGAGCTCATGGGGATCGAGAAAATGTTTCTCAATTTGCGGTCAAAATTGGTGCTTTAAGGAATGGTCGGATTTGGAAAGTGGAAATTCGAAGCCAATCTTGTTGAATCTCTAATATTCCAGGCAAGTTTCGTCGTCCTAGCCCATCTGGAAGTACCTTAAATCGAGATCACCGGAATTCGGATCAACTGTTTTTATAAAACTTCAAACTCCGGTTCTGTAAATGATTTATCCAGAGTATCTGTTTGTTATTCCCACAAAGATCCATCCCGATCTCTCCAGTCTAAGCCAGTCACGTATTCCCCCACCCCATTGTTGTCGGATCCGGTTCCGGACATTAAAAAGATCACCAGAGACATGTCCTCTGTTCAGTTATTAAATTTCATTCAAATCCGGTCAACCGTTCCGAAGTTACGCATTACTCTATATTCCGGATTCCCCCTCCCTCTACTCCCCCACGACTATCGGATCAAGTAAATTTTTATTTACAAGTCAGTTCGATCGGGTCCCTGATACGCCTCCCAAGTTTCGTCGTGAAAACCCCAAAACTGCCATTACCGGAATTCCGAGAAATTCCCCCCCCCCCCCTCCCCCAGTGTCCGGAGCCAGTCCAGTTGTACAAACGATTTATCTGGAGCAGGTGCTTGTTCTTCCCAGCAAGTTTCTTTCCGATCCCTCCATTCCTACTGTTTGTTGAGATTTCCGCCCCAACCCCCAAACTCCCCCATAGCTGTCGAACCCGGTCCGGACTTCAAATGGGACATCAGAGGTATGTCATTTATTCAGTTATTAAGTTTCATTCCAATCCGATCACCCGTTCCAAAGTTACACACTACTCAGTTTTCCGGTTTCCCCAGCCTACCCCCCCACCAGATGGTCGAATTGGGAAACTGATTATTTCCAGGTTAGTTCGGTCGGGTCCCTGATGCTCTTGCCAAGTTTCATCGTCCTAGCACATCTGGAAGTACCCTAACTTGGTGGGATGAATAAGCAGAAGCCATCGATACATGGTTGACAAGAACGGACCAGATCTAAGCACTGTGGGGGGAGTTGGAGGGAGGTATCCGAAATTCCAGTGATCCCGGGTTAAGATGCTTACACATGTGCTAGGACGCTGAAACTTGGCAGGCATCGGGGACTCGACAATTCTAGCTTAAGAACAGTCGTTTCTTCAATTTGACCATCGTGGGGGGAGTAGAGGGAGGTGGGATCCGGAATCTTGAGGAGTGTCCAACTTTTTAACGGGTGATCGGATCTTAATGAAACTTGATATTCGGAAAGAACTTATGTCTCACATATCCCATTTCAAATGCGACAGGGTCTGGTCAATGTGGGGGAGTCGGGCGGGGATACCGGAAATTTATAACACGCTTGGATTGTAGCGATTTGGATGAAACTTGGCGGGAAGAACAAGCATAACCCCTAGATACATTAGTGACAGATCTTGAACGGATTCGGGCACTCTGGGGGGCGTTTGAGGGGGTCCGGAATTCTGATGAACGCGACTTAAGGTACTTTCAGGTGTGCTAGGACGATGAAACTTGGCTAGAACACTAGAGACTTAATAAGATTGGCTTAGAAGCTGTCACTTCCTAGATCCGATCATCCCTTAAAGTACTCATCTTAACCACAAACTACAAAAAAAAAACTTTTAAGCCAAACCTACGTTTTTATGTTACCCGTGAGCACATGATCATTTTTGCCTCAAGGGTTTCGCTTAGAAATGAATTCCTAGCGCCCTTATAGTGTCCATCTTAACCCTGTTGCAACTGAAAGCTCAAGAGTTTTGCTTACAAATGATCAGAAAAAACCCACAAATTAGCAAATTCTTACTTTCATCTTTTTACCAAGCCCTACAAGTGCCACATGAGCTTATAGCTTTTGTTTCTTGAAAACAGCTGTATTTCTGCAAAAACAGTCGGTAAGCCAGTTGGTAAATACCTTATCCCCTTTAAAGTTTTTGCTGAAAATCCAATTTATTGTGTATCATTTAACTGACTACACAGCATTATTTTGATTGTGTTAATGGATTTTTTTTATTTCCACTATTTGCTCTAGTATGATGTTCAGAACATCTACGACCGTCCTCTGAACAACACAAAATTCTACTATAGGCGTATTCTCGCCGTTCCCCGAGGACTCCTCGGGGAATCGAAAGGACCGGCGAGAGTAGAGGGAGTCACTCCACGCCGACTCCGTGTACAGAAAACAGCGAGAACACGGGGAATGCTTTCCAAAATGGATCTTGTTCGAAACAAAAATATGCAGTTAACGAAAGTAGTCCGGATCCACTTTATTTTTGGTTTTGTTTATTGTGATTGTCTTTACCTAATTTTACATTCCACCATTACCCGCAAAAACTGCTTCCCTTCCGAATCCGAAACAGAGTCCTTTTTGATGATGGTGATGATAACCAGAGCATTCCCCGTCCGAGGGAACTCGCGAGAGTACGGGGAGTGGGTCCCCGGGACAAACAACAAGAGCTGTAAGCTCATATGGCACTTGCATGTGTTGAGATGTTTTGTTTGATCAAAAGTATTTTTCGACTTTGTGATTAAAATGTGCACTTTAAGGGAGCTAGATAAAAAGTATTTTATTTTTGAACTTGGGTGTAATGATGCGCACTTTAAAGGTGCTAGAAATGCATCTGTATGCAAAACCCTTGAGGCAAAAACGATGTATACCGTTTCGCTTTCATTTCAAATGCGCACTTTAAGGGTGACAGAAATAATTTTTAAGCAAAACCCTTGTGTCACTAATGATCATGGGTTGAGATGTATTGTCTGAAATAAAGTACTTTTCGACCTGGCCGTTCAGATTCACACTTTAAGGGAGCTAGAACGTCATTTGTAAACAAAACCCTTGAGGCAAAAATGATAATGGGCTCATGGGGATCATGAAAATATGAATTTGGTTTAAAAGTATTTTTCTAAATTTGCAGTCAAGATTAGTACTTTAACGAATGGTCAAGTTCCATCGTCCTAGATTATCTGGGGGGGTACCTCCCTCCTCCTCAAACTTCCCCACAGTCGCCGGAGCCAATCCGGTTCCGTAAGTGTTTATCCAGAGCATCTGTTTGTTATTCCCACAAAGTTCCATCCCGATCTCACCAGTCTAAGTCGGTCACGTATTCCCCCCCCCCCAATTGCTGTCGGATCTGTCCGGACATGAAAAAGATCAACAGAAACATGTCCTCTCTTCAATTACCAAATTTTACTCAAATCCGATCAGCCGTTTCAAAGTTACGCATGACTCAATATTCCGGATTCCCCCTCCCGATACTCCCCCCACGGCTATCAGATCATTTAAATTTTTCTTTATAAGTCAGTTTGATCGGGTCCCTGATTCGCCTCCCAAGATTCGTCGTGAAAATCCCCAAAGCCGCCATAACCGGAATTCCGGGAAACTCCCCTCCACCCCCCCCCCTAATGACATGATCCATCCCAAATGTATAAACGATTTATCTGGAGCAGATGCTTGTTCTTCCCAGCAAGTTTCACTCCGATCCCTCCATTCTAACCGTTTCCCGATATTTCCGGTCTCCCCCCCCCAACTCTCCCATAGCTGTTGAATCCGGTCCGAACTTCAAATGAGACACCAGAGGTATGTCATTTATTCAGTTATTAAGTTTCATTCCAATCCGACCACCCGCTCGAAAGTTACACAGTACTCCAATTTTCCGGATTCCCCAGCCCTCCACCCCGCTAGTGTCCGGATCCAGTCCAAATGTATAAACGATTTATCTGGAGCAGATGCTTGTTCCTCCCAGCAAGTTTCACTCCGATCCCTCTATTCTAACCGTTTCTCGAAATTTCCGGTCTCCCCCCCCCCAACCCCCCCAGAGCTGTCGAATCCGGTCCGGACTTCAAACGGGACATCAGTAGTGTGCCATTTATTCAGTTCTTAAGTTTCATTCCAATCCGACCACCCGTTCGAAAGTTACACACTACTCCAATTTTCCGGATTCCCCAGCCCTCCACTCCCCCCGGGTGGTCGGATCCAGTCCAAATGTATAAACAATTTATCTGGAGCAGATGCTTGTTCTTCCCAGCAAGTTTCACTCCGATCCCTCTATTCTAACCGTTTCTCGAAATTTCCGGTCTCCCCCCCCCAACTCCCCCATAGCTGTCGAATCCGGTCCGGACTTCAAACGGGACATCAGAAGCATGCCATTTATTCAGTTATTAAGTTTCATTCCAATCCGATCACCCGTTCTAAAGTTACACACTATTCTAATTTTCCGGATTCCTCAGCCCTCCACTCCCCCCCGGGTGGTCGGATTGGGAAACTGAATGTTTCCAAGTTAGTCCAATCGGGTCCGTGATGCTCCTGCCAAGTTTCATCGTCCTAGCACATCTGGAAGTACTCCAACTCGAAAAAGTGTGACAAAACTCCTTAATTTTCAGAATTTCCCCGGCCCACCACTCCCCCAGATGGTCGGATCGGGAAACTGATTATTTCCAGGTTCGTTATATCGGGTCCCTGATTTTCCTGCCAAGTTTCATCGTCCTAGCACATCTGGAAGTACCCTAACTCGAAAAAGTGTGACAAAAAAAACCGGACCGACCGACGGACCGACAGACCGACAGACGGAATTACGATCGGTATATGGCACTTGAGCCAGAGGCTGCAAGTGCCATAAAAACGCGGGGACTCCTCAAGTGGAGTCCTCGGGGAATGGCGAGAATACGCCTTATGTCGCAGAAATACTGAATCTCAATAAAAACGCGGTTTTTCAGTGGTCAGTGATCAGCTCGAGGACGGGGGTTCACTGCGTGAACACATATTTTTCGTAAATCGTTTGAATTATAATATGTTAATAAAACTCTGGGACCCCCATCTAACTACCCCCCCCCCCCCGTGGTCGCATCTGCTTTGAAAACATATATATCTTATGCTGCTATCACTCATTTTCATCCTAATCAGAGCACTTTCAGAAAAAGTCTCATACCCACCCTTTAACTCCCCCCACGCAAGCCAGATCCGATCATTATGTTTAAATAACACGCGCATTTTCCGCTTTTCAAGTTTTATCACAATCCCTTCTTCTGTTGAAATCTGATCATCGTCCGAAATTATTCCTGCCCCTACCCTTCCACAAACAGTCCACCTCAGACTTCACTCCTACCATCCATCAAGTTTCAAGCGAATCGGACACATATGCCCGAACTGGCAAAAGTTTTTCAGACCAGCCAGAGGCTAGGTGCAAAAATCTGTTTCCCGCCACTGCTCTCCTGTGTACCCCTGTCTGAGTTACTGACACTAATGAGGGTCAAGTCATCAGACTATCTTGACTGTTAATAATTCAAAAGACCCGGACGAAGATAAGGGGGTTGCAAAATCATCCCCAAAATAGCAAAGACATGCCACTGAGTGAGGTGACTACCTCAAAATACACGATTGTGCTCATTCGTATTAAGAGGAATTCGTTTTCGCAAAAGCTCAACCCACAGCCCGCTAATACTAGACAGAACGACGAATGCATCTCAGACAGAATGAAAATGAGCGCCGCAGACGAAATTTTTGAAGTAACCTACGAGTTTTTCGGGTTAAATTCTACTTCCCCCAACAAAATCTTGCTTTTAATATGGCCCAAGCCGCGAAATTTCAAGCCCCGAATGAGATGAAAAAAAAGGCGCCTCAGGCAAATTTTTTTGCAGTCCGGTAGGGTTAGAACGTCTTTCCGAATCCCAAATGAAATTAAGAGCCATCTAGCACGGATCTGCCCGTCTGTCTTTGTTCAAGACAAATCCAGAAAAAAGTGACATATTTAGCTGGAAGTTGGTAATGTGACCCTTTCTGGCCCTTTCCGAACAAGACCAAAGGTTCCGATGGGATCCCAAATTTCAATATTTGATCCAGACAATTAGGTTTTGTCTTCGCCAGATCCAGTCTTCGCCAGGCCAAACAGCTAATCATTAAGAAATCCAAGCTAAGATATCGATTCAGCATGTGCGTTTACCTCTATAAGCCGATCGAAACGATCCTAGCTTACTTCTGTGAATTTTGCGGTTTTGGCGAAATTCAAGAACTACTTGTCCGGCGAAAAACTAAAGCTCAAAAACGCATTCAGCGTATCTCCTTACCCCTATATCCAACATCTAATCAACTTCAAATACAACTTTAACTTCTAACAAATTTTCCGGTTTCAGCCGGATTCCGGACGAACTATATTTCCGGCTAAAGAGTGATTGTCATATACGGATTCTCCATCTCCTCTTACCCCTAAATCTATCGTCTAATCAACTTCAAATAAAACTTTTACTTTTAAAAAATTTTCCGGTTTTGGCCGGATTCCGGGCGAACTACTTGTCCGGCGATAAAATGGTTTTCGTATTCTTGTTCAGCATGCCTTCTTACCCCTACATCAAACATCTAATCAACTTCAGATAAAGCTTTAACTTCTAACAAACTTTCCGGTCTTGGCAGGATTCCGGGCGAACTAATTGTCCGGCGAGAAATGGTTTTCATATTCGTGTTCAGCATGGTTTCTTACCCCAAAATCAAACATCTAATCAACTTCAAATAAAACTTTTACTTTTAACAAACTTTCCGGTTTCGGCCGGATTCCCGGCGAACTACTTGTCCGGCGCGAAAATGGTTTTCATATTCGTGTTCATCATGTCTTCTTACCCCATAATCGACTATCACATTAGCTGTTTAAAAATATTTTGCTTGTCCCTTAATTTGAACCCCCTCCCCCACCCCTAAATGTAGGGCTACAGGGCCCATCTACGAACTCGACCTTACTCTAAACCCAATGAATGCTCACACCAAGTTTCATCAAAATACTCATTCCCTTCGAGAGTTATCGTGCTCACAGACGGACGGACGGACGGACGGACAGACGGACAGACAGACAACTTTTGCGATGTCATAGGTATCCGTCACTAACGTTTTGGGATCCCAAAAAGAAGTACTGATCATCCAGGAAAAAACAACTGAAAGCAAACATGTTCTCAATATACAGTTAAGAAACAAAATAAAAATCAAATGACGCGCTGTAAGAATCAGGCCTGTCATTACATCGAGAGATGTTGGTCAATCGAGAGGTGTTGGTACATAAAACATCGTGTCGGTTTAGAAAAGTCTTGGGAATCCTGAACTATCCTTACTAACTTTTCCCGGATGCACTGCACTGCAGCGCCCAGAATAGCTCAAAGTTTTTGGTCGGGCGCTCTGCGGCCGCCCAGATTAGCTCAAAGCTTTTTTTCTTTCTTCGAGGGGGGGTGGTGCCACCCCCGCATAGCGACGCCCCTGCCAGTAGGCCTGTTTTCGATTTTTCCTTCACAGTTGTTTTGTGTTAAATGCTGATAAATAAGGTCACACCGATGTCATGCAGTCCGACTGACGAGCGTATCGCGATTGGACCTACGCTTAACCACACCCGAATTTACCGAAACCTCGATAGATGTGAAGGCTTAAAAGGAAACGGAAACAAAACAAATAACCAGCAAACAAAAGAAGAAACGAGAAATGTTCGAACAGTTTCGTCTGTTTAGGTTCGTTCACACTTAAAGGACACGTCGTGCTTATGATACTATTTCATTCTACTTCAATTCCATCCATTCTCGTTCCCGAGATTCTACACTTGATAAGTGTATCCAATCTCCTCTCTTGACATTGTTGATTATCACAGTTGCCACGTTTGTTCTCTTTACGTGCCTTATCAGGCTCCCGATCATTCTTTCCGATAAGCTTATTGGTCTGTAGGCCGGTTATATAAATTTTGCCACGTTTTTCATCCAAGTCAAGGGAAAAGGAAAGAGGCTAAAAACAGCCGAATCCGTGTGTAACTTATTGCTGTAGTATAGCTAAGTTTTAAAGTAGTCAACTATCACAGAATATCTTAGTAGATACACTATAGGGAGATCTCTTGGATTCACTTTCCGAAAAGCAGAGCGAGAATCCGCCGAGCGCAAGAACAAACGGAAAGTCGTTGCGCCTCAGTTGCACCTTTACAACTTCTCGCTGACTTGCCGAAACCACTTTTCACTCGCGAATTCGATTCGCTTTCCAAGTGCTGGTGGAAACTTGCGGAGCGCGAGAACAGCTCTGGAAAGCAAAGCGAGTTTTAGCCGAAGTCGCAAAAACAGCCGGCGCATAAGTTTGCGGAGCTTTCCAGACCGCCAGAATCGCCCTTATGTACTGCGGGGTTTCCTTTAAATAACTTGACAGCAGCATGTAGACAAAATTGGCAAAGCAAAGATGATAAGATCAATTCGCTGCCGCCTCGAGTATTTTACGTTGTAATAAGGAGTGAGAACAGATCAACGGATGTGCAGTATTTTGACGGAATTATTCAGTGTTCTTGCAAAATTCAAAGACGTCCCTCGTCCCACGGGAGATAAAGTTGGTGTGGGACGGGAGGGAAGCAGAGGCTGCAAATGAAAAGGGAAAGCTGATTTCCAGATCCCCAATTTGTTAGACAGTGTCAGAAAGTTCAAACAGTTTCTCAAACCGCTGGGTAAAATAATCCGGTTATTTCAACTCTCCCGAGAGGGGGGGGGGATTTATTTTCTGTTTTGCTAAATTTTAATACTTTTTGGGATCCCAAAACGTAAGTGTAGGGATACCTATGACATCGCAAAAGTTGTCCGTCCGTCCGTCCGTCCGTCCGTCTGTCCGTCCGTCCGTCTGTCCGTCCGTCCGTCTGTCCGTCTGTCCGTCTGTGAGCACGATAACTCTCGAAGGGAATGAGATATTTTGATGAAACTTGGTGTGAGCATTCTTTGGGTCAAGAGTAAGGTCGAGTTCGTAGATGGGCCCTGTAGCCCTACATTTAGGGGTGGGGGAGGGGGTTCAAATTAAGGGACAAGCAAAAAAATTTTAAGCAGCTAATGTGATAGTCGATTATGGGGTAAGAAGACACGCTGAACACGAATATGAAAACCATTTTCTCGCCGGACAAGTAGTTCATCCGGAATCCGGCCAAAACCGGAAAGTTTGTTAAAAGTAAAAGTTTGTTTGAAGTTGATTAGATGTTTGATTTAGGGGTAAGAAGGCATGCTGAACACGAATATGAAAACCATTTTCTTGCCGGACAAGTAGTTCGCCCGGAATCCGGCCAAAACCGGAAAGTTTGGTAAAAGTGGAAGTCTTATTTGAAGTTGATTAGACGTTCGATATAGGGGTAAGAAGGCATGCTAAACACGAATATGAACACCGTTTTTTCGCCAGACAAGAAGTTCGCCCGGAATCCAGCCAATACCAGAAATTTTGTTAAAAGTAAAAGTTTTATTTTAAGTTGATTAGATGTCCGATTTAGAGGTAAGACGAGATGCTGAATCCGTATATGACAAGAATTTTTTTGCCTGACATATAGTTCGTCCGGAATCCGGTTGAAACCGGAAAATTTGTGATAAGTTAAATTTTTATTTGAAGTTGATTAGATGTTGGAAATAGGGGTAACTAGATACGCTGAATTCGTTTTTGAGCGTTAGTTTTTCGTCGGACAAGTAGTTCTGGAATTCCGCCAGAAACCGGAAAATTCGCAGAAGTAAGCCAGGATCGTTTCAATCGACTTATAGGGGTAAACACACAAGCTGAATCCATATTAGAACTTGGTTTTCTTAATGATTAGCTGTTTGGCCTTAATCTGTTTCTAAATTTTAAGAGTATAAATGTTCATGGAGTCTGGCGAAGACTGGATCTGACGAAGACAAAACCTAATTGTCTGGATTAAATATCGAAGTTTTGGGATCCCATCGGAACCTTTGGTCTTGTTTCATTGGGTTTGTCTAAAGGTTCTTAGGTTTGGAAGCGCAAATCAAGCGAAGCTTTTCAGATGCTGGGAGCTCAAAAATGATTTCACATTATTTTCCTGCAAAAATTCTCAGCGCATATTGACATGATATGTGAATTGACTTATTAAATGTTTTTTAATTAAACATTTGGGCCAGGCGGTATGGAATTCACTCCCAGATAGTGTTAAGGCGGCTGAACACCAACAATTGTTTAAAACAAGACTAAAGAAATTTTTGTTGGAGGGGTGAGGAGCCACGATTCAGAGGATGAAGTGATAAGTTAATATTTATTCATTTTTCTTATTAGCCTACATTTATTTTATTTTTTTTCTTATTTTTTTCTTATTAAAAAAAAATTATTTTGATTAATTAGTGTTGAATGAAATAAAGTTAAGTTAAAGTAGTTAAGTTGAAGTAGTTTGTGGTAGCCGCCCAGTGCCAGTGCATTTATGTCTTCTCATGGGCGGTTACCTATCATGATGGATTATTATGTAATTTAGCAATAAATAAAATCTAATCTAAAATAAAATCTAATCTAATCCGATTTTGCTGAGCATATTTATTATTACTGATATTTAGTAAAATTTTGAGATTTTATGTTCAGATTCCTTTCATTCCTAATACGTAGATCGGACACTCTGACAATGTGATAACGAGAGTGATAATTATAATCTCGATTATAATATGTGAATAAAAGTGTTATTGGTATTTGCCTATTTCATTCATGACTCCATCAATGTGATTCTAAATTAGTGAATAACCTTTATGGAAAATATTTGTGATTTTTTTTCTTAATAATTTATATTTCTTTGTCCTTTTTTCAATCATGCTTGTCTATTTTATAAAGTCGAAGTACATTAAATAAATACAAAATAAAAGTAAAGTTTATTTTTGCTAATTTACGAGAAAGGGGGCCCCGACTCTTGTTAACTGCAGAGAGTCCATGGATATCTATGACCGGGCCTGGGTACTGGTGTAGACCTAGCTCGTCGTGAACTTCAGTTTTCACTTTTTATAGCTTAAGTCCGCTTTTCATGTCTCTGATGACATCTATTCTTCTCAGATTATGTCCCTGTATTTATTTCCTTCCCAGCAGAGTTGCTTGAACCCTGTGCCCCCGATGCGGCATTCCTGCCCCAGTTACACTTTACTATACCATAAACAAACGATCACGGTTGTCTCAATCGCGCAATGACCCGTACCCCTGTTATCAACCCTACCTGTTGTTGTGAATGACCATTTTGGTGACGTGGATATCTTAAAGCCCAGCTCATACTAGAAGTGATCTTTTCACGACGAAACGGCTCAGTAATATCGTTTTTTTTAAATACCGTTACTTTCCACGTGAAATTTGGAATTTTCTTGTTAGGGCGCTCTTCGACGTGGCGGCTGGACGCAAAATATTTGAAAGCTGAACATGCCGTTGTTATACTGTTGGAAAAGAGGTCCAAAACAGAAGAGAGACCTGATGACCTACCATGTCTTCCAAAATGAAAAAAAAAAAATTGAAGCTTCTCATGTCCTTGTATTGAAAGGTTTGTCGACGGACCTCGAGCTCTCGGCGAAGTTTGCGTTACGCGACAAAAGCGTCAAAAGTCGTAGGTAGAAAAGGAAATAACGGCGAAAGGCGAGGATATCAGAAGCTTATAATACCATGCTAGAGCTAGGGATAATATAAAAGGCAGAATAAGCAATAGGGGTCCTTTAAATTACTTTAAACCTTCAGCTTGGAGTGAAATTGTCTGTATAGAGGGGCTTCAAGGGCCATATGCTTTGACCAAGACTACCTCCTTTTTCCGATCGTCTCAGTCTGAATATACTAATCCATTTTACTTCCATAATCTTCCCATCCAATCTTATTACCGAGATACTGCACTTCCTAGGTGTATTGTATCATTTGTATCCCCCACATTGGCCATACAGTTTTTTTCACGCTTGCCATTTTCGGCTCCTGTCGAAACGTCTCAGGCGCCAGATTACTTCTTCTCAGGAAGCTTATTGGTCAGAAAGACTGGCTATGCAAATTTTCCGAGTTTATCGCCGAAGCCATGGGGCCTGATGAGAGGCTAAAAACAGCCGAAGCCTTGTGTGATTTCTTGAAATTTGAAATTAGAACTGAGTTTTGGAGGAGCAAAAAAACGACTTGGTGCGAGGGGTCCTTTAACAAATGTTCAAAATTGCTTAACTCTTATGTTCGCACAAAGGCTATAGGCTACGAAACAGGTAGCCTACGTAGCACCACGTTAGCAGGCTGAATAATATGAGGAGTACTTTTGCTGGCTTACCGACGAAACGTCCCCATGACAAAACGTCCCCTGTCGAAACGTCCCCGTCGAAACGTCCCCGTGACAAAACGTCCCCGTGACAAAACGTCCCCGTGTCAAAACGTCCTCGTGTCAAAACGTCCCCATGACAAAACGTCCCCAAGCATAGATTTTTAAGTTCGCCTCGATCTTCAGGTGCATGTTCGATAGGTAAAACAACTTCACAGTGTGCACTACAGATGTGGGAACATTCCTGATAAGCAGGAACATTTGGGAACATTCCTTATATGACTTATTTTTCGTAAATTCTTTTAGTCAAGCATACAACACAGGTACAAGCGCAAAGCGCATAGAGGTACCACAAATCCGCATTTTCATTGAATCTTCGTGTCACTTTAAAATAATAAGTAATGGGTAGTTAGATTGTCCTATCTCATCCCTTTTCAGTCAAACTTTAAAGTCTTACTCCGTTGCAACTAATTTGCTAATGTGGACAAGTATTTAAGCGCCGGCCGGTAAGTGCCCAGGGCTGCCAAATTGACACATTTTGTGTCAAAATGACACATTTTGATGTTACGTGACACAATGGCACATTCAGTCAAAAAGATGACACAATCGACGAAAATGACACATTTTTCAGTAGAAATGACACATTTTGGTCTTATAGTTAGTTCTAGTCTTGTTTGGTGTAAAAGAAAAGTAAAACTTCAACTTTCTACCTCTAGAAAAAGTTACAAATGAACGGAAGGGAATGGCGCTACCTATCGTTGGCGGAAGTACACAGTGCAGGATGCAGATACCACGACCGTATTTTAAGTTTAAATGACGAGAACTCTATATTTTCCATTTATTATCGGAACTGATTGTCCCATAACTTTTATAAATGTAATTGTCCGGCGCCTCGCTGGCCACCCCGACAAACAAATACATATTCTGCAACATCAATTTAATCGAATTTTCCTATTCCTTTCATGACGTCGTACAAACGTCACAGGCTCGTGATAATTTTTCAAACTGTTTACTCCTTTTCGAACTGATTTGGAGAAGGTTATACATTCAAAACTCCAAATAAAGTTTGTCAATTAAATATGATACCATTTGTAGCGAAAAAATGTGACATGTTTGGTGAAACATTATGGAATCTGAGATGACACAAAAAGCACATTTTGGAAAAAAAATTGACACATTGCTTCAAAAAAATTTGGCAGCCCTGTAAGTGCCTTCCAAACCTAGAATTCTGGATCAGTGTCATTGGAGAATCCAGTGCATGCAGATATACCTATTTACTTGTAGGTCAAGAGTGCCCCCAAAATCTGTAGTGGCTCAAAACCGGCCGAGTCCCGTCCCTTCTGAGACAAGTAAAGAGACAAGCTAAACAAGTCCTAGTTTGCTTACCGTCATGAAACAAATTTATAAGTGGATTCGGATCATTGGGCTTTGCTTTTTGAGTTGGTAACAGCCTGTACCTCATTTTGTAGCAGTCGCCAAGTGATTAGTAAACCCTGCTTTCTCGGGATAACATTTATATACCTAGGCGATTTTAATCCCTTATTCCCATGCCGTGGTCTTAAATTATTCCGCTTTGAGAGAATGCCGGTCTGATGTAAATCTATAGCCGGGGACGTTTCGCCATGGGGACGTTTTGTCAGGGGACGTTTTGAGTGGGGACGTTTTGTCATGGGGACGTTTTGTCATGGGGACGTTTTGTCATGGGGACGTTTCGACGGGGACGTTTCGACGGGGACGTTTCGACAGGGGACGTTTCGAATGGGGACGTTATTTCGACAACCCCTTTTGCTGTTCGGACGAAGCCATTTGTTCGGAAGGGGTTAATTATCGAGACAAGGAAAATGTCTGTAGAAGAAAAAGAATCCCGTGAGTTTCTTTCAAGGTTGTTGGTTTTGTGCATGGTAAGTATTGTATTTCGTTACTACAGTAAACCTGCTGCAAGGCATGTAGTCAGAGGCGTTACTAGCCAACCTTTTTTTTTTTTTTGGGGGGGGGGGGCAATGTATTTACCGACTGGCTGGTCATTTTTACCAACTGTTTACCGGTGCTCTATTTTATTTCGCCTAGGGTACATATGTTAGAGCCTGCCACCGAGGCTTCGCTCCCCCCAGCGAAAGCTGAAATAAATGGCGTGCTGGAATTCCTGTTGTTTTTTATTTTATTCCTGTAATGGCCTTTCCTACCCTATCATAAAAAATCGGCGTTAATATTTCTTGATAGTCGTACAGCGTTTTGTCTGTGATGCTGTGTTTGACGGGCGTTAGCCAGTCGTATGTTTTGAGGTCGTCACCCGCCCCCCCCCCCCCATGCCCAAGCATTTCGAACCGCCCTTGATAAGGGAACAGGGATACACATGCATATGTACCATGCTCACCCCTACCAGCATGCCCCAGCATTTGAGTATGGGTATCAAAAAGGGTTTAGTGTACTAGGCTTACTCGCATAACTTGGTTTGTTCGTTCAGAAAGAGGAATCACGGGATGGTGTACATCTCCGCCTAAGATGCATGCGTCCCTCGCCACGGTCGTAATTAAAAGTGAGAGTATCGAGAGTACTATCGACGAGTAATCATACGTTCAATGCCCTTACTATATAGGTAGTGTACTTGTAGGTTGGGGCGGACCATGATGAAAGTTACGTCATAGTGGTGCAGGGATTGCCGCACGTATCTCCCTTTCTTTGCCCCGGCCCCCGTTTTGGGCCCAAGAAATGAGGCGTTAAATTGGTTGGGGTAATGATCGATGCCGGTCTGAAACGGAATTCCTGTTTTGAAAATATTATCTGTAATACAAACTTTCTCATTAAACCCCTCTCTACCCTCAAATCTTTTGGTTTGGAGACTAAATGCCTCCTCAGTTGCTTTAAACCTATATCCATCCTCATCTGGGATATGCTTCGCCGGTTTGGCATTCTTTTCTTTCTGCAGAGCTAAAATGTCCAGTAGTGAGCAGCAACAAGTGCGCAAGCGCTCAGACGTAGAGTGTCAATGTAAAATGTTATCATATTTTATATACAAACAGCGTTAAAACCAAGACATTTCACATCCCCAATAACCATCAAGTATTGAAATAACCTAATTTGTAATCATCCCACTTTAAAAGCTTTAAATGTAAACAAACCGCAAGTATAAATCCAAAGAGATCTTGCAAGAACAGCATGAGTTCTAACACTGGATCAGAGAATCAGAACACAGAATCTGAATGGTCTGCCAGCCAGTCCGACCCTTTAAACCTCTTTTCCATTAGCAAGGTAATAAAACGAGTACAATAACGAAATCGTAGCAGCCTAATACCCCCGGTGTCACAATTCATTATGAACGGCATGTCATCGATCATATTATTATGACAACACCGTAAAGTTTCCAGCTGTTCATTAAAGATACGTCGCGTCGTCTTGTTGCTGCTACACCAAAATCCTCATTCATAGATATATCTCCCCAAATATACAAGAGATGAACTTGAGACCTGTCATAGACGAACGTAGCTCATAAAAAACCTGGGCCCAGTTACCCATGAACGGGAGGGTGGGGGGGGGGGGGCATCAGTTGCATATCTAGACCTAAATATCCTCGACTATACCAGCTTAGAGTTTCATTCCAGTCACGGGCCAAAAACTTGACTCATGGGCAAATTGGGCCCACTTAACCATGAACGGGGAGGGTAGGGGCCAGGGGGTGGTTCAACTCCACATATAGATCCCCAACCCTATGATCCAAAAGCACAAAGGAATTTCATCGCCCTATCTCCAGTTATTGTCAAGTTGAAATCATTAAAAATGGGCAATCTGGGCCCAATTGTCCCTGAACCAAGTGGGGGTGGGGTTTGGGACCCGCAAAAATGAAAAAGAGACCCAATACTCACAAACCTACCAAGTTTCAACTTGATACCTGTTGATTCCTGTCACGGGTAACGAACTTTACTCCTGGGCAATCTGGGCCCATTTGCCCATGAACGTGATGGGTGGGGGAGGTGCAATTTTAAAAGTAATGTCCCAGCCCTAGGGTCTACATGTACAAGGAATTTCATTGTCTTATGTCCAACTCTGGTCAAGTTATGAACATTATTCACTGGGCAATCTGGGCCCATTTGCCCCTGAACCGGGTGGGTGTGGGGGGTCGGACCCCCAAAAGGCACAACTAGACCCCAGTCCCCACCAGCGTACCAAGTTTGAGCTTGATACTTGCACTGGTTCACCAGTTATGAGCTCCACAAAATACGGTGAAAACCGAAAACCGGAAACCGGAAACCGAAAGCCGAAAGCTGCTAGAGCGCTCGCAATAGTGGATTGTTCCAAGGAACACTCCACTAAAAACCACACTTCGTAGGAAGAGATTCCCAGCAAGCTAGGCCTTCCTAAATTAACTGACCTACATAGAGCTACCCTTTCAAACAAATTTGGAGCAAAGATGGAGTTGCCCCCAGATGAGCCGTCTATTCCCCCCTCCCCTCCCGTCGTCAGTGCGTCGGTCCGAGAGAAACACTGGCGATCGTTTTTAAGCAGCTACAGTGCGTGGGGGGGTGGGACCCCCAAAAGGCACAACTAGACCCCAATACCCACAAGTGTACCAAGTTTGAACTTGATACTGCCACTGGTTCACGAGTTATGAGCTCCACAAAATACGGTGAAAACCGAAAACCGGAAACCGAAAGCCGTAAGCTGCTACAGCGCTCGCAATAGTGGATTGTTCCAAGGAATGCTCCACTAAGAACGATTTGGTTTTATTACACTTGTTATTACCTTGCTCATGGAAAAGAGATTTAAAGTGTCCGACTGGCTAGCAGGATCTTCTTTGGATTTGTAAATGCGGTTTGTTTAAGCTTTTAAACGGGGGAGATTTCAAATTAGGTTATTTCAATATTTTTGGTTATTGTGAATGTGAAATGTCTTCGAAAATGTCTTGGTTCTAACGCTGTTTTTTTACATAAGATGTGATTAACATTTTTACTTTCACACTCCACGTCTGAGCGCTAGCGCACTTGTTTAGCGTGTCCTGCCTATTTGTCAGTCCAATTCTTCGACAGTTTCTTTTCAAAATTTATTTCTGGTCATTCATAGTAATGTTTATTAATTCATATGTTGCCTTTCCAATGTATTTTGTAAATATTTAGCTGTTTACCTTTTCTAGCTTTAAGCTATTTAGGTTTAAATTTGTTGATTGACGAGGGGTTACCCACTACCCGGCACCTGCTGTGCACCCTTTCCCGGCACCGGCCGGCACCAACCGAAATAGGCAGTGCCGGCACCGGTGCCGCCAATAAATCGGGCGATTCATCTTTCAAACTCGTTTAAAAATGCTTATTTTGATGTTTTAACACGTGACAACCGGTGCCGGCTTCTTTCAGCCGGTGCCGGCACCGACCGGGCATCGCGTCACCCGGCACTTGCTGTACTCTCAAATCGAGAGTAGGCAACCCCTTGTTGATTGATTGATTGAAACTACCACTTGGGATGCCAAGCCACCTCCACAGTACAATTTGTTGTTTCGTTTCTGCTTTATTTGAACAATCACAATAAAGTTTACTCTTTAGATGGGCACCAATGTACATAAGCCACCGTGGACAGCGGGCACTTTCTGTACAGCCATTTTGGGAGTGAGCAACCCCTCGAAATCACACATCAGATATATCGCAAGCCCTTGTCACATCGTCACTGTTTCCTGGACGAAGATTGAAAATTTTTATTTTTCTATGCTTTTATGGGTTTCTTTATTTTCTCTTATATACTCCATTTTTCAAAATGGCAGGTCAAAAATAAACTGCTTACTTACTTACTATGCAAATGAATGAACGATTTCTATATATTCAAACAATGGCTAAAAACGGATACGTCAGCTACGACGCTTTTGGCAGCGATATTTCGGCCACAGTTGACAATGCAAAACGGATACGTCAGCTACATTTTATTCGAGCTATACTTCGGCCCTTCTTGGCAAGGGTTCTCTTCAAATATAGCTCTAGTGAAATGTAGCTGACGTATCCGTTTTTACATTGTCAAAAATCATTCGCAGTCAGCTTCGGCTGAAGGAACATTTGGTATTTCGGCCCTTCTTGGCAAGGATCCTTGTCAGGCTGTTATGATTTATTTGCATATTATAGCCATATAGCCATCATGCAATAACAAAGAAACTAACACACTGTCAAGATCGCTTTACGTACACAACCTCTCCTTTAGAAGAAATCTCTCTGGTGTTTGAAAGCTAACTTAGTTTTCCGTGTTTCATCCTTTTCGACACCATTTCAATTGGGCATTATCCCCATCAAAACAAGTGCGCAAGCGCTCAGACGTGGAGTGTGAAAGTAAAATGTTTATCATATTTTATATACAAACAGCGTTAAAACCAAGACATTTCACATCCCCAACCAAACAAGTATTGAAATAACCTAATTTGTAATCATCCCACTTTAAAAGCTTTAAATGTAAACAAAACGCAAGTATAAATCCAAAGAAATGTTGAAGATCTTGCAAGAACAGCATGAGTTCTAACACTAGATCAGAGAATCAGAACACTGAATCTGAATGGTCTGCCAGCCAGTCCGACCCTTTAAACATCTTTTCCATTAGCAAGGTAATAAAACAAGTGCAATAACCAAATCGTAGCAGCCTAATACCCCCTTTGTCACAATTCATTAAGAACGGCATATCATCGATCATATGACAACACCGTAAAGTTTCCAGCTGTTCATTAAAGATACGTCGCGTCGTCTTATTTCTTGCTGCTCTACACCAAAATCCTCATTCATAGATACATCTCCCCAAATATACAAGAGTTGAACTTGAGACCTGTCATAGACGAACGTCACTCATGAAAAATCTGGGCCCAGTTACTCATGAACGGGAGGGTGGGGGGGGGCATCAGTTGCATATCTAGACCTAAATATCCTCGACTATACCAGCTTAGAGTTTGATTCCAGTCACGGGCCAAAAACTTGACTCATGGGCAAATTGGGCCCACTTGCCCATGAACGGGGAGGGTAGGGGCCAGGGGGTGGTTCAACTCCACATATAAATCCCCAACCCTATGATCCAAAAGCACAAAGGAATTTCATCGCCCTATCTCCAGTTATTGTCAAGTTGAAATCATTAAAAAATGGGCAATCTGGGCCCAATTGCCGCTGAACCAAGTGGGGGTGGGGTTTGGGACCCGCAAAAATGAAAAAGAGACCCCAATACTCACAAACCTACCAAGTTTCAACTTGATACCTGTTGATTCCTGTCACGGGTAACGAACTTTACTCCTGGGCAATCTGGGCCCATTTGCCCATGAACGTGATGGGTGGGGGAGGTGCAACTTTAAAAGTAATGTCCCAGCCCTAGGGTCTACATGTACAAGGAATTTCATCGTCTTATGTCCAACTCTGGTCAAGTTATGAACATTATTCACTGGGCAATCTGGGCCCATTTGCCCCTGAACCGGGTGGGTGTGGGGGGTCGGACCCCCAAAAGGCACAACTAGACCCCAGTCCCCACCAGCGTAACAAGTTTAAACTTGATACTTGCACTGGTTCACGAGTTATGAGCTCCACAAAATACGGTGAAAACCGAAAATCGGAAACCGGAAACCGAAAGCCGAAAGCTGCTACAGCGCTCGCAATAGTGGATTGTTCCAAGGAACACTCCACTAATAAACGAGTAGCCTATTCTTTTTCAGTCACGGCTTCGCCTCAGTAATGCTGATTCCGTAGAATTTCGGTTAAGAGTTTGCATCCCACATTTCTCGTACATTTCTCTTGATTAATTAATACTCGCAAGTTCTTGTTTATTTATTTGTTATAAAATATTGCTTTTCCGCAGATAGAAAAAAGAACTCGGTTCATTCATCAACCGTTGGCTTCTATTTCACTTACATTAAGTTTCTTCATCTCCGAAAGGGTTATTCCGTAGGATACAGTGAATAGTTTGAATCACACTCTTCTCCCGCATAATCAGCAATCGTCAGCAATCATCCATCCTTAGCCTGTTTACTAAAGTATTGATTTTACCTAAGCAAACCACTACTGACCTTTCATTCATTACCAATATGCGTCATTTTTCGGAAATTTTTTTTTCTGTGGGATGCGCAAAAGAAGTTTGAAATACACACATCTGATGAATTAACATTTACACATTCATATGTGCTTATTTATTTAAAAAGTTTGCTTTTCAACCAAACAAAACAAACACTCCACTCATCCTTAACCTATGTCACATTAGGTTTCCTCCGTTTCCTCAACTCCAAAAGGCCTAACCCGTATGATGTGGCCAGATGTGGGGCATACCTTGATTCACACGTTTCTCCTGATTTGTCAACAATCGCACATCCTTATTTACCAGCGTATTTTTTCCCCCGGTCAAATCACTACTCCATTCATTCATTAACCGTTGGCTTCTCTTTCGTTGAGTATTACGTTTCTACAACTCTAAAAATACTTTTTCCGAGATACGGTAAAAAGTTTGAATTACTAATTTCTCCAGATAAACCATTGCACAACACTATTACCATTATCAACAAATTACGTTTTCTCAACTCATTCAGCGTTCAATTATCCATCGTTTAATTTGCAACATTTTTTAAATTTTGATGAGCAACGCCGGTCATTCGCCGCATTTGGTGTAAATCCCAGACAGAGCGACATAGCGTGCTAGTGTAGCAATGCCAGGAGAATGACCCGATGTTGGCCATTTAAACCAATCACAGACGTCAGCTAACTGAGCCGACCAATTGGAATCAGAGGAGGATTCAAGTTGCGCGCCATGTGCTCGCTCACTCTGCAACGAGAAATAATCACAAAACTCGTTAGTCACATGGTATTTCTGGACCGGATGGGAACGTAAAAGTTTTGAAAGGATAAATTACTTGAAATGTCGACCGCAGCTTACAGTGAAATTGAAAAGAATGGATTTGAAGACAGGAGAGCACTTCATCTTGCTCTAGAGCTCTCATTTATGGGGCTTGATCACAACCAAGATGATTCGGACTTTGGATTGTCCCATGAAGAAATGTTGAAAAGAAGTCAGAATATGACAGAATGCGTTCCGGTTCCGAGCTCAGAACATGTTGCAGAAATTGTTGGCAGACAAGGTAAGTTTCTTCCTTGTTCCCCTCGAATAGTAGCAGACCTTTTCACAATCACTTTTGTCAGTGTTCTTGAACCTATTTGTAAAAGTGGCAATCTTCGAGCTATAAATAATAATAAAATAAATAAACATGACGGTTAACTGCAGTTAATTTTGGAAATTCTTGCCTCAGAATCTTGCCTTGCAGAAACTGTTGAAAGGCATGTTCGACTTCTTTATTTTTGATGGATTAATTTTCCAAGTTTGTACGAAATTGGGATGTAGTACATAATACTGTAGTACAGTAGTAGGTCAGCGGAATAATACAAAGTGTAGTAAAAATACACTCAAACCCGAATGGGTTGTTAACAAGCTTGCCTATCTTCAATAGCCTATTTGGTGGATTATTAAGCTCTATGTTGTCCCGGTGGCTAGCCTAGCTCAGTCAGCCTTAAATCCCGGATTTTTGACTGTAGGGGACACGCTTCACCGCTGTGTCGCCGGAAAGAAGTTCAAATTTGTTCGCCATTTCTTTCAGGTTATCCCCATCCTTTCACATCTTACAGCTTTGAAGGCATCTTATCCTACATAGGCCGTAAGCTTAAGCCGCGTTCACAAGCATGCAAGCACAGGTGCCTAGCCGTTCACACCCATGCCTAGGCACATATTCTGGGCCAGGCAAGTAGTTCTAGGCCGGTGAGGTCTAGAACTCACAAATGCCTAGGCACATGCCCAGGCTTAGCCAGGCACCGAGTTCTAGAGCCTAGAACTACTTGCTTGGCCCACAATTTGTGCCTAAGCATGGGTGTGAACAGTGATGCTAGGCACAGTGCTTGGCTAGGCATGCTTTTGAACAGACGGGGCTTAAGCCTATTTTAAAGGTTGATCATAAAATAAATGTTCCTGACAAAGTTTCCGCATCTGAAAGAATAGAATGAATTAGTCAATGTGTCCCCTTGTAAAACGTAAAATGTTCTATTAAAAAAAGAGAGAAAAAACACATGGCAGAATCGTAACCCAAATAAGCAGTAAGACCCTGGTAAGACCTCTGGAAGGCAATGCAAGCAACAAAATTAAAGTGAATAATGTTTATATGTATGAGAAATAAAAGAAATACATAATGATAGCTTGTCTAGCTCGTTCTCTAGGTCCCTGTCGACCCGAACTGGATTTCCATCCTGGATAGGGTACCCCAACATTTTTCGAGACTTCCGAAACTTGTCCGGTTGGATTCCAGCATCCATGCTTGCGAATCCATTCCTTTCCCAGGCATAATCCCTATCAGTGTTTTCGTAAGCCTGCCAAGAACGTGCTTGTCTAGGTCCCTGTCGACACGAACTGAATTCCCATCCTGGATACCTCTACATTTTTCGAGACTTCCGAAACTTTTCCGGTTGGACTCCAGCATCCATGCTTGCGAATCCATTTCTGTTTCCAAGGCATAATCCCTCATCAGTGTTTTTGTAAGCCTGCCAAGAACGTCGTCTCTTTGAGTTCTTAGTCACACCAAGAGTGTGAGGATGGGCCGGATTTACTCACCTCTAACTGTGCGACACTGAATATCCCGCATTTTCGTTATGTTTGCAAGGTTGTCCGGCAGAATATATAATCCATACAATAAATGTCATGGGAATCCGGTCCCTGTATCCAAGGTTCAAGACTTCCCCGGGATTTTTGAGTCTGCCAAGAACGTTGTCTCTCAGTGTTCCTAGTCATATCAAGGTTTCAGCCGTGGACCGGATTTAGTCAATATAACGGTGTGGACACGGACCGGATTTCCTTTCTGAATATTCCGCATTTTCGTTAGGTTTGCATATTTTCCGGTAGGATTATATAATCCATACACGGGAATGCTGTCCTTGTATCCAGGCATGAGACCTCATTTTTCTCTGTAAGAAGTTAAATAATCTCATTGTCCCTAAGCGTTGTTAGCGTAGATTTAGTCTCTATAATGGTGCGGACACGGGCCGAATTTCTTTCCTGGATATCCCGAATTTCGGCTGGATTCTAGAATCCACGCATGGGAATCTGTTCCTTGTATCAAAGGCTTAAGACCTCCTTGGCGTTTTTCTAAGTCTCCTGGAGTTGTTAGTCACTCAAGTTTGTTTCCCCTTGTCAACTCGTCTTCACGAGTCTGTTCCTGTCTTTCTTGGCCCGAACTCAACTAGCCCCTCGCATGTGTTTTTGCCACAACGTTTCTATTTTGGTCATGAATACACTTTAGGGGTCGGCAATCTAATCGACAGTCTAGGCAAAGGGTGTACATATTTTCAAAGGTTCCAGTGCAAGGTTCTTTATTGTGATCCACGACTCATCGTAAGCACATAACTAAATTTTTTACAATTTATTTTTCGCTTTGTTAAGTTGTATTGTCCATAGTGTGTGACGGAACTACGTAATGATTTTTGCATTTATATTCTGGTGAATGACTTTGAATTGGATGGTTGTATTAAAAAAAATGGGTAGCCTATTTACAAAAAGATTAGGCTACCGAAAAGCAGGAAGAAATAGGAAAAAGAGTGACAACAAAGATTACTAGACTGTATCTGCAAGAAGTTAAGTGGGTCCTCCACTGCAATCGTAAGCTGTCAGAAGCGATCGTAACGTGTCGTAAGCAGCCATTTCGCGGGTTTTCGGCCAATGAGAGCACGCCAAGTCCGTACGAGCACGGTTACGACGGACTTACGGTTGCCAGCGGAGGACCCACTTTACTCTGTAGAACCAGTTTGTAGCGCTTCCGTCATAGCAGAGCTGCAGTTATGGGTCGTGCCTTCCCTACTGTCCTGTGTTTGAGGAATATTCCTAGCGTAACCTCGTATTCTTATGACCCAAGGAAGCTGTAGCTTTGTAGAAGGAAACATTGGCTTAGTGTCCTTGTTCCAGTCGATTTTTCTATCCACTGGAAAAAATTGTTTCTGAGGAATTTTTCGTTCGTGAATGAATTTCCTTGAATATCTCGTTGACATTCTGGTTTCTTAGGAATGCGTCATTCATTCTTGAATGAATTTCCTTCCATCTCCTGGCTACAGCTTATAAAAAGAAACCTTTATTTGGATCATTCGTGTTCCAGTCGGTTTTTCTATCTATCGGAAAATCTTGTTTCTAAGGAATGTTTCATTCTTGAAAGAATTTCCCTCCATTTCTAGGCTCCGGATACTTGGTCTAGTCCATCCTTCTTATAGTCGTTTTTTCTATCCATCAGGATTTCTTGTTGGAAAGGAATGTTTCATTCGTGAATGAATTTCCTTCCATTCCATAAATATTCCTTCAATCCAAGCTGACTGCGAATGATAGTTGTGCGAGTGATAGAATGATAATGATACTGCGATAAAAGGATATATCAACTGACGTTATTCGAGTGATATTTCGGCCCTTCTTGACAGGGGTCCTCGTCAGGCTGTACCTAGAAGAAACGAACGTCCAATCAGAATTTAAATACGGTTTTTTCCATCTATTGAAAAATCTGGTTTCTATGTTTGAGGTGTTTTTGAGCGAATTTCTGTTCCCAGTATTCAGTCAAAGATTTTATTTCTGCACTTGAGCCAAAAAACTGCCAACACGTCGCACGTTCTTCCTAAGGATAAGGGATAGTCAAGAAGAACAGGATTCTAAGGACTGGCTTCCTGTCGGGATTCCTTTTAGAAATACTGTGCTTTAGTTTTTCGCGATCCTACTTTTCTCTCAGCCCTTCCTAGTATGGATCAAATTATCAAATACAGTAATGGTAAATGAATACAACCGAAAAGATCTGCTAGTACTAGCGAATAGGAAAGAAATAAGCTAAAAATCTTTGAAAATTTAGTCGTGATTTTGCATCATTGAGATGCTATAGAAATTATACTATTATTAACGAATTGCTCTAGGGTACAATTATAATAAGGTGAATGGTGTTGAAAATAATTTATATTAATACTTGTCTTGGACTTTTTTCTGTACCTCAAATGCCTAGTTTCTATTATTTGTTTGCGTAGTTTACTCGATAATCCTGGCTGAGAGAATACAATAATAAACAGTGATGTACGCCATATTGAGCGTCTGCGCTCCCTGATTTACAGACCCCTTCAGGAAATGGGTGGGTGAATGATCTTGCATTAAGCAGGTTACAAAATAAGGGGTATGGATTCGTACTATGGGCTTGTTTCGGCCATGTGAATTGATGATTAGTTGAAGGGTGTGGATAACCCTGTAAGACGATCGCGACTGTTCAGTTCAGTTCATTTTGATCAAGTACAAAAAAAGAACAGAATAAATGTCGACCCCTACAAAGCTCCATGGACCGGAAGGCGTTGTAATCAAGGTTTTAATTGTAGTAGTAATATATTACACAAATAAGTCTAAATTAAGTAAGTAAAAGATTACAAGATAGATAAAATAAAATACAGCTGCAGTTGAACGCGAAGGGGGCAACAAAGCAGGCTTGATCGGCCGTAGAGTGTTAATACTTTCAGTTCAGTTTTTGTTCATTTAACTAGCCTACATCTAAATAAAAATTAAACAACTAACTTAACGATCCTGCCAGGAAAGCACACAAAGGCGGGGAAAGAGCGCAAAAAGAGCAGGACACTTAAAAAAAACGGAATAAACAGATTGTCAAGAAAGAAAAAGAGAACTGATCGGAAAATAAATAACCTATGGTTTCAACTTTAAATATGAAAAGAAGAATGAGAAACCAAAAGGAAACACGACACAAGAATGAAGAAAAAGTTGGGAAGAAAAAGGGTAAGCTAGAAGCTTGTCGCAGAGAATCTTGTTGTTGGGGGAGGATTAGGTTAGGGTTTACATTCATGATACCCGAAAGTCCTGCAACCCAATATCACACACCAGTCTTTCTCTAGCAAGTATTTCCTCCTTGGTACAACGCTTGGGGGCATCACTGACCATTTAAACCTGCCAATTAATTATGTCACTCTTGTGGCAGGCCTGTTCAGATATTCGAATTTTATTAACACGTATAAGAAATGAAAATGGGGACGTTTTGCAACCCCTTATTATCGCCGACTCTTTTGAGGAGTGATCGGTCGAGCCACTCGGATGATTTTACTGTCAAGGACCCCACTTGTGAACCAAACCAAGTAGAGCAGTGGCGTAGCACAGTATCCTTAAAATCAGTAACCCACTACGCCGTAATCACTTTTTCTACCCTCCACCCCTGGTCATTAGCAAGAGCGATACAAAACCTGGAAGAGTAGTCTTAAAACCATGCTAAGGTGGCGAAGGGGAGAGCCTTTTGAGAGCTGGGGTCTAGCCGACAGTCCCTACCATAGGCGCATCGCCAGTTACTCTCCCTTATCTAGTTATTTATCCCTTATCCCATTTCTAAGGCTGCACTTATGAAGCAATCATCGTTTGCGTAATGATTGTCCCATCAAGCTCTTCGTGACGATGTTCGATATGAGGCTCTTGAGGGTTACTCTTCCCTTCCCCCACCCTCACACGCAAATAGAGCTAGTATTCTCCAGTAGGATAGAGACGGTTGTAAACTTTTTGTGTTACTAACATTTTGTCTTACTTTTCTTGTGTGGCTCAGGTTCAGGTTCTTTTTAGTAATAAATTAAATAACAAAATGTCCAGAGCCGAGGGGTCGACGACTCTCATTTTTTATATACACCATTCCGGAATAACGGAATAATCCTGAACCATTCCGGATTACTCCTGGCCACTCCGGATTGTTCCTAACCATTCCATATCCTCCCATTCTTTATTGAGTTTGGTAATTCACCAACTTTTGTTTAGTCCGCATATATTTCACCCCATTCGGTCTGTCCTGCGGTAAACGAGGGGTCGACGACTCTCACTTTTGATGTACACCATTCCGGAATAACGGAATAATCCTGACCATTCCGGATTATTTCTGATCATTCCGGATTATTCCTTCGGGACGTGTACACCATACCGGGAGAGTCGTCGACCCCTCGTCCAGAGCCCGGCTGAGAAGACAAATTTGTAATGCACGGGATGGAAAGACTAAATACAACATTGGTAATTCACTACATGCCATTCATACTAATGGAAATATGCGTGTTCTCCGTCAGCACCCGATCCCCAACACCACCCGTTGACAGGTCCAGCGAAACCAACAATAACAAAAAAACTAAACTAAAAGATAACAAGACCGAGGAAAAGTGATTTCAGTCCAAGAAAAGATCCTGGACCGAGTATTCACAATCCCCCAGGTCTAGTATTTTCAAAAAACAGATAAAATGGGAACAAACTTAACCTCCCGAAGGCAAAGGAATAACCATTGTGAAGGAGCAATCTGAGAAATTTCGCTCATATGTGGCTGATATCCTGGCCACTTGCAGAAGGCTTTACTCTTATTTTTGTCTCATTTATTGTCTTACTCATACTGATCTTTATCTCAAGAAATTAGGACGTTATGTGGGCTGGGTGATTTCACGTTTATCATCAGTGGTGTCTTAAAAAGCTCGGGAAATTACCGTGGTGATTAATTGATTGTTTTTGTTTGCGATAATTACGGTGCATACATATTTGCTAGGTTTGAATTATTTTCTTCGGCGCCGTTCAGTCTCTTTTTTTTGAATAAATCCCGTAGTATCTTTTGTAATTTAATGTATTTTATGTTTTCAAAACAAAACTATGAGATCAAATGTAATACTTTTTGTGTCTACTCCTCCTTCCCTCAGTGAAGTAAATTTTTATATATTTGTTGAATATTTACGCCACCTAACTTCTGAAATAAAGCCATATTGAAGTTACTTTTTTTCTCTTAATAATTACAAATTAATTTAACTTCCATATATACCCCTCAATATCCACATTATTTTTCTTTATTTTTTACTTAATAAAGAGACAAAAACTTTCCGTATATTGCACCACTTTAGCCTTAAGCCATGTCCGAAGTGACATACCTCTACTGGACTTGTCTTCGTCTCAGTCATCAGTAGCCTTATCAAGGCAGAGTGGCGTTCTCTTTGGTCATCATGTAGTCTTGTTCACCCTTCTCCCTTACACTTGCCTCATCTTCTCATCAAGAGTGGCGACATCTTGTTTCTACGTGCCTTAAATGCCTAAACCGTTTCTCTCAACCGATAATCAATAGTTCCCTACTCGTGTTCAAGCTTCAGTACTGGAATCAAGGGATCAATGCTAGGAACTGAAGCTGAGGAGACATTCCCAGTCAAGGAGTCAACACAGCGCAGACTGGCAATAGAACTGTGTTGTTTCCCGGGAATTCGGGGGTAAGTCAGGGAATTATCAAAACTAATATTGAAGAGGAAGGACAATACAGTATAATGAAAGTGCGGAAAACACGTCCAGGAAAACCGGGTCGTCTGTAAGTCGAAGGTTTTTTCCGGTCAAGCTTTGATTCTTGGTTCAGTACTACGCAGACGGGCAATATAACCGGTCGAGGAAACCAGGGGAATGTCGGGAATTTTGGTAACGGAGAAAGTCAGGGAAATATGAAAACTAATTTGACAAGGAATGGGAGGTCGAGAGGATACAGTATGATGCAAGTGCAGAAAATTTGCGTGGGAAAACCTGCTTGTCTGTTCGCAACATACATGATCAAAGTTGAGGAATTTTTCCGGTGAAGCTTTGATTCTCGGGTAAATATTGCGGAGACGGGCAATATGACTGTTGTTTTACTTAGACTCAGGGAAATCAGGGGATTCTAGTTAGAAAAGGCTTGGGAAACGTCACGGGGTTCATGATGACGCTACTAGGAATGATTCTTGATTCTTATCACTGCTTCCAGGGCCTGATTTACACATTTCTACAGCCTAGGCTCAAGTACATTTGTGACCCTCCCCTAAAAAAGCTTATTTCTTAGGTTCCGCTTATATCTTAGACCGTGGTATCAGATACCATGGTATCTGCAAAAACGCAACTAGCGAGTCTCTAACCCCCTTGCATCATCGCCGGTAACTCTGCTTTGATGTTCAGCGACACCGGGGTTCTCATTTTCCTTCCACTAGCATAGTGAATACTAAGTAATGTCATTGGATATCAGCTTGTAAACAATTCGTTCATACGGATATTTGTATCTCGTATTTCATTTGTATCATCTTTCTGGCTCGAAGTTAGTGGCCATAATAGTAATAACAATCTGTATTCTGAGCCAGAGGCCATATACATGAACAAGTTATACACTAGTTAAGCAACTAAATTAAACAAAATATAACAAAAATATAGTAGAAGAGCGTTTGACGCCTGAAATCGTGTCTCATCTTTAACATGACTACAAACGTTGAGTGGGTTTGCATGAGGCGAAGGCTGAAGATAAGATTAAAAAATCCAGGTTTAGATACGGACTCATGCGTGTCAGTTTTCCTACGATTGGTTCTTATGAGGAAAAAAAAAACTGGGTTATAGTTAAAAAAAATGCGATACAGAACCTTCACGCTCGTTGGTCCGGCAAATGTAGGAAAACGTAGGACAATGGTTGAGCTTGCAGGAACCACGTGAGTTTATCATCTGAATGTCAGGACACAGATTGTTTGTTAGTTTGGGATAGTATTTCGTTACTGTCGAAAAAATAAGTTTAAAGCTTCATGCCGGTACAAGGCATCCAGTAATTCCTGCTTGCACGGTTACCCCGACTCCGAGGGGTCGACGACTCTCATTTTCTATGTACACCATTCCGGAATAACGGAATAATCCTGACCATTCCGGATTATTCCTTGCCATTCCGGATTATTCCTAACCATTCCATATCCTCCCATTCTTTATCGAGTTTGGTAATTCACCAACTTTTGTTTAGTCCGCATTTATTTCACCCCGTTCGGTCTGTCCTGCGGCGAACGAGGGGTCGACGACTCTCATTTTGTAGGTACACCATTCCGGAATAACGGAATAATCCTGACCATTCCGGATTATTCCTGACCATTCCGGATTATTCCTTCGGGACGTGTACACCATTCGGGGAGAGTCGCCGACCCCTCGCCCGTCTCTGTGTGGACCCGATCCGTCTCTGTATGGACCCGATCCGTCTCTGTATGACCCGATCCTTTGTCATCGACTACTTATGACTTGACTATTCCTTCAGCCCAAGCTGACTACGAATCATGCACGATAGAGCTTCTGAATGAGCCGAAATTCGTAATATGTCTTCTTTTGGTGGTTTGTTATATTCTTGAGCCGGGTTCGTTGACTGAAATTTGACCAAGTCCAAAGTTGGAGCCGGGTGCGTTGGGTGAAATAAAATAGGGATCCTGCCTCAGAACAGGGATTCTGAGTTAAGGAAGAAGAAGCAGAAACCCAAAAGAACAGGGATCTTGACTTTCTCGCTTTTCGGCGCGGCTGGCTAAGAAAAAGGTTATTTTTTATCTAGCGTGGCAACCCTGTTTTCAGCTCCACCTAGGACTATCTGTCTACTGGAAGCTAGTTGGATAATTTAGTCTGGAATCTAGAAATAGGTCTAGAGCTGACTAGCGACTGTTTAACGAATTTCTTCTTGTCATTCGCTGTGTAGAAGAGATTGTTAACCTCGTCACTAGCACAACGAAACGCCCGTTGAACAGTAAATGAAAGAAGACAATGATCACGTTCGTTCACGACTCCAGGCCCAGCAGTTTAAGAAATTCCTACTATCATTGGCAGAGGCTCCGGTCGGTGTTACTGAACTTGGGTGTGACGTAGTTGGACGGATTCCAGGATCAGCTTACGGCTGTGATTGCGAGTACAGTTTCTTGAGCAGATGATCGGTTGTTGGGCGTTGACTCCGGGGTACCGGTGAACAATTTCTCACACGTCGAGCTCGAAATCTCGTTCGTGCTGGGCGCACCTGTCATTTCGCAAGTGGTACTTTTTGGCCAAGCATATGTGTACGTATGTTTGCAATCAAAATTAACTGGCCATATATTTTGGAAAAATATATAGTAATTTCAGTTCACTAATATCAGTTCAATTGAATAACACATGCCTCTCGGCTGAGTAGGGCGTAGTTAAGGAAAAGTGCTCGATGAACTTCCGCGGAGGTTGATACGGCTTCGTATCATCCTCTCTGGTGGCTGATACGATATCGTCTCAGCTCCACAAAACTCATTGTCATTGTAGGGACATAAAAACATACATTACATACCTGTTCGAGAAAAGTTATATATGTATATAATCAAAATCAAGTGGCCCTAAAGAACTCCCTAAACTTTTAATCTTAATACTATCATTGCCTTTATCTAACATTGTGTCAGCCTGAGATTACACGCCAAAGTAGACGAGTGGAGTCTACTACTATTGACGTAAAGAGGGTTATAGGTGTAGCTTAAAGAATATTAGATGAATATACCAAAAATGTATGTATAAATACTCTATCCTAGCTACCACAACACATGACATAAAATGTATTTTTTGCTTTTCTATGTAGGCTACTATGTAAACCATGAATATCCGCCTCCTATTGAATCGGTGGCAGCGTGTTTTACATTATAGGCCCAGTGCTGATCGTAAAAGAAAGTCTACAACGAAACAAAAATATTGACATTTTTGTCTTCTGCTTTCACTTATTCTTGGAATGATTGCATTTATTTATTTTCCAGGCTGCAAAATCAAGGCACTTCGCGCCAAAACCAACACTTATATAAAGACCCCCGTGCGAGGGGAGGAGCCAGTCTTCGTCGTCACAGGAAGAAAAGAGGATGTCGCTGCCGCAAAGAAAGAAATTCTGTCGGCGGCAGAACACTTTTCCCAGATTCGGGCATCCCGAAGAAATAGTGCCGTTGCAGCCCTCACTCAGCAACTCAGTCCCGGTGTCGTTACCACAGCCTCACTTGTACCTCCAGCGCCCCCCACACCCGTACCTGGTCACGTTACAATACAGGTGAGTAGGGAGGGGCGCACTTCAGGCGAAATCGGGGTTTACTGCAAAACGTTATTGATTTGGACCCTTCTTGGCAAAAAGTCTGCTAAAAGGCTTTAGATTTTGTCATCGTATTAAGTGTGATCAACAGATCGAGAAGGGCCGAAAAATCGCTCAGATAAATATAGCTGACGTGTCCGTGTAGCGCAGTCGACGATTGGTACTAAAGCGGGGGGGGGGGGGGTCCTAGTAATCAGTTAAGAGTTGACCGGCCATGTGTTCAGAGGACACTTTTGTCCACGGAGTACCTTAGATATAATTTGCCCAGCAGATGATATTTTCGTCTGTGTGCATGGTTTGGATAGATTTGCGCGTCTTTGGACTCTTTTTTCGTTGGTCAATGCGACGGCGTCAACTTCACTCTTGTCTTTGGTTTACGTGGCCATTTCATGTCTGCGATGTTTTTGTTTCCAACGCAATGGACCGGTTACTTGCGTGCTGCAGTTCGTTGAACTACAAAAGCTGTATGGCTAGTTGTGTTCGAAATGCCAGGTTTCTAGGCTGTAAATCTTTGAGAAGTCTGATATCGATCGGCTGACTGACTAATCGCAACTGTTCATAACTTCTTAATCGTAATCGCTTGTGAATACTATAAAAATGGAGTATTGAGAAGGAAGAGAAGGACCGAAAAGATAGAAAAATAGAATAATCCTATAAAGTTCAGGTTCAGGTTCTTTTTAATAATAAATTAAATAACAAAATGTCCAGAGCCCGGCTGAGAAGACAAATTCGTAATGCACGGGATGGAAAAACTTCTTTAACTAAATACAACATTTATAATTCACTAAGCTAAAGAAGCCTATATGATCGTTATACCATACAGGGAGTTGACCTTGTTAAGCGAAAGGGCATAACGATTTTCGACGGCCCCGTGTTTATACAATTATACGTTTCTGTCTGAGTCATTCATGTTCCTTTTTTGTTTTTCTTCTTTTTCTTCAAATAATCTGTTTTGTAATCAGGTTCTGTACTATGAATCATATTATGGGATATAAAACAATACTAATGATATTGGGTTTCGGTTCATTGAGTTGTGGTTCAAATATATTCTCAAGCAGGATTTGCTCTTCTTAACGGCTTTAATCGCTCCTTTGTCTATGACATTGTCCGAGCTCCCCTTCTAATGCCTTTAACTTTCCTCGATTTTTTTTTCGGCCAACCTAGCAACTTTATTCGTTGTTAGACATTTACTCCTAGGGTTACCCATTTGACGATACATAAAATAATAATAATCATGGATGATGGTTCATCGAGATATAGTTCATATGTATTCCAAGGAGGGATTGACTCTTCTCACTTGCCCTTTATCTTTGGTATTGTCCGAGCTCCCCTCCCAATGTCTTGACATCCCGTCGGTTTTTTCTGTCCAACCTGGCAACGACGTTCCTTGTTATAAATATTTCCTCTTAGGGTTTTCCCATTTTGCGAGATAAATAAATAATAAGTAACCATGGATGTTGGTTCATTGAAATGTTGTTCTTATGTAATCCAAGGACGGGTTGGCTCTTCTCACTTGCCCTTTCTCTATGCTTTCCTCCTAATGTCTTTACATTATCTCGATTTTTCCGGTTAACCTGGCAACGTTGTTCTTTGTTAAAAATATTTACACCTAGGGATGGTTTGATGGTTCATCGAGATATAGTTCATATGTATTCCAAGGAGGGATTGACTCTTCTCACTTGCCCTTTATCTTTGGTATTGTCCGAGCTCCTCTCTTAATGTCTTGACATTCTCTCGATTTTTTCCGGCAAAGCTGGCAACGTCGTTCTTTGTTAGAAATATTTCCTCCTAGGGTTTTCCCATTTTACGAGATAAATAAATAATAAGTAACCATGGATGTTGGTTCATTGAGATGTTGTTCTTATGTAATCCAAGGACGGGTTGGCTCTTCTCACTTGCCCTTTCTCTATGCTTTCCTCCTAATGTCTTTACATTATCTCGATTTTTCCGGTTAACCTGGCAACGTTGTTCTTTGTTAAACATATTTACACCTAGGGTTTCCCCTTTGACAAGATCAAAATAATAATAATCATGGATGTTGGTTCATTGAGATGTTGTTCTTATGTAGTCGAAGGCGGGGTTGGCTCTTCACTTGCCCTTTGTCTATAGCTTCCCTCCTAATGTCTTCGCATTCCCTCGATTTTTTTCCGGACAACCTGGCAACGTCGTTCTTTGTCAAAAAAGAATGACGTTGCCCTTTGGCGGGATATAAAATAATAATAATGATCATAGATGTTGGTTCATCTAGTTATGGTTCTTATGTATTCCAAGACAGGATTGACTCCTCTAGCTTGCCCTTTGTCTATAGCTCCCCTCCTAATGTCTTTACATTCCCTCGATTTTTTCCGGCCAACCTGGCAACGTCTTTCTTTGATAGAAATATTTCCTCCTAGGGTTTTCCCCTTATAGGCATGTGTCCAAATTTCCGCATTGCTCTCGTTCCCGTATCGATCTCCTGGAAACTCCCTTCCAGAAAATTACCATTCTCCCGCTGATGCAGTTCTGAAAGAAATGTCGTAAGTGTGGTTCCAGGGGGAAGGGGGAAGATATATCAATTCTTTTGCCGCAGGGACATTTGAAACATGGGAGTAAATTATTTCCTGAATTTGATAACGTTATTTACGCCTACGCATCTACTAGAGGTTCTGAAATACTGGAGATGGTTTTCCAGCTGGTGGGATTCTGAAAGAAGTCCTGTAATTGTGGTTCTAAGAGAGAGGAGAGGACGAGAAATTCTTTTCTGCCGCAGCAGACACATTTGAATAATTGAGTGTAGAATAGAATGATGTTTGTTTGGGCTCAGGTGGGCCATACCCACTCTCTCGCGTACACTACGGAAAAAAAAATCAACTGTAGGATCACTCACTCCTCCTTAACGACTACCCCCTATTTAAATTTAGCTCTATATAATCCCCCAGCAATTTTATTAGTTTCTAGTTTTTAGACGTCAAAATACCAGGGAAGGGCTCACTCTCACTATCCCAACTTGACCTGGGAAGGGGGCACTGCCCTAGAAGGGGAGCTACGTCATTATCAAACAGCGGACAACTGTAATTATTCGTGTTATATCATTTGTTGAATTTGCAACGGTAATTTACACTTCCGCATATACATCATCAACACGATGGTTCGGAAATACCTTCCAAAGGTCGACAGATGGCCTGGCCTGGCCTGTCTCCAGTTGGAATAAGAAACCTTTACGTATTTCGGTACCATCCGCGAATTACTGAGGCTTCTTCGTCTCTTCGTGCCTCTGTGGTAGTCCTGTCTTAAGCTCGTTTTGGCTATCAAACGCTAATCGCGACATTGAAATTTCCGGTTTTCGCAAGCAGTGTCATCCTACCGTATGTTGATAAAGTTGTTTCGGTTTAACGACGGCTTGGTAAATTTTGCGAGGGCAACAGCTTCCGTTCTCCTTCCTTTGAAAATCAGTTCTGCTTTTAGAAATAGTTTGTTCCAAAAGCAACTGACGGGATTAGTCTGTGAAGCGGATTCGTAATCGTAAAAACAGGATCGTTTATAAGAAGTGAATCAGTATAGGGTCGTGTTTTTTGTACCATTAAAGTTCAGCTTCATTGAAAACCATGCCATGGTTGTAAAAACTAACTGCTCGTCGTCTGGAAGTGAAATCGTTTACCAAGACCGAACAAACAAACACAACATACATGTCCTATACAGGCCCGTATCCAGGAATTTATTTGGGGGGGGGGGGTTGCCCGCGGAATTCATTTCGGGGGGGGGGGGGGGGGGGGGGGGGTTGCCCACGGGTCGGACCAAAAAGTACAAAAAAGACACAGATCAGGGGTTAAAGCTTGACTTGACTTGACTTGCTTTATTTGCTACTAATTATAAAATAAACTATATAAACACACAACCGCCCGGGGAAGGCTCAAACAGCCTGATGATGGACGGCTGCAATCCTCTGACTCTTAACCTTTAACAAATTTCATTTAAAAAAAAAGAAAGGACAAAAACACTCTCACTCAATTAACCTTTAATACTAAAATCTAAAAAATGAAAAAAAAAAAAAAAAAAAGCCTACAAAAAACTATTACTTTTGTGGGTTTCGGGGGGGTTCGAACCCCCTAACCCCCCCGGATACGGACTTGGTCCTATATAGGGAAGAGTCAAGTGCCCTCTCAACGAAATGTCCTTATTAATTTGTTATGAAAGGACAAACGATTTATCGGTCGGAATTCGAAACCCCCTATTTTCCGGACCGAAATCTTTACTGCGCTAGTGACCCGCAGACAAGACTATTATATTTTGCGTAATATTTTCGGATTGCAGTTATCACCGGATAATCCGGGTCTCCCCACTCTTTAAACTGCTTGATTGGATTGAAAATAATGACGTCATTCTGAATTTTTGATATGTGAAGACAAATGAACCGGAACCATGACATAATACTTTATCTGTATTGTTATCACTTATCAGTTTTCAAGTTCTGATGATTTTACTGTCGGCATTTACTGTTTATTTTGTATCATTTTCAAAAAAGGTAAGGTAAAAGCTTGTCGTTTATTACCTGTAAAACATTACTCTCAAATCTTGAAGCAATTTTGGATACCTGTCGTTGCTCTGGGTTGTACCAGATTTACATAACCCGGTCATAATTTGTTTACCTCTCTGGCAACCACCCCTGATAATCTGTTTATACTGGACGTGGTCGAGTTCTGGAGATGATTGTTTGTCTGTTCTATATCTCAAGGGTTGTTATCCTGGTGAGAGGGTTAAACTGGAGCAATGAATGACAGATATGGATGTACTGTAGCTGGTTCCATATGTGACTGTTGGGCATCCTGTACAAGATGCCAGGCTTTTGGGGGCGTTCGATCTGAGGAGTTACTAAGTCTTTTGAGACGTTAATGTCCCAGTTGTGCGTCTAGACCAACACTTTTTGGGATCCCAAAACGTAAGTGGAGGGATACCTATGACATCGCAAAAGTTGTCCGTCTGTCCGTCCGTCCGTCCGTCCGTCTGTCCGTCTGTCTGTAAGCACGATAACTCTCGAAGGCAGTGAGATATTTTGATGAAACTTGGTGTGGGGATTCTTTGGGTCAAGAGTAAGGTCGAGTTCGTAGATGGGCCCTGTAGCTTTACATTTAGGGGTGGGGGAGGGGGTTTAAATTAAGGGGCAAGCAAAATTTTTTTAAACAGCTAATGTGATAGTCGATTATGGGATAAGAAGACACGCTGAACACGAATGTGAAAACCATTTTCTCGCCGGACAAGTAGTTCGTCCGGAATCCGGCCAAAACCGGAAAGTTTGTTAAAAGTAAAAATTTTATTTGAGGTTGATTAGATGTTTGATTTTGGGGTAAGAAGCCATGCTGAACACGAATATGAAAACCATTTTCTCGCCGGACAAGCAGTTCGCCCGGAATCCGGCCAAAACCGGAAAGTTTGTTAGAAGTTAAAGTTTTATCTGAAGTTGATCAGATGTTTGATGTAGGGGTAAGAAGGCATGCTGAACAAGAATACGAAAACCATTTTATCGCCAGACAAGTAGTTTGCCCGGAATCCGGCCAAAACCGGAAAATTTGTTAAAAGTAAAAGTTTTATTTGAAGTTGATTAGATGATAGATTTAGGGGTAAGAAGAGATCCAGAATCCGTATATGACAATCACTCTTTAGCCGGACATATAGTTCGTCCGGAATCCGGCTGAAACCGGAATATTTGTTAGAAGTTAAATTTTTGTTTGAAGTTGATTAGATGTTCGATATAAGGGTAAGGAGATACGCTGAATCCGTTTTTGAGCTTTAGCTTTTCGCCGGACAAGTAGTTCTTGAATTTCGCCAAAGCCGCAAAATTCTTAAATTCACAAAAGTAAGCTAGGATCGTTTCGATCGGCTTACAGAGGTAAACGCACATGCTGAATCCATATCTGAGCTTGGATTTCTTAATGAGTAGCTGTTTGGCCCGACGAAGACTGAATCTGGCTAAGACAAAACCTAATTGTCTGGATCATAAATATTGAAATTTTTGGGATCCCATCGGAACCTTTGGTCTTGTTGAGAGGTCGACAGGGACTTTTTGTTACACTGCATTATTATTGATAAGTATTATGAATGGTTGGTGGTAGGGTTCTGTAAGGTAGGCGTCACTAGACGCCTTTAGTGTAACGGATCAGTCAATCCCACACGCTCATAAAGTTTTCATTGGGTAAGACTGCATACACTACAGTAGAGGTATGCTTATTTGAACAGTTACTTAAATGTGAACAGTGCAGTCTTGGGCCAAATGGTAGAATGACCCAAAATACATTTTCAAGTGTTTTCAGATGTCCTTTTGCTTTGGCTAACTGGTAGTTAACTTTCGACACAGCAAGTGCATAAAAATGGCAAAGTTCAAAGTCAACAAACGGTCCAATAAGCATACCTTTACTGTAGGTTACTGGGCTCGCTTTTTCTTCGTGAAAAATATTGCTGATTATTATGCAGAAATGACATAAAAAAAAAAAAAATACTGACAGAAATAGGGAGGCTACTGCCAAGTATTTTAATGTAGTTGTTTACTGCAAGTTCAATGTTGTTGTTTTTTGTGCGTCATATTTGAGCTTGCCCATAAAGAGGCTTTCTAATCGCACCAGTAGATGCTACCGGTTTGAAGTCGCAGATTTGAATGCAGGGTTGCCAGGAGCTCGACTCATGAAGTGTCACAATTGCCGACAAAACGGTGCCTTTTTACACCTCGAATTTTTTTGTTATGCATTCCGCTGCACAAAACGCGCAAAATGCTAATAATTGGTAATAAGTGAATTTGTAACAGCATTTTTGAAAACATTTCTTAACTGATACATCACAGTTTAGTAAAAAAAATTAATCGGAAATGAGCTTTATTTAAGGTGCCAACAGGGTGTCAAACTGTTTCGTGTACTAAATCAAAGTAAAATACACAGAAAATACATGTTTTGGCAGTATTTTTGGGGCGGTAATCCGTCACTTTAGTAAAGGAAATGAAAAAGTGCTTTTCTGACCTAAAAAGTGTCATTCGTAAAAAAAAGGTGTCACTTTCAGAGAAAAAGTGTCACGGTGTCACCCAGAGGCAAAAGTGTCACACTTGGCAACACTGCTTGAATGGGGATGATCTATACATTGCAAATGAATGCTTCCGATTGGTCTGATTTAAGCAACCTCCACAGCAACATATTTCAATACGCTGTTGTCAGATGTTGCCTCAGTGGGCTTTAGCTTTGGTTGTAGGGACAGTTCATCCACCTTTTTTTGCAAAATTGACAGCTTTTATTCAGCTCCACAGAGCACGATCAACTCTTTTGAGTAAGTTTGATGTAACGGAATCATCGAGCCTTTGAGCTGCTTCATGAGCGGTGCCAAAAAGAACCGCTTAGTTCATTCACTTCTCTTACTCAGCGCTTAGATGGGTGTGTCCGTAATTTGGTTGCAGTATTGAAATAATTAGAGGAAGTCTATTGCCAAGAAGAGAAAATTAACCCCCAGGAAAAGGTTCATCTTCCATGAACTTAAAGTCCATATTAAAACCTGAACTTGTTAATACTAGTCCCATGCTCACCTTTTTCTCAGGCATCACACATTCTTGTGCTACATAACAACACATTTCAAGCAAGAAAGAAAATATTTAGCTATCTTTTTTCCTCATTATAGAGGCGAAAGCCTTATTATTGCAATTATATTATTATTATTAAAATCCATTTTGAGCTTGCCCGTGTCGTGTGGGTGCATCCGGAGGGATAGCTACCTTAGATGGGCATGTTCCTTGTTCGGCTGTCTTAACCAGATGATAATTAACCCCTGTCGAATCTGTGAAGCACGAGTGACTGGCCACATGATAATTCTCTTAAAAAAAAAAAATAAATAAATCACAACTCTTAAGCTACCGACCCTGCGAAATATTAAAACAGTACTGAGTGTAAAACCTCTCTCGACCCAGAGGTGCTGCGAGTCCAGAATTTTAGAGTCCGAGACAAGTCCGAGACCGAAGTCATGCTCACGAGTCAAGACGAGTCCGAGTCCTGGACAAAAATCCTTCGAGACGAGACAAGACCGAGTCCGTGAAAAAAGTGTCTCGAGACCGAGTCAAGCCTCGAGTCCTAACAATTAATCTGTACTTCATACTATGAACTACATTCTAAAAATACAGGTAATTCACCTGAGAATTTCGAGGAAAAATGCTAACGTGGATGAAGAGTGACAAAAGAGAAAACCAAAACAAAGCGAAAAAACAACAAACGACCAATATGAAAACCAAAACTGCGAGATTCGAAAAACTTAAATTAAGCTCCGAGCTACTGACCAGCACCTGCGAATAACAACTATAAGACATTTGTCGCTCGGTACTAGCGAGTGAAACCCCATTTCCATCTGTTTTTCTGATATTTTTATTGGGGGGGGAGGTACCGGAAATCTTTCGGAAATTATCAGATTCGATTGAAAACTGATGAGTGGTAAGATCAGACGCTCTCGATAACGTATTTACTTGCTCGAGTCGGACTCTCACTGGGCTGTGAGATGAGTAGGCTTGTAGAAATTTTGCTCTGATTTACCCAATTTTGTAATCCGAACTTCCCAGCTAAACTATCTGGATAGCTCATTTTCACAAATGCGATTTTTCAGAAGTCTCCAGACCCTTGTTACCTATGGTTCTTAGTTTTATTACTTATTCCTCTAAGGTATTACTTGACCTAATCCTGTGAAAGAAATTGTGATATAACCAACCATTGGGCAATCTCTTTAATAGGTCGCTGGAGAGTTCGTTTTGTTTAAAATGACCGGGTCGAGACGTTTACTTAGACTCGTGACTCGGCTGGATTTCGAGACGAGACGAGTCCGAGTCCAGCTCCGTGAACTTCGAGTCCGAGACGAGTCCGAGTCCATAAAAAAGGCGTCTCGAGACCGTCTCGAGACGAGTCCAGAGTCCGAGTCCACCACCTCTGTCTCGACCCTCGGCAGTCTCCGGTAAACTTGGGCGTGGCTTTGTCCTCTAGCATTGATTGATATGTCAACTGAATTTGTCTGGTAGAATCTGTTTGTTGTTAAAGTAGTTGATTCATGTGGGCCGAGAAGGTAGGACACACTATCATTTTACGATGAGTCGAATATTTACGAACACACTGTTACCTTTGGTTTCTCCGAAATCTCCATGCTATCCAAGGTAATCCACAAATTACTTTCACTCTTGAAAACAAGTTCGTCAACTCGCCATTACTCATTAAATATTCACTGATCTCCTGTTGTGGGTCAGAGCTATACTAGAATCTCCGAGAAGATCAAGGGGCGTGTAAGATGATTAAAACAACGATGTATATCACCCTGGGGACGTTTAGATATGTCAGAAGTAAAAACCCTCGGCTAGTTTGACAATTTTTGGTATCGGAAGCTGAATATTATTTTGCTTACTTCGAAAATCTCTAAGAAATCGTTATAACGAATTTAGTATAATTTACGGCGTTTGTTTAATGTGATCTGGTTTACATCCTTAATTCTTTGGACTTCGGGAATTATCAAGAAAAAACAGAAAACAAAATACTCAAAGAAATCGATAATGCAAATAGTTAGTTTGATTTTTCTACACATTTTCCATGTGCCTGATACAATAACAAGAGCTGTAAGCTCATATGGCACTTGCATGGGTTGAGATGTATTATTTGATTAAAAGTAATTTTCGACTGCGCGGTTCAGATGCGCACTTTAAGGAAGCTAGAGAAAAAGTATTTTGTCGTAGAACTTGGCTGTAATGATGCGCACTTTAAAGGCACTAGAAATTCATCTGTAAGGAAGACCCTTGAGGCAAAAACGATATCAGGCTCTTAGGGATCATTGATATATACGTATGATCAAAAGTATTTTTTTTCCGCTAATGCGGGTAAAATGCGCACTTTAAGGGTGCTAGAAATTTTTTTTTTTTTGCAAAACCCTTGTGGCACAAATGATCATAGGTTGAGATGTATCGTTTGATAAAAAGTACTTTTGGACCTTGCGGTTAAGATGCACACTTTAAGGGAGCTAGAACTTCATTTGTAAGCAAAACCCTTGAGGCAAAAATGATCATGGACTCATGCGGATCATGGAAATGCATATTTTGCTTAAAAGCATTTTTCTTAATTTGCGGTCATGATTGGTACTTTAGGGAATGGTCGGATTTGAAAAGTGGCGATTTCTAAGCCAATCTTGTCGAATTTCTAATATTCCAGCCAAATTTCATCGTCCTAGCAAATCTGGAAGTACCTTAACTCGCGATCACCGGAATTCCGGACCCGCCCCTCAAACTCCCCCCACAGTCGCCGGAGCCAATCCGGTTCGGTTTTGGACTTGTTTGTTATTCCCACAAAGTTCCATCCCGATCTCTCCAGTCCAATCCGGTTACGTATTCCCCCCCCCCCCAATTGTTGTCGGATCCGGTCCGGACATGAAAAAGATCACCACAGGGCCTCTGTTCATTTATTAAATTTCACTCGAATCCGATCACCCGTTCCAAAGTTACGCATGGCTAAATATTCCGGATTCCCCCTCCCTCCGATCCCCCCACGACTATCGGATCGAGTGAATTTTTATTTACAAGTTAGTTTGATCGGGTCCCTGATACCTGATACGCCTCCCAAGTTTCGTCGTGAAAATCCCAAAAACTCTCATCACCAGAATTCCGGGAAACTCCCCTCCACCTCCCCCCCCCAAGTGTCCGGGTCCAGTCCAAACGTGTAAACGATTTATATGGAGCAGATTCTTGTTCTTCCCAGCAAGTTTTACTCCAATCCCTCCACTATAACCGTCTCTCGAGATTTCCGGTCTTCCCCCCCCCCCAACTCCCCATAGCTGTCGAATCCGGTTCGGACTTCAAATGGAAGATCAGAGATATGTCATTCATTCAGGTATTAAGTTTCGTCCCAATCCGATCACCCGTTCGAAAGTTACACAACACTCAATTTTCCACATTCCCCCGCACTGAATCACATATACAAACCCCTTTGACCCTCGAATGCACTAGCTCTTTCCGATGTTAACAGAGTGATCCGATGCAAAGAGTGACGTCACGCCGTGCGCAGACCTACTAGTGAGAAGAAAGGGGTAGGGGTTTTACAAAAACTACTAAATTCTCAGGATTCCGAGGCCCACCACTCCCCCCCAGATGGTCGGATCGTGAAACTGATTATTTCCAGGTTAGTTATATCGGGTCCCTGATATGCCTGCCAAGTTTCATCGTCCTAGGACATCTGGAAGTACCCTAACTCGAAAACAGTGGACCGCCCGACCGACCGACCGAAAAGCGATCGGTATATGGCACTTGAGCGGAGCTGCAAGTGCCATAAAAACAATTTGTTAGATACAAAGTCAAACTATGATCCCAGCCTCTCCATGTCGTGCACTTCCGACCCGCGCCACTAGATGACCCAGCGGTCGGATCGAGTCGTGTCTTCATCTTGGGTCTTGGGTGGGGGGGTTCTAGACGTTGCAAGTGCTAGAATGCTTATGATGTATCTCCTTTAATGACATTCGCTATGAAAGGAGTTGTGGATTTGACGGAAATGAAGCAGAAATGACAACCTCAAAGCAAATTATTAAAAGAAATATACGCTGCCAAACATTTATATTTACTTGTATTCCAGCTAATTGTTTTTCTTTTTCTCTGATTTTATTGCTAAGATGGGTTTTGAGCTTGCCCGTAAGGGCCGTGCCACTAGATGATACGACACTCGTACCAGAGCCCGGTTTGAAGTACTACTTGTAGCCTATACTAGGCAAATGCTAGAATGCTTCCGATTTAACTCTTTTAAAATGTATACAAATTATTATGAACCTGAACCACAACAAAATAATGCCGCGAGACATTCCAGTTCCGAGTACGAAATTACAACCAAGCCTTAGCTGTTATAGTTGAATGACCGTAAATCAGTAGAACAGGGAAGTATGCCAAACTTTGCAGTGGAAAAAAAATAGCATTTGTCTGTACCTGTTCTTGTCGTTATGTCGTCATTACCCATTATTGTTTATTGGAATATTGATCATTAGGGCTACTTCTATACAAACAACTAAGTACAGCAGAGGTACGGTATGCTTTTTTGAACGTCGTTTAACAGTAAACGGTCGCCGAAGAAAACACCAAAACCCATACCAGACAACTTTTCCTGCAAAATACTCGTCAAAAACGTTTCATCCATATCCATTTTATCTTTTGTTCAGTAAAGTTTGAAATAATTGCTGTTGAATGCCATCTTCTTTATACTTGTGCGTCTTTTGCTCTGGTACGTCATTTCACCCATTAGATAGCGTTTTAACCAAAACAATAAACCCCAGCAGAAGAAGAAGCGCATTTTTAAAATTCAAGCACGATGCAGCAAATCCAAATCACAACAGTTTGTTTGTGCAAAAATTAGCTTAAACTGTTTGCTGTTAGCTGATATCAAGTATGTTATTTTTCTTTCCATTTTACTGTTTTATAAGCAAGCGACAAGACCAGTGTCGTGAGCATTTATTTAAGTGGTCAAATAAGCATACCTCTACTATACAGAAACTAACGCCCAACTTCGCTGGTTCGCCTTAGATCTCATCCACCCGGGTCCGTCAATTTTAGGTAGCCTAATATATATTTCTCCTTCAAAGATGTACAAGCTAATGTCAAGCGACGTCAAAGTGATATAGACTTACGAGTCAGCGACACTAGTACCCCCTAGTACGGTCTAGTACCCCCTACGATTTGAGCTGACTCTGAAACAAATACTAGTTTCTGTTATCACCACTGTCACCGTAACGTCAAGAATTCGTCAAGGATCCCTTTTGATATCCCGTTGTTCCTCTATTGGTTGACACACGTCATTAGACGCATAGGGATCCGGGGACCTCTTGTCTCCCTGTTTGGTTATTCCTGGAGCCTGTGGGAAACGACGCCGAGTTAGTCTGGACTCCTTGGAGTCTCGGGAGATTTGTCAGATCGATATAGGGAAATGGCTTCGGTTGCCAGGTTTTGCCGTGGAATTTTTCCTTGGTCCTCAGAATTTGAAATTCAGAAGTTCCGAGTGCTGTTAGGTCCCTTTGAACTGTTTTCATTGTGATTCTCGCTTCGGATCAGAGCTTGACTTGTACTTGGGATGCTTCGTGGCTTAGAAAGTTGGAATTTTCAAACTTTGCCCCTCGTCGCCAGAGACCAAAAGTTCGTAGACATTTCTGATTAAAATTCAAATTTCGGAAGTCAACTTTCTGTGGACCCTGGAGAACTTTCTGGTGATTCGAAGCCACGCAGCTCTTGCGTGATTCGGCTGTTCCGTCTGGCTTAAAGCACAAGTAGCAGTAGATACAGTTAAAATTCGAATACTCTAAAATAACTGACTCGTTAGAATCGGCTGTGTTTTTGAAAAATGACAAACCCCTCCCCGCTGTTTCGGCCGCGCGGAGAAAATTTAATGAATGTCTTTCTGAGCAATGTGCTCTTCGTAAGCAATAAGTGGGAGTCTGATCCGCTTCTAAAAGACACAGACATGATAAATGCAAAAATCGTATCAAAAGCCAATGTGGTGTCTTTATGGTGGGTAAAAAAGACAGCGTTGCTCGAAGAATGAGAAACGAGAATTATTTGAACGATATCTTTTTAAAATTTTATTTTTATTTTTTTTACATTTTGTTTCTGTCTGACCTGCAGATCCTCTGCTTTGTTTTTTGAAACCAATAGACCGGCGGTCTTTACCGATCTGACAGGGATATGTATCGAAAAGCCTTTTCCAATCCGACTTGGATAAAAACAATTACTCACTCTTTCGCCCAGACATCCACATCTAGGACAGAAGTAAGTACATGTCTTCGAGCTTAACTTTTCCATATATTGTCTTTTCTCCTCCAGTGACAGCTCCACCCCCTTACCACCCCCTTAAAACTAACTACCAATTGTAGTCATTCTGGTTGTTTCCATTTCAGTGAAAAACAAAACCAATTTAGCCTAACATTTAGAGAAATGTTCAAGCGTGTATCTGCTGGTAAGATGGCTCTGTGACAGGTCGCTTCTGCAATAAACGACGCCTCAGCTATGAATCACGTTTATTACCCCCCCCCCATCGTAGTTAATCTTCCGACTCACTGTCGTCTCATAAAATGTCCCTCATCCCCTCCTCATTCCCCCTTCTCATTAGCTACGCGTCGTCTGTTTTAATTTATTTGGCTATTGAACCAGTCTTGGTGCTGGAAATGAGTTTCCAGTCTTACTGGAACTTCGGATCTCCGACTACTCAGTTGGCAATGATGTCAGGCTGTTCGCACTCGTAGGATTCCTTGGCGATCTTCCTCCTCTCTGAAGGTTTTCTCCCATCTCGTTAGATGGTGGTACGATGTTTCACTGCGTAGAATGGAGCATGACATTTGCCCGCAAGGAGTGCGGCCACGCTCCTTTGACATAAATAACGCTTCGACCGACTACGCTTCGACAATGTTTTGAATTTCGCGGCACCATTCCTGTCAAAGAAGCGTGTCCGCACTCTTTGCAGGATGATGTGTCACGCTCGATTTAACCAAGAACATATAAATAGAACCTCCGTCTTCGGTCCCATGAAGGTACTATAAGTACCCGATAAAACTGAGCGGAGGTTGATACCCGTCTATTTCCCTCTTCGCCGCTGCGCATACCAAATGAAATGGAAAAAAAAACGTAGGGTGCCTGCAGGAATGGAGAACTCGGTCTGCAGCGAGTTCGGCGTGACGTCACAGTGGTAGAAAACCAGTCAGCTGTAAAAGACGACTCGACTACGTTGGTATTCTTCTGCTTCTACTGCGATATAGCTGTTTGTAGAGGTAAAAAATTATGATGTTCTGCGTAGCTCATCGTCCGCTCGTTTACATCGGGCAGGGTATCAATATTTTTGACACCGCATGGTAGAACAGAGATAGGGAGATGGAGGTTCTTGGGATTATTTGTCCTTGATTTAATGCACCCTTTGTGCAGCATCAAAATTTTGAAAATTTCTCTTAGTTGTATTATTTTAATTTCTGGTTTCAAGAAATTACAAATGAAACCTGTCAGGTGCCGACATGTGCTGTATTTCATGTTTCTGGTGTAAGCACCCACTCAGTATTAACGGAACACGTGGGTTTCTTATCGGCGCAGAGGCTGAGAAACACAGGCTCACATCGTTTCTTGATCTAAACTTTCCAGCCTCTAGCTTCTAATTTCTTCGAAGATAGAGGCTGATATATATAGAGGCGAATCTCGCTTCATCTTTGGTTCATCCGAAGTGGTGAACTTGCACAGCAGAAGTTTGAAACCCATTATGATTTAGCAATTACAAGTCCGGGATACCTTGGAGTTTGAAATATTTCCGGGAAATTGTTTCCCCGTGCCGTTTCTTGCTCTCGAAATTCCCCTCTCCAGACTTCAGTCGAAGCTAGGGAACAAGTTCAGACGAAGACGAGGAAAGTTCTGAAATGTGTTTTGAAAAGAAATAGGAGATTCGGCGATCTTGCCAAGTGAGGCTGTGTCGTTTCCTGATCATTGTTTGGCAATGGGCCTAGGCTAGGGTCTGTCGGGTCTACATCTGCTCTCAAAGGGCAAATTAGAAGGATCAATCAGTATTTCTCGGAGGATTCTTATCACTCTGGATAATGACCAGGGGTAGAGGATAGCCAAAGGGTTTACGGCATCGTGAGAATTTCTGTGCTCCGCCACTGCTCCCGTGAGCTCCCATGTGGGTTTCTTGGCAGCAATGTCAGCATATCGTCGGAGTGTCTCGACGGGGCACTCCTCGAAGTAGCCGGCAATGGAGATAAGGTCTTAAAATATTCCCAGAGTTTGAATAAGCCAGGTACCGAGTATGGTCTTTAACGAAAACGGTCGGTCGTGTTGGACATGCAGGACCTGATGGTAGTTGATATTGATCCAACCTTGTGACACTTCCAGCCGTTCCAGTAAATGTGTGGAAGGGCTTTTCTTCAAGAAAAATTACCACATGACTGATATTTTTCTGATAGATCCCAGGAGTGGTCTTTAGGCAAACGGTTCGTACCCCGACAAAACGGAGCAGAGCTAGAGGTACTTGCTGAGCTTTGAGTTGATTCCCGTTTAATTCCCTCTTCGGCGCTGCGCATATCAGAGGAAAAACCGTAGCAGGCCTAAGTTCTTTTAATTTTTCAATACTGCTAAAAGAAAAAAATACATGTCGATACGGTTGTGCAGTACCTTGCAGTGATGCCACTGGTCGCAGATATCTGCGACGTGTCACAGGTTTTGCTCCATAGAGTACCGCAAAATTGACCTCAGTCACACTGTACCCCACTTTCGAGATAATTACCCCTCGGAGTTTTGAAGGTCGTGCACGTGCAACCCCTCACAAAGCGGACTCGGATGCAAGTATCAAGGATCAGGTGTTCCGTAACAGTTTGAGCACGTCCGTCATTATTTTCCCGTAGGATTTTTGCCTCTTTAGCTCACTTACAAATCCACCAGGATCTTCATTCTCCCCCTCCTTATATAATTACTTCCTGCGAGTCCTCTCACTGATCTAGACTTGATCCCCCTCCCCCCCCTGGATTCCTTTGGAAGACTTTCCTTCTGTTTTCTCATCTCTGTAAAGGAAGTGGATTGGTTGAATTGATCCCCTGAGTTTTGGGAGTTTCGGATTGCCGCTTGTCGGAGCTCAGGCGTTTCCCGAGGGCTTGCTCACTTGGTGGGCACCACGTTACATCCTCGGACACTTACAGTCAGGTCCGAATCCAGGAATTTATTTTGGGGGAGCGCCTACCCGCGTGTCGGACCATCCATACCAAACAGTGAGACAAGAACATCGATCGGAGGTTGAAGGCTTAAAAAAAACGATTATTTGTGTATGTTTTTGGGGGATTCGAACCTCCTACCACCCCCGGATACGGCCCTGCTTACAGTACTACTATTTTGGGAGTGAGCAATCCCTCGGCGTTGCCTGTCTTGAGAAACTTTGACACGAGCATCTTGTAGTCTGTTTGACTTGCGAAATACCTCGTTTCCTAAAGGAATGTTTAAATATGTGAATGATTTTTATTCTTCTACACTTGTTCACGAAACCTGCTGCTGTTTTTAAATTACAATGCTGCTCTTTAGATTACAAATCTTGCCAAAGGCCAGTGATGTGTTTGTCGCAATATGGTTTTCGGCGATCTTCTCAGTCGACCACAAATCCCTGATATTTGGACAGGCTATACTAAACGCCGATTACGCTATGACAAATACTGAGCACCTTAATCCTGGCTCTCCTGAAAGAATGTGTGATGTTAACAGATAGTGTGTTACCTCATCTTTTGAAATGAATCTAGTGGCATGGGCAGCTATGGAACGAGGACTTAAAACGGAACATCTGAAGTGACACCTCTTCCCCCCCCCCCAATGCCCCTTGTGTTTCCGCAACCAGCCGATCGACGGAAAAGTGATCGTACCACTTTCCAGCAGTAAGCTGAAACCGGCGGCTAAGACGAATCTACCTTATGCAGCACACGTGAAGTAATTAGACATACGTGTGGACAGCCACAGTCCACACGCGTGTCTACTTCGTCTAGTGTATAGACGGAGTATATTTAAGCGAGGTGTGTGTTTTATCGGATGAAATAGATCGGACTCCTTTCGTGGCCTCTCTCTTTACTGCTACTACTAATAATAATTTATTTTTAACCCACAAATCGTACAAGACAAAACAGTGGACTGCAAAAGAAAATAGGAAGCCATAATTAGGGAAAACATAACACATACCAACAAAATACTACTCAAGAGTCATACAGACGAATAAGCCCATGAGAGAGGGCGACAGACGCGTTTCATGAGAGGGCGACAGACGCGCGTACGGACAGTTTTCTGTGGAAAACAGAAAATTTCTCCGTAATATCCGACAGCGAGAACTTACTAATAATTCGGAATTTCTTTGCCAAGGAGGGAGAAAAAGAACAAATTTACAAAATCTTAAGTAAGAGGATCGTATAGCTTTAATATCCTTTTTGGGATCCCAATACGTAAGCGGAGGAATACCTATGACTTCGTAAAAGTTGTCCTTCTGTTAGCACGATAACTCTCGAAAGGGTTGAGGTATTTTGTTCGAATTTGGCACAAGGACGTTTTGGGTCGAAGTACAGGTCAAATTTTATTTTTATTTACAGGTCTATATTTAAGGGTGGTTCAAAGTAGGCTACGGGACGATTAGTTTATTTGGGGCAAGTAGTTCACTCGGAATCCGGCAAAATTTGCGAAAATATAAGTTTAATCGGAAGTTGCTTAGAGGTTGAATTTAGGGGTAAGGAGACATGCTGAACACATGAGTCATTTTGTACTTGAATCCCAGCCAGCTTGGGTTGAATGAGTATTTAGCTGGTAAACTGTTGTTATTATTACTGTTCTAATGTTATTGTAACTATGACGTTCTTTCAGGTCAGGGTACCCTACCGTGTCGTTGGTCTTGTTGTCGGGCCAAAGGGAGCCACGATCAAGCGCATTCAGCAGACGACCCATACATATATCGTCACCCCGTCACGTGACAAGGAACCGGTATTCGAAGTGACCGGACTACCGGAAAATGTCGAAACAGCCAAAAAAGAGATCGAGTCTCACATTGCCGTTCGAACCGGTGGAATCTTCGGAAACGGACTGCCAGATCTGAATAATCTGAAAAGTAAGTGAATTAATAAGTTTTGTTGTAACCCTGACAGGCTAGCACTGGACTTAAAAGACCCTTCGTTCCTATATTACCAATTCAGCCTACTTCCGTAATTTTCATACGGTACATTCTAACCCCGCTAACGACCAGAGCAAAATAAAACTAGGGAGTAGAGCGCCAAGACCTATCATTTCCATGCTTTGCAAACGGGCCATAGTCGTAGCTCCGCCCATTACGCTTGCGGAATTTAAAGCGAGATGAACTTGCGGATTTATAAATTTCTAGTAAAGCTAAAACGCGGTCTGCACACATCTTGGAAACCGGGAAGGTTGTTATCTTTTTTTTTTTTCTGTGTTCAGAATATGAAGTTATTGGAGCCAGCGCTGGTGCACGACTGATTGAGCTTGAGTAGGGGCGTTCTGTATCGTTACTGGTGCTAATGTCGCTGCTATTCGAGTGGGTTTCATTTCTTTCAAGTCATGGCGCTACTCCCTAGTGTTATTTTGCTCTGCTAACGACAGCTTACTCATTTTCACACTTGCCTCGTTTTGCTATTTTCGATGCTTATCGTACTCCTGACGATTGTTTACGAGAAGCCGCTTCGTCAGAAAAACCGGTTATGCAAATTTTTCCCTGTTGTGCCAGGAGTCAGCGGAACTGGACTAGGGCCAAAACAATCTAAGCTGTCGCAATTGAAGCGTTTTATGCTGGAGCATAAACAGTAAACAGTGCGAGGACCTGTCTTACGATATCATTTTTATCCATCCTAACGACAATACGCCAATTTTTGCCTCATTGGTCAGGAATATCGTTTAGGCAAGTTTTTCCGTGTTTCGCGTCGAAACCAAGGGTGGTCCATGGAGGCTGAAAACAGCCGGGATGGGTTTGTATTCTTTGAATAAACCCGACCGAGTCTATTAGAAGTCACGTTCGTTAGAACGTCGTAATTGCAATTACATCTACTGCAACATGTGCTTTAAGGAACAAACAAAGAATGTGAAGCGAATATATATAATGTATCTCTCTTGTTGTGTTTTATTTAATTCTTTTATTTTACGTTACGTGCTCCGCTTTTCAGATGGCGGGTCAGAAATAAATTACTTACTTACTTATATACAAGATCAAGAAGAGTTGATGCATACCTATCTGACATTTCGTTTTGTATTTTGAATCGTTTGTTGACATCTTCGGATTCACGACGCTAGACTAACAGTAATATCGATAGCCTAATACAATTTATAAGAATGCCAGTGGGCTCGAAATTGCTCTTAGGAGTTGTCTTGAAGACATTGACCGATACAGTCATCACTATTTGGGATGAGGTATTCCATCAGTTGATAGTCTGGAAGAACCACCTTTAACGTCCTTGGTGAATCCCAGTCGCTCAACTGAAAACCATGCCCACGCATGCCACTGGTATTCAGTTCAATAATTTTTGTTGTAAGAAACCAAATCGTAAATTGAAGTTTAAAGCCCGTCAGATGGTATAAATCAAACTTCAGAATAGGCTACGCACCTTCTGGTTAAAAACAATTTATTCTTCATTTATTAGACTTTTCCTTCCGCGAAAATAGGATTACGGCTTAATAATGTCCGCGTTCCCTTAAAACCGTCAAAACACGTTCTTTCTTTTTAACCAGTGGTTCCACACTGCTGCGTCACATGCGACACGATTTTTTCTTTGATTTTCCGACGTACGACAGAATCGCATGAACCTTCCCAAAACCACGCAGACGCAAAAGGAAAAAAAAAATCGTCGAGATTACTCTGCAAAAAGACAAGGAAGAAGCCCTTTAAACCGACCTCTGAAGATACGGGGAGATTACCCTTCTGAATGCCACTCTTATTAGTAAATTTTCAGTCAAAACCTGTAAGTCATCTTGTTGAAAACAGGTTAATACAAGTTAATTCAGAAGATAGTTTGCACCCAGACATCCTAGGATTAGAGTGTTTTGTTCCAGAATAAGATAAAGCAAATTTTCGTCTTGAAAATTAACTTATCTTCGTTTTTTCTTTTCTTTCCCAAAGAAATCGCATGCGTTATGTCGGATCAGTTATTTTTCAACGTATCCGACACTGCGACAAAACGCAAAGCTCAGCGTTGCTTGTCGCACGACTTGTGTCGTATGTCGCATGACGCAGAATTTTGTGCGAAATCGCAGCGGTGTGAACCATGGGTAAAACCAACCGTGTTCTTATTTCTTTCACGTTTCTTCCGCGAGAATAGACTGACAGCTCCAAAACACCCTCTTTCTGTCGCAGCCGTCAAAATTTCTCCTCAAATGGAAAAACTCGGATTTAAAGAATTTAAACTGCGGCCCTCAATTCAAGTTTTTATTGAGGACATACGTTAGAAGCTGTTGCTTGGTATCTGAGCAACCTGAAAAGCTGAATTTGTATGGGAAGCATTTTGCCAGAAAAAAATATGGACGTAAAAAAAAATCTTCGCAGTTGGAAGTCCATTTATGTTGAAACCCCTTTTGAAGTCGCCATCGGACAGTTTACTGGGGAAGCACTTTCTGGCAATTTTTTCGGCATCAGCGTGAAACAAAAAAATTATGCAAGCGAGCCGGGAATCCCCCCATTCCTGTTCAGTAGATTTTTTTCTTTCGAAAACGCTGGTCACGATAGCCTACAGAAACAAACGCATATTTGCATTGTCGTCAAACCTATTATGTGTTTAATGTCACTTGCGTCATCCATCCTCAACATGTTGGATAATTGTGACGTCCGAGAAAAAAAAAGAAATGTGAAAATCACACCAGATTGCGAAGATTGGAGACCAGGCCCGTATCCAGGAATTTATTTCGGAGGGGTTTTCACCCGCGGTTTGGACCCAGTCAATCCCAAAAAGTTCCAAGAAAACAAAGGTTACAGGTTAAAGCCAATACAAAATGATTATTTCTATATGTTTCAGAGGGAGTTCAAACCCCCTACCCCCCCCCCTCTGAATACGGCCTTGTCGGAGACTGTGTGTTCAAGTTACTGCAATGTCCGTTTTTAGGACCTTGCGCTGAAGACCTTCATAAAGGGGTTGTAAGCTTCTCTTGTACCGCGCAAGTGGCGTACGTTCGGGTTGAGTTTCGGAACTACTCCGGCGCCACCAGCCTTTGGGGATCTTTTACCTTCGGGAATGTGGGAGGGGGCCCTGCCTCATGAAAGCGAGGTCATCTGGTCCACTAGACCACGTGTCAATCTCACCCTTGTCCTGGCACGTCCATGGGCGGCGGGGCATAATTTAATGACATGGCGTTCTACACTGGTTTCTGACCGAAGATAGAAAAATTGTATTTTTGGATGTTTTTTATATTTTTATTTTATAAGCTCCGCTTTTCGAAATGACGGGTCAGAAATAATTTACTTACTGATTTGCACTAAACTGAGACCATGGCAATAACTTTCCCATCTTCTTCTTTTCTTTTTACTTTTCTTTTTCCTTGTATTTCTTTTCTTGACAAATGAAAGAATACTTGTCACCCGTTACGGACAGTGCTCACATAGGGTGTAGTTAGTTTACAGTGTATGATTTGCTTTTTGTTAATAAATAAACTGAAACTAATACAGCTCCGATGCCCGCTGAGGATTTCCTCATCCCCCCACTTCGCCCCCACCTCCCGCTGCTTTACCTTGTTGAAGACAAACAAATTTAGCGTCTATAAGAGTTTCACATTTCCGGTTGTGTAAATATTTACCAATTTGGCATAAAGGTCGAGGAATAAAAAATACCTAAATTTGACATCCGAACTTGACGAGCTGCGTAGAAAGCTGTCTGTCGCAACGCTAACCGCGGCCTTGTCCGTTTGTTTGAAGTGTAATTATTTATTCTGATCCAAGTATTTTATCTTCTTTTCTTTATTTTTTTTCTCCTGTTAATTTACTTCCATTTATCTCTGTTTTGTTATAAAATTCTGTCATTTCGAGGAAGCAATTTGCCTGGAGACATCCGCAAATTAATAAACAGCTTTTCCACTATACTGTCGCTATGGCTATGCGAAAGTTAGGAACTACTTAGCATGCCCAAGTCCAGCTCCTGTCTAGTTCCCAGGCCTTCGTCTTATTCCTAGGTCTGTTTTCCCTGGATCATTCCCCTCATCCCACCTTTTCCTCTGTATAAGTGGGGAATCTTCGCCCGGGAGTCATCCCCACATAATCAGCTTTTCCGCTTTCTGTCGCTATGGAATTCCACAAGTTCGGAGCTCTTCGGCATGCCACAATCCAGCTCCTGTCTAGTTCCCAGGACCCTGTCCAGTTCCTAGGTCTGGTATATTTCCCCTTATCCTCTAACCCCACCCTTGCGTTCCACTGTGTCGGAATATTATATCTTCGGACGGGGGTCATCCCCACTAAACAGCTTTTCCAGCTTTTCTGTCGCTATGGTCCACAAGTTAGGGACTCTTCGGCATTCCACAGTCCAGCTCCTTTCTCGTTCCCAGGCCAGGCTCCCGTCTAGTTCCTAGGTCCAGTTTATTCACCCTTATCCCCTGACCCACCTTCGCGTTCCTCCGTATCGGAATATTTTGAGTGTGGAGTCATCGGACGGGAGTCATCCCCTCTAAACAGCTTTTCTGTCGCTATGGTCTACAAGTTAGGGACTCTTCGGCATTCCACAGTCCAGCTCCTGTCTAGTTCCCAGGCGAGGCCCCCGTCTAGTTCCTAGGTCCAGTTTATTTACCCTTATCCCCTGACCCCACCTTCGCGTTCCTCTGAATCGGAATATTTTGAGTGGGGAGTCATCGGACGGGAGTCATCGGACGGGAGTCATCCCTACATAAACAGCTTTTCGATTTCCACAAGTTAGGAACCATTTGCGTGCCACAGTCTAGCAGTTTCCATGTTGACATGTAACTGGAGGATCAGCGATAACAGTGGTTATTACATCCAGACAGCCAAGGGAAATGAAATGTATTGGATTGATATTCCGTCTACTATTTCCCTACCATCTGCTGACTATTATTTACTGATCGTCTGACTTGTCAGTCTAATTGGCAGATGGCGTGATGGCGCCAAATTTTCATCGTAGCCTGCTGTGGATCCCACTGTATATTATCTGGAAAAGTGAATTACGAAGGACGTGTCCGAAAGCTTTTTATTGCTGTAAATGCTGCATTCACTTCTGCATTTTATTTTTGGCTTACCGACGAAACGTCCCCATGACAAAACGTCCCCTGTCGAAAAGTCCCCGTCGAAACATCCCCGTGACAAAACATCCCCGTGACAAAATGTCCCCGTGACAAAACGTCCCCGTGTCAAAACGTCCCCGTGTCAAAATGTCCCCATGACAAAACGTCCCCAAGCATAGATTTTTAAGTTCGCCTCGATCTTCAGGTGCATGTTCGATAGGTAAAACAGCTTCACAGTGTGCACTACAGATGTGGGAACATTCCTGATAAGCAGGAACATTTGGGAACATTCCTTATATGACTTATTTTTCGTAAATTCTTTTAGTCAAGCATACAACACAGGTACAAGCGCAAAGCGCATAGAGCTACCACAAATCCGCATTTTCATTGGATCTTCGTGTCACTTTAAAATAATAAGTAATGGGTAGTTAGATTGTCCTATCTCATCCCTTTTCAGTCAAACTTTAAAGTCTTACTCCGTTGCAACTAATTTGCTAATGTGGACAAGTATTTAAGCGCCGGCCGGTAAGTGCCTTCCAAACCTAGAATTCTGGATCAGTGTCATTGGAGAATCCAGTGCATGCAGATATACCTATTTACTTGTAGGTCAGGAGTGCCCCCAAAATCTGCAGTGGCTCATAACCGGCCGAGTCCCGTCCCTTCTGAGACAAGTAAAGAGAAAAGCTAAACAAGTCCTAGTTTGCTTACCTTCATGAAACAAATTTATAAGTGGATTCGGATCATTGGGCTTTGCTTTTTGAGTTGGTAACAGCCTGTACCTCATTTTGTAGCAGTCGCCAAGTGATTAGTAAACCCTGCTTTCTCGGGATAACATTTATATACCTAGGCGATTTTAATCCCTTATTCCCATGCCGTGGTCTTAAATTATTCCGCTTTGAGAGAATGCCGGTCTGATGTAAATCTATAGCCGGGGACGTTTCGCCATGCGGACGTTTTGTCAGGGGACGTTTTGTCACGGGGACGTTTCGACGGGGACGTTTCGAATGGGGACGTTATGTCGACAGCCCTTATTTTTTTGTTGTCGGAAAGCTGTTACCTTTATTTCTTCCCTGACACTTCTAGAATACCGAAATTTAGCCTTAATCGCCTCCTTCCCAGTTTCTTCTTGAAAATTCAGCGGAAAATTTAGCATCTTTGCTGAATTTTTGATGAATTTCATGCTGGATTAATGCTGCATTAATTGAGCGAAAATTTAAGTCCGAAAGCGAAAAGCTACATAAAATCCTGAATTAATTCAGCATTCTCGTTCGTTTCGGAGCTTTCGGACACGTCCGAAGTCGTCATACAGTAAGACTGAGCAAGAACTTAAAGCACCAAGGGCACAACCAACCATTTTCCATCTACTTTACAAAGGCCCCTTAAAGTACCCCTCGCACCATTTACTGTTAATGTTCCATTATTTTAAAATAGCTGAGTACTTTAAGACTAGTGTCTGCTTTTAGCAGATTACCCAAGGCTTTGTCTGTTTTAAGCCTTTCTCCAGGCCCGTTGACTTCTAGCAAAAAACACGGAAATATTCATATAACTGGTTTAACTAGCGACTGATCTTTTCGCAGCAATCGTTGGGAGCATGACATGCAGGGCCGTCACTACTAGGGGGGGGAGGGGGGGGACGCCCCCCCCCAATGTTGTCGGCCAGTCGGTAAAAAATAGCCGAGTCGGCGCGAAGCGCCGCTATTTTTCTTAAAAACAGCCGATTTTTTTCTTGGAAACAGTCGATTTTTCTTAAAAACAGTCAGTTCTTCGTAAAAATTGTTGATTTTTCTTAAAATTAGCCGATTTTTCGTCAACACAGTCGTTTTTATCTGCAAAACCAGTTGGTAAAAATGACCAGCCAGTCGGTAAATACCTCGTCCCCCCCCCCCAAACATTTTGGCTAGTAACGCCTCTGATGACATGCATCGAAAGTAGCGAAACAGTATAAGTGTGAAAATCAATGTGGAATATAAGGGGCTAGAAATTAATAGAACACTAGAAATCAAGAACAAATAACGAGACAGAACTGCGGTCTCCCTATCTCCGTCATACAAACATGCAGAGTCGAGTAAAATACGGCCGACTCCCGACGCAAATGAGCGGAGGATAGTAGCTTCGCGCCACATCACGTTTCGTTACCTCTACAAATAGCTATATCGCCGTAAGTCGCTGAAGAGGAAATCTAGCAGTCAAAGCTGATTGGTTCAGTGGACGCGCTCCAGAGCGGGACAGCGCGCGGAGTACGCCTCCTGCTAGCCTCCCTCAACATTTCTTGTGCGAGAATCAACGGTGAAGACGGAAGAGGAGTAAACGGGTATCAACATCAGCTCAAAGCTGGAGTAAATACCTCCAGGTCCGCTCAGTTTTGTCGGGGTTTTCATAGTCGCTGCATGCGACTAAAGACATAAGTTCTAGCTGATTATTTGTTCTTGCTAGAATGTACCATATGAGTTTGGGGTCTCGAGTTTAAGAATGTATGGAGCGATTCTGGAAGTAGGTTGCTCAAGTAGGTACGACATGTCCTTTAAAGTCCGTATCAAAACCTGGACGCACCAGTCCTAAATCAGTATCCAGCTTCTGCTTGACTTGGTTGGTACCAGCCAAGCTTTCAGGCATGCACCATTTTCGTCTTGCATAGCAACCATCTTCGAGCAAGTACTGAAAAAAGAATTTAAAGAGACGTTGAAAATACTCGCAAGGCTTGTTACACGCCTATGTTTAAAAATCACAGATACTACGTTGCTAGTTATCCAGCGATGATTCATCATGCGCATAAAAGGAAATTAAGAATCCCGGTGCCGCCTAACCGCCTTTAGGTGGTGAGAAGGGGGGGGGGGGGTAGCAAGGTAAAAAGCTTGGGACAGAAAACTTAAAGATTACGTGTATTGACTGCTAACGACAACACGTTTTATTTCTCTTTTTCCACTCTCATTTCTGGAATAAGATGCTAGTTTCTGCTCCAGTTTCTAGTTTAGGACCTTCCTCCCCCCCCACAAACACAAACCAAAAGGCTATTGTCTAACCGGCATCATTTCAGGTCCATATCCGGAGGATATTGCAACGTTTTTCGGAAATGGGTTTGAAGCCAGCTCACCGGAAATCAACAGCCTAAAGAACCGAAACCCGCTAGATGCCAGCTTCGTCAATTCGGTCAACAAGCGCTTCAACATGGAACCGGAAAAACCCGCCGTGGGACTACTCGGATTCGCCCCACCCAAGATGACGGAGGTAGGTATTATTTTATGATTGGCGCTGAACCGACGGGTCCTCAGAAGAAAAACGTACATCAGCTCCCATGTATAACTCTCGCAATGTCACTCCACTGCGAAAGCACACTACCTACTACGCGCACTCTTGACTAGCATCGTTAACAAACGGTGTCTCTGATTGGTTTGTACGGTCCTTGCAGCCGACTGAACCAGTCAAATGCTCATCTTTGACAAATCTAGAGCATTTTAACCTCAAACACTGCAGGAGGCCAAGCAACGACTTCGGTTCAGCCATGGTATATCAACCTCTCCACCTCTCAAATCCTCCCCTCCCCCTACCGAACGCCAGAAATCGACCAGAATGAATGGCAAGTTCTAGGGTGCCCAAACTCTGTCCTATACCTACAAACACGTCAGATATACAGAAAGTTTCTTTCCGGAATTCGTAAAACTTTTTAACGAAGCGATTTTAAGCATTTTGACACAGATACTGTAAATATTTTTGTTGACAATGATCGCAGATTTGGTTGTGTAACCACGAAAGTCAATTTACAAAATAAACTTTCCGTCTATCTATCTAGAGCAAACCTTAGCTGACTTGCCCATTTAGCGCAATCGATTTTTTTTTCCTAACAACGTTGATTTGGGGGGAGGGGGTTCGGATCTCCCGAAATCCCGTCGCCGGAAATGGGAGCCAACACTGCATCGTGCCATGAAATCAATCCAATCCTTGTTCCGCTTCCTGATTCGGGTTTCCGGTCGTTTGCACGCTAAGAACGAAACGAGACAGAGGAATCGACCTTCCCTTTGGAAAAGCTCATGTAATAAAGTGCCGACGTAAGCGGATTGAGTACACATGGGAGGATTCTCACGCCTATATTCTATCAGAGCTTGGGGGGGGGGGGTCACTAGCTTCTTGACATTTAGTGTGGGAGTGCGTACCGAATGTCAGCTGTCCGGCGAGAATCCGAATAGAAAATCGTTTTATCTTTGCACGCACAAATATGATAAAATAATAGTAATGACGCAATGATAATCAGTTACGACTTACGACAGAAAGAAAGCCGAAAATAATTCACTTAACAAAAAAAACAACTAAAATCCATGTGGGCAAGGGTATGATTTATTGTTTATTTTCTTAAATTTTCTTATTTATTTATTTCTACAGTTGGCTTTAAGCTTTTAGCTTGCCGCCAGGTATGATTTGAAAAGAGTCAAATACCTTGGAACATTGGAAAAAGATTAGTATCTGTTGCCTGTCATTCTACCATGCGAGTTTCTAACCTACTCGCCTTGAGACCACACTGATTATATCGTCTGATTATATCGTCTTTTATAGGTTTCTTCATTTGGCAACCTAAGCAAGTTCGGCAGCTTCTACGGCTCAGACAGTGACGATGGTCTCGGTCGTGATACACCCCCATTCGCCCCCCAGCCCAGCATCTGGTCGAATGACTACAACCAATCCCGCTTCGGGTTTGGAACCCTGCTCGCCAAGCGCAGCAACAGCTTGGGGTACGATAGTGAAGGAGACCATGTTCCCGCACGTCGGATCAGCTCCGACCCTCTTGCCTCTCTCAGTTCAGCGCTCGCTTCGCTCGCCAACGGTCTGAATGATTCGTCTGCGGACAGCGCCATCGGGGAAACCAGCGGCTCCATGTCGCCATCCAGCAGCCCGATCGGGAGCAGCGTCTCACCAGTGGGGAGCAGTATCGGCTCCTCCCGTGGGAGCTTGAAGAGGGAGTGCGTGATGTGCTACGACTCTGAAGTCGTCGCTGCTTTGGTCCCCTGTGGTCATAACCTCTTCTGCATGGGTTGCGCCGAACGTCTTGCCGACGACGGTCGCAGCTGCCCCGTCTGCCACACCCGGGTCAAGACGGCGATTCGCATCATCAACTAAAAGGATATGCATCGTTTGAATCTCGCGCCTTTTCAATACAGAGCAATAATTTGCAATTACCTTTTTTGGAGATTGGCGGACGCCGGATCCGGTGTCTCCGACGTTTCCGGTGTGACGGGCGCAAGAGCTTGTGCGCTTTCGTTTGTGTGCTGCATCGTGGTGTTGCGTGCTGATAGATAGGCGGTTCCTTTTTCCTCGTAGGGAAACAAAGAAAGTTATAAGAAGTTATCGAGGTTCGGATATGTCGCATGAATTAAAGGCGTGTTTCGGTCCTGTCACTTTCTAGATATTGATTTATTTTTGTGTCACTAGAACCGAATTAGCTAGCTAGGCACAAGTAGAATTATTTTGAGGGCAGATAATCAAGCAAACCATTATCCCGGACCCGGTTACCGTCGGGATTCAATATGTTGGATGTCAGCGACCCCATCTCTACCTAAATCATACACATTTTGGACCCAAAACCGAAATGTGAGTTACATTACTTCCGAAACATGCCTTTAAATCCGTAAAGTTCTGTATGAAGTTTGAGATTAAGTAGTGTATACACGTATAGTGGGAAAAAGGAATCGTCTTCATTTGTGTAATTAGGGTTTAAAGGGTGGCTAACTGATAAAGCGTAAGAGCTATAAAAGTTAGCTTAGGCTTTAGTCAAGTAGCCATCCTTTACGCTAAAGTATCAGAGCTCAAGTTTTGCGATATAAGAGATTGATTAATTTCTCTAAAGTATTTTGTAGAATCTTTATTTTTCTATTTTCGTACAGCTAATGTGTTTGTAGGACCATGGGCACTGATTTAATGCGATATATTTTTCATTTAATCAAAGTTTATTTTTATTATAATGTGCGAAGAGTGTTATAGGGGGTGATGGTATTTACAAAAGGGGGTGTTTGGTTGGTAGTAGATGGACTACGTATTATATCGAAACCCCTCCTTTTCATTTAATATTGCTATACGGACAATATATATATTTATATTTTACGCATAAAGGCGTCATTATTATATAGCTTATATTTGTTTTATATACAAATGTGAAATAGCAAGTGATGGTTTGAGAACAATCTTGGCTTCTTTTTTGAGTAGTGGTGTACTCAGTTTTCTCACTTAGATCTTTACTTCGTTTCACGTGTCTTAAAACTACAGAAAATCACCCTCTTAAATCGTATCTGTCCTTTGTCCTATTCCCAGTATTTGAAAGCTAAGCTTTCCAGTTCACGAATCCATGACAAATTAGAACTGTCGGTATCCATGTTTAGCGTGCTGAAACTTGCAAAATGTGGCCCAAAAAAAAGATTTTGACGAAATTTACAATGCTATTGACATAGATATTGTTTTTTCTAGCCGCATTTTGCAAAATTTGTCTGTAAACCTCTGTGTTTACAGGTAACCTACTGTATATTCATAATCCAATATTCTCTTTGTTTCTATGATGGATTCTTAACTTGCGAAATTTGTAATACACCGCTCCATTGTGTTTCTTAGCCATCCCGGTTGGGTTTGTCGTGTAAGCTGTGGTTTCGTATAGATTCTTTCCCTTTCGCTACTTTGTGAATATCTCTGTCGCGTGTTGGGTTATTTTCCGTCTTCTAACCTCTAATTACCGTAGAGCTTGTATCGTTAACAGCGCCCAGGGAAAGAGACGGTTATTCGGGGCCTACAAGAACCTATACCGTCGAGCTGGAACCAAGGGCCCATGATATGTTGTTCGTAATTGTTCACAAAGACCTTCCACTGCCGTTGTTTCTTGGTGACCCCCTCCCCGCCCCGATACCCTATAATTTCCGCTGGACAAGCTTCACAAGAGGTCCGTAGCATTCTGGGGCCTCTACTTTCGTGAAAACGGATTTGATCATCTTGGAAAACAATTTTTTTTTTCTGTCAAAAAAGATACCCCTTGCCCCATCTTAGGCAACGAACAAACGTGATCCCAAATAAAGGGAGGACTATTGCTCTTTTAATGGATAGATAATGAATGGTCTTTGTGCGCAAGTCAATAACACTTTATTATGGGCCCTCACTGGTTCGTTTGATCGGGCATGCTATCATTTCAGTAAAAAATCAATCTTTGGCAATATAATTAAGAAACCGAGTAATAATATATTTTTGGAATTATTATATTTCGATGTTGTTCGTAGTAACTTGGTGTATGTGGAGTCCGGTCGGCTTAGCACAATGTGAGTCCGTGATTCTTTTTTTTCTAATTAGAAAGGCAGATGCATATTTTTTCAAAATCTTTAGCTTCTTTGAGTATGGTAGTTTTCTTGTCCTGCTCCCGAGCTCACTCACCCCCCCCCCCACCTCTCCCCCCATTACTTGATAGTTTTAGTAAGAACATATGATAACCCTCCGGTAATTTTCAAATGTACGGAAGTGAAAGAAAAAAAGTGTAATCATTTGCTCTCGTTAAGCTCCTAGCGAGAAGCTTGTTCCGAATCCTTAGAGCGTGTTCCACCCCACTTACCGTAGTTACTACGCATGACTTCACGAATTCTGGCTTCTTGGCGTCAAGGCTGGAACGCATTTCTGAATTTTCGGTAAAATATGACTCTACGGGCTAACCCAGCCAATCACGTTACAGATATCCGTAGCTACCACGCTTACTACGCCCCCGAGCATGGTAAGCAAAATAGTTACTATTTGGAGAAGGTTGGGTTGGAACGGTCAGCGTAGTAAGTTTTCGTGAGGTTGGAACGGAAATAGTAACCAATAGTTACTATTGTTAGAAGGGTGGAACACGCTCTTAGTTTCAATCTAGTTTCCTTTTCATTATCTGCGCCTGCGAGGTCCATTGGTAGGAAGGGATCGCAAATAAAGAAATTCTTAGCTGGCTTCAGCTTGGCTTCAACCCTACCCTGACGGATTTACTAATAAGAAGTGCTCTCTTGAATATTTTGTCGGTTTTTGCAGCTAATTCCTTTCTTTTCGAAAATCTCGGCATTTTGTCTGATTGTCGAATCTTTTTGTGTTACGCCAGTGCTATCGGGAGCGATGTTGGCTTTTGCAAATATTTCCTTTTTGTCGAATATCCCAAAATCCTGGCTTCATCTTTCGTAGCGTTTTTGCCACCCCCCACCCCATGAGCTCGGGAGTTTTGCTTCGATGTTATGCGTATTCTCAGCTAGAGTACTCTGGTTTTCTAAGCAATAAGTCTATGTTCAAACTGGAATCTCTATACCTAAATTTGTGTACTTGTCAAAACTTTTCAAAGCGCCTTTTGAACCTAACTGTTCTCCAGCACACATTAAGAGGCTAAGTAAACCTACGAGATAGCCCCCCTCCCCCCACTCACCTTTACAATGGCAGCTCATGCAAAAGTATTCCTTCAGTCCAAGCTGACTGCGAATCATATTTGTTGGCGCTAAAGTGGTAGGTCAGCCGAGATTTTTTCCGGCGATATTTCGGCCCGTCTTGGCAAGGACCCTATTCAGGTTAGATATTCCTTCAGCCCAAGCTGACTGCGAATCATATTTGACAGTGCAAAACGGATAAGTCAGCTGAAATTTATTGGAGCTATATTTCGGCCCTTCTTGGCAAGGGGGTTATCACAAGTTTCATTTTTTCCATCTTGAGCGGCTTTGAGCCTGAAGAGGACCCTTGCCAAGAAGGGCCGAAATATAGCTCCAATAAATTTCAGCTGACTTATCCGTTTTGCACTGTCAAATACCCTATTCAGGTTGTAGCTAAAAGAACCAGATTGCAGCTTCATTTCGTCTAGATACAGCCAGAAGAGGACCCTTGACAAGGACGAACCTGCAATCAAGTTCTTCTAACTACACCTGAAGAGGACCCTTGTCAAGAAGAGTCGAGATATCGCTGTAACGAATTTCTGCTGACTTCTCCGTTTAGTACCGTCAAATAAAGCTCATATAGGCTAAGATTCGCTCTAAATAATAGCAAATAGAGACGTAACATGACATGTCTCTTTCTTGTAACTTTTGCATAATGTGAAGGGCCAATGATTTCGGTACCGTGCGATTCGCAAGGGCATATCACAGAAGATTTCTGTTATTCGTCGTTGGTAAATTACCCTTGTTCCTGGTAATATCCGAACTACCGAAATAGGGGAAATTACAACAATGACTTCAGAGGACATCGGTGGAAATGTGAAAGTTACACTATCAGAAGTTTGTTAGCATACAAAATTTGGAGGCGCCGCCATGTTTTGAGCGTAATGACGGATGCCAAGAATATTTACGTTTTGATCCTTGTAAGTGTTAGGTTTCGCGAAAAATCGCAACATAAAATATATCCCTTAACGTTCAACACAAGGATGCGCATACATTGTTTGAATGCTATCACACTTCCGACAGGAAAAGAGAGTAACTCAGGTGCGCGCATGGACATGTTCTTGGGAACCGCCGAAAACCGAAAATCGTGCTCATGTCAACTTAGGGCTAAAGGATGGCTTTCGCGAGCGGAATAGAACTTTCCAAGCTTTCCGCACCGATTTTCTGCGCTCCGGAAACACCGAAGCAGCTTTTCCGGAAAATCTTTCCAGAAGGCTAGTGGAAAGCTGCGCGGAGAGTTTTGTGTTCGGGCGTAAACCATCCTTAAGAAAGTTTCCGAGCTTCCGCACCGGTTTCCGCGCTCCGGTAACCGGTGCAACTTTCCCGGGAAGTGTTTACAGAAGGCTAGCGGGAAGCTCCCCGGTACGTTCGGCGAGAACCAGCCTTAGAAACTTTTCTTCTTCCAACTTTGCGAACTGTATAATGTCTCCCTTCCGGACCCGTCGTTAAAGCTCGGTTTCCACAGAGTCGGATTGTCGCTGTCGGGGCCGAAAGCCCGCAGCCGCGTCCGGAAAATCTGGACAACAGCATCCGTGTGTCCGCATTTAAAATCCGCACCCGACTCTGTGGAGACAAAGCATGACGGATGAACTACTCACTATGAAAGTAGGCCTGATAAAGCAGAATGCTATTTATATTTGAAAAAAAGTTATTTTCGTAGTTATATTTTTATGATAATCAGGCAGATGCTGGTGTAACCGTGAATCAGAGTACTTGATCGATGTTGATTTTCAAGTTTGCTGATATTTTATTTTTCGATTTTTGTGTATATCTTAAGAAATAAATTCATTTATATTCTACACGAATTTTGTTGCGGGTGCTGAAAAGAAAAGTATCGGTGACCAAGACGAGTTTCATACTTCCATAAATATTGTAAATGAACGTTGGTGGTGCGGTGACTTGATCCCGAATGCTTGGTACCAAGCCCTTCTTCCTTATGATGGGTTCATCTGCGGGAGCGGGACACAGTAAATATGCAGTATTGGGGGTAGGCAAAGGGAAGAGTGGTTGACAGTTGCAGTTGGAATGCAAAGGACAAGTGAAGAGGACACCCAGGAAATTTTGAAGAATAGCAGAATTAACTGGGTCTAGCTGAACCCCCCCGCACTGTCAGAAGTTTCATAACAGATAGCGCGTAACACTTTCAAGAATAACACCTTTTCACTTAGAAATAAAATGTTATGACCAATTAAGTTTACACTATTTCGTGCCTAGATCTCCAACAACACCTTCAATTGGTAAAAATACTAACGGGAACGAAAGAAACATAACAGATAACATCCCAAAGTGTTATCTGTTGAAACCGGGCATCCTTCTGTTGTCGTTATGTAACTTCTGACGGTGTAGTATTTTTACCAATTGAAGGTGTTGTTGGAGATCTAGGCACGAAATAGTGTAAACTTAACTGGTCATAACACTTTATTTCTTAAGTGAAAAGGTTTTATTCGTGAAAGTGTTATGCGTGATCTGTTATGAAACTTCTGACAGTGCGGTGAAACACCCTGGCGAAAAAACAACAGGTACCAAACCCCCTCGGCCAACCCCCCTCCCCAACGGACGCAAATATGTAGGAAATATAAAAATCTTATTGAAAACTGTGGTTTGGGCCGCGAGTAGGCTACTTAAAGGAGCCCTCGCACCTAAAATACCCAATGCAACATACTTCCGCAACTGCATTTATTAATTCTTAAACCCGGAGACCCACATTTCATATGTTACATTCTGGACCCGTGAAAGACCCTCACTAATCTTTGTACTTGACAAGATTAACTAGTTTCCATGCGCAATATCCTCCCGACGAATATTCGCGTATCATGCTCATGATTCGTAGAAGCGGGTTCCTGAATCTTGCCAAGTTTTGCCAGAAGTCAATGCGTCTGGGAAAAGGCTTAAAACAGCCAAAGCCGTGGATAATTTGTTAAAAGCAGAGCTTAATTTTACAGTATTCAGATAGTTTTGAATATTGGAACATAAACAGTAAATAGTGTGAGGTGTGCTTTAAGGATTTTCCCTAGACAAGCGAGTTCAATCTAAACGCGTGACGCCGGCTCGCCTCTATATATGCTTTTCATAAAAATTAAAAAGATGCTGATTATTAACACTATGTGTGTGTGTGTGGGGGGGGATACCCGGGGGGGATTTTATACCGAGGGGGGAGGAGTAGCCGCAACCCGAATTAGCTATCATCATTATCATGAACATTTGGAGGGTCGGCTTGACTATGCTGAAGCCTCGGACATCAGGGAATTGGGAGGGTGAAGTCGGGTTGTCTTGAAACTGTTCCTAAAGTCCAGAAGACTAGTAGGACGCTCCACGGAAATTTTGGGTAAAGAGTTGGAAGAGGAATAAGAGGTAAATAACCGGAACTTTAGTAGAAGTGAAGTTATTCCTGAAGTCGGAAAAGAAACGGTGAATCGGGAATACTTTGCTCTCGCCTACACTGTAAAAAGTTTCTCCGAATAAGGATGCAGTATTTGCTACTGGGATTAATCTTATAATATATAGGAACATAAACAGTAAATAGTGTGAGGTGTGCTTTAAGGATTTTCCCTAGACAAGCGAGTTCAATCTAAACGCGTGACGCCGGCTCGCCTCTATATATGCTTTTCATAAAAATTAAAAAGATGCTGATTATTAACACTAGTCTCAGAGCGATTTCAGGAACTGGCTGGTATCGAGTATCACATAGTGTTAATAATCAGCATCTTTTTAATTTTTATGAAAAGCATAAGTTGAACTGATAAGTTGAACTGATTTCAACTTGGGTGCGAGACTAGCTGGTATCCGAAACTGGCACCTGTAGCAATTGCGAACGGCAGAATCCCAGCTAATTCTCGGTCTCAGAGCGATTTCAGGAACTGGCTGGTATCGAGTATCAGCTAAAACCCGTTGTGAATGGGCCTTAACAAGATCCATTAGGTAATATCAGCAAAAAGTAAATCAGAGAATCAGATTCATTTGTAGATATCTGGTTTTGACCAGATTCCGATCGGACTATCTATCCTACACTGTAAAAAAAATCTTGCAGTATTTGCTACTGGGATTAATCTTGTCTTTATTGAGATAAGATTATTCCTAATTCGGATTAATCTTATCCCAATAGAGATAAGATTAATCCCAGTAGCAAATACTGCATCCTTATTCGGAGAAACTTTTTACAGTGTAGGCGAGAGCAAAGTATTCCCGATTCACCGTTTCTTTTCCGACTTCAGGAATAACTTCACTTCTACTAAAGTTCCGGTTATTTACCTCTTATACTAGCCAATACTAGACCAATACCAGGTACTAGCCAATCAGATTATTTTGGGGAGTATTAAGGGTTCGGTTGGTTTGCTGTCAAAGGTTTGGCAAAGACTGAACATCCCAAAGACCCGATTGTTGATATTGGAGACATAAACAAATATCTCTTTGGGATCCAATCTCTGATTTTTCTACGGCCGTTTTCGTCGAGACGGAACTGGCGGGTGAAGCAAAGCTAACAAGACCAAAGGTTACGATGGGATCCCAAAAATTTAATATTTTATCCAGACAATTTGGTCTTGTAGATATCCGGTCTTCGCCAGACTCCTTGAACATTTTTACTATTAAGATTTGGAAACAGAAGAAGGCCAATGGCTAATCCGAGGGCTAATCATCTCAGAAAATCAAGCTCAGATATGGATTCATTATGTGTATTTACCCCTAGGCTATACGTCATATCTACTTTGACGAAATTGATCAAATCTTCCTACCTTACGTCTGCCAGATCTCCGGTTTCGACCGGATTCCGGACGAACTACTTGTACAGCAAAAAGTAAAGCTCAAAAACGAATTCAGCGTATCACTTTACCCCTATATCGAACATGTAATCAACTTCAGATAAAGCTTAAACTTTTAACAAATTTTCCGGTTTCAGCCGGATTCCGGACGAACTGTATGTCCGGGTAGAAAATAATTGTCCAAAGCGGATTCATCATGCCTTCTTACCCCTAAATCGAACATCTAAACAACTTCAGATAAAACCTTTATTTCTAACAAATTTTCAGGTCTCGGACGGATTCCGGGCTGTTAACCCCTCACCCACCCCGAAATGCTGAGCTACAGAGCCCATCTACGAACTCGACGTCTCTCTTGACCCAAACTGTCCTCACACCAAGTTTCATCAATTCCCTTCGAGAGTAATCGTGCTTACAGACAGACGGACAACTTTTACGATTTGATTTGATTTGATTTGATTTGATTTATTGCCAAATTACATAATAATCCATCATGATAGGTAACCGCCCATGAGAAGACATAAATGCACTGGCACTGGGCGGCTACCACAAAATACTTAAACTTAACTACTTCCACTTAAGTCGAAGTCAGGTTACGAAGGTTCAGGTTACGAAGTCAGGTATCCCTCCACTTACGTTTTGGCAGGGACCCCTAAATTTCCTTTACAGGGGGCCTGTCAATAAGAGATTTCTGATGCTATCTTGAGCGCACGGAATGTATTTCGAGAAATACCCACGGTCCAATGACGTTCAAGACCAGATAGACAAAATTTGGGATTGGCTGCTGGCGCCTTGAGGGAGGAGTCTCTTTGGCGCGCACGTCCAATGAGGCAGACAAGAATGCCGATCGACTCAAGCGGTGATTTTTGGAAACTGGATGGTTCGGTCATCATATCAATATAGAAGCATAGGAAATGACAGGCCCTCTGTAAGGAAATGCATGGGTCCCTGATTTTGGGATCCCAAAAACATGTGAATTCCTGGGTGTTTGACACCCAAGGTTACTGATCTCTGGAAGGTGCCACAGAGGCAGCCCATTCCGCCATTCGAGAGACACAATAAATGTGCAAATGCACAAACAGAAATGGGAGAGTGATTGACAGCTGTGACTGGGATGCAAGAGATATTTGCAAAGTGAAGGGGACATCTAGGAAGTGCAGAAGAATAGCAAATCAGCCGTCACCATTCTTGGCAAGGGTCCTTTTCGGGCTGAAGCAGGAAGAAACGAACCTGCTCCCAGTGGGTTAGGTGCGCCATCTTCACGGGTCTTTCGATAGCAGACACACGACATTAAGCTTCACTTTGTGACAATAGATGCTGCTGCTAAATCTGTTTGCAGAAGAAGAAGCAAAAAAAGCTTTGAAAATTTTTCTTCTCTCCAGATTTCAGTAAGTTTTAAAAAATCGTTTTAAGCCTCCTTGAATTGGCCTAGACTGGACAGATGATTGACTCAGCTTTCCATTGGTTTGCTTTTACTTGCTTTCTTTATATTGCTCTTTTTTTAATAAATTACAAAGCTCAAAGCCAAAGGCATTTTTCTCCAGAACTGGCAGAACTGCTGTCACAAACACTCAGAGACAGAAGTGTGTGGCCCACATTTGTTCAACAATTGTGGGCCATTGTTCAACAATTGTGGGCCACACACTTCTGTCTCTGAGTGTTTGTCACAGTAACACGATTGGTGTGGTGTCTGACACATTTGAGCCACAAGCTGAAACTTGTGGAAAAATTTTGTTAATTTTTTTGTCAGTAGGTTAATTTCAAATCTCTGAAAGAAAATGAAAAATTTACCTGAAAATGAAAATAAAATCCAGGACCAGATAAAATCTCAATATCGATACCCGGTTAACAAAATCCATTTTTTGGGCAGTTTGAGTTACCCGGTGGTTATAAACAACCAACGATCTAAGAGTCATCGACAGTAGGTCTCTTATCAGAATGATCATGAGAGAGTTTGTATCATACAATAAAAATTTCTATCTCACATAAAACTGACAAATGGAGAGATACACTCTTTTGATAACCGAGTATTCTGCGAGTATTGATATGTAGAATTCAGGCTAGTGTCCTTGCAGCTCTGTCCAAAAGTTTTTTTTTTATATTGGTGTGCTTGATAAAGCAGTTAGTTTCATTATTAGACTTAATTTTGCTGCTAAGTTTGAATTTCCGGCCAAATTCAAGCCAGAATATTGGAAATCACCTTAAGAGTTGCTTGTCGAATTCGAGCCACAAAGGGAGCCACAAAATCTTGTTGGTTGCAGAAGCACTTGTGCATCACCCCCTTGTCTTGTGAAATTGCAGAAGGAGTCCCTTTGCAGTGATAGTGATGATAATCAAAGCATTTCATGTCCATGGGGACTCGCAAGAAATATGGGGAGACCAGGGAGTCTCTCCATGCACAATACCAGAGCATGGAAGGAAGTGGGAACTGTCAACAATAAGTGAAGTTCAAAGGCAATTTTTTGTTTTAAGCAATGTCTGCTGTTTCCACTGTCAGCAAGCTGCCTAAGCCCCAGCTGAGAGGGCTCCTTACCAGCCAGATTAAGAAGAACCTGTTTTGGGGCTTCAGCATCTCATTTGCAATTGCTGGTGCTTTCTATTACTCTGTAAACAAGCCTAGGAAGATGGTATATGCTGAATTTTACAGGTACTTGACCATTTACAGTTTCTTTGTTAGTTCACAGTATCTCTAAGAGTGTTCCACCCTACTTACCATGGTTACTATGCATGACGTGACAAATACTGGCTTCTTGGCGTCAAGGCTGGAACGCATCTTTATGGCACTTGGCCTTCGGCCAAAGTGCCATATAGCGATCGCAGTTTCTGCCCATCCGTCAGTCTGTCTGTTGGTCGGTCGGTCCGGGTTTTTGTAGTCTCGGTCACCTCCACATAAGCTAGGACGATGAAACTTGGCAGGCGTATCAGGAATTTGAACATAAATATTCCTTCAGCCCAAGCTGACTGCGAATCATATCTGACAGTGCGAAAACGGATAAGTCAGCAGAGGACCCTTGCCAAGAAGGGCCGAAATATAGCTCCAATAAATTTCAGCTGACTTACCCGTTTTCGCACTGTCAAATATAATTTGAACATAGTCACTTCCCCCAATCCGACCATCATGGGGGGAGTGGAGGAGGGGGAATCCGGAATCTTGAGGTATTTATAACTCTTGAACGGGTGATTGGATATTTAGTGAAACTTGCTATTAGGAAAGACCTGGTGTTTCAGACAACCCAGTTAAATTGGGTCCGGTGACTTTGGGGGGAGTTGAAGGGGGGAACCGGGAATCTTGGGGAACACTTAGAGTGGAGGGATTGCGATTAAACTTGGTGAGAACAACAAGCACAAGTCCTGTACACATCATTGACAGAACCGGACCGGATTTGGGCACTGTGGGGGGGGGAGGGAATCCGGGTGATCCAGGAAGTTCGGTACCTCCTGATGTACTAGGCCGATGAGATTCAGCCAGATCATATTGGGGCTTTTTGGGGGGAGTTAGAGGGGGTTTCCCGGAATTCCGGTGATCGCGAGTTACGATACCGCCAGATGTGCTAAGGACATTAAGACTTGGCAGGCATATTAGTGACCCGACCAAATAGACTTAAAGCATAATGGGCACTAACTATGCCTTAATTTTTTTAAATGCTTCACACATACACGTCTCTGACTTCCACTAGATAGCGCTTCAAAAATAAGCCGTTTTCTTGTTATCACTTGTCATTGACTCTTCGGCGTATCGGCGAATACGATTTCAGAGCATGGTATTGCAAGGCGCGGGAATTCAAAGACTCTCGACCATGTACAAAATCGATCGTTTTGTAGAGCTGAGTGATGAGATTGCCGTGGCTGCTAAAATAAACCGTCTCTGTAGCTGGCAGATTGCTCCAGTGTTATCTGATGAAACTTTCTGTTGTTTGTAGTAGGCTACCGAAGAGAACTTTCGTTTTCTGGATGTAAAGTGCCGTAAACAACGCCTTAGGAAGACTTCCGCTCCTGGATCCGACCATTTTTGGGGAGTTAAGGGAAGGGGCATCCTGAAATTACTGACCTGCGTAGGTTGCGAACGGGTGGTCCGATTCGAGTGAAACGTATGGGTGTATTGGGTGATAAGAACTGGTGACTTATGTATGCAAAACATGTGTTCGCAAACTTTGTGACGTGTACATAAAGAAAACGAATGGGCCGAATGGGATGCAAGTTGGACAGTACTGAGGTTATGCAGCCTTGATTTGTTATTTAGCGTCCAGACATACGGTAGGAGAATTGTAAAGCGAGAACCGGAAATTTGCAGATATGTTCCGATTCGGGTCAAACTTGATGGTCCGGAAGGAGAGATGTCAGAGATGCGAAGTTCCCGTGTCGGAGTCGTGTTTGGCCACGGTGGGGGGGAGTTGGAGGGGGAGTCCCGGAAATGTCGTGGATCGCATAGCGGTCAAACGAGTGAAGTGATTTGAATGAAACTTGGAAAGCAGAGAAATCGTAGATGACATATTTTTGGGTCCGGACCGGATCCGAGCACGCACTGTCAGAAGTTTCATAACAGATCGCGCATAACACTTTCAAGAATAACACCTTTTCACTTAGAAATAAAGTGTTATGACCAATTTAGTTTACACTATTTCGTGCCTAGATCTCCAACAACACCTTCAATTGGTAAAAATACTACACTGTCAGAAGTTACATAACGACAACAGAAGGATGCCCGGTTTCAACAGATAACACTTTGGGATGTTATCTGTTATGTTTCTTTCGTTCCCGTTAGTATTTTTACCAATTGTAGGTGTTGTTGGAGATCTAGGCACGAAATAGTGTAAACTTAATTGGTCATAACACTTTATTTCTAAGTGAAAAGGTATTATTCTTGAAAGTGTTATGCGCTATCTGTTATGAAACTTCTGACAGTGCGGTGGGGCGTACCGGAGTTTCCCGAAAAATGTTCAGATTCGAGTGAAACTTGACACGCGGTATAAGAGAAGATGCTTTAGACGATCCGTCTATGTGTCCGAACTAGATTTGGCCACGGTAGGGCTAGTTTGGGGGGCGGGGTACCGAAACTAGATATCATATTTCTAGGTCCGTCTTGGGGGGTTGAAGGGGGTATTTTGTAACGTTCTTATCTACTTTCTTGCACCACCTACTCATAACAAGTGCCATATAAGCTCGTAGCTCTTGTTCTGATAGGGCCAGTCACGTCACAGAGGTCGTAGTTACCACGTAGTTACCACGCTTTAGTCACTTCTTTACATGATCGGAGGCTGAAACTCTGCATGGAGTTTGGTGTCAAATCCCTGAATCACCCAATCCACAAAAATATTTTCCCTTCCGAAAAGGTGACGAAAAGGCGCCCTCGCAAAGTAGCTATTGCGGTTGAAAAGTTGCAAACAATTAAATGCGCACACCAGAGGTTTGCAAAGAGTTTCGTTCCCTCTTTTCTAAGGTTGTACAACGAAGTGTAAACTGAGCTGTTTGTTTAAATTTTAACGATATTTATGACTGTTGTAACCCTATATAGGTCTATTATAATTTATTTGTATGCTCATAGGCTACTGACTATACCAAACAAATTTGGCGTAAGCCACGAAAGATTTTTGGTCAATAAAAAGATTTATCTATCTATCTATCTATCTATAACTACGATCCCGAGCGTAGTAAGTCAATAGTTACTGTTTGTTAGTTACTATTTTGAGAACGTTGGAACGGTCAGCGTAGTAACTTCTCACGAGGTTGGAAAGAAAATAGTACCTAATAGTTACTATAGTTAGAAGGGTGGAACACGCTCGTAGAATCCGGTAATATTCGAGGCGTCAAAAGTTCATTAACAGTTTGAAATGTGTTCGGGAATGAAAGGTACATTATTATTATTATGTTTCTCTCTGTTTAAGTCGACGTGAAAGAATAAAACAGTCACGAAACTATGCACTAAAATACACATAGCACTCAAGATTAAAAACTATTTACTTTAAAATTTGGTGTCCGGATCCCGTCTGGTTCTATAAAATGGTGCATCTGTTGCTTAGCCTATGCTTGTCCTTTCCATCAAGTCCGTCCGATTCCTCGGCTTTAAGTTTGAGACAAGATTTTAGGTCACCCCCACAGTTTCCGGATCCTGTCTGTGTTAGTGACAATGTTCAAATCAGTCTGTTCTGGTCCCTAATACTCCTGACAAGTTTCATCGTCCTAGCCCAAATACTCAAAGAAATCGATAATGCAAATAATTAGTTTGATTTTTCTACACATTTTCCATATGCCTGCTACAGTAAAAACAAATTTATTAGATCCATAGTCAAACTATGATCCGAGCCTCTCCATGTCGGACACTTCTGACCCGCGCCACTAGATGACCCAGCGGTCGGATCGAGTCGTGGCTTCATCTTGGGGCTTGGGTGGGGGGTTCTAGTGCTAGTTGCAAGTGCTGGAATGCTTATGATGCAACTCCTTTAATTAACTTTGAACAGTGCCATTTTCATCCACTTGCTGTGCCTGAAGTCAACTACCAGTCAGGCAAGTTAGGGCTCCTAGGAGCGCTCAATTGAGAAATCGCTAATTTATTCGTTTTTTTTTTAGGAACTACGATGCCAACAAGGAGTATGAAGAAATGAAGAAAGCTGGAGTTTTCACATCAGTTAAGCCCGAATAGATGTCTGCCCCTTTGTAATTAATACAGATAAAATTATCGTAGAACTCCAGAAACTTAGCAATCGGCTTTCGACTAATAGCACATCCTAAACCGTCATCAGATGAGAATTTCTTGTCAGTGTAGTTTAATGAAGACTAAAGTATCATATTAAAGCAGACTAGGGGGCCTACTTTAAAGGCTCTCAGAAAGGCTTGTCACTAACTGCCAATCAGGGGCGTCACTAGCCTTTTACCTTTATAATAAATATTTTATATTTTACCTTGATAAAAGTAACTTTAATGCATCAGTTGCGCTTTTATTCCTTTAATGTAATTTCGTATATTAAAATCCACATGTTCGGCTTTTCCTTTCAGCTTTCGCTAAAAAGCGAAGCATCTAATGACTGTACCCATAACAAGTTGAACTATCTGCCTTTTTTCCGAAAAAATTTAGCTATACAAGTGTTTCACATCCCCAAGGATTTCAATCCTGAAATGCCAACTAAGTGAAACATCATTCTTCCAAGTAGAGAATATCACAAAATGCGCCGCAGGCGAAATTTGTGGCGTCAGTTGAAATTGTCCCTTTGACGTAAATTCGTATATTTAAATTCACATATTCGGCTTTTCGTTTCAAACTTTCGCTAAAAAGCGAAGCTTCCGACGACTGTACCCAGAACAAGTTAAACTAAGCGCCGCAGGCGAAATTTTGTTAAATCTGTCTTTTTTCCGGAGAAATTTGCAACGACAAATGTTTGCAGAATTTGATTTCTTACGTATAAAAAGAACCCGACAAGAATACCGACGCCCGACAAAAGCATTTCATAATTCGATTTCGTCTATGTTTTGCCCGACAAGACTGTAAAGAACTTTATTTCGTGTAAATAGAACCGATGTTCCGACGAAACTTTTAACTTTCAGGACGCGCCCGATACACGTTTACAGAATTTGATTTTTTACGTGTAAAACGAACCCGATGTGCCGACGAGAATACCGACGCCCGACAAAACCATACAGCATTTTATTTCTTCTGTATTTTGCCTGACTAGACTGTACAGAATTTGATTTCTTAATGATTTCTTACGTTTAAAATAACCCGTTGTGCCGATGAGACTTGAACTTCCCGGGTGTGCCCGACAAAGTTTGCAGAATTGAATCCTTACGTATAAATAGAACCCGATGTACCGACGAGTCGACCGAAACCCGGCAAAAGCATACAAAATTTATTTCTTCTGTATTCCTTATGTATAAAAAGAACCCGATGTGCCGAAGAGAATACCGAGGGCCGACAATAATATGCAGAACACGATTTCTTCAGTGTTTTGCCCGACAAATGTTTGCAGGGTTTTACTTCTTGCGTATAAAAATAACCTGATTTGCCGATGAATCAACCGACGCCCGACAAAAGCATAACAAATTTAATTTCTTCTGTGTTTGCCGGCGCTTCGCGCCGACAAACAAGTGAACTTTCGCCGGGCTTCGCCCGACGAAAGTACTTTCTCGAGACCTTTGGGGGGGGGAGCCCCCCCCCCATAGTGACGCCCCTGCTGCCAATGAGCCTAAGCTAGGGACTGTCGGCTAAAACCCAGCTCTCAGAGGGCTCTCCGGTTTGTCACAGTAGCATGCTTATCAAGTCGGTATCCTAGGAATTCTTATCGTTCTTACCAATGATCACTGGTATGACTGGTAGAGGGTAGCCACAGGGGTTATGGTCAGGCCATCGTGCTCTGCCATCGCTCTTCTGAGTTCCCGAATGGTGTTCTTGATAGTAAAATCAGCCGGGTAGCCCGCTGATTCATAGATAATTGCGACACGGATCTCTTCCGTAATTGCTCGATTCATTATTTGAGGAAGGTTTTGAATTCCGTAGTGTTACCAGTTCGTACTGATGACATTTGACTGACATCTCCTTGTAGCCGTTTCTTTCTATACCATTCATCTCCTGTGAATATTTGTTTTCTCGTCGGTGATTTTGCCTAAACAACTAGCGATTTTCTGAAGCTGGTGATTTTCTTTTATCTGCTATAAAACAAGAATCACAAGTAGGCTGCCTGTTTTCATACAACGTAAGTGAGTGTTAGTTAAAAAAAAAAAAAAATCAATTCAACTGAAAAAAAAGGCTATATTTTAATAGGCTAAACATTTACTTCTCAGAATGTAAAGAAAAGATTACTGGGTTTTAGTGATATTCTGATAAAAATAGCTTAAAAATCACTAGATCCCGCTACCCTCAAATCATCCAATTAAAGCAAAATTCGCTACATACTATTAATTTTGGTGATCTATTTTTAAGAAAAGGTGATTTGTTTGTGTTGGCGTGGCAACACTGCTCCTGCTGCATGCGTATATTGTATTCATATTCAACACGTGTTATCTTGGTTTGAATGTTGACACAAGATGGCTGATTCTGCGGACAGACGGTCAGGGGCAACAAAGCTCCGACCATCGATATGCATCGAGAAGAACAAAAAGAATTCCACTAGAACAGGGGTCCTGTCTTAAGGAAGAAGAAGAAGAAAATCAGAACAGGGGTCCTGCCTCTCCTCGTGTTTTGGGGGCTGTTGAATTGCTGCCAGGATTTTAGGCGTCTCCATCAATTCTGTATTGAAATGTTGAGATTTACACCACGATAAAAATGCATTCCTCACTGTTGGGACAAGTACTTCAGATTTGTACTTAAGTATTATGCACCATACTTCGAAATTTTGTACTTAAGTATCAAGTATTAAGTACCTGACAAGAAATGTACTTAAGTAGTGCTTGAATTTAAGTACATGTTAAATTGTTCACTAGAAAGTTGTCGGATGCGTTCTGCCTTTTGACCCAGTAAATGCCGGTTGGAATTTTCCTCTTACCCTAGAGTCGAGCATCTAATCAACTTCAGATTTAACTTTTATTGTTTACAAATTTTCCGGTTTTTGCCGGATTCCGGGTGAACTACCTAAACTAAATTTCAAACTCGGATTCAGCATGTCTCCTTACCCCTAAATCGACTGATTCTAGGACAGTTGGTCACAAGACAATTCGTCATAGGACAATTCGTCACAGACAATTCGTCACACGGACAATTTGTCACAGGGACAATTCGTCACATGACAATTGGTCACACGGACTATTCGTCACAGGACAATTCGTCATTAGGACAGTTCGTCACTAGGACAATTCGTCATATTTTCGAAAAACTGCTACTGGAAAGGTAGTTTGGATCAAATCAAAGCTGCCACCCCTTCACAAGAGGGTGTTTGAATTCATATTTGAATCATGAGTTTTAATTCCTGCATTAACCTCCGATATTGATATCTCGGTCGTATTAGTATTGGACAAGCAAAAATGCTGTCTCTCCCATCCCTGTCCGGAACTTCTCTCTTTGAGCGCATCGCAGAACACCTTACTAAGACAACAATATTGTCATTCCTGGCATAGTGTTAGGATGGCATTCAACAAACGTGTTGGAGTAGCTCATCCAAACATTTGGAAAGTGATATCAAGTTCAAGTTCAAGTTCTGTTTATTACAATATAATTTCAATATAAAAAGCCAATTTGGCAGAGAGAGGGCTCGAGGCCAAATGGCAGACATTTAAATATACTGTAGGCTATAACTACATCAACATAAAATAATATAATAAATTAACCATAATCCATCCAGGTTCCAGATTCAAACCACCAGACTGAGTTGGGATTTACCGCTATAAACCACACATTTATTATTTATTTACTTTATTTATTTTTTCATTTTTTTTTTACTTTAAACATTTTCTATGAGCATTGATTTTATTTTGTTTTTCAGCGTATTAATAGAAAGTTCAAGTTTGATTACATTATGATAACTTTGCCATACTCTCAATATTGTGTTTCTCAATGAAAATCTTGATCTTTCTGAAATTATCAAGGGTTGCCGGGCTTTACAAGGATTACGCGTGTTATGGTCGTGATCAGAATTAGTTCCAGAAAATAGATCGGGTTCATAAAAATATTCAGGTAGGTCGTTTCTGCTACAGGGGCAGGGCCGAACAGATATGAATATTGAGCGATTTGTTGCTGGTTGCTCGAGGGAGATATCGGTCTGGTCAAACTAGTGTACTCAAATATCTGAGGGGAATTGATCATAGCTACATGTTTTAATGTATTATATAGCCACCTCATTTTAATGTAACTGAGCATTTAATAATATCTAACTTAAAAGATATCAAAATTCGAACTCGAAATTAGGCCTTTTTGTGACGAAATGTCCGTATGACAAATTGTCCTAATGACGAATTGTCCGTATGACGAATTGTCCTTGTGACGAATTGTCCTTGTGACGAAATGTCCTTGTGACAAATTGTCCTGTGACGAATTGTCTGTGACGAATTGTCCTGTGACGAATTGTCCTGTGACGAATTGACCGGACACCAAATCGACTATATTATTAGCTTTTAAAAAATATTTTATTTCGCCCCTTAATTTGGAACCCCTCCCCTAAATATGTAGCTATGGAGCTCGTGTACGAACTCGATCTTTCATTTGCCCCAAAGGATCCTGACACCAAGTTTCATCAAAATATCTCATTCCCTTCGAGAGTTAACGTGCTCACAGACGGACAACTTTTACGAAGTCATAAATATCCCTCCACTTACATTTTGGGATCCCAAAAACGAGCGTCATATAGAAATTCAGCATCTCTTCTTATCCCTAAATCGGACGTCTAATCAACTACAAAAAAAGCTTTTGCATTTAACAGATTTTCCGGTTTTGGCCGGATTCCGGGTGAACTACTTGTCCAGGTAGAAAATGATTTCCACATAAGTGTTCACCATGTCTTCTTACCCCTAAATCGAACATCTAATCAACTTCAAATGAAACTTTTACTTTTAACAAACTTTCCGGTTCTAGCCGGATTCCAGGCGAACTACTTGTCCGGCGAGAAACTGGTTTTCATAATCGTATTCAGCATGTCTTCATAGTTCTTACCCCTCAATCGACTGTCTCAATATTTTGTTTGTCCCTTAATTTGAACCCGTAAGGGCTACAGAGCCCATCTACGAACTCGACGTTTCACTTTACCCAAGGAATCGACACACCAAGTATCGTGCTCACAGACGTACAGACAACTTTTCTCGATGTCATACGACCCATAGATATTCCTCCACTCACGTTTTGGGATACCTAAAACCACTTCGGGCGAGGCGTAAAGAGATCCAGACCTGGACCCAGCAAACGGCTGTAATTTTATTTCCCAGCAACAAGAAAGTAAAGAGTAAACTCTGCGTCCACCTGAAGCGAAATATTTACAGTCACAAAATAAAACCAAGTCGTGCAGAGCCGGGCCGGAAGAACTATTTGGCACCTTGGCCTGAAATTGGCTTGTAGGAGCTTATCTGACATCTGTACACCAGTGGCAAACATTAGCAGCCAAACATGGCAAACAATGCTTCCTAATGATACACGGAGAACTAGGAAAAAGGCAGACGATACACAAATTTTCAATCAAAATACAGGTTTTGCACTGAAAAAAACAAGAACTAGGCTTAATGAACATCTTCTTTGAGAATGTCGTCGAACTACGATTCGGTTACAACACGGTGGACTATTATTACAGATATTTCACACGGAAACCAAAGAAAACTGCAATACTTCCTTGTTTCTAGCCGCACTGTTATCTAGCGGTTTCTTTTGCAACTATTTACAGTGTCTTTACCTCTATGTCATAGAATTCATAGCAATGGCAACGCCGGAGAGACCCGCGTTCACCGCAGCAGCATTTGGAAACGTTGCAAATGGCGCTGGTTGTTTTTGTTAAATGGAGTTTATGAAAATTGAAACAAACTTTATGATTGTCTCCATTTCCGAGGTATGCCTGATATATTTTGAGTTCGCCATATTTTTCTCAAAAATTATATAGTAAGTTTAGTACCACTACTACCTTTCTTTGTCTGAAATTTTAGTATTTATTTCTGTAATTTTTTTACCTATTTTGCTAATTTCAGCCTTTTGTGACAAAATAACGTTTCGGAACCTGTTCAGAACTTGTATAATTCAATAAATGGCATTTGTTACAGTTGCCACTAGCTATTCTCAAAGCATGTTTGACTCCTGTGTCCCTGTCTGGTCCCTGTGATCAGTGAACATCGTCATCGGCTACAGTGTCTACAGTGTCAGTAATCAAGCAAACAAATCATATATTTTTAGTTATTAATTAGCCTAGACCAAACCAATTAATATACCATGGAGCACTTTGTTGTTATTTTGACCTTAATCCTTATATAGATTTTTTGTTTTAAAATATACAAGAGGTTTAATTTAAGATAGGCTATCTTTTGAAGGCTTGTTTAACCTCCCCAGAACCATCAGGTGCAAAACCATAGGTTAAAAGCTTAGCCTCTTTTATTTTATTTATTTATTCTTTGTCTTTGGGGTAGGCCCAAAACTCTAGGACTCTAGCTGAAACTCAGGCCGCAAATGGCTCATTGTCTCAATCCCCCTATTCAATTGATGGTAAAACATCACTGTAAAAATAAAATTGATGAAAAGGTCACTCTATAAACACTGGCGATGAAAACTTAACTCATTCTATCACTGTAAACTGTATGTTGAATTCTTACTTTGTCTTTGAAACCTGTAACCTTCCTGTCAAATAAAAGTACCTGGACAGTTCTTTTAAGCAAGCTATTCTTACTATCTCATGGAAATCTTGAACAACGTGTGTATTTGTCTCTTTATTTATTCCACAATGGGTATATATTGGGGACTTAGTTTTTCCTATATTTAAATTATGTTTTCCAAGATTTCCAATTCTAGCAATAACCTGTATGATTCCTCGGATTTTATCTCTTTTCATGGTGACTAACCTTCTTGTCAGTTAGCCTCTCTTGTTTTGCTGCAAAAAACTAAATTAGCAGAGTGCAAGATTTTCTTTTAACGCTATTCAGTAGCCTATTACTTATGATCTTCTGTGTAACCAACATACTAACGTGATATTATAATTGGTATTAGCCTAAATAGAGTTGGCAGAGTCGGCCTGGAATCGGTTGCTAACTGATTACCAGTGTTTTAATAGGCAACACCCAGCCTTCTACCACAAATCCCTGACATGGATAGTCTATGATAGTTTTTAATAGCAGAGGCTTTTCCAGAAATTGGCTATACCCACAATTTGGAATAGCCTATGTCAAATGCTTTGTTACAGTATGACAAATAATGGGTACCGTAATGCAATAAAATGTTGATGGTTTGAGTCAAGTTCAGAAAACAGATTCAGTATTCCTTTGTAGTTGGGTAGGGTACCCAACAGTTGGCATAAGGCTACCAAAAATACTGTTGAGCCCAAGCTTACTTGTAAGCATATACTAGAACAATGGCTAAAAATGGGAAGTCAGCTAAGATGTTTGATAGCAATATTTCGCCCTTCTTTGCAAGGGTCCTGGTCAGGCTGTTGCTGGACTGGAAGAAACGAACCTGCAGGGCCGAAATATCCCTGTCAAACATTCTAGCTGACTTTCCATTTTTAGCTATTGTTTCAATATAAGGTAACCAGAGCCGTCACTACTGGGGGAGAAAATTTTTTTTTTTTTTTTTTTTTTTTTTTTAGATAGATATATGCTACGGACTTGATAGCTCACGCTAATTTGTGCCGTGCCCCGCAGCCATAGATGCGCGCTGAAGCTGTTGTCCAGTTTGCCGCAGGACATACGTTGGCTAACTGTTTTTATCCAGAGCTTGCCCAAGGCTCTGCCGATGTTTTTCAGGACAAACGTCCCTAGTCCCCGTGGGGACTCGAACCCTCAACCTTCCGTCAAGAGCCCGACGCGCTAACGACTAGCGCCATCGGAGGTAACCGAGTCAGCGCGAAGCGCCGCGAGTTTTAGTAAAAACAGTGGATGTTTTTCTTGGAGATAGTCGTTTTTTCTTAAAAACAATAAAAAACAGTCGGTTTTTCGTAAAAAATAGTCGATTTTTTCTTAAAAACAGTAGTTTTTTCTTAAAATCAGCCGAGTTTTCGCCAACACGGTTGATTTTCTCAGTAACCGTCGTTTTTATCCGCAAAAATAGTCGGTAAAAATGACCAGCCAGTCAGTAAATACCTTGTCCCCCCCCCAAACATTTTGGCTAGTAACGCCTCTGAAGGTAACCAGCATATGACCTGGCCTATTTCAAACTATGGGTACACCCAATGTTTGCCATAGCCTATCCGAAAATCTTTGATCAGTTCTGAACTGGCAATTTTTACTTAGAATCGATTCTTAGCTCACAGAAGTCAAAAGCATCATCAATCTGGCTTTGGTCAAATCTGTCTTGTCCAGTAACTAGTTTTGTATGCTACATTGTAGGGAGGATTGTCCAATGTCATCCAGTTGTCGTCTAGGCTAAGCCTAAGTAGGTTATAATTACAGTGTAGACCAACTTCATAATTCTGTCATGATTTTTAAATTTTCTTTGATTAGATTTGTTGTCCCTGCCCACTGTTTTGACCAAAATATCATTTAGCAGCACATTTTTTTTGGACCTTATGCGTACATTTGATTCATAATCTGTGGTAATCAAGGATATGGAAGTAGTCTTTGTAGTCAACATCTGTCACTAACAAACAATAGTCAAATTTCTGAACAGATCATCTATAGGATTCAAAGCTTGGTTTATCCTGTCCTTGCCTCAGACCATATATTCTCCTGTTTCCTCTAGAGGCACAAATTGCCTCTCTAATGGAAGACTATCTGTATAATTATACACTGTAAGCTTAGGCTCTCCCTTTGCCCCAAAGTTTCAAAATATGACCAGGGTTACTGGTGTGTAGGGTGGGTCCATTATTGTTGTGTTTCTCTAAAGTATAACACTAAAGATGGTTTTACTGTTGCTTTCTAGGAAATGCAACACTTATGTGAGCCTTTAATTGTTGTGTTTTGGTAAAGTATAACACTGAAGATGGTCTTTATGTTGCTTACTAGGAAAACATAACACTTGAAGCTGTAATAACAGAAATTTTTGGTAACACTTTGCTGATAGCAACCAATCATTTCCAGTTGAAATTGTGCATCCATTAAATTTTGTGACAGTGTAACTAGTTTGGCACCTTAGGTAACTTGGTAATTTGTTTAGTAATCAATGCTGGATCATATATATCTTCCGCTAACTTGCTATGTAATAAAAAATTCATTGTTTTGACAAAAAGCAACTGTTTGGATGCATAACATAGAGAGGTAGAGCCATGAGCAAAGTGTATACTCATGTAATATATAAAAACGGATCCGTCAGCTGCTGTGCTTTCCAAAGTGATATTTCGGCCCTACTTGGCAAGGGTCCTCTTCTGGCTCAGTCTTCTGATCCAACGCTGGGGAAGGAAACAAACCCGTAATACCAATCAGTTTTTCCGTTTGTTATGTGTCCGTTTTTCGTGGAGTGTTCCTTGGAACAATCCACTATTGCGAGCGCTGTAGCAGCTTTCGGTTTTCGGTTTCCGGTTTTCACCATATTTTGTGGAGCTCATAACTCGTGAACCAGTGCAAGTATCAAGTTCAAACTTGGTACATTTGTGGGTATTGGGGTCTAGTTATGCCTTTTGGGGGTCCCACCCCCCACACCCACCCGGTTCAAGGGCAAATGGGCCCAGATTGCCCAGTAAATAATGTTCATAACTTGACCAGAACTGGGCACAGGACGGTGAAATTCCTTGTACTTGTAGATCCTAGGGATCGGAAATTACTTTCAAAGTTCCACCTTCCCCACCCAACCCGTTCAGGGGCAACTGGGCCCAGATTGCCCAGGAGTAAAGTTAGTTACCCGTGACAGGAATCAACAAGTATCAAGTTGAAAATTGGTAGGTTTGTGAGCACTGGGGTCTCTTTTTGCTTTTTGTGGGCCCCAAACCCCACCCCCACTTGGTCCAGGTGAAAGTGGGCCCAATTTGCCCATGAGTAAAGTTTTTGACCCGTGACTGGAAGCAAACTCTAAGTTGGTATAGTCGGGAATATTTAGGTCTAGATATGTTATTCGATTGTTCCCGACCCCCCCCCCCCCCCACCCTCCTGTTCATGGGTAACTGGGCCCAGATTTTCGGTGAATTAAGTTCATTTATGACATGTCTCTAGCTCAACTCTTGTGTACTTGTAGATATAAATGTATAGATGTGGATTTTGGTGTAACAGCAACAAATAAGACCACGCGGCGTACTTTAATCCTCATTGATGAGTTAGAAACTGGACGTTTTGTCATATGATCAATGATATGCCGATCTTAATGAAGTTGTGACAAGGGGGGTATCGGGCAATAAAACGATTTGGTTTTATTACACTTGGTATTGCCTTGCTAATGGAGAAGAGGTCTAAAGTGTCGGACTGGTTCAGTACTGAAACACATACCGTTCTTGCAAGATTTTGAAGATCTTCTTTGGATTTCTAAATGCAGTTTGGTTAAACATTTAAACTGGGAGGATTTCAAATTAGGGTGTTTGAATATTTGTTGGTCATTGGGGATGTGATATGTCCTGGTTCTAACACTTTTTGTATATAAGATGGAAGAAACATTTTACTTTAACACTCCACTTCTGAGCGCTTGTGCACTTGTTATATATTACATGAATTTATGTTTCTAAGTGAGCTTGGGTTCAAGGAATATTTATGAGCAAAGTGACTATGATAGTACACAGTTGATAATTATAATTTGTCATAAGTAAGAATCTGCCAAGAATGGAAACTTGAATTACTGATTCTTTTTAGATGGAAGCTAGAGTCCTCAGCTAAACCTGCAGCCATACCTAAGTTATGTTGTTTTTATTTCCATTTTTAGCATAAGCACAAGCCAAAGGATGTCACAATTAGGAATCCACACATTGAGAATCTGCTATTTACATGAAAATATAATAATAATTGGTAACAGAAAGTACCTTAAGATCCCTTATTTTGCTGTCAGTTTGAATCTACTCTAAGATGTGTTTAGTGAAATGAGAATCCCTTGAGCTGATATATTCCTGAAAAAAACAATATCCTGTAAGGATTGGGGATTGTGATACAAACAGGGTCAACCTAGCATCTGGAAGTATTTATGCCGTCGTGCTTACAGGGATCAAGATATGGAGTAGAAGTGTTCTCCTGTTGAGTGCTTTCGTTTGTCATGAAAGTATGCGACTGTTGTAATTTCTTGGATGCATAGACTAAACAAACATTTTTCGGCCAAAATCGTAGGCAGGTTTAAAATACAATCTTCGAAAAGCATTACCATACATTCTGAGTATAGCCTACTGTTTGTTATGATATGAGATTTTTTTGTTATTCATTTTTCTCCAGAACTGCCAATTTGTTGGTGTGTAGCCAAAGAATCTTGCTCTGCTCAGAGGCGTCACTACTGGGGGGGGGGGGGGAGGGGGGGGAAGCCCCCCCAATGTTGTCGGCCAGTCGGTAAAAAATAGCCGAGTCGACGCGAAGCGCCGCGATTTTTAGTAAAAATAGTCGATTTTTGACTTAGAAATAGTCGTTTTTTCTTAAAAACAGTCGGTTTTTCGTAAAATAGTCGATTTTTTCTTAAAAATAGTCGTTTTTTCTTGAAATCAGCTGTTTTTTCGTCAACACAGTGGCTTTTTCCCAATAATAGTCGTTTTTATCCGCAAACACAGTCGGTAAAAATGACCAGCCAGTCGGTAAATACCTTGCCCCCCCCGAACATTTTGGCTAGTAACCCCTCTGGCGCCTCTGCTACATTCCATGCCTGTATCTTTTAAGTGTTGCTAACTATTCTGGAGAAAGTGTTGTGTTGGATATCCATTGTGTGGTAATAAATAATCTAACATGTTACTGATTCTCTTTCAGATATGGGAATTGAAAGAGTGGAGGCGGTCATCACATGTGAAGGAAACTTAAGTGACCCTGAATTTCCCAAAAAGTTCGGAAGTTTTCTAAACAAGCTGTCAAACGTTATTTGTCAAGGTTTGTTTCTTTTTTTTTTGCTCTTTTGTTACTGCCCCCTTTTCAACCAACAAGTGCAATGACTTAGGCAGTCGGGTAGGATCTGGACCTTATAAACGGCTTATCTGGGGCATATGCTCTTGCCACCTAGTAAGTTTAATTCAAATTGGTGATGCAGTTTGGGAGTTAAGCCTTCCACAAGAAAAACTGCTCACATTTTTCTGACGACAAACAAAAATGTCAGCAGATGCTTTTTTGGTGGTTTTTCGGCTCCTCCTGGCAATGCGTGTCATGCGTAACATTTAACGCAAAACGTTGTCAAAATCACAACAGATTACATCCCAAGTGTTGTCTGTTGAAACTGCGTATTTATCTCTTATGAAACTTCTGACAATGCGTTTTGGCCACTTGATTCCTGAGTGAGCTTTAAATACAAATTTTGGGAGGTGTTTTCACTCTTGTACATGTTTTTTTTTTCAGATAAAAGAAAAGAAAAACTGAAGGTCCTAGGCGTAGAACCGTGGAACTCGGTACGTGTGACTTTCACACTGCCGAAGGATGCCGCGGTGAAACTACGACAGCTGGCGCAAGCCGGCGGCGCGGTTCTGAAAGAACTCGGCATCCTCTCTGTCCAGCTTGAAGGGGACCAGGTAAGTGTCTGACCTTTTTTTTTAAGGATTTTGATCTTTTTTTATTCGCCAAAATTGGCAAGGACAGTACAAAGTAATACATGCTTAATGTAAACAATACATGCGTATAATACATGCGTATAATGTAAACAATACATGCGTATAATATTTTACAATGCAAAACGTTCATTTTCCAGCTTAAGCGGTTTGAGCCTGAAGAAAATTGCCAAGAAGGGCCGAAATATAGCTCTAATAAAATGTAGCTGGCGTATCTGCTTTGCATTGTCAAAATATGATTCGCAGTCAGCTTGGGCTGAAGGAAGATCTACATGCGTATGTTGTAAAAATATCAAACTGACCTCATGAAAACACTAATTCTAAATATTCCTTAACAATCATAACTATATAAATACAGTTGCGCAATATTATAACTTAAAGAAGAAAACCTCCTTCAAAGTTTGTTTTCTTTTTTAGTCAGATCTTCCATATTATAATCATTATTCATTTACTGGATTAGGTTCGTAACGGTAAAACCGACAAAGAATTAAAAATGAAACAAAACGTACAAATGCTTGTTCTCTGACCAATCCCCAAGTTCAAACCACGGGGATCTAATTAAAACATTTGGCTAAAAAATGTCAGTTGAATGAATGAGATGAATACCTTTATTTCGCCAATACTTCCATATCAACAAACAGAAAAAAAAACAGCGACAAAAATAGAAAAATGCAGAATCTTGTTGCAAGGGTACGGTACATTCCAGTTCAGTATGATTATTTGAATTTGGGTGCTTAATTGTTATTGTTATTAATTTGATTATATTATCTTGGTGCGACACTATATGAAGTATATTAAGCATATTTGAATGTGTTGGAGCCCACTCTCTGCCGAATTGGCTCTTTATATATTAATTAGGCTTGTATTAATAATTAAAGAACTTGAACTTGAATTTCAGATTTTCCATCAACCCAGTTCAGTTCAGTATTTTATTTCCTCCTAAATAGATAAGGTCAATAGGAAATAACAGTACGAATTTGAATAGCACTCTAAGACTTAGACTTGGACTTACGGCTTCCAACCTGGCGGCACAGAAGGCATCAGCAGTACTCCATTTCCAGCGATCTTGGGCCGTCCCTCACAGCTTTCTAAGCGTTAAATTTCCGGCTGCAGCTTCTATTCCCAGTGAACGTTCAGTGTTGAGCGTCGTCTTCCTCTTTTGAGTATGCCTGGAGGGGGGGGGGGGGGGAAGGGGCAACACCATGCATGAAACGGCAGTCTGCTTTCTTTCATGCGAGTTAAATTATACTTATTGTACGCTCTAAGGTTATCAGTTTGAGTTTGAACAAATTAGAGTTCCTTACTAATCGTATTTTCTGAGAAGGACAGTCCCCCCTCCCACACATGAATGGAAATGCTGTTGGGACTTCTCCCGTCGGGATTTACAGAAAGTTCCAAGTTCCTATCGGTGTTCACTAATTGCTCCCATCGTTCGAACCTGCGAGGTAGTTACTGCAGAAATAGTTCCAAACGTCTACGAATATTAACTACCTGTAACTTGTACAACGAAACTCAGGAGCGCTCTAAAATTGTAGCTTCTAAAACCTGAGCGGGTTATTCTAATTTCAGAAAATTAACGGTGGGGGGGACTCGAAAATTGTCCGTTAAATCATTCGTTAAACGTAGCGAACGTTGTGGTTTATGGATTGTGCCAGAGTATTATTTGACCACATTTAACGAAGAAATCATGGTCTTCAAAATAATTTGAAGATCGTAAAGTAATTTTTTGGCCGGAAAATTTGCCATACCTGTTCGGACCTTCTCCTGTTTTCGGGTCAGTCACGGATAATCCAGTGGTCAATGACTGACTGGAACCCATCTCTAGTTTTCTACTATTTGGCTGGACAAACTTTGAGTTCTAACCAGTATGAGTTTTCCATATTTCTCAGAAAACTTCAAGAGAAATATTAAGCCATCGATTTCACTTCTGAGATCACTTCTCACATGAATATTTACTTCTTAAGCATTGCTCAAATAGGTGTAATAAGCTGCATGGCGTTATTCATGGTATTTAGGCCCTATACGCGTCCTTGTTTAAATTGAAGTTGGAAGGTTCTTAGGCACTCGATGTAAGCTATGTTCCTTTCTTTCCTGGGGTTGAACCCAAACAAGCGATCTGATTGGCTCTATGTAAGACAAAATAGGATCAAGATCTTACTCTTTCTGCAGCATAAACCGAACACCCCGAATAATAGTTGAAAATCCTTCTGCTCTTAAAGCTTCAAGAACAATTTGGTACTTGAAAAAAGCCCGAGGGCTGTATATCCCTAAAACAGTCAACAAACAGCTTTCTGACTCATAACAGTCGCAACTGTAAACGTCGTATTACGCCTTATTGCACCTGTTTGAAGAATGCTTTAGTGTATATGTCATGTAAAACTCGTGTGCTCTTCTCAGGCCTTTCGTTAGTTGGCATGTTATATTGTGCCGCATAACTCAGGTCTCGACCGTTACCCTATTAAAGGACAGGACCTGTCGTACCGATATCGCCAATGCAACATACTCCCGTAACTGCATTCATTAATCTTGAACCCGGAGACCCAAATTTCATGGTTCATTCTGGACCCGCTAACGACACCTCACTAATCTTTTTCTTACCACGATTCTCTAGTTTCCATGCGCATTGTGCTCCCGAGGAGTGTTCGAGTAGCATGCTATTGATGCGTAAAACCAAGTTTTTGAATTTTGCTGAGTTTGGGCTAGAACTCAGTGGGTCTGGAAAAAGTCTAAAAACAGCCAAAGCCGTGGACAATTTGTTAAGAGCAGAGCTTAATTTTTCAGTATTTTAATATTTTCGAATATTGGAACATAAACAGTAAGTAGTGCGAGGTGTGCTTTAAGGAATGGTTTGCCGTTACCATCTCATTTACCTTAATTTGCTACCCCCTTTTCCACCCATACTATTCTACACCTTATATCTCCTTATATTTACTTTTAAAGTTCATAATTCAAAATATATACTAAATCCTGTACCCTTATTTTCTTTTAAAGGGGTTACTAGATCAGTCTACGGTAGTAATTTTGTTTGTTTATTCAAAGCATGAAATTTTAGTCAAATCAATCAGTCAGTAAGTTATAAACCAGACAATTTTAAATAAAATCACGCATTTGGTCTTAGATGTCTGAGACCCCAAACCGTAACAAAAGTTCGAAATAAATTGTTTGAAAGCTCGCCAACTTTTTTTTTCTTCTAAACCATTAGGTAATGAACCAAAACAGCTGTTATTTGTCGCACTGGCCTAATCGTTGTAATGTTTTGTCAAAAATATCACCTCTGTTTGCCGGAATTACGATATGTTTAGTAAAAAAGTTATTCACCTCATCAATAATTTATCTATCTTTATATATCTATCTAAATGAGCGCTTAATTATTCGCCATTTCTTTCCGTTAAACAACGACAATTTTTGGCTGAAACCAGACAAAAATTAGGAATTACTAAAAAGAAGTAGGGAAACCCAGAATTTTTCGAGAATCTATACCACAGCCGATATGTCGCTAATTAGAAAAAATATTGTTCGCGAAAATCCGGCGTAAAATATGATACAAGGTGTCTCAAAGCTGATAATTTTCAAGAAGTGTTGCTGCAAAAAGCCGATGTACCCGTCGTAGGAAATATTAAAATAGTATCGGGTGTAATTAACGATTTGAGTAGCCCTGCAAGTTAAATTTACGAGGCTGCACCGTTCATAATATGTATTGAAATGGTGACTTGCAGGATGTTTCCCGTGATATTCTCGCACAGATATAATCACTACTTTTGGCTCGGATTTTTTTTTTTAAGTTGAATTGAAGAAAGTCAGACAAAAGTGGATGTGTCTCCAGGGAAGTTTTTTCAGCAGAGCGTTCGCTCCAGTAGGCAAAATATGAATTTAACGCCTTAAAAAAAGCAATTTTTTTTTTGGGGGGGGGGGTAGGGTCCCACATCATAAACCTGTTTCCCCGGAATACTTCCGAACGGGTTAAATTTTTTTTTCAAGTTGGGAAGGACGTCTACAGAACCTTAATGCCGTTACTTCTTGTCTCGGTTTGAATGATGGCCCGGAAACTGCTTCAAACTGCTTCTCTCAGCTTCAAACCTGCTTGACATTTCGCCCGGAATCCGGGAATAAACAGAAATTCCGACCGACTAAATTACCGGAGCAACTGATTAAGGGAGTAACTTGATATAGGGCTAACGTAAAATGTTGTATTAGGGTACGGTATTAGTTGTCTGCTCGAGCGGATACTTTGGCCGGAATCCGGAGAAAAACACAAATTTTGTATAGAACCCAAAACTTCTCTTTCAAGTTTTTTTTGGGGCGCCGACTGAAGTGTAATAAGATAGGCTTGCTTTATATAATTTCGTCCTCTATATCGATACGGAATCGGTTCGACCGGAATCGGGCGAAAAATTGAAATACGATTGAGTTGAGGTACAGTAGAGGTATGCTTATGTGAACGTCTGGTAAATGTGAACGATCGAGAAAAAACTAAAATCTAAACCAGGCCTTTTTTCAATAAATATCGAATAATAATCATTCACGCCATTTGCAATTTTTGAATATTTTGCTGTTCACTGCTGAAAGTGATAAAACTGTCAGCTGTTTTCCATTGTTATATTTGAAAATGCTGCCGCGTGGAACGCATCTTCTATTCAGAAGATGGCGGTCCGAACCTCCAGATTCATTCAAAAGAGGAAGAAGATTTTTTTAAAACTCAAAATCAGAGAAAGTCAATTGAATTTCTACTTCAGGTTTGTGCTGGGATAACCCTGAAATACTTGACTGTTAGCTGATTATAAGTTGTAATTTTTCTTTTCCGTTTTACTTTTTTATATGCAATTGAAACAAGCAAGGTAGTGTAACAGTTAGAAAAGTGTTCAAAAAAGCATACCTCTACTGTAAATCTTGATCGTCTGTGACATACCGGACATAGCGGATCTTCTTCCGATCATCTCTTACCGGAGCGATGGTTAAACCGGAATTTGTTCCATCGAAAACCGCCACGGGCTGTATTATCAGGGGATCCCCTGCTAATGCAGCCTGGGGTCTGCGCAAAGCAGTCGTGTATCCCTCCAGTTCCCTTTTTATTTTCCCGGAAAAACCGATATTGGCCCGATATTTAACTTGATCAAGAAAGCCAAACCAAGCTTCCACCGAAACTTTAGGAAAAACTTTTAAAGAATTTTGTTTGGGGGCAAAATGTCTCAGAATTCAGCACGGTTTATTCTACTCATCTACAGCAAAAAAATGGCGAGATGCCCTAAAGATAAAAAATAGTGACAAGAAGTAAGCATACCTCGGCATACAAAGATTGAAAAAACAACGCTGAGCAAGGGTGAGCGAAAATTGACATAGAATGAATATCTTGCAACCGTTTGTTACAGAGCTAGGAGATGTTAACCGGAATCTACCAATTAAATAACTATTTCTAGTCCAAGGGGGCTAGGCTACTAAGAAGAAATTTTGCAAAACGGAAATATGCTCGTAGGACGGATAACTTCTGGTATTGGTTAAAACACAGCCGAACAGGACAAAGAGAAAGGAAGTGGGGGACAGCTAGATTGTTATTAATTTTGGCAAGATGCAAACGATCCGACCCAGAGGTTTAAAATTTGTAACAATAGAAGTGTTCGCAGTTCTTTTGTTGATTAGATTTTCAATAGATAACTTCATGGTTTCTTTCTTATGAAATCTTACCACCGCTGTTCAGGAAAAAAACTTGTTTTCACTTTCAAAATTCCTGTAATATTCGATGCTAGGATTCGCAGTTTCAACAGGCAGTTGACATTGCCCGCCACAACATTATCCGCTAAAAAAATCTGCATTGCAGACCAAGTTTTATTGTTATGTTTTACAAGGCTCAAAACACAAGTTTTCTGTAACATTGACGTGTAGGTGAGACTGTTGTATTTGCGGGCTCGGGAATTCGTACGCATTATAGATGAGTTAATTCTCTGATTACTATTATAATTGATACTCTTAATATATCTACTCTGTCGATCCGCATCCCGTGTGCTGAGATGATGGTTTATAAAACACGTTCATTATGCAATGCGTATGTATTCAAAGGCGGGGTCTTGCAAATGTTTCGCCCCCTATCCCAGTTCGAAAAAGTGTACCTCAGGAGCTATAACGTCCTCGCCGCTTTTCCATAATGGTGTTTTCGGTAATAGAAAGCGATTATGACTTGTGGTTTCCTGTGTTAGGATGTTTCGATGATTAACTATGCAGATGATACATTGAATACTAGTGAGAGGAGAGGAGCCATATTTCCATATAATTGATGTGGAATGTAATAAATTAGGCCTTTCTTTTAATCAGCCCAAAACTGAAGTTTTCTTGAAGTTTCTTCTTGGTGTGGAAGAAGTGGACATTGGAGGCCATCCCACATGTTATTGCTTTGACACCCTTTTGGAAGTTGTTTTCTAGCTCAGATGTAAATAGTATTCGGATTTTTTTTTCAAAGCGTCAGGGGAAATCATTCAGTCCATATTTTACCCATCATTGTAACTCTGTTTGATTTTACATTTGTTTGATTTTACATTATACCATTGTTATACCATTGTTATCTTTGTTATCTCAACAATATACCATAGAATCCTCGCGAAAAATAAAACAGATTGAATTGAATGTACATGCCCCAGTCGACATTGTAACACGATTAAATTGTATATACTGTATGTGTTAGTATTATCGTGCTTCGTTTTTTTTTAAAAACCAAAACTGTGTTTAAATCGTACAAAATACTATGTAAATTAACAAAAAATTCATGTACTCGCACATCAGGGTATCGTATCTCTGCGATGTTTTTTTTCTTAACGAAGAATTTTCGGAAAAATAAAGTGAATTGAATTGAAATAGATCTGTAAAGTATCTTCTGAGGGCCCCGCCTTGGACGAGTAAAAAGTCTTTCGAGCAAGTATGGAATAACACAGCCCACCCTGGAAAGTATTGGGAAGGCGAGAGCGCTCAAACTCAATTTAACCAAGAACAAATAATCTGCAAGAACCTCCGTCTCCCTATCTCTGTAATACGACCTTGCGGAGTCGGTTATATTCTGATACCCTACCCGATGCAAACGAGCGGAGGAGGAGCTACGCAGATCACCATAATTTGTTACCTCTACAAACAGCTGTATCGCAGTAAAACTCCGCAGAAGTCGTCTTTTACAGCTGATTGGTTGTCTGCTATAGTGATGTCACGTGTGACACGCTGTGGAGCGGGCTTACGCCTGCAGGCATCCTACGGCTTTTCACCTGGTATGAGCAACTGCGAAGAGGGAAAGTAGACGGGTTTCAACTCAAACCTCACAGCATGTACCTCTAGCTCCGCTCAATTTATCGGGGTCTCCATAGTCGCTGCATGGAATCAAAGACAGAGGGTCTATCAGATTATTTGTTCTTGACTTAACGTAGTATCGTACTCTATAGTGTCATTTTTCAGTTGATTTTCCGATTGCGTTTCTCTTGTTGCCATTCATGTTCTTTTTCGTTTTTTCTTTGGTTTTGTTTTTCTTAGTTAAATTACTGCAATAAGTCCGTAATAATAATGATAGCAATATCTGTTGAAATTGCGAATCCTTACGTCCTTATGTACCCCCCCCCCACCCAATAATTAAAGGGCGTTCGTCTAGGAGTGGAAAGGTCTTTAATTTTAGTCAAAAATAAAACTGAAGTTCTGATGATGATTGATCGGCGTTCTCTTGATTTAAACTGGTGACCATCGCATGCAGCCCAGGGAGTCTCCATTTACTTGGGCCTGTCAATGGGAATCAATCTCCATACCGTTCACGTATTAAAGCATTTTTTCGTGATTCTCTTTTAGTTTCTGACAGTGCAGTACCAGGCTTGGATGATCCCCCCTTCCCATCCCCGTACGGTGGTTCGAGTACGCTCGCCTGCACAGTACACAACTAAATGTTTACTATATGCTCGTAATCTGTTTCAGGTGATTTCACTAACGTTGGCCGGACGGGAACCTCAGGAAATCGTCTTCAAGACCCCTGCTCCCCCCTTGCCCAGCCAGTCCTTGACGGGAAGCAATGGGGCCTTCGCCGTGGTTCAGAATCAGGCTAGCAGCAGCAATGGCCCCCTACCCGGGTCGTCCCTGGCCCACTTCGATCCGAAAAACGTCAGCGAACTGTTGTCCCAGGCGGTTAGTCTACTAAGCGATGGAAACCTTCTCGGAGAGCTGGACTTGCCCCCGGTCCTCTTCAAGACCCCCGTAGCCCCCAACGTTGTGGCTTCTTCCAGCCAGCCGATTCAGTTCACACCGCCGGCGAAGGCTGGGACATCCCGGGCCGCGTTTCCCTTCGCGAGCATGCAGCAGGCGATGCCCGGGACATCTGGTATTCGCAATCCGCCTGCCAACGCGCCACCCGTTACGCGTTACCAATTGAACGTGCGCGCTAGTGCGGCACCCGTGACGACGTCGCAACCGACATTCCTGCACCCGGCTGCCGCCGGAATCACCAAACCCTTGAGCAGGAGTTACTCCAACCCCGGGAATAGCTCGTATTCAGCTGTTCCGGGATCGAGCAGCGCTGCGCCGCAGCCCAGACCAAGTGGGCAGCAGAGCAGCCCCGTTCTGGCTAATCTGCTTCAGAACGACTTCAGATCCAAAAAGCCAGAGCCTGTGAGGAGATATCCCCCAATTGTAAATACAGATCCGAGACAGAGACTGCCTCAGCCAGGACAGCCCCCTCCTAGACAAGTAAATCCTCTGCCCAGTCCGACCCAGTCTCTGAGATCTCCTCTCGTAGCCCCAGTGCCTTGCGCTCCTTCCCCAAGGAACGATTTTCCCCAAAGCCCTCGGCTACCAGAACGACCCGAGCCTGAGAGCCTGCGGGTTGAGCCACCGACTGTGTTTGAGCCACCCGGGCGGAAAATCTCGGAGCCCTTTGTGGCACCACAGCCTATACCCACGAACATCGGTGTGCCTCGCCATGAACCTAGTGAACCCCGGGCTGAAGCTCAATTGAGTAGTGCAATAACTGGGAGTCCGCCGCGTGTAAACGGTGGAGCCCCCACGCCTAGTCAGAAGTTCGACGACCAGCTACCTTTGCTGGACCTGGACAGTGCGGACATTGAGGAGGAACTGGCAGCGTTAGAAAAGAAACCGCCGTCGGTTAGCCACCCCCTTCGATCACAATCCAACCCTTGTGAGCCTCTAGACATTGATGGGCGTGTTAAGTCCCAGGAGGTGAAGAAGGAGGACTCTTCCAGCATGGGTATTAAGCTGAGGTTAAAACTGGGCAAAAGCGAGCCTTCCACTCCCTCGTATACCGTTGACATTTTGAATGACGAACCCCCGCGAGTTCCTCCTTTGTGCATTTCCCTGAAGAATCGAAATGTGACCCTGCTGAGTCCCAAGAAGGATGATGACAATGCGAAAGTTAAGTTAAAAGAGGAGAGAAGACCAAAGAAGCGGAAAGTGGGGAGTGATAGCGAGGTGGAGTTGTTGGTGAAGTGTGAAGTCCCTGGAATTCTGAAAATTAAGAAGCCAAGACTGGATGAGTCGCTGACTAAAAAGAGTGTGGATAAAAAACGGATAAAGAAGACAAAGGAGAGCGATGTTGTTGGGGAGGATAGAGTGCCCCCTCTGGATCTCAGTACAGTACCTGATTACTCTGCCAAATCTTGTGGTAAGTTCAGGTCATTGACCTCTGCAGAATAATCTGCTTATTTGCTTTGTTCATATAGGTAATCCCTGGAAAAAGTACTTGTGGGTGGTGGGAATTGATGGGACATCAAAGGTTGTGGCACATAAAAGGGGTCTAGGCGAGAACCCCCCCCCAAAAGCCCCCGGGCAAACCCCCCCGGCTAAAAAACCCCGGTTACCAAAACCCCCCCGACCAAAACCCCCCCGACCAAAACCTCCCCGACCAACCCCCCCCCCCCGACCAAAACCCCCCCGACCAAAACTCCCCCGGTACCAACCCCCCCCCCCCCCGCATAAAAAAGACGGGTATGTAAGAGTAGAGTAACTGGTAGGTAGAGAGTAAGAGAAGAATAGAAAATCCCCCCGGTACCCCCCCCCGAATCCTTAGACACTCACACATATTTAGACTGGGATTTACTGGGCAACAAAACGAACAACCATGTGACAAGCACGAGTAAGGTGAAGAGCTGGTAGAATATTTCTGTCCCAGAATACAGATCCGAGACAGAGACTGCCTCAGCCAGGACAGCCCTCTCCGAGACAAGTAAATCCTCTGCCCAGTCCGACCCAGTCTCTGAGATCTCCTCTCGTAGCCCCAGTGCCTTGCGCTCCTTCCCCAAGGAACGATTTTCCCCAAAGCCCTCGGCCTATCTTGACGACCTATCTTGAAAGTGCTATCACAAAACGAGCTCAACCTCTCCCTTGACCCAAAGGATCCTCCCATCAAGTCTCATCAAAATATCTCATTCCCTTCGAGACTTCTCCTGCTCACAGACGGAAAGCAGGACAACTTTTGCGGTGTCATAGGTATCCCTCCACTTACTGCCCATCTTCGAGTTTTTGGTATGACAATAACTAAAGAGCAATCAGGCAAGGGGAGTTTAACATTGCACCAATGGGTGGCATCCTAACTTCAGCTTCCTCGCCAAGAAGGGGGAGGCATTGGGAAAGGAATTGTTGGGGGGATCGTTACACTGAGTGGAACTGGCTTTGACACCTCACTGACAACAGCTCCAGTTGAATGCGCGTGTTTGGTGACTTCAGCAATTAGTCTGTCACCATCAACCTTCACCTTCGCCTTACACTCCCTTTGTTTATCATTGTTCTGATACCCAGTGTACTTCAGCATTATTATCAAGTTTGTGGAAAGAAGTTTATTCTACTCTTACTCTCTACCTACCAGTTACTCTACTCTTGCATACCTGTCTTTTTTTATGCGGGGGGGGGGTTGGTACCTTGGTCGGGGGGGGGGGGGTTTGGTCGGGTGGGTTTTGGTAATGGGGAGGTTTTGGTGGGGGGTTTTGTCCGGGTTTTTTTTTGCCAGGGGGTTTTTAGCCGGAACCCACATAAAAGACCAAGACGCTTGGATATTTGTGGCTGTGTTTGGGAGGGACCCATTTTGTGTAGAGTAGGGAACCCCTCAGTTTCTCTCCTTACATCTCAATTCAAAGTCTTAAGATTCAATGAAAAATGCTGGTACTTTAATTAAACAAATTAAACAGTTTCGATATCTAATTTTGTACCCAGCTTCAGCTTTCACGTCTGGATTAAGTAATTTTCATTTTGTTTACAATGCCGCCCTTCAAACAATCTTTTCGTTGTGAATCCTGTGATGTTAAAAACACATCAAACTTTGTTTATATTGTTTTGTTTTTTTTACCTCTTTCTTTTCCTGTTTCAGTTCTGGAGGCTTACTACTACCCAAAAAGAGTTACTTAACACAAGAACAAATAAGCCAATAGAACCTTCATCTTTCGTCCCATGTACCGACTATGGATACCCTACAGAACTGAGCAGAGCTAGAGCTACTTGCTGACCTTTGAGTTGATTTCTCACTTAGACGCTGCAAGGAAAGACCGTAGTTAGTGACTTCACAATGTTAAACAACCAATAGTCCCTTACTCTCAACTTTTCTTCTCCGGGTTCTACTGCGATGAGCTGTTTGAAGAGGTAACGAATTGTGATGTTCCGCGTAGCTCCTAACCTCGGCTCGTTCGCGTTCCCATCGGGCAGGGCATCGAGAATCTATTCGACTCTGCATGGTCGTATTCTTTTGCTTATTTGTTCTTGCTTAAACCTAAAGCTCAGAATTAAATTATTCCAATGATTCAGAAGACTTTGGATTTTGTTTGAGATGGCATGGAGAAGGTTAAGGCCTGATTCACAAACTTTTTTTTCTCAGGAATTTGGGCAAAAACTTATGTTTCTGCAAGAATATGCATGACAGAGCGAAAAATGTTGGGGTTTCAAGGATGCATCATTTAAAACTGTGTCTCTGTATATCCACTCGTGCTTCTTCTTTTTAAACAGATTTTGGTTTGGGAAATACAGAGACCTTAAAACGAAACGGCAAGATTGATACCCATCATCCCAGTCAAACGCTGTCCAGTACGGTTTCTCGTTTTTTTAAAGAAACAGAACACAGGAAGAAAGAGAAGATTGTTTTACCCAGATTCACTCAGACCATTTTGCTGCCCAGTAATGTGGTTTTCCCTCTTTTATGTGCCAGTAGGGTGTTCCAACCTTCTACCAGTAGGCTAGTGATAAAAACTACCAGTCATCCAATCTGTATATCCCTTCGTACCAGTTGGAACAAAGATGGTAGGTTTTTCATAAATGCTGAAGTGAGGTTGGGACACCTAGAAAAAAAAATGCCGAAAAAAGTTAAGCCTATAAGGAGCCCACTAACCTCAAAAATTACTTGCCGGGTGAAAAAAAAAAGTTCTATGAAGTTGAAATAGAGTGACCCTGGATTCGTCTCCGGAAGTGCGAACCCACGTTGTACAGACTTTAACTGTCATCACAGATTTTAGTTAGATACACTGTGGGAAGTTTCATAACGGATAACACAAGAATGCACAGTTCCAACAGTAATACTTGGGATGTTATCTGTTTTGATTGTCCGAACGTTATAAATAACAAGAATTGCCAAGAAGAGCCGAAAAAGCATCTGCTGACTTTTCCGATGTAATGATGATATACAGATAAGTCAGCAGGTGTTTCTCGGGCGGTGTTCCGGTTCCTCTTGTATGCATCACATCCAATGCGGAACGTTTGCATAATCGTAACAGCTAACATCCTAAGTGTTATCTGTTGATACTGTGCTTTCTTGTGTTATCTGTTGCGAAACTTCTGATTGTATGTTTCTTTTTCATACTAACCTCCATTCTTTTAGATCCAAGTGCACCTCCATCATCCTGCCCGAGCGACTTAACCAACCTGGAAGGGCTCGCGAGTCAGGCACAGCATGTCCGCGACGAGTTTATCGGCATTAGCGTTCGAGAACCCGACCGGACCAAACTAAGGACTAACGATAGGCTGTACAAACTCAGTGTTTTGAACAGTGCGACGCGGACACTTTCCGAGAGTGAGTGTGAGACAATCAGGAATACTAGTCAGGTAGAAGCCTACCAGGTGGATGTTGCCGTTAAGAGTGACGTTGTCCCCAGCCCTGTGGACTTGAATAGTGGGAACAATCAAGGAGAGGACTCCGGTATTGAATCGATGGACGCACTTTCTGAAAAGAGCCCGAATCAGGGAGAAAGCCCAGCTAGGACGGATCTTAATGATCCTTTTGTACACCCTGGAACCGTAGTGAAGACCCCTGACCGGAAACTGGGTTCACCATCACATGCATCTCCCAAAGGAGACTTCGAAGATCTTCCAAGTGATTTGACTATGTGTAGTCCACAACCATTCGAAAATTCAGTGACTGCAGTGCTAATGGAAGATTTGATGGTAGTGAAAGAGACAAAGAAGCACCCAATGTCCCCAGAGGATGAACTAGCTGTCAACTTGATATCTCAAGAGCTCGAGAAGCTAGAAGGAGTGAGTTTGGCTGTGAGTGGGGTGGAAGTGTGCCACAGAGAAAGGAGAGAGACTGATCCACCTTCAGAGACTGTTCATCCCTCCCTGCCTGAGAACAGTGATGAAAGCATGCCTCTCACTGAAGATCTACAGCCAGCACCACCTAGTGAAAACCGTGTCCAGGAGGTGGTACCACCCACTAGGCTTCAACCAGAAGGGGTGGAAGCTATTGGTGAATCTCAGCATGAAGTGTCATCACCACTGATCTCAGATTTGTCGCAGGATCAAAGTGGCAGGAATGTGGGTGAATCTAGTGCAGAGCAAGTCTCTGAAGAGGGACTGAGTGAAGCTTTGGATTCTAGTAAGCCTGATAGTGAAGATTCCAGCAATAACCCCTGCAACTTAGATCAGGGTTCAGAAGTATTGAGGGGTGATGAGATATCAGCTGGAGTTCCTGAGGAGACAGAAAGTGTGTCAGAAGTGCTTGCTGACCAACCAGAATCAACTGAGGTTAGTTACGGAGTGGTAGAAGCAGATGAAACATCAGAAAACGCTGAGCCTGTTAAGGTGACTGTGAGTGACAGTGAAACATCAAAGGAGAAGGACCTTGTGACTTTGCAATCACTTTGCACCTCAGAGGCATCTAATAGTGAGGTAGTGGATTCAGTACCGGACTCTAAGAATTTAAGTGATTTGGTCAAAGAGGCTGGAGTTAACCCTGTTGAATCGCCTGTTTCAGAGGGTATAAATGAAAGCCCTACCCTGTGCGAGGCCACCAACATAACAGTTGCACTAATGAATGAAAGTGTTTCCATACAACAAGTGGCTTCACCATTCACTGTTAAAATTGAAGCAAATACTGAGCTTGTTGACGATGCACCAAATAGTTTAGTGAAGATGGATGAAGGTGTGGCCCTTAATAGTGATGGTTTGGACACAAACAGTAAAATCTCAGTTTTCGAGCCAGTTTTGGAAGAAGGCACTTCTGGGAGCTCTGCAGGTGAGACTGGTCCAGCTGAAACACCAATGGAAATAGAGTCAAGTCAGTCTAATCTTTGTGAACCGACAGATTCTGAACCTGTAGTACCTTCAGGCTTAGAAACTAGTGACCAGAAAGACAGATCCTCCCTGGAAACTGTGATTCCAGAAAAGTCAGTGCAGCCTGCAGTCACTGAGCATTTAGAAGCCATGGAAGTCTCAGAGGCGATGACCAGCACTGAATCAGAAACAAGTAAGAAGGTCGAGCCAGAAGTCCCCAGAACCCCAGCACAGCTTGCAGTGGGAGCTTCAAGGGCCTTAAGCCCAGTCACCGTAGTTACCACCCCCACTCCTCCAAGCCTGCCGTGTCAGTCACTAGCCTTCTCACAGAGTCCCAAAAACTTTGTACTACCCCCCGGAAAGAAAATGGTGCCTATTAAGCTTGTGACCCTTCCCAAGGGTGCTTCACCACCTGTTTCAATAGCAGGAGGCCAACAGTTCAAAGTCCTTGTCCCAATGAAATCCGAAAGTGGAGTTTACTACAAGTCAGTTGTGGTATCTACCGCAGGGTCGGACTCGATTGCCACTGCAAGGTCAACCATCCCAACTGAGGTCAAGCTTTCCAGCTCGCAGTCCGAGCCTCAGTCTGACGTCAGTACCAGGCCATTGAGATCTGCAAAGGACCTCGAGACAGTAATGACATCTGCCACCACTGTTGAGAAACCAAACTCAGAGCCACCTATGTCTTCAGTGCCTGAGTCCAGAGCGGAGGAGAGCCCTGTGAGTCAAGAGAGCCAACCTGCAACTTGTGATACGCCATCGTCGGCATTGCCGGTGGATCATAACTATTCCCATCAGTTTGATGACTCGGTTCCACCTCCACTTGGGTCAAATGCCAGTACTCCTCCGGGCCCTTCTGAGGTGCTAGAGGAAACGCTTACTGCCGAAAATTTACACCAACGGAAAGTCGAGACAGCTGCCACTGAAAAGACAGTAGAAGCGTTAGAAGACACTACCGACCTCCCTAGCTCGGACGATCCTACGGTGAGTGTTGAATCAACGATTGTGGTTCGATCTGAGTCTCCTGTCCCTGAAATAGCTTCCGTTGAGACGGCTTGTAGCGAAGGAAGGACGGAGGAAGTAACAGAGGCATCTGTAAACCCCCAAAGCTCGGATGACCCCCAGGAAGTCATACCTGAAGGACGGGATGACCTGAGCCTTTCAGCCTCGGTAGAAGTAAAGACAGGGGTAGAGGTTGGAAACGAAACGGGGTCAGCATTACAGGAGGAAGTTGCCACCAGTATTTCTGTTTCACAGCAGTCACAAACGGTCAAAGCTGAGGAGGAGTCTGTTGAAATCGTACCTGCACCGTTAGTATTTGCACCTATCACACCAACACCCTTGGAACCAGCTAACATTCCCCAGCTCGACAATGCTGCAGAGTCTGAGGCAAGTAACACAGACCTTTCGCTAGAGCAAGTGGAATGCGAACCACTGCAATTGGAGACCCAACAAGAAACTGTAGCTCCAGACAGTGAAGTCAGCATTGATGTGGAGTTGGAGGTCGACGAACTTCCTGTAGATGGGGCTCATGATTCACCTTGTGTCCAGGTTACAGAAATAGAAGTTGAAGTAACCAAAGAAGAAGCTACAGCTGCAGGTGGCGAAATCAGTGTCGATGTCAAGCCGAAGGTCGATGAACTCTCAGGAGATGCGACAGTCGAGCCAGCTCACGTCCAGGCTACGGGAATAGCAGTCGAAGTAGTCTCCGAGACAGAAGCTACACCAGAGGCTGTCGAAACTGTCACCAGTAAAGATCAGGACTTGGCAGCTGTGGGCTCTGTCGACTTAGCGACACATCAGCTTGAACCACCAACACAGCCAGATGCCACTCCCCAACCGTTCGAAACTTCCTCGCCTCAGAACCTGGACCCTGCACACGAGACCGAACCTCCTAACCTTGAAGGCCGCCTCACCCCTGCCACCCCTGTACCACCCAAGGTGGAACCAAGCGACCTTCCAACGGTGTGTGTTGACGAGCCAGGACAGGTGAACGGACTCCCGAAGAAGACACGACGGTTGACTCGTGGTTCCAAAACCCCTGAAGTTGACGAGTTCAAAACCCCAGTTGAGGACATTTTCATGGACATACCCGAGCCTGTTTTAAGGAGCACGCGATCCGGAACGAGACTTGTTAGCCCGGATGTATCGAAGTTCGAAATGAAGGGAATCCATGTGAAGAATTCGCCTAGTCCAGCTCCTGAGATCCATCCAAGGGTAAGTGCCTTTTAGTTGATCCATCTCTCCTGTACCGAATCCGAAAGGACGTCTCGCACTGTTTACTGTATCTTGCAATATTCTAAAATAGTTGAATACTTGAAAACTAGGCCCTGTTTAACAAATTAAACACGTTTTTGGAGCATTCTTTTGGGCTTTTGTTTAGAGCCTTTACCCAGGCCCGTGGACTTCTAGCAATAACAATCAGTCAATCAATTCACTTGATTCGAAAAACATGCGACGGACAGAGCCGATTATTAGTTTTTGTTGTCATAAAATAAACATATATGTCAGTCGATGAACAGTTTTGGATAACTGGCTTTGATTTCCGGACTTCGGGAAGTTTGTCCGTCCGTATGTTAGCATAGTAACTCTAAGGGGTTGAGTTATCTTATTCAACATGGTGTGAGTTATCCTTTGTGCCAAAGTACAGGTCAAATTCGTAGACAGTTAGGGTGGGAGAGGGGGTTTCAGATTATTTGTTCAGGCTAATGTGATAGTCGATTTAGGGGTATGCTGAATCAAGGTGTGAACTTCATTTTGTCATAAGACAAGTAGCTCGCCTGGAATCCGACAAAAACCGTACATTTGGCAGATATAAAAGTTCATTCTTATGTCGATCGGAGCATTGGTATAGGGATACTGAGATAAGAATACCTACCTGGTGAATCCATATATGAAATTTATTATCTTGCCGGACCAGTAATTTGGTTGTACACTTATTTGATTTTACCTCTATGGTGGAAATATTTACCATCTATAAAGATAAACTATTGCTGAGAAATAAATTTTTTTCGGGTCATGCACAATAGGCTTTCTTCATAAGTGACCTTAACAACCTGGAATTGAAAATTTCCCGAGCTTCGCTTCGTTAGCCATTGAAATGCACGCTTTTGTTGAAGTTCAAATTCTTCGCGTCGGGGTGAACTTTGTCTTGTCGGGCCGGCACTACACTACTCTAGTAGTGCTCCAGGTGAAAAAAAAAAAAAAAAAAAAATCAAAATCCCTTAGCCGTTTCAAAATAATTCAGTGTCAAAACATATGTCCATAATATAAAAATAAGTTGGATTTTCGGTTACACTTTAAGGGGGTATCTTAGGGACTTATCGCATCTTAGCGTTATTTGGAACAAAGTATGTATAATGAAATAGAGTTCAGTCAGAATCCCTTTGTAGTTCTTTCCTCATTCCATGATTCGTTATTTACAGCGAGGAACTCGACGGAAGAGAGAAGACTCCGGGAGTAGCCTCCGCTCGGACGACCGGACTAGCACGCCGGATTCAGAAATGTCCGGCCCCTCCCATGGAACACGCAGCGGAACACCGGAAACTGCGCGGCCCGGAAAAAGGAAGTGTTCGGAAAACGCGAGTGAACTGATAAAAGTGTGCATGGGAGTTGACGATCGGAGGAGGTCGTCCTTGAATATTGAGGCAGGAGAGAGTGAGCTGAGGAAGAGGGTGCAAGGGAGTGATGCCACGAAAGGAAATGATGTGACTAAAGGTAAGAGATTTTTTCTCGGTGAATCACAATAGCAAATATTATTTAAATCGCCCGAAAAAATAAATGGATTGCGTGGAAAAGGAATTCAGCAAATATTAAAAAAGTGAGTGGTTGACAAATCGGGTAATCAATGGACGTGTAGAGTGTCAGAGAGTAAAAGTGGGCAAAGAGAAAAAAAAAAAAAAAAATCGTATAAAGAAAGAAGGGGAAATTTGATGAGGGTCTAACAAAAAGGAAGATTTTTCGGTGTATGCTAAAGAGGAAATTTGAAATGTGATTTTTTTTTTAAGGTATAGCTCTTGTGACACGAATCCTCTCTACTGATCCAACAGATCCACTGATCCAACAGTTCTTGCTTCTTCTAGCATCGACTCATTTCTAAGACTACTGTTGTACGATGATGCTCATTGCTGTTCGCTCAGGTGCCATGCCTTCTTTCAGCAAAAAATTACCACTTGAACTCAAACCCAAACAACGTTTTTAGGAACAGTCTGCCAATGGTTCACTATTCGATTTACCAAACTTCTCCCTTTTCTGTTTTAAAATATCTTCCACCATCAAGTTTGGAACTGTGCCGTTGTGAACGATGAAGATAAACTCTCGGCTGACGTTGATTTCATAATTATGACAGGTCTGGAAGTTGGAAGTGGAAACAGACAACCAGGGTCGGGCAGTCGCGGGCTGGAATTCATGCCAGGATTTCCCGCACCAGCATCAATACCGTACGGAAAAGTTGAGACTTTGTCAACTTGATGGTGAAAGTGCAAGGAACCCTGCCGGAAGAATCCTGATTGTGTCCGTAGCATCAACTGAAACACGGAACTGCGTCTTCTCGTCGCATCAACGCTCGCTGCTACCCGGGGTAGCGGTTCTGGGTGTGTTTTAGGCCCTGCGTGCTTAGTGTGACAGCCTCGCTAACGCAGAAGTGATGGAGTTTCATCGGGAATACCTTTATTAAAATAGTTAGGAAGGAGCCACCTAGCTGGAAATGTAGCACCTAAAGTACAACTCTTACTACAAATTATCTTTTCACGATGAAATGGTTCAGAAATATTTCTTTCCTGAAATTAGCGATTTTCATTTTGTCGCCTGTCGACTCCGTGGTCCGAAGCGGAGGGTCGACACTAAATATTTGAAAATTGTGCGTGCCGTGTTTAAAAGGCACGAATAGCTGATCGAAGCAAAAGCAGTCCGAAACCCAAGATAGACCTGCTGTCCTACTAAGTTTTCCAAAACGAAAAAACAAAGTCTACAAAAAACTAAGAGCGTGTTCCACCCCTCTACCAATAGTAACTATTAGTTACTATTTCCGTTCCAGCCTCACGAAAAGTGACTACGCTGACCATTCCAGCCTTCCCGAAGTAGTAACTATTTGCTTACCACGCGCGTAGCGTAGCGTAGTAAGCGCAGTAACGCTGACCATTCCAGCCTTCCCGAAGTAGTAACTATTTGCTTACCACGCGCGTAGCGTAGCGTAGTAAGCGTAGTAACTACGCATCTCTGTAACGTGATCCTAGCGAAGTAATTACAGTTAGTAGGGTGGAACACGCTGTAAGTAAATATCTTGGATGTTAGATCGGAAAGAAAATGTGGGTTCTACGCACGGTTTTGAGACCTGTGTTTGATTACCATTCCATGAGTCAGAAGTACGAGCCATGCAACTATTTAGGTTAACTTTAAATATTTCTAGGCCCTGACGCTGACAGTACTGAAGATGAATCCGACGATACCGATAAGAAAACAAAATCAAATTCTGTAAAGAAGCCGAGAGGGACGAGGTAAGTGGCTTTACCATACTATATTAAATTTGTTACCTGATTGGTGATCAGGGATATATGGATGGATTTAGTGTAGATGCTTAATCTTTAGCTTCAACAAGACAAGTACAGTGTTCGCAGTAGCCTGACCGCACCTCCGGAGTGAACCGTTAGGAAGTTTAGAGGTGCTTTCACACTGGCGTAGGTGGTTACGCGATTCTTTCACTCTTGCTTACTAACGGGGTTATATTTGATTGCGCTAAACAAATTCATTCTGGAGATAGGTTCGTTTTTAGTAGAGTGTTCCTCGGAACGATCCACTATTGCGAGCGCTGTAGCAGCTTTCGTCTTTCAGTTTTCGGTTTCGGGTTTTCACCGTATTTTGTGGAGCTCATAACTCGTGAACCAGTGCAAGTATCAAGTTCAAACTTGGTACACTTGTGGGTATTGGGACCTAGTTGTGCTTTTTAGGGGTCCCATCCCCCACACCCACCCAGTTCAGGGGCAAATGGGCCCAGATTGCCCAGTGATTAATGTTGATAACTTGACCAGACCTGGACATAGGACGATGAAATTCTTTGTACTTGTAGGTCCTAGGGTTGGGAAATTACTTTCTAAGTTGCACCTCCCCCAACCCTGTTCAAGGGCAACTGGGCCCAGATTGCCCAGGAATTAAAGTTCGTTACCCGTGACAGGAATCAACAGGTATCAAGTTGAAACTTGGTAGGTTTTAGAGTATTTGGATTTCTTTTTGCTTTTTTTGGACCACCAAACCCCACCCCCACTTGGTCATTTTTTTATGTTTTTAAGTTGACAATAATTGGAGATAGTGAAATTCCTTGTGCTTTTGATCTTAGGGTTGGAAATATATATGCGGAGTTACACCCTCCCACCCTCCACGCTCATGGGCAAGTGGGCCCAGATTTCCCATGATTAAAGTTTTTGACCCGTGACTGGAACTAAACTATAAGCTGGTATATTTGAGGAAATGGAGGTGTAGATGGAGGGAGGAGAAGATTGAAATAAAACTGTTGCTTTTTTACCGAATTTCCGCCAGGAGGTATCATGGGGCTGCACAGTGTACTAGTGTTATAATCATTATCGCCCTTGCTTTTCTTCGGGCGATAAGCGGAAAATATGCAAGGGCGAGTCGCTCGGGCGATATCAGCCTACCATGCTAACCGCGGGCCAAATTTTTCCGCTATCACCCTCAGCAAGTGCGATAATACATATTATTCAGCCAAAAAGCCATACGTCAGAAATGACATGTAACACAGAAAGAACAGTAATAAATAGTTGCACCATACTTAACTGTAATTAATCTTTCCATACGAATTATTCGAAACTTACACAATGAGGTTGGGGTTCGTAGATTATAGGATACCGTGCAGCAAAAACCAAACCTCCCACCAACAAATTCCACCCTCAAATGCGAAAATGCCCGACACTCTAAAAGAAAGAGGGCATTCCCTCCCCCCCGTCTTTCCTTTTTCCCTGTTGAAAAACGTTTTGGTGAAGCTCTTTTTGGGATCCCAAAACGTAAGTGGAGGGATACCTATGACATCGCAAAAGTTGTCCGTCTGTCCGTCCGTCCGTCCGTCTGTCCGTCCGTCCGTCTGTCCGTCCGTCTGTAAGCACGATAACTCTCGAAGGGAATGAGATATTTTGATGAAACTTGATGTGAGCATTCTTTGGGTCAAGAGTAAGGTCGAGTTCGTAGATGGGCCCTGTAGCCCTACATTTAGGGGTGGGGGAGGGGGTTCAGATTAAGGGACAAGCAAAATATTTTTAAACAGCTAATGTGATAGTCGATTATGGGGTAAGAAGGCATGCTGAACACGAATATGAAAACCATTTTCTCACCGGACAAGTAGTTCACCCGGAATCCGGACAAAACCGGAAAGTTTGTTAAAAGTAAAAGTTTTATTTGAAGTCGATTAGATGTTGGATCTAGGGGTAAAAAGGCATGCTGAAAACGAATATGAAAACCATTTTCTCACCGGACAAGTAGTTCGCCCGGAATCCGGCCAAAACCGGAAAGTTTGTTAAAAGTAAAATTTTTGTCTGAAGTTGATTAGATGTTCGATGTAGGGGTAAGAAGGTATGCTGAACAATAATACGAAAACTGTTTTCTCGCCAGACAATTAGTTAGCCCGGAATCCGGCCAAAACCGGAAAATTTGTTAAGAGTAAAAGTTTTATTTGAAGTTGATTAGATGATAGATCTAGGGGTGAGAAAAGATGCTGAATCCGTATCACAATAATTTTTTAGCCGGACACGTAGTTCTTCAGGAATCCGGTTGAAACCGGAAAATTTGTTAGAAGTTACATTTTTCTTTGAAGTTGGGATGTTGGATGTAGGGGTAAGGAGATACGCTGAATTCGTTTTTGAGCTTTAGTTTTTCGCAGGACAAGTAGTTCTTTAATTTCGCCAAAACCGCAAAATTCACAGAAGTAGGGTAGGATCGTTTCGATCGGCTTATAGGGGTAAACATACATGCTGAATCTATATCTGAACTTAGTTTTCTTAATGATTAGCTGTTTGGCCTGGCGAAGAAAAAACCTTACTGTCTGGATCAGATGTTGAATTTTTGGGATCCCATCGGAACCTTTGGTCTTGTTCTTCATAAATTTGTCTAAGAAAGGATTATTATATCTGTATTCAAAACTTCTTACTGTTCCCATAAAAGCTACTATTTAGTTAGTCATCGGAATTGCTTGAACCATCCCGACAATTCCACATTGTATAGTAATTTGAAGAAAAATGTGCCTCTAATTCAAGCGTAACTCTGTTCCAGTGTGAAAGGTTTTCGTAAGTTTTGAGAAGTTCACGCATCGTAAGATTCACATAAACTTAGCTTACTTACACCAGGGACCCATAAATTTCCTTACAGGGGGCCTGTCATTTCCTATGCTTCTGTATTGATATGATGACCGAACCAAATCCAGTTTCCAAAAATCCCCGCTTGAGTCGATCGGCATTCTTGTTGCAGCCAATCCCAAATTTTGTCTATCTGGTCTTGAACGTCATTGGACCGTGGGTATTTCTCGAACTACATTCCGTGCGCTCAAGATAGCATCAGAAATCTCTTATTGACAGGCCCCCTGTAAAGGACATTTATGGGTCCCTGCTTACACGTAAAACCTTACGGATTCCGTCTGAAAGCCCCTTAAGCTAAAATGTTTGCATTTTAAGCTCTTAAATGAATGTCCTGGATTTAAGTGTAATAGCAGGAAAAAATGTGTTATTAATAATAATTAAGGATAGTATATTGAATCATAAAACGTTTTCGCCTCTGTCGTGGTACGGTGGGATGGCAAATTCGCCCAAAAAATACCTATTTTTGTTCTGGTAGGTTGTTGTGATAAAGCGTGCTGCTAGTAAGAACAAAGGCCAGTGGTAATTTGTTTATTCTCCGGAAATCTGGAGAATTTTTCATATTCCAGAAAAGAGCCACCACGAGTGACCTGTTCTTGTGTCGCTATCGTACTATGTATTTTCTTTGTACTTGTTCACTCCTTTTTTGGGATCCCAAAACGTAAGTGGCGGGATGCCTATGACATCGCAAAAGTTGTCCGTCTGTGCGCACGATAACTCTCGAAGGTATTGAGATATTTTGATGAAACTTGGTGGGAGGATCCTTCGGGTCAAAGTACAAGTCAAGTTCGAAGATGGGCTCTGTAGCCCTATATTTGAGGGTGGGGGAGGGGTTTCAAATTAAGGGGCACACAAAATATTTTTTGAAAGCTATTTAGATAGTTGATTTAGGGGTAAGGAGACACGCTGAATCCGAATATGAAAGTTATTTTCTCGCCGGACAAGTAGTTCGCCTGGAATCCGGCCAAAACCGGAAAGTTTGTTAAAAGTAAAAGTTTTATTTGAAGTTAATTAGATGTTTGATTTAGGGGTAAGAAGACATGCTGAACACGATGGTGAAAACCATTTTCTTGCCGGACAAGTAGTTCGCCCGGAATCCGGTGAAAACCAGAAAATTTTATAAAAGCAAAATTTTTATTTGAAGTTGATTAGATGTTCGATTTAGGGTTAAGAAAACATGCTGAACACGATGGTGAAAACCATTTTCTCGCCGGACAAATAGTTCGTCCGGAATCCGGCCAAAACCGGAAAATTTGTTAAAAGCTAAATTTTTATTTGAAGTTAATTAGATGACAATCATTTTTTAACCGAACATATAGTTCGTCCGGAATCCGGTCGAAACCGGTCTTTTTTTAGAAGTTAAAGTTTTATTTGAAGTTGATTAGATGTTCTTATGTAGGGATAAGGAGATACGCTGAATTCGTTTCTGAATTCGTTTCTGAATTCGTTTCTGAACTATCTTTTGTTTTTGCTGGGCAAGTAGTTTGCTCGGAATTCGGCCGAAACCGGAAATTTGGCAGAAGTAAACCAGGAAGTTTCGATCAGTACCGTCAAAATAGATATGGCTTATACAGGTATATCTGAACTTGGTTTTCTCAGATGATTAGCCTGGCGAAGACAAGACCTAGTTGTCTGGTCAAAATATTAAATTTTTGGGATCCCATCGAAAACTTTGGTCTTGTTAAACTTTGTGGTCTTATGGCCTTGGCCTACGATGCACCATGGAATAAACCTCCAATATCTACGTTTGTCAAATAGACGGGGTTACCACGTGCTATTTTTGACACTTTTCTAGAATTAGTACTTTAGGGATCGGAATATTAGTACTGTGGAAACATAGCACTGTTAGAGCATTTCTTAGTAGAACTTAAAAACCTTTACCCGATTCTGTCTGCTTAAAAAGCAGATCAGAAGAACAGTGCTACTCCCTACGTTAATTTTAGTAGTTATGCACATACTGATCATCAAATTGTTGCGACGCATTTTTCGTATTAAAATAGTAATTTTTTCGAGAAAAAACTTTTTTGCGATTTCACCGGTGTGGCAACCCTGATCAAGCAATGTCGCCGAGAGGGGTGAAGCGCCTTTCTGAAGAGATGGATGACTAAATAAATTACATAGTCTAGTAAACAATATGAGTGAAAGCCCCCCACCCCCGCGGCGTAGAGCGGTCAGTTTTAGTTGAACTAGTAGCTGTGGACTAATCTGTGTCTTTTAATCTCACAGACTGCAGTATCGAATGAGCAAAAATGTAAGTCGTCCGCTTACCTGCGTAATTCACTACAGGCATGCCTAAGCGTTTTGTTTCGCCTTTTGCCTGTTGTCCAATTCAGAGCTTTTCTGTTAGATATAACCAGTAGCGTATATTGGAGTGGGGCACGGGGACGATTGCCGTCTTTGCCTTTTGTTCAGTTCAGTGAACTTTTCTGTTGGGTTTGACCAGTATCATATATCCAAGCTGGCAGCCTCCCCACAAATTCTTGGTTTTATTTCTTCTTTATATAAGCCATTGGCCTATTTCCTGCGTTGTATTTTTCGTAGTGTTATTATTAATAGAGTGAACAGTTTTGGAAAGTAAGCAAAAAAGTTCCAAGTTGGTAGATTTTTCTCGACACAGTTCAATTTTTGAAAATTTCATTGCAATATCAGGATATTTCAGGTGGTAGGATTGAAACGGTATGGAATATACGCTACTGGCCGTTAAGGGGGGGGGGGTTTGGGGCTGTTTTGATTGTTACATTACGCTTCAGTTTAGCTAGCAGCACGTAGTATGTCTTCTGCTTATTATTGCACTATCCATTTTCTTTACTGGATTTTTCATGTTCTCCTTAAAAAAAAATCGGCGGACCTTTTAGCTTTCAGCTAAGTTCGCTGGCAAACTCGGCTCGGCTGAAAAAGCGCGAAAATTCGTAGGTGCAAACAAAACGATGGTAAAGAGCGGGGATTTGTGAAGCTTAAAATACTGGGGAGGGTAAGGGACGATGTAAAAAGTAGAATGTTTGATGGGTCCTTTAAGGCAGAACCCGAAAAGGAAAGCTCTAGGCTTGGTTATTAAAGTAGAACTAAAACTAAAACCCCACATTGTTCTATGATTTTTTTCTTGACCTAGTTTGTTATAAGCTGTTATAACCTAGCCTAGTTTCGATTTTCTTTACAGTTGTTTTTGTGCTTATGTTCTCAGCCGTATCAGATTTTTCTCTTTTTAGTCAGTCCCCTCCGGTTGTTTGTGATTGGTTCAGTCCGAGGTGCGAACCGTAGAAACCAATCAGAGACATATGTTTCGTGACGACGTTAGTCGAAAGTGTCGTAGTGGTTTCTCAGATTGCCAGACATAATGAACAGGGACTGGTCTGTTCTTTAGTCCGTGGATTTTGAATTGAAGTTCAGCAACTATATACCCGTTGTAAAAATAGTCTGGTAGGCCCTTCAGTAACCTTTAAGGGTCCACTAAACTGACAGAAAACGCTGTTCGGGTCGTTAGTGGTTGAAAAACACGGTTTCTCAAAACCATTTTCTCTTACAGACCGGTCATCTCAAATGTTAAAACCTCATCTGGCAAGCTTGCAAGTAGTAAAGATAGTGAAAATTCCCCGAGAAAGTCTCGGCGGGGGTCGACCGACTCGACGGCTAGCGGGGGGACGCCACCGGTCGGCACTCCCACTGAAAGGAGAACGCGGAGCACGCCGATGAAATCAAACAATCAGTCCTGCAGTCAGCCGACTCCGGACGCCAAGAGAAAGGCGGTCATACCAGGTAGGTTGTGACAAGAACAAATAATCGGAAGAACTTCTGTGTTCAGTCACATGCAGCGACTATGAAAACCCCGACAAAAATGAGCGGAGATAGAGGTATATACTCTAGCTGTGAGTTGATGCTGATACCCGTTTACTCCTCTTCGTCTTTGCCGCTGAATCTTGCAGAAAAAATGGTGAAAGATTGCTTGCAGGAGGCGTACTCCTCGCGCTGACTTACTCCGGAGCACTCCTTAGAGCCAATCAGGTTTGAATGCTACTTTTCCTCATCGGGCGGTTCAAAGCGATTTGGCTATTTGTAGAGGTAACGAAGCGTGATGTGGCGCGAAGCTAGTCAACTCCGCTCATATGCGTCGGGAGTCGGCCGTATTTTACTCGACTCAGTATGTTTGTATGACCGATATAGGGAGACAGCAGTTCTGACTCGTTATTTGTTCTTGGTTGTGATATATTTCCGAGGGTGGTTGCTACGCCAGGTCATAAGCAGGGTGTTTGGGACCTTGCAGGTATCGTGGAATGGTCTGTGGACCTGTAAAAGGTAGGTAAAGGTGTCAGCTATCAGCCTTTACAGACCAAGCTGATCTCCGATTCTCGGCCCTCAGCCAGGAAGTGCAATGGGGGGTTGGGGGCCAGCCATCCTGTGCTTTCGCACACCCTTCCTGTCACCTTCCCCGGATTTCTCCAGGTACCCATTTGAAGCTGGGTGAACTTTGGCTTGTCTTACAGAGTTACGCCACTAACCCCCGCTCGAAACCAAACAGCAGGCACGACCGAGACTCGAACAAGGACCCTTCCCTTGCGAGTTCGACGCGCTAACCATTCGGCCACGGACGGCCGAATGGTTATCAGGTCTGTGGACCTGATCAGATCCAGATTGTAAGGTCACTTCTGAAGAAAGCCCGCAGTTTCGTGTGGCCGCAAAAAATATCTGTTTTCGGCAATAGTTTACCATTGTAGTTGCTTAATTTTTCTAGCCTGGAGGTACAAGCACATGCACTGTCAAAAGTGTAATAACATATATCACAAGTGCAGTTTTCAACAGATAACACTTGGGAGGTTACGTGTTATGATTTAGCAAACGTTATGCATAATAATCATTGGCAGGGAGAGCCGAAAATCGCCGAAAAGGCATCTGCTGACTTTTCGATATCATGATGACAAACAAAAAAGACATCAGATGTTTTTCGGCGGTTTTTCCGCTATCCTTTATGCATGTTTGAAAAACAGAACAGCTAACATGTCATCAATCGAAACCGCTCTGTTATAAAATTTCTGACAGTGTAGTGGCTTAGTTATTAGTAGAAAAGACTGCAAAGCCGACTTTTTGAATGGCATTTAAATTTTTTTTTTTGTCATTTATTAACGTTTATACTTTTTAGGTGTTTCTGCAACTCCCCGATCTACGCCGAAACGCCGAGTAAAGTAATAAAAAAAGGAAATGAGACAGTGACCTAAAGACTTCTTTTCTTGTTTTTATGGAGTAGACCTAATGGTAGAATTGTCTCACCTAGATTGACCAAAGTTAATTTTGTTATTTTTCATACTAAAGCCTGTACATAACAAACACGTACATATATAAATATGTAAATTATTCGTTAAATCTGATTCGATAAATCTCCCTTCGGCTCATTTGCTATGCATTTTCGCCCTGTTACTAGTTGATATGACGGACTCTATTTGGCTCGCGGCTCCAGCAAAATGATTATCTGTGCAAAGTGAGATAACCAGTCTGTGACCGGGTATGGACAACCCGGATTTAACCTATGCCAAGTTCTGGAGCCGGGTCGAATTTTGTGTACTGTCCTTTAAGGCTGCGCTGTGAGCGAAGAATCGCGACACGTTTTCTTTGTGCTGTTGTGGAACCTAGGAAATATTTGGCGGAAATGCAAGATTTATGATGTTTAATGGTGGTCCCCAGTAAATGCGAACTTTCCCTGATATCTCTGGCTAAATGAACCAAGATTTGCCCTCAGTTTGAGCCGAGCTGAAGTGGTCGTCCCTGAGCAATGGCGGCCCTGCCTCTTAAAATATTGGAAAGTTTAGAGACGCAGAAATAGTTATATTTTCTGTTTTTCCTGTTCTGGGGTGGTAGGAAAAATCGTTGTGTGTTTGGTATTTGACAGATTTTGGCGCATTTCGTCTAAATACACCACAAAAGCGACAAGATTTTAGCTTGCCGTTTTCTGGAAGTGATAAATAAATAATAAATTTCCGAAATTTTGCTTAAGAGTCCAAAAAAGCGGATTGGTCAGAAAAAATAGAAGCTCTGTCGTGCCGTTCCAGTCCGAAATGAGAATTTGCGGTGGCGAGCGCCGATAATATTTTAGTGCTTTCATATGACTGAGCTAAACGGATAAGTCAGCTGAGCGTTATTCTGGTCATATTTCGGCCCGTCTTGGCAAGGATCACAAGTTCGTATTTCTAGCTGTAGCCTGAGGAGGATCCTTGCCAAGAAGGGTCGAAATATCGATCGAATAAATCTTAGTTGACTTACCCGTTGAGCGTAGTCAAATATGATTCGCAGTCGGCTTAGGCTGAAGGAATACTTAAGTTAGTGCTGACTTGCACAACGCAGACTCGACGAGCGAAGCATTGAGGACCGCGACAGAGCTTTTGGTCGGACTACAACAGTTCTTTGAAAGTTAGTTAACCTTGAACAGTGCAGTTTTCATCCAGCCACCAGTCAGCCAAAATAGCTAATTGGGCCCTAGGAACACCTGGATGGGTTTTTTGGTCTTCATTTTATCATCAGAACAAAACTGCTCTCACTGTAAAAAAAAATCTTGCAGTATTTGCTACTGGGATTAATCTTGTCTTTATTGAGATAAGATTCGGATTAATCTTATCCCAATACAGATAAGATTAATCCCAGTAGCAAATACTGCATCATTATTCGGAGAAACTTTTTACAGTGCTGTTCAAATTTAAATAACGTTGAAAAAAGCAGACCTCTACTGTATATGGAAATAGCTCACTCTTAACGGAGCTTCATGCATTCTTGACAGTACATAGATGCTTCGTTTGAACCGTCATTGCTGCTCGGAATAGCGGAAGGAAATAGCCCGCGTTACTGGGAGAGAAGCGTTAGCTTAACTTATTTTATCTAAATATATAATCTTGCATTTCCACCTAAGGTTTACCAGATTTTTGTATTATCCGACTTTCCACTGGTCGTTTCCTCGTCCTGTATATAAGACGTACGATTGTGTTATAAATCACAGCGTGTTTACGAGTCGTTTTTCTTGAGTGTTTTCCCAGATTACGCATAACCGTGCCTGTACATCTTTTTTTTTATGTTTGCTCTTGTTTTTGAACCTGCAGCGTCGTATCGAAAGTGTTAAATAGAAATTATCTGAGTCTGAATGGGTTATTATTGTTGAATTTGGCAGTAAAACTCGTACTGAAATTACCTAAGTGTTCAGGTAAAAGTTCAGGCTGTATCAGCATGAACACTATCATATTTAAGCCGCGTTCTATTTTGTCTCCCCTGTCTCTACCTTGTCTTCTTGTAACTGCCTTGCACGGTTTAACGCTGTATTATTTAAGCCTTCTCAGGTGAACGACTATGCAGACAAACATGCGGTTAAAAAATCTAGCTGAGATAGGACAAAAATAGTTGCTCCTAAATATAGATATATCCTAATAATATAAATATATATATATAATATCCTAAATATAGACAAAAATAGTTGCTCTTAAATCAAGTCATCATTCATCGGGTCTTGTCCGACATGGCAGTGATTGTTAAGCTGACAGGGCTAATAAAACAGCAATGAGGAGACAAATCAGATAAGTGAAACGGCACTTGGCTGATAGGAATGAGGCAGGGTCAAGACAAGGTTAAAAAGAACGCGGTTTTAAGACCTTCCTCTTCCTTTTGAGTTCAACGTTAAACGTCGCCTGCTGCGTTTCCGTTTTGGGACGATTCTTAGTTATTGCCACAAGCAATGTTTTAGCACAAAATAAAACAAATGCATCATTCCAGATGAAAGTACGAGGTTGAACACATCTGTGCACCATTTTCAAGCCCGCATCTCTTCACTCTCTTCTTCCTGAAAAACGCTTTCCCCTCAGTGAAAACTGCCGAATTTTAACGGTGTTTAGTTTTCTGAAAAGTTTTCGCGCGAATGAAATCGTTTTTACTAAGAATAACGGATGTCGAGGGCGTGGACATAATTATGACTTTCTTCTTTCCCGTAGCGTCAAAAAAGCGAAATTTTAATATATCCTTGTTTGGCTGATTCATAACCTAGTGAAAACTTCGCCAAATTTTAACGGAAAATGTTGTCATCCTGCTCTCCCTATACCACATGGGAAACAGATAATTGAGTTATTAGTCACGTGTCTATACCGTTATGGGTCACGTGTCTATACCTGTTCCGACGATCCTGATTTCTTGCAAAGCCCGACCTCGATGCGACCTCTCAGTAAACTCGAGGAATTACTTTATGTCCCATTTTCTAATATGGACAAGTAGTTCAAAACCAAACATGAACTCCATACACCACCATACGGAACCCTTTAAGAAACTAAAAATATTCGATACTTGAGATTTATCATAAAACATTTTCGCATAAAAACGCAAAGAAAGACTTAGTCGGTAAAGAGAAGACACTTACACCACTATAGGTCTGGCCAGTCATCGCAGATCTTACTAGGAAAAACAATCCCTACGTCTTGCCCCAACATTACAATGGAGCTAAGAATTCAGTAGAGCACACGATCAAATATCAATTAATCTGAGGCGTAATCTCGCCGTTCCCGGAAACTCCCACAGCGGAATCCCCGATTTTAGGGACTCGCTCCCCACTCTCTCGCGAGTCCCCACAGACGGGGAATGCTCCGATTATCACCACCATCATACCTTTTCAGATTCGGCAGGTAGTCTATTATGGGGGGTTGCTGGTGTTGTTGGTTTTTTAAAAACTGATGTTAGGGATGGTTAAAAGAAACTTCTGAGATCAATTGACTTTAATTGTGGAGTACTGATTTTCAGAAAAAGGCATCTTTTTCATTGTGATTAGGATTCTTTTTGCAAATTATACAAATGTAAAATTAAGTAAAATAAAATCAGAATAAACAAAGTGAACATACGTGGGCCTTTACAGACTAACTGCGTCACCTGAATAAATTTGTTCCGAAAAAAATCAATGCGGTGGCATTCCCGCATTCTCGTTGTTTTTCGACAGACGCCCGGGGTAGTCCCCCGACTCCCTCTACTCTCGTGGTTACCCTTGACTCCCCAAGGAGTCCCGAGGAACGGCGAGAGAACGCCTCTAGCTTCCCAAGAAACACTTTATAAAACGCATACGCATAAAAACAGAAAAGAAAGGCTTAAACAGTAACAAGAAGATACACACACACTTACAGGTCTGGTCCGTCGTCACAGATGTTTAAGAAGCACAGCCAGCAAAAACAACCCGTACTTCTTCCGGGAGCGCGCCCCTACATCGACACGACGCTACGTAGACACGTCACTGAGTGGACAAAATCCGACGCTACATAACCGACACTACGTGGACACGACGGTACATCGAACGACGCTACGTAGACACGACGGTACATCGAACGACACGACGGTACGTCGAGCGACACTACGGAGACACGTCACTCAGAGGACAAAATCCGTAACTACGTCGAAAATCAAGCGTCGTGTCTACGTAGCGTCTGTCCATGTAGTGACGTGTCGATGTACTGACGGTTTTTTCGTTTCGATGTACTGTAGTGTCTTCGTAGTGTCGTGTCGACGTAGGGACATCATCCCCTTCCTCCGTATGCGCAACGATGCTAAGAATTTATAAAGGTCGGGCTTCACTACCCAGACGCCCCAGAATCTGGGGTCCGGATTATGTGAAGACGGTCCCAAACATAAATCAAACCACATGTCTCTTTAACAGTCCACTTTTGGGCATTTTTCGGCACTTCTGTCATTTTCTTAGATTTTACCACCTCAGCACAATAATTTATCCAAGTCAAATGAAAACTACTTTCAAATTCCCGCTTCTTTTCATCCAGAATCCGGGAATCTGGTAGACTTTTCTACCAGATTCCCGGACGCGTCCGGGGTACTTTCAGATCGTTTCAGATCTGTCTTAACTACCCATACCGGTATCGAAGAAAACGGAACCCAGAATCCGGGCGAAAAATCTGGGTAGTGAAGCCCGACCTTAAGAGCACACGACGAAAGAGCAGCCGGTCACGCGATCTGCTCGGTTTTTTTAACGCAAAATTCGGATCCGAATATTCGGATGAGCTCACTGTCGATGGCATAGACCGGCAAGTGAAATTCCGGATTCGAAATTCGCTGTGCGAACCAGTATTTAATACATTAAAAGCCACTTCCAGTGCCGGAGATGTTTCCCAAACTTTTGAACTACATTACACATTTATTCCCGACACTTTTTTTTCGCATGTCTTTTGCATCAGTCTAACGACGTCCTAGCGAAAGACCACCGAAGACCCAAAAAGCGGTGGAAACAAAACTTGGGCTGATTATCTACGGAGCGTGACGTTTAAAAATAGGAAAAAATAGAATAAATAGGAAAATTCGATTAAATTGATATTGCAGAATATATATTTGTATTTAGAGCCGAGCTGCGTTTACACTTATAAACTGTTCTAGGGACAATCGATTCCGTTAGTAAATGGAAAATACGGACTTTTCGTGTCGTCACACGAAATCGTAGATAATCGGCCCAAGTTTAGTCAACACCCAAAAAGACACCCAAAGCTTCTATCCAACTAAAACGGTGTAATATAAGTTATATCGGAATTCCGTAAAATCGTGACGTCAGACCTATTTGATGTAATCTACCTCAAAAAACAAAAAACTGTAGTTTATTCCTAACGGTGAATATATTTGAATATATATATATAGAGCCGAGCGCGTTTACATTTATAAACCGTTCTAGGGACAATCAAATCCTACTTTGGGTCCTCAATCACATGACGTCACTATTTACGTCCTGACTTACGGAATTCCGATACAATATAGTCAACACCCAAGGATGCCATTCCAAGTAGTAGCCTGATGCAAAAAAACATTCGCGGGAAACGTTTGTGTACGTTTTTGCATGTAGTTGCAGTGTAGTGCCAAAGTGACGTTTGGAAAATCCGGTAAGCTTGAAAAAAGGCTTGAAAGGACAGCTGGCCCCCCCAACGACTTCCCCCTCTTTGTTACCATCCTGGATTTTAAAAACATTCCCTACCGAGTTATTTTGACAATTGTCGTTTCTTTCAAGCGTTTAGTTTCTAGCGCCAAGGCTCCTATGAGCAAGGTCTCTCAGTCTAGCCGCCTAAGGTCTGTAGTCGAATAAAGATGGATCAGCTATCGGTAGAAATGACGAGGTAGTAGCTGTTCTCATGGGGAGTCTAGGCCTAGTAGGCACTATGACCTGAATGGGCCAAAAAATGCCTTTTTGGGGACAAATTGAATCTAATCTCATCTTGAAAGGACAAGCTAATCAAAATTTCGAAACTTACAAAGGAAAGTTTTTAAAGCCCAAGGTAGTAAAAGAGCAGAGGGAAGTTTTTCAGGTTTTTAAATATAAAACATGTTGTCTTGGCAAGGTTCATCGCCTAAATCGCCGCCTAAAGCTTGTGGTCGAATAAAGAAATAACGAGGTAGTAGCTGTTTTCATAAAAGTCTAGGCACTATGACATCAATGGGTCAAAGAAATGCTATTTTGGGAAACTGAATCTAATCTCATCTTAAAAGACAAGCTAATCAAAATTTGGGGGAAAGTTTTTAAAGCCCAAGGTAGTAAAAGAGCAGAGGGAAGTTTTTCAGGTTGCTAGACATGCTTTAAATCTAGAAAACGTGTTTTCTTTTCTAGTAATGCCCCAACTACGACACACGCAACCTGTCAGAACAAATTTATAGCTAACTTCGTCGGCACAGCGCGTACACAAATTACTGGGTAGCAGTAAAAAGATACCCGATTCAACCTCAAAGCGCCATGCTGGGTGGCATCACGCCGGGGTCGTCAGGGACATAGCAACGAGGCTTGGTATTGGACGGGTCTAAAAGTATGATCCCACATGATGCGGAAAATCCGAGTATCGTGAAAATCAGCTTTAGCATCCGGTCGTCGGGTATGTTGAGTTCGTGAGGTAGAATTTCAAAGAAGGTCACGTAGATAAAAGTGCCGCACGCCAGGCCCTGTAAAATGCCGTTGGCAATCGAGGCACCAAGTTGGTCTCCAACCTAGAAAACAAATTTCATAGTAAGTAATTGCACTGACCCGAAAATTAACAAGGAAATGATAACTTATATATTAAGTGTCTGAAGTGCCTTTATTTGAGTACTGACACATCCAAAGCTGTTTTTATAAATTTAAAGATACTACGGATTGAATCATTATTTATTATATTTACAACAATACAGGTACTACTGACATATGGTAGACAACCACTGTTTTTTTTTTCGGTACAGAAGATACTGCAACAGAAGACCGTTTTGAGAATCGCTTTTACGGCGAGCGAAGCGAGTCACTAATACGCAGGAAACCTTTCTCGGGACTCGTTTTTCCATACTCGTCTTCTAGGCACGGAAGATTAAGGTTCCAGAAATAAAACAATTTATACTTCGTACTAATTCTGCCTTTTATATTATCCCTAGATCCCCTAAGGAATGGGATGTAAGGGTTGAATGTGGAGGGCAAAGCGAATTAAGGCAAAGGAGATGGTAACGGCGATCCATTCCTTAACCAGGTGACGCTCGTGACCCGAGTTTGGCTGCATAATATATTATGCCGCCAGGCGAAGGGGCACGAAGGAGCCTGACAGTTGATTAACAGGCGGCAGGACGGTGGGCGTCAAGTCTCGCGAAGTGAGATCACCGTCGCCTACTTGCAGGTAAGAAAAAAAAAATATGCTTTAGAAACCTCCACCCTTCACCATTGTTTCGTTTTGCACCTAAGACTTTTTATTGCTTTTTGGCAGAGCCGAGTTTGCCAGTCAAGCAGCCAAACTTCGCCCAAAGCTCCAAGGTCCGCCGAGAACTTTTTGAGAAGCTCTAAACTGTGTTTTCGATTTTGGAAGACCTGGTAGGTCAACAGGTCTATCTCGTGTTTCGGGAACCACGAATCTATGAGAGACGGTCCATCTTCTTCCGCTTCAGTAATGTCTGCTAAATGCTCTATCAATCAAATCTGAAATCTGAAATCGTTTATTGACAAACCAACTTCGTAGCTTTCTTCAGCAGAAGATGCTAAATTATGCTGGTCACTTACAATAATGAAATAAAATATTTACACTAGTCCACTTTGTTAAAAATCTCTGTAAAAAGGGGCACAAACGAGTTCATAAACCTCGAGGTTCGTCCTTTGACAGGCACTAATCTATTTTGCCGTCTTGTCCTGCTGTTTTTGGGGGCATCAGGGGGGAGCAAGACTCGGTACTTTTCACTTTCTAACAGCTTTTTGCCGAATTTTAGTATCAGTTCTTCTCTCCGGGAGTAGAGACTCGGGATTCTCAACACTGTCAGTGCCTGCTCGTATGATTGGAAGTTAGGTCCCATGATAATTTTCGACGCGCGTTTCTGTACTGCTTCGAGCTCTTCTGTTAGATAAACTGTGTTCTGCACTTGGGGTCCCCACACCGGACAGCAGTATTCTAAAAGGGGGCGCACGTGAGTGAGGTATGCGAGGCGAAGTTCGGGAACTGTGAAACCAAGTCTACGCATTGACACTAAGGTTATCAGTGAGGAATGGCCCTTGCTCACTACGCTTTCGACGTGGTCTTTGAATGAGCAGTCATTGCTGAAAGTAACTCCCAGAATTGTAGCGCTTCTTGTAATTGGGAATAGCGGTACGGGCATTTGCACGTCGCGCTTCAGCATATTGAACCGGAGTACTTTTGATTTTTGAACGTTGATCTCGAGCATGCCTCCCTTGCACTGTTCCTCAAACTCTGGAAACAGCGTAGGGCTGAACTGTGGAACGGGGGTTTGGCCCTCTACTAGGTATTTCAGAACCAACGAAACATCGTCTACAAACTTAAAACGTTCATCAGTTCCCGAGAGGATGTCGTTAATGACAGCTAGGAAAAGTAACGCTGCCAATTTTGTACCTTGCGGTGCACCACAGGTAAGGTCAGTCCATCCAGAGTTCAGGTCCTCTGGAAACAGTCCGTAGACGCACTGCTGTCTGTCACGTAGGAAATCTATGACCAAGAGTAAGATGTGCTTCTTTGCACCCATCGCTTTGAGACTCATGGCTGCTATCAGATGTTTCAGAAGATCGAACGCTTTGCGGTAGTCGACTAGCAACACGTCGACACTTGCACTGCCTTTCTCTAGCCACTCCACAACTAGGTGGTAGAGCCGGACTAGGTAAACTGCTGTGCTGCCACCTGGGATACAGCCATACTGGTATACATCCAGTGATGGGGAAACCTGTGACATGAGTTGCTTATATATGAAAGTCTCGGAAACTTTGGCCAAATTGGGGGTGATAGATTGGCAGTTGGTCGCAAGTTTCAGGGGCTTTCACTTTGGGAATTACCCTAACATACGATTTTTATGGCACTTGCCTTCCGGCCAAGTGCCATATACCGATCACTTTTCCGTCGGTCGGTCTGTCGGTCTGTCGGTCTGTCGGTCGGTCAGTCCGGTGATCGCGAGTTAGGGTACTTCCAGATGTGCTAGGACGATGAAACTTGGCTGGCATATGAGGGACCCGACCAAACTAATTTAGAAATAGTCACTTCCCCGATCCGACCATCGTGGGGGGAGGGAGGGGAGCCGGAATCCGGAATTTAGGGGCATGCATAACTTTCAAACGGGTGATCGGATCTTAATGAAACTTGATATTTGGAAAGACGTAATTTCTCAGATGTCCCGATTCAGGTCCGGATCGAATCCGATTAATGTGGGGGGGAGTCGGAGGGGGGAACCGGAAATCATGTGACACGCTTAGACTGGAGCGATCGGGATGAAACTTGGTGGGAGGAACAAGCACATACCCTAGGTACGTCATTGACAGACCCGGACCGGATTCGTGCACTGTGGGGGGAGTTGGAGGGGGTTCCGGGATTCCGGTGATACGGAGTTAAGTTACTTCCAGGTGTGCTAGGACAATGAAATTTGGCAGGCAAATCAGGGACTCGACTAGATTAACCTGAAAATAGTCAACTTCCCGATCCGACCATCGTGGGGGGAGTGACGGGAGGGGGAATCCGGAATCTTGAGGTATGTATAACTTCCGAACGGGGGATCGGATCATAATGAAACTTGATACGTAGAAAGATCACATGTCTCGGATGCCCAGTTTCAAGTCCAGACCAGATCCGATGAAGGTGGGGGGGTCGGAGGGGGGAACCGGAAAACTTGTGACACGCTTGGAGTGGAGCGATCGGAATGAAACTTGGTGGAAAGAACAAGCACAAGCCCTATGTACGTAAGTGACAGAACCGGACAAGATTCGGGCACTGTGGGGGAGTTAGAGGGAGGGGGGTCCGGAATTCCGATGATCGTAAGTTAAGGTACTTCCAGACGTGCTAGGACGATAAAACTTGGCTTGAAAATTAGAGACTTGACATGATTGGCTTAGAAATAGTTAGTTCCCTGATCCGACCATCGTGGGGGGAGTGGAGGGAGGGAGAATCCTGAATCTTGAGGTATGTATAAGTTTTGAACGGGTGATCGGATCTTAATGAAACTTGATATTTGGAAAGAACTCATGTCTCAAATGTCCTGTTTAAAGTCCGGATGTAATCCGATGAATGTTGGGGGGGGGGAGGTGGAGGGGAGAACCCGAAATCTTGTGACACGCTTAGAGCGGAGCTATTGGGACGAAACTTGGTTGGAAGAACAAGCAGAAGCTCTAGATACATCAGTGACAGAACCGGACCGGGTTCGGGCACTGTGGAGGGAGTTGGAGGGGGGTCCAGAATTCCAGTGATCGCGAATCAAGGTACTTCCAGATGTGCTAGGACGATGAAACTTGGCTTGGAAATCAGACACTTGACAAGATTGGCTTAGAAATTGTCAGTTCCCAGATCCGACCATCCCTTACTAATCGCAACCACAACGTACAAAAATACTTTTTAGCAAAATACACATTTTCGTGATCCCTATGAGCCCATGATCATTTTTGCCTTAAGGGTTTTGCTCGAAAGTGATTTCCTTAAAGTACAAACAACACTTTTGAGTAAAATATACATTTTCGTGCTCCCGATGTGTTCATCATGTTTTTTACTTCAAGAGTTTTGATTACAAATGATCACAACAAACCCACAAATTGACGGATTCCTACTTTCATCCTCCGACCCAGCCTTGCAAGTGCCATATGAGCTTCCAGCTCTTGTTTCCAGAGGTGAGGGAATGTCTGCTCACGGAAGCATTGATTAATAACTGAAGTGACTGGCTTAGCAATGAAGGGGGCAAATTCTCTCAGCAAGATCAATCAATCATTCATTTATACCAAATTATCCACTGGATAGCATAGGCTGACGACAAGATTATCATACACTAAACGACAAAGGAAAAATTAGAACAATTATATACAATTGATTTGTCAAATTAATTAAAATAAACTATGCTAGATTAGATATACAATAAAATACTAAAATACATTATCAAATTTCATAGTAAGTGAAACCCATGCGGCGTACAGTCTTCTGTGCACAGTTTTTTTCAGTTTAGTTTCTTTATTAACAAAATTAAATAATACACTGTGAACTAACTACACCCTAAGAGAGCACTGCCCGTAACGGGTGAGAGTATTCATTCATTTTTCAGGAAAAGAAATACAAGGAAAAAGAAAAGAAAAAAGAAAAGAAGAAAAAGGGAAAAGTAGAGAAAACAGACGTATATCAATCAAACAAAATATATAAAACAACTATCGGTAGAAAAAGTTCGGATCTAGATCAATATTTTCCAATAAGAAACTTTTAATCTTATTTTTGAATTCTGGTATACTATTAGCATTTTTCAAAGCATTTGGAAGATAATTCCATAGTTTTGGACCGGTAAATTTGATTGAAAAACCAGATGACGTGAGACGTCTCCTTTCTGTAACTAGTTCCGATGCATGTCGAGTACCATGTTGGTGAATTTCATCATTCCGTCGAAAAACCGACATAAACGACTCAGGTGCGGTATTTGTGCTTACTTTGTATAAAGTTTCGGCAATTTTTTGTTCCCGAAGTCGAGCCACATTTAATATTTTAAGTTTTATTAATAACGGCTTCACACTTTGACGAGGCTCAAGCTTGCAAATAGCACGTATAGCTTTATTCTGAAGAATTTGGACTTGCTTCCATTCTGACTTATAATTTGAAGCCCAAATGCTTGTTCCATATAAAAGATAAGAGTGGAATAGACTGAAATATAGGATCAGTAAAATTTTATGGGGGAAAATAAATTTCAGTCTATGGAGAACACCAACAGCTCTTGACAGCTTCATACAAAGAAATTTAATGTGAATTGCCCAATCCAGCTTTTCATCAATTATTATGCCTAAATATTTAATGTGGTCTACTCGTTCAATTTCTTCGTGGTCGGCCGTATTTATCTTACTATCGTAGACTCGGTCATTTCCATGTTTAAAAATGATATACTTCGTCTTTTTTGTATTAAGGGAAAGCAACCGTTCTTCAAGGAATTCAGTTGTTGCCCGTAGGCAAACTTCAGCGTTTGTAATTAGTTGCTCACGGTTTTTATGCGTGAGAAATAATACAGTATCATCCGCAAAATTTATTATATAGGAAAAGGGGATATCAGCCGAAAGTTCATTCACATAAATTAAAAAAAGTAATGGTCCAAGGACCGATCCCTGGGGCACCCCACAAGTTATATCGAATGAATGATGCCATTAGCAAGTATTTTACAACGTCTGTTTGTTAAATATGACCGAATCCATTCAAGAACCGTCGACTTTATCCCATATCCTTCTAATGTTCCAAGAAGGATGTCAAAATCAACACAGTCAAACGCTTTTGTTAAATCCAAAAAAATCGCCAGGGAATATAAACCATCATCTTGCGCTGCTTTTATATTCATTATAAGATCCGTAATTGCGAGTTCAGTTGATCTGTTTTTCCGAAATCCATATTGTTTATCAGAAAGAATTTTATTAGCTTCAAAATATTCATACAGTCTTTTTGCAGCAAGTTTTTCGTATATTTTCGAAAAAATTGGAAGTAAGCTGATTGGTCGATAATTGTCAATTACTGTTGGGTCTCCTCCTTTAAAAAGTGGGATTAATTTGGATTCCTTTAGTTTAGTAGGGAAAATACCTTCATCAAGGCTTCTGTTTATAAGGACTGCAAGAGGCTCAATGATTGCTGGTTGTATTTTTTTTATTAGTTGCAAAGAAAGTCCATCTAGGCCCGTTGACCTTGTTCCTTTAATTTCACAAATGCATTTTTTTACTTCATCACATGTAACAGATGGGAATTTCTGCATTTCCGCCATTGTCTGTTGTTTCTTTAGTTTTTGAGATGTTACCTTTGTAATTAGTGTTCTTTTTGATTTAGCATTCAACAGTTTATCTTTTATTTTTTGTCCCATATTTACAAAAAATGAACCAAGAAGACTCGAAATTTCTTCCGGCGATTTTACTGAATTTTTTTTCACTAATCAGTTCTTTTATATGAAGTTTTTTTTCTGATTTATTTGGATCAATGACCGAATTAATTATCTGCCAAGTTTTCCTGGGGTTCCCGTTCGCATTTTTAAAACTATTTTGAAAATATGTTTCCTTTGCATTTCTTTTTAGCTGGTTTAACTTGTTTCTATATTCTTTAAACCGGTGAAAATTCTCTTCTGTCGGATCATTTATATAATGTTTATAAAGAGTTTTGCGGTTGTTAACAGAAACGAGAAGTCCCTGTGTCATCCATGGTTTTCTGGGCAAATGCTTACGCTGTGGCTCTTTCATCACAGGACAATGGCAATTATAACTGCTAGTAATTAAATCAATAAACGCTGAATACGCTGAATCTGGATCAACGTGGGCTTGAAAAAATTCATCCCACTGAATACATTTTAAACTTAATACTAGATCTGCAATATTTTTTTCTGACTCATCTCGACGATTAAGCCTGTATTTGGGTTCTGATTTTATCTTACTTTTACCCATCAATACATCAGTGAAAGTAGCAAAATGATCAGATGTTTGAAATAATAGCACTTCTACTGACCTTCTAACAATATTCTGGTGAGATACAAATATATTATCAATCAGAGTCGCGGTCGTTGGGGTTACCCTAGTGGGTATTCGTACTATAGGCAGGTACCCATATGACATACAGTTTTGAAGAAATAACAGATTCTTGTTATTTTGTAACGATAGTAGATCCATATTAAAATCGCCTAGCATTATTACCGGGTACCGATGACACTTCAACTTTGACAGCAGTTTTTCTAGCTCATCCATAAATATTTCCGTATCACCTGACGGGCTGTGATATACCAATGCTATTAAAATTTCCTGATGATTTTCTTTTATCTTGAGACAAAATGACTCAAATATTCCTTCAACACGAACATTAAAATCAGGTATTAGCGAATAATCAAGTCCTTTTCGCACATAATACGCTAGACCACCTTTCCTTAGCTTTTCACGGTTTAATACTTCCAACGAGAAACCCGTAATATCTAGCATTTTTGTATCCATATTCTCTGTAAGGAACGTTTCTGTCAGCGCTAGAACATCAATTTGATTATTTCTACTAACAACTTCCGATATTTCATCATATGCTGTCTGCAATGACTGACAATTTAAGTGACCAACCCTCAAGTCCGACTTATGTACCTTTTTCGAGCATTCACTTACATATCTGCATGATATACTATCTACCAATAATTCACTCTGTTCTTTGTCGTCTTCACCTAGCGTTGAGTTAATCAGAGAATCCAGGCAAAGGGGATTTTTTTCAAACTGTTCTAGTCGATTCATCTGTATAACACACTAAATGACCGAATAAATAATCACTGATCGATTGCGATTGGTCCTTGTCTTGTTACACAACTGGATGAGAAGGATCGGGCAATGCAATTACATCATCGACGTTCGTAATTCGTTTTGTAGTTGACCCGATTTTGGTCATGATTTTTCCGTCTACTGTCCAAACATTCCGATTTCCAACTTTGTCCTTGGTAGCATTGAGGAGGTCTAGCCTTGCTTTAGTCAAAGACTCAGAAATGAAGAGACCTGTTCCTTTTAATTTTTTTCTTGCACCCAGCACTTGTTTTGCCAACAGAACCGTTTTGAAGCTCACCTCAAAAGATGCCCCTCTCTCCTCTGTCTCGTTGCCAATCTTTCGAACATCACTTATATCGGATATGCTGAGGTCACTTATTTCCAGCTTTTGTTTCATAATGTTCAACAGATTTGATGCCGCCGTTTGTGAGGCTGAAACGTCTTTCACGCCATGCATGACCAGCTTTGTTGCCTTCGCTTCCTGTTTCAAAGAGTCGATCTCACACCATAGCGAATTTACTGATTTTTCATAGGTCGAGATCATTTTTTCGATTCGCAGTAGTGACTTATGGTACAGTTCGAACTTCATGTCGTATTCGATCTTCAAACTGTCGTGGACAGCTTGAGTGATTTGTTCAATTTGAGAAGTCGTAATTCCTGGCATACAGTCCTTTAGTTTTTCAACTTGTTTCGTGATTTCAGCAGAAACTGTTGCACTAATATTGGCTTGATCGGACGTTATTTTGAGCGCTATTTGATCAATCGATTCTCGAAGCGAAGTTGCGTTACTCGAGACAGTTCCACCAAGATCCGGATTTTGAAGCATTTCCTTTAGTGCTTTTGCCACTGCGGGCCGTTTGTCGGTTTTGGCCACTTCATAACCAGCATCGTATTCCATTAGAGACCCGGCAGTAACAATTGAGAGTTCGTTTTTACCTCCGTAGCAGAGTACCTGGTACTTTACTTGACCGTCCTTAATGGGTATAACTTTTAGTACCTTCACGGGTCAACTTTTGTAGTGTGTAAATCTGCAAAACACTATTTCACCGATTGCAAACATCCTTTCCATCAGTGGGCGGGGACAGAATCTATCACTGACGCGGCGCTTAGCTGTTCTCTCCGTGACTGCTGAATGAATACTGACTGCTGAATGAATACTGCCAAGGGAACACACAGCCAAGGGAACTTATAACTATCGCTGAACGCGGGTGATTTCATAAACGGATTGCCTTTATTCTTTGTTGTTTACCATACCTTGAGAAAATAGCGCTTAACCTTTTTACATTCTTTCTTTTTATATAGGCTACTTCGTCGTTCTGGCTTCGGCTTCTGACAGGTTATAAATAAATAAAAATAATAAAACTAGAACGAGTATTAACATAAAAATAATAAAGCTAGAACGAGTATTAAGATGGGGCGACATATTTGTATATTTAAATGGAGCGCCGTGGTATTTCCTTTTGCTAATTGCCATGATCCTACGGGGCACAACCGACCATAAAGTCTTAAGTACATAAAAACATTAGAAGCTTACCTCTAATATCCCCATTCCTATTCCAATACCAATCGGAGACGCAAAGCAAAAGATCAGCATAAGCTTCGCAGAGGTCTTGAGAGTAAGTTTGCTTTGCACAAGGTTCAAAGAGAGACTGAAGGCGACCACACACTTATGTAGAATCACAGCAAGGAAGATCTGAAGTAGCATATCAACCTAGAACAGTAGCTCCACTTCAATTAAATGTAACTCTTTTATCTCCGGCAGAACTAAATGGAACCGGAACCAACGTTTTGAAGGGAATGTATCTGATCCGTCCTGACGACATTTGCCCGATCTGCGATTGATGCTTGCTTCTTTCTTTCTTATTTTAGTCTGCGTAGTATCTTTTCTTATTTATTTTTATATTTCTTAGTCTTTGAGGAGCTCAGTAGCTCTTAGTAGGTGACATTAATGGGTTTTTTTTCAGCAGCTAGAGAGCTAGATCATTCAGTAGCATCTTATATGATTCATGATCTGGGGCCTTCTGTTTGGAATAATCTGCCGGCTAGCATCAGGGAGTCTGTAACGAGGGCGTAGATTTGTTCGAATGGTTTTCAGGACGCGTTTATTGCTCTCTACCCACTGATAAGTTTTCACTTCGAATCGCCACCATCGGCCTAGAAAATGCCTAGCAAAGACTATTTATAGACTCTTTCTCTGACGTCAATATCGCCTTGCTCAACTCCCACCGACCACCTGCTCATCTCCGGCTTAAACCGCAGCGTCTTGGAAGCGTTATATAAGAGCCTGTTGTGGGATTTGGTTTGAATTCGGTTTCAATACTCTATATGACTAAGTCATAAACACGCTAGAGACCCTCAGGAAGAAGGAGTAAACGTGTCTGTAACGACTCTGACTCAACGACTCAAATCCTGGATCCAACAATCACGGCGATCTCCGGGAGCAGCTGTGACACCTTTTCTTGTTTTCTTCCGCTGCTACCCGGAGATTTTGCATCGGCAAGGAGATATAGTCATGAAGAGTATTCGGAAACAATATTCCTTTTAAATCTGGCTAAGCTGAAATGGTTCGGATACAATGTTTCTTTTAAATCTAGCTGAGTTTAAAAGGTAAACCAGATGAGAACCTTAAATTTGCTAATGATTAAGATATGAGGACCCTTCGTAACATCTGAGCCACTTCATCGTGAAAACGTTACTTCTAGTAAGAGCTGTGCTTTAAAAGTTTGAAGCGACCTTAGTATTTCTCTAAAGTATTTCGGATTATGGCCAGTTGGCTATATATATACACACAAACAGTTTTAGGTTAGATGTTCTTTTGTGTATTTTTGTAAGTTATTTTTTTTCGTCTTCTTCTTTTTTCCTTATTATTTACTCCGTCTTCGTCTTAGCGCTTATTTTAACGGGTTAAAAATAAATCATCAAAATCGCATGAAAAAGCAAGTGGTATCCACGCGTATGGTAAAATCGCTTTATGTTCGGTTCGGGTCGGCTTACGCGCTCACTGGCTGCACGAACATGGCCTGACGTCAGAGGAAGTTGCTCGGAGTGGCGACCACGAAATATGAGAGATGGCTAAGGCTAACCTTTCTTTGCAGTCCGATTGCCAGTCCCTCGAAAACTGAGTGAAGGGACAAGGCCGTCAGAAGTAAATAAGCTCGGAGGGATGAGTGGCTTGCTGGATCCCTGTGGACACTGTGACTCCCTGGATCGAATTCCTCGCCACTGCAAAGAACAAAGGACATTTACAAAGGCCTAGCATGTATTTCCAGGCCCGTCGAAACGAAGTCGTTGCTGGTTTCTTTGACCAAACTTGGCAAATATGGTGCACTTTTGTCCTTACTTACACTGCTCGACTTTTTATCACCATGCCTCGAAAGCCGAGACAGTCCACTAAAAGTGGACTGTTTTCTCCTGATCTCTTTTTCTCGTTCAGGTGGTTGTTACCCACTTTTAGAGGAGGACAGGAGGAGGAATTAGTGTTTTTTCATGGATGTTGGTTTGTTACTGGGAAGGTGGAGGATAATAAACCAATCAATAAATCACTACCACAAACTCTTTACTCCAAATAGTACTCCAAAGTTAAAGGAAGACGTGCATGACGGAAACAAGACAAAAAATTTCCATAGGATCCCAAAACTGAATAATTGCTGGACTTTCTGATCCAGACAATCGGATCTTGTAGATATCCGGTCTTCCCCAGTCCCCTTTAACATTTCGCTATTTATCCATAATCAAGTTGAATATGTACAAAAAAATGATACCGTATAACTAATCAGATGAGAAAACAAGTTCAAATATGGATTCAGCATGGATCCCATCTCTAATCGACTTTAGAAAAGTCTTTTACCTTGAACAAATTCCGCGTCTTAGCTGTATTCCTGGCGAACAAGCAGAGCAAAAGAGCTGGTGACACTGAGCGGCGAACAAAGAACCTTTCGATCCAAATATCCGGGTTTTGGAAAATTTTGCCAGCTAATCCGTCAAGGAAATAAAGTGCCGAATTGGATTTAGCATGTCTTCTTACCGAGATACCCAATCTCTAATCGACTTCAGAAACAACTTTCAACTTAACCAAATTTCCGGTTTTGGCCGGATTCCGGGTGAACTATTTGTCCGGCAAGAAAACAGAGTTCAGATATGGGTTCAGCGTGTCACCTTACCCCTTAAACGTCTATCTCATTATCTTGAAAATCATATTTTTTTCCCCTTAACTTGAAACCCCTCTGCTACAGGCCCCATCTTCGAACATGACCTGTACTTAGATCCAGCGGATTCTCATACCAAGTTTCAACAAAATATCTCATCCCCTTCTAGAGTTATCGTATTAATTAACAGACGGACAACCTTTGCGAAGTCATAGGTATCCCGTCAAAACTGCTACATCAAAAATGCTAAATACAAGATATGCAGAAGATAGCTTATACAGGACAATCGAGACACAACAAATAGGCTACAGATGAACCAAGTACGCAATCATTCAGATCAAATTTTATCCCACGACACGACTGGCAACTGCCAAGAGTGCGAAGTAGTGCCAACACAACACTATCGATCACGATCAAATTTCGTCGAACGCGCAATTTTGGTTTCGGCTTTCAAGGTAGGGACTGGTATTGCCACCTGTTTTTTCCGAAAACTGGTCGACAAATTGTACTGAATTGTTCATTAGACAGTTGTCGAACGCATTCTGCCTTTTTGACCCAGTAAATGTCGGTTGGGACCCAGGAGATAACCAAACTTTATCGCATACAATTTTGTTTATCTTTAGTACGTTCGAAAGCTGCAACAGCGTGTCTCCTCCTATTTCGAACTATCTCATTGGGTTTCAAAGTTTGCTGCTGAATTTCTGGTTTCGGCCGGATTCCGGCCCAAAACTACTTGTCCGGCAAGAAAATGAAGTTCGGAAACGAATTCGGCATGTCTCCTTTACTTTTACTTTTTGGGATCCCAAAACGTTAGTGACGGATACCTATGACATCGCAAAAGTTGTCCGTCTGTCCGTCCGTCCGTCTGTCAGCACGATAACTCTCGAAGGGAATGAGATATTTTGATGAAACTTGGTGTGAGGATTCTTTGGGTCAAGAGTAAGGTCAAGTTCGTAGATGGGCACTGTAGCCCTACATTTAGGGGTGGGGGAGGGGGTTTAAATTAAGGGGCAAACAAAATATTTTGAAACAGCTAATGTGATAGTCGATTATGGGGTAAGAAGACATGCTGAACACGATGGTGAAAACCATTTTCTCGCCGGACAAGTAGTTCGCCCGGAATCCGGCCAAAACCGGAAAGTTTGTTAAAAGTAAAAGTTTTATTTGAAGTTAATTAGATGTTCGATTTAGGGGTAAGAAGACATGCTGAACACGATGGTGAAACTCATTTTTTGGCCGGACAAGTAGTTAGCCCGGAATCTGGCCGAAACCGGAAAATTTGTTAAAAGCAAAAGTTTTAGTTGAAGTTGATTAGATGTTCGATTTAGGGGTAAGAAGACATGCTGAACACGACAATGAAAACCATTTTCTCGCCGGACAAGTAGTTCGCCTGGAATCCGGCCGAAACCGGAAAATTTGTTAAAAGCAAAAGTTTTATTTGAAGTTGATTAGATGATAGATTTTAGGGTAAGAAGAGACGCTGAATCTGTATATGACAATCATTTTTTACCCGGGCATATAGTTCGTCCGGAATCCGGTTGAAACCGGATTTTGTTATAAGTTAAAGTTTTATTTTAAGTTGATTAGATGTTCTTTATAGGGATAAGGAGATGCGCCGAATTCGTTTCTGAACTATCTTTTTTTGGCTGGACAAGTAGTTCGCTCGGAATTCGGCCGAAACCGGAAATTTGGCAGAAGTAAAGCAGGAAGTTTCGATCAGTTTTGTCGAAATAAATATGGCTTATACAGGTATATCTGAACTTAATTTTCTCAGATGATTAGTCTGGCGAAGACTGGAACTGGCGTAGTCAAGACGTAAAAGTATTAAATTTTTGGGATCCCATCGAAACCTTTGGTCTTGTTACAAATTGACTTAAGCTTTACTTTTAACAAATTGACTGTTGCGGATTCCGGGTGAACTACTTGTCCGGGAGAAAATAATCTTCATGTTTGGATTCAGCATGTCTCCTTACTCCTTACCCCCCCCCCCATCAGCTTTAAAAAAAATATTTTTTCGTCCCTTGATTCAAAACCCCGGCCCCAAATATAGAGGTACAGCGCCTACCTATGAACTTGGCCTGTACTTTGACCCAAAGAATACACATACCAAGTTTAGACAAACAACACCTTCGAGAGTTATCGTGCTAACAGACGGAGGGGGGTATGGGTATCCCGTCACTTACGTTTTGGGATCCTAAAATAGCTAATCCTCCCGAAGTAAAAGATTTGTTTTCTAAGTGCTAACAGCCATGCCCCGACCCCGAGCTGCTTTCTGGTGGGGGGGGGGGGGGAGGAGCTGGTCAGCAGCGGCACTTGTACTCTTTTTTTTCCGACTGATGTTTCCACTTCTTCACTGCTCATTCGTAGAACTGTAGAAGACCATATCTTCTTCTTGGACGGAATTGCAAAATTCCTTAAATCCATCCCCAGACCAGCAAAATCCCAGCATCGCAAGTCTTTAAATCACAGAAAATAAAGCCTTTAAATGTGGCTTATGCAGCCACAATTCAGCGTAGACTATTATACCGTCACCCGTGGGACCAAAGAAAATTAAAGTTCTTTTCTCTTACAATTACAATTACAGTTCGGTTTATTTTATCCATAAATATCTTTTACAAACAAAAATAGTGCTGGACATGTCATTACATTTAAAAAGGTCAATCAAGGGATTTATTTACAATTGTAACCTATGATTTATATATAAAATTCACGGTTTAAATACATTTCATCGAAATATGAACGCGAATTAATTACAAGTCATGAAAAAATTACAAAAATAATTCGTCATAAGTTTTGCTACTATTCTAATATTTATAAAACAAAATGATTGAGATTAATCGGAGATGAAATGGTCAAACAATTTATATCACAACAAAAAAAAAGAAACACACGATGATAACTTTTTACCTGGCGCCGTGACTCCCCTCTTCGTCTGGATGATTTTCATCCGCAGAATGACGATGCCTCACTTGTTGCTCGGCATTTCCAGTATTGCCACCTATGGGCGAGTATGTCTGGTACTCGTTATGGGCATGGTTGTGCAGCAGTGGGGTCCTTTCCTCACTATCGACACCTTGGCAATCAAGGGTGATCTGCTCGATAATCAGAACAAGAAAGAAGCCAACAACAACCAAGAACTCTGAGACAGGAAACTTTGTTGAAAGACCAAGCTGGTCTAGAACCTGAAAAATTTATGTAATCTGTGCAAAAGCTCTGAAAAAAAATGCAAACAGATAGTTAATAAGTCTTAAGACCTAGCTTCTGAACTGAATGATCACCTTGGCAAAACCTCTCCAAACCAAGATTCTACAGTCTCTTCAGCGAACAGTCTCTTCAGCGAACAGTCTCTTCAGCGACGCTGTTGCATTTCAACTAATCTCTCCCTTTTCAGGCCTATAGCCTACATAGCAAGGTTACTCGAGAAATTATACATCAGACTAGGATTTGAGCAGTGGTGGGCGAAGACAGGTACATTTCTAAAGAACTGTAAAAGGAACATCTGCAAATGGAAAGCACCTGAAAATAAGGAAATTTGGTAAGTATGCAAGGTAAGCCGTAAAACTTTCCTTACGTAGTTAGAATCTCTGTGCTTAAAAGTGAGCTTGGTGCCTCTAATCTGTATTTTCCGATGAAACAAGAAAAAACTATCAAGAACTTTAAGAAGCCTAGGCCTACACCCAGGTCCGTATCCAGGAATTTATTTCGGACTGAGTTTTACCCGCGAGCCGAATCTAGTCCTGCCGAAAAGTGCAAAAAAGATAAAGATCAGAGGTTAAAACCTATAAAAAAAACGATTGTTTTTATCAATATCAATATCAATAAGTATATTTCACATAATATTTCTGTAGGACAAAAATAACTTTGTACGTCAAAACAAAATGGTTTGAAAAATACATAAAACAACAGTTAATGCAAGGTAAAATAAACTAAGTGTCAAACGCTGCTTTGTTATAATTAGATACGAAATATGGTACAAAGGATTTTAAAAAAAGCTGAGAAGACTTGAAATCGGGTTCTCTAAGGAGTTGTTTCTTCGTTACTTTTCTTGCTTGCCGCGTGTCGACGGTTGGTTCAGGGGTGTAAAAAGGTGGTAGGATGTCGCGATGGTCTGGAGACAGAAGGAGGGAATATCCAAATGCCATGGTGAGATCGTGTCTCCTTTGGTTGAGTGTTTCTAGCTTTAGAGTTTGCAGGCTGGTGTTGTAATCAACGTACATGTGACCGAGGACAATGCGGCAAGCTCTCTTCTGAAGTGTCTCCAATTGGTCGCTTTGGTATGCGGCAAGCTCTCTTCTGAAGTGTCTCCAATTGGTCGCTTTTGGTATGTTTCGGAGGGGGTTAGTACCCCCTAACAATCTCCCATCCCTGGATACGGCCCTGCTTACAGACTAGCAATTCGTGAAGCATGCCCAACAATGCTACACAACAGCCTCAGATTTTTTTTTTTTAATGTCTTACTTCCTTCAGTTTGCCCAGCATGGACAAGAGAACAACTGGAAGCATTCAACTCTTGGAGTGTTAACCTGCCTGCTGCCATCTAAAGTATAGACTCAGGTTCCTTTGACTTACAGGAAGATTGGATGGATTTTAAATCAAGAAGATCGATGACATGAGTTATAATGTGTGTTTCATTCATTGTGTATATAATGATGGTTCCCCATCAACTGTAGTTAGGGGACTGAGACAATAGGGTGATTGTGGCCTGAGCTTTGGCCGGTTCTTGGCCTATCCTGCAACAACAGTAAAAATAATAATACCTCGTCCACTGTTTCCTGAACCTCCGGAAATAAGTCAAGCAAACATGTACCAAGAAAGATTCCTCCCGAGAAGCAACTGAGTAGGCTGAGTGTCCTCCCAAACCTAAAATGAAATGAGAATTATGGTGACTCAAGGACGGGTTTCACTATGGGGGGAGGGGGGACTCCCCCATAAAGGTCTTGAGAAAGTACTTTCGTCGGGCGAGGCCCGGCAACAGTTCACATATTTGTCGGTGCGGAGCGCCGGCAAACCCAAAAGAAATCAAATTTTGGATGCTTTTGTCGGGCGTCGGTCGACTCGTCGGCACATCGGGTTCTTTTCATACGCAAGAAATACTACACACATTTGTCGTGCAGAACACAAGAGAAATCGAATTCTTCGAATCTTCGGCACATCGGGTCCTTTTTATTAAATATAGCCTTTTACAGTCTTGTCGGGCAAAACAAGAAGAACTCGAATTATGAATGCTTTGGTCGGGCGTCGTGATTCTTGTCGGCCCATCGGGATATATTTATTCGCAAGAAATCGAACTCTTCAAACATTTGTCGGGCGCACCCGAAAATTTAATCCCCTTCGGAAGATCGGAATCTCATTACACATAACCCGTAAACTTTTGTCCAATCCCGAAAGTTTATGTCTCGTCGGCAAGTCGAGATTTTCTACACACAAGAAACAACTTTGTGCCTACTTTCTTGTGGATGGCCACTACTTTTTTGGCGCAAAGATCTGCCTATTTCCTGCCAGCGCAGAATAGAACCGGGATAAAAAGTAACTTTAATGCATCAGTTGCTTTTTATTCCTTTAATGTAATTTCGTATATTAAAATTCACATGTTCGGCTTTTCATTTCAGCTTTCGCTAAAAAGCGAAGCATCTAACGACTGTACCCAGAATAACGCAGGCGAAATTTTTTAGATCTGCCTATTTTCCGGAAAAGTTTGGCTGCACATACCATACAAGTGTTTCATATCCCCAAGGATTTCAATCCTAAAATGCCAACTAAGTGAAACACCATTCTTCCAATTAGAGAATATTACAAAATGCGCCGCAGGCGAAATTTGTGTAAAACTAACCTGTAATGCATCAGTTGAAATTGTCCCTTTGACATAAATTCGTATATTTAAACTCACATATTCGGCTTTTCGTTTCAAACTTTCGCTAAAAAAGCGAAGCTTCAAACGACTGTACCCAGAAAAAGTACCCAGAAAAAGAAAGAAGCGCCGCAGGCAAAATTTTTTAAATCTTTCTTTTTCCGGAGAAATTTTTCCGGACAAATGTTTGCAGAATTTGATTTCTTACGTATAAAAGAACCCGACGTGCCGACAAGAATACCGACGTCCGACAGAAGCATTTCGATAGAAGTATTTTTTGTAGAGTGTCCCGAGAAATTTATAGAGGCGAAAGCCTTATTATTGCAATTATATTATTATTATTATTATATTATTGCATAATTCGATTTCGTCTTTGTTTTGCCCGACAAAACTGTAAAGAACTTTATTTTTTACGTGTAAATATAACCGATGTGCCGACGAAACTTAAAGCATTTTATTTCTTCTGTGTTTTGCCCGACTAGACTGTACAGAATTTGATTTCTTACGTTTAAAAATAACTCGTTGTGCCGACGAGACTTGAACTTCCCGGGTGTGCCCGACAAAGTTTGCAGAATTTGATTCCTAATGTTATAAATAGAACCGGATGTGCCGACGAGTCGACCGAAGCCCGACAAAAGCATACAAAATTTTATTTCTTCTGTATTCCTTGTGCATAAAAAGAACCCGATGTGCCGAAGAGAATACCGTGAGCCGACAATAGTATGCAGAATACGATTTCTTCAGTGTTTTGCCCGACAAATGTTTGCAGGGTTTTATTTCTTGCGTATAAAAATAACCTAATTTGCCGATGAATCAACAGACGCCCGACAAAAGCATACAAAATTTTATTTCTTCTGTGTTTGCCAGCGCTTCACGCCGACAAACAAGTGAAATTTCGCCAGGCTTTGCCCGATGAAAGTACTTTCTCAAGACCTTTGGGGGGGGGGAGTCCCCCCCCCTCCCCCCCATAGTGACGCCCCTGACAGTCAGTGGTGCTGTTTTCCTTATGCCATATTTGTTTATGCTTTTAGCTGGCTTTTGGCAATGAGTTTTAGCTTTCTATTTTTGTGTTCAATGTCTTCAAACCAGCTTCAAACTGTTATAAGGACATAATAATAAGATCTAGCTTTCATCAGGTTTTCAATTACTTTGAGTTTGATTTCACCTGAAATTTTCAGGTTATATTCTATTTTTCAAACTGTTTTTGAACATACCATTTGGCCTCATACAGTGATTTGTCTTGTAGGCTACAGTAGAGGCAGAGTAGAGGTATGCTTGTGTGAACGTTTGTTGACTTCGGACCATTTTCATGCACTTACTGTGTCTAAAGCTAACTACCAGTTAGCCAAAGTAGGTAAGAAGGGCAGCTGAGCTGAAAACACCTGTACAGGTATTTTGAATCTACAGTCTACCATTTTTTAGACCAAAACTGCAGTGTTCACATTAAAGTAACTGTTCACATAAGCATACCTCTACTGTATTTTCAAAATAAACAAGATCGAACAGACTGAGTCACGGGCATGTTGAGACCTGCCAACCAACAACTGACCAACAGGCAACAATAATAATATTAATTAGTGATATTATTACCTTCTTCTTCGCTGAGGGTCATGAGTGTGTCTGAAACTTGATGCAAGCCCAATAGGTACAAGAGAAAAGGCCAAAGTCAAGAACGAAAGAAGACCAAGAATAACTCCTTGCGTAGTTCTTAGATCCATGGCAAATACAAGACCAATAGAATTTTTCATTCGAAAACCATACTTTACATTAATTTTAAAACTAGCGCGGGTCGCTGAGTCAGCGTTGCCGAGATGGTCGCTAAATCAGCGTAATGGCGATGGACCAGAGAGATAAAACAAAACGAGCCGGCAACATTGCATTTCTAGCGAAACCACAAATTCAAAAGTGTTGACAAACGTTGAAAAAATTCCTCTTAAGTAGCCACCCAAGAACAGCTCCAGAAAACTACGAAATCGCAGTGATTTTACGTCACAAAGTTCATGCTGACGAGAGAGAAAGTAAACTATACGTGGAATACCAACCAGTGCACTAGAAATTCCAGAGAAATAGACCAAGCTTTGACTTTGAGTCTAGCTCTGTTTTTTATCAGTTTCTGACAGGTTGTGTGAAAAGTGCGACCTGTCTTTCATTTATTGTTAAACTGCATTCACTGAGCTCTTTGTCTGTCTTTTGAATTCAGGACATACAACAATGACGGCCACAATTTTCTTTGGATGTGCAATGCTGGCATTTGGACCTCCTCTTGCACTTTTCTTATTTACTGTGGCAGATGATGCAGTAAAAATCATTCTTCTAATTGCAAGGTAGGTTCAGGGCAGTTCAGGGTAGCCTAGGGTAGGTGTAGGCCTGTTTAAGAAATGGTTTTTGAAATGCTTTTTCACTTCCGACTGTACAGGAGTGCTGCATGAAGCCGCCACCCTAAACTCCTATTTTGGGGAATGACTTCTGGAAACATAGTAAAAATTGAAATGAAATTCAGTGGAGCATCTTGAAAGGAAGCTCAAAACTTTCACTTGCTGCTGGTAACTCAGTTTACTTGTAATTGTTCAAGGCTAAGCTGGCAAACATGAAAGAACACAGGCACCCAAGTGATCATGAAGCCGCCCACTTTGCTAAAATTTGTATTTTGCTACATTACGAATGCTAGAGGCCTGCTGTTTGGTCAGAGAGGTTCCTTGACCGATTGTAAATAACAAAATTTGCTATTTTCTTTGAATTTGCATGATTTTTCTGGGGTGGCAGCTTCGTGATCCAGGGTGGCAGGTTCATGTACCATGGCCAACTGGAGTCAAATCTGGCTCAAAACAAGCCAAATAGTAATTAACAAACATCTAAATGAGTTAAGAAGTTACAGTTTCTAAGATTTCTTCTTTTAGTGGCTTTTCTAGGGGGTGGGCGGCACCATGGGACGGGCAGCTTCATGCAACACTCCTGTAGTGTGTTAGTTTTTATAACTTTGGAACTTAGAAACAGTAAAACACAGTTATCTAGAAAAATAGAAATTGAATGGTTCAGCAACTGAAACACTTGAAAGTTGGCTAGCGTTCAAAGAAGTATACCTCTTCGTCTACTTTGTTTTACTAAATTGGTACTCAGGCCGGCCTAAGATTCCTTTAAACTACGTTTCAACTACATCAGTGAAAACTCTGTGCAGACTCCACAGTTTGGAATATTACTCCCAAGTTCAGTAGGCTACTACTTTTGTCCTTTTTGATGACTTTTCTTTCTTTTTGTTGGCCCTTGCTTTATCAGATAAATAAACATGAAGATACTGTAATAGGTCCCAGACCAGTGTCCTGTGGATCATATTCGTGTTCAGCGTGTCTACTTACCCCTTAGGCCTAATCGACTATCTCATTAGCTTTTTACCCTTAATTTGAACCCCCTCCCCCACCCCTAAATGTAGGGCTACAGTCTGCTACAGAGCCCATCTACGAACTTGACCTTTCCCTTGACCCAAAGGATCCTCTCACCAAGTTTCATCAAAATATATCATTCCCTTCGAGAGTTATCGTGCTCACAGACGGACGGACAGACGGACAATTTTTGTGGTGTCATTGGTATCCCTCCACTTACATTTTGGGATCCCCCCAAAAAAAAGAAGAAAGAAAGAATCACATTAAACTAACAAAAAACAGAGAACCTGCAGAGAACTAAAACAACTAGCCTACTTCAGAAATGCCTGGTACAGGCTTTGCTTGCGATCCAGCGACTGCAGAAAGTTTTCCCTACGGATGTTACATAGCGTACCATACGATTTTCGAAGTTTTGTAGATAGATCGGAAATCAGACCCGCACGCATAGATTTTAGATCTGAAGCAATCAGCAAACCTAGATAAACAAGTAGCCTACCTCAGACGGGCATATTTCTTGGTCCTCAAACCTAACCGACCGTGATGATGATTTACCATTGAAAACAAGCACTTCACTTTTAGCAGGATTGAACGCAAGGCCGACACGAGAATACTCAGTACTCAAAATGCAATAATTTTCTTCAAGACGAGAGATAGATCTGCTCAATTGATAATGTCATCCACATAATTTAGAAAAGAAACAACAATACTGCAAAAAATACAACTCATCTTTACCTGGCTTTGAGCCTCGAGAACACTATTGTTAAGTAACGGTGGAGACGATATCGTGCCTTGACGAATACCCTTATACACTGGTATAATTTTATCCGACAGAGATAGACCACCAGGAAACGTTCATACGCACTCGAAGCTTTTTATACATAATATAAAAACACTAATACAGCAGAAGGATCAAGGCCTCTTTTTGCCGCTGAAAGTAGTAACTGGGGATGTATGCCTGAGTCGAAAACACGTCGTACATCATGACGAGCAAGGACTAGAATTTCACCAATTTCATGCGCTTCAAACAATAAATTTGCAAGGACGTAGCCTAATGAACGTGTTCGCGACTCGGCCCTTTTTCAAATCCAAACTGCGAATCTGGGGTACTACAAACAAGGCTTATTCAAGAAGTTCCATTAATTTGCACAAAACCGGAGCTACCGTTGTGGGGCGATATGACATACACTGGCTGGGATCTTGGATCTTTACTTTTACCGGCGTTATTACCCCCATTCCGAATATATCAGGAGGTACCAAACCAACATTAAATACGCGCTGAAATAAAAGCTCTAAATGACTCAGTAGATTGCTGGTCGCATACACTAGGTGCATACCACACAGACCGTCAAGCCCTCTTGACTGTTTCTTCTTAAGCTTCGTTATGCTACGTATTATTTTGGAAACCGAGACTACACAACCAGGTAAAACATTCGGTAGCTTTAACAACTATCGAGCACTTGTTCATATTATTTTTCTAGCCTGTCCGTAGCCTGTCCTGAAAGCAGGGATTTCATGTAGGCTGCAGTGACCTGTCTCCTTTCGGTTAACTCTTAGGCCGCTCCCAGTCCGGAAGAGGTCCAAGATGGATTACCTTGAAATGACACATTAGATTAGGAAGACTCGAATATCAAACCTCAGGTGGTTTGTAAATTTGATAATTCGAGGGTCCAGCGAGAAATCAGGTTGTCTCATTAATTCAAGGATTTTAGATGACCAGTTTAGTTGTCTGGAAGAAAGATAATGTCAGGAATGTTAGATATCTCCTGCTCTCGTTTTAAAGGAATACAAGACCGACTTCGACTCCTGATATGCTGTCACTCACTGTCTTGTCAGGATGCATATAAATCAGTAAAACCTCATTCCGTTGTTTGCGTTGATTCTATTAAGAAGTTTGGCTAAATCTAGCTAATATTTCATCGTTTAGGATGGCTGCCCCTTACTGATCTTCTTGGATGTATGCTTGTACTAAAGTGCTTAAGATTTGGCATAGTTCCGATGTATATGGTATCTTTCTTTAGTTGCGATCTCATTTTGTTTAATTCTTGTCTTTGTTTTTCCATTTTCTTTTACTTTATGTGTTTCACTTTTTTTCATTCGATCAAGTGGAAGTGTTCCTTGAATATGCAGACCTTAAAAACTGGGCAGCTTTTGCTATTGGTCTAATTGGTTCTGTTTCTTCAAGTGTCTGACACATTAACCCTCTCAATCTCTGCTTTATGTAAGGTTTGAGATTGGGATGAATTTCTTTCCTGTCGAAAGCTGTTTTTCAACCAAGGTTAGGATGGACCAATTGGTAATTAAAGAAGTAAGAAGAATCTCTATCCTAAATATTTCCTTTTTTTATATTTAGTGCATTCTTCTGGCTGCTGTCCTTGCTACTTTCGTCAGTTGTCTGGCTCATTATTCGATCTTCAACCTCGGAAGCAGTTTCATACCTCTGGATTGGAGTAGTTATTTCTGTGTTATTTCAGGTCTGTAAAAATGTCATCTTTAAAGTTTAACCGAAAAGGGCTAGGATAGGACAATCTCGTTACCCATCACTTATTTGCTTAAATTGGCTTGAAGACCCGCTGAAAATCAGTTACGTCGTTGTTCCGCTATTCACGTATAATCGATTTTCAAATAGTGGAATTTCCGTGTGATTTGTGGTGGCTCTATGCGCTTATATTTTTGCTGTATGCCTTACGAGAAAGATTTATCAATTTTTTTTTTCGTTTAGGCAATAAGCAATCTTCACCAGTCTCACCACTGCCCACTGAAAAGCCGCATTTGTGTTGAGATTAAAATTTCCCGCGTCATAGTAGAATTTACGCTGTGGGGACGGCTGGAGATATTCTGAGCCTCATAACTAGAGCAGATAGTGGAAAATAAAAAAATCCCTTTGCAGATAATTCAGTGTATCCAATTAAATGACACACAAATGAGTTGGCTTTTCAGTTAAACTTTAAAATATATCTGGCACTAGCTGTTGTTATCCTTTACACAGTCACCCTTTTTATCCCTATTCATTGCCTATTCCTAACTGCAGTTTTTAAATAATGTTCCTTCAACCCATGCTGACTGCTTTGACTGGACTAAACGGATCAGTCGGCTGGGATTTACTTTATCGATATCTTTAGGCTCAAGCCAGAAAGATGAACCTGCGATGCTTTAAAGTAAGCTTGCATCATTATCACAAAACAGGCTGTCATAAAACGATGGGTTTTAGCAAGGGGTTTAGGTCATTGTGTTAGGGTGCTACTGACCTAAGCCGTAGCTGACAAACGGGGCGGCCTGAAAGGAAGGAGTCTTCCTTTCAGGTCGCTCTGTTGTTCACAAGCTCTTCCAATACGGTAGCGTGTATTTTCAGAGGCGTGTTATAGTTCGAATGGTTTTCGCTTGGTTCACTTTCAGGACAAGTTTGTTGCTCAACTCACTGAGATGAGTTCACTTCGGATCTTCACCAAGGTCTGCCTAGAAAGTGACTAGAAACGTTCTAAGGACGCGTTTCTCTGACGTCCGCTTGCTGTTTCTCGCTAACCACAGACTTCCTGTCACTTTGTCGAGGCTTTACATTACGTTACTTTATTTATTTTTTTCCTTTTTTTCCTTTTTTTTTTGGGGGGGGGGGGAGGCAAGGGCGCTTTGTTGACGAAAGATCGTCCGTCAATGGATTTTCTTGACAGTTTGTCATGTCTTTATTCTTCTTTCTATCATTCTTTTGGTAGACTTGTTTGGTTCGTTTCCCTTAAGATTATATGAATAAAGAATAAGCCCCGCCCATTGCCAGGCCTTATGTTAGGCCTTATGGTGGGGTCATAATGAGTTAATGGTGCGTATTATTTTTATGAATAAAACTGAACTGAACTGAACGTATTCCTTTTAAATTTAACTGAGTTTAAAAGGTGCTAGACAGATGAGAACTTCGGATTTGCTAATAATAAATACACGAAGAATGAAGACTCCTCGTAACAGTTATCGCTCGCATGGAAGAGACGGGTGATGGCTGAGCAGAAAAAGCAGGCATACCACCTTCAGTCATTTCTGTCTAGTCGACTCCTCGTCGGATGTAGGGATCCAAGGCTCCAGTGGTAGGCAAGCCCAGTCTTCCACAGATATCTGGTCCGGGATAGCCCCGTGCGTAACGTCGGCTACCTTAAAGTTCAGAAATAAACCAATCAAAATTTCTGTATAGTGGAGAAGGTCAGGGTTAGGGTACCTACCGAGCATTTGGCATAGGATAACCAGCGTTAGGCGCAGGTTCTCCCAAAATCAGGGATTTGTGGTAGACTGGGAGAGCCCAATATACTTGTATATCACAACCTTTTCCATTTCTTAAAAAAAGGTGCCCCTGATATGTTTTTTTATATTTTTTTTATTATTTTGAATTTGACTGTAGATTAAGAAGGCTAATGTGTTCGTAGGCTTAGCAAGCTGCTTTATATTCATGTAAGTGTGTGTGAGTTGCATAACTGTGTTTTTTTTACAAAACTTTTCAGTTTTTAAAGGGATCTAAGTAAATAATAATAATAATAAGATGTGGATGATAACTTTCTTTTCACTTTAGGAGGCTTTCCGGTTTATTACCTATTTGATATTGAAGAAGGCTGAGAGAGGACTGAAAAAGATAACGGAAGATGAGAATCATGTTCTCCTCGAAAACAAAAATGTCATGGCATATGGTAAGTTTGGGTGCGTTATATTTTATAACATAAATACAACTTCATTTTGCACATTGTTTCTTCCAAAGTTCTCGTATCTTCCTTGTGCTCTATAAAAGTAAAAACTGTGTTGCTTTGAAAGCCGTGGGCCATAGCAAAGAAAACATGGACGAAACCAAAAAAACAACATAACCACTGATAACCTACCAAACAACACAAGATTACTTAATGCAGATGTAGAAAGACATCTGCAGCAAGTTAGACCCACAACAGTATGGGTTTCGTCCTGGATGCAGTACAACACACTACCTTGTGCGTTTTTTGAAAGACATGCTGGAACATCTCGAGAAACAAGGAGCATTTGTTGACTGCATCATAGCTGATTTTTTAAAGGCATTCGACTATCTGGAGCACCAGACGGTCATCAATGAAGCAAAAACCATGGGAGCCCGCAAGATCGTACTCAGGATGCTTGGAAGTTTCCTCTCCGAACGACTACAGTGCGTGCAGCTTGAAGATGGTGAAACTTCTGATCTGCTTGCTATCACTTGTGGAGCAGCCCAAGGGTCTAAACTTGGCCCACTGGCTTTCCTACTGGTCATCAATAAACTAATGCAGGAGATGAAAACACGCTACAAATTTGCTGACGACCTTACCATGTCCCTACTACGGTTCCTTCCTGATGACAACCCTGCCGAACCAGTGAAGACGCTGCTGACACAGCTTAAAGCTGAGGCCGACCAGGTAAAACTTATGGTCAGCGAAGAGAAGAGCACCCTTTTTAGAGTAAACTTCCTCAAACAAACCGTACCTGATCTACCGACAGACTACCTTAAATGCGCACACTCCGTGAAAATACTCGGTGTACATTTCGATGACGACCTACGCTGGAACACTCATATTGCCAGCATTGAGTCAAAGGCAGCTGGTTTGCTAAAATCATTCTCCTATTTACGAAGATTCGGCTTGAGCAGACAATCACTTCTTACATGTTTTAAAACTTATGTAAGACCGGCCGTTGAATACGCATGCCCAGTCTGGCACAGTTCACTTACAGACCAGCAAATTGGATGCATTGAGAATATCCAGAAACGTGCCTGTAGGATAATCCTCGGTGCAGATTATATTGACTACACAGTGAGCCTAGAAGTCCTGAATCTCCAAACACTGAAAGAAAGACGGCACAAACTAGTCATGGACTTCGGAAGGCAAATCTTGAACTCGGAAAATCATCGAGACCTCCTGCCCAGTTTCACTGATGAACCATCTGTCCGAAAGACAAGACTAGCAGTGAAGCTCACCGGAAAACAACAACTGAAGCTTCCTCCGACTCACACATCCGAGCGTTATTCGAAATCATTCAGTCCATATTTTACCTATCATTTTAACTCAGTTTGATTTTAAATACTTTACTGCTTTTTAACTCATGCATTGTTTTATTTATGGTTGAAAATCCTAGCTTTTATTTTTGACATTACCATTGTTCCCTTGTACCACAAAGATCTCGCGAAAAATTCTGATTGAATTGACCAATTGACATTTTAACACGAGTAAATTGTATATATTATATGTGTTGTATCATTCTGTTGATGAAAGCCTTTGTGAAACTAAACAGTGTTTGAATTGTACAAAGTATTATGTAAATTAACAAAAAATGATATGTACCCGCACATTAGTGTATATGTGTGACTATGTGACATTTCCGATGCTATTTTTCTTAAGGAAGAATTTTTTGGAAAAATAAAGTGAAAATAGAAATAATCGAACTCCAAAATCTATTTCTGTGCTCTATTTCCATGCTGAGAAAACAGCCTAACCTTTATATACTTATAAAACATTCCTCGCCAATCGTCTTAACTAGCCATCTTTCATCAAACAGGCATGTACCAAACACTTCCTTTCGCAAGACACTCAGTTCAACCTTGGTTCAACACACTCACGCATCAGATGACACTTTCATTCGTACTTCCACGCATAGGGCAAAAATAGGGACCTTCCTTCCCGTGCCCCCTTCCCTGTATATTGTCTTCTTTTCCCAAGTGGTAACCCATCCGCGCTCAGTTCCAAAATATAGTTTAACTATTCGAAAAGCCAAGGGGCCATAAGACGTTTAAAGGACCTGTATCACCTATAATACTAACGCAACCCACTTACGTAATCGCTCCATCCATTCTTGAACCCGGAGACCCGATTTTCGTACGGTACATTTTAACGCCTCCAACGATACCTCCCTGTTTTTGTCACTTGCTTTGTTTCCCTACCTTCGATGCATACCATGCTGTCGACGGTTGTTTACGAGAAGTTCGATAATCAGAAAAACCGGTTAGGTAAATTTCCCTGTTTTTGCTATAAGTCAATGGGCCTGGAAAAAGTCTTGAAACAGCCAAAGTCATGGGTAACTTGTTGAAATCACAGGATAGTTTTAAAGTATTCAACTGTTTTAAAGTACTGGAACATAATCATCAAATAGTGCTAGGATGTCCTTTAAAGCCAGGTTTAACCTTCCAGATTTTCTTCCGTAGTTCTTTCTACGCGAGACGCCACAAATTAACTATACGTCCCTCATAAAATCCAATGACGAATTGACGCCAGATGCGCTAGAGAAACAATAACAATCACACGTGAGATCGAAAGATAAGTTATCTGAAGGGTGAATAAGCGATTAGGCTTTCGCTTCATACCGAGTCGCGCATTAGCCCCGTTGAAAAGTCAACTAGCGCTCAGCACTGAAGTCGGAAGCTAGAATTGACAACTTGATGAAGTTTGACAGAACAGAGTTGGGTACAGCACAAATAGAGGCAGAAGCATTTTAAACAGTTTCAAACATGGTTGGGCCTAAGAGGAATTGAAAATAGCCAAACAAACCTGGATAAACGTATACCCGGAAGTAACCTGTCATTGTTTATTTGATGCTAGCGCATCTAGCGGCCAAAAATGAGCTAATCTGGAAGGAATTTTATGAAGAGCGTATTGAAACCACTTCTCCTGGAACTGTCAAAGTTGCGACGAGACGAGAAAACGCGTGGTACATGATTGGGCATAGAGAAGGAACAGAAAAACTCTTTTAGTTTTTGCTGCGAAAGAGCAGCTTGCTAAACAGATTCTCCAAGTGAAGGAGACGAGGATCTAATACTTCAGGTTTATTATGCAGCTGTGCTAGTCACTATGCCCATTCATTCTTTGTCTCTGTTCCGGTTGTGTATTTTCGGTCGCTAGATCCTCATTTTCGCACAGTTTGTTTCCCCCCCCGGAATCGCATCAGTATTTCCTGTTACTGTGCACATTTTTAAGCACAATTTAATTTTATTTGTTTCCGAAAATTAAAAGCGAAAAGATAACTCTGGAATGAGCGATCTAATTCAGGTGGAATTTGAAAAATGGCAAGAGCACACGTTCTAGAATATCCGAGATGTTCGATTTTCAGGTCCGGATACTTGTTTGACGCTTTAGGGACCTAACCAGATTGACTTATAAATTTTCATTTTCCGGACCCGACTATCCAGGGGGAGTGAAGGGAGGGATAATCCGGAATCTGGTGAAAACTTAACTTTCGAACTAATCGTCGGATCTGGATTAAACGATAACTGACAAGAGCACATATCCCAGATGCCCGGTTTCAAGTCCGGGCTCCTGACTGGGTCGCGATACATTTTCATGTTCCTCAAGGGCCCTTGATCATTTGTGCCTCAAGGGTTTTGCTTATGAATCCTAGCACCCCTAATGTTTGCATCCTCACCACCCGGTGGAAAAATACCTCTGACCAGGCGATACATTTTCATGTTCTCCAAGACCCAAGGGCCCATGACCGTTTGTGCCTCAAGGCCTCCCTCAAGTGCCTCCTCCCTTAAAGTGTGCATCTTAACCGTGCATTGCAACAATATTTTATGGTTTGGAGGAGTTGGAGGGGGCTTGGATGAGCCATACAACCTTGGAAGCGCGAACCTTAGCTTATTTACATACTATCTACACTTGCAAGTGCCATATGACCCTCCAGCTCTTGTCTTATGCTCTCGTGGCAATCTTTCCACACTTTTCAGACTAGATTTGATACCAGATTGATGCTACGTCTCCTCCTCCCTCGATGACATCAAGACTTACAGTAATCTTTCCTTATTAATGGCGTCTCCACTAATAATATTTTGTTTCAGTTGCTGGTCTGGGTTTTGGTCTGATCAGCGGAGCGTTCAGCCTTGTCAACCTACTCGCCGATTCTACTGGTCCAGGTACCGTTGGACTTCGCAACGGTGTTTCACAGGACTTCTTCGTGACGTCATCAGCCCTCACTCTCGCATTCATTCTGCTACATACGGGTTGGAGTGTCGTGTTTTTCCGGTCAATCGATGCAAGAAACTATTTCGGAATTGCGTTCGTCGTCGGCAGTCATCTTTTTGTCTCCTTGATCGTAAGTACATGATACGTAAACATCGGCGAAAATGCTTAAAGTTTAACCGAAAAGAGCTGAGGTACGACAGTCTAGTTACTCATCACTTATTCACTTGAATAGGCTTGAAGGCCCGGTGTAAATGCGTCACTTCGTTGCTCAGCTGTTCATAAAATTGATTTTCATCGAATGAACTTTTTCTTTCGGATTTTTGGTACCTCTGTGAGCTTGTACCTCTATCCTTCAAATGTTTAGCAATTACAAAGGTAAACGATTGCTGAAAAATAAATCGTCCCTTTGCAGAGTCAAATTAATTTAGTATATTAAATCCAAGATAAAAAAATAACTTTGCTTTTCAGTTGAACTTTTAAAGCCCATTCGCAACTAAGACTTGGTCCCAGCAAGAACGAATAAGCAAAAGAACCTCCGTCTCCCGATCTCTGTAATACAACTTGCAGAGTCCAGTATATTCATGATGCCCTGCCCGATGTAAACGAGCGCAGGTTAGGAGCTACCCGGAACATCACAATTCGTGGTAACGAATTTGCAAACAGCTTGTCGCAGAAGAGCCCCGGAAAAGAAAAGTCGAGAGTAAACAGCTGTTGATTGTTCAACATTGTGACGTTACTGCAGAGGTGGGTCATACACGCCTGCTACGATCTGTTCCCCTCAATGCGCAGCGGCTAAGAGGGAAGTAGAAGGGCGTCAACTCTAAGCTCAGCAAGTACCTCTAGCTCTGCTCAGTTTTGTTGGTGAATCCATAGTCGCTGCATGGGACCAAAGACGGAGGTTCTTTTGGATTATTTGTTCTTGGTGAAAATCGTTACCAGCCCGAGGCTGTGCTGGGTTTCTTCCGTGAGCAATGGAGACAGGCGTGCGTGACGGTACCAGAGGAAACTGGTGGAGACCGAGGTTCAGACGAATTCAACCGTCAAGGATACGACCAAGAACAAATAATCAAATAGAGCCGACCATGAATACCCCGATAAAATTGAGCGTAGCTAGAGGTATTTGCTGTGAGGTCTGAGTTGATACCCGTCTACTTCCCTCTTCGCATACCATCTAAACAACCGTAAGATGCCTGCGTGGGATGAGAACCCGGTCTCCTAGCGAGCTACACGTGACGTCGCAATGATAGACACCAATAGGTCAACTCGTACGGCCTTCGTATTCTTCTGCGGAGTTGTACCGCGATACAGCTATTTGTAGAGGTACCAAATTATGATGTGCTGCGTAGCTCCTCCTCCGCTCGTTTGCATCGGTTGGGTATCATAGTATATTCGATTCTTGATACCAGGGGCGTCACTATGGGGGGGGGAGCCTCCCCCCCCCGAAAGGTCTTGAGAAAGCAAAATTTAGCTGACGTATCCGTTTTTGCACTGTCAAATATGATCCTGCCTTACTTCTGCGAATTTTCCGGTTTTGGCGAAATCCAGAAATACTTGTCCGGCGAAAAAAATAAAGCTCAAAAACGAATTCAGCACATCTCCTTACCACTATCTCCAACATCTAATCAACTTCATATCAAAATTTAACTTTTAACAAATTTTCCGGTTTTAGCCGGATTCCGGAAGAACTATATATCCGGCTAAAAAACGATTGTCATATACGGATTCAGAATCTCTTCTTACCCCTAAATCGAACATATAATCAACTTCAAATACAAATTTTACTTTTCACAAACTTTCCGGTTTTTGCCGGATTCTGGGCGAACTATTTGTCTGGCGAGAAAATGGTTTTCATATTCGTGTTCAGCATGCCTTCTTCCCCCTACACCGAACATCTTATCAACTTCAAATAAAACCTTTACTTTTAACACACTTTCCGGTTTTGGCCGGATTCCGGGTGAACTACCTGTCCGGCGAGAAAACGGTTTTCATATTCGTGTTCAGCGTGTCTTCTTACCCCATAATCGACTATCACATTAGCTGTTTAAAAATATTTTGCTTGCCCCTTAATTTGAACCCCCTCCCCCACCCCGAAATGTAAGGCTACAAAGCCCATCTATGAACTCGACCTTACTCTTGACCCAAACAATCCTCACACCAAGTTTCATCAAAATATCTCACTCCCTTCGAGAGTTATCGTGCTTACAGACAGACGGACGACGGACGGACAGACAGACGGACGGACGGACGGACAGACGGACGGACGGACGGACAGACGGACGGACGGACAGACGGACAACTTTTGCGATGTCATAGGTATCCCTCCACTTACGTTTTGGGATCCCAAAAAGAACCCGATGTGCCGAAGAGCATATCGAGGGCCGGACAAAAGGATACAAAATTCGATTTCTCCTGTATTCTGCACGACAGATGTGTGCAAAATCTGATTTCTTGCGTATGAAAAGAACCCGATGTGCCGACGAGTCGACCGACGCCCGACAAAAGCATGCAAAATTTGATTTCTTCTGAATTGCCGGCGCTCCGCGCCGACAAACAAGTGTAAGGCAGGATCGTTTCGATCGGTTTCTAGGGATATGCACATGTGCTGAATCCATATCTGAACTTGGTTTTCTTAGATGATTAGCTATTTGGCCTTCAACTGTTTCTGAATTATACGAGTAAAAATGTTCAAGGAGTCTGGCGAAGACAAAACTTAGCCTAATTGTCTGGATCAAATATCGAATTTTTGGGATCCCATCGGAACCTTTGGTCTTGTTATACGTAAGAAATCAAATTCTGTAAACATTTATCAGGCGCATCCCGAAAGTTTAAGTTTTGTCGGCACATCGGCTGCTATTTACACGTAAGAAATAAAGCCCTTTACAGTCTTGTCGGGCAAAACAAAGAAGAGTTCGAGTTCTGAATGCTTTAGTCGGGCGTCGGTATTCTTGTCGGCCCATCGGGATATTTTTATTCACAAGAAATCGAATTCTTCAAACATTAGTCGGGCGCACCCTGAAAGTTCAATTCCCTTCGGAAGATCAGAATCTCATTACACGTAATAAATCAAATCCGTAAACTTTTGTCCAATCCCGAAAGTTTATGTCTCGTCGGCAAATCGACATTTTCTACACACAAGAATCAACTTTGTGCCTATTTTCTTATGGATGGCCACTACTTTTTTGGCGGAAAAATCTGTGATTTCACACTTTTATTTGGGATCGCTCATCAGCGTTTCCACAAAATTTCGCCTGCGGCGCGTTTCGTAGTATTTTCTATTTGGACAAATGGCGTTTTATTTAGTTGGCGTTTTAGGATTGAAATTCTTGGGGGTTGGGAACACATTAAAAGCTAGAAACTGTAAAGTATAGGTATAGAATGGCCTTTAATTTTCTGGAAAAAAATACAGATTAACAAAATTTCGCCTGCGGCGCTTGATTTAACTTGTTCTGTGTTCAGTCGTTGGAAAGCTTCGCTTTTTAGCGAAAGGTGAAAAGAAAAGCCGAATATGTTAATTTAAATAGAGGATTTTACATTAAAGGAATAATCTCAATTAATGCATTACAGTTAGTTTTACATAAAATTTTGCCTGCGGCGCAATTCGTAGTATTCTGTTTTTGGAAGAACGGTGTTACATTGAGTTTGCGCTTTAGGACTGAAATTCTTAGGGTTTGAAACACCTTAAAAGCTAGAACTTGTGAGCTAAATTTTCCCAGAAAACAAGACCAAAGGTTCCGATGGGATCCCAAAAATTCAATATCTGATCCAGACAGTAAGGTTTTTTCTTCGCCAGGCCAAACAGCTAATCATTAAGAAAACCAAGTTCAGATATGGATTCAGCATATGTTTACCCCTATAAGCCGATCGAAACGATCCTACCTTCTGTGAATTTTGCGGTTTTGGCAAAATTAAAGAACTACTTGTCCGGTGAAAAACTAAAGCTCAAAAACGAATTCAGCGTATCTCCTTACCCCTACATCCAACACCCCAACTTCAAAGAAAAATTTAACTTCTAACAAATTTTCCGGTTTCAACCGGATTCCTGAAGAACTACGTGTCCGGCTAAAAAATTATTGTTATACGGATTCAGCATCTTTTCTCACCCCTAGATCTATCATCTAATCAACTTCAAATAAAACTTTTACTCTTAAAAAATTTTGCGGTTTTAGCCGGATTCCGGGCTAACTAATTGTCTGGCGAGAAAACAGTTTTCGTATTATTGTTCAGCAATACCTTCTTATCCCTACATCGAACATCTAATCAACTTCGGACAGAAATTTTACTTTTAACAAACTTTCCGGTTTTGGCCAGATTCCGGGCGAACTACTTGTCCGGCGAGAAAATGGTTTTCATATTCGTGTTCAGCATGCCTTCTTACCCCTAGATCCAACATCTAATCGACTTCAAATACAACTTTTACTTTTAACAAACTTTCCGGTTTTGGCCGGATTCCGGGTGAACTACTTGTCCGGCGAGAAAATGGTTTTCATATTCGTGTTCAGCATGCCTTTCTTACCCCATAATCGACTATCATATTAGCTGTATAAAAATATTTTGCTTGTCCCTTAATTTGAACCCCCTCCCCCACCCCTAAATGTAGGGCTACAGGGCCCGTCTACGAACTCGTCCTTACTCTTGACCCAAAGAATGCTCACACCAAGTTTCATCAAAATATCTCATTCCCTTCGAGAGTTATCGTGCTTACAGACGGACGGACGGACGGACAGACGGACGGACAACTTTTGCGATGTCATAGGTATCCCTACACTTACGTTTTGGGATCCCAAAAAGGCAGATTTAAAAAACCTGCGGCGATTAATTTAACTTATTCGGGGCTTAGCCGTTGGAAGCTTCAAAAATTTTCCAGACAAAAAGGCAGATTGAAAACATTTCGCCTGCGGCGAATAATTTGACTTGTTCTGCGTACAGTCGTTGGAAGCTTTTTAGTGAAAGCTGCAATGAAAATCCGAATATGTGTAATTAAATTTCGAATTTACATTAAAGTTTAACCGAAAAGGCCTGGGATAGGACAATCTAGTTACCCATCACTTATTCACTTAAATTGGCTTGAAGACCCGCTGAAAATGCGTTACTTGGTTGTGCCGCTATTCAGGAATAACCGATTTTCAAATAGTAGAATTTTCGTGTGATTTGTGGTACCTCTAATTTGTTGTATGCCTTACAATAAAGATTTATGACTTTTTTTTTGTTCAGGCACTAAGCAATCTTCACCAATATTGCCACTGCCCACTGAAAAGCCTTGTTTGTGTTTAGATAAACATTTCCCGCGTCATAGTAGAATTTTCGCTGTGGGGACAGCCGCAGACATTCTAAACGTCATAACTAGTGCAGATAGTGGAAAACAAAAAAATCCCTTTGCAGTATCGAAATAACTCAGTGTATTCAACTAAATGACACAAAAATAAGTTGGCTTTTCAGTTAAACTTTAAAGGACTAATCTACGCCAGCGGCAACGGCGTTTTTCGTCGGCACATTTTTGAGTCCGTCGGCACAAACTGGACGTCCCCCCCCCCCCCCCCTAAAGGTAAAAGGCTAGTGACGCCCCTGCTTGATACTACCCAATTAGATTACTTTGCGGAATTTCAGATTGGCTAGTGGTGAAGCCAAGTCGAATAGGAAAACGAATTCGGTTTCCAAACTGAATGTGTTGAAAGCAAGTTTGAAGAAAGTAATAGAAAAAGCAAGAGTTGTGTTTAGAGGCAAAATATACTTGAAAGCTACATCTAGGAAATATTGAAGAATAGCAGAATGAAGCTATCATCATTATCATGAACGATTCACTTGACTGATACATGGAAGGTGCTTTAACCTGCGTAAGGTAAATCGAACGAGGCTTTAGGTTTCCATATCTTCTTATCGATTCTGGTTAAACCTAGCTCTATGGTCTGTACAGAAACCAATTCTTCCTTATCCAGCATTGATATATGAAACCTTAGACATTTAGGTACAGGAACTAACAAGATTTCCATCATCACGCGCGGCATCTGAAGCCTTACGTGGCTGCAGTTCACCAGCTATTCGAAGTGTCTTCCCGAATTTCCGCGTGGCATCCTCTAGCCTATGCAGCTTCGCTCGGCCGGAAACCGAACGAGAAGCCATGGAATAGGGACTTGGCCTGTCACGAAAATAAGCAAAGCTGAAAGAAGGTTTATGGGAGATGAATATTAATTGCTTTTTTGTTCGGGGTGGAACTCGATCTTTTCGGCGTTTTTGTAAGCTGGACATCATCTAAGGCGTATTCTCGCCATTCCCCGAGGACTCCTCGGCGAATCGAAGGGAACGGCGAGTATATAGAGGGAGTCACTCCTCGTGGACTCCGCGTATAGAAAACAGCGAGAACACTGGGAATGCTTCCAAAACGAAAATTCAAAAACAAATTCAGCATTTTTCTGTACCCCTACATCGAACTTTTGTTCAACTTCAGATAGAACTTTTCTTGTGAAATTTCCGTTTTTTACCGGATTCCGGGTGAACTATTTGTCCGGTGAGAAAATTAAGTTGAGTTCTGGATTCAGCGTTTCGCTTTACGCCTGAATCGACTCTCGAATTAGGTAAAATAATCTTTCTTAATTTAAAACCCCCTTCCCCACCCCTAAATGTAGGGCTACAGAGCCCATCTACGAACTTGGCCTGCACTTTGACCCGTTGGATCCCTTGGATAGTTATCGTGCTGACAGACAGACGGAAAGCCAACTTTTACGAAGTCATAGGTATCCCGTTACTTAGGTTTTGGGACCCCAAAAACAAAATTCTTTCTTGCGCCCTTATTTTTTAAAGAGTTGTCGGTGGACCTCGGAGCCTTCAGCGAGGTTGTGCTGCTGGACGGGCAGGCTCGGCTTGGCCGATAATGCCCTAAAAAGTAGTACCATACAGTTAAAGCTACGTGCATACACAGTTCGATCAGATTCCGCACGCAAAATACGCGTGCGAAATTCGCCTCACTACAGGGAAACCTGGGTGCGAAGCGTAGAAATTTCGAAGCGAAAGAGGGGATTCGCATCCGATTGTGACAATCCGACAATGTGTGATCGTACCTTAGCAGTCTGGTGTTGGGTTTTGTGCTTTGTAGTCCGGTAATGTAAGGCGTATTCTCGCCGTTACCCGAGGACTCCACTTGAGGAGTCCCCGCGTTTTTGTTTGTCCCGGGGACTCACTCCCCGTATTCTCGCGAGTCCCCACGGACGGGGAATGCTCCGATTATCATCACCATCATCAAAGAGGACTCCCTTTCAGAATCGGAGGGGAATCAATTTTTGCTGGTGTTGGTACAATATAAAATTCATTAAAAATAATCATAATAAACAAAACCGAAAATAAAGGAGATCCAGACTAATTTTGTCAACTGCATATTTGTTTTAAGAACAAAATCGGTTTTGGAAGCATTCCCCGTGTTCTCGCTGTTTTCTGTACGCGGAGTCCACGTGGAGTGAGTCCCTGTATTCTCGCCGTTCCCTTCGATTCCCCGAAGAGTCCTCGGGGAACGGCGAGAATACGCCTGTAGTTATGTGTAGGTCGACTTGCATCCGAAGTCCCGGAGACTTGCGTCGAAAGTCCGCCCGAAAGATAAACGTAACTATATTTACTAAAATTCGTATCATTTCAGACCCTTCTGAATGCCCAACAGCTCTACGCCGTCACTATCACCGCCACGTATGCCGTGATGTTCATAACATCAGCCTGGGCTTTATCCACAGCAGGGGTCACAAGGAAGTCACTGAAAGCGTTTGTGACGCCTGGCGTGACAATTGTTGCAGCTGATCTGTGATATCGCTTTTCTTTTCTGGCTGTTGTATCAGCAGTAGGCCAGAGTTGAAGTTGCTCGCTTTGGCTTTGACTGATAAGTCCGAGGTTCGTTCGTATTATTTTCGTACATCAGGGTCCTAATTCCAGACGTAGGCTACTGCGCCCCTTAATCCTCTTTGTATTCACTGTCAGAAGTTTGATAACGGATAACACTTGTTTGTGCATCTCTGTGTTAAGTGTTATGAGAATTTATCTGTTAGGACCCTTTAAAGCTTAACTGAAAAGGAGTGTGATAAGAAAATCTTGGTAACCATGACTTATTAACTTAAATAGGCTTGAAGTCCAGATAAAAATGCGTTACTTCGTTCTTAAGCTATTCACGAATAACCGATTTTCAAATAGTGGAATTTCCTTGTGACTTGGGATACCTCTATCTGCGTGTGTCTGTGTTGTATGCCTGACGAAAACAATTTACGGAAAACAATAGTTCACGCAGTGAGCCACCTTCCTCGAGCTGATCTGATCACTGACCACTGAAAAGCCGCGTTTGTACTGAGATTCAGATTTTCCACGTCATAGTAGAATTTTGCGTTGTGAGGACGGCCGTAGATATTCTGAACGTTATACTAGAGCAAATAGTGAAAAAAAAAAATCCCTTAACACAATCAAAATAACGCAGTGTAGTCATTGAAATGATACAAAAATAAGTTTGCCTTTCAGTTAAACTTTAAGTGTTATGTTTCGAGACAAAACTTCTGTTATGACCATTTTAAGTGTTACGTTTCGCAAAAAGATATCAACAGCTATATTCTCAACGTTCAACACAAGGATTCGCAAACTTGTGTTGTTTGTTATGAAACTTCTGACAGTGTCTATTACCGACTGTGTTGATCGTAAACTACCCCGTACGGAAATTTTCCGCCTAAAATCGATCCAGACAACGTGAAACAGATTTTGACCCGATTTCAGGTTAATTTCTTTCTCGGATCGACCGGAATTTCGGCCGGAATTCCTGGAACCGGAATTCCGTCCTCGGGCAGAGCCGAGACCGAAATTCCGGTCGATCCGAGGAAGAAACTAACCTGACATCGGATGAAGCTTGTTCCACTTTGTTGGGTGGATTTCAGGCGGAAATTTACGTACGGGACTTGTAAAATTGTAAATGTTGATAATATCTATATCCACTCGTTTTCGGGAGGTAGAGGAGTAAATACCAGTCTTGTGCATAACTTGTGTTTGTTCAAAATACCATCAAGAACGGGCAGTGATAAGAATTTGTGCTGTCAGCCATAGCACCGAGAACAAATCCGCGATCGTGTACCGTAAATAATGAGTGGGTGCTTATTCGATAACTTGCATACCATATTGATGACCTTATACCAGTTCAGCGATCCGTGCGTATTAAACCCTATTTGTCTTCCTTGCCTCATTATTAGTATCCATCACACAGTGATAGAACAATAGACCCACAAGTTAATGACCAGAAAAGAGAAGCTTTCACTTTGCAAAACCCTCATCGTCAGAGAGGTTTGCGCCTTTTTGGGATCCCAAAACGTTAGTGACGGATACCTATGACATCGCAAAAGTTGTCTGTCTGTCCGTCCGTCCGTCCGTCTGTACGCTCTGTAACTCTCGAAGGGAACGAGATATTTTGATGAAACTTGGTGTGATGATTCTTTGGGTCAAGAGTAAGGTCAAGTTCGAAGATGGGCTCTGTAGCCCTATATTTGAGGGTGGGGGAGGGGTTTCAAATTAAGCGGCAAAAAAAAATATTTTTGAAATCTATTGAGATAGTCGATTTAGGGGTAAGGAGACATGCTGGATCCGAATATGAAAGTTATTTTCTCACCGGAAAAGTAGTTCACCCGGAATGCGGCGGAAGCCGGACACAAAATTTGTCGACCCCCGCTATCCCTTTTCTCAAATTAGTATAGCCCTGCGCGGGATTAGTATAGCTCTGCGCAGAGCTTACGTAAGAGAGAGAGAGAGCTAGTGCGATCAAGGTCGAAGTCGAAGGGGTTGGTATAATGGAAAAGAGTAGGTGGTTGCGGGCTATATAACAGTTGGAAAGTTTAGAGGGGTTGACAACTTCAGTAGTAGGGTACACACTGAAACCAAAAATAGGCCGATCTCAATTGTGAGACAAGTAGGGGATTTCTGATGGTCTCATGGTTTGATAATAGGCTGTTAGACCACAATCATCTTCGGCAATGAGGGGTTAGCAGTTTTGTCTACTTGGTGTACCCACAATTTGTTTTCTGTGCTTTATGTGGTACGAACAATTTGGTACCACGTCTGTCACGAGGACATGGAGTCGTAAGTAAGAATCGGTTGCTAGAATCTTTGGTGATGAGGGGTTGCCAACTTTGCTAGTTGGTATACCTTTTATTTTTTGCCAGTGCACTTCATGGTAAGAATGATACGGTACCATGTCTGTCACGGGGAGATGGACTTGTAAGTAAGAATCGGTTGCTAGAAGGGCTTCGTGAGGGGCTTGAAACTTTAAAGTTTGGTCTGTTTCTAAATATTACAAGTAAAGAGTATTGATCTATCAACATCAGATAGTAGATTTTTGGGATCCCATCGACACCTTTGGTCTTGTTTATGGTGAAGGAAAATAATTAAACACATATCCTCGCAGAGTTTTACGTTGATGAAGGTGATGATCATTGGGGTACTAATAGGACCTAAACCACATTGTAGCTTTGAACTGGAATATAGAGAATCGCAACACCATGGATGTTGCAGAGACGTTAGGACGCGGAAGTTTCAGACCATGTCGAAGCAGAGTTTTAACGTTGATGCTGGTGATGATTAAGTGGAGTCCTCGGCGAACGGCGAGAATATGACTTATGGTAGCATTGATTTGGGTCGGGAGTTGCTTAGTCGGAGCAGAGTTGTATTGCGACAAGGGAAAGACGGATGTTCTAGTGCACAGTATTATCGTAAGTTCCTCATACCATTGAATGATAATTTCTAGTAACGCACTTAAATTGGGCAATAACATAACCATTAGCTTAATAAATTTGTCTGATTAATTAGTTGGGATACAGGGGGGGGGGGGCTCAGTTTAACGGCGACGGTCCTTCGCAAAGTCTATCCGTGGATCCAGCGGTTGCGGGAGGTGTAGTGTTTAACCTCCAGTTGATTTTACTGCAACCCCTTATGATCTTATTCTTTTTTCCTCCGATTCTTCTTTTTTTAAACCCGCGCGTTATCTTTTCTTTTTTTTGTCGTAATTTCTTTATGTTGGGCGACGAGCAATTCGTTATCTAGCCAAACGAGGGGAATGCCCGCCCGCCCACCCCACGCTTATAGGTTAGGATTCAGTTGTTTTGTCTGACACAAATGAAAAAAAAGTTTACTTTCTCGGAATTGTGAATTTGTTTATTTTTCTTCTGTACAATAAATATTTATGTAATTCTTTTATAATTACCGCCTCGGACCGCAACTGGTGCGCATAGAAGCAACTTGGGAACATGACATCCGGTGATTTGAAACAGAATCACCAAGTAATGAAGACGTTACAGTGCAGTCCGCGAGGGTTGCTGTCTTGCCCAGAAGCGTCACTTATGCCCCCCCCCCCTGATGATGTTGGCCGCTCGGTAAAAAGAAATTAGTCGGCGCGAAGGGGATCTACTAAAAAGAGGCACGGCATGGCGTAGGAGGCCCGAGTAATGAAAAGAGGTTAGCAAGTAGCAGAAGTTTCATTCCAATCCGATCACCGGTTCGAAAGTTACACATTACTCAATTTTCTGGATTCCCCCGCCCTCCACTCTCTCCCAGATGGTCGGATCTGGAAACTGATTATTTCTAGGTTAGTTTTATCGGTTCCCTGATATGCCTGCCAAGTTTCATCGTCCTTACACATCTGGAAGTGCCCTAACTCGAAAAACAAATCGGACAGACGGACCGACAGACATTCAACCTTTGGCTCAAGTGCAATAGAGCGATCTTAAATTCTGACCGCTTTCGCTAGATCAGGCACTTCCACGGAAGCTAGGATGACGAAACTTGTCATGTACATGCATAAAAGACTCGTTCAAATGTCCAATGAAACCTTGTTTTCCCGGATCCAGTCATCCATGTGGGGTTGGAGGGAGGAGGAATCCTAGGTCCTGTGACCCGCGTAAGTTGCGAACGAGTGATCCGATTCGAATGAAACTTGATAGATCGTAAGAGAAGATGACCGAGATGCTCTGTTTATCCGCCATCACCAAATAGTTGGCAAGAGCGCATATCCTAGGTAGCCCATTTCAGGACCGACAACTGCAGTGAGAGTTTGAGGGGGGGGTGTCCCATAAATCGTGTGACGAGCATAACTCTCAAAGAGTGACCCGATTTGGATGGACTTTGATAGTTGACGAGAGTACACGTCCTAGATGCCATGGTTCCAGGTCCGTAGCAAATCCGGCCACGTGTGGGGGGAAATCGAACGAGTGATGCGATTCGGACGAAATCCCCTTGCAACTGCCATATGAGCTCTCAGCTCTTGTTCTGAAAACGGTCGCTAAGAACGTCCAGCGAGTCGGTACACTCCCCTCAAACATTTCTGCCAGGGACTCTGCTGCCCGGAACCAAGGACTGATAACAACAAACAAAGTTCAATAACTGTTATAATTATTTATTCTTACTAGTAATTGCTGATTTTTCAGCGTGATTTCTGCTATTCTTTTGAATATTTCAGAATTTTCAGCATTGAACTTATTTGAAAAATATCCAAGCGGACGAAGAATATGCACTGTATGAAATTGTTTTCAGCATGCCAACCAGTCTCTACAAGCAAGTAGAATATGCTGCATTCCTATTCTTGGCGTCACGAGGCGCGGCTTTCTAATCCAATTTGTTCTCACTAATCCGGTATATAACCAAAACGTACTTTCATTTTTGAGGATTCATATTCCAGAAGTTGCAGGACCTTTAGTCAGTTCGCATCGCTTTCATTGTTTGGAGAACTTAAAACGCGTCTCGCCGCTTTTACGGTTTCGTGAAGTAAAAACGTATCATCGGTGTGGTTGTTTGTTTACATTCGAAAGAAGAAAAGAAGATGAGGATAAAATATATGGGAAAAATCTACTTATAAATGCTTCAAAAACTCATAGGAAGCATCTGCTGTTTCAGAATTTTCTCATAGAAAGTGATCAAAGAGTCTCTGTAGAAGAGCAGTTTACACTCTGGATTGTTGAGCTACCACTGGAACCTGAGAGAAAACAGATTGGACTTGTCGTCGAAATAACTTTTGCTGCTCAGCTGCCAGGTTTTTAGACAGTTCCGTTAAATATTTTAAGTGGAAGAAAGCCATGGCGTGCTGCCAATCAGAAGAAGCTAGGGAACAGAAGAGGATTAACCAGGAAATTGAACGCCAGTTGAGACGAGACAAGCAGAATGCCAGAAAGGAGTTAAAACTGTTGTTATTAGGTAAGTTGAGGGTAGTACAGTACAGTAGAGGTAAGCTTATGTGAACAGTTACAGGAGGGGTCAGTCAAGCACAAATCCTCAATTTTTGGGCATGGTGCCCCAACGTCAGGGCATGCCCCAAGGTATGGGCATGGTGCCCATACGTTGGGGCACCATGCCCTGGAGCATGGGCATGGTACTAGCATGGCACCCCCATGATATTTGGTTGAACTGAGATTGATTACATACCTAAATAGGGCCTTCTTCCTCTCCTAGACCACAAGATACTTGATCTTATGTTCTATCTAACCTCTTTTTCCAATTTTAAAAATACTAGAGAACTTCCAAGAAATTTAGCATTTAATGAAGACCACTTTTTCTTATTGGTTTACCTATCCATTTCCAGGGAAAAAGGGGAAATTCATTCATGGCTAAATTTCTTGGAAATTCTCCAATATTTTTAAAATTGGAAAAAGAGGTTAGATAGAGCATAAGATCAAGTATCTTGTGGTCTAGGAGAGGAAGAAGGCCCTATTTAGGTATGTAATCAATCTCAGTTCAACCAAATATCATGGGGGAGCCATGCTAGTTCCATGCCCATGCTCCAGGGCATGGTGCCCCAACGTATGGGCACCATGCCCATACCTTGGGGCATGCCCTGACGTTGGGGCACCATGCCCAAAAATTGAGGATTTGTGCATGACTGGGAGGGGTACCTCAGTCTAGTACACTAGCCCTTTTTCAGGCATGGTGCTCAAACGTCTAGCACCATGCCTGCCCTGGGCCCTGGGTGCTAGACGTTCAAGCACTGTACCTTGGATTTCATGTACAGTATAGTGCATGGATTTCAGTATACAGTGCATGCATGAAAAACACAGTTTCAGTCATCACAACTGAGCACCGGCTCGGATAGGGCTGAAATTACTACCATGAATTAGAGAAAAGGGTAGCCAGTAAATTTTTTTTTAATCAAAGCTGAGCTCTTGAAGACCAGAATGTGATTCTCCTATCTTTTAGCTTTGATTTGAGGCCAAAATCACCTGTCTATCTTGCCTCTAAGCATCCTAAATCTTCTTTAGAAAACAGTATTTTACATAAGAAAATGCCTATGTTCATCCATTGACTTTAGGGTTTTGTCCATCTAGTGACCAGCTTGGAACTATGTGCTTCAATGAAATTCTATGAAACTGGGTTTTTTGAGCTGGTTTTGAGTGCATGGGGAGCCCCAGCAAGTGAGTTAGATGAGAAAATATGAATAAGATCATTAAGGTTATAGTCCAATAGACCTATTGCTGCTATAGGCTGCTGACTTTTCCTCCTTAGTATCAACAAATTTTTGTAGGCAAGTTCAGCTACTTTTTTTTACATCTAAATTTACATTGAATATTAAAATAATATTAAATAGCTAGGACATCTTACTGATGGCCTTACAAAACAGACAATTTTGTCCTGAATGCAATTGTATTTTCAAAATATTTTTTGAAGATGTTTTAGATAGGTAAAACTGATCAGGAAAATTCACAGCAATTCCTGCATTCATTACAAAAAAATCGCCAATTTTTGCCACTAGGTGTTTTTGTGGCCACCGTCAATCCTTATCATATTTTTCATAACAAAAACAAAAGGACGCGACTGATGAGGGAGATGAAAAACCTCATTTCCTTTTCTACATAGTCAAGGGTTTTGCATGCAAAGTGTCCCGTGCCTCAGCTTTTTCTACCTAACAGTCAACCAGAATATTGGCTCCTAGGGCACTCAACATGGAAAATAGATAGGCTGCTGTCAGATTTTTCATCTCCATCATCAGTCGCGTCCTTTTGTTTTTGTTAGGAAAAATATGATAAGGATTGTCTTTGATTTCTCTAATTCTTGGTAGTAATTTCAGCCCTGTCCGAGCCGTTGATAAGTTGTGGTGACAGAAACTGTGTTTTTCATGCATGCACTGTATGCTGGAATCCATGCACCATACATGAAATCCAAGGTACAGTGCTTGAACGTCCAGCACCCAGGCATGGTGCTAGACGTTTGAGCACCGTGCCTGAAAAGGGGCTAGTGTACTAGACTGGTACCTGACCTCGTTTTTACGCAACCTCGAATTTTGCCGCGAAAATGGTAAAAGAAAACTTCCAAGCTATCCTGACAGTCAAGAAGCAAAATCCGATTTTTTTGTTCAACAGTTATATCCCAGAATATTACAATTATTTGTCTTTTCTATGTTTTGAACCTGGTTTAAAAACGGATTTTCTGGTTTTTAGCTTTATTACCTCTATCTTTTTCACCACTTTGCAAGCAATCTGACCTCATGACTCATGTAAAAATGGGTGAAACTGTTTGAAAATCAAAATATATTCAACTAGAAATAATGAAGTAAAGTTTATTTCCCCAACATGCAAACCATTCTATTAGCTTCACTCTAGTATTTTTGTCATGTTTTTTGGTTCCTTTTTAAGCCAGATAGATTTCACTAAAAAAAGATTTCTCTGGAAATGGTGTTTTCAGCTGCCCTTCTTACCTACTTTGGCTAACTGGTAGTTAGCTTTAGACACAGCAAGTGCATCCGAAGTCAACAACTGTTCACATAAGCATACCTCTACTGTACAGTAGTTGTTTTCTATCCAAACTAAATTGTGTACAGGACGCCTTGTTGTATATTCAACAAAAAAGTATGGTACAATGAGTCAGAAAATTATACACTTGTTGTTATTAGAGTTTGTTCTGGTCTACCGTTGATAGAAGTTAAGGCTGTACTTAGCCGACTTAGGTCCATTCTCCAGCTTCCAGTCAAATTTCTACCCCCTACCTTGACTGATTCTAGTATCTACCTAAGTGCTAATAGCCCCAAACCATGCCCAGTCATATCAGTAAGTCAGTATATTTATTACCCATCTTATCAAATGTGTAAATGTGTAGGATGGTGTAGAAGGAAAATAAGAGAAAAACATTGTATTAAAAAAAAATCATTACAACAATATTATACTACTTAGTTTCCTGATGAGGGCTGGGTATGCAACGGTATCCTAGTTACATACGCAGTAACATGATAGAGGTAAATGGGGCTAATTGGTGGGGCCCAACACATGTTACCGCCATAGTTGTGGTTGTAAATACCTGTTTCACACTTGATGGATGTAAAAAAAATGCCATCATAAGTCTTTAGGACTTGGTTACTGTGGCTGTTAAACCTTAACTTGATTTAGTGCTGGGTTTTCAAAAGTTAGTTTCTGTTTTGTATGTTTCTTTGTTTGAAGATGTAGAAAAAAAAGCATGTTTTCAGTACTACACCAGGACAATAATCTTTTTTTTAATACCCAAATTTGTGGACATGCCAGATTGCCAGATAGTGGGTAGTCGTCAGACAACAGTAATGTACAGTGAACAATAAATCTAGTCAGACTAATTCACCTTTCATCATCAAACTAATAAAATCTTCAGAAACAAAATAATGAAAAAAAAATTAAATAAGGCACATTTTATATGTAGTGAACTTGAACACAAAAAATGCATCTCAGCCGGGACTTGAACCCAAGACCCACAGCTAATATCCAAAATAAGGTACATTACTTAGCATCATTACTTTTCTTGGAATAAAACTATCTAGGTACTGGCTGGTTTCTACCCTTGACTGGTTTAAATTCGGGGATTTTTTCATCTGTTGCTCTTTGGGCTCTCAACTTCTCCCTAGAGTACAGCGAGGGTAGGAGTTTCACAGTGCGAGGGTTAGCTTACAAGGCCCTCAAAGAGTGGCCATTCCGAGGCTTCCGAGCATGAGCAATCTCTGTTTCTCAGTGGAGTCAAGTTTCTAAGTAGAAACAAGACCAAAGGTTTGATGGGATCCCAAAAATTTAATTTTGATCCAGACAACTAGGTCTTGTCTTTGCCAGATCCATTCTTCACCAGGCTAGTCATCTGAGAAAACCAAGTTCAGATATACCTGTATATGCCATACCCTATCTATTTTGACGGTACTGATCGAAACTTCCTGCTTTACTTCTGCCAGATTACCGGTTTCGGCCGAATTCCGAGCGAACTACTTGTCTAGCAAAAAAAGATAGTTCAGAAACGAATTCAGCTATCTCCTTATCCCTATAAAGAACATCTAATCAACTACAAATAAAAATTTAACTTGTAAAAAAAAATCCGCTTTCAACCAGATTCCGGACGAACTATATGTCCGGGTAAAAAATGATTGTCATAAACAGATCCAGCGTCTCTTCTTACCCTTAAATCTGCCATCTAATCAACTTCAAATACAAATTTTGCTTTTAACAAATTTTCCGGTTTCGGCCGGATTCCGGGCGAACTACTTGTCCAGCGAGATAATGGTTTTCACCATCGTGTTCAGCATGTCTTCTTACCCCTAAATCGAACATCTAATCAACTTCAAATAAAACTTCTGCTTTTAACAAATTTTCCGGTTTTGGCCGGATTCCGGGTGAAGTACTTGTCCGGCGAGAAAATGGTTTTCACCGTCATGTTCAGCATGTCATCTTATCCCTAAATCGAACATCTAATCAACTTCAAATAAAACTTTTACTTTTAACAAACTTTCCGGTTTTGGCCGGATTCCGGGCGAACTACTTGTCCGACGAGAAAATGGTTTTCACCATCGTCTTCAGCATGTCTTCTTACCCCATAATCGACTATCACATTAGCTGTTTCAAAATATTTTGTTTGCCCCTTAATTTAAACCCCCTCCCCCACCCCTAAATGTAGGGCTACAGAGCCCATCTACGAACTCGACCTTACTCTTGACCCAAAGAATCCTCACACCAAGTTTCATAAAAATATCTCATTCCCTTCGAGAGTTACCGTGCTCACAGACGACAGACGGACGGACGGACAGACAGACAAATTTTGTACCCTCTTCTGTATGTATGTCAGGTGATGCATATTCATTCGGCGAGAGGTCTGAAGAAGGAAATATGAACTTTAAGGTCTGGGAAACGTTTGCAAACTATGGAGTGGGAGTAAGTCTTAGGATTTAAAGTTTCCCCTGAAAGTATGGTACCTTGATGTTCCAGTTCACCTTCACCATAGAACAAGTGTTGTTACATTACCTTTGTTAGCCTGCTGAAACAGCTAGGCTATTGCAACCTTGGTGTCTATTAGTATTTTGCTGCGTTATTTTTTGAAGTCAGGATTCTCACTTGCTTTTGTTTTTATTTGTTGTGGAATGTAAAGCGTTTGCACTGCTCTCACCACCGAGTGGTTGTGAGCTGTGTGCTGTCTTCTTTGCCAAGGCTTTCCGAAACTATTACCAAGCCCTAAAATCCCCAATACTGCATGTCTTCCTAACCTGAGAAGATTCTCGCTGGCTCTGGCTAGCCTGTACAACTCCCGTCAGCCATACTTTCTGGTTGACAATGCTCCCTGTGCGTCTAGTAGGATGGCATCCTTTCACCTAACCTAAGCCAACAACTGATCCCGTGAAGTTATTCTGTATTGAGCGTGACTTAGTGTATGTCCAGTCATAGCTGTGAACTTGAAAGCTGGGGTTGGTTGCTAAAGGCCTGTAAAGGTGTCAAGTAAATGTGAGTGTGATCCTTGGTCATGGAATTCATGTCGCTCGACTTCTTGGTGTTTCCGCGTAATATCTTATCTCCTTTTTTGCTGGATTTGCAAAAACTCTACCGCCCTGGCATCTTCGAATTTGGTTTTGAGGTTTTCCACCTCTTTCTTGTTTTTGCGAGTTAAATACCATACTTTCTATTGACGTATGGAATTGCGGAGGGCTAGAAAAATATACCTGGGGGACATTTTCGCGTGAACGGCGTTGTTCAACAGGACAAGCCATCATCATGATATGCGTTTTCTCGTGGATGGCATCCTCATGATAGTCATTTTCGCGTGAATAGCTGAACGTGTGACGTCGGAGTTGAGCTCAAGACCATCGGTTTGTTCAACAGTGGTCCGGGAGCACTGTTGAACAAAACTGCGCGTAATTGTTGAGCTCAACAAATTGTTGTGAAGATGGCATCATCCAATGACATTTTCGCGTGGATGGCACCTTCTGTCGAGCTCAGCAGCTATTCACGCGAAAATGTCCCCCTGGGTTTGGTCGATTGATGATTTGCGTTGCTGAGTTGCAAAATTGTCGTACAACAAATGCTTTTATTCTGCCAAAATTACGGGACAAAAGAGGTTAGATCTCTCCATTTTCTTTTCTTAAAATATATCCATCGCCTATTACCGAAAACTAAATAACAGACAAGAATAGCTACAAAGAAATGTTCTTGTTGTTTGTTGTTTGTGTTGTTTAATGGAGCTTCCGAATTTCTTCACTATGCTCCTTTACAAAGAAATGGGATCTATTTTAATGAATATGAACAACAATAAAATAAGATTAAAAACTTAAAATGCAACAACTTCCGGTAGTGACATGGGATACATGGATACGGGAGCTGGCAGAAAGGGGACTGACTAGGGATTCAGAAATGATGCAGTTACAGTGATGTAGGTTTAGAGACAAATCATTAACCCACCTAGAATATCGTTGCGCCGGTATGAGAAGAAACTGTCGCATTCCCTTTTGGTACTTCCCAAAAAATCTCCCGTGTCCTGTACGACAGTTCAGCCGTATGTCAGTGGGACTAAATCCACCACTGTCGTCCCAGTCTGTTTATCCTTTCATGCTGCGGACATGCGATTATCAGTCGGGCTGTCGTGGACTGGAATTCTTGCCAGGATTTTCCGGACCGTCATCAGTTCCATACGGAAAAGTTGAGATTTGTGTAAGTTGTTTATGAAAGTGTAGAAAATCCGGTCGGGGAAAACCTGGTAGATTATGAAAAATATCTACCGATCTGGAACGAGGTTGGGATTTTTAAATGACCATCGAGACCAGAGGCGTCACTACTAGGGGTGGGACCCCCCCCCCAATGTTGTCGGCCAGTCGGTAAAAAATAGCCGAGTCGGCGCGAAGCGCCGCGATTTATAGAACAAACAGTCGATTTTTTACTTAGAAATAGTCGTTTTTTCTTAAAAACAATTGATTTTTCTTAAAAATAGTCGGTTTTTCGTATAAATAGTCGATTTTTTCTTGAAAATAGTAGTTTTTTCTTAAAATCAGCCGATTTTTCGTCAACACAGTCGTTTTTCCTCAGAATAGTCGTTTTTATCCGCAAAACCAGTCGGTAAATACCTTGCCCCCCCCCCCAAACATTTTGGCTAGTAACGCCTCTGATCGAGACCATCAACCGAGATGGAGTAGCCTAAAGTTAACTGTAATAATATTTTCGAACTGAAACGTTAAATGTGCGTTTTCTTTGCTTTTTGTCGAACGAAGACAAACATTATCAAATAATATCCACCGCTAGAAAAGTCAGTGAAGGTAAGGTATCCAGAATATATGTTTTACTATTTACAATACTTACAAACATAAACAATCATTTACTCCCGTTAAGCTCGAATGGCACGGGAATGAAAAACAATTAGCCTGCCTTCTTCTAGCTTTAGAATAGAATCTTCGAGCACACCCTTGGTGGCTTTAAATAAGGTCCAAATTTTACTTTAACGTATCCATACAAAATAGATATAAATGGAGAGTCGAAGACACAAGGTCGAATGACAAAAAACCGGTGCAATCATAATGACAACCCTACTTTGTCATCTAACTCATTACTTTAGCAAATTATAATAATAATTTCATGACTCACCAGTATACAGGCAACCGCCCTACATACCCACCGACACTTAGTAAACATCCACCCGAAAAATCCCAAAATAAAACCCAAGAGTGATCAAGGTAACCGATGGACGGCAACCTGTAGGGTAGAACACACTACAGTTTATTATAAAAATAGAACCCCCTAATAAAAACAAAATTACTCTCAAAATTAGTGCCTAATACTGTACTGTACAGCATGTGAAGGCGCCAGGGCACTACTGTGGGCGATGCGGCATTCTGACGTCCAAAAGCCACGATGGAGTCGGATGTTTGTTGCCTAACTCCTGTCATTGCTTGTTAGAACCTGGGAAAGTCTGATTCCTCAGACGAAGAACACCTGTTTGTAGCGTCTGGTTAACACACTGCAAGACAGAAGCGACTTGAAATCGTTGTCCTTGTCCAGTATACCGATGGCAGAATTCTTCTAGTCTTTGAGTTTAACAAGAAGGCCTAGCATTATCACTCCGCTGCGTTATCACTCTTCCCGCTAGTTAAGACAGAAAAGGAAGAGTTTTCCGGTTTAAATCCTTTTTCGTGTACGGTTTCCAAGATCTCCCTTACCTTAGACCTCGCAGTTCCTCCAGAGGCGCGTAGGGCATCCAAAATTGTCGCCAGCCGTCTCTCAAGTGAGCCATCCAAGCCGGGCTCCACCTTCCAGACTGCCAAATATCTGGCCCTTCTGCACACTGCACAATCAAGCAAACCTTTTTGGATTTTCATAATAATGATGATAGTTAATTTTGCTGTTCTTCAACATTTCCTGGATATCCTCTTCATATACATTTTGCATCGCAATCACACCTATCAATCACTCTTCTCTTTCTCTCCTACCCCATTTATTTGCATATTTATTGTGTCTCTCAAATGTGTTGCGTCTATGACATCTTCCAGATTTTGGATTCTGGGGTGTCCAACCCCTCGGACTTCCAGACGTGTTTGGCCTGGCTCCACCTTCCGGGTTCGTCTCGACGAAACGAAAAGAAAAATTCGGGAAGTAAAGCCTGGCTTAACACCTTCCCATTAGGGCGATGATATTGCGGATGTCCACATGGTAGACGTGTTGAAGAGTGTTCTTCCGCTGGCGTCTTCGTCTGGATCCCTCCGGCTGCCAGTGGATGGCAGAGTTAAGTGAACATGGCGGTGTCAAAGGGATCCCCAGAACTAGCAGACAAGCGAATTTGTTTATTGACAGCAGGCAGTACTCTATATGACTGTCCAAAACACGCCAGTGATCCTCAGGAAGAAAGCGTAAACGTTTCCGTGACGACTCAGACTCAATAACTCACATCCTGTCTCAACCAATCATGGCGATCTTTGGTAGCAGCTGTGATACCACTTCTGCCTTTCTTCCGCTAGGTATCCGGAGGGGCCGGAGATTTTGCATCGGCAAGGAGAGATAGTCATCAAGTGTATTTAGGGCTGTTGTAGATCTTGAATATTTGAAATACCATAGAGCTACCACAAGTATGAAAGATCTCAGCACAAATAAAAATGGTTATTCGGGAATAGCGTAGCAATGGACTAACGCATTTTTCATCAAGCTTGTTCAAGTGAATAAGTGTGCCCTGTGCGGCGAACCCTTAAAGAAGCACACTGATTGAGAATTTGTTCCTAGATCAGGGAGTGTGTTCGAGATTTTCTTGTTTTGTTTTGAAGAGCGAGCGCTTTAAGCGCACCCCGACTACCATACTCTACATATCGTAATTCGTTAGTGATTGATTTTCGATTGCAAGTTTTTCTTTTGTCGTGCATGTTCTTCTTTTATTTTGTTTTCTCTTTATTTAATTCCTCTCATCTTTGTGTAGTTGTGCATTATGATGGGAAATAATCAACAATAATAATTATTACGATTGTGGTAAATATGTAGGGATGCCTGTGGTGCAGGCTAGCTTGGAGGCTTGTGGAGCAGCGTAGGTTGGGGAAATTTTCGCGTGAATGGCTGTTGATCTCGAAGCAAAATACCATTCACGCGAAAAAGTCACTGGATGATCCCGTCCACACACAAACTGGTTGAGACGGGAAGATGCCATCTTCTCCTACCCGTTCAACAGAGCTCGTGGGAGTGTCGCCAAACGGGAGAGACACATTCAGCTGAATGGTGACGTCGAGCTATCCACGCGGGATTGACCGTCATTCAATGTGAAAACATCGATCACGAGAATAGGACGCAACATCCAATTGAGCCGTCCACGCGAAAATGTCCCACGAGTCGAAGCCAGTGACCATCTTCCCAGACTCAGCAGAAGACATGCAGTATTGTGACTTTACGGGTTTGGTTATGGTCAGCAGTTTATTAGGAGCTCATTCTCAAGGGGGCTCCGATATTCGATTGTCAGGATCTGGCAGTCTCTGTAGATGAACCTAGCAGTTTGATATCTTTACTGTCCGGTTTATTGACTCATGTTTTCCCGTTTATTTACTTTGCCTTTTTTAGGGACTGGAGAGTCGGGCAAATCTACTTTCATCAAACAGATGAGAATCATTCACGGTGCTGGTTACTCCGATGAAGATAAGCGCGGATTCATCAAATTGGTCTATCAGAATATCTTCATGGCCATGCAGTCTATGATACGAGCTATGGACATGCTCCACATCGAATATGGAGACTCTGCAAATATCGTAAGTTATTCTGGTAGTTATCACTATTTGGAATCCCAGACGTCAATGGCAGTTCAGCGCTCCAAGCCGATTATTTATTTAATTTATAACCACAACCTAAGTCATTTTTTTACCTTCAACAACAATGAGTAAGTAAGTAGGCTAAGAGGTTTATTCAGATAAAAACTTGATAGCGGGCTAATTTGATTGTCTTTACAAACTTCATTCGTTATAGCACTCATAGGTTAACAAGACCAAAGATTCGAGGGGATCCCAAAAATATTTGATCCTAACAATTGGGTCTTGTCTTCGCCATTCAGTCTTCGTCAGATTCCTTTAAGATTTGTACGGTTAAAATAAAGTTCAGAAATGTAATCAGCATGTCTCCTTGCCCCGATACCGAATCTCTAATCGATTTCAGAAACAACCTTGGGCTTCAGTCAAATTTCCAGTTTCGGCCGAATTCGTGACGAATCATTTGTCCAGCAAGAAAATCAAGTCCAGATATGGATTCAGCGGACCTCCTTACCCCTTCAATGAATATCTTATTAGCTCATAAAACATACCATAAATCCGAAACCCTCGTCTGCCTCTAAATACAGGACTAAAGGAAGGACCCATCTACGAACTTGACCTGTACTTTGCCAATGAATCCTCATACTAAGCTTGAACAACATATATCAACCCCTACTAAGCTCGAACAACATATACCTTCGACCTTAGACCCCTTCGACCATATACCTTAGACCCCTTCGACCTTCGATTACACTAGCTCTCTCCGACGTTCATAGATTACGCGCTCTGCGCGTCATCCACGCGCAGAGCTATACTAGTGTGAATAAAGGGGTAGGACTGCAATAGCCGAAAATTGGTCGACGAATTTTGTGCCCGGTTTTTGCCGGATTCCGGGTGAACTACTTGTCTGGTGAGAACATAACTTTCATATTCGGATTCAGCATGTCTCCTTACCCCTAAATCAACTATTTATTTATGTATTTATGTGTAAAATATTTGTGTGGGCCCCTTAATTTGAAACCCCTCCCCCACCCTCAAATATAGGGCTACAGAGCCCGTCTTCGAACTTGACTTGTACTTTGACCCAAAGGATCCTCCCACCAAGTTTCATCAAAATATCTCAATCCCTTCGAGAGTTATCGTGCGCACAGACAGACAGACAGACGGACAACTTTTGCGGTGTCATAGGTATCCCTCCACTTACGTTTTGGGATCCCAAAAAAACGGCACAAGTATAGAAAATATTAATATCGGTACTAATATTTGCCTTCATATTGCACATTTACTAGATATGTCAAAGAAAAACGGCACAAACGTGGAACACGTCGTCTTAAATAGCTCTCTTCTGAAAATCTGGATACAGGCTGTGGGTTGGGTAGGCTTCAGAGTTTAGAAGCTTTTTTGTAAGAATCCTTCATATTTTTTTTTGATGTTTATTACATTAATATCAGGAACTAATTGAGAATTTACGAAAAGAAATGGGGAAAACTAGAAGAAATTTATTCTCAGTTTGGTCCCTCTCCTCGTTCTCAGCATCCATCACATAGAGGTAGTACATAAGTTAATGAGCAGAAAAGGTTCAAGGTTGTTTTATTTACAAACGTAAAGATACCCTAAAAGAAAATCTGGCTGCTGGAAGCAGAGCTCGAGCGCACACGAAACAAAATAACAGTTGCGTTTATGCAGATACTACGGTATCTGTTACAACGGTAACTGGATCTGCAATTGGTCGTTTTTGCAGTTACCGTGTTAGGCCTATCTGATACTACGGTTGCTGTGAAAAAACGACAATTGCCGAAATTGCCCTTTTCGAAGTCATCTCAAAAGAAAAACTGATATCCAGTCACATCGCTAAGTGCCAAACTTCTTTCCTACCAAATTTGACAAAATCCTAGGCTCTATTATTGGTGATGATGAAAGTGAGATGACTTTTTCCGATACCACGGTAACTGGCCAGATACCACGATAACTGCAAAAACACCTTTTGACCGTGGTATCAGATACCACGGTAACTGCAAAACGACTTTAGACCGTGGTATCAGATACCACGGTATCTGCAAAAACGCAACTAATAAACGAAATTAACTTCACAATAAAAAATAAAATAACAATAAAATAAACGATATTAACTTCAACGTCACTAGTCGTACCCAAACACACAGAGCGCACATCTACCGAGAGTAAAAAAGAGGAGAGTTTAAATTTTAGGGTAGCGCAAAACTAACATCGCCAGGGAGGTTCGCACCTTTTTTCTGCTGAAGGAAAGTCCATGGAGGCCCGGGATTGGCTGTTGGAGATGAGTCTCCGCCTTGAGGGAGGAGTTTCTTTGGCCCCGCCCTGGGGGAGGAGCTACGTTATGAGAAGTTGCGGCCTGCTTAAAACACATAACCTAGCCGAGGTTTAGTTAGTTAAACGTTGATGATAGTGATGATCGCTGGTGGACTAATAGGAACTAAACCAGATGGTGGTTTGAACTGAAAAATTGAAAATTTTACCATGGGCCACACGTCGTCAGGCCACTTTAACTATGGCCGCCCATCGGGCGCATTGACCCTTCACAAAACCGTCCAAAAAAGACAAACATTCCTTGTCTACTTGAATGTAATTGATTGGATGAATATTTTATTTCCCACTTATGTAAAATAGAAATAGTGGAGTAAATAGGCACAAGGCAAAAACAGAGAAAAGATGGGATAGGCCTAAAACTTGGAAATAGATATTGGCTCTTCAAACAAACAGACGTGACCGTGGTGCGGACAAAGCGCTGCAACCGAGAGCTTTCTATGCAGCTCGTGAGTCTATGCAGATGGTTATATATCTGTTTTTTTGTATGTGTTTGAGTGGCCCTAGTTGGTCCTTCGTTTAATGAAAATAAATAAAAATAAATATATTAGTAGCAGAAAATTTATTTGTGGTTTTTACGATTTTTGTACTAAATTGGCGAGTAGAAGAGGAATTTACAATACCGGAAATATGAAATTCGAATAGCTGCCAAATCCAGTTTCTTCAGCAGGGGGTTAAGTCTCGAGAGATAAAGGACCAAGTGGTCATAGTAAGAGCCGTAGAGCTTCTGAATGCGAATTACCAAATTTTGATTGTTCCATTCTACTTCATCCGTTCGGACTGCGTCAGCATCAGGGATGCTTAATCATGCTACCTAGCGGGTAGTATCAAAACTGTCTCATACTGTGGTTTACATAGCTGGCGTCGATGCCGATTCAGGGTCATAGACACTGACTTGGAAGTGGAAGATTCGATGAAAGTGCGACAACTTTTGCAAGGGGCGAGTCGTAAATTTAGTGTCGAGAAAACAGTTACTCTGGAGCTTATCCCAGACTCTGGCTATTTAGTCAATGAATGGTTTATATAGCTTTGAGTTAAATTGAGCCCGAGTTATCAATTACAATACATTGCGCGGAGTTGATGCCGGTTCAGGCGAGGCTCACACGTGAATAAAGAAATATGACGCGGGAAAAGTTAACACGTTATGGTTACATGATATATGACAGGAAACTAATTTACAAATAGGTATAGAAACCATCGCAGGAAGACTTGACAAATGTTCCAAGATGGCTGAAGACAGTGGCGAAGCTAGCCCATTTTGAGGGAGGCAAGCCCAGATTTTACCGACAGAACTTTGTTAGTGTACCGGCAAAAACCGCCATCTTCAAGCCTGAATGATAGAGCTGTGATTTTCGTGTCATAAAATATTTTTTTTTTTTTTTCTTACTATAATCTCCATATCCGAGTCCGGTCTTCCTCAACACTTTTGTTCTAGAATAAAGTGTTTTTTCTTTTGAAGGAAAAAGCTCAAGTTGTCCGGGAAATTGACTACGAAACCGTAACGGCCTTCGAGAGTCCTTACGTGGAGCATATTCGCGACCTTTGGAACGATGCAGGAATCCTGGAGTGTTATGACAGAAGGAGAGAGTACCAGCTAACAGATTCAGCAAAATAGTAAGTTCACCCTTTTCGACAACCCCTTGTGCGGCAGGGTTGTGTTTTTTCGGAAAGCATTCGCAGCGGTAACCGCTGAAGTCTCGTCCCTCAGGTCTCTGGGTGAAAACGCTACTTTTGTGCAACTTGTGTTACTTGTGCAAAAGGGGATTGCTACCTATTGGGGGTAGGGGTATGGGGCATTGCTCCCCTTGGGTAGGGATTGCTCCCTACCTAAAGAAAACTGATCTGGGTCAAACATTGACTGTACTGGCCAATAGGAAGCTAGGCTTTGACTCGAAGGAGGAACTTAGTGTTGTTAAAAGCTCGGAGTTGTACATTATAATAATGATAGTAAGTGTATCTCCAAGCCCAACGGCCATATACAAAACGAAACAAAAACACATGAAAAAAAAAACACTGGGTGAAAACGCTACTTTTGTGCAACTTGTGCAAAAGGGGATTGCTACCTATTGGGGGTAGGGGTATGGGGTATTGCTCCCCTTGGGTAGGGATTGCTCCCTATCCAAAGAAAACTGATCTGGGTCAAACATTGACTGTACTGGCCAATAGGAAGCTAGGCTTTGACTCGAAGGAGGAAAAATTACCAATAGAAGACGAGACTTAGTGTTGTTAAAAGCTCGGAGTTGTACATTATAATAATGATAGTAAGTGTATCTCTAAGCCCAACGGCCATATACAAAACGAAACAAAAACACATTGAAAAAAGCAATACATTATTCTACCACTTGTTTTCAGTTTTACTTTACGATTTGGTATTATAAAATAAAAAACGTGCCCTGACCTCACTAAATCATGATATACCGCGAAAACCTTTTCTTGTTGCGGAATTATCACCGTATTCAAATTTGCTTTTGAGTCTATGGAAAAGACCAACCAGATTTTAATAAGACTTTCTTCACGAGGGTTAAGTTTTCGCCTGTTCTGCCTGTCACGATGCTACAATCTGTCATCAAAGTTTGAGTTTGCGACGACGCGTCTTTGCGGATGAAGAATCCAACGTGGTTGCTGCGGTCTACGTTTGACCTTTTTAAAAAAGATAACATACTGTGACTTAAAAGATCATACGGTACCGTTAACTCACATACTGTAAGTTAAAGCACAACTCTTACTAGAATGATTTTTCACGATAAAATGGCTCAGAAATACGGTTTTCGATGATATCAGTACTCTCCACGTGAAAGTAGCGATTTTCTTGTTAGTGCTTATTGACTCTATCCAGCCTTTCCGTTCTCGGTCCACAGTAGGGCTGAAGAGCATTGCCGAAACTGACAAAAAATGGGGGGGGGGACTGGGGTGTCACGGATGAAAGATGAGTTTTGGTCACAGCAAACTGCGGCAAAGGAGAAGGTAACGGCGATCCATTCCTTTACAAGGTGACGTTCGTGACCCGAGCTAGGTTGCGTAATACAATATACTGTCCAGCGCGGGAGGGGGGGCAGGAGGAGCCACTTGCTTATCAGTCAGCAGGACTGGTGGACGGACAGTCTCATAAATTGAGACCATTGTACGCGGAGGTTATACAAACAAAAGAAGAAAAGTGGTTTGAGAGAAGAGAAAGCTATGAGTAAGATAAGTGTGGTGGGGAGGGGGGTTGGACTTGGCGCAGTGGACGAACCAAACGTCCGGTTAAAGCGCCCAAACCACATCTGTTTCGGATCCCGAGAAAAGGAGGAGCTCCAAACGCAGGACGTTGGGGTCGAAATTCGCTTAGGAGTGTGTAGGTCGCTAGTATGCCGGTGAATAGCGGCGTCGGAAAGATCGCGGTAGAAGAGTTTGCGTGGGCCTGCCTGGAGCGGTTGGTGGCCTAAACCTTGGGGTTCTAGTAGCGTATTCTCAAGAGGGATCCCTGATTAAAATTGCTTTGAATTTTGATATTTTGTGGTTAAATTATACATTGTATTTTGAAAGAAGATAAATGGTTATAAAATTTTGAATTTGAAATGTCAGTGGAAGAAAATGTGTTGAGAAAAGAAGGAATATGAAATGATTTCAATTCTTTTTTTAAAGTGTCAAAGATAATATTTTTTGAAGAAAATATGATTTATGTCTGGAGAGAGTACGCGATGTTAAGTGGTAAAAAAATATAACGTCACTGAGGGAGGAATCGTGCCTCGAAAGCTAAGAAATATGGAATGAAAAAAAAAGATGCTACGAGGGAAAAAAGAGGGATCCTTGAGGCCTGAACTGAGAAAGGGTACTATGTAGATGAAGAACAGGATAAAACTAAAACACGGAACAAAGAAAGGGGAAACAAAGAACAGGGAAAAATAACAAGTGAATGGTGTAATACGTAAGTAATTGTAAGTTAGTTGTTGAAATGATGTGTATTTTTATAGTATTTCACAGCATTTTATTGAAAGGATTATAGTTGATTTTGGAATGATTTTGTTTTATAATTGTATGTTGTACGCCTCAGTTTCGAGGGAAATAAATAAATAAGAGTAAAAGAGTGGAACTTTAGTAGCTATCAGCCTTTCGAAATTAGTAGTTTTGTACCCTGTAATTTCTGGTTTTCGTGTGTGTTTGACCTTGCTTTTCCGCTTGTAGTTACCTCACAAATTTGGATCGTGTTGCTGCTCCGAATTATTTGCCTACACAGCAGGATATCCTTCGAGTGCGAGTGCCCACGACTGGTATTATTGAATACCCATTTGACTTGAACGAAATTAGATTTAGGTGAGTGAAGTACTTGGATATTTTTTAACCAACTCCCTCGTAAAGAACAAACCGTCGCAGCAGTACCATTAAACTTCACTTCCATAAAAGCCAGGCTTGACTTTCCAGGTTTTTCTTCCGGATTCCAGATACCTGTTTTCGGGGAGGTTGATCCGGAAAATGAAGCCAGGCGAAAGACGTCTGAATGACTGGCGGCGTCTCTATCCTGCTGACTTCCTTCGTGCCATCCAGTTATTCATCACCCCCACACATCCTTCTCGTTTCTACCGCGTATTGAACTTACCCATCTCATTTTCGTTCAGGAAATAATTGTACACTCATCGTGCCTTTAATGTTTGTACTTCGTCCCAGCAAGAACAAATAACGAGACAGAACTGCTGTCTCCCTATCTTGGTCATACAAACATGCTGAGTAGAGTAAAATACGGCCGTCTCCCGACACAAACGAGCGGTGGTTACTAGATTCGCGCCACATCACGTTTCGTTACCTGTACAAACAGCTGAATCGCTGTTGATTCGCTAAAGAGGAAATCTAGAAGTCAACGCCGATTAGTTCTATGGACGCGCTCCAGAGCGGGTCAGCGCGCGGAGTACGCCTCCGGCTAACCTACATTTCTTGTGCAATAAGCAACGGTGAAGTAGGAAGAGGAGTAAACGGGTATCAGCATCATCTTCAAGCTAGATTAAATACCTCTAGGGTCCGCTCAGATTTGTCGGGCATGCGACTAAAGACAGAAGTTCTTACTGATTATTTGTTCTTGCTCCCAGCTACGTACCTCCCTCCTATTCTGTAAATAGGAATATTTTATTCCTCTCCCTTTCACTTTTCAACCCCTCCTTTGCCCCGATCTTCGTATCATTCAGGAAATGTTCTGCACCGCACCCCAGTGAACAATATCTAAGCACCCTCTTCCGTTAGCAGGCAGTAATTTACTTTGGCGCTTGTTCGCTGCTGCCATCTAAATTATTTGAAAAGAATTTGGGAGTTTTGGAGATATAGGACAGATGGCGTCCGGGTGCCCTGACCTAGTCGTTTTTCCTTTGCTTGCTCAGAGAGAGGTTCCCTCTTGGTAGTTCGCTCAGAAGGAGTGGATGAGGCTTTGGACTTTGAACTGCAGGAGATGTGAGTGCGTACTGCGTAGTTAAGATCCCAGCCGACATGCATGGTTTGTCGATTAAGTCAATGGCGTGGTTCTTTAAAGTTTAACCGAAAATGGCTAGGATAGGACAATCTAGTTATCCATCACTTATTCACTTAAATTGGCTTGGAGACCCACTGAAAATGAGTTACTTCGTTATTCCGCTGTTCACGAATAATCGATTTTTAATTAGTGGAATTTCCGTGTGATTTGTGGTGCCTCTATGCGCTTGTATTTTTGTTGTATGCCTTACGAGAAAGATTTTTCCTTTTTTTTGTTCAGTCATTAAGCAATCGTCACCAATCTCACCACTGCCCACTGAAAAGCCGCATTGTGTTGAGATTAAAATTTCCCGCGTCATAGTAGAATTTACGCTGTGGGGACGGCCGGAGATATTCTGAGCCTCATAACTAGAGCAGATAGTAGAAAAAAAAAAACAATGCAGAATCCAACTAATTCAGTGTATCCAATTAAATGACACACAAATAAGTTGGCTTTTCAGTTAAACTTTAAAGCAGAACTGAAAACCGACACTACTCCATTCTGTTTCTTATCAGTAACAAGCGCCATCACCAGTCCACATATTTTCTTACCACAGTGCTTTTGCTGATGGAACAAAAGCCAAAGGTCTTCTCGTAATTGAGTTATGCCTCTCGCTTTGTTTGTGATTGACTTGAACAGGCTGGAAAACTCGATGAAAATGCGTTAGTCCACATCCTCTGTTCCCAAGCAACGATTTTTTGTCATATGTGAATGCCTTTGTCATTTCAAATATTTAGGATTAACATCGGCACCAGATTGCCTGCCGACTTTCCCATGTTTCTTATTTCCGGTTTCCTGACTGGTCCTGCGGCTAGTGGGCTCCTACAGTATCAGAATGTGTTCAGCCAACACCCCAGGAGCCTTAGCTTCACTATCCTCGCCTACCACTCACAACCCCTACAATAGCTCCATGGCCCCGGGCCCGTCACATAAGGAAAAACGTCGGGCCACCTGCATTTTCTACGGACCGCAGCTGGCTTATTTCATTTCGTATACCCTCTGGAGTAATCAGAGGAAATTGTTATTTTTTTTCCTGTATAAGACCTGAATCAACTGCGTCGTAAACGTTCTTAAAGATGGCCGAAGATGCTGAAAAGCAACTGTACTCGTTTTCTAAAATGTGTAAACTTTTCTTTCCACCGAAGTACCATCAACAGTGACAAAACTACACATGCATGAACTTCCTTCTTTTATTAATTGCAGAGCCTCTAACCCCTTTGCTCGTCGACTGTCCCTCATTTTGGGGTATTCATTCAGCGTCTCAGTATTGTGTCCCAAAACGTAAGTGACGGGATACCTATGACTTCGTAAAGTTGTCCGTCCGTCTGTCAGTCTGTTAGCACGATGACTGTCGAAGGGATTGAGATATTTTGTTGAAACTTGGTGTGACGATCAGTTGGGTTAAAGTACAGATCAGTTTCGTAGATGGGCTCGATTTCTGTATATTTAGGGGTGGGGGAGGGGTTTGGAATTAAGGGACGAACAATTTTTTGTTTTAAAGCCAATGAGATAGTCGATGTAGGGTAAGGAGACATACTGAATCCATATCTCAAACTTGTTTTCTCGTCGGACAATTAGTATATCCGGAATCCGGTATAAAAACCGGAAAATGTGTTAAAAGTAAAAGTTTTATTTGAAGTTGATTAAATGTTCGATTTAGAGGTAAGAATACATGCTAAATTCGTATATGGCAATCGTTTTCAACCCGGACAAGTCCAAACCGGAAAATTTGTTAAAAGTAAAAGCTTTATTTGAGGTTGATTAAATGTTCGGTTTAGTGGTAAGAAGGCACGCTGAATGCATTTGTTAACGGATCATCTGTGAATAATTATTAATGATGGCGTATTCGTAAGTTTTGCTGTCGACTTGCAAACAGTTGTATTACAAATACAACAGTTCTTGGTCGAATTTTACAGTGCATTTTGTATATCCTATACTGTTCAGATGTGTACCAAATTCTGCGGAAAAAAGATCTGAAAATTTTAAAGACGTCCTACTGTAATCATTCCAAATTTTTAATGCATCTTCCTTGTTCATGTCGTAACCGTAAGTTAATTCAGAAGTTCGGAGTGCAAGACGTCATTCGGTCACTGGAGAGGACGTCGACGTCTCTGTCAAAAACATCTACTCATCGAGGTCATCGTCTACATGACATTTTCCTGTTTAGAAATTTAGTCCAAATTTCCGTCATAAATGTTGATTTTTATTTGTGTTTGTTTTTCTTTGTTTCCTTTAACTCCACTGTGACCACTGTCACCATGTGCATTTGGCGGGCTGTAAAATAAATATGCATATACATATAGTTATGTATTACAAGAATGTTTGAGGCCTGAAACTTTGTCTCGTTTTGACAGACTTAGGGTTTGTATGAAGCTAAGCTAGTCATTGGGTTAAGAATAACAAGTCTGAGTGACGGACTTCAATTAACTTTAGTACGGACTTCATAAAATGCTATCTGCTCTTATTGTTTTTAACTTCTTTGAATAAGGCTACAAGAATGAAAGAAAATCAATTAAGAGTGGTAATGTGTTAAAGTTTATGAGGATGGCTTATAAACTTCAAATATTTGGCAAGGTTCTCAGCTATGCAATGACCCACCGAAACCGATCTCTGAACGTTTTTGTTTTTGGTGTGTGTGTGTGGGGGGGGGGGTCCCAAGCAGTAATATCGAAATGTCTATGGCCGCCGGCTTTTCATGCAGTCTGTAAATAACTGTGTACAAAAAAAAATTTGCGTAAATAAGGCTGTTGCGCCTCTAACTTCAGAATGACGTAACTACAACAGTACTAGGCTACTACAAGTTATTACCAGAAATCTAACTAAAGAAATTTTGATACCGAAAACATATCTTCCAGATACATACCGTCCACTTTTTTTAACTCATTGACCATCTCTGCACAGACTAGTCAGGTAGGGAGTTCCACGGGATAACTATATATATTAGGACAGATATGTCATCTTGGAACATCCAGGAGATCCCGTGCCATAATTGGGAAGTTGGATTTAGACCTTGTCGATTTTTCTAGCTATCTGACCGATTTGGAGCGTATTGCGGCTCCTGATTTCCTCCCCTCTGAGCAAGACATCCTTCGGGCTCGTGTCCCAACAACGGGAATCATCGAATATCCGTTCGACCTAGATTCCATCATTTTCCGGTAAACGTCGAGTGGCCCCCACCTCCCCTCTGTGGTGTGCGAAGTTGGTAGAGTTGAAGCTAAAGAGTACTCCGTTACTTTATAGTCTTTAAGACTGTTTTTTTTTTACTTCCGTTTAAAATATTCGTTCGACCTTGGTTCTATAGTTTTTCGGTAAACGCGGAGTGCCCCCACCTGTTTGAGGAGTTGTAGAGTTGAATCTAGAGAGTATAATTGAAGAATTTTCTGTAGTTTTAATTTCCTCTTTGGTCCCTTTCCATCACTGTAATATGTAGAACTGCTTTTTTTTTCAAACCGGGATAGCTTTTTTTTCTCATATTATTCTCATAATTGTATCCAATACCGCTCTCGTCAAGTCAGTGACGTAATGTGTTTCGTCTTGAAACCCGCTACAACTTATGATTTGAGGTTAAACTTTAATGTCAAGTATTTCATTCTCTTGGGGTTCTCAACCTTTTTCCCTAGTTCATTAAGAGTCATTTGCAAGCACCGTATTCTGGAGCCGCCTCGCCGATCTCCTTTTCAGGTGATGACAGAAGTGGAAATTGTTTTTTTTACTTTTTCCGTTCCGCTCCCTTCGTCAAGATCAAATACAGATGCTGGATATTACAACGAACTTGTTGGTCCATGACTATATATTATCGCCCTTCCTGGGGGTGATAGCGGAAAAACTTGGCCCGCGGGTAAGATGATAGCTGCTGATATGGCCCGAGTGCAGCGAGGGTGATATCTGTGTTCGTCCGTGTTCGTCCGGTGTTCATTCATGTTTTGGGTTTTGTGAAGAGAACACTGAGAATAAAGGATTATTTTTACTCGCAAGGAGAGAAAGAGGAACGTGAGTTTGAGCCATAGGCTGAGTAGGGTAGTACATTCCTTCCACTCGTTGATTGGTGAGAGGGGGGATGAAAAAGGCTAGGCACGCCGGCTTCAATACAGTTTTGTCGTAGGATAGGACTGGTACCATGGGACTGCACCGTGTACTGGTGTTATTAAAGAATACTATGATAATTAAGAAACGTAGGACTTCACAATCTACGTCCTTGTAGATAGATAGAGAAAAAAACTAACCTCCCTTGAATCTAGCGTTGCGTTTAATTTGTCTGCGTGAGCTGTGCGCTGCGTTGCCCCAAGCACGACGCAGAGGTTGCGTAGCTCAATATGAAAGGCTCAACGCGTCAACGTGAAAGCGGCTTAGATCTCAGCAAGTGATTTTGCGAGGATGGTAGGTGAAGAAAGATCATTGCTTTTCACTGAACTTTTTTTCTGTAGTCCAGCAGTGAGCCTTGTACTACGTATTATGAGGATGGAGTTTATTGACATTAGTTGCTTTAATGCTTTATTATATTTGATATTATTTGATTTACGGTCTAAAGTCGTTTTTGCAGTTATCGTGGTATCTGATACCACGGTCAAAAGGCGTTTTTGCAGTTGTCGTGGTATCTGGCCAGTTACCGTGGCAACTGATATTCAGATATCACGGTCCGACCGTTAGGTGAAGAAAGACCATTGCTTTTCACTGAACTTTTTTTCTGCATTCCAGCCGTCCAGCAGTTAGCCTTGTACTACGTAATATGAGGATGGAATTTATTGAGATTGTCTGTTTCAGAATGGTGGACGTGGGTGGTCAGAGATCCGAGCGGCGAAAATGGATTCACTGCTTCGAAAACGTGACGTCGATTATCTTCTTGGTGGCCCTCTCAGAGTATGACCAAATCCTCTTCGAATCGGACAATGAGGTAAGGCCTTCTTCCCACTTTATCTAGGCTCCCAAGCTCTGTAAAACACATTCAGTTCAATATAATCTAAAAAAAAACAGATAACGGACGAGCCGATGGGTTGTTTTTACGTCGAAACATAACGTCACAACATAACAGCCTACAAACTGCCCGAACTTCGTAAATCAGACATAGGTTTTCGTCCTGCCAAGGAAAATGATTAACCTTACGAATAATAACCTTAACGAATAATAACCTAATAATAATAAAAATAACCCTTAAGATTATATGAATAAAGAATAAGCCCCGCCCATTGCCAGGCCTTATGTTAGGCCTTATGGTGGGGTCATAATGAGTTAATGGTGCTTATTATTTTTATGAATAAAAAAACTGAAAAAAAAACTAACTAATCAACCTGACCCTTCCTCCATTCTGACAATGACGCAAGGCCTTCTTCCAACTTCATCTAGGTTTCCAAGCTCCTTAAAAACATGCACGAACTTCGTAAATCAGTACATAGTTTTTCCTCCTGTCAAAAAATAAATAACCTTGCGAATAATCAACCTGACCCTTACTCAAATCTGACTACGAGAACAGTTAAGTTTTTCCACTTTACCTATGTTTTCAGCATCTTTGAAGCCATGCCTGAACTCCAGAAATCAGTACAGAGCCATTCGTTCTGTGAAAAATAATAAACATTCCGGACAATATTCAGTGGTGACTCGGCAGCATAGCAAAATAACACTAAGGAGTAGCGCCAAGACCTATGCCAGAGCAAAATAACGCTAGGGAGTAGCGCCAAGACTTGGAAAGAGTGACACACACTCGAACAGGAGCGATACTAGCACCACTAGCGGTACTGAACGTCCCTATTGAAACTCAATCAGTCGTGCACCAGCGCTGGCTCCAATAATTTCATATTCTGAGCACAGCAAAAAAAAGATAAGATCTTCACTGGTTCCTTAATGTGTGTAGACCGCATCTTAGCTTTACTAGGAATTTGTATACCCGCAAATTTGTCTTGCTTTAAATGTCGCAAGCGTAGTGGGCAGCGATTTGAGTATGGCCCGTTTGAGAAGCACGGAAAGCATAGGTCTTGGCGCTACTCTCTAGTGTTATTTTGCTCTGACTGCCTCTGACCTATGCTTTCCATGCTTTGCAAGCGTGCCATATTCGTAGTGCCGCCCACTACGCAGGCGGATTTAAAGCGAGACAAACTTGCGGCTTTAGAAATTTATAGTAAAACAAAGGTGGTGTCTGCACACACCAATGAAAAAATGGAGGTTGTATCATTTTTTTCTGTGTTCAGAATATGATGTTATCGGAGCCAGCGCTGGTGAACCGCTCAATGAGTTTTAGTAGGGACGTTCTCTATCGCTAGTGGTGCTAGTATCGCTGCTGTTAGAGTGTGTGTCAATTTTGTCGAGTCTTGGCGCTACTCCCTAGTGTTAGTTGGCTCTGCTCGGCAGAGACTGAGAGTTTAAGAGTTGCTCCCCTTCACAGGGTGGTAAATATAAATCATCCTAGGCCTTAGATCCTACGGTTCCGACAGGACCAGAGGCACCCAGAGTTGCATTTTATTTGAAGTTCATACAGCGGGCGCGGATGGCGAACTGTAAGTAGCCATTTTATTCCTGGCGGACAACGTCAGAAGGTGCGCTGAACAACTCCCTGCCTCACCCAGCGTACAAACTAGCGGGTCCGCTGGCACTCAGCGGGCGGCCCGCTAGCAAATAAAACGACTTCGCGCATCCCGCGCATTCCCAGCGTACGGCCCGCTGGCGAATAAAACGGCAACGAACAGTCCGCTGTACTATGAACTTCAAGTAAAAGGTCCCTCTGGTAAGTGCGGCGGATCGTGTTGTCTCTTTCTGAGAGCTTTAGGCCACACAACGAATCTTTGAGCAAAACAAGAAAAAGGGCGAATGTCAGGACTCAAAAGACCTGAGGAAGGAAATATTTGGTGAAATGGTGTGGGGGAGGAATGGTTTAAAAAAATATATTTGGAAGTAGTAAGTAGTAAATTTGGGAGGATTCCTTAAGGTGTCCGTGAGTGACAGGGTAAGATTTTTGTGAATAGATGATGAGGTTATGTCATAGTTTTGTTTTATTGTTGTTCTGTTTTGTGGATCATATCTTATTCGTGGATGGTTCAACTATGGTATTTTCCAGCGTGAACGTTTGCTACGAGGAGCTTACAAGGCTCCTGCTCACCTTCCCCTTTGGCCAGGGCTGGGACAATTGCATTCGCAATTTACAGTCTCGAGCTCATTTGAGTTTAAAGGGCACCTGAACAATGAAAACATACTTGAACACACCATGGAGAATGCATTTACAGACATGGCCACGGAGAGCATTCTTCTCCTGAGCGTGACGTTTTCAAAATAGGGATGTTCGTTTCTGGAGGTTTGCACATGCAGACTCCAAGACATAAAGCGCAATTCATTCAAATCTTGTACAGCGCTGGCCGGATCGTATTGGAATTTCTTCTAGATATACGTTTGGGCTTAACTGGTTAAAAAATATTCCAGAAGAAGGGTTGATTGGAGACATTTGTTCATTTCAAAAATTGTTCGGTACCGAAATAAGGACAGATGCAAAATGGAGCAAAAATCATAGCTTGGAAACACTATTTCGTATTTGGATTGGGTTTTCTGCAGGCAATGTTAACGGAAGTCATACAGATTTGGTACTCTTCGTGCAGGTGTCCTTTAAGGAATTGATTTTTTTTTTTTTTTAGAACCGAATGGAGGAGTCAAAGGCCTTGTTTAGGACGATTATTACTTACCCTTGGTTTCAACATTCCTCCGTCATTCTTTTCCTGAACAAGAAGGATCTTTTGGAGGAGAAAATCATGTATTCACACATTGTCGACTACTTCCCCGAATACGATGGTAAGTCTTATCATTTCAGTATTTCGTAAGTCTCGCTACAGGCGAGGTATCCTGACGTTGGGCAATATAAGCATCTTGGTCTTCCTATTCAAAGACATGGCTCTAACCGTTCTTGTGGTATCAGAGTTTACTTAATATTGTGAAAAACCCCAAGTTTCGTATCTGCAGTCGTTTCAGAAAGATAGTATGTATTAATATAATGGTAAGTATGAGAAAGTATTTGCTGGTCACTACTGTCAGAACCACTAGTGACGTAGTATCTCCGAACTTTCTCCGATATGTTCAAGGATGAATTTGTTTTGGAGATTGGTGTAATTATTAAAGCAGCCGTGCCAGTAACCATCCAGCGTCCATCCATTCTTTGTCTCTACTCCCACTGTGTATTTTTAGTTGCTAAATCACCGTTCTCACTTAGCCTAATTCGATTCCTACCCGGAATCGCATCATTGAGCGTTTTCCACCCCTCTACCAATAGTAGTTACTATTTCCGTTCCAGCCTCACGAAAAGTTACTACGCTGACCGTTCCAACCTTCTCAAAATAGCAACTAATAGTAACTATTTGCTTACCACGCTCGCTAGCGTAGTAAGCGTAGTAACTACGCATCTCTGTAACGTGATTGGTCCGATCAGCCCGCGGCCTGATATTTGACCGAAAAAAGAAAAAAGCGTTCCAGCCTAGCGTAGTAACTACGGTGACTAGCGTAGTAACTACGGTAAGTAGGGTGGAACACGCTCATTCTTTCCTATTACCATTCACATTTTTCAGCAGAATGTTTTGTCTGATCAGGGATTGAACACTTGAGGTTTGAGAATCGGGAAGCCAGTTACGGCAAATGTCCCAGAATTTTCTTCTGAAAGCAATAAGCTCTTTATAACTTTAGAAAAGACAAGCTGACTTGGAAATAAAATAGACAAGTACCAACTAGACTGTTTACTCATTATAAATTGTTTCATTTAAAACTTTGGCCCTGAAAACCTAGGCCTAGTTTGCCTAGACAGAATTTCGCCACCCGCCACCCCGGTGTATGTACTCATTTCAGCAGCAGAAAGACCTTTCCTTTCATTCCTTCGTTCATTTCCTTCGAAAATGTTTCAGACGAGGTTTCTTATCACCCATTATTCTCAATAAATCCTGGTGGACAAAAAAATATAAGGGAATGCTATTGTTCGCTGTCGTCGACAACATAGGACGACGTTGGGAAACAAATTTTCCATGAGTGCTTTCTAGTGTTCTGGGTTTTGCTCGTGTTTATCCTTTTTCAATAGCCTCGTTAAGGATCAAATCATTTCATCTAGTATTAACGTGGGATTGTTGGTACTGGCGCATGACGTTTTTATTCTCATTTTCCTACCGACCCTTTCCTAACTATACATTATGCAGAATGTGAGGGGGGGGGGGTAAATAAAGAGATGTTTTAGATGGAGCAACCGTTAATGTGCACTGATAGGAATGGGGCAGGACGGAGTTTTCACGTATTGTCTTGGAACATCGGACATGAGCAAGGTCCTGACCGTCTCTTGGGCCTCCGTCTGTTAAGGCGATAATTGAAGTTAACAAAAATGTGCGGGGTTCCAGTTCTGCTTTAGTAAATGAATAAATATAATGCTGATAATGGCTTTCACGCCTTTTTACTTCACAAAAAAAAAATCATTTAGAGACAAATTTTCGTACCCGAAATCTAGTTAAATCAAAACTCTCTGTAGAATTTTGAGACCGAAAACATGTCATCCGGCAATGCTATCTACTGCTTTTTTGAATTCATTGACCGTCTCTGCACCAACTAGCCTACATCGTCTGGTAGGGAGTTAATAGTTGCGTTTTTGCAGATACCATGGTAGTATCTCTACTCTTTGCCACGGTAGGCCTAACTGGATCTGCAATTAGTCGTTTTTGCAGTTACCGTGGTATCTGATATACGGTTGCTCTGCAAAAACGACAATTGCCGAAATTGCGCTTTTCGAAGTCACCCCAAAAGAAAAACTGATATCCAGTCACATCACTAAGTGCCAAACTCACTTCCTACCAATGTGACAAAAATTGATGAAAGTGATATGACTTTTTTCAAATACCACGATCAGTAACCACGGTCGGACTGTGGTATCTGAATATCAGGTACCACGATAACTGCAAAAACGACTTGAGACCGTGGTATCATATACCATGGTATCTGCAAAACGCAACTAACGGTACATATACTTTGATCCCCGGTAGTCCTTAATTTCATAAGGCGCTTTACCGCGGCCATTTCGTATGCCTGAAAATTAAATGCAGATAAAATATCAATAGATAGAATTCGAGGCTTATGTTCTTACTATTCTGTACTATATGTATCCTCGGTTTTATGTCTTACTGCTGGGTAAAACAGCTAATTTTAGTTTTGTGCCTTGAATTATCTTGAATTTCTCGCAAAATTCGGAAATCACCCTGACAGTTGATTGCCAAATTCGAGCGACAAAGCGAGCCACAAAAAAACTTGTTGCCCGGAAAACACGCGTGTGGGCCCACACCAGCGACGCGGAAACACTCCTTTCCAGCCATGTAACGGCATTACCCCTATGTAACGGGCCATGGAGCCTTGTAGGGGTCAAAGCTTATTTTGTTCATTTATTTTGAATTTAATAAAATCGAACTGAACTGAATTGAACTCTTTGTGGAACCGCGGAAAATGTGGTTTATTTTTTTATTTTTTTTTTTATTTTAGGTTTATTTTAGTAATTTGTTCTAGGTCCAAAGCAGGACCAAGTTGCTGCTCGGGAATTCGTTCTCAAAATGTACTTGGCAGAGAACCCCGACTCTGATCGCATGGTTTATGCCCACATGACTTGTGCCACAGGTCTGTCTGACCCTGTGTGCCCCCCCCCCCCCCCAACCTTTCCCTTTTGTTTGGTATGCCCGTAAGCGTATTCCTTCAGCCCGAGTTTACTACAGATCAAGTTCAAGCTCTGTTTTAAAAAAAGGTCTGATTTAAATTCAAAACGTCAATTAAACGTAAAATGTCTTAATTTAAATACAAATCTAATTACAACATAAAGAGCCAATTTTGCAGAGAGACGGCTCAATGCTAAATGGCAGATATTAAAATATGCTTAATATAATTAGTAATAACACACTAATATAATACGTTCATGTAAAAAACAAATCATAATATTAACAATAACCATTATCCTCCCAGATCCAAACTACCAAACTAAGTTGGGATTTGCCGCTGCATGCTACAAACACAATCTTGTTGCAGAAACTATCTGACATTTTATCCCGCGATTTTACGGCTTTTCTCGGAAAAGGTCCTCTTCGCGGTCATTGAATCGGATTGTTACCTGCGAACCTGACAAGGAGCCTTGCGAAGAGGAGTCGAAGTATCGCCTATTAAAGTTAGCTGGCAACCCATACGGCAATGATAGATAGATAGATTGATTTTTTTTTTAAATCGACTATCGGGGTTAAAAAGAAAACTGCTATTACCCTCATGACAGTCTGTAAGTTATAACTTTTAGAGTCAATATCTCTGCCATCGTTAAAATTTGAGGATATGGAGAACAAGAGAAAGTTTCTAACGAAAATAGGTTTACTAGCTAAAAAAAATTCATTGGTAGGCTACTATGTTAGTAGTATTTTACTTATTCTAGTTTCGGCTGGGGTTATTTGTTTATTACGTCTCCATTCTGACGATAAGGAGGAATAAAAAAGAGGAATGAAAATGTCTTCGACGAGTTACATGTTTTAAAAATTTATTAATACTGAGATACTACATTTTGTTTATCATAATAATAATGTCAAAATGCACCTTCACAAACATATCTCTATGGGCTCGACCACAGTTTTGTTTTTTTTTTACATAAAAATGAGGTTGCCATCCGTAAAGGATAGTGTATAACCGCGGTCATGGCTCTTAAAATCTATTCCGAAAGTTAAAAAGAATGCATTTAATTTTCGACTGTTTATTTCCTCCTTGTGAATTAAAATTGTAAGCAAAATATTCGCCAAAACTTTAGCCGCTAAGCATTTGCCATTTCTGATGCTTAATTCGCCTCAACCAGTACTACACTGCCGTAACTTTGGTAACATTTAACACATGTTTCCGCATCCTTGTTTCAAACGTTGTGAAAATATATCTCGATAAACTTGATGGAAATATACCTGTTATGACCCTTCTAAATGTCACCTCTTCGCGGAAGATAACATTTAAAAGGGTCATATCAGAAAATAATCCTTGGCATTTGACACAAGGAGGTGCAATCATGTGTTATCTGTTATCAAACTTCTGAGTTCATCTCATTGCTCAGTGCTGTATTTTTTTTTTGGCAAAATTGTAAAATTAAAGGAACTTGAACTTGACAGTGTATATTTTGAAATACGAAAAATCGCTATTTGGATTTAGCTGGTAGGTTTTAAAAAAATTTGACTGAAATGTAGATACTTGGAATCAGTTCTGTTCGCTACCCACTTTTTTCCCTCGCCCCTCCCCGTTTTCTGAATTTTCAGTTTTCCCTGTTTTATTTTAGTTAGTTATTTATGACACGCTGTTGTAGCGGATCACAAATAAATAAATAAAATTTACCCCCAACAAACCTGATTGGTTAGTTTATTTAGTAGCCATAGTGTCAATATTTCCTGTGTGCTGTGCTGACCTTGTTTCACTTTCCAGGTCCACAACGAGACGCTATTGCAGCGCGGGAATTCATTTTACGGATGTTCGTAGATTTGAACCCCGACAGTGACAAGATTATTTACTCACATTTTACGTGTGCAACAGGTATCTCGTTTTACATCTCGGTGGCATTCTGAGGTGTTAGTCGTTTAAGGGTGTGTTCCAGCCTTCCAGTGGTAGTAACCAAAGTTAACTTCAGAAACTCGACCTGGCTGCGACAACTGTGATAACTTGAGGCGAAACATTTTATTTCGAAAATTATTTATTCATAATATTTATTATTTTTATTTATTAATTATTTGCAAAAAGAATTATTTCGAAGGTTATGATTCATTTACGTAAAGACGAAATGTTATACAAAGGACTTCTACCGTGACAGATAAACCAGAAGTAATTTTGACTTAAATTACAGGAGGGGTATCCAACCTCAGACAAGATTTCAAATTTCCAGAGATGTCTTTCCTTCAGAATAATCCATCTGGCTTAAAAAGGAACCAACAAATATGACAAAAATATCAGTATCAGTATCAGAATGTTTTATGTAGTGGATAAATAAATATTGCTTCAATATTTCTAGCTAAACATATTTTTCTATTCGAACAAGATTACTTCATTCTAACCTCACCTCGATTGACTTAAAAATGATGAAAAAGGAAGATTTAGCAAAGTCAATAGGCAGAAAACAGCTTTTCAAAACAGCTACAAAATGGAGAAAAAGGCACAGAATTTGAATATTTTTGGACACTTGACTTTGAAAAAGTTATATTTTGCCTCTTGACTGTCAGGACAGCTTGTACATTTGATTTTAACATTTTCGCGGCAAAAATCGAGGTAGTGTAAAAACGAGGTCAGGTCCTGTATAAGGTTAGTGAACTGCTTAGAACGACCTTGCTCCCAGTGGGATCTCGGTTCCTGTAGCCCAAGCTGACTGCGGATCATAGTTGACTGCTGTTTCGGCCCTTCTCGACAAGGGTCCTAATCAGGCTCAAGAGTGAACCTGAGACCATCAGGTTCACTTTTCTAGCTTGACCCTAGAGAGGACCCTTGCCGAGAAGGGCCAAAATATCGCCCGAAGAAAATCAGCTGACATATCCGTTTAACACAGTCAACTTTGTTTTTTAGCTCATCTGGCGATTATAATGGTCTGGGAACTATGTTCACAAGCCCCTTGGTAGCTGAGTGGTGGAGATTGGGCAATTAAAGCCGAAGGTAGTGGGTTCAAATCCCGCCGGAGAAGCATTTGTCTTTCAGTTCACTACTTATAATGATGATGATTCCTTGCTAGAGGTCGTCAATCAATCAAGTAATATTTTCTAAAATACTTGATAATTAACAAAATTTAATGAAATAAGCAGTTCGTGCTGCCTCAACTTTTTATTTTCTGAGATTATAAGTTCTCGTTCAGATGTTAGAAGCTACCGTTACCTAGAGTGCTCTATAGCTTGATAGTGAAAATTTGTCAGTGGTAATTATCTTTAAAAGGTTATATCGATTTTGTGGTAACTGCACAATATTGATGGTATTTTTTATTTTTATTTTTTCATTACCAAAAAGAGATAGGAGGCTGGAACATACCCTAAGTCTTCACATTGTCCGCTAATTCATCACTTGAAACGAGGAAATACCGAAGTTCGCATTGTGATTTTTAAACTGTGGTGAGCTCAAAAATTTCATGCGAACCACTCACAATTGATGAAAATCCCATTTGCACACAAACCTTGCAAATTAAAGAGATGATAGCTAAAGTGGTAAATAAGAAGTAACAGAAGACCGTAACAATGCACTTTGAGATTTCTTCGTTTCAGTGATTTCCGCCTTTCCGCACGCTTCCTGTCTTCTGTGCATGTCTTAATGTATGTTAATCCGAACGTTTCTCTCTGCTTGCCGGATTCTGGATTGCATGAACAGATACGGAAAATATCAAGCTCGTATTCTGTGCTGTCAAAGACACTATCATGCAGAGTGCCTTGAAGGAATATAACTTGGCCTAGAGGTATGGGTAGTAGTGGCTTCTTGAAGCATTCGTGACCCTAACTGTGATTTTCTACCAGTTATTTAGACGTTTGGTACCCTAGGGTTCATTACAGAAGCAGCTTTTACCTCTGCTTATAGAATTCGCATTCTGCATTATAAGAAAGCTTGCCTATACCTAGCACGAAACAGATTTCTTTAAAGTTTTTTCGACAGTAAACTAATATAATGAAGAGATGTTTGAAAAAAAAAAGTGCCTCGGTATAATAGTTACGACTTTCACTGCGTAGAATCCGCGCGACATAGTAGACCGCATAGAGCGCGGCCGAGCTCATTTGACACAAACAATTGTTCCAAATGAAACTCGGATAGCGTTCCAGTGACTTTTCACAAGTTATGATTAAGACGAGAGATAAATATTACGTATTGTAAGAGTTATAACGCTCTTTGGAACAAAAATAATAACAACACAGACATGCGTCAGGAGTTCCTGCAGAACCGGTAGTTACTATCACTTATGATGCTCCGTTCTCGCTTCTGAATTCTCGTACAAATTACTGTTTTTTGCTCTTCTCGCGTCTCCATCCTCTCTTTTGACAGAAACACTTATTTGGCAGCTCGTCTGCAACCCGGTATACCTGTTTGTGCATATTGAACACCCGCACTCTGTAAGATGATGTTGATAAGTTTATTTCCCATTTGTGTGACAAAAAATTTGTCTTAAATGGACCATGAAATAAGAAGAAAAAAGGAAAGAAAGAAAGAAACCAGACAAAAAAAAATTAGGAACAAACAATAAATCCACATTAGCTAAATACATACAACACAAAAAACACAAAAACTAAATTACACCATAGCACTATTCATAGCGCTAGCGCTATGCACTATTCATAGCGCATAGCGCTAGTCATAAACTATGACTAGCGTCCAAGCCCGCCGCAAACCGATCACGCCGGTCTTTTATCTGCTGTACTGGTTCTGTAAGACTATTTTGTTGCAACATGAGTTTTTCTGATCCAAGGTGGCGATTTCAGTAAAAACTTGGCATACTTAAAATAAATTGATCGGATACATTTCGCATCAGTCGCTGTAAATATAGGCCAAAAAGGGGATAGTGCCAGAAGGTGGGATTTGCAAAAATCGAATAGAGGCGGGCTAGGACCCGTATGCTTTATGAGTTTTAAATGAAAACTGGCTGATAAGTCGATCTCGAGTGGACTTCATATCTTTACCAATAGGTAGTCCAAGATATGTGAGGGACATCGAAGACTCCACCTCATGATCGCAAAGGTTACATTTATCAACACCACGAGGTCTATATGCACCACGGAATGTCAATACTTCACTTTTTTTAGCATTAAAAAACAGACCGTAGTTGCATATTCCTCACTTAAAATCCGAAAACAAGTTTCAATCATAGAAGCTGCTCAACTCAGATTTAGAACGTCATCAGCATAATTCAGTAGTGACAGATCCAATCCACGAAAAACGAAACTAGTCGTAACATGTGTCTGTGAATCTGTGACGCTGTTGTTATATACCAATCATGGAGGAGAACGGAGAGAGGAGAATCGAGAATTCACTATTGGAGCAACTTCCCGGTTCTGCAGAATCACGAGCCTTTCCCCGTTCTCGATTCTGGCAAAAACGCAAGAAATGTAAAATTCGCTTAATCTGAATAGTCCAAAAACGCGAAATAGGAGAATTGGGAGAAGAATCGCGAGGAGAATTCGGATCAAAAACGCAACTAATAAGTCGCTGGAACGTATCCTTGGCCGCGCTGTTTGCGGATTACTATGTCACGCGGAATCCACGCAGTGAAAAGTCGAAACTATAATGCCGTGGCAACTTTTCAGATATCTCCTCGTTATGTTATTTCATTTTCGAGTGAGTACATATGCGACCTGTCAGGTGTAGCTGCATGATTTAAGCCTTGCTAATTTCGCGCCAGATTTTTGCAGCCTACACTGGTTGCCTGTGCAGCATTAAGCTGCAAAGCGCGTAACTTCAAAAAGCTGCCCAAAATTAAATGTTGAACAGGAGCGTAAGAATTCCATGTGTGGGTCGTGCGTAATGTGTGCTTAGGCCATTAGCTACTAATGCAATTCTGCTGTTTGCCGTTTCACTAGTGCCGAACTTGTTTGTATTTGTTGCCTTTTCTTAGGTGCTTTGGTGAATTTTCTCAGTCGAATCTGCCGAAGAGTCAGTCTCAACGGTTTTTTGTGGTCATTTGTCCCGCTCCCTTAAGGCGCTTTCAGAGTCAGTCTACCTAGCATCCGGTCTATTCTACTATTCTGACACTCATTTTCCTCTCGGGTTTTGCCGTTCTGGCCTACGTGATGGTATCAGTTGAGCCTGAGACCGAAGTTCATGCGAACTCAACTTTCAAGGATACTAGCCAATCTCATTATTCATAACGTTGGCTACTACGCTTTGTCAGTGATATTTCGGCCCTTCTTGGCAAGGGTCCTCGTCACGCTGTTGAACGTCAGGGACAAAGTCGGGAACTGGAAGAAACGAATCGTATAATTTTTTGGAATTTTCTGATTGGCTGGTACCGAACCTTGTCAAGTAGACAAAACCGTATCGATATTGCTTGTTTTGAAAAACCGAGTGTGAATTGGGTCTTCGTTTTCCCTATATGACTTGGTTCAGCACTCGACAATCACTAAATACCCCAAAATAATCTGATTGGCTAGCACGCTCGATGTTGGATTGACTTTAACTTGGGTCTAGGACCAGCTGGTACCCAGAACTGTCACCAGTCTCCATTTCGGAAGGCAGAAAGCCTCGGTCACGGAACGATTCTCAGAGTTGGCTGGGGCCGGCCTAGCCTTGACCAAAACCCGTTGTGCGTGGGCCTCAAGGAAATTTTCGCTGTTCCATCCTTGCAGTTTGGATTACAGAACCCTTATTTTTGTTTCGCGTTTTAATCCTTTTTTTTTCCTTCAGATACGGAGAACATCCGGTTCGTTTTCGCTGCCGTGAAGGATACCATTCTTCAGTTGAATTTGAAGGAATATAACCTGGTTTAGTGTTTGTACAGAGTGGGAGAGAACCGCTGTTTTTGTGTTTTGGGCGAAGATGTTGTTGCGAAGTCGTTGCGCGCTTGTGCCAAAATTCGCTTAGGCTGCGCGCGCAGCTTTAAAAAAATGCTCCCTCACTAGTGTTTTGTGTCTAGTAACCAGGAGAAGCGGCAACGCTGGAAAAACGCGGCAACGCTGTAGCGCAGAAAGTCCCACGGCTCGTGTAAAAGTCGCAGGCTACCGTAATGCCAAAGTCCACTGGTGCGTGCTGTAAGGAAGAGTGAGCGCGCGACCTTGTGCGGACACTTGTTCTACGGCTTGTGACGCGTTAAATCTTAGGGGGCGCGTTGTATGGTGCGCAGCGCAGAAGCCTGATGAGCAAGTTGCAGGTGATAGTGTTGGCTTATACCGAGGTGTGCAATGTCTGTGTGTGCAGCGAAACAAAAAAAGAAAGGGAGAGCGCGCGAACCTAGTTCCAGATGCTTCCGTAGATGGCGCCGGCGTCTGTGTTTTTCCCAGAAGTAACAAACTATTCCAAGGAGTATGTGTTGTACTTTCACCGTTTTTTAAGAAGCTTTGTGAGGTCTGCCGACGATTGTTTTTTGTTTTGTGAGAATTCTTGCCGCCCCTGAATAGACATGTTTGAACTTTTCATTTCGCCGGTTGTGACAGACCAGTTGTTATCAGTTTCGCCCTGTCCGACCGTCCGTCCGTCGGTCGTTGATTCAGTGCAAGCAATGTGTGACGAGGGACCCATTTTTGGCTTTTTTGCTCCCATCTCTGTGTTTAACATTAGTATGCCACGCAGCATCTGTTGTTTTTTTAAGCTGAGATAACAGTTTAATCACCAGGGAGATAACTAAAATAATTATCGCCCTGGGAGTGGGGCGATAATTTGTTTAACACCCCGAGATGTGGAATGGCATGCTAATGACGTCGGACCTTTTTTTTAGCTTTTTACCAAAGATGGGATGCGTTTATCAGTATTCTGGCAATTTAGGCCGAAATTTGCTTTTTTTCTATGTCAGAATCAAAAGTCTAAAAAAAAATTGAGCAAATGGGAAAACTTGGCTTAAGTTGAGCAGGTGAAATTTCTGGCCTGGTTTAAATTCGGGGCGAATTTCGCTTACTCCCCTGCAAAGAAGCGAACAATTTCGAGCGAATTTCGCTTGTTGTCCTGCAAGGAAGCGAAATTCTTTCTGAGTGGGAACTGAGTCTAAAGCTTGAATGCCATAAACTTTGTTCATCCATGTAGATACAAGTATTTAAATAAGGTGATTATCTTCGTTGTGTCTCGTTATATTAACATCTTTTGTACAGAGTTGTGTAAATTTGAAGAGGTTCATACTGACATATGTGATTTTACTCGTAAGAAAAGGTGGCAATCTTTCTCGACGTGTGCCAGTTCTGTCACGCCATCTTTATTGAACGGTCAATCCTTTCACGTCTAGAAGGGCCAGTCTCCGGTTCCATCAGATACTAATTACTCTCGTTCGTAAATAATCATTCATTTGATTTGTCATGACATAAATGACATTACATCAATGTGCAGTAGAGGTGTGTCACTACGGACGTCGCCTAATTTTTGAATGGCGCCCAAAAATTGGATGAAATTCAAACCTAGCAAATTCCGTGTACATTAAATTCACGTAATCGGCAATTCACATAAAAATGGTCAAATTCATTTGCACACATGTAATTGTTTCGAATATTTTGCTGTTTTGTTGCTCAGTTACTTTTGTACCCTCTAACGGCAAAATTTGTCCGAAGCATTGCGGAAGTTTTTCGCTACTTTCGTATCGTGCGAAGTATCACAAGAGGAGAAAAAGAACTTAAAAAAATAAACAGCATACGAGATTAAATGAATCTAATTTCACTCTTTCTCTTAAAAGAAAGTTGAAACACTAGTGGATATTAAGTTCTTAATTTGTCCGTTCCAGTAGACTTTTTGAGAGGCAAAAAACAAAAATTTGGAGGTGTTCAAAGGATCATACCTCTACCGTAGACTAAGGAGTAGGAGCTGTAGAAGGCGGCGTAAGTACAGTTCACTGTACTTGATTGGTTCACATATTTTTGATTGGTCAGTTCCGACTAGGATAGCAATTGCATAGGCAAAGCGAAACGTTGGATATACTCATCGTTTAACGTAGGGTAGTACGAGCTAGGTTCCCGCCAGGCTGGATGACAAAAATAATATTTTTATTTTGTATTCTGGCTTTTTTTTCGGACAAGTTTTCCAAAAATTGTCCAGAACGAACCTACCTAGCTGTGCACATGTATGTGATGCTGGCATGTAGTATGCGTCCAGCAAAACCTTACGAAGTAGCAAGGTTCTTCTACTTTGTGATGGCAACATCATAAATGACATCTCGCGATATTTACTGCTTGTGATCCAGTATTCTGAAATATTTGACCAATACAAATAACCCACGGCTTTGAAGGCCCGTTGGCTTCCAGCAAAAACACGGCAAATTAAATAACAGGTCATTCTTAAGAATGAGTTTCTCACAGACAGTAGTCATGGGTATGAAAAACACGAAAGGTGTGAAACTCAAGTTTGGTTTCGGTAAGGGGGTTAGAATGCACCGTACGAAATGCGGCTCAATGCTCGGTAGTTTAAGAACGGCGAGTACGGAAATACGATGTGTTAGTATTACAGGCGCGACGGGTCCTTTAACTTTACTCTGAATTCGAGAAATAAAATAAAAATAAGCGAAGCGCCATTGGCCATTCGGCTTAATACAGAACTTTGCGTCTTATTGTGTTTACCAATAAGAATATGAAGCGGGCCTTTGGTTCCTACTGCGACCACTAAACATAAGAAGTGACAACCCCTTCAGAAGCAGAAACGAGTGACCCGTGAAGGTTCTATCTAGATGTAATACAGTTCATCTCTGTGTCCAGCCCTTCTTGACTTGCAAGTTTGGTAGGGTCTAGGGATTGGCGATAGAGCTGGTTAGCGTAGCGAGATGAGGAGCCTTACTGTTAAAACTTGTCCCGCGCAGTCACTGTTTAACACGGATGGACCACGAAAAATACTCGGAAGTACTTACTTTTATACCAAAGAATTTGGATTTTGTTGTCATGGAAGTACTGAAATTGTAGTACAGAGGTTCACTGTCATTTGACTGAGATGGAATTAGGACCGTAAGAAGCTAATGCTTTCGGCCGCAAGATAATAATTGGCGCCTTTGGTTCTCGTTCTTGGGATGGATTACGCTCTGATTCCCTCTCAGTTCAAGGCTCCCAAACTTATAGTCGTGTTCACACTGCCAGAATATGTTATCTTTATATATCTATATAATCTTTTCCAGAACTATATCTCTATATTATTTGTCTTCTGTTTCATTGTCGCCGTGTCACTATAACGGGGCCTCGTCGCTTCGTAGACCAACGCAACCCAAAGCGACCTAAGCAGACTTTTTCTGACGCAGCGCTGAATTTTTTTCCGACTGAACCCATACGTGACACGTGGATATCCGTCAGATGCCAACCCGTCACAAGGCAAACCCGACACATAGAGACATCCATCACAGCGGATAACCTGGCACTTCGCGAACCCGATATACTTTGTGGCGTAATCCCGTGTTTGTATGGACCCTGCGGTCTGCCTTGTTGTGGGTCTATGTTCTTTCGCGTTTGTGCTAGGGCGGGTCTGCGTCTTGAACAACCCAAAACTTCAACCCCGTAGTTAAGGATGCTAAGGTCCTAATGGGGTCCGCGGCTGGGGGGTGGTTGCAGTGACTGCGCGAGCTTAATTTCGAGTCGAGACCCGGGAATTCCCCTGGTCGCGAAGCTCTCTTGATGACTTGTTGTTGTGGGATAAAATGTAATTTTTTAATTTAGTGGCTTGGCGCTAGTCAATTTTTTTGCGATGTTGATAGTCCGATTTTTGAGATGTGGATTTTTTTGTTCTGATTGCCGAATTCCTTTAGTGTCGGTTATTTTCAGATTAAGATTCTTGTGAAGTCCCTTATGTCCAGATTTCCAGAAAATTGTGAAAATAAAACACTTTCCATTTGAAAAGATAAAATGTTCTTGTTCAGAAAGATGTATGTTCAAGACGGAGTTTGAGTCTCCTACAGGTAGTCCTAATCGCTGGGTCCTTCTTCAGGTTAAGGAAAAGTTTAGATCCGTTAAACTTGTCTGACCTATGTAGCCTATTAGGCGTTCTTTCGTGTGGTTCATAGGTCTTTTTGCGCGACCCAGGGGCGTCGCTAGTCAAAATTTGAGGGGGGTTGCCCATTTCAGCTTTTCGTCACATTCATGAAACTAGTGATACCTGCAAGCGTTGAATTCGTATCTCCGAGCTCAGGGGCGGTTCGAAGGGTTTGGGCGTGAGAGGTGACCAGAGGCGTTACTAGCCAAAATGTTTGGGGGGGGGACAAGGTATTTACCGACTGGCTGGTCCTTTTTACCGACTGTTTTTGCGGATAAAAACGACTATTATTGAGAAAAAAAACGACTGTGTTGACGAAAAATCGGCTAATTTTAAGAAAAAACGACAATTTTTAAGAAAAAAAGACTGTTTTTAAGAAAAAACGACCATTCCTAACAAAAAAATCGACTGTTTTTACTGAAAATCGCGGCGCTTCGCGCCGACTTGGCTCTTTTTTACCGACTGGCCGACAACATTGGGGGGGGGGCGTCCCCCCCCCTCCCCCCCCCCCCCCCAGTAGTGACGCCTCTGGAGGTGACTACCTCACGATATACAACTGGCAGACTTGCCAGTGGTACTTGAGGTAGGAAATTTTGGCTATATGATCAGAACGTCTTTTCGGATCCCAAACGAAAGTAAGGGCCACTTAGCACGGATCTGCCGGTCTGTCTTAGTTCACAACGAATCCAGAAAATATGAGAAATTTAGCTGGCAGTTGGTATTGTGCGTTGCGTCGACGCGTACGCATCAGATTACGCAAGATAAACGCGTCAAAGTGAAAGCAGCATTAGTGTTTAAAGTCACCGATCGAATGCTTCGTGAACAACCCTTTCATAGAGAGATTGCAGCCTATCCGACGAAAACGGGAAAGGGTGGAAAAGGATTAATTTAATATTATATAATATAGTATAGGACTATACTATATAGTATAGGTATAGGACCCTCTAGGTACTGCATAGGACTTCCGAATTTGAGAATGATTTATACTTACCAACCAAAATGGAACAAATCTAAGAAAATTGCCCTTTAATTTGCAATATTTTGTCTATAGAGACATTGCAGCCTACGCATCAGATTACGCAAGACAAACGCGTCAATGTGAAAGCAGCATTAGTGTTTAAAGTCACCGATCGAATGCTTCGTGAACAACCCTTTCATAGAGAGATTGCAGCCTATCCGACGAAAACGGGAAAGGGTGGAAAAGGATTAATTTAATATTATATAATATAGTATAGGACTATACTATATAGTATAGGTATAGGACCCTCTAGGTACTGCATAGGACTTCCGAATTTGAGAATGATTTATACTTACCAACCAAAATGGAACAAATCTAAGAAAATTGCCCTTTAATTTGCAATATTTTGTCTATAGAGACATTGCAGCCTACCACACGAAAGCGGAAAAGTGTATAAAAAGAGTACTCTAGGTACTGTATAGGACTGGGAATGATTTATCCATTTTGAAAACTATTCTGAGTCTGAAAATGATTGGAAACAGTTCGCTGGCTCTTTTTCAGCTGTATAATTACAGTTTTGTAGAAAAGTTGTGTCAGAAATGGGAGCTTGAAGCCTTCAAACTTTCCGTCCAAAAATGACTCGGTTTTGTTATTTGGTCGGATTTCAAAAAACGCGTCATAACCGACCAATAGGACGCGAGACTTCGTCTTTGTTTACACATTTTGAAGCCTTGAAACTCTCATTATAAAGAAAATTCTTTTGCAAAAGTCTTACTAAAGCAACAAGAAGAAGCCAGATTAACGTTTCCAGTAATTCACTGGCTCAGAACGGTTACCAAAGGCCGATAATTTAATCTTAAAGTCGAAAGTCCAATACCTCCTAATGTTAAATTTTTTGTATATGCTCCCGTGATGATGGTGTAGAAATACCCGTTTTCGTCGGGTAGGGTGCAATCTCTCTATTGCCCGAGTTCAGGAACGGTAAGACCATAATGCTATTGCCCTCACGGACGAAGACAAACGTTGGATTTTTTGTCACGCAAGTCATAAGTGTCAAATAAACTATTAAAAAAAGGCTCGAAACATATTTCATTATTGAAAAATAAAGAGCTGATATTTTTGTTTCTCTACCAGCGCCCGGGGACCAGTTAACAAAAGAAGTGTTTGCTTTTCTAAAAAGTTCCCGCACGGAGACAATTTTTTAAGAGGAGTGAAGGTGTTAAGGTGAAGGTTATAAGCAGTGTTGGAAAGTAAACATAAGGCGTATTCTCGCCGTTCCCCGAGGACTCCATTTGAGGAGTCCCCGCGTTTCTTGGTATAAAATTCTTTGGTATTCTTTGGTATAAAAGTAAGTACTTCCGAGTATTTTTCGTGGTCCATCCGTGTTCACTCCCCGTATTAAAGCGAATCCCCACGGACGGGGAATGCTCTGATTATCATCACCATCATCAAAAAGGACTCCCTTTCAGATTCGGAGGGGAATCAATTTTTGCTGGTGTTGGTGTAATGTAAAATTAATTAAAAACAATCAGAATAAACAAAACCAAAAGTAAAGTGGATCCAGACTAATTTCGTTAACTGCATGTTTTTTTTTCGAACAAACTCCATTTTGGAAGCATTCCCCGTTTTCTCGCTGTTTTCTGTACGCGGAGTCCGCGTGGAGTGACTCCCTCTATTCTCGCCGTTCCCTTCGATTCCCCGAGGAGTCCTTGGGGAACGGCGAGAATACGCCTATAGGAATATTACCAGGGCCTCTGGGCAGTTAACAGAGTTGTGACCCCCTTTTTGGTAAATTACCAAAAAAACAAACTTTGTTTTCTTTTTTAATGCGTCTAGAGTCCTTTTAGAAAATAGACAAATAGATCCAATAATGAACAAGAGCTACGAGCTCATATGGCACTTGTTACGAGTAAGCGGTACAAGAAAGTAGAGGAGAACGTCACAAACTACACCCACCATCCAAAAATGCGGTTCGGACCTAGAAATAGAATATGCAGTTTCACTCAAGTCTGAGCATTTCTGGCATCGCCTCGGATCATCTGGAGAAAATGACTGTTGTAACTTCCAAGTTTCAGCCCAATAAATCCACTTGTTTGATCCCTAGACGTGCCACACGTTTTCCGTTACCTCCCTCCAACTGCCCCTATCGCGGTCGAATCTGGCTCGGACACGTGAATTGATCATCTGAAGCATCTTCTCTCACCACCTATCAAGTTTCACTAGAATCTGCGCGTTTTTCCGTAGGTTCCGCCCCCCCCCCCACACCGTGGCCGGATCCGGTTCGGACGGTAAAATATGTCATATAGGGCATATGCGTACTCTACACCAAATCTCATTTGAATCGCTGCACTTGTTTGACCCCTATGTGAGCCACATAATTTTTCCAGGACTCCCCCTACTGTGGCAGAATACGACTTGGAAACATAAAAGTCGCATCTCTGAAATCTCTTCTTCCCGTCCGTCAAGTTCGACTGGAATCGGAGGTTAGCCTATCCAATCCCTCGATCAGAAGTGTTTCACGAGTTTTCCGGTGCCCGCCTCCAACCCCTTCACAGTTATCGGATCCAATCCGGACTTGACAGTGGAACACCAGAGAAGATATTTCTTTCCACCTGCCAAATTCTATTTAAATCCGATCACCCGTTCGAAAGTTATGCATACCACTAGATTCCGGATTCCCCATCCCTCGACTCCCCCCACGATGTTCGGATCGGGGAAACGACTATTCTTAAGTCAGTCTGTTCGAGTCACTGAAATGCCTGCCAAGTTTCATCGTCGTAGTACATCAGGAAGTACCGAACTCGCGGGATTGCGAGAAATCCGGACCTCCCAACTCCCGCACAGTGCCCGGATGCGGTCCGGTTATGTCCATGACGTATCTACGACTTATGATTGTTCATCCGACCAAGTTTCATCCCGATCCCTTCTCTCTAAAAGTGTTTTCCCATATTTCCGTTTCCACCCTTCAACTCCCCCGAAAGTCACCGGATCCGGTCCGGATTTGAAGCGGGACGTCTGAGACACGAGGTCTATCTAAATATCAAGTTTCATTAAGATCCGGTCATCCGTTAAAAAGGTAAAATACCTCAATTTTCCTGATTCCTCTCCCTGCAACCCCCCCCCCCCCCCGGCCCCCCAGATGGTCGGATCGGAGAAACGATTCTCTCAAGTCAATGCTAAGTTTCATCGTCCTAGCACATCAGGAAGTACCGAACTCGCGGGATCACTGGAAATTCGGATCCCCCCTCCCCCAACTTTCCCACAGTGACCGGATCCGGCCCGGTTATACCATTCACGTATCTAGTACGTGTGCTTGTTCTTCCCACCAAGTTTCATCCCGAACCCTACACTCTAAGCGTTTCCCAAGATTCCCGGTTCCCCCCCTCCAAGTCCTCCAACTCCCCCCAATGTCACCGGATCCGTTCCAGATTTTAATCCGGTCGTCTGGGGTACGAGGTCTTTCTATATATCAAGTTTCATTCAGATCAGATCACCCGTTCATAAATTAAAAATACCTCACTTTTCCGGATACACCCTCCCTCCCCCCTCCCCCCCAGATGATCGGATCGGGAAACGACTATTCTCAAGTCAATATGTTCGGGTCCCTGACACGCCTGCCAAGTTTGATCGTCCTAGCACATCAGGAAGTACCGAACTCGCGGGATCACTAGAAGTTCGGATCCCCCCCCCCAACTCCCCCACAGTGAGCGGATCCGGTCTGGTTATGTCAATCACGTATCTAGGACTTGTGCTTGTTCTTCCCAACAAGTTTCATCCCAATCCCTCCAATCCAAGCGTTTCCCAAGATTTCCGGCTCCCCCCTCCAGCTCCCCCAAAGTCACCGGATCCGGTCCAGATTTTAGTCCGGTCGTCTGGGGTACGAGGTCTTTCCGAATACCAAGTTTCATTAAGATCCGGTCGCCCGTTCAGAAGTTATAAATTCCTAAATATTCCGAATTCCCCCTCCCTCCACTCCCCCCACGATGTTCGGATCGGGAAAGTGACTAGTTCCAACTTAATCATTTGGGGTCCCTGATATGCCTGCCAAGTTTCATCGTCCTAGCTTATGTGGAAGTACCCGAACTAGCAAAACCCGGACCGACCGACCGACCGACGGACGGACAGAAATTGCGATCGCTATATGGCACTTGGCCGAAGGGCAAGTGCCATAAACAAGAGCCACGAGCTCATATCCTGCCCTGCCACCAACATCCTGCCCTGCCAGCCCACGATTAGCCAGTTTTTTATCCCTGAAACCGTTTAGTGCAAGTGTCAAAATTTTAAGTGTAATAAGTGTGTTTTAAAAGTCTATTTGAAGAATGTAGCCATGTTTATTTATTTTGTTTTGTCAAGTGTTTTAATATGTAACTTTTACTTTGTTATACTGTACTCCGCTATAACCAAAAAGCGGGTAATAAATAAATATGGCACTTGTTACGAGTAGGCGGTACAAGAAAGTACACGAGAACGTCACAAACTAAACCCGCCATCGAAAATGCGGTTCGGACTTAGAAATAGAATATGCAGTTTCACTCTAGTCTGATCATTTCTGGCATCGCCTCGGATTATCTGGGGAAATGACTGTTGTAATTTCCAAGTATCAGCCCAATAAACCCACTGGTTAGATCTCTAGACGTGCCACGGTTTCCAGTACCTCCCTCCAACTTCCTCTGGCATCGGCATCGCCTCGTATCATCTGGGGCAAATGACTGTTGTAATTTCCAAGTATCATCCCAATAAACCCACTGGTTTGATCCCTAGACGTGCCACGGTTTCCAGTACCTCCCTCCAACTTCCCCTACCGCGGCCGAATCCGGCTCCGATTCGTGAATGGATCACCTGAAGGATCTTTACTCACCACCTATCAAGTTTCACTCGAATCTGGGCGTTTTTCGGTAGGTGCCGCCCCCCCTCCCCCCACCGTGGTCGGATCCGGTTCAGACAATAAAATATGCCATCTAGGACACATGCTTACTCTACATTCCAAGTTGCATTTAAATCGCTGCACTCGTTTGACCCCTATGCGAGCCACAAGATTTACGGGACTCCCCCTACTGTGGCCGAATACGACTTGAAAACTTAAAATCCGAATATCTGACATCTCCTCTTCCCGCCCAGCAGGTTCGACTGAAATCGGAGCGTAGCCTATCCAATCCCTCGACTGCAAGTGTTTCACGAATTTCCTGTGCCCGTCTCCAACCCCCGCACAAGTATCGGATCCTATTTCATTCATATCCCATCACCCGTTCAAAAGTTATGCACGACACTAGATTCCGGATTCCCTATCCCTCCACTCCCCTACGATGGTTGGATCGGGGAAACGACTATTCTCAAGTCAGTTTAATTTCCATCGTCCTAGTACGGTATATCAAGACGTACCGAACTCGCGGTATTGCCAGAAATCTGGGACCCCAACTTCCGCACAGTGCCAGGATCCGGTCCGGTTATGTTATTCACGTATCTAGGACTTATAATTGTTCTTCCGACCAAATCTCATCCCGATCCCTCCACTCTATAAGAGTTTCCCAATTTTTCCGGTCCCCCCTCCAACTCTCTCGAAAGTCACCGAATCCCGACCGGATTTGAAGTGGGACGTCGGAGGCACGAGGTCTCTCTAAATACTAAGTTTCATTAAGATCCGGTCATCCGTTAAAAAGTTATAAAATATTTATATTTTCCGGATTTCCCTCCCTCCACTCCCCCCAGATGGTCGGATCGAGAAAACCACTATTCTCAAGTCCGTCTGTTGGGGTCCCTGGCATGCCTGCCAAGTTTCATCGTTCTAGCACATCAGGCTATACAAAATAGCTATACAAAAGCTATACAACCACGTGGGATTGGAGATAATTCCCCTACTACTTCGGATTGGGACGCTCATTTTAATAATAATTTTTCAACACCTTCTGATGATCCAAATGATACGCTTTTACTGGATGATATTTTGAAACGCCCTTCAGAACCTATTACGATTGAGATGAGTGATTTTAATGAATCGATCAAGAATTTGAATTCAAAGAGCACCCCTGATCACGATGGTATTTATTCTAGTCATCTAAAATGTGCTTCTCCATCTTTTTTTGCAAAACTTCTTGCTTTTTTCAATCTTATGCTGGTGGTTGGAGTAGTTCCTGACTCGTTCAGAGTTGGTGTGGTGTCTCCTATTCCTAAAAAAGGTAAAAGTAGGTTTGAGAGTTGCGAGAACTTTCGTCCGATTACGAAAAGCTCACAGCTTAGTAAAGTGTTTGAGTTATGTGTTAAAAGGTATTTTGCTTCGCTAGATTGTGGGATTAACCAAGTAGGATTTGTTCGGGCCATGGGGTGTGATCATGCTCATGCTACGTTTTACAATATCATAAATTCTGCGTGGGAAAAGGGTGATCAGATTTATGCTCTTTTAATTGACATTAAAGGTGCATTTGATAATATTTCACACGCTTCTGCGCTTTTAAGTCTCTATTATGCTAACATTCCTCTGGCTTTGGTGAAAATGTTAAAATATTGGTATGCTGGTCTTTCTGTCCGTGTGGTTTGGAAATCTATTATGTCTCAAACTAGTATTTCGGTCCGTAAGGGAGCTAGGCAGGGTGGTATTATTTCTCCTTTCATTTTTAACCTTTGCCTCAGCGATTGTTTCCGGTTCTTGAAGACTTCTCTAGTGCACCTTGCCGTAGAGGTAACGTACATTGCTTACGCTGATGACATTATTCTTTTATGTAGATGTAAAAATAGGCTGGTCGAAAATTTTAATATTTTAGTTAATGAGCTTGGGAATAAAGGTTTATCTGTTAATGTAGATAAATGTCAGTACTTCGTGATTAACGACCCTCTTGGGCCGTCTTCTCTTGATTGTGGTAATGGGCGTAGATTTCAACCTCTTGAAGTTGTAACTTACCTTGGTGTACCATACTCTTCAGTAAAGCGTAATTTTCAAACAGTAGTTGTAAAAAATATAGAGCTAAGAATTCGTAAGACGTTCGGAGCTCTTATACACCTTAAAGGTACACACCGGCGTGATATTCTGGCTCGTATTTATACAGCTACTGTTCTTCCAATTGTAATTTTCCCAGCAGTTTTGGTGAAGGGTTTCAATCGTGGTATGATATCTGATATTCGTATAGCTTACTTCAAATACTGTAAATTCCTGCTTGGATATCCACTTTGGGCTCGTAATACCCCTTTGATCCAAGTTTTTAACGTTAAGGATCCTGCTTTGGCAATTCAGACAAAATTTGATAATTTTGTTGCCAAAGCGTCTAATATTTTATCCGCGAAGAATTTGTATCCGTTTTTCCGTAGTCCTTAATTTGAAATAGTTTTAAGTTAAATGATTTAGTAGTTTTTGGTATGAATTTATTGGAATGATATGTGTATTTTATTTATTTATTTTTATACTCCTCTTGTATAATTTTGAGGGAAATAAATATTGAATGAATGAATGATGTAGCCTACCGACCTCGCGGGATCACTAGAAATTCGCCCCCCCCCCCAACTCTCCCACAGTGACCGGATCTGGCCCGGTTATGCCATTCACGTATCTGGGACCTGTGCTTGTTCTTCCCACCAAGTTTCATCCCGAACACTCGATTCTAAGCGTTTCTCGAGATTTCCGGTTCTCCGCTCAACTCCCCCCAGTGTCATCGGATCCGGTCCGGATTTAAAATGAGGCATCTGAGACACGAGATCTTTCTATATATCAAGTTTCATTAAGATCCGATCACCCGTTCGTAAGTTAAAAATACCTCACTTTTTGGACTCCCCCTCCCTCCACCCCCCCTACCAGATGATCGGATCAGGAAACGACTATTCTCAAGTCAATCTGCTCGGGTCCCTGACACGCCTGCCAAGTTTCATCGTCCTAGCACATCAGGATGTACTGAACTGACGTGATCACTAGAAATCCGAATCCCCCCTAACTCCCCCACAGTGACCGGATCCGGTTCAGTTATGTCAATCACGTATCTAGGACTAGTGCTTATTCTTCCCACCAAGTTTCATCCCAATCCCTCCACTCCAAGCGTTTCCCAAGATTTCCGGCTCCCCCCTCCAGCTCCCCCCAAAGTCACCGGATCCGGTCCAGATTTTAATCACGTCGTCTGGGGCACGAGATCTTTCCAAATATCAAGTTTCATTAAGATCCGATCACCCGTTCGAAAGTTATAAATTCCGAAATATTCCGGATTCCCCCTCCCTCCACTCCCCCCACGATGCTCGGATCGGGGAAGTGGCTATTTCCAACTTAATCATTTAGGGTCCCTGATATGCCTGCCAAGTTTCATCGTCCTAGCTTATGTGGAAGTGCCCGAACTAGCAAAACCCGGATCGACCGACCGACGGACGGACAGGAATTGCGATCGCTATATGGCACTTGGCCGAAGGGCAAGTGCCATAAAAAGGAGAAGTATGAACCAATTTTTTTTTTGTTTACTACTTCGGCCCCTTCCGATACTGCAGCCCCTCCTCAGAAGATAGAAAGTCCAGAGAGTCGGACTTGAACTTGAACAAGGCTTCGAAGGTCGAGCTTTGTCAACGAAGAAGAGAATAATTACAGAAGAACAAGGCTCCTTTCTCTCAATCCTTAAAGTTTAACGAAAAGTGCTGAGATTGGAGAATGTAGTTACCGATCACCTTTCATTTAAATAGGCTTGTAGACCCGGTGAAAATACGTTACGTCGTTGCTCTTCTATTCAGGAATATTCGATTTTCGTATAGTGGATCCTGTCGGATTTGTGGTACCTCTATGTGCTTGTACCCGTGTCGTATGCTTGACGAAAGCGATTTACGAAAAATAAGTGTTCACGCAGTGAGTAGTGCTCACCATTGGCCACAGACCAAATAATTCAGTGTATTAAATTAAGTGATACAAAAACAAGTTGGCTGTTCAGTTATACTTTAGGGAAGAAAAATAAGAAATGAAGAGGGGTCGTGACCCTCATTTTTCGCGTGAACTTGCGGCTGCCTTCCGAGACCGGGACCCTAAGCGGCTGTTAGCTAGTTTGCCTTGGCTGAAGTTCGCCACTTAATATTGCTGTGGGTTGAGTTTCATTACCAGCTCATAAGGTTGTAACAGGAACAAATAATCAGATAGGACATCTGTCTTTAGTCGCATGCAGAGACTATGAAAACCCCGACAAAACTGAGCGGACCTAGAGGTATTTACCCTAGCTTTGAGCTGATGTTGATACCCGTTTACTCCTCTTCCGTATTCGCCGTTGCTTATCGCACAAGAAATGGTGAAGGAGGTATACTCCGCTCGCTGACCCGCTCTGGAGCACGTCCATAGAACCAATCAGTTTCAACTTCTCCTTTTCCTCTCCCGTGGGTTAACAGCGATTTAACTACTTGTAGAGGTAACGAAACGTGATGTGGCGCGAAGCTACTAACCTCCGCTCGTCCGTATGGGGATTCGGGTATGGGGAAATACTCGACTCGCGTAGTCATATTACAGAGATAGGGAGACGTATAGGTTCTGTCAGATTATTTAGGCCTACAGAACGCGGATTCACATTCGCCTAGGCGTTTCGGCGTTGGAAAAACTGACGCCGCGCCGTTTCAACTCCAAGTCGAATGCTCTTGATGACTAACTCTTCGTTCCGGTGAAGAATCGCCGTGTGCCTAGCGAAGAGCAGGAAACGTCACCACAGCTGCCCCCAACAAACGCTGTTGATCGGTTGACATGGGATTTGAGTCATCGTTCATGTGTCGTTTCTCGTTCTTCCCGAGGTTCACTGACGTGTTTTGGACATATGGGGTATTGTGTCGCGTCTCGGAAAAGATTCACGTTCTTTGGCCATCAAGCTTAACTCGTGAACAACGGAACGACGGAAACACGATCTGGCGAAGGCTGCAAATGCCATAAAAAAGAAAATTTTCGCTGTGAGTTTGACTACATCCGAGCTCACTGGAGAACTGCGTTTTTGTGTCCATCAATCATGAGATGTTCGCCGCACTTCGGTCGCCTTTTTCGGCTGAGCTGAGAAACCCCTCTGTGGGATGATGCTGAGGTGTGCCAATCAAGCATCAAAATATCCATTCCCCAACGCCTAATGGCTCAGGAAAGTTTGGAGATCGGGGTAATCTCTTGATATATAATCTCTGTCGTAATCATTGTCAGAGTGAGCATTTTTGAGGAGAAAATGGCTTGATTGGACCACATGGCTCATCGTAAGGTACCATTTTTATTCCCTCTGAAATGGTAAGTTTTTATAGGTGTCGGTCCTAAACAAGTATCTGGGTAGACAGGCAGGGTTTGGAAAAGTCCTTCTCGCGCTGGACTCACTCCACCCGGCCTGTAACATCAAACTGTCTCCAGTAATTTATGAGAACTTTTCGAGCTACGTATTACAGCTGGAAGATAAGGGTCACCAGATGGGGGTCTTAGGGTGTCTCTATTTAGTGACTCGTTTAACTCTCTTGGAATAAATGTCTGCTCTAGAACGCTACCATATTAGACAGAGCAAGGAGATCGGTAAATAACATCCTAAGAACCGTTTTAGTCTCAACGTACTCGTACTGCCATCTTCTTCAAGGGTTTAACTTGTGTTGAGAGAGCGACCGCGTGGTTGGTGCCCACTAGCCCAAGACCCATCAGGAAAACGCGACTATAGGGCGATTCCGGCGATCTCTTGGATTCGCTTTCCGAAAAGCAAAGCGAGAATCCGCCGAGCGCAAGAACAACCAAAAATTCGTTGCGTCTTTACAACTTCTCGCTGACTTGCTGAAACCACTTTCCACTCGCGAAGTGGATTCGCTTTCTAAGTACTCGCGGAAACTAGCGGAGTGCCAGAACAGCTCTAGAAAGCGAAGCGGCTTTTCGCCGAAGTCAAAAGAACAGCCGGCGCATAAGCTCGCGGAGCTTTCCAGAACACCAGAATCGCCCTTATGTCAGTGCACGGATTAATTCCGCGGCTCGAACTGTTTGAATGAAATTCAAATAAGCCTGACCTTGGATTAGTATAAAAGCTAACTGCAGCTCGAGGGAAAAGACCGAGATGTTACGATGCCGAGAAATTAATGGTGATGATGAAAACCGAAGAGAGAATATCGCAACATCGGTAATAGAGGCTGGAAATTACCTAGGAGGACTACTGCAGAGGAGTGCAACAGTTTTGCACTCCACTCCTGTGCACCATGCAATGCGCGTCTGTTTTACTGCACTTTTAAAGGTATACGTATAAAATATATCAATAGTATTGATTCACTCCATATCTCAATCTCATTTCAGAGATTCGGAACTATCTATGTCATTTTTCTCCCCTTAAATGGGATCTACGCTAATTTTCGCATTTGCCGTGTTTGACACTTTGTGAGGATAAAATTGTAGACGCACCACGCTGTCCACGCATCAGTCAATTCGCGTAGAGTTACAATATACTGCACAATCAATCAATTATTCATAGTTTTATTAACCTATACAAGAAATGGCACAAGGCGGGCCCATATGGAGTATTTGAAAGACAAGAAAAGAAAAAGCTTGTGAGCATGTAAACAAGACTACACACATATTAGTCCAACCAAATTTACAATTGTACGAAAGTGTATGGTCGAATAAGAAACCAATCAAATAACGATTATTTTGCGCAGTTGTACTCAGGGTTTGGATGAAAATCTTACTGTCGCTTCCTGGCGAAGACAAGTCGAAGTCCGAGTGTTCCAGCCACAATGGGTTTCTGAAAGCGCAACTCATACTAGAAATGATCTTTTCTCGATGAAATGGTTCAGAAATATCGTTTTTTGAAATACCATTGTTTCCCTCGTGAAATGAGTGATTTACCTGTTACCGCTTGTCGACTCTATCTAGCCTTCCCGCTGTCCTCTTATTTGAAAATCAAACGCGCAGTGGTTAAAAGCGGGGAAAAACAAGCAAAACAAAAGAAGTCCAAAACATGATATAGATCTGATGGCCTAACGTGTATTCCAAAACAAAAACTAAAATTTGAAGCTTCACATATCCTTATGTGTGAAAGAGTTGTCGACAAAGTTTATGTTATGTGACTGGCAAAACTCGGCTAAGCCAAAAAAGCGCTAAAATGTCGTAAGTACAAAACGAAAGGCGTTTATAATTCCATAAGATAAAAGATAAGATAAAAGATAAGAAAGATAAAAGGCAGAGTAAGCAAGACGGGTCCTTGAAAAGCATTATAAAAGCCTATGTCACTCCCTTACAATCCTAAGAAACTGTTTAGGCCTACTAGAAATGCTAGGCCGTTGGAGGTTCGGAAAATCCTTTGCTGACGGGATTCCCGTCTGATACGATGATTATTATTTACTAATTATCGGAGATTATCTTTCAAGTTGGACGGAAAGATTGCCAGTCATTATTTTACTGTTTTTCTTCCGTTAGCGAAATACGGAGACGCGTTGATTGGTGGAATGAAGGGAGGAAATTCTTTTCTCGCGCATAGAGAAGGTGTATATAAAGGACTTGACTAAGGAATTGGAAGCATCAACGTTAAGCAAGTAGTCGTGTGTACATTCCACCAGTTCCGAGCAGTAAGTGATTGTACATTTGTGTTTCGCTGGTGAACAGTTGGATTTGTCAAGAACGAACAGTCTTGTAGGAACGCCATCTCTCCGGCGAGTAAAGCTTCTCCGTTATTTTGTGAAAATAGTTGAGTGTTTACCAAACCGAATCGGCTGCTATACCCATGCATAGATCTTAAGGATAATGTATAGACGGTAATTTTAACGTATTATTTCCGGATACATGACCCAATGTTCCTAAACAGCAGTTCATAATTTTGTGAGTGTTCAATTTATGGTAATGTGTCGGAAAAGAAGGCAATTGAGTCAAACTGAGGGCACAAGCATAATTTTTCTATTCATAAAATTAGAAAACTTTTATTATTTATAGGCTAACTTGCAATCAGACTCGAAGATTTTCCTTGCGGCAGTGCATTGATGATTCGTCTGGTGTCTTATTTCTTAACAGTGTAGATTCCAAGCAAATAGACTATTTTCTATTTTCTTTTGTTACTTATTTATGGATTTCTTAAAATACGAAACTAGTAAAATCTCATAGAAAGACCTTGTGGAAAAATAGAATATACCGTTAGTTTATAGAAATAATGTTCCAAATTTTGCCGAGAACTTGTGTCTGTGGCCTCGACAGTTAAAAGGACTGGTCATCCGTTTTTAGTGCTTTTGCCATCTATGATCACGCTTAAAAAATCTCCTGATTGTTTCAGGCATTTTATCCGCAAGATGTCAAGAACGATACAGATGATTCTATTGGCCTGTGTCGCTCTCGCCTGCGTGACGTCATTGTTCCAGACAGTTGAAGCCGAAGAGGACTCGGCAATGGCGAAGTACTTGCATGAACTCGACAGGATTTTTGGATCTAATACTCGACCGAGGTAAGCTTAAAGGCAGTGATATTATAAAGATGATTAAATAGTAGATAGATACATGTTTATTAAAATTCCAGTTTAAAATTCCCGGAGACAGCTCCTATGCATTAGTTGCATTTTTGCAGATACCATGGTATCTGTTACCACGGTAACTGGATCTGCAATTAGTCGTTTTTGCATACCATACCGTGGTATCTGAAGATCAGATACCACGGTAATTGCAAAAATAACTTTTGACCATGGTATCTGCAAAAACGCAACTAATGTCTCTACTAATCTCCGCTGTGAAAGTACACTGACTATTACGCGCGATTTTGACTCATCGTCACTCATCTTTCATTCAGCTATGAATCATCATAGCCAGTAATCTTTAGTTGCGTTTTTGCAGATACCTTGGTCTCTGATACCACGGTCGAAAGTCGTTTTTGCAGTTAACATGGTATCGGATACCACGGTCAAAAAGGCGTTTTGCAGTTTTCGTGGTATCTGGCCAGTTACCGTGGTATCCGATATTCAGATGTCACGGTCCGATCGTAGTAACGGATCGTGGTATCTGAAAAAGTCGTCTCACTTTCACCATCACCAACAATAGAGACTAGGATTTTGTCAAATTGGTGGGAAAGCAGTTTGGCACTTCGTGATGTGACTGGAAATCAGTTTTTCTTTTGGGATGACTTCGAAAAGCGCAATTTCGGCAGTTGTCGTTTTTGCAGTGCAACCGCAGTATCAGATACCATGGTATCTGCAAAAACGCAACTTTGTCTCTAATTGGTTCGCACATTCCGTAATTCCGACTGAACCAATCACAAACAACGCAGGAGGCGGGGCTTTTCGCGAAAAGACCGTCCATGGAAAGATTATATTTGGTTAGAGAGCAAGAGCATGAAAACAGCTGTGAAAGGAAAATCGAAAATATTCGTACTTGTTTGGAACTGAGAAGAGAAGTAATGGAATGGTGTTATGTTTCAGCTCTGCTTTAAAGCTCTTGTGTCAAGAACAATAGAATATTTAATAATCACATTCATGCATACGGACAAATCTTTAGTTTCACGGCTTCAATTCTCAGACCAAGTCATTATACTGTTACTTTCCTTTGTTATGTAATCCAAAAATGCTCCAGCTCCACAGACGGCTGTTACGATTTATAAATTTTGATGCGAAAACTGACCAAACTAAAACCCCTGCGAAATTTTGAGATCGAAAACTAGAAGCAAGCGATCGCACTAAGCGTGTTAGACCGTTGAAATTTGGTTTCGAAGTAGCATACGCTGATTACGTACGTATGGGCCGTAATGCTTGCGAAATAGAAACTAGAAAATGTACAGAAGCTGTGATGCAATTTATGGCGCTAGATAATAACCAGAAAGAATAAACATCTTAGAATATTGGAAGAAAAACATTTTTCATTGCGTCATACCCTTAAAGGAGAACTCATAAATAGGTATAATTTCTTCTTTTATACCGTGGGAAAGCATGGTAGTTCTTGGAGGGTTTTTTTTAACTTACGACCCGACAGGAAAGGCGGGCGATATAGGAGAACCATAACCATTTGCAGCGAGTGTAATAGTTTGCATAGCTGCTAGCTTCCCACATAAACCGTTTCATCGATGGAATACCAGGCATGGTGCTCTGTTATTATGCAAGGAAATTGTGCGATTTAATTCCAGAGAGAAGCTTTGGTTTGAAAAACGGAAACGATGTGAGTTTGGAAATGTGGCAGATGGAAAAATTAGGGGCATTTCAGGCGGTTCGAACAAGTTGACAAAAAGTGTGGGAAGAAGGGAAGAAATTGAGAAGAGAAATTGTATTGACGCTGGGTTCTGGTGGATCGTTCAAACTTTGATTGCATAAACTCTACCTCAGAAATATCGTACGCGAGCTGAATTTTCTTTGCCAGTCTTTTTTGAATGTCGTACCAGCTCCAGGCGAACAAGCAGTGTCGAGTGTGATAAAGATGGACTTCGGACGGCAATAGATTTGCTTGTTTTTGCAAATGAGCAGCATAAAACGGGCAACTTACGTGGTTTATAGATTTGTGTAAAGTATATTTTTTGCAAAAAATGTGCAATAAGGAGCCCGACTGTAGGGCCCTTCATCTCCTTGTTTGCGCCTGACTGTGGGAGCGTCAAGGGCTAATAGGGGCGTCCTCGGGGGGAGGGGGGTGCAATGGAATGGGTAACAGTCGTCGAAGATCCTGTCGTACAACTGGTGTCGTCGTCGACTAGCTACTGTGGCGCATTCCCCGTAATCTTGAAGGGGTGCTCACTTGGGCCAACTCCCATAGCCTGCGTTATGCATGCACACCAGCGTTTGGATAAGGTATGGATTATGTGCGGAAGTAAGAGTTTCCGAATGGTATTGACATTCAGAGACGTCGGGAGTTGTTTCTTCTTCTGTACGCATTCATACCAGCATATGGATAACGCGTGGACCTTGTGTGGAGGTCAGAGGCGTTAGTAGCCAAAATATTTCTTTTTTTTTTGGGGGGGGGGGGGCAAGGTATTTACCGGCTGGCTGGTCATTTTTACCGACTGTTCTTGCGAAAAAAAATGACTGTTTTCAAGAAAAAAAAATCACTGTTTCGACGAAAAATCTAGTGTTTTCAAGAAAAAATCAACTGTTTTCAGGAAAAAAATCAACTGTTTTTACGAAACGCTTCGCGCCGATTCGGTTATTTTTTACCGACTGGCCGATAACATTGGGGGGGGGGCGTGCCCCCCTCCCATACGTGACGTCCCTGCCCGATGAAAAATATCCGAGATTTAGTCGTATGGAGTAGTACGAAAAAGTAGCATACAGTAGTAACTGTCGCTACTACATGCTACTACTAGCAAACTGGATGCTATCGGATACTACTACATAAGATTAACCCAGTCGGAGGCATGTTTATCAAAGTATTCAATACTACTATATATCACTAATCAAACAACTCCATAATACTACATACCATTCCATACAACTTTTTCGTACAACTACCATACTACCATGCAATTAAAGAATTTTTCATCGGGTGGTGGAGGCAACACTTCCGAATAGAATAACGCCAAGAGAAGTCGGGAGTTGTATAGTTGCAACATCGGATCGTGCTTCTTTTTCCGTGTTTCACTAAAGACGTACTAGACAGACGTAAATGGATAATGCGTGGACATCGTGCTAATTTAAGTATGACAGTTGTGTGGTATTGACGCTCAGAGATGCCGGGAGTTGCAAAGTACGAGTTCTTGAATTCTGCCTCTTTTTCCGTGCTTCACGAAAGACGGCAGTACGTGGTCGGACGGAGGTTGCAGGTCAAGGACCTGGTGTCAATCGAGAATGTTCTGTCTCACAAACTCCGACCCAGGTATGTCCAATTGAGAGATCCTGCAACGAAAAAGTATGGAAAGGCGAATAAGACATCTAAACACGAAAACACTTTCTTCAGGTCTTTAAAGATCCTCAATTTAACAGCTGTAATAGAAGGAACCTCGTTTTGGTTTATCTATCTGCTTAACAAAATAGCTTATTTTGATATTTGGAAATGAATTTACCACCAAATGTCAAGCTACAAAATCGAAAATTACCTCGAGAGTTTGATGTCGAGTCTGAGCCATAAAAACCTTGTTGGTCGCGGAAACTGAAAGCTGGCAACACACACGGTCGCGGAGACTTTTTTCGACCCACAGCATCATTATGGGATTACGAAAAAGCGCCTCTTGTCTTTTCGTTTTCTGTCCTGTCGTCCTCACGCACTAGTAGTTTTAACCCACTTCACTACTGAGAGAACAAAACTAACCGTGAGTCCGTGACGCAGATGCGTAACGTGATTCAGTCCGCCCTACCCGCTGCGGCGTAACTCGCAAAAGGAAAGGCGTGTGTCCTTCGTTCAGGCTTTTAGGGGAGATTTAATAATAGTTATATATAACGGGCTTTTCGCAACTACAGAATAGCTCATGAAACTAAACTTAATATCAGCCAGATGGAGGTCTACAAATTAAACTGATTTACGGTTTTCGTGTTAACAACGTTAACACTTAATCCAGGTCCGTATCCAGGAATTTATTTCGGAGGGGGTTTTACCCGCGGGTCGGACCTATTGCATACCAAAAAGTACAAAAAGATATAAATCAGAGGCTGAAGCCTATAAGAAACGATTATTTGTGTATGTTTCGGAGGGGGTTCGACCCCCCCCCCGGCCCTGACTTAATCCTTCGATGTTCCACCTTCCAATGTCTTTCCAAAAATTCCGACCACGAAGTTTACAACTGTGTCCTCTGACTTCTGAGACTTTTGCCGCTGAAGATGAGGCCAGTGTTTTAAAGGCATTACCCCGTACTGAAATGAAATTACCGAAAAATGAAATTAAGTTCGGTAATGAAATTACCGGACATGAGGTGTTTTAGGGAGAAGAGGAGTTTCAAGTTTGTCGGCTGACGGCTCTTGGTACCCTGACCGCTGCGCTGTCAAAGCAAATAAGGCACGCCAATGTCCCTGAAAGTACAATTTTCCAGAACTACATCTGTAGAAAACACAATTAAAATCGAGGACCCCAAAAGGCCTGAGATAAATCAGCCCTCTATCAGAATTAAATACCCCCCCCCCCTTCCAGTCTACTTTACTTGGTCATGGATTTTTACCAGCTCTTTAAAATATAAAGAAATTTCAATCAATGAATCAGTCAACTTTATTACTAAATGGCTTAGAGCTGGAAGAGGTCGTCGAAAAAAAAACGGCGTAAAATTTGATCTTTTCCTACTTTTTCGTGTTGTCTTAGTTTGTTTATTTTCTGTGGCATGAGCATGGAAGGACAGGCCTGTCGAAGCACGGAAAAAGGGTACTTTTTCTATTGTGTCCGAGTATTTAATTTGTTGTTTTTTACACTATCATCATGATCTAATATCATCCATTACTCCACAGGTTCGGAAAGAGGTCAAGCATGCTGCAGAAACTAAAGATTCCTTACAGCACGGTGAGTAAATGAAGTAATCTTCTCCCCCCCCCCGTTGGATGGTTTCGTTACACATTCTTTATTGCACAACTCTAGCCAAGACGAAATGCTGGGCGATATTCGATTTCGATACCCATATATCAGATCGAATATCGATACTGAAACATAAATGTCTATCACAAGCGATTAAATTTTCTTTCATTTAAGAACGTGGTCCCGAAATTTCGATATCGAAAGTGAAAATCGATATATAGAAAAATCCAAATATCGCTCAGCACTAATGGCAGTCAGCACCGTATTGATTCATTCCACTTTTCCCCCCTCTTGGCGGCTGTATTCATCGGATACAGCCGCGGTGCAGGGAGTCGATCGTGCTATCAGGTACCCCCCCGCAAAAAAAAAAAAAAACTCCAACCTCCTACCAATAGTGGCCGAAATCTATCGATACGTATCTATAAGTACCTATCAGTATCTATAATTACCTACAACTACACGTATCTAGGCTATAAGGACCTATAAGTATCTATAAGCACCTAAAATATATAAATATCCATAACTACCTGCATCTTTGGCCATAAACTTAGGTGTGGTGCTGTGGACAGACGACCAGGATCGGGCGGTCATGGTTTTCGACACCATCATCAGTTCCATATGAAAAGCTGAGATTTTTCCAACTTCATGAATGAACGAATGATTCGTGTTCCACTTCAATCACAAAAGTTTGACAAATGGAGCACACAGACGAAAGAGAAAAGAACAAGAATTAAGAACAAACAGCCGACTTCAGAAACTTTTCCCGAGAAAGTGCAGAAAACTCACCCTGAACTCTGGTCGTGTGACCGCACCATAAGCTGAATGGCTGGATATACTGATCTGGACCCTGGACCAGTGTTGCCACTTTTCTCTGACGGAACCTGTGACATTTAGCCGAAAAAATCTTTTGGCGCCCACAAAATTCGGTTCTTTTTCCAGTTTCAAAGAAAAACCCTTCGATGCTAAAGTTTCAGTTAGCTCTTATATGATAGAGATAATCATCATAAAAAACAAAAAACCATTTTTTTCCGAAAAGAGTGGCCTTATTGAAATTGGCCAAAATGCTTTGAATTGCATATTTGCTACATTTTTGGCACAAGTGCGATTTTCGGTGACACATTTTTCCCAGCTGTGAATCTGGGGAGAAGTTGAGAACCTGTGACAAATCGCAGAATTCTGCGACCATTGGCAACATTGATCTGGACGAAGGTTGGTAGCTATTAGCAATACTTCTGACCTCTTCGTGTCGATGAAGGATCGCCGTGTGGCTAGCGAAGAGCCAGAAATGTCACTGGTGCGACACTCAGTACGGGTCGTTGATTGGTTGACACAGGATTTGAATCAAGGTTGAGGAGTCGTTCGGGTGAAGTTTCTCGTTCTTCCGAAGGTTCACTGTCGTGTTTCGGACGTGTTTCATATGGATGTATAGATGGTAGAAGCTTGGAACACACCCCTCCAAGTATTTGGTGTGGAAGAGGAACCTGCTCTACCAGCACAGATGAGTAGCGTCTGTTCTTCTTTCTACTAGACTTGAAAACCAGTTGGCTCAAAACTAACAGATTCAGTTTTAACCGACATCTAATCTTGAACATTTTTGACAATTATATAATTAACCTTTTTTTTTTAGATGGACGACGACGCGGCATGGAGTTGATCAAATTTTGAATTGCATCTATTTTGTTATTTTCTGACGGCATAAAATACAACGACTGATATGAAGGATACGAAGAACGGGTCGAGTTAATGATCGGGCTTAAAGGACCCGTCGTCCTTATGATACAAATCCCCTCTACTTCCCGAAAACTTCCATCCAACTTATTCCCGAGATATTGCATTCCCTAGGCACATTCTATCCCCCCCCCCCACTGGCACTACATTTACTATATTTCGGCCCTTGACAAACCTTGTTTGTCCACAAGTTCGTTTTTCCAACTTGAGCGTTTTTGAGCCTGAAGAGGACCCTTGCCAAGAAGGGCCGAAATATAGTTAATAAAATTTAGCTGACGTATCCGTTTTGCACTGTCAAATATGATTCGCAGTCAGCTTGGGCTGAAGGAATATTTATTTTCACGCTTACCGTGTTCGGCTCTTTTCGAAGCGTCTCAGCCTCCCGATTACTTATTGTCGGGACGCTTCTTGGTCGGAAAGATGAATACAAATTTGCCGCGTTTGTCGTGCAAGCCAATGGGCGTCAAGAGAGGCTAACAACAGCAAGAGTCTTGTGTGATTTGTCGACAGATGCAGAACTGATTTCTCACTAATCTTCGAATGCCGGAGCGGAAACGCGACTTGGTGCGAGGTGTCCTTTAATAAAAAGTTCAAGTTCTTTTTCTTACGTTCGCGCAACGGCTATAGATTCGCAGTCAGCTTGGACTGAAAGAATACTTATACTTAACTCTTATGCCTAGTGGAAACATGTAAGTGGTACCCGAGGCGTTACTAGCCAAAATATTTTTTTTGGTGGGGGGGGGGGGGACAAGGTATTTACCGACTGGCTGGTCATTTTTACCGACTGTTTTTGCGGATAAAAACGACTATGCTTGAGAATAAATGATCGTGTTGACGAAAAATGGCTGATTTTAAGAAAAAAGATTATTTTTAAGAAAAACCGGCTGTTTTTAAGAAGAAAACGACTATTCATCTAAGAAAAAAATCGACTGTTTTTACTAAAAATCTCGGCTCTTCGCGCCAACCAGCCGACAACATTGGGGGGGGGGGGGCGTCCCCCCCCCCTAGTAGTGACGCCTCTGTGTGGTACCAGGTCAAAAGGATGGATAAAATAAGGAGTATTTGGAGAATATTTGGAGAAAGGCAAAAAACAGCCAAGGCCTTGTGTTATTCGTCGAGAGAGATGAGTTCTCACTTTTCGACAAATTATCGTCCAAGCCAAGGGGCCCTTAGGGAGGCTAAAAACAGCCAAAACCTTGTCTGTATTAACTAAGATGAGTATTAAGAGAATTAAGCATCATCGAATACCGGAGTTGAAACCACTTGGTTACTTGGTACGAGCAGGGACCCATAAATTTCCTTACAGGGGGCCTGTCATTTCCTATGCTTCTATATTGATATGATGACCGAACCAAATCCATTTTCCAAAAATCCCCCCTTGAGTCGATCGGCATTCTTGTTTGCCTCATTGGACGTGCGCGCCAAAGAGACTCCTCCCTCAAGGCGCCAGAAGCCAATCCCAAATTTTGACTATCTGGGCTTGAACGTCATTGGACCGTGGGTATTTCTCGAACTACATTCCGTGCGCTCAAGATAGCATCAGAAATCTCTTATTGACAGGCCCCCTGTAAAGGAAATTTATGGGTCCCTGGTACGAGGTATATCCTTTAATAGCGCGAACACACGATCAGGATTGGAAGCATCCGGACTGGAATGCCTGTCCGGATTTTCGACACCGTCATCACTTCCACATGGAAAAGTTGATTTTTTTTTTCAACTTGATGATGAAAGTGAAGAAAATTCGGCCGGGAAATCCTCATCGTTTGTTTGCACTATAAACGAGGAAATTTGGCCTATTGCCGTTGCTACGGGTCCTAATATTGCTACCTTGCCAAAATTCAATCAAACGGTTTACTGCAACTACAGACAACGCTATAAACATTAAATGAAAAGGTCGATCTCACAAAGTGAAATTGTACAGAGAAAAAAAATCATTAACGCAATTCATCCTAACTTCTCAGAGCTCGCTTCGCTCAGATTGGCACCGAAAATTCAAAGGCACTTTCATTGCACACGACTCTACCAACGACTATACTATAAACAAAGAAATGGTCAGGACGGAGCTATAAGGAAGAAAACACACATTTGGGGAATAAATCTATTGTGACCAATAGTTAAATATGAGCAATGCAAGTCTTGTAGATCCCAACAGCCATAATAAATACATTGTGGTAACCGTAAGCAATAAGACAAATTCAAAATTTTCTGATGCTTTTCAACAAAACTCACTCCCTTATCAGATTTCAAAACTGAAACCAATAATCTAAATACCCTAACCAACCAAAGTCGATCGCTTTTGGGTTTTGAAAAAAAAACAAAAAAAAAAACTCCCCATTGTTCTGTGCATGAACCATAAAACCTTGGCTTCTGTATACAAATAAGTCCACTCCAATGTTTGCATACGATTTTTTTTCGATTTTTTTTAAACAAAATCTTAAACACAGATATGAACATAAGTAGACAGTTGCAAATTTGCCTAGGATAACATACAAACACATATTAATCGTTTTATATGTAACACCACATAATGAAGAAGCAACGCAGCTCTGGTGACCTAGTTCACGGCAGTGAGAAGGGGTAATACGTCCTGATTTGACAAAGCTGTATAACATTTCCCCATCAAGCCGGGGAGAGGGGAAGGGTGATAACCTTATGCATGATGTAACGAGAGACTAGTGACGTGATGTGCAAAAATTGCAATGTTGGCATAGCTTTGGAAAATTGCACGTTATATAACATAAAATTAAATTTAGTTACAAAAGCTTTGGCCATCAACAAAAAAAACATAGTATAAAGAAAGTTTTGTCTATTTTAATTTTTTCTCAAGACGATTCCCGAAAGATGGATAGATAGAATTTTTTTTTATAGCAGGTGCTTTGCTGTCTGTTTTACAGGCCTTAAAAGGGTGGAAAAAGAAAAATCAAGTCAGGATGGCCACACATTTAATACGAAGAAAAAATTCTGTGCGATATTTCTGACTGAACGAAAAAAACACACACACGAAAATACACACTAAACAGGCATAACGAATGCAAGTATACACGCACCGAACATGAGTAATAACGTCAAGGGCCCAAGAATTGTCGGCCACCACTCTCGATTGTACGGTCATGTAAATGCAACGGTTTCTCCTAGATTTGTAGATTTCTTTCGACTCTCAGACGAATACATAGAGAGTGCAATACAGAACCAACAGCATTTCGTCTATGACTAATGGGCGCGGGGTAAGCGCTACAGGAAAGCAGTCTGAAAAGATGACACCCAACTGCGGTTTAAGGGGGCAGCTTGGGGGGCTTGGTAGCAGGAAGCGGCTGGCTACAGAGTCGGGCTTGGGCGCCTTAACGGGCGCTTGTGTTTGGTATCTGATATACGGTCTAAAGTCGTTTTTGCAGTTATCGTGGTATCTGATACCACGGTCAAAAGGCGTTTTTGCAGTTATCGCCGACCGTGGTAACTGATCGTGGTATCTGAAAAAGTGATCTCACTTTCATCAATTTTTTTCAAATTGGTGGGAAAGAAGTCTGGCACTTAACGATGTGACTGGATATCAGTTTTTCTTTTGGGATGACTTCAGAAAGTGCAATTTCGGCAATTGTCGTTTTTGCAGAGCAACGGTAACTCGGTAACTATCAGATGCCACGGTAACTGCAAAAACGACTAATTGCAGATCCAATTACCGTGGTAACAGATACCATGGTATCTGCAAAAACGCAACTATGGATCCTTGAAAACAGTGGTTTCCATTAATAATACCTTGCTGTAAAGGCTTTAAGGTTATTCTTCAGAAACAGGCTGAAGTCGAGAGGTTCTAGAGCAAACGCTTGCAAGTAGACAAGCTGCAGATAAGAACGAACAATGACAACAGTCAACATTTAAACAAACAAGAGCTGTAAGCTCATATGGCACTTGCAAGGGTTGAGATGTATTATTTGATCAAAAGTAATTTTCGACTGTGCGGTTGAGATGCGCACTTTAAGGGAGCTAGAGAAAAAGTATATTATCGTTGAACTTGGCTGTAATGATGCGCACTTTAAAGGAACTAGAAATTCATCTGTAAGGAAGACCCTTGAGGCAAAAACGAGAGCAGGCTCTTAGGGATCATTGATATATACGTATGATCAGAAGTATTTTTTCCCCCACTAATTTGCGCACTTTAAGGGTGCAAGAAATTATTTTTTTTGCAAAACACTTGTGGGACAACTGATCATGGGTTGAGATGTATCGTTTGATAAAAAGTACTTTTCGACCTTGCGGTTAAGATGCATACTTTAAGGGAGCTAGAACATCATTTGTAAGCAAAACCCTTGAGGCAAAAATGATCATGAGCTCATGGGGATCATGGATATGCATATTTTGCTTAAAAGTATTTTTCTTAATTTGCGGTCATGATTGGTACTTTAGGGAATGGTCGGATTTGAAAAGTGGCGATTTCTAAGCCAATCTTGTCGAATTTCTGATATTCCAGCCAAATTTCATCGTCCTAGCACATCTGGAAGTACCTTAACTCGCGATCACCGGAATCCCGGACCCGCCCCTCAAACTCCCCCCACAGTCGCCGGAGCCAATCCGGTTCAGTTTGGACTTGTTTGTTATTCCCACAAAGTTCCATCCCGATCTCTCCAGTCCAATCCGGTCACGTATTCCCCCCCCCCCCCAATTGTTGTCGGATCCGGTCCGGACATGAAAAAGATCACCACAGGCACGCCCTCTGTTCAGTTATTAAATTTTACTCGAATCCGATCACCCGTTCCAAAAGTAACGCATGGCTAAATATTCCGGATTCCCCCTCCCTCCGATCCCCCCACGACTATCGGATCGAGTGAATTTTTATTTACAAGTCAGTTTGATCGGGTCCCTGATACGCCTCCCAAGTTTCGTCGTGAATTCCGTGATACTCCCCTCCACCTTCCCCCCCCCCAAGGGTCCGGGTCCAGTCCAAACGTGTAAACAAATTATCTGGAGCAGATTCTTGTTCTTCCCAGCAAGTTTTACTCCGATCCCTCCATTATAACCGTTTCTCGAGATTTCCGGTCTTTCCCCACCCCAATTCCCCCATAGCTGTCGAATCCGGTTCGGACTTCAAATGGAACATCAGATATGTCATTCATCCAGGTATTAAGTTTCGTCCCAATCCGATCACCCGTTCGAAAGTTACAGAACACTCAATTTTCCATATTCCCCCGCACTGCACAACAGATACAAACCCCTTTGACCCTCGAATGCACTAGCTCTTTCCAATGTTAACAGAGTGATCCGATGCAAAGAGTGACGTCACGCCGCGCGCAGACCTACTAGTGTAAAGAAAGGGGTAGGGGTTTTGCAAAAACTACTAAATTTTCCGGATTCCCCCGCCCTCTACTCCCTCCACGGTGGTCGGATCGGGGAAGTGATTATTTGCAAGTTAGTTCGGTGGGGTCCCTGATATGCCTGCCAAGTTTCATCGTCCTAGCACATCTGCAAGTACCCTAACTCGCGATCACCGGACCGACCGACCGACCGACCGACCGACCGACCGACAGACCGACCGACAGACCGACCGACGGAAAAGTGATCGGTATATGGCACTTGAGCGAAGCTGCAAGTGCCATAAAAACATGGCTAGCTTTTTAAAACATATAGCCAAAAGAAACAACAACAACTAGATAACATCTAAACGTTTAGGGTGATTCACACCAAGCATTATTCTAAGGTACAGACTGCAGTCGAGTTCGTTCGACACATCGTACAGCAAATACACATTACACATGAGAATTACAATCACTGAGCTTAACACCCTCACAAAACTATAAGCTGTACGCCTGTGTGCTACAAGCTTTACGCTAGAAGCCTTTCGAGGTTCCTTAAGGAGTTTTTTCTCCATCCCACAAATTGTTTTAGGCTCGAAAGGAGTTTGTCCGCAGTCGCTTGTGTGGCCGCAAACTTGTTTCCACAACCAACGAGATTTTTGTGGCTCGCTTTGTTGCTCGAATTTGACAAACAACTGTCGAAGTCATTTTCGACTTGGCGGGGAACTTTAATTTAGCAGCAAATTAAAGTCTAAATAATAAATCTGGCTACTTTATCAAGCATTTAGGCATAAAACTGAGGATCCTTTTTGCACAAAATGGTAAAAACGTAAGCCTGAAGTAATATTTACTAAGATTTTATTTATATTAAGCCGTTTAAATTTACCATAAAAAAAAAACCAGACGAAACGGCGTTTCTGCGAGTTTCAACTTGTGGCCCGACTGTGTGGCACACCGATGGGCCGCGAAAACACGCCTTAAAGCAGGCCACCTCACGCATTCAACAGACATCAATACCGACAACGAAAAATACCCCCCCCCCCACAAATCTAGATCCTCGGGGCAGACGGGTCCGAACCACAACTCGACCCAATACCGCTGCTGATATCATGCTCGTTCAGGCTATCCACGGAGGTACCCAACGCCTTGAGAGTGGCAAGGGCTGCGCCGCTGGCATTCATCGTCTTCTTCGGTGACTGTTCTTCGGTGGCGAAGAGTTCTTCACGTGCAGAAATCAAAAGTTTCCTCACCTCCTTGACCTGAGGTGCGAGGCGGGCGGCTTCAGCGAGGTCGCTAATGGCATCGCCGATTTGTCTGAAAGAACGAACGGGGGTGAGTAACAATACAGACACACAAGAAAGCAACATCCAGTAACATCAGTGGAGAGACGAAACTAAACCACATAGAAAAAATATTCATGACAACTGGAAGTTCTAGGTCAGATGCCCTTTTTGAAATTATTTCCTCTTCCCTTTTCCTCTTAAAGCACATAGCCAAAACACTGATGAAGATATCAAAATACTTTCGGCTTAATAAAGTAGTAAGTTGCCCGTTTCTGAAATTATTTTTCTCTTTCTTTCTTCTTATCTGACTTCGTGCCTTGCGCCTGTTTTGACGGGTTACAAATAAAATCATTATCATTATTATTGAAATCATTGTATTAAAACTCAATAAGATCTCTTTTCTTACGCTGTGATGACAATATTTTCCCCTCAAATGACTTTGAAAGTTTATCAGTCAATCCCACCCAAGCCGGTCACAGCCGACAGGTGTTGGTCAGCAAGGTCAGAAAATATACAAAAAGCTGGATTTTCATGTAACCTTTAACCAAGGTATGAAAATGTGCCAACACTTCCCTGTCGCCTGTTACGTTTTGAACTAAAACAAATCTGAACGGGAGAGATACAGCGGTCCCGGATGGGGCCACGCTTAGGCAACTTGGCAGCCATAAAGCCCAGCGACTATTTTCCCAGCCAATTAGAAACGGCTCCTTTACGAACCTGAGCCAAGCCAGTTCAAGCTCCTTCCATCAACTTTTCTACTTCCTTAAACGGTCAACCTTGGCACTTTATCAGATATTCCAGTCCACCATCAGCAGTAAAGTTTCCTGACCGTCCTGGATAATATTTCCACGCTCCGTCCAACTTCAAGAAAGCGAATAAGGGTCATAGAAAATCAAAACGACCTAAGGGGATTCCCAGTAAACTACCCAGCAGTAACTGAAAAAAAAAAAAAAAAAATGGAGTCTACAATTGCATTTTCGATCGTCGTTTGACATACTAACGTAATAAATAATTAACTAAATAATAACTTACCCTATATCTCTTCTCGCCCTCGCTCGTAGATAGTAGGCCTCAAATGCACTCGGTTTCAGGGCAATCGCTTCAGTCGTCAGATCGACGGCATCAGCTGGTTCCTAAAAGAAAGAAAAACAAAATTTAGTTTTATTTTCCAAAATTCACAGAAAACCAGACGACTCCACATGCCCAAATGGAGCCGAATGTCCGCCCTGACCGAATAAGTTAGCACGTTGGAGCGCAGGGGCGCTGGTTCGAGTCTTGGTGGTGCCTACCGTTTGGTTTGGGGCGGGGGTTTGTGGCGGAATCCTGTAAGACAAGCCAAAGTCCAACCAGCTTCAAATGGGTACCTGGAGAAATCTGGGGAAGGTGACAGGAAGGGTGTGCGAAACCACCAGGATGGCTAGCCCCCAACCGCCCATTGCACTTCCCGGCTGAGGGCAGACAATCGATGATCAGCACCTTTAGTAAGCTGATGCTGGTATCTTCACCTTTTTTACCTTTTTATTCGCATTACGTTTAACACGCTCAAACATGTGTTATCTATTATGGAACTTCTGGCAGTATGACGCTCTCAAGAAGTACTGAGTACACTGTCAAAAGTTTCATAACAGATAACACAAGGATTCTCGGTTTCAGGAGATAACACTTGGGATGTTAGCTGTTATGATTTTCAAACATTACGGATTGGAATGTTATGCACACAAGCAAAGAGCGTATTTACCTAACGAAGAGGCGTCACTCCGAGGTTTTTCCCATAAGAAGCATTGCCACACGAAAGAAGCCATCTAGCGATCGTCGGATTCGCGGATTCGCCGGTTGTTTTCCTACGCGACGAAATAGTTCTAGCCGATCAAAGAAAATACTTATTGCAGAAGCTTACATTTTAGGTTTTTCACTATACTGGACTTCACTTAAGGATCAGGTATTGTATGCTTTTGGTTTTCTGAATAAAATAGTTGAAATTTGAGTCTGAATAGATTGCCACAGAAACAAGTCATTGTAGTGTGAAAAAACGGCTTCTCCGTAAGCATTGCAAAGCGCGCCATCTAGTGTCAAGTTTCAGAGGCAAAAAGTCATTTTTAGCCGGTCCGACGATCGCTAGATCACTTATTGAAACGGGAAAAGAGTCGAGTGACGCCTCTTCGTTAGGTAAATACACTCTTTGCACACAAGAAGAGCGGAAATACAGCCGGAAAAAATGTGCTGACTTTTTTGTTTGTCATCATGATATCGGAAACGAGGGGCTTCCCACTCTCCACCACTTGGTGTACACCACTGCGCCACCCATGCCCAACTCATCCGCCACGCGCGACGCACTTCCGCCACGCGCACCACTCATTCGCCGCCCTTCCGCCACGCGCGCCACCCGGTGTACACCGATTTTGAGAGTGGGCAACCCCTCGATCGGAAAAGTCAGTAGATGCGTTTTTTCGGCTCATCCTAGCAATGCTTGTTAGGCATAACGTTTGCATAACAGATAGAATATCAAGTGTTATCTGATGAAAATTCGCATCCTTGTGTTATCTGTTACGAAACTTCTGACAGCGTAATTCGTGAATTTCAGACTTACCTCCGACTTTCTTTTGCATCTCGCCAAGTTCAAAAGCAGATGAAACCTCAGTTGAACAAAGGCCTCTGAATGCTGCTTGTCCGACCCTTTCAATTCGGCCGAAAACGGGACTTTTTTGAGGGCATAGTGATACCGATGAGCCGCTTCTTTGAGTCGTGCCTTTTTGTACAGTGTGTTTCCATCGTCCAGCAATTTTCCAAGAAGGATCAACCTGGAAAGAACAATGGTTCATCGATGGAATTGAGAGCTCCGGAATTCGGAATCGACTAGAAGAGGAAAAGGCATGCTGCAGAACGAAAGAGCACTAAAAAGAGGAAACGCATATTAAAAAGAAGAAAGCCTCACCGGGAGGAGAGATTACAAAAAGGGTTAGGGGCCAGAGATGGGCTAATCCGAAAACGCCCAACTCAAAGTTTGTGCAAGGACAACCCTGAAATAGTTGGCATTAGCTGATTTCAAGTTTTATTTTTCAATCGATTTGACTGTTTTATAAGCAAGTAACAAAACCAGGGAAGTGAAACATTTGAACAAGTGTTCAAATAAGCATCTCTACTGTATCACAGGTGGAGATAGTATCCCCCTTTCTCCAGAAGAACAACTTACATGATATCATGTTTTCCGGCGGCCATGGTCCACGTTACTGGGCTAAGCTTCGCCCCTCTTCGAAGGAACACCTGCACTACTGCCGACTGGCGGTAGGATATGGCACGATCCAGTGGCCGCATTCCGCTCATGTCTGTGTGCTCGATGGCCGCCCCCCGCTCTATCAGCATCTGAAAAGAAGACATCATTATTATTATTTATTTTCCCTCGAAATACACTAGAAGCCCAGTTAGTGTTTTATGTCAAATTTTTGTGTCACTCGATTAAGGTGTAGGCAATTAAAGAACATATACATGTGTAGTTATTCTATTATGTATCATTTTACTTTTTATTTTTTATCACTCCGCTGTAACTAAGAAGCGGGTCATAAATAAATAAATAAACTAGAGGAGTATTAAAAGTAAATAAGATAGACGACAAAAGCAGTAGGTAATAACCAATTTACACGGCAGCGCAACAATTCGAAAAATGCAGCCAAACAATTAGCTAGAAAGAAACACACTGGATGAAATTGTTATTGTTTTAAAGACGGGGAAAAACTTGTGGTATGGAATTTTAAGCTCACTTTTTTGTAAAACGAACCAAGTTCCTTACAAAGCGTCGTCATCGGAACTTTAAATTTAGTTACCATGTCCGATTAGCCTACTATGAACGTGTCCGAAAGTTCCGAAACGAACGAGAATGCTGAATTAATTCAGGATTTTATGCAGCATTTCGCTTTCGGACTTACATTTTCGCTCAATTAATGCAGCATGAAATTCATCGAAAAATTCAGCAAAGATGCTAAAGTTTACGCTGAATTTTCAAGAAGAAACTGGGGAGCAGGCGATTAAGGCTAAATTTCGGTATTCTAGAAGTGTCAGAGAAGAAGTGAAGGTAACAGCTTTCGGACAAAAAAATAAATAAAATGCAGCACTGAATGCAGCATTTACAGCACTAAAAAGCTTTCGGACACGTTCTATAACTGATAGGAAAACTAAGGAATAATTTACAGTATTTAAAATAAGACAACTTTTAGGCTACATGTGCAGTATTGTCAATTCTTATTAAACTTTTGTGGAAAACAAATTTAAATATTTTAGGAAACAAGGAGTTACCTACAGTTAGTTTTAAGCACACACAGCGTATTTCGAGCCCGTCTTTAACTGTTTTACAATCGTAAAATATTATTTATTATATTTTATCAGGCGCTCGTTTAAGAGACCGACGAACTTAGTAGAGGAACTACGGCCTTTCTATTGCGCTATATCACCGTTATTATTATCCTCGTGGACGAAATGGAGCTCACATTTACTGACAGCCTCCTTGAGACCCATTAATTAAAAGAAGTTTTGCTGTTTAATCATTGCATCAATATTATTTATTATATTTTATCAGGCACCCGTTTAAGAGACGGATGAGGCAGCTTTTTCCGACGAACTTAGTAGGGGAACTACAGCCTTTCTATTGTGCTATATCACTGTTATTATTATCCTCTTGGACGAAATGGAGCTCACATTTACTGACAGCATCCTTGAGATCTATTAATTAAAAAAAAAAAAAAAAAATAATTTGAAGCTGTATAATCGATTCCACCTTGCTAACAAATGAAAAATAAATGTTTGACAAGTGGGAACTTCCACTTCAGAATTTTTATTGTCTCTTAACCTATCAAGCTAATCTTTATAGCCTTTTTCCTCAAGTATGTGATCTTTTCTCTTCTTTTTTTTTTTTTACAAAAAAGACAATTCTCTAATTAGAAATGAAAAAGGTCAAAACAAAAGAGAACATTGTATCATTGAATATACATGACCTGTCATCAAATTTCCAAATAACCATTTTTGTTTCGGTTCTAAGTTGCCCCTCTTACTTCAGTCAGCCCCCCATGATGAAAACAACACATGTTTTGAAAAATAATTATAAACAGTGGATGGTATACCTGTGTGGCACCACCAGAACAATTTTTTGTGATACGGTAGCTCTATAAGTAGAAATATGCTCCGAAGATTTTTTGAGAAACTGGGTATAATTTTTCATAAAAAAACGCGTAGCTTCTTTTTTTATTTATTATCAAATCTATTACTTTCTTAGCTACAACGTTTAAAAAGAATACTATAAATTCTAAAACAAAGAATATTTGCTCCGAACTGCAATTTAAGATACTTAAGATACGACTCCTTCTCTGCTCAGTGACAATAACTTTGTCATTATTTTGTGTGTGTAACCATTTACCTACTCTTTCTCGACAAACATAAAATTTCATATTGAAAAAATAAATCCGTTTATTTTCTTTAATTTGTCAGCTGAGTTTTTTGAAGAAATACTTTTTATTTAATTTCTTGTTTTCTACATTGATTAAAACAGGTCAAAATTTTAAGATCCATTTTAGTCTCATCAATGCATACTTAAAATTTGTCCATGTCCTCCAGTTCGCTGCGTTCACACACCCACACAAAAACTACTTTCATACACACACAAAAACGTGTCAATATAGAGCGTGAGCGTGTTCCACCATCCTAACAATAATAAATACGACCTCTGTGACGTGATTGGCCAGATTAGCCTGTGGCACGATATTTTGCCGAAAATAGAAAAATTCGTTCCAGTCTTGACGCCAAGAAGCCAGAATCCGTGACGTCATGTGTAGTAACTACGGCAAGTAGGGTGGAACACGCTCATAATGTGTTAAAATCCGGTTCTCCAGACTATCTAAATATGGTCCCAGGAATCGGAAAGGAATCTATTAAGCCATCCAGATGAACTTAAACGGAAACCCCGAATGATTCGCCACCCACAGAATACGTCTGTAAATAAACTTAAACGGAAACCGGGAATGGTTATGTTCGCCACCCACAGAGTACGTCTGTAAATAAGCTTTTCCTATTTCCGATTTAGAATTCGTTTTGTCTTTTTTTGGGGGCTGCGAAGGAAACAAATTGGTGACTGAGGGAATGAATCAATCTAAACCGCTCTATCCAATCTCTCCTGCTGTTTCAGATGAACTTGTCAGAATAAAGAATGAAAGACGCGTTACTTTTACATAAAACGAGGAACGAGTGATTCAACAAAGGTGTCTAAAATCGGCAACGGGTATTTTCCCATTTTACGTTTTCCATCAAATTGTAACTGACAAAAATCTAAGATAAAAGAAAACTGTTATTCTTTCATCACAAGAAATAAAATGTTAATAATAATAATATATTTTGTTTCTAAAAACACGGTCGCTGTTCCGTAAGAAACAAGACCAAAGGTTTCGATGGGATCCCAAAAAATTAATATTTGATCCAGACAATTGGGTCTTGTCTTGGCCAGGCTAATCATCTGAGAAAACCAAGTTCAGATATACCTCATAAGCCATATCTAGTTTGACGATAGTGACCGAAACTTCCTGCTTTACTTCTGCAAAATTTCCGGTTTCGGCCCAATTCCGAGCAAACTACTTGTCCAACAAAAAAAGAAAATTCAGAAACAAATTCAGCGTATCCCTATAAAGAACATCTCATCAACTTCAAATAAACCTTAACTTACACAAAAAAAAAATCCGGTTTCAACCGGATTCCGGACGAATTATATGTCCGGGTAAAAAATGATTGTCATATACAGATTCAGCGTCTCTCCGTAGCCCTAAATCTGTCATCTAATCAACTTCAAATAAAACTTTTGCTTTTAACAAATTTTCCGGTTTCGGCCGGATTCAGGGCGAACTAGTTGTTCAGGTAAAAAATGGTTTCCACATAAGTGTTCAGCATGTGTTCTTACTCCTAAATCGAACATCTAATCAACTTCAAATACAACTTTTACTTTTAACACACTTTCCGGTTTCGCCGGATTCCGGACGAACGCCTTTTTCGGCGAGAAAATGGTTTTCATCATCGTGTTCAGCATGTCTTTTTACCCCATAATCGACTATCTCATATGCTGTATATATATATATATATATGTATATATATATATATATATATATATATGTATAAGTAGTGAACTGAAAGACAAAAATGCTCCTCAGCCGGGATTTGAACCCAGGACCTCCCGCTTACAAGGCAGGCACTCTACCATCTGATTTGGAGTCCTAGACTTCTACACTAAATTCAAAAAGTTGCTCTTGGTTCATTAGTCACGGTAAAAGTCCCTTGTATAAAGTGCCATCTATGTTTTATATATATATGTATATATATATATATATATATATATATATATGTATATATATATATATATATATATATATATATACATATATATGTTTATACATATTTTGTTTGCCCCTTAATTTCAACCCCCTCTCCCACCCACAAATGTGGGGCTACAGAGCACATCTACGAATCCGACCTTACCCTTGACCCAAACCCTTACTCAACCCCTTCGAGAGTTATCGTGCTGACAGACGGACGGACAGACGGACAACTTTTACGATGTCATAGGTATCCCTCCACATGCGTTTTGGGATCCCAAAAACTACAAAAATATTTTCCACAAACATGACAGATGTGTTGTGTTGTGACCTGTCGTGTATGTTAGTTATTTGTATGGACTACAAACTTACGTAATAATTTGTGCCAGTGTGAAAGACACTTAAAGGACCCGTCGCGTCTATAATGCCAATGCAACCTACTTCCGTAATTGCATTCATTAATTCTTAAGCCCGGAAACCGAAATTTCATGTTACATATTAAGTCCACTAACGATATCTCAATAATCTCTGCACTTGCCACGATCCAATATTTTTCATGCGCATTATGCTTCCGACGAGTGTTCACATATCATGCTATTAATGCGTAAGACCGGGTATCTGAATTTTGCCGAGTTTTTTGCTAGAAGTCGATGAGCCTGGGAAAAGGCTTAACACGGCCAAATCCGAGGATATTTCGTAAGTAAGTAAGGTTTATTAGACAGATACTTGCTAGCTAGCTAATTTGATTGTCTTTACAAAAATATCATTCTTTTAAACACCCACAAGTTAAATAAATACTAAATACTACAAATATTTAATCAACGTGTTACGAAAAACGGCACAAATGTGTTACTGTGTCTCTTTGTTTTGATTTCAACCGGTTTTAGTTTCAGCTGCGAACGCGTACGATTGTTTACGGGTGCATCAGGTGGGAGGATAGTTCAGTGTTGGACAGACGATTTTACACCCAAATTGTTGGACAGACGATTTTACACCCAAACTTAAGAATTAGTATGTTACGGCGTTTATGCAATGAAGGGAGGGATATTCTGTTAGAATAAGAGCCTAATTTTGTAGTATTCAAATAGTTTTGAATACTGGAACATAAACAGTAAATAGTGCGAGGTATGCTTTAAGGGTACTTGAATGCAGCTCTACTAAACACTAATAACTAACCTGCACGATATTCGGATCCCCGGAGACCGAGGCGTAATCTAGTGGCATTCTTCCTTGTTTGTCTGCCATCTCCACATCCGCTCCCTTTTCAATCAGGCAGGTGGCAGCCTGGCGTTTTGAAGTTTTGCACGCCCAGCCAAGAGCTGTAAGTCCCTCGTTGTCAGTACGGTTTAGGTTGGCTCCTAGAAGAAAACCAGCTTAAAGGAACAGAAAACTTGACTCAAACTTGACTGGGGGAGCTAGCTAACATATCAAGAATGTACCCTGAGTCGATATTGAGAGTAAGAAAAATTCTCGTTACGACCATTGCAGTTTCCGGGCAGTTTCCGAGAATTCGACTTTTGAGCAAAAAGTTTGCAAAAGCAAAAGGTTTGTGTGCCGCGACTAGGAATCGAGCCCCGGCCGTCTAGTCGGGGAGGTCGTTACTCTGTAGTCTACATGTAAAAAGGCGAACTTTTACAGTACATGAGTGCATAATTACAGTGCATAAGGGCATGCCAGCTAGCTTTGGGAACACTAAGGAGGGGGTTCGAGACAGTTCGAGATGACAAAGAAGGGGGGGGGGGCCTGTCGACAATAAGACCCTGTATATTTATCCAAGTCCCCCGGGCGATTCGATGGCCGAAAGTTGCGTAGTCAAGTTTACTGTTCCTTTAAAGACTTCCAAAACACATATCTTGATCAGGAACTTGGAACTTGGCCAATTTGTCAAGGAAGAAGAAGAAGAAAATAAAATTAGGAATCACAATTCCCTCGCTTTTCGCGGAAAAAGAATGAATACGCCAGAACAGGACTTCTGTCTCTCAACTCTTAAAGGACCCCTCACATTACATAGTGTTTCGATCCGATGTTCTGAGATGGTTGACCACTTTAAAACTTGGCCACGCTTACAGAAAATTACGCAATGTTGCGACCTTTTTTTTAGACTCTTTCCATGTCCGTTGCCTTGGCCGACAATCTTGGCAAAATTCGCATATCCAGTCTTCGGACGAACAAAGACTATCGGAAAAAATGGCGGGGAGCTTGAGAAAGACAAGAAACGTGGCAAGCGTGATACTCAGTGTAACGCTAATAGACGAGATAGGATACGCTTTAGAAGTATAGAATCTCGGGAACGGGGCACTGATGGAAATACTAAAGAAATAGAATGGATTACGGTAATAAAAGATATTTTATTAAAATGGATGACGTGTCCTTTAAGGAATAAGGAGAGACAGAGGTCGTGCCTCCCTCGTTTTTAGCGGAACAAGAACTTGACACGTGTCCCGAATTTCTAGCTGATGTGGGTTACGATCATTTGCAAAACTGCTGTTTTTATTCCACTGTTTAAATCACCTTTATTCTTTTTTTTCTACTAGCCCTAATCCGACTATCAGATTTTGATTGACATAGACCTACCCTCTACTGTGAGTCAAATAAGTCGTATGTTGCAAAGGTAGTTACTTCTTTTTCTTTTCCTTTTTAAATCATCTGTCACCCCTCTCGAATGCCCGTAACAATAACTGAGATATCAAAACCCTCTCACCTTTAGATAGTAGAAGCTCTATCAGTGCCGTGTGACCTTCAGCGGCGGCTGCCATAAGTGCCGTTCGTCCAGTGCCGTCGGGCTGATCGACCAAGGCAGGAGTCGGAGAGTTTTGAAGAATCAACCCAGCCGTTTCCCAATGACCTTCTTGAACTGCCACGACTAGCGGAGGGATCTCCTAAAATACGATGAGATTTACAAATTGTTTATGTTTGAAATATCACGTTCGCCCAGTGGCGAACTTTGCCTGGCAAAACTAGGCAGCTACCTAGGGCCTCAACCTCAAAGTAGGTTAAATAGGCTACATGAAAAGTTTGTTTTTCGATTTTTTTCCAAAACTTAGTTAGTTCCAAGTCCCGGGATTGGCCCATAGATACGAGTTGGCTCCTCCGTTGGGAGGAGTCAAGTAGTGACATGTAACAGGTTTCCCGCCTTGGAGGAGGAGTCAAGTGTTAACTGCCTAGAGGCCCTTGGATATCTCTCTGGATCTGGTTGGGCCCCGCCCTCCCTGAAGAAACCCTTTGAAGTGTGGGGGGGGGGGGGTAACAGGCAGCAAGTAGCTCAGAACTAACCTGCAGATTTGTTGCGGACAAGTTAGCGCCACGCCGAATCAGAACGGCAACAGTGTCGTTATGTCCAAGTCGACAAGCGGCAGACAATGCTGTATCTCCCGTCTTGGGGTCGTTCAAGTTCACCCTTACTTCAGCCATATCCAGCAGGAACTCGACAACCTGAGAAAAGATTCACAATTGACTTAAACGCATCGAAATCGCTTTCTTTCCCGTCAGTATAGATTAACGTCGGGATGTTATCAAATAATTCAACTCAATACTCCTTGGTCAAAATCATAAGAGATGTCTAATTACATCTCATACACTCAATAATGCACAACTTCCGCTATTTTGCAAGACGACCTCAAAGAATCGAAATAAAAATACTCTGAACGTGTCGAAAGCTCCGAAACGAACGAGAATGCTGAATTACTTCAGGATTTTATGCAGCATTTCGCTTTCGGACTAAAATTTTCGCTCAATTAATGCAGCATTAATTCAGCATGAAATTCATCTAAAAATTCGGCAAAGACGCTAAATTTTACGCTGAATTTTGAAGAAGAAACTGGGGAGCAGGCGATTAAGGCTAAATTTCGGTATTCTAGAAGTGTCAGAGAAGAAATAAAGGTAACAGCTTTCGGACAAAATAAATAAATAAAATGCAGCATTGAATGCAGCATTTACAGCACTAAAAAGCTTTAGGACACGTTCTCTGTATTTTGGGATGCATGCACGATGTTTTATCTACTTTCAAGTTTCAATTAACAATTCAAAATGTGTGATTAGGCTACTTGTGATTCTTAGGATATTTTCTTGGAATTCTTTTTATAAAATCTTTTTCTATGACCTCGAGTATGCAACTAAGCACAACCACTCATAAAAATTCCAACCTTAATTAAATTAATGCAACTGAAAAACAACTTTTATAAATATCAAAATACGAACAATGAACAAAATACCATCACTATGGTACAATTTAACTGAAAGGCAACCTTATTTTTGTATCTTATACCTGAACGCACAGAATAATTTTGATTTTTTTCATTTTCATTTTACTCAGTGTAATGCTGATAGAGGAAATAGGACTGAAGTGTTGAATCTCGGGAACGAAAATGGAAAACGCGATTTTTCGATTTTCAGCCCTATTAGGTGAATCTGTAGTATTGTCAACACACCGACATACAAGCAACTACTCTTCGTACCTGAGTGTGGCCTTGGGAGGCGGCGGCAACGAGAGCTTGTTGCGCCACCTCTGTCAGAGTCGGGTGACCAGCCGGCCAATCGCAGGAGATGAGATAGCCAACGACGTTCAGGTGACCATTCATCGATGCGTGAACCAATGCAGATCTACAAAGCAAAAACATTATAGTCATGGTTTATCAATGAAGGAATTAAATTCCGTGCCGACTCGAAATATTCTACCGACTCGACATGGGCCACCACGGGTGGTAATCGGGTCCAAATTCTCCCTGTGACTGTTTTGCATGATCGTTATGAGCATAGCTTCTGTAAACCTTTCAAATGACCCCTCTTACTTATTCAGTATCCCTAGCTCCCTTACGGGATTAGAAGCTTCTGAACCCCTGCGACACAATCACGTAACACTTCACCCAAAGCTTCAAGGTTCGTCAACAGCTCTCGTCAACGGACTCCTTCGTTGACCTCCTGATTGCTGATATGGTGAAAGCATTTGATTATCTGGACCACCTCACTGTTGTCAGTGGGGCCAAAAGCATGGGAGCAAGCAACTTCATTGTTAGGCTACTGGCTAGCTTTCTGAGCGAGAGGCTCCAATGCGTCCAACTCTCCCCTGACATATTTTCTGAGTTCCTCAAGATCACGTGCGGTGCCCCACAAGGCACTATTTTGGGTCCAATTGCTTTCGTCATATCAGTAAACGAATTACTGAAGAAAAGACCAAACAGGGCCAAATTCGCCGATGATCTCTCTTCGCCCGTCTTCCGTCAAATAGCCACAGCAAAGGACGAGCTTAAGCTAGCCTTTGACGAGCTAACAAGGGAGGCCCAGCTTGCCAAGATGGAGATCAGTGAGGAAAAAAGCGTCGTCCTGCGGATAAATTTCCTCAAGAAACATGTTGAAGAAACAGAAGCGGAAGTGGGCCTTAAACCAGTCGAGTCTGCTAAGATTCTTAGAGTCGTCATCGATAAAAACCTGAAATGGGATTCCCAGGTCGATAAAATAGTCAGTAAAGGAGCTGGATTGCTGAGATCATTCGCTCACTTGAAGCGATTTGGTTTTTCCACCCAGGTACTGACTAACGTTTTAAAGACCTACATCCTACCTGCCCTAGAATATGGGTGCCAGGTCTGGCATCCAGGACTAACTAAAGCACAGGAAAAGAGGATTGAGAAAATACAAAAACGGGCTTGCCGGATCATTCTCGGACAAAATCACACCTCGTACGAGAACAGTCTTCGCACACTCGGGCTCAAGACACTATCTGAACGAAGGCATGAAGCAGTTATGAGGTTTGGGAACCAGTGTCTTGCTTCCGAAAGGCACAGGCAGATCCTACCCGACTTTGCGGCACCTACGGTCGATGGTCCTGTGACTAGAAGTAAAGCAGCCTCAAAAGTCACTCTAAAGCAACCACCTGCAAACTCCAGCGAGCGATACAACTTATCTTTTGTCCCCTACTTTGTTCAGCACTACAATGCCAGATAATGTGCGTCTTGTTTTTGTGTGTGTGCTCACTTTAACTGTTTTTTTTAATATGTCTTGACAATGCCACTGCTATTTTGTTAAATATTATGGCTAATTATAATGATTGATTGATTGATTGATTGATTTCAAAGTAAGCTTCAAAGTGTTGTTTGCAATTTTCGAACATGGTGGACCACCAGGTCTATCTTCTGTTTTGCTTGGTTTCCCCACTTTTTAACCACGGCACGTTCAGTTTTCAATTTTTTTGCGATAGAGTCGATAAACGCTAAGAAAAATTCGCTAATTTCACATATTGGTACTTTCGAAAACGATACTCATATTTCATTTCTGTACAAGTTGTGAATAAAGCGTGATAAAAGAAGCTGTGCAAAGATCCCTTACCTTCCATCATTATCAGTCAGATTAAGCTTCGCGCCATGCTGAATCAGCATCCTAACAACGTCGCAATGTCCAAACTGCGACGCCAAACTGAGAGCCGTTTGACCATGATTGTTCGTTGCATCAACATTAGCTCCAAACTCAATCAGAAGCGAGACCATGTCGTTATTGCCCTCTATCGCGTAAATGCACAGGATCGGAGCGTTCGCTCTGTATTCCGTGATGTGATCAGGAGATCCGCCAGATAGCAGCAGTAGCCGAGAGACCTAGAATGAATCTTTGCTATGGGGAAGTTCGAGTTTCAGAGCACAGATGGGCGAATCGGGATTCGAATCCAGAATTCGTCTTTTGCGCCGGCTCCTCGGAAATGGCCGGATTCGTATATTAAAGGAACAGTAAACTTGACTACGCAACTTTCTGGCATCGAATCGCCCGGGGGGCTTAGATAAATATACAGGGTCTTATTGTCGACAGGCTCCCCCTTCTTTGTTATCTCGAACCGTCTCGAACCCCCTCCTTAGTGTTCCCAAAGCTAGCTGGCAGGCCCTTGCCCCTTATGCACTGTAAGTATGCACTTATGTACTGTAAAAGTTCGCCTTTTAGCATGTAGACTAGAGAGTAACGACCTCCCCGACAAGACGGCCGGGGTTCGATTCCTAGTCGCGGCACACAAACCTTTTGCTTTTGCAAACCTTTTGCTCAAAAGTCGAATTCTCGGAAACTGCCCGGAAACTGCAATGGTCGTAACGAGAATTTTTCTTACTATCAATATCGACTCAGGGTACATTCTTGATTTAATCTTGATATGTTAGCTAGCTCCCCGAGTCAAGTTTTCTGTTCCTTTAATAAAGAAGAAGTGACGCCGTAAAGTTCGTGTTGATGAGAGACGAAGTTCGGAAACGAGGCTGGGCAAGGGTTGGCACTGGGTATATCGAGCTTTCGGCATATCTTATCTCTACCGCTGATACCCTACACCAAATGCTGGACCCCTAAGCCATTAAATTAACCAATCAGAATTTTCTTTACAGTGGAGCAGTTCAGGGTTAGGGTACCAACAGGCACCAGGATTTGGAAACGGACCGAGATCCTAGGACTGGCTCACCATCCCACCCTAATACACCCGAGTGTCTAACCTCTCGCACGTACCTCTATTGTAGGGTCTTTTGGATTGGCTCCCTAGTGTACCCGTCTGTGAGTGAGCACCCCCTCGTGTGCACCTTTTTTGTACACCAACAAAGGCACTCACCTTGACATTAGGGCTGTATAGGTTTCTCGGGGAGGCAATGGCCGCCGACACATCATCTGAGCTCGCTGCTACCCAAATGGCCTGAAGGTCGCGGGGGTACAACCCAATTTTATCCCCAATCATCCCGTAGATCCCCTGCTCTCGTGCGAGGGAACGGTAGATGTGTGCTTTAAGGATATGATGACCCAGCTCCAAGGTTTTCTCTTGGTTCAATGGCGCTTCCAGCCGAGATAGCCTGAAGGCGATCGCGGCATCACCAACTCTGGAAATAGAGAAAAAAAAAAATAAAGGACCCCTCTTGCTTAGTCTGCGTGTTGTATGTATGTACAAGGCCGTATCCAGGGGGGGTGTTAGGGGGTTCGAACCCCCCCCCGAAACCCACAAAAGTAGTAGTTTTTTGTAGGTTTTAACCTCTGATCTATGTATTTTTTGTACTTTTTGGTCCGACCCGTGGGCAAAACCCCCCCCCGAAATAAATTCCGAAGGCAAACCCCCCCCCGAAATAAATTCCTGGATACGGGCCTGTGTATGTATGTATTCTTTGTAACCCGTTACATTCAAATTGAACAAGAACGGCGTAAAAGGAAGAAAAGAACAAAAGAGAAAAGACAATTAATCAATGACAAATATGTACAGCACTACAAATGAAGAAAAACACAAAAGGCGAGTTAATTAGTTGTCATCCATTGGGCACAGAGTATTGGTAACCATGGGTGTGCGGCCGTTCGAAGAACTTTTTGAACTAGCTTATCTGCAGCCTCGATGGGTTCTACCAGGCTGAATTTTCTTACTAGGTACCTGTTGCGTGTCCAGGGTGGCATTTTAATAAGTACTTCAAGTAACGAAAGTAAAGCGACCGGACTCGAGACTGCTCGGTAGTTGTAAATAGTTTCCAGAATGGAGCTAGATATAAAACATGGGGTAACGCCACCGCGTTGTAGAGTTTAGCCAATAGACTGCGTGCAAAGTGGACCTTGTTTGTCACGATGGAAGCGTAAGCGATTCGAAGCTTCTTTTCCGCGTTTTGTAGTTTTATCCCTTGTAGTTTATCCCTAGCTCCCTTATGGAATTTTAGGCTCCTGAAATCTGCCTTTCGCCATTGCTTCGTTTTTCACCTACGACTTTGTGGCGCTTTTTCCGCCTATCCGAGTTTTGCTAGGCACGCAACGCAAACTTCGCCGAAAGATTCAAGGTCCACCGACAACTATTTCACGCATAAGGACATGATACGCTTCAGATCTGCTTCAGATCGTTATTTTTCATTTTATAAGACATGGTAGGCCATCAGGTCTATCATCTGTTTTGGACTTGCTTGGTTTTCCAACTTTTTTTGCTACTCGATTGGGTCGTTGAGAGGATAGAGACTTTTCCGCATTTTGGCTCTGGAATCACGTGTCTCTTCTTTCCAGCTAAGATGGATCCTTGTCGGCAAAAACAGCAGTCGTGTCCAAACTGAAATCGCAGCACTCCAAGCAATTTTTAGGTAGAAATTCACAAAATCAGATATTTAGGGAATTAGCTGTTTTCCCACAAGTTCATTCTCCAGCTTGAGCCTGAAGAGGACCCTTGCCAAGAAGGGCCGAAATATAGCTCTAATAAAATGTAGCTGACGTATCCGTTTTGCTGTGTCAAATACATTACAATATACGTATATATATAATAAGTATAAAAATAGTATAAATACAAAAACTGGGACCAATTCTGACGAAAGATAAAGCACGAGCTTCAGTGCCTTCTGCGCTCCAAAATCCCTCCTACGGTGCAGACAGCAGGTGGAATACCTGATTCTTATCCTACCCTGCTAAAATAGCTTTTCCAATTTCACATGGTGGTAAAATAAAGCAAAGTAATATAGCACATATGTTTAGGATAACATCAAACAATGATGGGTTATTACGGTTTCAATCAGATCTCGACACAGAAACTCTAGCCAATTTCGATAAGGAGTTCTTGGAAAACATCAGTGGAGTTCAATTTAACGATAAAATCTCAAATTTGTGCAAAAGCCTGAACTTCTTTTTCTTTCTGATTCACTTTTGGAACTTGAACATGATTTATCCTCACTAAATGTCTAATATAAAATACATAAAAAGTACTCTATATTGCTAATTTGTGAACACCCACGTTGTTGCGTTACCTCTTTTTGGCGTGTTCATACTGATTTACTACCTTCTTAGACTCCCATTATGGTAGAGAAATCCTCAGATAGCCAAAAAGTATTATATTTCTGATGCTTTTTATTGGCTGCTGGCATTGTATCCTCTTTGGCGTATATAACTGATAAAAAAAAAATTTCAGTTTTCCATGATGGTAGAAAATTTCAAAGCTATTTTTATACATTTTAAAGGTATTCAGGATCAAACAATTTGTTTGTAAGTTAAGCACCTTTGTTTGTTTTTATTTTGCTGATGAGTGTTCATTCTTTTTTTTTTTTTTTACATTGTGTGTGTTTTTCTATCTATGTGTGCATGTGTGGCCCTAGCTAGCCAAGAGTTCAATGAGTAAATAATACATGAATGTTATAGGCCATTTTATTTTCGCCGTTCCCCGAGGACTCCTCGGGGAACCAAGGGGAACGGCGAGAATAGAGGGAGTCACTCTACGCGGACTCCACTTACAGAAAACAGCGAGAACACGGGGATTGCTTCTGAAATGGATTTTGTTCGGAACAAAATAAGCAGTTGACGAAATTAGTCTGGACCCATTTTATTTTTGTGTTTTGTTTATTCTGGTTGTCTTTAATAAATTTCACATTGCACAATACCAGCAAAAACTGATTCCCCTCCGAATCTAAAAGGGAGTCCTTTTTGATGATGGTGATGATAATCGGAACATTAGCCTACCCGTCCGCGGGGGATCGCGAGAATACGGGGAGAAAGTCCCTCAAACAAAAACGCAGTGACTCCTCGAAAGGAGTCCTCGGGGAATGTCGAGAATTCGCCTTATGTGTCCTTTCCGCTTTAGGCCAGGCCAAAATTCAAATCCCTACCGTGGGTCACAGAGGAACTTGGCCGCCTCCCCTTCCTCGCGCCGTACCAGCCACTCCCGAAAGGCCGGATGGATAAGCATATAAGTCTCGTCGGATCTCGGGACAAGCAGGCCGGATAGTTGCTGAAATAGAGAAGGAGGTTCGTCAAAATATATAGCATCAGTTGCGTTTTTGCAGATACCATGGTATCTGATACCGCGGTCTAAAGTCGTTTTCGCAGCTTCCGTGGTATCTAAAGCCCAATTCACACAGAGAGCGAATTTCGCCATGCCTGACGATATTCGTCACGCCAGGCGTTGAAAAAACGTAACTCCAAGTGAAAAAAAGGCTTCGTCAGGCTTCGGCTCCAGCCGAAAAAATTCGCAACGCCAGGCAAATAATTTGACGCCCTCTGTGTGAATTCCGCTTAACACCACGGTTCTGTTTCACTCGGAGCAAAATAACACTAGGGAGTAGCGCCAAGACCTATGCTTTCCATGCATCGGAGACGGGCCTTACCCGCAGCGCCGCCCACCACGCTCAGGACATTCAAAGCTCGACGAACTTGCTGGTTTAGGAATTTTCTAGTACAGCTAAGATGCGGTCTGCACAAATCGAGGAAACAGGGGAGATTGTATCTTTTTTTCTGTGTTCGGAATATGGAGTTATCGGAGCCAGCGCGACTGATTAAGTTTCAGTAGGGACGTTCTCTACCGCTGTTGATCGTAGTGTCGCTGCTCTTCGAGTGTGTGTCACTTATTTCAAGTGTTGCCGCTTCTTCCTACAGTTATTTTGCTCTGGTTTCACTTCACCTTCTCAAACCGAATGACCGAGATCTTGGAAAACAACCAACTTGACCGAACTAAATAGCTTAAAGTTTAACCGAAAAGGGCTAGGATAGGACAATCTAGTTACCCATCACTTATTCCCTTAAATTGGCGTGAAGACCCGCTGAAAATTAGTTACTTCGTTGTTCCGCTATTCACGAATCATCGATTTTCAAATAGTGGAATTTTCGTGTGATTTGTGGTGCCTCTAAGCGCTTGTATTTTTGTTGTATGCCTTACGAGAAAGATTTATCATTGTTTTTTGTTCAGGCACTAAGCAGTCTTCAGCAGTTTCACCACTGCCCACTGAAAAGCCGCATTTGTTTCCCGCAAAATCTCCCGCGTCATAGTAGAATTTACGCTGTGAGGACGTCCGGAGATGTTCTGAGCCTCATAACTGGAGCAGATAGTGGAAAATCAAAAAATTCCCTTTGCAGAATCCAAATAATTCAGTGTATCCAATTAAATGACACACAAATAAGTTGGCTTTCCAGTTAAACTTTAAAGCTAGAAGAGGTTATCGACGACAGTGTGTCTAAGACACGCGAAATATTTCCAAAAGACAATAAAACAACAGACAGACCAGGGCCGGGGTTACGGGGTTCAAACCCCCTCCGAAACATACAAAAGAATCATTTTCTTCTAGAACCGAAGCTCTGATCTATATCTCTCTAGTACTTTCTGCTATGGACTAGGTCCGACCCGCGGGGAAAACCCCCTCCGAAATAAATTCCTGGATACGGACGAGCACTAAATGTACTTTACGAGACATGAGTTTCTTATTTTCTGTTTTTCAATTCCATTCAACTGAGTCACCTCAGACTGCGCCTGTTCTTGCTCGATACTGGCAATTTCTATCAACATGAATGCAGACATGTTAAACTCAAAACAGAAAATCGCTACAACACTCAACGGCGCTTATTAAGTAAACGCACGAGTCCATTTTCGCAAAAACCTGACGCCTTCTCCGCGTTCGTCCGCTTTTGAATTTCCCGCCAATACCAATTACCTAAAAATTGTGCATGGGCGGTCCTGTAGGAATAAGCACGCGAATTACCCATTATGATGTGGGCGACATGCCGTCAAGAGGATTTAATTGCAGATCCAAGTTGGCAATATTGCTTAGACAAAAAATGATATGACTCAATTCATCACTGAACTTTATATAAATGAGTAGTGTGCTCTAGCAACACAATGAGTTATATTGCAAGGCGGACCACAGGTGTAGATGGGATCCCAACGGGAAAGATTTGCTGTACTTGTTCATCCAAACAATCGGGTCTTGTGGACTTCCGGTCGTCGTCTGATCGTGTAAACCTTTTATTTATCCCGGATCAACCCCTCAACCAAAACCGTGAGGTTCTGTCCCGTCCAACCCAAATTACGATCGGAATAACAGTGCTATTGGAAGACCCATCAAACATTCTGATTCAAAAATGCTCTTCATTTAGAAATGCAGCATACTCTAAATTACAAAAAATCTATTTCTTTTTAAATTTTTCGTGTTCTTTCCATTCAGGTCGTATCATTTACCCGGTAGGAAAGCAAATGAGACTAACGGACACGCCGCGATTATTCCTATATCATTATCCCCAAACAGTATCATTGTCACCGGTTCCAGATTCGGTTCCAGAAACGAAGCCATGAAAGGAAAGTGGAATACGGACATTTTGGTCTACGTATAAGAGATTTTTTTTGTTTTTATCCCGTTAAAGGAGAATAAATGTTCAAATTGGTTCAACTCCTTCCCCTACATTTTCTATCTACGCAATCTTCCAGCAATCTTCGTGGGATCCCAAAAATTTAATATCTAATCCAGACAATCGGGTCTTGTCTTCGCCACATCCCAGTCTTCGCCAGGCTAATCATCTGAGAAAACCAAGTTCAGATATACCGCTATAAGCCATATCTATTTTGACGATACTGATCGAAACTTCCTGCTTTACTTCTGCCAAATTTCCGGTTTTGGCCGGATTCCGGGCGAACAAGTTGTCCGGGTAGAAAATGTGTTCTTCTTATCCCTAAATCGAACGTCTAATCAACTTCCAATAAAACTGTTACTTTTAACAAACTTTCCGGTTTTGACCGGATTCTAGGCGAACTACTTGCCCGGCAAGAAAATGGTTTTCACCATCGTGTTCAGCATGTCTTCTTACCCCTAAATCAAACCTCCAATCAACTTCAAATAAAACTTTTATTTTTAACAAACTTTCCGGTTTTGGCCGGATTCCGGGCGAACTACTTGTCTGGCGAGAAAATGGTTTTCACCATCGTGTTCAGCATGTCATCTTACCCCTAAATCGAACATCTAATCAACTTCAAATAAAACTTTTACTTTTAACAGACTTTCCGGTTTTGGCCGGATTCCGGGCGAACTATATATATGTCCGGGTAGAAAATGATTTTCATATAAATGTTCAGCATGTCTTCTTACCCCTGAATCGAACAACTAATCAACTTTATATGCTATCATTCCCTTTGAGAGTTGTCGTGCTTACAGACAGATGGACGGACAGACGCACAACTTTTAAAAATGGTTTTCACCATCGTGTTCAGCATGTATATCTCATTCCCTTCAAAAGTTACAGACCGTACAGACGGACAACTTTTTTCGATGTCATAGGTATCCGTCACTAACGTTTTGGGATCCCAATAACTTAGGACTGAAAAGTTCGACGTCCGAAGTTTGAAGGAAAAGAGGAAAATTGAAAAATATGGCGGACGATAGAGGTACAGATTTTGGAATGTATCCATTTGACGAATAAGATCAGTGCTAAAAAACAAGATGCCAAAACGCTCTTTTCGCTAAAATTAACGTTGACCAATTACGACGACAAGAGGAGGGTTTTCGCGAGTTGGAAAGCAAAGTCGGAATCACTTTCCAGTGGTATTCGCGCTACGTCGGAAAGTTGCCGTGCTTTCCCACCCGGTTTTCGCGCTTTGGAAACCGAAGCAGCTTTCCTGGAAAGTGATTCCACGAAGTTAGTGGAAAGCTCCGCGGAAAGTTGATTTTTTCGGCGGGAATTTCAAAAGTATGGAAAAAAACACTGGAAGTATCACTAATAAATAAAGAAAAATTGCAAGCGTTGTTACGATGACTTAGGTGAATTGTATGAGATTCAATGAAGTACTAAAGTGAACCATATCTATTCGAAAGAGCGTGTAATTCAATATTTTACCGGCGACGTCAGCTTTCCATGCGTTTTCGCGATCAGTCCAGCGGGAAAGTGGAAAGTGATTCCAGGAATCGCTTTCCCACAGTTTTCACGATGCGCTTCGCTCGCCGGAAAGTGATTCCGAGGTTTCGCGAAAACCCTCCTAAGGTTAAGCTACGGCAAAAACGGCAATTGAGAAGAGACCTTCTAATCTGACGGTAGCCTCAAAATTCGTATTACAAACACAGCTATTGGGGTGGGAGTTTCCTGTCTTTCCCGCTGCTAAGGCCTTACCTTAATACTATCTGTGAAATCTTTACAGCTGATAAGGCCTTACCTTCATTCTATCTGTGAAATCCTCCCAGCTCATCAAATTGTCACCTGCCTGCAGGGAATTCACACTGTGATACAGCTCCAGAGCGGTGAGGGGGCTCAAAGCTGCCAGGGTGGTGCACAGAATGGGAGAGATTCGATCGAATGCCCTGTGGCTGGAGAATCTAAGATTGAAATGGAGCAGGAAAATCTCACTCAAGGTCACAGGCAGTATCTGGAACAAACGAGAAATCGTGATTATCGTGAAGTTATTATTTCTGTGTGATAGATGCTGATAATAAGGCGACTAACAATCAACTTAGATTTTCCTTCAGGCCCAAGCTGACTGCGAATCATATTTGACAAAGCAAAACGGATAATTCAGCTACATTTTACTGGAGCTCTATTCGGCCCTTCTTGGCAAGGGTCATCTTCAGGCTCAAGCCTCAAGCTGGAAAATGAACTTGTAGAAAAAAAATTTAAGATTCTTCCTTAAATATCTGATTTTGTGAACTTCTTGCTGGAAAACTGCTTGGAGTTATAGCTGGTTCTGAGATTTTATTTTGGACACGGCTGCTATTTTTGCTGCTCGATTGGCTCTTCGAAAGGGTATAGATTCTTCCGCCTTTTGGTTCTGGAGTCACCTTTTTGGGATCCCGAAACGTTAGTGACGGATACCTATGACATCGCAAAAGTTGTCCGTCTGTCCGTCTGTGAGCACGATAACTCTCGAAGGGAATGAGATATTTTGATGAAACTTGGTGTGAGGATTCTTTGGGTCAAGAGTAAGGTCGAGTTCGTAGATGGGCTCTGTAGTCCTACATTTAGGGGTGGGAGAGGGGGTTTAAATTAAGGGGCAAACAAAATATTTTGAAACGGCTAATGTGATAGTCGATTACGGGGTAAGAAGACATGCTGAACACGATGGTGAAAACCATATTCTCGCCGGACAAGTGTTCGCCCGGAATCCGGCCAAAACCAGAAAGTTTGTTAAAAGTAAAAGTTTTATTTGAAGTTGATTAGATGTTCGATTTAGTGGTAAGAAGACATGCTGAACACAATGGTGAAAACCATTTTCTCGCCGGACAAGTAGTTAGCCCGGAATCCGGCAAAAACCGGAAAATTTGTTAAAAGCAAAAGTTTTATTTGAAGTTGAACAGATGTTCGATTTAGGGGTAAGAAGACATGCTGAACACGATGGTGAAAACCATTTTCTCTCCGGACAAGTAGTTCGCTCGGAATCCGGCCGAATCCGGAAAATTTGTTAAAAGTTAAATTTTATTTGAAGTTGATTAGATGACAGATTAAAGGGTAAGAAGAGACGCTGAATCTGTATATGACAACCATTTTCTACCCGGACATGTAGTTTGTCCGGAATCCGGTTGAAACCGGATTTTTTTATAAGTTAAAGTTTTATTTGAAATTGATTAGATGTTCTTTATAGGGATAAGGAGATACGCTGAATTCTTTTCTGAACTATCTTTGTTTGGCTGGACAAGTAGTTCGCTCGGAATTCGGCCGAAACCGGAAATTTGGCAGAAGTAAAGCAGGAAGTTTCGATCAGTATCGTCAAAATAGATCTGGCTTATACAGTTACATCTGAACTTGATTTTCTCAGATGATTAGCCTGGCGAAGACTGGATCTGGCGAAGACAAGGCCTATTTGTCTGGGTCAAATATTAAATTTTTGGGATCCCATCGAAACCTTTGGTCTTGTTCTTCTTCTTGTTTCCAGCAAAGATGTATACTGGTCGGCGGGCATGTAGCTTGAGCCTGAAGAGCGAAATATAGCTCCGATAAAATTTAGCTGACTTATCCGTTTTGCTTTGTCAAATAACAATCAACTTACCTTAAAAGACGACGATTTCATGACAAGATGTCCTTTTTCAACCAAATCTAGCGTCAATTTCGCATGAAGAAAAGAAGAACGGGACAGTGTTGCCAAATGCTGCGAAAATCGAGTAACTGTCTCGTTTCCTTTCGTGCTGTTGCTAGGCACAGCGTTGCTAAGCAATTGTTGCGAGGTTTGCATTCGAAGTGTAACGTAGTCAACGAGATCACGATGGGAGGCTTCGTGGGATGCACCCGAGTCCAGGCTAACAAAAGAAAACAAAAATATTAGGCTGTTTCTTTCTTCAGATGTCATTATTGAATGACATCTTGGACACCAAACTTCTGGACTAATTCATGGTTGAGACAGACAGAGGTTTATTCCTCATTTCTAGCACATCAACTAAATCCCTGATGTACTTTGGCAATTAATGGAACACAGTTGCCGCTTTTAGAGATTGAGATTGCTTTTTTTGTAAAAAAGAAAAAAAATATCAACAGATGAATTCCGGAACTGCCAACATGCCAATGGCTCTGAACGGCTAGTTCAAGGACTCAAAATAATGAATACCTCTCGATAATGAAAACAGAGGAATCCGAAGATGGTATGTATACTTGATTCTGCTACCAGTATGTGCTAAAACGCACCTGTGCTCTAAAACTCACCTGCGCTAAAGTCCGAAGGTTAAAGCCCAGCAATAAAACACGAGGATCCAACTTTACTGCAACGACCAATTATTTTTAATTGCAAAACACCTTAAAAAAAACGTATTTAAAACCGTCCAACAAAACAAAAATTGATAACCATAGCTAAACTCTAGCATGCTCACTAAAGACCTTTGCACACTTCGAACAGGGAGGAATAGATAGGCATATAGCTCAGATCATAACGAAAGAGAGCAGAAACATAAAAAGGTTAGGTCAAACAATAGCAAAAAATGATAACAAAATAATAACTGTAGTACAAAAACATACTGAAGATTCTTCCAAATATCTGACTTTTCTTCCTGAAAAATTTCCTCCCTTTTTCAACAAGTTCATTTTCCAGCTTGAGTCTAAAGAGGACCCTTGCCATGAAGGGCCGAAATATAGTTCTAATAAAATTTAGCTAACGTATCCGTTTTGCACTGTCAAATATGATTCGCAGTCAGCTTGGGCTGAAGGAATATTTGGATTAAGTTCACTCGATGAAATCCATTATCTGTGGACAGCGGATAAACGGAGTAACGCATTTTTATCGGGTTTTCAGGCCTATTTAAGTGAATACTTTATGTGAAGCCCTTTTCGGTTAAACTTTAAAAACCTAATAGCCAAAAACACAACTTTTCAACCCTAAAATTTCAAGCAGTCAAACTTTACAGGTTCGATCAGGATACTTGATTGGTCTTTATTACTAAATAATATATTAAATCATATAAATACATAGGAAAGAAACGTGCAGGAATTTTGACCAAGAAAAAAAAGATATACTAACCTGATTCTACGGTAGGGGAACATGGACGTTATATCGTTCAGCTGGGCGCGGACAGTCACGACTACTTTAAGCCAGGGGGGAAACTGAAGGGCGTGTCTTGCTAAGAAGGATGACAACGTATCACCAGTGTCGGGTCGATGGTATTCCGCTTCGCACAGGGCATCTATCACAATGATGCAGGGTCCAGGCTGAAAAATAGGGTCACAAAATGAACATCTTTAAGACGGCTCAAAATACATCAGCAACCAACTTCGTAGCTTTGTTCTGCAGAAAATATTAAATAACGCTGGTTTTTATGGCACTTGCAGCTTCGCTCAAGTGCCATATACCGATCACTTTTCGGTCCGTCGGTCTGTCGGTCGGTCGGGCGGTCCACTGTTCTCGAGTTAGGGTACTTGCAGAAGAGCTAGGACGATGAAACTTGGCAGGCATATCAGGGACCCGACCAAACTAACCTAGAAATAGTCACTTCCCCGATCCGACCACCGTGGGATGAGTGGAGGGATGGGGAATCCGGAATTTTGAGGAAAGTTTAACTTTCGAACGGGTGATCGGATAATGAAACTTTATATTCGGAAAGACCTCGTGTCTCAGACGTCACAATTCGACTCCGGAATGAATCTAGTGACTTTGGGGGGAGCTGGAGGGGGGGGGGGGCGAAAATCGTGTGACATGCTCAGAGTGGACGGATCGGGATCAAACTTGGTGGGAAGAACAAGCACAAGTCCTAGATACATAGTTGACAAGACTGGACCGGATTCAAGCACTGTGGGGGGAGTTGGAGGGAGGGTTCCGGAATTCCGGTGATCCCGACTAAGATGCTTACACATGAGCTAGGAAGCTGAAACTTGGCAGGCATATTAGGGACCCGACCAAACTAACTTGGAAATAGTCACTACCTCGAACCGACCACCGTGGGGGGAGTGGAGGGATGGGGAATCCGGAATCTTGAGGCAAGTATAACTTTCGAAGGGGTGGTCTGATCTTAATGAAACTTTATATTTGGAAAGACCTCGTGTCTCAGATGTCACACTTCAAGTCCGGAATGGATCCAGTGACTTTGGGGAGAGTTGGAGGGGGGGGACCGGAAACTGTGTGACATGTTCAGAGTGGACGGATCGGGATGAAACTTGGTGGGAAGAACAAACACAAGCCTTAGATACATAGTTGACAAGATCGGACCGGATCCGAGTACTGTGGGGGGAGTTAGAGGGAGGGTTCCGGAATTCCAGTGATCCCGACTTAAGATGCTTACACATGTGCTAGGACGACGAAACTTGGCAGGCATATCAGGGACTTTACAATTTTAACTTAAGAATAGTTGTTTCTCCGATCTGCCCATCGTGGGGGAGTGGAGGAGGGGGAATCCAAATCTTGAGGTTGTCCAACTTTTGAACGGGTGATCGGAACTTAATGAAGCTTGATATTCGGAAAGAACTAATGTCTCAGATGTCCAATGACACGCTTAGAATACAGCGATTGGGATGACACTTGGTGGGAAGAACAAGCGTAAGCCCTAGATACATCAGTAATAGAACTGGACCGGATTCGGTAACTCTGCGGTGAGCTGGAGGGGGATCCAGAATTCCGGTTATCGCAATTTAAGGTACTTCAAGATGTGCTAGGACGATGAAACTTGGCTTGAACATTAGAGACTTGACAAGATTGGCTTATAAATTAATAATAATAATTTTATTTAAACCCTCCATACAAATACAAAGTAAATGGTCGAAGGAGTTGATAAGGGAACAAAAGAAAAAGAAAAAGAGAAATCAAACAAAATTGTCACTTCCCAGATCCGACCATCCCTTAAAGTACTCATCTTAACCGCAAAGTCCAAAATATAATTTTAAGCAAAACCTACATTTTCATGATCCCCATGAGTCCATGATCATTTTTGCCTCAAGGGTTTTGCTTAGAAATAAATTTCTACCACCCTTAAAGTGCGCATCTTAACCGAAAAGCAAAAAAAAATTCTTTTCACCAAACCATATAGGCTATTCATGATCCTAAAGGGCCCAGGATCATATACCAAGCCTTGCAAGTGCCATATGAGCTTACAGCTCTTGTTAAAGTGACAAATAAAATTTATTTTGCTGTCTTCTCCTGCTATTTTCGGGGCATCAGGCGAGAGCAAGGATCAGTATTTCTCATTTACCAACAGCTTTTTCCCAGACTTTAGTATCAGTTCTTTTCTTCGGTTGTAGAGGCTGATACCTGTACACTTTTCCTTCCACCAACGTTTTCACAGATAATACCAAAACCGAACGTGCATTTACTTTCCTTTTATGTCATATTATCAGAGGCGTTCCTAGGCAAAATGTTTGGGGGGTGGGGGGGGGCAAGGTATTTACCGACTGGCTGGTCATTTTACCGACTATTTTTGCAGAAAAAAACTGACTATTTTCCAGAAAAGCAGTTCTGACGAAAAATCGACTGATTTCCCGAATAACCGACTGTTTTTATGAAAAAACCTACTGTTTAGATGAAAAATCGACTAAAAAATCGCTCTAGTCATAACGTTCAGAATGTGCGATACTTGCACGGCAATTTCAAAAAAGGCCTGCATTTCCAGGACTAAAGATGCTAAGACCGGAAAACTCACGGCTGAAGAAAGTAGAAAATGAAGTCTTGCAAGGAATCTGTAATTTTTAGTTTATTTTCCAGAAATAGCTTACCTTTGTATATTACTCTTTTTCTATTTTGTTGTTTATTTATTTTCAGTTGCTGTTACTTTTCTTTCTTTTCCCTTTTTAATCCACGTTGCCTAGTTCCAGTGGGTAATGTATAAATTATTGTAATTACTATGAGTATTTTCCTCTGTGAGAAAATTATAACAAATACTGAAATCAGCAGCTTTTTCGTCGACGCTAGCGCCCTTTACTTTAGAGCTTGACGAAGAATACTCTTGTCATGCTAGCCGCCACTTTGCTGATTGAAAGTTAGAACTTCCAAAGTTACTTTATTACCAATTCCGTACAAGACGGGTGTGGCATAAACTTGACCGTTCAGTCCCACTTTCGCTGTACTAGGATCCCGTACACCGTAATTACAGATAACATAAAACACGAGAATCTCGAAAAAAACGAAGATTAAATACCTGCATGTTTCCTTTTTTGAGTGTTGAGAGTGGCTCCATTATTCCCTTCACGAAAGAGCTATGCGGGTTAGCGATACAGTCTTTCATTTGCAGTTTTGATTGCAAATTCGGGTCATTTTGAACCATGGTCCGAAATGCTTCTAGTTGAGGGGCTTGGTAGAGCTGAGCTGCCAGTGAATGGACGAAGTCGGGTAAGAGGCATGCGGAACTGTTGTCAGCCTAGAAAGAAGATCCTGATCAGAAAAGCCTATCTTGAAGTGCCCCTTTGCCCGTGGCCCCCGAATCAGCCTTGGCAACAAAGAAGTCTGTGCGTGCGTGGAAATGTAGTTGCTAGAAAATTTCAGTTTTGTTCTGCGATTATCCGTGATAGGCTGTTTCGTACTTTTTGTGTTCAATTTTACTGTTTTGCTCTTTGTACGAACTTCACTTCTGGTGCGATTAATGTGACTCGCGTCACTTACAATAACTGTTACAGGAAACTTCACGGACTCCCGCACCGGTGTAGCGCTTCGGGGATGTTTGCAAATAATCGTATGCCTTCGTTTTACGAACTAAAACGTAAAGCAGTCTTGTCGCTAAAAAGTCGCCTTTTGAAGTCAAATAACAACCTGATCCAAATTCTTTCCACTCCAATTCTTCAACTTTCTCTGCCTTTGTGGAAAAAATGGAATGATGAACTTGTGGTTCGATGATCTCTGTTACATATTGGTTATACGTGATTTGTAGTGTTATTGTGTGTTTTTCCCTTTGTATATGGCTACGGCTGAAGTAAAAAAAAAAAAAAAAATACAATACTTGGACTATGACTCGGCACTGGTGAAGCTAAGCGTACTCCTGCCCTATGTGTGGAGAAATGAATGAGGACTAAGGGAAGATTTTCGGGGTGGGGGGAATTGATAAGAAATGAATTATTAAAATGATGGGAAGTACAGATTTTAAAGAAATAAGAAATGTAGGGAGGTCCCTTGAGTAAGCTTTTAAATACCGGACAGATTTCTTTTGATGGGGAAGTTGTGTTTATAGTGTTAATAAAGTATTCAGAGTAAATTAAAAATATTAAGAGTGTGTTAGTGTGTATATACACATGTAAGATTGTTCACTCTTTGTTTTGTTTTGTTGCATGATGGCTTTAATGTGCAAACAAATTCAGCAAATTCATTCGTCCCTTGCCGACAGAAGATATGCACTTTCCTGCGCGCTTGCGGAGGCAGGCAGTGCAAACCAGTTGTTTCTCACTATTCTGATTTGGGAGGAAAGGAAATTTGGCGAGAGTACCGTTTGAGTCTGGAAGATTATGGGATTCTGGGCGTTAAAAAAAATAAAAAAATAAAAAATAAATAAACTGAACTACAAGCAACGCAGTTTTTTTTTTATGATAGCCCACCGGAGAATTTCTCGGAGGGTTACTTCACATACCCTATCTTATTAAGCTGCCCGGCTGTAGTAAGGTGCAGGATAGAAAACTAACCATGAAATTTAGTCTCCAGTGCCTTGAATCCGAACAACACCGCAACATTCTGCTCATATGAAGTTAAGATCAGACATGCTTGTAAATATAATTCTGTGCAAAAATCTGTCGAGCCTCATGGCCATTCATCTGAGCGATTTTCAAAGACATTTGTGCCATATTTTTACTAAATTTTAAAGCGACAATCCCTGAATATCACTCAAAATTTATTGTTCGTTTTGTACTGTAGTGTCGACGTACCAACGTTATTAGAGCAAAGTAACACTAGGGACAGAGAAAAATAACACTAGGGAGTAGCGCCAAGACCTATCCTTTCCATGCTTCGCAAACGGGCTATAGTTGTAGCGCCGCACATTACGCTTGCGGAATTTAAAGCGAGACAAACATGCGGATTTATAAATTTCTAGTAAAGCTAAGACGCGGTCTACACACATCTTGGAAACTGGGGAGGTTTATCTTTTTTTTTGCTGTGTTCAGAATATGAAGTTACTGGAGCCATCACTGGTGCACGACCGATTGAGCTTCAGTAGGGACGTTCACTATCGCTAGTGATGCTAGTGTCGCTGCTATTCGAGTATGTCTCACTTTTTTCAAGTCTTGGCGCTACTCTCTAATGTTATTTTGCTCTGACTAGGGAATAGTGCCAAGACCTATGCTTTCCATGCTTCGCAAACGGGCCATCTTCACAGCGCTGCCCACTAGGCTTGTGTCATTTAAAGCGAGACAAACTTGCGGGTTTAAATTTTTTGTTTGCTGTTTTCAGAATATGAAGTTATTGGAGCCAGCGCTGGTGCACGACTGATTGAGTTTTAGTAGGGACGTTCACTACCACTAGTGGTGCTAGTATTGCTGCTGTTCGAGTGTGTGTCACTTTTTCCAAGTTTTGGCGCTACTCTCTAGCGTCATTTTGCTCTGAACGTTATTATTGCTATACACTTATATTATGGTCAGAGCAAAATAACAATAGAGAGTAGCGCCAAGACTTGAAAAAAGTGACACACACTCGAATAACAGCGACACTAGCACCAGTAGTGATAGTGAACGTCGCTATTGAAACTCCTTCAGCCGTTTACTAGCGCTGGCTCCGATAACTGCGTATTCTGAACAAATAAAAAAAAATGATACAAGTCCTTCATTGTTTCCTTGGTTTGTCCAGACCACATCCTTTGCTTTACTAGAAATTTCTAAGCCCACAGGTGTGTCTCTCTTTAAAGGATACCTGAACGATCCTACCATACTTCCATGAACCCCTCAGATCGTCCTTCACAGTACCGGTACAGAGAAGACGAATTTTTTCGCTCCGTGATTTCGGCGCTATCCACTCTTGAAGTTCTAAGTCTCCCTATGGCGATTCGTTACGACCTCCCAAGACAAATTTAGCGCCAATATTTAAACTGTCATTATCGCATGGATAAACGTACGTTGATAACGCATGGATGGATAAGCAGCGCATGGATGGATAAACGCATGGACTGTTACGGCGTGGACTGTTACAACATGAACTGTTACGCATGGACTGTTACAACTGTTACGGCGAGCGTTACGATCAAGACAAGTCGGAAAAAAGGCTGAAAATTATAGCACGGTGAAACTTCATCCGATTTTAGTCCGGTTTTCGAGAGATAAATGGTAAGCAGTATGTAAAAGTGGCAATTTAGGGTGTTAGACTTCATTCAGATGACCTTTAAATGCCGCAAGCGTACTTGGCGGAGCTACGAATATGGCCCGTTTGTAAAGCATGGAAAGCATAGGTCTTGGCGCTACTCCCTAGTGTTATTTTGCTCTGATCATGGTGAAAAGGTATGAATCGAAAATGAAATTTACCTTAAAGGACACCTCGCACTACATACTGTTTCTGCTCGGATGTTCTCAGGCTGAAGGAAGTGAATGTATGCGAGGTTATTTAAGGTAAGGTAAGGTACAATTTTATTGTCAAATATTTAGAAACACATCATGTTTCTAAAAGCATCAGACATGCCAGTGGCATAAAATACGACGCTTAACTAATTCAGATTATTTTGTAAACATTATTAATGAAATCCTAGCATTATAAAGAGAAAAAAATCAGTGTTTTCTTGACAAAAAAGGTTGATGGTTTCACAATATACATTAATGAATCCCTAGCATTATAAAGAGAGGAAAAAAAAAAAATGTCTGTGTTTTCTTGACAAAAAAGGTTGACGGTTTCACAATATACAGAGAGGGGTTGGTTTCCTCTATACAGCGTATTTTTAGGCTTTCTTTATCATAGGCAGTTCATACCTTACTCTGCAAGTTCGCTACCTCATGTATGAAGACGCCTGTATAGTTTCTACTGATAAGACACTAAGTGGTCCTTGTATTTTCAAGTACAACTTATCGAACATGAGATAGAGTTCATGTTCGACCTAATGACGATACAATGTTGCAGTTTTTTCTAATGACAAACAGTTGGCTCAATTCGCCAATAACCCCTAATGATCACGCTGTAAATTCTGGCTGTACGGCTGCGGATTTTCGAGTCCGGCTGTGAAAGTTAACAAATATATTTCCACCCACGGTTTGCTTCAGCCTTCTACTGCGAGTAATTAATGTTATTCCATAATTATTATTATTAATAATCACTCTCAACAATTAATTTATTTTTAAGACTATTATTCGGATGTTTGTTATTCGACCTTGCGTCTCCGGCTTTGACCCTCCATATCCATATTTATTTTGTAAAGAAGTGATAAAACTGAACATAGAACCTAACAGTAATTTATTGACAAAAAAGCCTGATGCCATAGGAGAAAAGAAAAGAATAAACACCCAAAGGTGAAAAAAAAACTGAAGTATAGAACTTAAAGTTTAACTGAAAAGCCTACTATATGCTCCAGTACGATGTTCAGAATATCTACGGCCGTCCTCACAACGCTAAGTTCTACTATGACGCGGAAAATTTGAATCTCGGTACAAACGTGGCTTTTCAGTGGCCAAAGGGTGAGGTTGGTGCAGGTGAGCTCACTGCGCGAACACTTATATTGCATAAATTGTTTTCGTCAAGCATACAGCACAGGTACAGGCGCACAGAGGTACCACAAATCCGACAGGGAAAGTCCACTATGTGAAAGTCGATTATGAAAGTGAATAAGTGATGGGTAACTAGATTGTCTTATCTTAGCCCTTTTCGGTTAAACTTTAAAGAAAACATTTTCTATGGGAAAAGCTACCTTCAGGAAGCCCGTTCCAATCACGCTAGTCATTCACACTCAGAACTGACATAAGTAGTTTTACTGTTTTAGTAAGTTTTACGGTAGCTAGTTAGCAACTATCACTAGGAGGATCGACACAACCCTTGTTAGCTAGTTGCTGTAACGAGAGACTTGTACACTGTCAGAAGTTTCATAACAGATCGCTCATAACACTTCCAAGAATAACACCTTTTCACTTAGAAATAAAGTGTTATGACCAATTAAGTTTACACTATTTCGTGCCTAGATCTCCAACAACACCTTCAATTGGTAAAAATACTACACTGTCAGAAGTTACATAACGACAAGAGAAGGATGCCCGATTTCAACAGATAACACTTTGGGATGTTATCTGTTATGTTTCTTTCGTTCCCGTTAGTATTTTTACCAATTGAAGGTGTTGTTTGAGATCTAGGCACGAAATAATGTAAACTTAACTGGTTATAACACTTTATTTCTAAGTGAAAAGGTGTTATTTTTGAAAGTGTTATGCGCTATCTGTTATGAAACTTCTGACAACGTGTGAACCAGGGATTACGCGAAAGCAAGTGAATTTCTGAAGTAAGAAATTACTTTAACTATACAACATTAGAAACTATGAAACTTCTCACAACGTGTGAACCAGGGATTACGCGAAAGCAAGTGAATTTCTGAAGTAAGAAATTACTTTAACTATACAAAATTAGTAAGCATTCAACTTCTTTACGAAAACTGCTATAATTACACTGAACAAATATAAATTAAACATTTCCTACCTGACAGAAGTGATACGCAACAACTTTCGACGCGATATTCTTGAGATCTTCGGAAACATGACTAGACGAAGTTCTTACTGAGTATATACCCTCGTCGGAGTTTTTTGTCTGCTTTGCAGAGGCACCACCTGTAACAAAAAAAATATTTCTAATATATGCCAAAACACAAAAAGAAAGCAAACAGACTATTTCTGCCGGCAAAAACAATTTATGTATAGCAATGCCCTCCCCCCCCCCACCAACAAGTGCGCAAGCGCTCAAACGTAGAGTGTGAAAGTAAAATGTTTATCACATTTTACAAACAGCGTTAGAACCAAGACATTTCACATCCCCAATAACAAAAAAAGCTGAAATAACCTAATTTGAAATCATCCCACTTTAAAAGCTTTTTCTGCAAACGAACCGCATGTAGAATCCATACTGAAGATCTTGTAAGAACGGTTTCAGTTTCAATACTGAATGTCTTGCCAGCCAGTCCAACCCTTCTAACCTCTTTTCAATTAGTAAGGTAATAACAAGTGCAATAAACCAATCATAGCAGCCTAGTCCTCAAATACACTAACTCAGAATTTGATTCCGGTCACGGGTCAAAAACATAACTCATGGGCAATTTGGGCCCATTTGCCCATGAACGTGGAGGGTGGGAGGGTGTTCAACTCCACATATATATTCCCAACCCTAAAATTAAAAGTAAAAGGAATTTCATCGCCCTGTCTCCAGTTACCGTGGAATGCTCATTCTAGGGACAGTTTTTCATGTTTTTTTCGAATAACTTCAGCTCTGAAAGTCGCAGAAACTTCAAATTTGGCTCAAACGTGGGTCTTAGCTAGTTGAACAAGTTTGCCAAGTTTCAGATTTTTCCTGTAGTCAGTTTTTTTTTTATTTTTTTTTTAGAGGGTGTCCCTTGTTTGGCAGCGGGTTCCTATCTAGGGACGGTGACCTTTAATGCACTTTTGAACCTTGTTGGGAAGCCTAAATCGATCAGGGGACAGTACCAATGTTTTAAAAAATGCTTTATTCAGCTATTGGTAAAAAAAAAGTTGTAAAAAGTGTAAAAATGGCTCAGATATCAACGTTTTCACTACTTTACGAGGTAAAAAATCACTTGAAACTTACAATTAAAGACACTTGCACGCAATTGACTTCAGGTAAATGACCAGATTATTCATGGCTTAAGACTTGACTAAAAGACCATCAAGGTCCGAGAACTTCACTGCCCCCCTGTGGTTAATCTCAGGGGGGGCCAAGATCTTCTTGACTTGGCTCGGAGCGAACATTGCTCTGTCCTCTTTTGGCGGAAAACTGTAGTAGGATTCACTGGTTTTTCGCACAAATTCAGCACTATAAAGCTTCCCATCATTGTGGATCGAATCTACTCTCCCAATGTAAAGAATCTCCTTTGACCTTGGTCTGTCGTCCTTGAAGTCAACGACAACCCAAGTTCCAACTTTGATTCGATCTAGCTCTCCCTGGCTGTGCTTGGACTTTGGTGTTTTCAACTTGTTGGCACTGACTTTGGTATCGCTATGGAGTGAATCAAATTCTGATCCATCAACTGGCACATCAATGTCTATCAATGTCAGTATGGATGTGCTCGCTTCTACTGCGTTCCTCATGATGCGCTTAGTTTGTGGCAATACGATGCTTGTTCCTGCAACACTTTTTTGACTGAAATCATCATCTTCGTCTAGGTCCCACGAAAGTTCACTACTGTCGTCATAAACCGGAGTAGCTAAATGACTGGATTCTGAATCTGAATCAGAATACCGGGTCTGTGCTACACGTTTTCGCGAAGCCCACACAGGCATTTCTTTGGTCTTTGTCACTAGCTTAACCTTAGCAGCCGGCTTTCTAGTCTTTTTCCGTTTGTCTTTGTTTGTCTCTGGTATCGGCGGTGACAAACTGGGTGGAAGCTGATTGGTATCATCTGATTCTTCATTTTGCAGGTCAAAGCCTCGGACACTTTTGCCTGCTGGTACTTGCACTTTCTTTTTTCTCCTGGGTTTCTGGGACCCGTTGTTGTTCTCTTCACCAGTATCTGCCCGTCCGAATCTAACTTCTTGAAAGTACATGATCAGGCTACTGTCCAATGTAGTACAGCTACTGGCTCTGCTACTGTCAAGGCTACTTGCATCAAGTCTGCTATTGGAGCCTGTTCTGCGAACGTCTTCTTGGACTGTGTCTGCTGCAGGAGTAGTCTCAGAACGGTTCTGCTGCATCGGGTCACTTGGTGGAACAGTCTGCTCTTCAGGATTGGCAGCCGTGTTTGGCAGGCGGGAAAGCACTTTTTCTCTATTCAGAGGAAACAGCCCACATTTCTCAAAGCCACTCTTGAGATTTTCTGCTCCACGTTCTTTGATGGCTTCAAGAAGTGTCTTGAGTAGCTTGGGAAATTCGCACTTATCAACAGCACTCTTCTTGCGGCCTGGTCCCATCTTCCAGTTGTGCAATATTTCGCGCCACTTCTTTTTCAGGGGAGCAAAAAAAGCTACATCCAGTGGTTGTAGTAAGTGGGTGGCATTTGGCGGAAAGAACTTGAACTCTATACCGCAACGTTCACACTGTGCGATTGTCAAGTCAAGTCAAAAAACATTTTAAAATGGGCAACCTGAGCCCGATTGCCCCTGAACCAAGTGGGAGTGGGGTCTGGACCCCCAAAAAGCAAAAAGCGACCCCACTGCTCACAAGCCTTCCAAGTTTCAACTTGATACCTCTTCATCCCTGTCAAGGGTTACGAATTTTACTCTTGGGCAATCTATGTGCAGTTGGCTGCCCATGAATGGGGTGGGTGGGGGAGGTGCAACTTCAAAAGAAATTTTCCAATCCTAGGATCTACAAGTACAAGAAATTTCATCGTCCTATGTCCAGCTCTGGTCAAGTTACGAATAATATTCACTGGGCAATCTGGGCCCATTTTCCCCTGAACCGGGTGGTTGTGGGGGGTGGGTCCTCCAAAAGACACAACTAGACCCTAATACCCACAAGTGTACCAAGCTTGAACTTGATTCCTGCACTGGTTCACGGGTTATGAGCTCCGCAAAAAACGGTGAAAACCGAAAGCTGCTACAGGGCTCGCAAGAGTGGATTGTTCCATGGAACACTCGACTAAAAATCTTAGAAGACACGAAATAGAGAAACGGGTTAATGACGCCAAACTGGTATAGAAACATGCCTCACATGCCGCATTTTTTTCTTTCCAGAAAAACGAATATAGAAATGGAATAAAACTGAAAAAAAATATATTTCGAACTTAGCCAGCACTTTAGATTTTGGATATGTGTACATAACTTTCTGGTCTAGACAGTGTCAAACACATTAGTACTGCAAATATTGCAATTTGCTCCAGGCTAGGCTATCAAATCTCATAGATTTACTGTACTACTAGTATGAGGGTCGCTTGTACCTCAATGCGCAAGTGCCTCATGATTTGAATTAAAGTATTGCCTAGAAAAAAAACAGCCATGATGGGGGTATACTGTATAATTACAGAGCAACATAGTAGGGGGTCATGTATGCTAGAATATAGGGATAGAGACTCCACTGCGACTTTTTTTTTAAGAGGTAAGGAACCTCAGCGACTTGACTTGCTTGGAGTAACTACTTTCTCACCACTCACGCTTTTGATTTTTGTATTATTATAATAACATAATTATGTTTTTACTCCCTTTGTATATCAAGACACGGTAGAATTTAATTAACAGGTAATTTAAGGCCGGGACGCTTCTTCAGTCACGACTGTCTGAAGAATTATTTTTTATCCAAACACCAAGAGGAATCCGGTGTAATGCAAAAAACAAATTATACAGTAATGCATTTACAATCTAACACTCGTCGTATACCGATAGCCGAGGGTTCTCGCTTGAATTTTCTGGGCGCAACCGGTGAACGGGTCGATCCTGGGTCGCTGTACGATTGGTTCCCGGTCGATATTAGCTCGACGTTCACTGAGCGTTATATCCGATGTCCGGCGACCTTTCCCTGGCTCGTAACAGGGGATCACGAATTATAGTGCTGGGCGACATTTTGATTTTTCGATAAATCGGTAATTTCACTTTCGATACTCGATACACCAGTATCGGTATTTCTGGCCCATTCTTCCCCCCTCATATACCTCTCTTTTCGCTAAAGATTAAAGGACCAAAACTGTAAAGCATTTTCAAAGAGCCTCTTGGGAAGAACAAAAAAAAAACATGATAGATATATTACTCCCACTTTGGATATATAAGAGATATACAACAGATGCTCCAACAGATTACAGTGTGCTCCAGCACACTGTAATTTCCCAATTCGCACACTGCCTTCCTATGGCGCTGCCACAGCGTGCACAGTGAACACGCATCGATGTCACCTGTACCGCAGTAATGAAGAGTCTATCTACCAGAACTGTAAGACACCAAAGAACAAATAAGCACCAGAACCTCCCTCTCCCTATCTCTGTAATATGACCACGCGGAGTTGAATAACTTCCTGTACCCTGCCCGATACAAACGAGGAGAGGGTAAGAGCTACGCGGAACATCACAATTCGTTACCTTTACAAACAGCTATCTCGCAGTAAAGCCCCGAACAAGAAATTTCCAAAGTAAAAGCCGATTGCTTTTCTGGACGAGCTGCAGTGCGGGTCGGCGCGCATCCTGCATTAATTCGTCTGATATGCGTATCGGCGAAGAGGGAAGTAGATGGGAAGCAACCCGGAGCTCAGCAAATACATCTAGCTCAGTTCAGTTTTGTCGGGGTATCAATAGTCGCTGCATGGGACCAAAGACGGAGGTTCTATTGGCTTATTTGTTCTTGAAGACACGTACTGAGGTAGAAGAAGAGAGAGAACAAACAACTGCAGAAGGTTGCCTTGATCAGCGAGACCGATCACACAGCAAATTCTTGACTAAATGTACCGCGGGCTAAAGTCAGCAGTTCGTGCCCTCCTTTCTGGCTAGATCAAACATATTCCAGTTTCGAATCCCACCCAAACCTTTGGTCTTTTTTATGATTAAGTATGTACATAACAGAATCTGTAATATTTCTCTTGTTTAAACTTACACTCGATCAAAAACAAAACTGCGAATCCACAGTAACATATCATAAATTCCATCTTTTTACCTCTGATCGCGAACCATGCAAATTCATACATGTCATAACTCTTAAACGGAACAGTACCCTTAACAAACTTAACAAAAACGCGAATGCCCAATTAACTCCTTTTATAAGGAGATAAACTCAAGAGCCAAGTGGAAGTTTCTGTTATCCAACCGTACATAAAAGCAAGTATCAAAGATAGTAGTTGGCACACTTTAACTGCCAGTACTAAATCTTCCTAGATTGTAACTTCTGATAAGTTGATGATCTTGCTTCAACGCACACAATTAAGATGATATCACTAGCTCATCACGATCTCATTTCCTAGCCTTGATATTTCTTTTTTTTTTCTTTATTTGGGAAGCTTTAAACGTAATCTTACAATGTAGCTCTGTAGTTCACGACGTTACCCAGACTAACAGCAGTCCATTCAAGGAGAAGATATGGCAACTCTACACCATTTCAAATAAGTATGTTGATTGAAGGTTAAAGCGCTGATAACCCTATTTGTGTTTTCATCTACTTTTGACCTCTAATACCCTGGTACTATACTTCCGATAGTAATTCCTTCTAGTAGTAGTAGTATTTCCATCCATTCTCGTTCTCGAGATTCTTCACTTCATAAGTGCATCCAATCTCTTCTACCAGAAATACACTGATTATCACGCTTGCCATGTTTGTTCTATTCACGTGACGTACAATGCGCCTGATCATTATTTCCCAGGAGCTTATTCGTCCGGACACCGGTTATGCAAATTTTGCCAAGATTGTCATCTAAGGCATCTAAGGCAAGGGACATGGAAAGAGGCTAAAAACTGCCAAAGCTGTGCGTAATTTTCTATAAGCTTTTTTGTAAAGTGGTCAACTACGCTACCTCAGAACATAAGAGCAGAAACGGTATGTAGTGCGAGGTCTCCTTTAAGCTCAATTTCACTGTTGGCTTACTCAAAACTGTCCGAATGCTGAAACCAACGGCTTATTTGGTCAGGCGCTGGGGTATTTGTATATCAACACCTTTCGTTACAAATACAAAAGGACTTCGAACCCCTACGCTGTTCTATGCTTATGAGTACCTGCATGTCAATTTCTTAAAATGATACTGAAAAGAAACTAAATCGTTTTAATATAACGATTCTATACATCTCTCCGACTCCATATCAGGCGATAGTTATCAAATCTGAAGTCCTAATTGGTCTTAATGTTAGGCGGAACCCAGGCGGAACTGTGAGAACTCACGCTACGATTATGTCTGCAGAGACACATAATCGAAACATTCGTAACTAGCTAAAAAATATATATGTAATAAATTTGCTCTTCAAGTCTGGGGAACCAACTGCATGTCTTAGTATGATATGATGGTAACTTGCTCCTCATGTTTGAACCACCTTAATTAATTATAGAGCTTACCGATCTTCATGCACACTATCTTGAGTCATCTACGGTTTACTTTGAGGCATAGTTTGGCTACAAATTACAACAAATACAAAAATAATATCAAAGGATTGTCTCGGGGTAGCATACAGAAAACATTCAAAGAGTTATAAAGTAAAACCGCAACATTAAAATTAAACTAATTATAGATTATTATTGTTTATTTAGTTTTAGGGATGGGAGGGATTTGTTTGGTTGCTGTGATGTTGAATGAATGAAGGTTCTAGTTTTTTATTAAATAATTATCAGTATCTATGATTTTTAATGTTTCTTCTGAGTTTGAACTGGTGAGTACTACTGTTTTTCTTGCCTTTTGAAGAAGGTACAATTAATGAAAAGAATAAATGAACCTGAAACTACTACACAAAATTAAAACTTCATGAAAAAAGGAGCTCTATGAAATAACTGGTCAACGTCGATGTAAACTTGATCTCAAAGGGAGTGGGTGTGCCGAGCTTAGCCGAGCTTATATGATATGATGTTTACGGCAAAAAGGACCGAGGCCCATGGCAATACAAATACTCTACGAAAAAAATATTTAATAGGTGAAATTCGGAACGAAAGTCGTTTGAGGGTGTTTGAGCGAAGAAAGTTGATATGGAGCGAATTTTTTGTCCGTCTTGCACAGGTTTATCAAGACGGACTATATATTGGTCTAAGAATACGCTGAATGTTGGTTACGTTGAAGAATAAACAATCGATGCGAGAGGCGTGGCTTAACTGTGATAGAAAAATTCGAAAATAGGCGGACGTGCTACTGAGAAGGAAAATAATGGAACAGTATCAGGCAAGGCCGTATGAAGGGGGGGTGTTAGGGGGTTTGAACACCCCCCGAAACCCACGAAAGTAATATTTTTTTGCAGGTTTTAACATCTGATCTATGTATTTTTTGTACTTTTTGGTCCGACCCGTGGACAAAACACCCCCCGAAATAAATTCCTGGATATGGCCCTGGTATCAGGTTTTAGTTCTGCTTTAAAGAAAGTCTTAACGCAGTTCATTGGTTTCGATAAATATGTGTACGGATCTCTGTTCTCGTCCGATCATAGCTGATCAAGAGTGCCGACACGGGGTAGGAAGAAAACATGCTACATCTATGTCGATATACATTTCTCTTTTTGTCAATTTTTTCTTTTTCGGTTTCACTGTTTCTCTTTATTTAAAATGTTATACCTTCTCCCAAAATCTGCCGACGGTTCGGGTAAAAATAATAGATAACTGGTATATTGTGTCCAAAGGCTTATGGATTTTCGTGGGACATCGGAAAGGAACAATATTGGCTGATCGAGAATGCTCAAATCATCCCAAGTTTGGGTTGTCATTTCCGTAAACTATTTTTGGCGACTTCCAGACCCTATCCAGATGGTACTACCAAAAAACTACTCGAAAAGTCCAAGCAGACCGACAAGGAATAATGACAAAACTGTTCACTAGCTTTTCTTAACTAGCTACTAAATTAACAGTAGCTACGTGCGTATTAATTACAATCAAGTAGCAACCTTTATGATAGGCCGACTAGCTTGAGGCGTTAGACATAAATAAAGAAAATTAGTTAAAGTCAATTATTATACGTCAAGGGTTGCCGAAATCCTAAGAACCGGTTGCCTCTAAACGTCGAGCCAAACTTAGCATAACAACGAGAAGGAAAAGATATCCTATGGTTAGAATATCCGAGAGAATATCCCACCCTAAATGCGCCATTATTTTGACCGACGTGACCTTTCACCGGATATTTTAAAGTTTAACCGAAAAGGGCTAGGATAGGACAATCTAGTTACCCAACACTTATTCACTTAAATTGGCTTGAAGACCCGCTGAAAATGAGTTACTTCGTTGTTCCGCTAGTCACGAATAATCGATTTTCAATTAGTGGAATTTCCGTGTGATTTGTGGTGCCTCTATGCGCTTGTATTTTTGCTGTATGCCTTACGAGAAAGATTTATCAAATTTTTTTTTTGTTCAGGCACTAAGCAATCTTCACCAATCCCACTACTGCCCACTGAAAAGCCGCATTTGTGTTGAGATTAAAATTTCCCGCGTCATAGTAGAATTTATGCTGTGGGGACGGCTGGAGATATTCTGAGCCTCATAACTAGAGCAGATAGTAGAAAACAAAAAAATCCCTTTGCAGAATCCAAATACTTCAGTGTATCTAATTAAATGACACACAAATGAGTTGGCTTTTCAGTTAAACTTTAAGTATCTATTCATATAATATATAAAAACGGATTCGTCAGCTGTAGTGCTTATGTAGCGATATTTCGGCCCTTAGGTTTGTTCCTTCCCCAGCGTTGGCGCAGAAGACTGCCAAGAAGACCGACAGCCTGAAGAGGACCCTTGCCAAGAAGGGCCGAAATATCGCTACATAAGCACTACAGCTGATGAATCCGTTTTTATATTATGAATATATGACTTTAAGTCAGCTTGGGCTCAAGGAATATTTAAGTATCTACTAAGTTATCAGAATCTACAGGCATATTAATTACAATCAACCTGCAATCAACCAACAACGTTAATTGACTGTAATTAATATTACGGTAGGCAGACTAGCTTGAGGCGTTAGACATAAATACAGAAAATTAGTAAAATTCAATTATTTGACGTCAAAAGTTGCTGAATCCCAAGAACCAGTTTCTACTAAACTTGGAGCCAAATTTGTAGTCTAAGGGACTTACCATTTTGCTCAATTATCACTCCATAACAGCGAGAAGGAACAGAAATGCAAAAAAGTCAGCTACATTTTTAAATGTAGCTGACTTATCCGTTTTGCATCGTCAAATATGATTCGCAGTCAGCTTGGGCTGAAAGAATGTCTATTAGCTATAATTCAAGGGAAAAGTACTTACCAGGTGTGCCTTTTCTTCCAAAACAGCTATACTCGACTAGTTGTAAAATGATTGCGGTTTTCCCAGAGCCAGTGTTGCCACTTAGGATGACTCCCCTCTCACTCCGATCCTGAAGGAGGGAGGAGCTTAGCTCCCGGAAGAGCCAATGGCGGCCGATGAAAAGGGGGTCGAACTCGTTTTCCGGTTGCGGAACCTCGAAGTAAAGCGGACGAAGGGGAACGATTGGAGGGGCGAATTGTTGTGGCCTGGCTGAAAAAAATAATAATAATTTATTTATAACCCGCTTATGAAGGAAACAGCGGAGTTGAAAAATACTAGATAAACAACAAAATAAAAAGTTAAAGAAAACATAAAAATTAAAAATTATGACACACTTTTACGCTAAAAAAAAAGCGTAACAACGAATTTAGAACACAGAGACATCACTGTGAGGATCCTGGGCAAAAGACCTTGTCACACAGGGTCCAACCACTAACCCCCCTGCAAACAAGATCAAAGATTTCGATGGGATCCCAAAAACTTAATATTTGATCCAGACAATTGGGTCTTGTAGATATCCAATCTTCGCCAGACAACATGAACATTTTTTATATTAAAACTTAGAAACAGATTAAGGTCAATGGCGTTGACGAAATTGATCAAAACTTCCTGCCTTAGACTATACTACTGTCAAATTTCTGGTTTCAGCCGGATTCCGGTCGAAGGATATGTCCAGGTAGAAAATGATTGTCATATACGGACTCAGCAGGTCTGCCTATCCCTAAATCGACTATCTCATTAGCTTTTAAAACCAGATCCAGTCTTCGCCAGGCTAATCATCTGAGAAAATCAAGTTTTTTGACGATACTGATCGAAACTTCCTGCTTTACTTCCGCTTTACTTCCTGCTTTACTTCCGCCGAATTCCGAGCGAACTACTTGTCGAGCCAGAAAAGATAATTCAGAAACGAATTCAGCGCATCTCCTTATCCCTATAAAGAACATCTAATCAACTTCAAATAAAACTTTAACTTATAAAAAAAATCCGGTTTCAACCGGATTCCGGACGAGCTATATGTCCGGGTAAAAAATGATTGTCATATACAGATTCACCGTCTCTTCTTGCCCTCAGGTCTGTCATCTAATCAACTTCAAATACAAATTTTACTTTTAACAAATTTTCCGGTTTCGGCCGGATTCCGGGCGAACTACTTGTCCGGCAAGAAAATGGTTTTCACCATCGTGTTCAGCATGTCTTCTTACCCCTAAATCGAACATCTAATCAACTTCAAGTAAAACTTTTGCTTTTAACAAATTTTCCGATTTCGGCCGGATTCCGGGCTAGCTACTTGTCCGGCGAGAAAATGGTTTTCACCATGGTGTTCAGCATGTCTTCTTACCCCTAAATCGAACATCTAACCAACTTCAAATACAAATTTTGCTTTTAACAAATTTTCCGGTTTTCACCGGATTCCGGGCGAACTACTAGTCCGGCGAGAAAATAACTTTCATATTCGGATTCAGCGTGTCTCCTTACCCCTAAATCAACTATCTAAAAAGCTTTCAAAAATTTTTTTTTTTGCCCCTTAATCTGAAACCCCTCCCCTACCCTCAAATATAGGGCTACAGAGCCCATCTTCGAACTTGACCTGTACTTTGACCCAACCAATCCTCCCACCAAGTTTCATCAAAATATCTCAATCTCTTCGAGAGTTATCGTGCTTACAGACAGACGGACAGACAGACAGACGGACAGACGGACAACTTTTGCGATGTCATAGGTATCCGTCACTAACGTTTTGGGATCCCAAAAAAAACAAAAACAGTAGGCACCACCGAGACTCGAACCTGCACCTCAAGGGGATCATGCAAACACTTAGCAAGGCCAAATCTAGACTACTATTCAGTTCAAGCCGAATGGAGGTTAACTCAGCGATTCTCACTGATCAAAGCTGACGAATGCAACAAGACCAAAGGTTCCGATGGGATCCCAAAAATCTTCGCCAGGCCAAACAGCTAATCATTAAGAAATCCAACCTCAGATATGGATTCAGCATGTGCGTTTACCTCTATAAGCCGATCGAAATGATCATGGCTTACTTCTGTGAATTTTGCGGTTTTGGTGAACTTCAATAACTACTTGTCCGGCGAAAAACTAAAGCTCAAAAACGGATTCAGCGTATCTCCTTACCCCTATATCCAACATCTAATCAACTTCAAATAAAAATTTAACTTCTAACAAATTTTCCGGTTTCAGCCGGCTTCCGGACGAACTATATGTCCAGCTAAAGAGTGATTGTCATATACGGATTCTGCATCTCTTCTTACCCCCAAATCTATCATCTAATCAACTTAAAATAAAACTTTTACTTTTAACAAATTTCCGGTTTTGGCCGGATTCCGGGCGAACTACTTGTCCGGCGATAAAATGGTTTTCGTATTCTTGTTCAGCATGTCTTCTTACCCCTACATCAAACGTCTAATCAACTTCAGATAAAACTTTAACTTCTAACAAACTTTCCGGTTTTGGCCGGATTCCGGGCGAACTACTTGTCCGGCGAGAAAATGGTTTTCATATTCGTGTTCAGCGTGGCTTCTTACCCCTAAATCAAACATCTAGTCAACTTCAAATAAAACTTTTACTTTTAACAAACTTTCCGGTTTCGGCCGGATTCCGGGCGAACTACTTGTCCGGCGCGAAAATGGTTTTCATATTCTTGTTCAGCATATCTTCTTACCCCATAATCGACTATCACATTAGCTGTTTCAAAATATTTTGCTTGTCCCTTAATTTGAACCCCCTCCCCCACCCCTAAATGTAGGGGTACAGGGCCCATCTACGAACTCGACCTTACTCTTGACCCAAAGAATGCTCACACCGAGTTTCATCAAAATATCTCATTCCCTTCGAGAGTTATCGTGCTCACAGACGGACGGACGGACGGACGGACGGACAGACAGACAACTTTTGCGATGTCATAGGTATCCGTCACTAACGTTTTGGGATCCCAAAAACCACCACAATCTGTCGCTCCTAAATGCATCCGCATGAAAAACTTCATTCAGCAAACGGGCATGGATTTTATCAATTCAAAGGAACACTTTTTCGAACGCAGCCAATTCAAGAGTTTGTTCTCTGAGGATTTGTCGAACTAAATAATTCTAAGAAAAGTGACGAAGAATGCCTGTCTGTGTGGCTAACTCGAAGGAAGATCTGTATTGAAACAATTCGATTCAATTCAGTTTATTCGCCATATTATGGCGAATTCCATAATATAAATGCATAGCAATTATATCGCTGGTACGTCAGCACTACAATCATCGTGATTGAGGCGTGTGTGCCTCGCTTTTCGGTGAGCCTTTCACATATTTTTCCTGTTTTGTTGGTTTGTTATTGAGCTACACTAGTTGAGCTACATTTTGAAATAAATAAAAAATAGATAGGCTACCCGTTGGTGTTGACCAGCCAAAGACCACCATCTCACACAGATCATCGGTCTCGGATGGTGCTGCGGCGTTCTGTTTACGCAAATTTTCTACTGGCAGAAACTACATATTGATATTTGAAATCACAGATCTCACATCACTGATTATTCAATGATGATTCATTAAACTGATGGAACGAAATTACGAATCCCGGCGTCACCGAACCGCCTCCAGGTGGCGAGTAAAGGGGAGGGCTGTTCGATCCGCTTAGAGCAGCAAGGAATAATGCTCCGCTTGCAGATATTGGCGGGAAATTTGAATGGATATATTTTATATGATGATATGTATTACTCGTTGAAGGAGTGAGGGTCTTGTGTAGACCGTCCAAAATGTTGGAAAATGTTGGAAAATGGCAGCAAAATTTTCTACTGGCAGAAACTACATACTGATATTTGAAATCACAGATCTCACATCACTGATTATTCAATGATGATTCATTAAACTGATGGAACGAAATTACGAATCCCGGCGTCACCGAACCGCCTCCAGGTGGCGAGTAAAGGGGAGGGCTGTTCGATCCGCTTAGAGCAGCAAGGAATAATGCTCCGCTTGCAGATATTGGCGGGAAATTTGAATGGATATATTTTATATGATGATATGTATTACTCGTTGAAGGAGTGAGGGTCTTGTGTAGACCGTCCAAAATGTGCCCTATTGAAGTTGGAAAATGGCAGCAAAATCTAAAGAGCACACTTGTCAAGAAGGGTCGAAATATCGGTAAAGGAAATCCTAGATTCCTGGTTGACTTTTCTCTTTTGAATATTTTTTTATATAATAAATAAACTTCTATTTCGTATTTCGAACATCAGAGCTGGTCAGAACCAGTAAGAAAATATAAAGCAGGAGCAATGTATATAGTGTGTTGTTGTTAATTTTGTTTTATGTAGTTGTTTTATATGGCCCTTGTTGGCCCTTGATTCAGTTAAATAAATAAACAAAAATATCAGCTGGCAAGTTTTCATTTGGCAAGCCGTGTTTGGCAGTCCCCACGAGACAAGAGCATTTAAGACAATTCTGCAAAAGGCAAGTAGACTTTGTAGATTTAGGCAATTGACAGTCCAATTAACTTCAGAGGCAGTTGGTGTCTGTAACCACAATGTCTGAAACAAGTATGTCAGCACAATGAGAGGACCGATGGCAGTCCATACGGGAGGACTATTTTGATACAAATGATAGGTAGCCATGTAAAGCTAGTCTAGAACGAACGACTTGCGAGTCTAGAATGAACGACTTCTTGGACGGGCTGGTGCCTCAACGTGCACGGTTTTGGAGAGGGGCTTGTAGTGGACTTTAGTCGGCGCTTCATAATCCACAATCGACAAATACTTCATCGTCTTTTGTCATCGTCATTATCGTCGATGTCATGATCGTCGACGTTGACGCTTCATCGTCGACATACTTCATCGTCTTTTCTCATCGTCATTGTCGACAAAAGCTTATTTGGGGCAAAAGTGTGCAAATAGATTCCCTCAGAAGTACTCATATCATTTTGATTAGAAAATTGAAGCTGAAACTGTATTCATTGGGACATTACATTACTTGTATTCATTCCGCCGACACGTTGCATTTCAAAGAACTGATTCATTTTTGTTTGTGCTCGGACGAAGATCAGTCTATTTCCGCTAACCTTTTTTCTTTTTCTTTTTTTCTTTAGTTCTATGTCTGTTGTCGTAAATTCTCGTGTTGGTATTTATTATTATTATTGTTATTTTATTTCCCAAAAAACACGCAAAGTGCTAACATGGAGTAATGACAAAAGAACAAAAGGAAAAAGAAAAAAAATACAATATTTGTGTTTGTTTTAGTTGTTAACTATCTTGCCCTAAAATCTAGTGCTGATGTGTGATAGCTGTTCGTTTGTGCTTTCTTTACAATGCCTTAGGCTAGGACTTTATTAATTATTTTTACAAACAAATTGGAATTAGTGAAGCGTCGTTTTATTTTAATTCAGCAGAAATTTGATAATTTTGTAGCCAAAGCTAATAATATTCTGACTCTGAAGAATCTGTTTCTGTTTTTCGATAAAAGTTAATAGTTAAGTAAGTGCAGTGTTTTGTTTAAAGTACGTCAATTGTTAATGTATTGTTTTGAAAGTTATTTGTAACAGTGTTTTTTAAATTTATTTTAGTACTCCTCATTATATATTCTTTGAGGGAAATAAATCAATCAATCAATTTGTCAATAAAATTGTACCTTACCTTACCTTACCCTAAAGAAGAATACACTAACTAGAAGACCCGACACGGATTAAGTCTGTCACAGCTCCATCACCATTCAACGAATGCTCAGTAAAAAGTCATCTAGAAATTTCATTCTGTTCAGTGTTTTTTATTTATCGAGAAGAAAAATATAACATGAATATAATGAACACTTCAAGCTTTCTACTTGGTGAGGTTATAGAGAAGAAAAATAATAAACAAACATAACAATCAAGTCAGAGTTTTCGACGTCGTCAGATTTTCATAAGAAAAACAATAACGTAAATATAATGATCACAGAGTTGAAGACGTCGTGAAACTGAACCTGTTTTCTCAGCAATAGCAGTAACTATTCGTCTTGGTTCTCTTTTTACTTCCCTGCATTACCTTCATTTTTATGGTCCGTTATTTGTTGTTTTATTGAGATGCAGCAGCTCAGGTTTTTGTCCTCCAGCCAAGTGGCAAAACAATTTTGTCCTAAATCATTTGAGATAAATCGTTGATTTCCATTCATGGACATTTTCTTCGACTTTGAAAGCGTTGCCATATAGACAGTGCGTTTGCCGATTTGTGTCAGTACTTGTTGGATTGCCATAGATCAAAGATACCGCTAGATACGTAGAAGTGAAGACCTGCTTGCCCTGATGTTCACCCAATTGATGATGTGCTGAAGGATCAGCGGGTGTCAAGCGTTCGCTTGCGCGACTTGAGGGGCACCTGGAATATTGACGGGTTCTGCCTCATGTACACTGCCTGCGTCCGTTGGCGTTGGGTTTTAAACTTTTCCCCCAAAATTACCTTGGACCAGGGACCCATAGATTTCCTTACAGGGGGCCTGTCATTTCCTATGCTTATATTGATATGACGACCGAACCAATCCATCTTCCAAAAATTCCCGCTCGAGTCAATCGGCATTCTTGTTTGCCTCATTGTACGTGCGCGCCAAAGAGACTCCTCCCTCAAGGCGCCAGCAGCCAATCCCAAATTTTGTCTATCTGGATATTCGCGTATTTTATCCCCGTGGGTGTTTCTCGAACTCTCAGACGTTCGGTAAAGAGCGCATCAGAAATCTCTTATTGACAGGCCCCCTGAATGGCGAGTCATTACTGAAAATTTATGGGTCCCTGCTCGGACCTTAGATCCTCCTACGCCACCAGTGAAGGTAGTCGAGTAAGCCTCTCGATTCGGCATGAAGCTGCGTTGCAGTCATGTGCAATATTGCCACTTGTTTCCGACGGAACCTTTGACTTATGGCCGTAAACTGGTGCAATTCTGGCGCCTATGAAACTAGTCTTTTTACCAACATCAGCGAGAAATCTCGCTTGATCATCTCCACAATTATATGCCCTTAACTTTTCTGCTCGGAACACTCAGTTCATCACACCAATCCTGCCGAGAGGAAGACTCGGTAGAAAAAGAAGCGAACAGACCAAGTAAAATATTCTTCGATTTCAATATTTGTAATTACTTCAAGGATAAGAGATCTTGAGAGAGAAATTGTTTGGCTACCTGAAACGTTCACAAATAAACCATTTTTTTCTCATTTTCATCTTACTGGCAACACTGCGACAGACGAAATTAATTGAAAGAAAAGCGATTTGATATTCTTAGGAAAAGCAATTTTCAAATTACCTTGGGAGTTCAAACATCCGCTGCACTTAAACCCTCTAAAGTTATCCTACAAGTGATATTTATATATTTTTATTATGTTGTCGTTGTTGTGGTGTGATTCTTCTAGAAATATTTAAAGGAACTCCAACTCCACTCCAAAACCATTTGTTAATAAAAATAACCAACATCGTGCTTGATATAAACTAAAAAAGTTGTGTCTGAACGCTGTAGCGTCTTCAACCGTATTTCATCACCGAACTGGGAAAGACACAAAAGGACGGGCTGATGACAACATCAAATACTGAGAAATCAGCAAGTTGGAATCTTCTGATCCTTCTAGAGAGAGTGAGTTTATTGAATCAGAATCATTTACCGACAAACCAACTTCGTAGCTTTCATCAGCAGAAGATTCTAAATTATGCTGGTCAGTTACATTGATGAAATAAAATATATTACGCTAACTGTTCACTTTGATAAAAAATATCTGTATAAAAGGGCACAAACTAGTTCATGAACCTCGGGGTTCGTCCTTTGTCAGGCACTAAATTATTTTTAAAAATAAGCTTGGCCACCCAAGGAAGCACTGGCCTGTCTGGGGAAAGGGGGGGGGGGGGGCGCCGGTGAGACAGAAGCAACAGCAAGTCGCAAATCACGTAGTTCCTTGCTAATCCGGTGCTAACTCGTCTTATCATGTAAATAGGTAGTACATTTATGTTGGTATCTTAGTGATCTGACGACTCAGAGATCCGCTGAATCACCGCTAATTCGTTATTTCATATAAATAGGTAGTTCATGTACGTTGTTCAAGGCCGTATCCAGGGAGGGGTTAGGGGTTCGAACCCCCCTCCCGAAACTCACAAAAGTAATAGTTTTTTGTAGGCTTTAACCTCTGATCTATGTCTTTTTTGTACTTTTTGGTCCGACCCGTGGGCAACCCCCCCCCCCCCCCGAAATAAATTCCTGGATACGGGCCTGACGTTGTTACAGAAGAGTTTTTTTTTTATAGTCCGCTTGTTTTTCTCCACTGTTTCAAGCGAGCAGAAATAAATTATTTACTATTATTATAAATTATTTTTTACCTTTGAATTCCTCGATCTTCGGCGTTTTTTTTATTGTCAGCTTGTTTTTCTCCAGTGTTTCAAGCGAGCAGAAATAAATTATTTACTATTATTATAAATTATTTTTTACCTTTGAATTCCTCGATCTTCGGCGTTTTTTTATTGTCAGCTTGTTTTTCTCCACTGTTGCAATCGAGCAGAAATAAATTATTTACTATTTTTATAAATTATTTTTTACCTTTGAATTCCTCGATCTTCGGCGTTTTTTGGGATCCCAAAACGTTAGTGACGGATACCTATGACATCGCAAAAGTTGTCCGTCTGTCCGTCCGTCCGTCTGTCCGTCCGTCTGTCCGTCTGTGAGCACGATAACTCTCGAAGGGAATGAGATATTTTGATGAAACTTGGTGTGAGGATTCTTTGGGTCAAGAGTAAGGTCGAGTTCGTAGATGGGCTCTGTAGTCCTACATTTAGGGGTGGGGGAGGGGGTTTAAATTAAGGGGCAAACAAAATATTTTAAAACAGCTAATGTGATAGTCGATTATGGGGTAAGAAGACATGCTGAACACGATGGTGAAAACCATTTTCTCGCCGGACAAGTAGTTCGTCCGGAATCCGGCCAAAACCGGAAAGTTTGTTAAAAGCAAAAGTTTTATTTGAAGTTGATTAGATGCTCGATTTCGGGGTAAGAAGACATGCTTAAGACGATGGTGAAAACCATTTTCTCGCCGGACAAGAAGTTCGCCCGGAATCCGGCTGAAACCGGAAAATTTGTTAAAAGCAAAAGTTTTATTTGAAGTTGATTAGATGCTCGGTTTAGGAGTAAGAAGACATGCTGAACCCGATGGTGAAAACCATTTTCTCGCTGGACAAGTAGATAGCCCAGTATCAGGCCGAAACCGGAAAATTTGTTAAAAGCAAAAGTTTTATTTGAAGTTGATTAGATGCTCGATTTACGGGTAAGAAGACATGCTGAACACGATGGTGAAAACCATTTTCTCGCCGGAGAAGTAGTTCGCCCGGAATCCGGCCGAAACCGGATGATTTGTTAAAAGTAAAATTTGTATTTGAAGTTGATTAGATGACAGATTTAAGGGTAAGAAGAGACGCTGAATCTGTATATGACAATCATTTTTTACCCGGACATATAGCTCGTCCGGAATCCGGTTGAAACCAGATTCTTTGTATAAGTAAAAGTTTTATTTGAAGTTGATTAGATGTTCTTTATAGGAGATACGCTGAATTCGTTTCGGAACTATCATTTTTTGGCTGGACAAGTAGTTCGCTCGGAATTCGGCCGAAACCGGAAATGTGGCAGAAGTAAAGCAGGAAGTTTCGATCAATATCGTCCATATAGATATGGCTTATACAGGTACATCTGAACTTGATTTTCTCAGATGATTAGCCTGGCGAAGACTGTACCTGGCGAAGACAAGACCTAGTTGTCTGTGTCAAATATTAAATTTTTGGGATCCCATCGAAACCTTTGGTCTTGTTTTTATTGTCAGCTTGTTTTTCTCCACTGTTGCAATCGAGCAGAAATAAATTATTTACTATTATTATAAATTATTTTTTACCTTTGAATTCCTCGATCTTCGGCGTGACTCTGGCGACTCTTGCGGATCTTCGGACAAACACCTGCCTCTGTTTAAAGACGTCTAGTTCTTCAATCTTACCGGGCTGAGAGGCTGAAAAAGAAGACCCACTGTCAAGTTTGCTCTCGTGCAGAAAAAAAAACTATTTCGGCAATCAATTCGTGAAACATCAAAAAAATCCCTCAATAGAACCAACTGGTTCTCCATTGCAAATACATAGTTCGTCCCCAGCAAGTTTGGTAGCTAAAAAATTCATTGGCATGTCGGAAAGTGAGGCAGACACCACTCGGCAGGAATAATTATTTTGAACACAACAATATCCCACATTTCCTTCCTGCAAAATCCAAAAAACACTGTGAAACTTCTAAAAGACAAATTCATTTAACTTCAGTTGTAGTAATTCCTTCTACAATTAAGTAGCATTTCCATCCATTCTCGTTCCCGAGATTCTACACTTCACCGAGGGTCGACGACTCTCCCGGAATGATGTACACGTCCCGAAGGAATACTCCGGAATGGTCAGGAATAAGCCGGAATGGTCAGGAATAAGCCGGAATGGTCAGGATTATTCCGTTATTCCGGAATGGTGTACATAAAAAATGAGAGTCGTCGACCCCTCGTTCGCCGCAGGACAGACCGAATGGGGTGAAATAAATGCGGACTAAACAAAAGTTGGTGAATTACCAAACTCGATAAAGAATGGGAGGATATGTTATGGTTAGGAATAATCCGGAATGGCCAGGAATAATCCGGAATGATCAGGATTATTCCGTTATTGCGGAATGGTGTAAATAAAAGATGAGAGTCGTCGACTCCTCGCACTTCACAAGTCTATCCCATCTCCTCTATTAGCGTTACACTGACTTTCACACTTGCAACTTTTGATCTATTTACGTGACGTATCAGGCTCTCGATCATTGTTTCCGATAAACTTATTGGTCAGAAGACCGGCTATGCAAATTTTGCCATCCGAGGCAAGCGACTTGAAAGAGGCTAAAAACAGCCGAAGCCTTGTGTAATAGCTAAGAATAGCTAAGTTTTAAAGTACGGTAGTCAACTATCTCATCTTAGCAGAGACACTATGTAGTGCGAGGTGTCCTTTAAGAATTACGAACCTTTTCACGTTAGGCCCGTCTATGACAATTAAAAATTGGTTTATATTAAATTAACTTGCGTTGACCTACCCAGAACCTACCAAACAGGTGATCGCATCGCAATCATTTCTGTTGTTTACTGCATATCCACCCTACTTAAACTGGTTAATATTTCATATAACTATATTTCATATAACTGCCATAAAACAGTACTATGGGCTCAGCGGGTGACCCTATTTCGTCCTGTACCGCATGTCGCGTTCGCAAGTGGCACTGACGGTACGCCACAGCGGCACATGGCATGTCCCACCTTAAAACTGAGGTTGTAAATAAATCTTCCAAAAGAATGACAATAACAATGTCTTGGGTGTGTCTCTGAAAGTACCAAACAGCTAGCTCGCCAGTGTACCGGATTCTAGTTTAAGAAACTCACTATATCACGATAGTAAGAACGTCACTTAATAATTATTTCTATCTTTGTTATTTTTTGTACTCCAGCTTTACCATTCTGGTACTACGATGGGTAAATAGACATACATATATAATCATCTTTTAGAATATTTTCTTAGTTTTGCAGGTTTGTTTACTTCCCCAGCGTTGGCCCAGAACAATAACAGCCTGAAGAGGACCCTTGCCAAGAAGGGCCGAGATATCGCTTTAAAAGCACCACAGCTGACGAATCCGTTTTTTTGTATATATTATATGAATATATGAGTCTAAGTCAGCTTGGGCTCAAGGAATATTTTTTATGGCACTTGCAGCCTCTGGCTCAAGTGCCATATACCGATCGCAATTCCGTCCGTCGGTCGGTCTGTCGGTCGGTCTGTCCGAATTTTTTTGTCCCACATGTTCGAGTTAGGGTACTTCCAGATGTGCTAGGACGATGAAACTTGGCAGGAAAATCAGGGACCCGACCAAACTAACCTAGAAGTAATCAGTTTCCCGATCCGACCATCTGGGGGGGAGTGGTGGGCCGGGGAAATTCTGAAAATTAAGGAGTTTTGTCACACTTTTTCGAATTGTAGTACTTCCAGATGTGCTAGGACGATGAAACTTGGCAGGAGCATCAGGGACCCGATCGGACTAACTTGGAAACATTCAGTTTCCCAATCCGACCACCCGGGGGGGAATGGAGGGCTGGGGAATCCGGAAAATTTGAGTAGTGTGTAACTTTAGAACGGGTGATCGGATTGGAATGAAACTTGATAACTGAATAAATGGCATACTTCTGATGTCCCGGTTGAAGTCCGGACCGGATTCGACAGCTATGGGGGAGTTGGGGGGGGGAGACCGGAAATTTCGAGAAACGGTTAGAATAGAGGGATCGGAGTGAAACTTGCTGGGAAGAACAAGCATCTGCTCCAGATAAATTGTTTATACATTTGGACTGGATCCGACCACCCGGGGGGGGGGGGAGTGGAGGGCTGGGGAATCCGGAAAATTGGAGTAGTGTGTAACGAACGGGTGATCGGATTGGAATGAAACTTAATAACTGAATAAATGGCACACTACTGATGTCCCGTTTGAAGTCCGGACCGGATTCGACAGCTATGGGGGAGTTGGGGGGGGAGACCGGAAATTTCGAGAAACGGTTAGAATAGAGGGATCGGAGTGAAACTTGCTGGGAGGAACAAGCATCTGCTCCAGATAAATCTTTTATACATTTGGACTGGATCCGGACACTAGCGGGGTGAAGGGGTGGGGAATCCGGAGAATTGGAGTACTGTGTAACTTTCGAGCGGGTGGTCGGATTGGAATGAAACTTAATAACTGAATAAATGACATACCTCTGATGCCCCATTTAAAGTCCGGACTGGATTTAACTGCTATGGGGGAGTTGGGGGGGGGGGGAGACCGGAAATATCGGGAAACGGTTAGAATGGAGGGATCGGAGTGAAACTTGCTGGGAAGAACAAGCATCTGCTCCAAATAAATCGTTTATACATTTCGGATGGATCATGACATTAGGGGGGGTTGGAGGGGACTTTCCCGGAATTCCGGTTATGGCGGTTTTGGGGGTTTTCACGACGAATCTTGGGAGGCGAATCAAGGACCCGATCAAACTGACTTATAATGAAAAATTTACATGATCTGATAGCCGTGGGGGGAGTAACGGGAGGGGGAATCCGGAATATTGAGTCATGCGTAACTTTGAAACGGCTGATCGGATTTGAGTGAAATTTGGTAATTGAAGAGAGGACATGTTTCTGTTGATCTTTTTCATGTCCGGACAGATCCGACAGCAATTGGGGGGGGGGGGGGCGAAAATACGTGACCGACTTGGACTGGTGAGATCGGGATGGAACTTTGTGGGAATAACAAACAGATGCTCTGGATAAACACTTACGGAACCGGATTGGCTCCGGCGACTGTGGGGAAGTTTGAGGGGGGGAGGTCCGGGATTCCGTTGATCACGATTTAAGGTACTTCCAGATAATCTAGGACGATGGAACTTGGCTGTAATATTAGAGATTTGACAAGATTGACTCAAAAATGGCCACTTTCCAAACCCGACCATTCGTTAAAGTACTAATCTTGACTGCAAATTTCGAAAAATACTTTTAAACCAAATTCATATTTTCATGATCCCCATGAGCCCATTATCATTTTTGCCTCAAGGGTTTTGTTTACAAATAACGTTCTAGCTCCCTTAAAGTGTGAATCTGAACGGCCAGGTCGAAAAGTACTTTATTTCAAACAATACATCTCAACCCATGATCATTTGTGCCACAAGGGTTTTGCTTAAAAATTTATTTCTGTCACCCTTAAAGTGCGCATTTGAAATGAAAAGCGAAAAAAAAAACTTTTGACGAAATTGTATACATCAAGGATCCCTAAGGGCCTGTGATCGTTTTTGGCTCAAGGGTTTTGCATACAGATGCATTTCTAGCGCCTTTAAAGTGCGCATCATTACACCCAAGTTCAAAAATAAAATACTTTTTATCTAGCTCCCTTAAAGTGCGCATTTTAACCACAAAGTCGAAAAATACTTTTGATCTAACAAAACATCTCAACACATGCAAGTGCCATATGAGCTTACAGCTCTTGTTTTAGGTATTTAAAATCCTGGAAGGTTCATCTGTCTGGGCATGTCGCACAGGGAGCAGTTTCTAGAGACTTCCATTTTTATTTTTATTTTTTATTAGCCTAAATTTAAATTTCGTTTTGCTTTTTGGGCGTTATTTTTTATATAATCTGCCGTGACCTTCAAGGCTTTACTGTAAAATAAGCTACTACTACTACGTACTACACTGATCGCCTAAACCTTCAAAGAGATATTTTCCTCTTTCTTGAAATCTCTTTCACCAATACGCCGCAGGGATACAATCAGCTTCGCAACAAAAGCCATTAATTTTGCATTTAAAACCTTTACTAAATCGAATAATAAAAAAAATGGTACTTATTTAATCCTCATTATGTGTTCTTTCTCACGAAATAATTCTTAGCAAACTTTCACGGTCTCTTACGAAGCTCATATGCTTACCATTTATACGATTATGCAAGCTTAGTTCGGAATTGATGTTTAATCAGAAGTTTTTTAGATCTTTTGCGTGCTGGATCTTAAAGGACACCTGAACGATCCTACCATACTTCCATGAACCCCTCAGATCGTCCTTCACAGTACCGGTACAGAGAAGACGAATTTTTTCGCTCCGTGATTTCAGCGCTATCCACTCTTGAAGTTCCAAGTCTCCCTATGGTGATTCGTCACGACCTCCCAAGACAAATATAGCGCCAATATTTAAACTGTCATAATCGCATGGATAAACGTACGTTGATAACGCATGGATGGATAAACAGCGCATGGATGGATAAACGCATGGACTGTTACGGCGTGGACTGTTACGACATGAACTGTTACGCATGAACTGTTACAACTGTTACGGCGAGCGTTACGATCAAGACAAGTCGGAAAAAAGGCTGAAATTTATAGCACGGTGAAACTTCATCCGATTTTAGTCCGGTTTTCGAGAGATAAATGGTAAGCAGTATGTAAAAGTGGCAATTTAGGGTGTTAGACTTCATTCAGATGACCTTTAAAAGACTACTAAGATAAAAGAAAATTAAATTTTGACGTAGGAATCTTACTATCCAAAAGTAGAGTTCGGGTTAATGATGGATAGCTGTACTTCTTGAGAACTGTATAATCAATTGAGAAATCTAATACCCTTACTTATTCGACAACCGAGCTCATGTCCAGATTTATCGTAAGCTATACAGATTCGAAGAAGGCTTTAGCCTACTGCACAGTCCACGGAAGACGTGCGCACCGCGCAGTCATTTCACTGCCCTTTGTGCTCAAGATGGTTTCTCCAACTATGGAACTCAGCTTTCCAAATTACAGAAATTAAACATTCTGCAAAAAAATGGTTCTACTTCCTTCTATGAACTAAAAAGTTCTTTGCGCTGTCTATATTACTCTGGACGAAGATTCTGATGTATCACATACGATATTATTTAGTCTGCCACTGTTTACTAATTTGCATTTCATAATCAGGTAGCTGGCGCCTGGATTAAAATCGATCATATTTATGGCTTACGGAAGAGAAACAATTCATTGTTTCATTACCGCACGTGGTCTGCCAATTGTTCGATTGTTAATTGACAGAAGAACTAAGTGATTTTATTTTTTTTTTTCTTAGCAGGGTGCGGTGAATGACTGATAGAGCTTCTGAGCCACAAACAAAGACCAGTTTCTACAGAAGGCCAAAACTACTTCAGCTTGTTTTTCTACCTTAGTAAATCTTAGTAAATCTCTTCTACTAAAATTGTATTTTCTCGGACGCAGTTTTAATCAAGTGAATGCAAAAAAAAAATGAATGTGCGGATACACTTGCATGTGCATTACAGTTCCATTACATTATTTTCGCCATTATTTAAGTTAACTGGTATGAGAGAGATTTATTTGACATGATAATGAGTTTATTCCATACATTTCTCTGTCTTTCTTAGATATGCTCATCTTTACCTTTTTGATTGTGAGATGGGTTACAGAATAAATTATTATTACTAATATTATCGCCTATTCGTAATGTAAACTTTGGTTCTCTAAAACGGAGCCAAATTGTTTCAAACAATTCCAAAATTCAAAATTGCTGAGCCACTGCTACGATATCTTCAGATCTAAAACTCAAATCCAGTACACTGTCAGAAGTTTAATAACAGATAACACAAGGATGCGCTGTTTTAACAGACATCACTCAACAGACAACACGTGGGATGTAGGCTAATCTGTTGCCGAGACAAACGTGATGCATGAAATGTTATGCACAACAAGCATTGCCAGGAAGAGGCGAAAAACCGCCAAAAAAGCATCTGCTGACTTTTTTGTTTGTCGTCATGATATCGAAAATTCAGCAGATGCTTTTTTGCGGTTTTTCGGCTGTTCCTGGCAATGCTTGTTATGCACAACATTTCAGGCATAACGTTTGTCGCGACAACAGATTACATCCGAAGTGTAGTCTGTTGAAACCGCGCATCCTTGTGTTACCTGTTATGAAACTTCTGACAGTATAGGCTGAATTACTGGCGCTTTCCGAAAGTGGACCTAGATTTCAATGCCTGCTGTTATATAGGCCACATATTAGTACAAAAAAAAATCCCGATTGCCGAGCCGTTGCTCTGATATCTTCAGGATCAAGAATTCAATTCCAGTAGGCTGACTTATTAGAGCTTTCTGGAGAGTGGACCTAGATTTCCCGACCACTTAACGTTCTGGAACGTTTATTTAGGATGGATAAGAAAACTGATCTGGGGGAAAAAACCTATGGAGTCAATATCGGGAGATCGACATCATGTGTTTGCTCGTTTTCTGAAAGTACCTTCCTGTCATGTGATAAGCTATACGTGACTTGCGGACCGCTTGTTTCTACATTACTCTTACATTTTTGCAGCAGTTATCAGTTGTCGCTAAAGGGGAACTCCCGCCAGATTCGTGACAAAACATTTGTCTCCAAGTGATAAATTTTTTGTCGAAAGTACCGGAAAATACAGGATTAAAAAAGTTGTTTTTGCTTTATTTCGTGCAAATTTCTCTGCGAGACATATTTTTTTTGTATCTGTGGTAATGGCAAACTATTCCCCTAAAGAAAAAAAAAGAAGAAAAACACGACAATTGCTTCAAAGCATACTCGGTGAATGTTTTTTTCTGATTTAATCATTTCAACAGAGGCGCTTTCCCGTTTTTTGTAACCTTTGCCCCAGCTTAAAGTAGAGCTAAAGGCCCAGAATATCACTTTCACTTATTTCTCAACACCCTACAATTAGCGTTTCTCGCACCTTTTTAGCGTTTCCAATTTTTGCCAAGTGCTTATATTATTGCTTACAGCGTTGACAACGTCAGTCTGTTGAACTGTAGGATAGAATTTAATCAATTCTCAGAAGCGTCACGTGACAAAATGGGAGAAAGATGTGACGAGATCCTTCTCCGGACAGACGGCCAGGGAGACACATAACTGCCCGCTGTGAGGCAACTCGGAAAAGAAGAGGAGTGACGAATGTGTGTGTTGTTCAGGGAAGTTGTTCAGGAGTCGGAATGATTTTATTCCCAAAATGAAAAAAATTCACAAACTCAATATAATCACTGCACAAACGTGGACTATCGAAAACGCCAACTCTCTGGGAGGATTTATAGAAATGGGTTGATTACGACCGCTTTAACTTTTTTAATCAGTTTTAATTGCTAATAAATCGGATTTCACGGATAGGCCTCATAAAAGCAGTCATTACGATTTATCAGATATCCCATCAGATTGCTTACAAAATGATTTAGAGCCCTTATTCATCTCTATTGTCTGCTTTTTAGTGGCGGGAAACGGAGACGGACGAAGATCCGGTCACAAAAAAAAATTTTAAGAGAGTTTAACGCGATCCATTTCATTCAAAGCACATTTCCTCCAATAAAGATAAGTGTTAAAAACTCGCTCTACTTCACAAGACCTCGCAAAATGACAAGCATTTTAATTTTAGTCATTGCTTTTAACTCATTTTAATCATTTCATTCTAATTAATTTTTATCACTGCATTTAAATAACTGACCAAACACTCCGGTTAAAGGCAGCTACAGCTATCTAAACTGAGACCACAAGACCAAAGGTTTCGATGGTATCCCAAAAATTTAATATTTCATCCAGACAATTTGGTCTTGTAAATATCGGGTCTTCGCCAGAATCCTTGAACGTTTTTACTATTATTTAGAAACAGAAGAAGGTCAATGGCTAATCATCTGAGAAAACCAAGTTCAGATATGGATTCAGCATGTGTGTATTTACCGTCCTATCTACCTTGACGAAATTGATCAAATCTTACTGCCTTACTTCTGCCAACTCTCCAGTTTCAACCGGATTCCGGACGAACTACTTGTCCGGCAAAAACTAAAGCTCAAAAACGAAGTCAGCGTATCACCTTACCCCTAAATCGAACATCTCATCAATTTCAGATAAAACTTAAACTTTTAACAAATTTTCCGGTTTCAGTCGGATTCCGAGCGAACTATATGTCCGGGTAATTAATGATTTTCATATAAATGTTCAGCATGTCTTCTTACCCCAAAATCGAACAACTAATCAACTTTATAGGCTATCATTCCCTTTGAGAGTTGTCGTGCTTACAGACAGATGGACGAACAGACGGACAACTTTTACGAAGTCATAGATATCCTTCCACTATAGTCATTTCCTTATCTAATTTTCTTCAATGAACGATGATACTCTTGATGACTAACTCTTCGCGCCGACGAAGAATCGCCGTGTGCCTACCCAAGAGCCAGAAACGTCACCACAACAAACGTTCCTGATTGGTTTAGATAGGATTTTAGTCAATTGGGAGGGTGTGTTTGAGTGAGTGTACCGAACTTAAGCCATATAGAGTATTATGCAGTGATAAATGCATGCAAATTGACTTACTCTCTGGCGCAGCTTGCGTCAACTTTACGTCAAGTGATAGCGAGTACTCCCGTAATTCACATGGTTTTCTTCAGGCAGATGGCTCCAAATTTTGCAAAGTGATATTTGTCAACTGACAAGCATTTTAATTTTAATCATTGCTTTTAACTAATTTTAATCAATTCATTCGAATTAATTTTAATCAATGCATTTTAATAATTGACCAAACACTCCGGTAAAAAGCAGCTACAACCACCTAAACTGAGCCAAGTCTAAAGAAAAAAAGAAAGGTAGGCTATATTCTTTATAATCAATTCTTTCTCTAATTTTCTTCAATGAGCGATGATACTCTTGATGACTAATTCTTCGTGCCGACGACGAATCGCCGTCTGCCTAGCAAAGAGCCAGAAACGTCACCACAACAACATTCAGACAGATGGCTCCAAATTTTGCAAAAGCTGGCAAGCAGCAAAGTGATACAAGTCTTTGTTCCTTGTCGGTCAGTATTTGCATCGGTAGGACATTGGTATTTTAATATTCACCGGTACTTGGTCTTCTTCTAGATGGTTTTCTCCGAAAAGTCATGTTTGGGACGGTCCGGAAGCATCACTGTTGTAAATGAAGGGGCACCTCTTTAGCAAGAAGAACTTGAGGGGTCCCTCTCCTGGCCACCACTGTACAAGCCTCCGTGGGCACCGGACACTTACTGTACAGCCATTTTTGGAGGGAGCAACCCCTCGGAAGAACTTTCCCACTAGAGGCGGTTTTCCGCGGCACTTCTGTGAGTCACACATTTCTAAGTCACGGAAAGAGAAGTGTGCCACACATTCGACCCACAAGTTAAAACTCGCGGACACACCGTTTTGTCTGTTGTATGGGGGTAATTTCAAATGTCAAAAAAAAATCCAGATAAAATCAATAGACAAAACTTCAGAATTACGTCCGTACCATTCCATACAAGAAGGATCCCTCAATTGTGTGTCTATATGCCTGATAAAGTAGCTTACATTATAACTTAGACTTTGATTTGGTGCTACATTTGAGTTTCCAGAAGGTCAAAAATCAACTCGACAGTTGTTAGTCAAATTTGAGCCACAAAAACCGTGTTGGTTGCGGACACACACTTGTGGGCCACACAAAAGACCGCGGAAACATTTTTTTGAGCCACAAAAGCTGATGTATGAAAGCAATAGTTGTCATGATATAGGTTCTACCGCCGAAGTGGGGGAGAGGGGGAGGATGAAAAAATTAGAAAATCATCAATGGCTATGCCTAAATTTATCTAAAAAATGAAGGGAGAGGGAGTGGGCGCTTGTCAACCCAAGGGATGCTAGGATACAACTGGAAACGAACAACTACAGCTACACATCAGCGAAAGCTATATTGGGGGATTGACTGGATTATTCGGCACGGTCAATCAATTTAGCACATCGGTGAGAATATACTATCGTCTTTTCGGTGCCTGTTCGAAATTCATCGAACGTCCGTGCAACATCTTGTGAGCAGAGAAACGTGACTATGTTACTAATAATTCAGACTCTAAACTCACCAAGGAGATGGTAACTTCGAATATTACATAAAGCAGCTACCATACTTTAACTGCATCTAGGCAACAAGCAGTCGTTCTCGTTTCCGTTCCAATCGTTGCGAATGGCATACAAGCTTCTTTTAATTTTGAAAAATGTTGATTACGTTTGGTTATTGGTTTTGTTTTGTTTTTTAAATTTTAGTTTGTCGTGAAAAGGTTGAAAAAATGAGGTAAGAAATAAAGAAAAAAACAGGTTATCTTGATTTTTATTCCATAGCCGGGGACTTTTCGTCATGGGACGTTTCTCCAGGGGACGTTTCGCCACGCGGACATTTTGTCGTGGGGACGTTTGTCATGGGGACGTTTCACCGGGGACGTTTCGAATGGACGTTATGTCGACAACCCTTCAATCTGTCTCTGCAGCAACATACTACATTTGAAGAAAGTTAACAAATCAAAAGCTTACAACTCAATAGGTTGATTGCAGTCATTGTTTTTTTCTTCTTGCTTATTAACTCAGCGGGTTTCTAGTAGTTTTATATTTTCGAACCTTTGTCTTTGGGTTCATCCCCAGGGTCGGTAGTTTTTCAGCTACCCTTCGGCTTGTTAAGATACCCGGAGGGATAGTAACTTAACGTCTACGAAGTTGTAAACTTAGCGGTTGCGAGAAAACATGGAGAAAATGGGTCGTGAAACCATGTCATTACGATGCCAGGGTAGACCAAATGGCTTAGCCCCAAATGAAAGGGTGACTGTTCTAGAGAACCAAGATTCCAGGTTGTGGATAACAAAAAAAAAAAATCAAAAGCTCGGAAGGGCTGAAATGGTAAATGTAAAAATCATAATGTATAAAAAAAAGGGTAGTTGCCACTTGTCTATTTCATTTCCAATCCTGTTTATATATAGTCAAAGTACGTTTAACAAACAAATAAAAGTAAAGTTCGTTCCAAAAGGGGTGGCCCGGCTATGTAAACTGCCTTGGGACAGTGTAGTCTTAAAGAAATTTTTTCTTGATTATTTTTTTCTTTATTAGAAATGTCTATTTTTTGTGTAGTTACTCCACTGTTTATGCTTTTGCATTGCGCGAGTTAAAAGTAAATAAATAATAAAACAAAGATCTTGTCCTGGCCCGAGTTACAAACCCCTCATTAACTTCCATTATTAAAGATGGTGCGTGTTAACCAGCGCAGACGGACCTAACCATATAAGGTACGGACAAAATGACTCAGACTCTAAGGGTACCTGTAAAAATAGTGTTTTGCCAGAGCAGGTTCTCTAAGTACTGATTAGTATTCGGGACCATTTTCAGCAGAAAAAAATGCTGGCTTCCGGCGACTCGGATACATGATGTTGATATGTTTTTGCAAGTGAACTGAAAGGAAAGGCACGTTTTCAGATACCTTTTATGCCATGCAGATAGCATGACATGGTTCAAGTGCACCAACACCGTTGTTTCGATCACTACAATTTTTTGCAAGTGAATCACAGACCACCCCGATTAAGCAGTGTTGTCATGTAAGCTCCTCATAAAACACCCCATCTGAAAGATCAACACTACGGCTGTGGACAGTCATGGTGCATAATTTCTTGATCATGTCGTTTAGAGAGTCAATAGTCATGTAAGCTGACAATCTGCTTTGTTTTCCTCCTTGGTATACTACGAACGGAACCCGACGAAAACGGGGAACTCAGTAGGCCTTGTGATGTGTCTCTATCGGATATTCCGGGTTTCGATCTGGCGGCAAGAAGACTTGGCTTCGTTTACCAACTAGCCAACTTCTGCTACCGATAGTTCTTTACGGTTGTTTGACTAATTTACGTTTGTTTCCTTTACCATTTTTTTTTCTTTTTCCTTTTCTTGTAACAAATGAATGAATACTGTCACTGGTTATGGGAAGTGCTCACTTAGGGTGGAGTTAGTCTACAGCAAACTTGTTTTTTGTTATTAAATAAACTGAACCAGAAACTAAACTGAAACCTACCAAGTCCTCAACCAAGTCGATAGTTCAACGAGTTCGCCGAAATCCGGCGAACTCGGGAATTTTTTTTCCCTCTAAAAAACATTTTTATCCAGTTATTTCTGTCGGTACAGGGATATTAAACTGAATCCATCTTTCTAATGTGCTTTCCTACCGAACAAATGGTACGAGCGAAGCTGATTTAAACCGGAAATTTCATAAAGAAAAATTCCTCTGAAATCTTAGAAGGTGGTGTATTCCGATGTAAAAAAATATACCTGGATCTGATCAAAGTAATCTCTCTTCGGTTAGCCCTTTTACTCCGGACCAGAATGTTATTCCGGTCTGAGCTAGACCGGAAACTAAAGACAGAAAATGATTACTCACCGAAATCTGAGTACTGGGTTAATAACGGATACACAGAATTTTATTGCACGGGATCTAACGAAGACAGAAATCTTCAAACCCAGTCATCCCTGGATCAAGAAGTCAACAGATATTGCCTTCTTGTATCCCAACGAAACCTTTGCTCTTGTCAAGGAAGAAAAAAGAAGCTGAAAACGTTTCTTCATTAGCCACGACTAGACGAGACGCATTGTCATATGGATTGCCCTTCCAGCAGACAACCTTATCGTCACGAATAACGTTGTTTTACGAGTTATCAGAGCCATTAAATGGCTGCGGTCAACCGTGATGCGGAACCTTTAATTATCCCATTTTGTAAGTCGTGAAATGGCCTGATACATTGGTTGATCTTTGACGGTATACTTGACTTGTCGGTATGTTGGTCCATGTCATTTATTTATTTATTTCAAATAAGGCCAACATGGGCCACAACATAACAAATAACACTCAACAAATAAACAAATGTAAATACCAGGTCACTTACGTGACTCCCGTCGAAAGCCCCGCGTACAACTCACGAGTCCACGCAAGCCATACAGGCAGAGAAAGCCGCATCTGAGGCCCACAAAGGATCCTAAGAAGCGGGCTAGGGGATTGGAGGATCCTAGTTTGAAGGGAAAGAATTGACCGCCTCCGAAGTTCACCAAAAGATGGAAGCCCTTCACCAACAAACATTCCCGATGCACTACAATTCCAAGGAAGACCATGAAGCCACCGGAACGAATTGTTATATAGAACCCGAAAAGAATTCTCACATCTCACACTGACATTACAAGCAAGAGGAAGACAGTAAAGTGGCGTGCAGTAAGCCCTGAAAAGAAAACTCTTTACAGGGGCCTCGCAGCTACCAAACCTCCTTATCAGTATATTTGCTCTGATAGATAGAGACCTCATCAGCGAAGAAACATGCGCTTCAGCAGTCATCGAAGATGAAAACGTGAAACCCAAGTATTTGAAGTGCTGGACGACTTGAATCTTTGAGCAAGATAGTACAGCATCTGGGATAATCTTCAAATGAAGACCACGTGGAATGAATGCCATACACAGCGTTTTCTTCGTGTTGAAGACGACATCATGCATCAAAGCAAATTCATCACAAACAGCCAGTAGCTTATTCAGTGCTGCTACTGTTGGGGCAAGAATGGCTAGGTCGTCAGCATAACTAAGGTTGTTAAAACACAGCCCTTGTATGAAGCAACCAACTCCAGTTCTAACCAACAACAAATTCAAATCATCAACATACAGATTGTACAATAACGGAGACAGCACACCACCTTGTCGAACCCCATTCAACACTGCGAATGGCTGGCTAATTACACCACTCCACTTCACTCGGAACTGCTGAGTCTGAAACCAAGCAGCTAGGGTTCCAGTTACCCTAGGGTCAATACCCCGCGAGACCATCTTATTCAGAAGCTTCTCGTGGTTAACCCTGTCGAACGCGGCCTTGGCGTCAATAAAACACACAAACACTGGGCTAGAAAACATCCAGAAATACTGGATCACCGCCTGTAAAATAAAAACACAAAAATCGGTTGACGATTTTTCTTTAAACCCAAACTGGTAATGTGACGACCGAAGCTGAGGTTCAAGAATAGTATACAAACACTTTTCGAACACCTTTGACACAACAGCAGCCAGCGCAATTGGTCGGTAACTCGTAACTGAAGACATATCACCGGAGCTTGTCTTGGGTATGGGAACAAGACATACTTCAGTCAAAGCCTCTGGAACAAAATGATGATTAAGAAAACCATTAAATAGCACAGATAACATGCAAGTCACAGTCGGACCGGCAAATTTGATGTGGTTAGCTGTAATACCATCAAGCCCTCCACACTTACTACCTGCAAGCCCAGACACTACGCGAGAAATACTCTCTACGGATATCAGCTGCTCACCAGGGTTAAGCTGGGAATCAATAAAGGCCTGACGCCTCAGACCGCCCACATCCGATTTTACCGAAGAGAAAACTTCGCTGAAGTGTCCACGCCATAACTCAGCAATCGCAACAGGGCCAATCGCTGGCCCAACTCTTACTGCCGCTTTTGGCACCGATACACGTTGAACCTTCGCAACACACTTCCAAAACGCATTGAACCGAAGTGTCCCAAGAGCCCTTGCCAGTGCCGTAGCCCGAAGTTGCACGGTATGCTTCTTGCACCAACGAAAAGAACTACGAAACTTACAATTTAGAAGCCTTCGTATCCGATCAAACTCATCACCAATCCGTCTACCATGAGACACCCAAGTCAAAAATGCTCTTTTAGCAGCCAGGTAATGCACCTTCACATGACTACTCCAACCAGGCACCACCCCTGCCCCAGAACCAGACCTGGGGCCATGCAAGGCAGAAGGCGGTAAAGTTTCACATGCAGTTAGTAACAGAATACCAAGGATTGTTAGATACAAAGACTCTAGTTTTCTACAATGGTCAGGGTTATTACAGGGGTTTGAACTACAAGAGTATTGAGAGGAAGGCTCCAAACTCAAGATTCTCTTTTCAACCCCTTTAACATAAGACCCCTTCTGGGCCTCACTCACACTCTCCCAATCAATACGCGGAGGATTAACCACCTTTGGGGGAGAAAAACTCAAATTATCCGTACGCGGTAACTGGCACGCAAACTCAAATACAAGCGGGAAATGATCCGAGCCGAACACATCGTAACGTATCCTAATATTTGATAACAGCAAATGCATTGCTTGTGAACACAAAATATGGTCCAGCCAAGACGTACTACCAGTATGGCTCATGAACGTAAATGACGTAGCTTCCAGTGCCACTACATCAGACAAAATAAGGTGGTTGAGCGCTGCATACACAGCGATCTCCTTGCTAAAAAGCGTATCAGAACAAGAATTAGCATTAAAATCCCCAACGAAACACACATTATCATAATCATTCGCTAAAGCCAGAAGCTTACCCAAATACATCGAAAACAAAAATAATCCGATGTATAATCCGATGTATAATCCGATGTATGTATGGATGTATGTATGGATGTATGGATGTATCCGATGGATGTATAATCCGATGTATATAATCCGATGTATAATCCGATGTATAATGTGCGATGTATACATCGAAAATACATTTACAATGCGAGCTTCTATCAGTGAACCGATCTAGGCTCACGCTTCATTGACAGACGATTTCTCTGTCCTACATGTGCGGCATGGTAGACCTTTAGTAAAGAAACTGTTTTTCGCGAATTTACATAGATAAAATAAATTTGTTCCTTCACTTTCTCTTGCCGGATACTACCAAAGTGGAATACTCCCGAAGTTATATGTTTTGAATGTGGGCGTTCATTTTATTTTCAAAAGAAAAATAATTTTTTATCAACTACTGATACTTGTCCAAATGGGGAGACAATTGCTCGACTACAGGGCAATAATACAAAAGAATAATAATCTTCGTAGTGACAAAGAAAACACAAAAGAATGAAGCAATTTACATGACAAAATAAAACAAAAAAAAGCAATCTTTTAGTGTGTGGAGCAAGTGAAGTGAGGGCAGAAAACAACCTAATTAAAGCAACTTTACCAACCGTTCTTGCAAGCCGATTCCAATATAAAACTTTCTAGTCTTCTCTTAAACGAACATTTTGGCAGCTATACAAACTGGTTTAAAGAATATTTGTTTGCTATTGACGGGATCATGTATCGAAGGTTGAAACCGGGATCTTTCAGTGCGGCACATAGGCACCGAGGGGTTACCCACTCCCCGGCACCTGCTGTACACCATTTCCCAGCACCGACCGGCAGCATCCGAAATAGGCGGTAACGGCACCGGGGCCGACAATAAATTGGGCGAATCATCTTTCAAACGCTTCCAAAAATGCTTATTTTGATGTTTTAACACGTGTTAACCGGCACCGACCGGGTATCGCGGCACCGGACAAATGCTGTACACTAAAATCGAGAGTGGGCAACACCTCGATAGGCACTGACACCAGGTCCCTATCCAGAAATTTATTTCGGGGGGGGGGGGGGTGCCCGCGGGTTGGACCAAAAAGTAGGACCAAAAGACACATACGGTAGATCAGAAGCTAAAGCCCTTAAAAACGATAATTTTTTATGTTTCGGGGGGGGGGGGTCGAACCTCCGGACTCTCCTCGTCTCAAATCCGGAACGTTTTCAGCGACAAAGTAAAAAGAGGTTATGTTGAACATTTAAAAAAAAAAGAACATTTTGTTAGGACTCGGGGCGTGACTCGGTCTCAAGAACATTGTTTTTGTTGATCTCATTTGTAAGCATTCCGGAACTGAGCAACCCCTGGAAGAACTCTTGAGAGGGAAATCCAAACGAAAATCCAAATCCAAACAGATGTAATAACACGAGTTCCGAAATAATTAGGAACATTAAAAACAAGACCAAAGGTTTCGATGGGATCCCAAAAATTTAATATCTGACCCAGACAACTAGGTCTTGTCTACGCCAGCCAGATCCAGTCTTCGCCAGGCTAATCATCTGAGAAAATTATATACCTGTATAAGCCATTTTATTTTGACGATACTGATCGAAACTTCCTGCTTTACTTCTGCCAAATGTTCCGGTTTCGGCTGGATTCCAGGCGAACTACTTGTCCGGCGAGAAAATAGTTTTACCATCGTGTTCAGCATGTCTTCTTACCCCTAAATCGAACATCTAATCAACTTCAAATAAAACTTTTGCTTTTAACAAATTTTCCGGTTTCGGCCGGATTCCGGGCTAACTACTAGTCCGTCGAGAAAATGGTTTTCACCATCGTGTTCAGCATACCTTCTTACCCCTAAATCGAACATCTAATCAACTTCAAATACAAATTTTACTTTTAACAAATTTTCCGGTTTCGGCCGGATTCCAGGCGAACTACTTGTCCAGTGAGAAAATGGTTTTCACCATCGTGTTCAGCATGTCTTCTTACCCCCAAATCGAACATCTGATTAACTTCAAATAAAACTTTTACTTTTAACAAACTTTCCGGTTTTGCCGGATTCCGGGCGAACTACTTGTCCGGCGAGAAAATGGTTTTCACGATCGTGTTCAGCATGTCTTCTTACCTCATAATCGACTATCACGTTAGCTGTTTCAAAATATTTTGTTTGTCCCTTAATTTAAACCCCCTCCCCCACCCCTAAATGTAGGGCTACAGTGCCCATCTACGAACTCGACCTTACTCTTGGTCCAAAGAATCCTCACACCAAGTTTCATCGAAATATCTCATTCCCTTACCGTGCTTACAGACAGACGGACGGACGGACGGACAACTTTTGCGATGTCATAGGTATCCGTCACTAACGTTTTGGGATCCCAAAAAGTAATTCCCGTATACTTTTATTTATTAAAACTTTTCAGACAAGGCTACTAGCGCGGTTTACTCTTTACAATCCGCGGAAGGTATTCATTTTAAACGACCCTGACCCAACGGACCTTACCTCCTACGGGATGCCGGTATCAGACAGCTCTTAACTGCGCTTAATTGCTATAAACTGATTCATGGCCACCGTCTAAAAACACTGGTGCAATTCTAGCTTTTAAGCTACTCTTGAGGATAATTTTGCACGATTTCGCGAGCGTTTACCATCTGGTAGAACCTCCACCAAATAATTTTATGAACCTTGATTGACGTAAAGCACTAGAAGCTACTCAATCTATGTGAGTTCACAAGTCAAAGAAACCGGAAAAGAACTCATAAAATTAGCGTGACTTAAAGACCAAACGACACGACTGGCGATTTCGCCGTTAGTACCCCAGATTTCAACCAATAGGATCTCTGCCTTCCGCGTTGCTCTTCTTATTCTTTAAAAGGTTTGGCGATTTTAGGCGATGAGGGATATCGCCCTAATACGGCACGTAAATCTTTCCCCAGTTGCTGTACAAGCAACTCACGTTCATAACGAGCTGTCATCAACCGTCCATGTTGACATCACGCAACATGTCCCATAAGACGTGATCACAACCTAATTAACCGGAGCTTTCCGAGAATTGGTTGTGGTCACTGTTAAACGCTGGCAAACCAGAAGAGGAGCCGGAACCCCGTTTCATGGGCTCAGTGGAAAGCCTTGGTAAAACCGGGGAGTACTAATCTATTGTGCCTTTTGTGCTTTAAGCCTGGTTCGCTTCGGACTTCGTAACCGGACCGGAAAGACCGTCTACGGAGCTCATCCGAACAGCCTTAGGCCTGCTAGTGGGAGCCCAACATTAGGAGACACTATTGGCCTTAGACCAGTTCACCTTACCTCACCGTCAGCATCCATCATACAGAGATAGTACACTAGATCCATAACGGGGAAGTAAGAGATTTCCACAATGCGGCCTGGCACCCAGATTCGAAAGCTCTTCAAAAGCTAGCCAGAGTGTTCCAGTCATAAAGATATCCTCAGTTTTCGGCACAAGGCTCCAACGGTTGGGACACCAAACCCTAGGGGACGGGCACATTACCCCCATAAAAACCTGTTTCAAAAACAAATTTTAATTTTTAAGGTTTTTATTCAACACATCATCATGAGGGAATGCGACTTTTCTCCAGGGTAGGTGTCCCAACGTTGGATCACGTCACCAAAATTTGAGGATTTATGTACGAACGGATTGTTCGCTCATTAATACAAGTTGTCCCAAATCAAGTCACTAGGAATATGCCTGCCAAGTTACCCTAACTCGAAAAACTGTGACAAAAAAAACGGACAGACCGACAGACGGAATTGCGATCGGTATATGGCACTTGAGCCAGAGGCTGCAATGGTATGAGCGACAAGTAAACAACGTCAATTTGTGGCAACAATGACTAGGAACAGGCTCAAGGCACATGCGGCAAGATAATTTATTATCTTGGGATGGGTCAAGCTTCAGATCAAAGAATGTCGAATCAAATAACGCGCTCTCCATATTATCCATAAACGGCCAAAAGTAACCTACTCAATTCTTTTAAGCACATATAAAATCGTTGCCTTGGATGAACGCAGACTGAACCTATGCCTCGAGATCGGAAAAAAAAAAGTACCACATCTACATCGATTTTCTCCCTGCCCATATAACAATGTACCGTGCGGGAAAGACAAGAGCGAGCAGTCTCTACGAATGTCCCTAAATTTCAACCAGCAGCGGCTACATACAGCTGTTACCAAAACAATTTTATACCAAAGACTGTTGAAATCCCAAATAGCCTTTGACCATTTGTACGTACTGTTAAATGTAACTGTGCTATTGACAAACTTGTGCATAAAAGTACTCACAAATTATGGTTTTGATACCGTGAAAGTGTGAGTGACCAAATTACTATTATATTCTCTTACACTAGCAAGGCTTTATAACAAATAATGGAAACTCGTAAAATCCCCAAACCGCACGATTTCTAATCATTTGCAATCTATACTCCTCAGCACTTATACTGGTTTTAGTGCGGGTTGAATGACGGTAAGCGCGTCAGAAGGTCTGTGTGAAGTCAGCATGAATTTGTTACAAGAAATCTCTTTCTACGGTAACTGGACCGATCCTGTTTTGAAATAATCGCAGATAAAAGAAACACGTTCTAGGTTGAAAGATAGGACACCAAGGGCTAACAAATTACCAGGATCCATTGTTATCACCAAAGGATCCATAATTTACCCCCCCCCCTCAAGTTTCATCCATTCTATAAAGGATCCATCGTCGAGTATTGTGCAAGTGTCTTAAAGCGTTATCGACAAATGGGTCGACAGACATATTGACGGACGAAATACACAGCGAATATTTGGAACCGGATTTCGTTCGAACCGGAAGCTCAAGACTTCAGGTGAAAATACGACGAAACTATTTCCAACTACTGGAACCTTCCATAAGCTTGAAAAAAGAAGTTTGCAGTTTTACACATTTTTTGTCCCAGGCAGTGACGTCATTTATGATTCAGTTAAAAGATATGTTGACTCAACCACCGGATTTTGGCAAAGAGATCAAGAGCAAACAACTGCATGTGCAGTTTATGATTAAGAACTTAAACAGACCCTAAATGGATGGTTCTTTATTCAACAAGTGCTTCCTAATGCAGGGATTGCGAGTTCCATTTTATGGGTAAAAAAAGAACCCAATCCCCCCCCCAAAAAAAAACAGTAAGGCAAAGGTTTACACAAAAACAAAAACAAAGGAAGGGTCGTTGCCGCTCAGTAATGCTCAGTCTGCAGTCAATTGTGAGAAAGAGAGGACAAAAGATGAAAGACGCCACGCGGCTGTGAACAAAAAAAGACGTAATTTATTACATGTAGACGTAATATATTATCTATGTAATTTGATATTAATTTATTTTATTCTACGTAAAATGTGATTCCGGTTCATTATTTTTGCACTGCCTCCCCGATTGAAAGTACGATATCGATAATTAAATAGATAATTATGTGTCAAAGAACAAGTCCTTCAAACATTAACACCAGACAATAGAACAGAAAGATGCACTACTTCCCAATACATGTCTTTATAGGCCTTTCAGTCGAAATACACAGTACCAGAAACTTCCCATAAAAAAATCGAATGAAATTTGAATTTAATTCTCGTCCAGACCACTCCCAAGTAAGCTGTATTTTTCAGTGGAAATCCACCTTATAAAAAAAATTCCTAATAAAAAAAATCCAGTACAACTGGAACCACGATTCTCGTTCAGACCCCTCCCAAAGAAGCTGGGTTGCCTCAGTCGAAATCCACCTCATCAAAAAAATTCCACACGAAAACAACAGCGAATTCAATAAATACTCCTTCAGCGCGAGGTGACAGGAAATCATATACCAAAATGACGCAAAAAGGAAAAGTCAACTACGTTTTTCCTATTTCCTCAGCAATTTGAAGCCTCAATTTTCTTTCGGAAAATCAGCTTCAGTTCAAGCAGATCCGTGACACACGGAAGTTGCAAACAAGGAAATTTGCAAATTGGCGAAAAACCAAGAAGCCTACACAAGAGATGACGAACCGTCTGGTTCTCGTTCTGGAATGCATTCTGCGACCCATTCATAAAAGTCGGGTCATGGAGTGTTAAGGACGAGTCGCAGTAGATACAGCTTATCTAATATTATAAACATAATAGTCTACTTATCATAAAAAGAAAAAAATTTGATAAATGGTTTTTGGTAATTTGTTGTCCGTCTTGCACAGGTGACCTGTTGTCACAGATTAAGACCGGCTATTGGTAAAGGAATATGTTGAATGTTGGCTATGCTGAAGAATAAAATTGAGAATTATATTCCAGTTTTCTAACATTGGTGACTCCTTTGAAACTTATTTGATTCCGACCAGAAACACGGAGAGACTTGCAAAACTATGTATAACCAATAAGCTCCTAGGGAGCCTAGGGAGGAATAAAGGGAGCCCGATCTGCCTCAAAAAGAGCCAAGCACAGCAAATACAAGGATCAGCGTAGTGCCGTTAGGTTGAACAAAATAGACGTTCGAAGTTCGATACCTCTTAAATGATAATGAATGGAACGAATGGGAACGTAGATTTATGCAGTAATATAGGTAAGGTGGGTACTTAGCGGCGCAAAATTAACTGCTAGATTGGGCAAAACAGGTCTACTCATTAGTTCGTGATTCTGTAAATTTCATCCTCCACCATAGTCATTAATCGTTCTTTCGTGAATAACTGGTGGCATATCCGAGGTTTAGATACCAAATTGCTGAGAGTTATTACTGTATTCTTTCATTTTTAGTTTCTTTCTTCCTGGAGCGTCTTTCTAGTTCCGTGACGTCGGGATTCTTAAACTCACTACCATAAATTCTAGTCAACAATTAGTAGGAAACTTGAGTTGTAGGTACAAAATTGCTAATATTTCACAATCAAGACGATACTGAAAGCTTTCTTTCATTTTTATTTTCTTTCTTTCTCGAACAGAGCTAAGTAAATAGAACCAAAAAATGTCGGATGCCTGAAATCTTGTATAATTTTGCGTAGAATAGAGTTTGAGTTTAGCAGAAGCTCCCGTTATGGTATCATTTCGACAGTTGAGCCCAAGAAAACAGAAGTTACTTACTCGTCACCGAATGTCTACGGTTGGCCGGCAGAGGCGCTCCTTTACTCTCGGGTTGGGCGACAGACCCCCTCGCGCCAGGCAAACAACTCAAGTGCATGGAGAGGTTCGAACCCATGCTGTCAGCAGACTTGTTGTGACCTCGCGGGGTCGTATCCAGGCCAGAAGACCCTGAAACAACATAAGTTATCTACTGGTCCATATTATGGGAGTGCATGTCCCTTCCGGAGAGGACGTCAGAGGGACTCGGATAAATAACAGAAAACACATGTTTGCGCATCATTGTGTTAAACGTTACGAGAATGTGTACGTTACTACCCTTTTGAATGTTGTTTTTTCGAGAAAGATAACACTTAAAAAGGTCATAACACATACATCCTCATAACGTTGGATCATCCTCATAACACGGATGCGCAAATATGTGTTATCTGATATCAAACTTCTGGGAATGTGGTGAAGCCTCACATTTTTTTCTTTTTTTAGGGAAGGGAGGGTGTAGGAGTATTTGAAGTATCGAGTTCAGGGGGTGTCGAGAAAAATAGTTGGAGAAGAAAGTTGTATGTTTTGGTTTGTAAGTGTAATAGAATGTAGCTACAGATTGTTTTCAAATATTGTCTGCTTGATCAGCTTATTTTGTCCATTTTCAGAGGAGGAATAATTTTTTTTTTCTCGTGAATCTTTGTTTGTCATATGCAGGTTAAAGAATAACATATCAGTCATAAGTATTATTTCTGCCAAAGCTGACTGCGAATCATATTTGACTCCACTAATCGAAAAAGACGTAGTCCTCTTTGTCTCATTATCAACACTTGTGACAGAGAGAATGTTAACATCTACAACGACTGCAACCATAAGGTACCGAGCAGAACCGAATAGCTTTCTATTCCCCAAAACAGTGCAAAACTTCCATTGCTCGGGAAGCGGATTGCAGATTTTCCACTCACCAACTTGTGGATCTATCCTGCTATATCTATCACAAGTGTTTTTTGTTTTGTTTTTTTTAACTATAATTTTACAACGTAAATTTAACAATAAGAGAATAACATCAAGATGATATTAAAAGAGCGTATTGTAATACAATTTTTTAATAATTTAATCAGAAGACAATGGAAGACTTTCAGGAACTATTCCGCTTGGAAGTAGTGTTGGGCAATATTCGATATCAATATCGAATATCGAAACGTAAATATCGATATCGAAAACGATATTTGTTCATTTATAATTATCATAAATAATCCAACATAAGTTACATTTATATATCCCAAACTGGAGCAATATGTTCTTCGTAATTCGGTTTTTATTTATTCGAAGTTTTAGATGAAGCAAGATGCTTTTTCACGACGACTTTGTTCTTAAATTTTGGCAAAACGAGACGTATACTATAGCCAAACATGGTGCCGAAACATCGATATCGATATATCGATTATCGAATATCTAAAAGTCAAAATATCGATGTAGGCTATCGATATACCGAAAATTCCGAATATCGCCCAACACTACTTGGAAGCCCTTAACTGGAATATGGCGAATTGCGTTCGTCTTTTGATATACTCCGTCATTGTTTTGTTGCTTCGGCTTCTTACAGGTTATAATATGAAAAAAACTTCGTTTTCTTAAAGAGTTAAAGAGGCTGCGTCCCAAAGTCGAACCTTAAAACGTACAGGAATTAGGAGAGGCAGTTGGGGGGCTGCCGCCCCCCAAACCCCCCGCTTTTAAAGACTCTTTTGTACAGGTTTTTTGTTGAGGGGGGCTGCCGCCCCCCTAACCCCCCGCTCTTGGCTTCGGAAAGGCCCTCTTTTAATTAACAAAAAATACAAAACAGGTTTTTGTTTGCTACCGTACCCCCACCCCCAGCTCTTAGCTTGTGTGCTCTGTGTCTGGGAAACAGTTTCAATAATTATGTTAAAATGTAAATGGAGTGGTCAACTTCATTGTTACTAATTACTAGTTTCGGCGCAATGGTTCTCCTGTCCTCTTGTGTTTAACATTTTTCGAAGTTATTCCATTATTCATTCATTTCAATTTTTTGTTAATTAAAAGAGGGCCTTTCCGAAGCCAAGAGCGGGGGGTTAGGGGGGCGGCAGCCCCCCACAACAAAAAACCTGTACAAAAGAGTCTTTAAAAGCGGGGGGTTTGGGGGGCGGCAGCCCCCCAACTGCCTCTCCTAATTCCTGTACGTTTTAAGGTTCGACTTTGGGACGCAGCCTCTTTAACTCTTTAAGAAAACGAAGTTTTTTTCATATTATTTCTGTACGTTTTTCTACAATCCATGGTGGATGTAAGTTAATAATTCCTGTACTCCTCGTACAGGAATTAGGAGAGGAAGTTGGGTGGCTGCCGCCCCCAACCCCCCCGCTTTTAAAGACTCTTTTGTACAGGTTTTTTGTTGTGGGGGGCTGCCGCCCCCCTAACCCCCCGCTCTTGGCTTCGGAAAAATTTAAGGTCATTTTTCTCAAATAAAAATTTTACGGATTAAGACAGAATTTTTTGAAGCTTGCAGTCAGTCTGACCATGTCGAGCTGATCATTTTGATGTACTTGAATGTTGAAATTCGTAACTTTTAAGAATTTCAAAAATTAACATGGGCTCTTATGGGGAAATGGGGTTTTTCTAAGCTAGAAAATCGGGGGGTTAAGATTTTCCGACGAAACTTTCCAGGAAGATTACTCGGAGAATTCCGCGTCGAATGAGTCTTCGTACACCCAGATCCGATGTCGGCTGTGACCTGTAGGCGTGGCAGAAAAAAAAAAGGGTTTCTGTCATTTTTCTCAAATAAATATTTTACGGATAAAGACAGAATTTTTTGAAGCTTTCAGTCAGTCTCACCATGTCGAGCTGATCATTTTGATGTACTTGAATGTTGAAATTCGTAACTTTTAACAACAAAAAACTTAACATGGGCTCTTATGGGGAAATGGGGTTTTTCTAAGCTAGAAAATCGGGAGGTTAAGATTTTCCGACGAAACTTTCAAGCAAAATTACTCGGAGAATTCCGCGTCGAATGAGTCTTCGTACACCCAGATCCGATGTCGGCTGTGACCTGTAGGCGTGGCGAAAAAAAAACAAAAGGAGAACATGAACATTAAGTGGCTATGCGTGGTTTCTGGAAAACAGGGAAGGAGTTATCGGATCGAGCTGAAATTTCGCGGATAAGCTCCTGGGCCCTAGGGGACCTTAACTTGTGAATTTCAGCCCGATCGGACAACGTTAAAGGGGGGGGTGGGGTTGGGGGGTCGAAACTTTCGGCCAGATTTTCCCCATGAAGGAAAAGTCGGAGGGGGATGAAATTTGGCAGGTTTCTTAGTTGGAGCTCGGGCTACGAAATGCATCCCTCCCCATCCCTCTGCGACCACTGGAACCGAAGATCGCTTAACATTGTCGTGGTTCGCCTCTTTAAAGAGGCACGAGTGTGCCTCCTTGACAAGTAAATAAATAAACTGCTACTCGTTTGCGGCAGCGAGGATAGTAACATGGTTGTTCACAACAATTTTTCACTAACGCCCCTGAACTAGGAAATAATATATAATAACCTCGGTATGTCGTTCAAGGAATGGTTTATTTGTAACCCACAATTCGAAAACGAAAACATGTGGAGCAAAAAACAAAGAAATTAAATTACACAAAATAACCATACGAATACACTAAAACACGATCAGTGGAGTAAGGGGTGGAGTGGCATAAGACGGGAACAGGATGATTATATCCTATGTGTGCCAAAGATCTTTCGATGGTCAAGTTGAGCAGTTACGATTATCTAGGGCCCTGCGCACCTTGGTTATGAATATCTCGGGACCACTTCCCTTGAATAACATAGAAGCGATTTAACAATCAGTTATAACACCAGTACACCGTGCAGTCCCATGATATCAGTCCTATCCTACCCAGTGCCAAAATTTTCTGGTATTGCCCTGATGTTACAAGAAAAAAGTTCCAACCGGGCGTTATTTATTTTGATAACGCCCGGCCAGCCATGCGATATCAAGTGATAACATCACGGTTGGAATTTTTTCTTTTAACATCAGGGGAATACCAGAAAATTAAAACAAGTGTACTAGTGTTATAATCATTATCGCCCTTGCTTTTCTTCGGGCGATAGCGGAAAATTTGGCCCTTGGGCAGCATGATAGGCAGATATCACCCTCGCTGCGCTCGGGCGATATCAGCCTATCATGCCACCCGCGGGCCAAAGTTTTCCGCTACCACCCTCAGCAAGGGCGATAATATATATTGTCGGTACATGTCTGAACTCGGAACTTCACCGGTCAGTATCACCCGCGTACTTTGAGCAAAATAATGAAAAAATATAGTAAAAATAATAAATAATAACATACACACTGCTCGTACACAAACCCATTCTAACCACGCAAGGTAAGATATTACCTTTTTGCAACGAAAATAGCACTAGAGTTAAAGAAAGTGCCAGACATACCAGCGGTGTCCAAACCTAACAAAAAGTCTGACTGCTACAGAAAGATATGTAGGCTAAAATCGCCTGTGCTGTACTTTATTCGCCAAGAGATGACTTACCGGTTAGGGTGGACACGGGGCTCGTGTTGCACGACCCATAGACTCCATTTGGTTCCAGACTCCCGAAAGACGACGCTGAGGACCCCTGACCCGAATCGGTCGGCCGGGTAGGACGCCTCGTCCTGTCAGTGAATAAGAACCCCAGTCTTGTATAGATGTCACTGGTTTGATGAGGGCTTTGCAGTCCGGTGGGGGGTAGTTTTTCGTTCGGCTTCTCTTCGTCTGAAAAGAAAACATAAAAATCTGTTAAAACAAATTCAGATTTTAAACTCAACCCATTATCATGGGGGTTCAACGTCTTGCTCCAGGATATGGTGCCCCAACGCTGAAGCACCGTGCCCAAAACTGAGGATCTGTGAATGAGTGCCATTAGGCAGTTAACACATTCGGAGCCCCCTTTTTGCTAATTTTGCAAAAAACAAACTTTCTAAAAAAATTTACGCACTAACCCTTAGAAAATAACAAGCAGATTCGGAAATGAAATAAACAAGTACCAAACTCTCCATTTTTTAGTGGAGTGTTCCTTGGAACAATCCACTCTTGCGAGCGCTCTAGCAGCTTTCGGTTTTCGGTTTTCACCATATTTTGTGGAGCTCATAACTCGTGAACCAGTGCAAGTATCAAGTTCAAACTTGGTACACTTGTGGGTATTGGGGTCTAATTGTGCCTTTTAGGGGTCCCACCCCCCACACCCACCCGGTTCAGGGGCAAATGGGCCCAGATTGCCCAGTGAATAATGTTCATAACTTGACGAGAGTTGGAAATAAGACAATGAAATTCCTTGTACTTGTAGATCCTAGGACTGGTAAATTACTTTTAAAGTCGCACCTCCCCCACCCATCCCATTCATGGGCAACTGGGCCCAGATTGCCCAGGAGTAAAGTTCATTACCAGGGACAAGAATCAACAGGTATCAAGTTGAAACTTGGTAGGTTAGCGAGCATTGGGGTCTCTTTTTCCTTTTTGCGGGTCCCAAACCCCACCCCCACTTGGTTCAAAGGCAATTGGGCCCAGATTGCCCATTTTTCAATGTTTTTAACTTGACAATAACTGTAGATAGGGCGATGAAATTCCTTTGTGCTTTTGGATCATAGGGCTGGGGATTTCTATGTGGAGTTAACCCCCCCCACCCCCACCCTCCCCGTTCGTGGGCAAGTGGGCCCAATTTGCCCATTAGTTAAGTTTTTGACCCGTGACTGGAATCAAACTGTAAGGTAGTGTCGTTGAGGATATTTAGGTCTAGATCTGTAATTTGATGGGTCCTGCCCCAACCAACCTCTCGTAATGGGCAACTGGGCCCAGATTTTCCATGAGTTACTTTCGTCTATGACATGTCTCGAATGCAAGGCTTGTGTACTTGTGGATATGTATGTATAGATACGGGTTTTGGTGCAACAAATAAGACTATGCGGCTACGTCAAAGCTCATGAGCAAGTGGGCCCAACTTGCCCATGAAAAAAGTTTTTGACCCGATGACTGGAATAAAACTCTAAGCTGGCATACTTGAGGAAATAGAGATGTAAATACGCATTTTGGTGGATCCCCCCTCCCTCCCGTTCATGGGAAGCTGGGACCAGATTTCCCATGAGTTTAGGTCGTTCGTCTATGACAGGTCTTAGGTTCAACTCTTGTATATTTGGGGAGATATATCTATGGAAGTTGTGTATCTGAACTCTGCACATGAAGAGAGGATTTTGGTGTATCAGCAAAAATAAGACGACGCGACGGTCTTCGATCTTTAATGAACAGTTGGAAACCTGACACTTTTGTCATATGATATGCCGTTCTTAATGAATTGTGACAAAGGGGGTATTAGGCTGCTACGATTTGGTTTATTGCAGTAGTTTATTACCTTGCTAATGGAAAAGAGGTTTAAAGGGTCGGAATGTCTAGTAGACAATTCAGTTTTGGACCATCCAGTGTTCGTGCAAGATCTGGAACATTTCTTTGGATGTATACAGGCGGTTTGTTCGAAGAGGTATGATTACAAATTAGGTTATTTCAATACTTGTTTGGTTATTGGGGATGTGAAATGTATTGGTTCTAACGCTGTTTGTATACAAAATGTGATCAACATTTTACTTTCACACTCCACGTCTGAGCGCTTGCGCACTTGTTATTTTTTTACGTACTTTGACCTTACAAAATAGACAAGCAGACTCAGAAATGAAATAGAAAAGTACAACTATGGCCTACTGTTTTTACTTCTTTGGCCCTTGGCCAGCTCGGCCCATTAGGCAGCTGCCTAGTCTGCATAAACAGAAGTTGTATGTATAGTCTTTAACCCCTCAGTACACAAGGACCGAGTCATTCAGCCTTCTCGGGTGTTTGCGGTCCGCAGACAGTCGGTAAACATTACGATTAGATATGATATTGCCATTTTTTATACCACGGTTACGTCAAGTCTGCAATTTGACAGGAAGCACTGTGATAACAATACCTGCAAACTAAGGAGGCGTTGCATTTCCGTCTAATTTGCATTAGTGCTAGAAGAGTTCGACCCTCAGTTTTTTTAAATGTACGTTCTTACTTTAGTAGGCTACTTTCCTGGCTTTCAAGCTGTGAAGCCGGCCGGCAATTAACACTTCTTGAGTCCAAGCTGACTGGGAAACATGTATTCAGCTATAACACCAGTACACCGTGCAGTCCCATGATATCAGTCCTATCCTACCCAGTGCCAAAACTTTCTGGTATTGCCCTGATGTTGCAAGAAAAAAGTTCCAACCGGGCGTCATTATCAAGTGATAACGCCCCGGGCGTTATCAAAATAAATAACGCCCGGGCGTTATTATCCAGTGATGACGCCCGGCCAGCCATGCGATATCAAGTGATAACGCACGGTTGGATTTTTTATTCTTTTAACATCAGGGGAATACCAGAAAATTAAAACAAGTGTACTAGTGTTATAATCATTAGGCTATCGCCTTTGCTTTTCTTCGGGCAGCATGATAGGCAGATATCACCCTCGCTGCGCTCGGGCGATATCAGCCTATCATGCCACCCGCGGGCCAAATTTTTCCGCTATCACCCTCAGCAAGGGCGATAATATATAATATTCAAAGGCTATCGAAGGTCAGGGACAACGTTAACTGATTGCAGGTTCGTTTCTTCCCCAACGTTGTCCCCGACGTTCGACAGCATGACGAGGACCCTTGCGAAGAAGGGCAGAAATGTCGCTGCCAAAGCATCGTCGCTGACGTATCCGTTTTATGGACTGTTTGAATATATACCCCAAAAATCCATTATTACGCGAAAGCGGTCAGGATCTCAGAGACATTTTCATCTTGTTGAGGCCAGACTACTGAAACGTGACGAAAAGGGCGTTGGAAATTATCGCAAATCAATCGCAGTCGTAAAACTTTGGTGATGTCACTTTGACTCACCAAATGACAGACTTTTAGCACTGACTAAATTGTTCCCGCCCAGTTGCATCATGCACTTGCTAAAATAGGTTATCATCAGATTGGAGACTCATAGATTTTCAATTCAGCGGTTAACTGCTGCCAAAGCAGAATGTGGTCGTGTCGAGTGGTCAACACTGATATTACTGTGGTTAGTTGCAGGCCAAAATCTACGCTCCCGAAGAAGCTGACAACCCCTGATTGCTGGTGAAATGAGTTAATTCGGAAGCATTTCTCGCATGTGCAATGACAAGGTCCCCACATTCAAGACGGTGGTTCAAACCCGGACGCAATGCTATCATGGGACCATCTAGTGGCACGATTCGGAAAGTACACTGCTGGGCACTGTCAAAGTAGCGCCCATCTCAACAACCAAAGGGGAAGAAGAATATTTAGCAGAAAAAAACTAAATATTTAGCTGTGTCTATTTCTTTCGATAATTCGTTTTGAGGTTTTAAAGCATTTTGCTTAAAGTTTAACTGAAAAGCCAACTCAATTTGTGTGTCATTTAATTGGATACACTGAATTATTTGGATTCTGCAAAGGGATTTTTTTTATTTTCCACTATCTGCTCTAGTTATGAGGCTCAGAATATCTCCAGCCGTCCCCACAGCGTAAATTCTACTATGACGCGGGAAATTTTAATCTCAACACAAATGCGGCTTTTCAGTGGGCAGTGGTGAGATCGGTGAAGATTGCTTAGTGCCTGAAAAAACAAGACCAAAGGTTCCGATGGGATCCCAAAACTTCGATATCTGATCCAGACAATTAGGTTTTGTCTTCGTCAGATCCGGTCTTCGCCAGACTCCATGAACATTTATACTCTTAAAATTTAGAAACAGATTAAGGCCAAACAGCTAGTCATTAAGAAAACCAAGTTCACGGTAACTGGCCAGATACCACGACAACTGCAAAAACACCTTTTGACCGTGGTATCAGATACCACGATAACTGCAAAAACGACTTTAGACCGTATATCAGATACCATGGTATTAGGAACAACCTCAGATATGGATTCAGCATGTGCGCTTACCTCTATAAGCCGATCGAAACGATCCCAGCTTACTTCTGTGAATTTTGCGGTGCTGGCGAAATTCAAGAACTACTTGTCCGGCGAAAAACTAAAGCTCAAAAACGGATTCTCCGTATCTCCTTACCCCTATATCCAAAATCTAATCAACTTGAAATAAAAATTTAACTTTTAACAAATTTTCCGGTTTTGGCCGGATTCCGGGCGAACTACTTGTCCGGCGATAAAACGTTTTCGTATTCTTGTTTAGCATGCCTTCTTACCCCTACATCAAACATCTAATCAACTTTTCAGATAAAACTTTAACTTCAAACAAACTTTCCGGTTTTGGCCGGATTCCGGACGAACTACTTGTCCGGCGAGAAAACGGTTTTCATATTCTTGTTCAGCATGCCTTCTTACCCTTATATCAAACATCTAATCAACTTCAAATAAGACTTCTACTTTTAACAAACTTTCCGGTTTTGGCCGGATTCCGGACGAACTACTTGTCCGGCGAGAAAATGGTTTTCATATTCGTGTTCAGCGTGTCTTCTTACCCCATAATCGACTATCACATTAGCTGTTTAAAAATATTTTGCTTGCCCCTTAATTTAAACCCCCTCCCCCACCCCTAAATGTAAAGCTACAGGGCCCATCTACGAACTCGACCTTACTCTTGACCCAAAGAATGCTCACACCAAGTTTCATCAAAATATCTCATTCCCTTCGAGAGTTATCGTGCTTACAGACGGACGGACGGACGGACAGACGGACAGACGGACAGACGGACGGACGGACGGACGGACGGACAACTTTTGCGATGTCATAGGTATCCCTCCACTTACGTTTTGGGATCCCAAAAAATGATAAACGTTTCTCGTAAGGCATACAGGCATTCACCGTTTATGTACGTAGCATAGTACTTTGCGGAAATACACGAGAGGTTGCCAACTCCCCATTTTGGTGTGGGGTACACCAAGTGGTCGGTGCTGGCACCGATTGCCACGCGTTATAATATAAAAAGCAGCATATTCAGAAGCGATGAAAGATGAATCGCTTAACTTATGGCCTGCGCATCGGGAAAGGGTGTACACCAAGTGTCCACAGTGGGTATCCCTCGGAAATAAAAAGAGGAAAACCATGCGTAGTAGATTTAGTTGGACATTCTCCAGAGTGTTAGTCATCTATTCGAGAGGAAGCAAAAGTTGGCATCCAACTGCCTTGATCACATTGTCAGTCTGACCGGACATCACATCACTCTCACCCAAAACACTATCATCCAGCTGTGAGCTGTCGAACCCAACCCAGGCGATACCCAGAGGTCAGATCCTTGTCAATTCGTAGTGAACACCTATTACGGTTTTCTTTCAGGCGGCGTCGACCAACGGACGGACAAAAAAGAGCTCCAATACGTTTTTCTTCGCTTACCGGAACAAGACAGCGCTAATGCTTTTGTACTTGCGGACAAGGTTACCACAGTTGGTGATTTCTTTTCTGTTTGGTAATTTGGTAACTGAAGAGTTGAGTGCACAAATGTGATCCGTCACTTTTTGCTAGTTTCGAGATAATCTCGTTTAAGGAGTTGCATCGTAAGCATTCTAGCTGTTGCAACGACTAGAACTCTCCCCACCCACCCAAGGTGAAGCCGCGACTCAATCCGACCGCTGGGTCATCTAGAGGCGCGGTTTGGAAGCAGCCGACATGGGGAGGCTGAATGGGATCATGGTTTGACTATGTATCTAACAAAATGTTTTCTTTTTAGCAAATATACGGAAGATGTGTAGAAAAATCAACCTAATTACTACCTTTATTGATTTCTTTTAATGTTTTGTTTTCTGGTTTTTGGGGTTCCGAAACGTAAGTGAAGGGATACCTATGACTTCGTAAAAGTTGCCCGTCTGCCCGTCAATCTGTCAGCACGACAACTCTCGAAGGCATTGAGATATTTAATTGAAACTTGGTGTGAGGATTCTTTGGGTAAAGGGAAAGGTCGAGTTCTTAGGTGGGCTCCATAGCTGTATATTTAGGGGAGGGGGAGGGGTTTCAAATTAAGGGGCGTTCGAAAATATTTTTCTAATGCTAATGAGATAGTCAATTTGGAGATACGGAGACATGCTGAATCGGAATATGAAAGTTATTTTCTCGCCGGACAAGTAGTTCACCCGGAATCCGGCGAAAACCGGAAAACTTGTAAAAAGCTAAAGTTGAGTCTGAAGTTGATTAGAGATCCAATTCAGGGGCAAGGACACGCTGAATCCGAATATATAGCATGAAGTTTTCACACCAATGATATAGTCGATATAGGGTGAGGGGACATGCTGTTTCAGCTGTTTCACTTTCGAACATATAAAAGTGTTTGCGATCAGTTTAGTTCTCCGAAGTCCCAGCCGGCATTTACTGGGCCGAAAAGGCAGAATGCATCCGACAACTGTCTGGTGAACAATTTAATCAAATCTGTCGACCAATTTTCGGAAAAACTAGGTGGCCATACCGATCCCTACCCTACACCTTTATCCACACAGGTGAAAGCTCTGCGCGTTGATGAGATGATGTTTCGCCCGGGATACTTTAGCCCAATATAGAGGCAGAGGAGAGGAGTTTCGAATTAAGGGTAAGAAAATATATTTTAAAAGCTAATTTGATATTCTTTTAACGGGTAAGGAGGCCCGATGAATCCATATCTGAACTTAGTTTTCTTGCCGGACAAATGATTCACCCAGAATCCGGCCGAAACTGAAAATTTAGCTGAAGCTCAAAGTTGTTTCTGAAGTCGATTAGAGATTCGGTATTGGGGTAAGGAGACGTGATGAATCGAATTTTGAATTTTATCTCCTTGACTGATAAGCCGAAATTTGTCAAAACCCGGAATATTTGGATCGAAAGGTTCGCTCTTTTGCTCTCGCCGGGAACACTGCTAAAATGCGAGGAATTTGGTTTAAAAAAAAAAAAAAAAAAAAAGAACTTTCTGAAGTCGGTTATGCTGAATCCATATCTGAACTTGGTTTTCTCATTTGATTGGACATAGTCATATAGAGTATTTTCAACATGGTCAAAAAATAATCACGGCAAGGAAGAAATTTGAGCTTATCTGTCTAATTTACAACTTTTAACTTTCCAACTTTTCAAACTTATGTAAAAAGAATTCGGTGACCCCTTTGTTAGGCTAAGTGTTTATGCTATGTTTTTTCACTCGGTGATTTTTGCTGATTTTATTCTGCGCGCTCAGAATCCTCTCCTTCTGGTGATGACGAGTTCCCATATGCGGCTGAGTTTGCCAATTTGGCTGTCGTGGGGTGGCCTACTATAGTGTGGGTTCTCTCCAGGTTTATGTGCTGAATTTTTTATTTTTCTTTGCAGTTTATATTTATGCCAGTCTTTGTTACTTATTTTGTCATTTTCGTCTCTAGTTGGTCGTATCCAAATTTAAATAAAATAAAATAATAAATAAGTGACTAAGTAACAAATTAGAAAGCCTACCTATTGCCCAAAGCGACTTAATTTTCCGCACAACGGACTGTGACCATGACTGATTTGTTAGACTCCCGTCATAAGCGTCAAGCTCACTCGAAAACTCTGCAAGAGAATGTTAAAGATCATGCATCAAATCTACAAGTTAGCAATCCTCAAACCCACACGACGACACCACTACAGAGAGATTGCAACTTACCAGATGAAAACGGACGAAGAAATAATCCGCCTTATTCCAGTTCACCGTTCCAAGCAGACTAGTTTCTTAAAGTCCCTCCATTTCATGTATCATTATCATCACTTGACCACAGACATAGTAAGACGGATCCGCAAGTTGACGAGAAGAGAATCTGCTTTCCGAGCAACGGAAGTTTTGCACTGTGCTGGGGTAGAAGTGAGAGCTATTATTTTCAGCTCAGTACCTTCTGGATCCACGTTACTATCCCTCTGTCACACAAGTGTTGATAATGAGACAGTGGGTGACGTCGGAAACTAGTCCACTTATGAGCTCTCAGCTGGAATGTGGCGACTTTAAATAGCGTGGTATAGGATATTCGACCTTTAAGATACTGAATCGTCAGCGTTTAGTAACTACTTTAGTAAGCCCCTTCAGTTAAAGGAAAGGCTATTCCGGCTTTTTTCGAGTTTTTTTTTCTATTGTCTAGCCACATTTTTGGAGCAAAGTGTAATCGGAAAGGTGATTTTGAGGGTTTCGAACTTTTTACCACAAAAAGAAACCTCACATTGTACTGGTCAGTTCTTGAAGCTTCAAATTATAATCGACAATAGGACGCGAGACGGAATTTACGGTAAAAGTTTGAAACCTTCAAGACCTCATTTCCGATTAAATTTCGCTCCAAAACGTGACTAATAATTAAAAAAGTCAAAATGACGTTTCGAATAACGTACAGGCTCAGAATGGTTACCAACCGCCGATAATTCAGTATCACAGTCAAAAATTAAAGTCATTTTCTTTATTTTTAAATTTTGTCGGGTAGGCTGCAATCTTTCTATTTAAACCAAACTCACGGTCTCCCACCGTGCAACGATAATTAGAACCAAAATTAGTTGGCTGAGTGGTTAGGCCTACACTTCATTCCAAATGCTAAACACACAGATTCCAGAAATACAGTTTCGGTACATAAGCTAAAACAGAACAAAATAGGAAAACTGATATAATGCTGACAAGTTATAAGATTTCTGGTGCAGAATAGCATCTAGAAGGCATTGAAGGATTAACTCTGTTAAAGCAGAACTGAACCCTGATAATATTCGATTACTTTCCTTGTCAATAACAAGCGCCATCACCAATAAGCCTCTTTTCCCTCATAGTTGTTTTAATGCTTTGGCTCTCTAGTCAAATCTGATCTGCCCATGGAGTCTTTTCCCAATTAAGCCCCGCCTCTCTCGTCGTTTGGGATTGGCGGAACTAAATCACAGACGATGTTTGTTGACTGTCAAGATCAAAGTGGAGAGACACTTCGAAAGCTAATGAATAAGAGCTGATCTGAACCTACTAGTTTGTAAATCAGACTGTCGGTATTGACTTAGATGTAAGTGTGCAAAGTCCCGCACCTTTCAAACAAGGTGCAACTTTCAACAAGGTGCACAACTAACCATGTTTTTTTTTAATAATACTTTAAAGTTAAACTGAAAGGGCAATTTATTTTCCCATCTAATGTTTGAACACACTGAATTATTTCGACTCATCTAGGGGATTTTGTATTTTTCACCCGGGGCTCAAGTAATAACGTTCAGAGTGTGCACTGCTTGCACGACCAAACCGAATATTCATCCAGACGCGGAGAATTTGAATTTCAACAAAAACCTACATTTTCATGTGTTACGGACGCTAAGCTCCTCTGAAGGGAGTAGGAAAATGATAATAAGATACGTCAAGCAATATTTCAAGCATAGAGGGACAGCCACACAAAGGTACCACAAAATCGGAAAGAATAAGTTCATTAGCTGAAATCGATAATCTATGGATAGCGGACAAACGAAGTAACGAATATTTGTCGAGTTTTCAGGCCTAGGCTATTTAAGTAAAAGGTGAAGTGTAACTAAACTAGACTATCGGATCTCACCCCCATCTGGTTAAATTTCAAACTGCTGACAGGATATTCTTGTATGAAGTGCGTGTTTGAACTCCTTTCACCCTGACAGACCTTGGGGTTGTCGGAGCCCAAGATCCGGGTGACAGGAGCTCGATAATTGATCCTACATGCATGTGTGTAGGCTACTATATGCGTTTTGTACATAAGCAGCCTTTAGCGAATATGAAAATATAATCGTTTGTTTGTTGAACTGGAAGGAACGCCAAGAAAGTAGATTGGATGACGCGACACCGTCACAACTTCACACTTACTTTAATTTATTTCTACATTTTTGCTCCTCTGTCGAATCGTCAATTAACGGGTTATAATTAGTATTAATGAGCCTTAACTTACTGGGTTATCTGGCAAGTTGAAACTGAAGCGATAGTTAGACAAGAGCCCTCTTCAAGGAAGTGACAGTGCGAAAAACACTCCCGATAAGAAAGGACTAAAGTGGGTTTAGTTTAAGGCAGACGTACCAGAGTTAAGAGTAGTTGATGGTTCTGCGGAAGCAAAACAAAGTTAAGTCTCAAACCTGCGGCAGATGACTTCCTTTCTAACGTTTCCTTTTGCGACAGGCCAAGACGAGCTCGGCTGGAGCGATGAGTCCAAAGTGACCTTCCAAATCGAGGACTCGAAACTGGGCTGGATCCAGCGCTAACGAGGCCACGTCGTCTGCTGAGGGGTGATGTCAAACAGCCTGGAGAAAAAAGATAGGATCAGTGTTTCCGTTAGAACGCGTTCCCCTTTTTATTCGATCAATCAACTTTATTAACAAATAGCTTAAAGCTAGAAGAAGTCGTCGACGCAGTTAAAGACATGCGAAATAGTTACAAAAGACATTAAAACAATGGACAAACAGATCAACTTATGCACTTGCACTTTACGAGAAATGTCCCAAAACAAATCTTGGAATAAACTGTTTAAAAGTTGGGTTGACGAAGTAGACGGAGTAAAACAAAAAGAGGAAATAAAAGGAGAAGGAAACACTGTAATAAAAGGAAAGAAACAAAGACACTACGACAACATCACCTATCTACATAACCTAATGCAGAAGAATGCTCTTCAATTTATTATTGACATTATTGTTAAATCTTTGTATCTGTTCAACTGATGTAAGCTGTATAGTAATTTTGTAGATTTGTAGATAGTTTTACTATTGCAGGACCAGGGAGGAGGCGGGCCAGGAATTTAGATCTAGAATAGATTTTTTGTATTGGTGCTAGTCAACATTCGCAAGATGTATCGGTATACATTGTTCAGCCTAGATACGTCCGGTTCATCAATCAGAATGCCACAGCTCTAGATATCGCTTGTCAGATCCAAACGATTATTAGACATTACCAGTGAAATCAAGTACTCCCAGCAGGTAATAGCCAATTTTGAAGAAGAAGTCAATTTAATGAGCTTTACATTTGAATTTAGCGCTGCAGATCTGAACGTCGTTCCAGAAATTTCTCTCTCATTGGGGCGTAAGCTGAAGAAGATACCAAAAATAGGACGGCCCTCAATCAAGGTGTCCAAGAGCCAAAGACAGCTCAATTAGGCTTGACTAAAGATAATAGTCGTTAACTGAAACTACTCAGCACGCTGCTGATATTACTGGAGAGCCTGCAGTCACTTATTTCAAGGATACTTAATGGACTTGGAGTAGCCGAAGTTGATATCCTTGTATGTCTGCTCTTCTACAATTAATATACCTAGAAGCAGGTCCGTATCCAGGAATTTTTTTCGGGGGGGGGGGGGGGGTTTGCCCGCGGGTCGGACCAAAAAGTACAAAAAAGACGTAGATCAGAGGTTATAGCCTATAAAAACGCTTATTTTCGTATGTTTCGGCGGGGAGGGGGGGGTTGAACCACCTAACCCACCCCATGGATACGGCCCTGCCCAGAAGGAATGGGGGTTTCCTTATTTTTCGTAACCCGCCTATCAATCATGGCCCACATGGCTAGACTCAGGACTCCAAGGAGCTGTCTACACGAAAACCGTATAGACATTCTACTCAAATCCAAATTTTGGTCGATTTTTTCTTCTATTTTTTTAATATATCTGTTCTCGAGGAATATTCTTAACCGACAGCTTAAGAGTATTTGCAGAAAAACACACATATACAATGAAACCTTCCAGCCCCCCCCCCCCCCCACAACTGTACATCGATTATTCGATACTGGTGCGATTGCCTTACCAAACTGTACAAATTATGTTACAGGAATTGCATTTAAGGTAGGTATGTGTATACGTCCCTTCTTCGTAAATTTTTACTGTTCTGTGCCCTAAAAAATTAGACCTTTCAAACCCTCCACTTCTCCTTCCAGTCGGAGTAACCTTCGTTTGGTAGGCCAATTTTCCCAAGTGGGCATCGGCACTGTTTAGTTTAAAGTTTCAGAACATGAAACTCATACGCAAAACATGAAACTCGTACGCAAGGAGTCGCAATTTCAAGAGATAACAGAAACCACATATCTGTAATGTTACAGAGAAAATATTTTACGGATTCTTTTATAATTAAATCTCTTCACGTGGCCGCAGTTGGGGTAATTTCTTTCACCTCTCTTCTTTACTGAATAACCTTAATGGACAGGTTCGACCCCTCCCCTGAAACAAACACAAATAATCGACCCGCGGGACCCCCCCCCCCCGCCAAATAAGTTCATGGATACGGACCTGGGCATCTGCAAAGAAAAAACAGAAAATACACCATAAATCAGCCCCATCAATATCCCCATTAATGGCAATGAATAACATTTATTTTATTATTTTTAAAAAGTGAGAGGTTATATTATTATAATATTAATTTTATGAAATTCAGTAGACATTTTTTTAAAACAATTACTAGTGTAGATGAAAGGGTACGTTAGACTAGGGTAAGTTAGGACTGTCAAAGAGGGAGGAGACGGATCACCAAGCTAGTGTCAAATCTAATTTGAAAAGTGTGAAAAAATTGCCATGCGGGTATATAAAAAAAAAAAAAAAAAAAAAAAACTGTGCATATCCATGGGTGTGGTCGGGCCTCTCTAAACTCGTTTCCCTGACTTTCACATTTTTTTTCAAGTTCTCATGCAGTTCGGCCCTCGTATGAATGAGCAGAAGCTTATTCATTCACTGAACTGAGTGAAGACTAGTTGAGTCTTCAGGCGGGCATGAGGGGTCATTACAGGAATGAAGGATTTAGAGACTGCAGGTTAAGCCCCCCCCCCGACCGCGCCTTACGAGTCAGGCCTCGACACTATTCACGGAACATTCTTCTCGAATAGCTTCAACAGCATTTGAAGGAGATAGAAAACATAAATAACTAAGTTGGCGTATCCCCCATTCTCGTTCGACTGCATTGTCAAACATTAATATTTACCGAATCTTTGCATCTTGCCATGTTCGTAAGTCGTCAATTAATACTGAACATATGCAGAGCACCGACTAGAGCTAATTAGAAGCTAGTATCAGTGACTCGAATGTGCTTATTGTTACTTAAGTACGTGAATTCCTCACGGAGGGATGCTACAGCAGCGGCCGTTCCACTTTCGTGGTTCGAATGGATAAGTAGCCCTCGAAGTAGCCTAACTGGCCTGCTTTCACTAAAAATTCCACCTGTAATTCAGGCCCTAGAAATTCTTGCGTAACTCTTGCTACTTACATCACAGGTAATGAATGTTCAGGGAAAAGCTGACGATTGCATAGCAACACGTTTCGAGCAAGAACAGAAATAAAAATGAAAATAGACACTCGAAATGCTCGTAAGGACGAACTTACTGCAAGCTGATGTCTAAAACTCTCAGATAGGATATTGCTAATTATTCACTGGAGATTCATTAATCGCACAGATGGACTTGAAGAATCCCGGCGTCACCGATGTATTCAGAGGGTTAGCAAAGGGTTAGACACTTGAACGCTGGAACAGTGAAGGTATGTGCAGGTTTGTCAGTGTTTACGATACCATATTCAAATAAGGCATAAAATGGATACGTCAGCTACGGTGCTTTGGCAGCGATATTTTGGCCCTTCCTGATCGCGCAGCCGTGTCAAAAATTAAATCTCAAGATTAGTTTTTTCTTTACAGTGGTATTTAAAAGTAATTTCCCCGAATAAGATAGTTATAGTCGGCAGAAGCTTCAGTTATTTATTACAGGTTTGTTCTTCCCCAACGTTGATCCTGAAGATTGACAGCCTGACGAGGACCCTTGCCAAGAAGGGCCGAAATATCGCTGCCAAAGCACCGTAGCTGACGTATCCGTTTTACGCGTTATTTGAATATGTTTCAAAGTCAGCTTGGGCTCAAGGAATATTTGTTTACGATACTTGTGTGGAAGTAAAATGTTGAAGGTGTAACGAAATACTGACAGCAGTTTTAGGCAGAAACAGCTAAGGCCCTCTTTTGCACAACGATGCGCATCACATAAAAATCATTAAAAAATCTGCCATTGAAGCGTTTTCAGACACTGGGGCATATCAGGACGGTCGAAAGGGCGCTTAAAGGGCAAATTCTTCTTACATTTTATACTTCAAGGAATTCTAAATATCATACAGAACCACCTCATTCACACAAAATCAGGATGGTTCTAAAATTGTCGCATCATTATTAATTACATGAAATGAATGACAACAATGTCAGAAGCTATAAGTGCGCATCCTTGTGTTGAATGTTACTCAAACTCTGTCGTCTTCGCGTACAACATTACACTAAAAACTGTTTTGCAACGCTAGAAACTGGTTCCAGCATTGTGTTTCACGGTAAAAATAACGCTTGCAATTCTTTTTGTTTTTTAAATCTTGATTTTTTTTTTTTTGAAAATATTTTGTGTATTGTTTCTGTTAAATAGCTAAGAGACAAGCAAATATAAAATTGGCTCCCGTCGAATTGAGTATTTTTTGTTCCTTGTCTTTAACCTGAGATTTAACTCGACCAACGTAGCATTAATCCATCATTTGCGTGGACGGTGTGGGTGGAGAATGTCTGGCAGATCTGCGACAACAAAAAACTTTTAAAGCGTACGGTATTTAGCTAACAAGCAATCAATCACACTCATCTGTTAGCTGTAACGCTGGCAAAGCCGTGGCATTTAACGCATATTTGCGACAACAAAAAACTTTAACATTGCACGTATTTTGTTAACGAGTGATCAGCAATGAATCGCATTCAACTCTTTATCTGCAACGCTGGATGATTAGCACTTATCTGGAAACGCTGGCAAAGTCGTGGCATGAAGGGTAGATTTGTGAAGACAAAAAAATTTAACAGCCACGGTATTTTACTAACCACTGATCGGTAATCACTGCAGTCAAATTTTCTAGCTGCAACGCTGGCAGAAGTCCTGGAATGAAGGGTAGATTTGCGACAACAAAAAACTTTAACAGCTCACGACATTTTGCTAAACGCAGAAATTAACCGCCCTCAACTCTGCTAGCTGCAACGCTGGATGATTAGTACTTATCTGGAAACGCTGGCAAAGTCGTGGCATGAAGGGTAGATTTGCGACAGCAAAAACCACAGCGCACGATATTTTGCTAACAAGCGATCAGCAATCAACCGCCATCAATTTTGTTAGCTGCAGCTGGATGATGAGATGCATTCTATCACTTATCTGGAAACGCTGGCAAAGTCGTGGCATGAAGCGTAGATTTGCGACAACAAAAAACTTTACCAGCGCACGGTATTTTGCGAGCGAGCGATCAGCAATCAATCGCCATCAACTTTGTTAGCTGCAATGCTTGATGAGGAGACGTATCCTAGCAATTATCTAGAAATGCTTGCAAAGTCGTGCCATGAAGTTAAAGAAGGATAACACTTTTAGAATGTTGGAAAGAAGCAGTATTTAGTGCTGAGTCTTCCCATGTCTTCACCTGAAAATGTAAATCAGAGGCGACTACTAACACATCAGTAGTCAAAAGTCATTCATATTCTTGAAATCTTTGCTGAGAATCGGAAGCCACGAGATGGAACGACGGCCTAGTGCCCCTCTTTTACTTTTCTTCTTTCTTTTATTATCGGACTTCCGTTGCGGATCGTTAATTTCTTCCCATTCGGCCCTAGTTGGGGTTTCACTGTTCATGTTAGAAATCATTTTCTTAATAGAGGAAGATCCTAACGATCGTCCCTATACTTAACAGTATCCATTAAATAGCCCACAGATAGAAAAAAGAAAATAGAAAAAAGGATAGGATGGAACTTGAATCGAGACTCTCTAAAAAGAGAGACCATGTGGAAGAGTGAAGGTAGAACATGCCTACCACAGCTTCAAAACACAATTTTGGTGATGCTTATGACGATAAATAGAGTATAAAAGAAGAAGAAAAAGAAAGAAAAGAAACCAACATCAGATGTATCTTTGCTAAATACACAAAACAAATAGACTACATCTGGACTACATCGTGTAGTGATCACGCCGTTCTTATTTGCTGATTTGGATCTGTTTGACCATATTTTGTCGCAACATGGGTTTTTCTAATTCAGTAACTTAGAAAACATAAAACAAACTGACCGGATGCATTTCACATAAGTCGCTGTAATACGAGACAAAAAGGGAATAGTGCCAGAAGGTGGGGGTTTACAAAAGTCATCCGTAGTACGGTACGAGTACTCCATATACTTTACGTGTTTTACTGAAAACTGACCAATAAGTCCATCTCGAGTGGACTTCATATCGCTTCCAATAGGAAGTCTGCGATATGTGAGAAAGGTGGAAGGCCTCACCTCATAATCACAGAGCCTAAATTTTGTCAACGTTACTAGATCTACACACCTCGCGGAATGTCAACACTTCCCTTTTCTGCGCACTGAAAGACAGGCCTGCAGCCATGAACCGGGGCCTTCCACCTTCCACAATTCCACTTGGGATACGAAAATTCCCTAAATCATTGAGCTGTCTACTCAATCATGTCCTGCAAGATACATAGACTCTCCTGTTCTGTCTCAACACAATCTATTATTAGATTAGCTAAAATACTATGAATATACTGCATTAATCTCCCCAATTACCGACAACTCCATTAACTTCCTAAAAGGGCGGTAATACTGGCAATGCGATGAATCTTTACTTTTCTTTAAAGGAACAGTAAACTTGACTACGCAACTTTCGGCCATCGAATCGCCCGAGGGGCTTAGATAAATATACAGGGTCTTATTGTCGACCTTTCTTTGTTAACTCGAACCCCCTACTTAGTGTTCCCAAAGCTAGCTGGCAGGCCCTTGCCACTTATGCACTGTAATTATGCACTTATGTACTGTAAAAGTTCGCCTTTTTACCTGTAGACCACAGAGAAACGACCTCCCCGACAAGACGGCCGGGGTTCGATTCCTAGTCGCGGCACACAAACCTTTTGCTTTTGCAAACCTTTTGCTCAAAAGTCGAATTCTCGGAAACTGCCCTGAAATTGCAATGGTCATAACGAGAATTTTTTTACTCTCAATATCAACTCAGGGTACATTCTTGATAATAATGTTAGCTAGCTCCCCGAGTCAAGTTTGAGTCAAGTTTTCTGTTCATTTAAAACCAGCGTTACAACTCCAACACCAAAGATGTTTGGTGACAAGCCCAGTATTAAATATGATCTGATGCTTGAACGAGTCCAGAAGGGGGTAAAACTAACCGATCGAGCTTTTGAAACTTCGCAAAGGCCTATTTAAACATACAACACACTTTACCTAATCATAATTAACCTAATCGAGAGACTTAACGACTCCACGACCAACAACCCTCTTGGTGGTGGTGTGGGGGGGGGGCAAGGACGACATGTGGATTTCAGTTACACACTGAAGAGATGGACTCATTCTTGAAGAGGTTTAAGGTGAATCTCTAGAAGACCAGTGTCCTTAAAAATCAAAATCGCCATTGGCGTTTTTCTCGACTTACCTTTGATCTACAAATTAGCATTTTGAATACTCTGTTTGATTCATTTTATTGATTTTATTTATTCATGAATTTGTTTCCTGCTGTTACTAATCAACTAGGTGCGAAGATAGTGTCATGGAACTAATTTATTTTTTTAAGTTCTCTTTGGAATCACGCCACTCGAGATGTCCGTTTTTTTTTAGTTTTAGAATGATAACACGATTCGGCGTAATCCATTGGCACGCTAGGCCTTTATCAGAACTTTTTACCAATGGGATAAAAAGCTTAAAGACCGCGCACGCTGAACATGCCGCATTTTTTTGACCAATTGATTGATACATCCCATATCGTCGACTAATGTGTGGCGTGATGTGGGTTTGTATGAGGTGGTCTGGATTCCAAACGAAATGGCACGTCAAGACAAACAAAACCAGTAAAAAATAATTAGGGCGTCTCACCGGTATAAGAAGAAATTATTGATCATCACTCCAATACATTGACGATTAATGACGAATTGTCGACGGGGCTATATGTAGCCTAAAGGTCAAATTTATCCTAGCGACGAACTGTCAGGATGACGAAGTGTAATCGTAACGAACGGTAGCAAGACGAATTGTCACTACGCGAACCGTCAATGCGGCCGATGTAACTGATTACCAATGTGGTGGATTGTCATGAAAAAAAAACTATTCGCGTGACCGTGTGACGAAATACCCGTAGACGGATCGTCATGTGTCAAGCATTCCGTTTGACGACTTTTGCCATGGCAATGTGTCCTGTAGTCACTGCTCCCTGACAATCATCATCGTTCTGGCGAACTAAAGGTTAGTATAAGATCTGCGTTTTGAAGGCGGCGAAAAATCCACCCGATGAAATTCATTACCGAGTGCGATATTATGACGACAAACAAAAAAGTCGGCATATGCGTCTTCGGCCGTTTTTCGGGTCTTCCTGGCAGTGCTTGTTATACACAACATTTAATGCATAACGGTTTTAAAATCACAAAAGACTACATCCCAAGTGTTGTCTGTTGAAACTGCGCATCCTTGCGTTGTCTGTTATGAAACTTCTGACAGTGTATGCGACGTTCCTCGAGACGACCCCGTAACAGACGAAACCAGGACCAAAATTCCAGGGCAAAAAAATAGAGTACGAGAATTGGACCTTGCTAGACCTTATGTGTAGCGTCCTTTTGAAATCCCTTCCCGAAAACGCGATATTTTTCTTTGTCAGACAGATCCCCAATTAGCTCGATCAAGACGGACACGATAGTCTACTATCGGCATTAGGAAGACCCAGGCCCGGACACAGAGATCCAGGTCCCCTCTGAGCCCCTTTTAGACAGTTTCGCAAACAAATATTTATTTTATTTTTGGATTTTTAATACTTTGACAAATAGACAAGCAGATTTCACAAATGAAATAGAAAAGTACCAAGTATAATTTTTTAAATATCATAATTACCATTTCGGCCCTTGTCGGGGCACCTAGGCAGAATTTCGTCACTTGACAGCCGTCAGTTTATCAAAGCACTAACAGATTCTCATCCCTCCCGCTAGAAAACAAACTCACCTCGACTAGAATGCAGACCTCGGCTTGGGGACCGATTCGTTCGAACTGGCGATCTGTTGGGAGAGACTGAACTTCTTGAACTAGGCGACCGTTCCTGTAGAAAATACAAAATTATATTAGATCTGGGGAGGAGAGATGGCTGAGGGGAGATGATGGAGTGATGTTTAAGGGAAAAATTTAATCTGAAGATAACTGGAGAAGAGAATAGTAGATGTTCGTTATAAACAGCTTCTTGTCACCTTTTAAAGGACACCTGAATGAAGAGTACCAAGTATCATCCCTATCTGTATGACTTCCGTTAACATTGCCTGCAGAAAACCCAATCCAAATACGAAATAGTGTTTCCAAACTATGATTTTTGCTCCATTTTGCATCTGTCCTTATTTCAGTACCGAACAATTTTAAAAATGAACAAGTGTCTCCAATCAACCCTTCTTCTGGAATATTTTTTAACCAGTTAAGCCCAAACGTATATCTAGAAGAAATTGCAATACGATCCGGCCAGCGCTGTACAAGATTTGAATGAATTGCGATTTTTGTCTTGGAGTCTGCATGTGCAAACCTCCAGAAACGAACATCTCTATTTTGAAAACGTCACGCTCAGGAAAAGAATGCTCTCCGTGGCCATGTCTGTAAATGCATTCTCCATGGTGTGTTCAAGTATGGTTTCATTGTTCAGGTGTCCTTTAAAGCGGAATACTGATATTTTGGTTTGCGTGTACGCTAAGTGAATGTTTTTGTTTGAACACCATTAAAGGGAAAATATAAAGACGGGGGGTTGCCCTTCGGGGGGGGGGGGGTTGCCAGCGGGTTGGACCAAAAAGTACAAAAAAACATAAATCTGATCTTAAAGCCTACAAAAAAAAGATTAATTTTGTGGGTTTCGGGGGAGGGGGGGTCGAACCCCCTAGCCCCCCTGGATACGGCCTTGATCAGTTTGGTCGCTTCTTGACAGAGAATCTGGAGGCATAATCCAGGTTGCTTTTTGGAAATAATTTCGACCGAAATGATTTTTTGTTTCCTCTTTTATTTTTATTTTTTGGCTATGGGCCAGCAGTAAAAAGAGTTTTAAACAGTTGATCAGATTTACATACTCTTGTTAGAAAACTATGGCAAATACATACAAATAGATTAGGCTACCCTGACAGACCTAGCCAACTATTTTGTCTCAACGAACTATTACCCCATAATTGCCATTTCTAACTTAACCTACAAATAAATTAATAAACCATATTAAACAGCGTCGTGTCCTAGTTCTGAGGATTCGAACTCGCGTGGACTTTATAGTTGCTGGGAGGAACCAATTAATAAATGAATGTAGTCATATTCAGCTAGCATGGGTAAAAAGAAAAAAAAGAAATATAAAAAAAGGAATAATCGATTTCTCAATGAAGGGACATAACTGTCCATCAGCCGGATACTGGCTATAGACTAAGAACGCAAGAGACAAAGCGAAAACCCTTTTAGACCATCACTGCAAAATATCACAAACTCCTGCAAAATGAAAATTCCACAAATGGCTTAAGCTAGACCTGAACATCACCACTTTGAGAACCCAAAACGAAAGTGCGGAAGCACGCTAAAACTGACACAGACAGCCTACAATGAAAATCCTGTTTACCAATACGGCCATAAGAGATAGGGTAGCGCTTCATCAGTAGAAAAAATCATTCACGGGGTTTTGGGTACGAATCGCCAAAGGACTATGTAGACAAGACAATTTGTGCCGACAAAAAAAAATCATGAGGAATTTATAAGAGTTCCTCAAGTCAGAATAACACGATGAATGTGAGATATTTTATGCAAGATCACGCATGTGAAAACGAAGTCGGTCAAAGCTACCAGATGACAGCGAGATGACTGGATTCATATTTAGGTAGAAAGGCTCTAGTAGGCTATATATGCATTTAGTTTTAGTGCCAAAATAAATACTCGCACATCAAATCGTGATAGTATACTGGGCACTACAAACCATGAAACACGAACCGATTTCACAAACTTCCAAGTCTGGTTATTTTCCAAGGCGAAAACACGATCCGTCTCATAACAGTAGGTCTTCAAGCACAGTACAGGTATGCTTCTTTCAACACGTCGCGAAATTTTTTATCACGTCGGTTTAGTCTTTGTTTCTAAAACAGTCAAATGGAAATAAGAAATAGACAACTTATTACAAATTAAGAACATCTGTTAAGATCCAAGTGTTTCAGCTGCAATTTTGACATAAAGAATAAATGGATCGAGCTGGATGTCTTCTAGTCTAATCTTCGGCTTTCGCCCTTTTTTGTTGTCCACGGCTAGGTTTCCTGGCATCAAAGATTCCCGTACCAAATACCAACTACTTTCGATCAAGAAAGATCATAAAAACGAAAGAAGACATTCAGTAAAGTCGTGAGGATGAGGTGCTTACAAGTTGATTTTCAGAACCGAGAGACATGTCATCCCTAACTATTAATTGATGATTCCGTTATGCTCATGAAACGAATTTGAGAATCCCGGGGTCGCGGAACTGCAGAATGCATAAACTAGCGTCAAGTTAAGGGGTCAGAAACTTTGCAATCAAAATTCTGAAGGAAGTATATATTTGTGCGACTTTTTCTTTGTTTACGATACTTCGGAGGAAGAAAGAGCTGGCATGCATCACAAAATAGAGTTAGTTCGGTTTCAAGCAGGAACAACTCATTTGGCGGCCGCTTTTAAATGATATCAAACTTCCGACAGTGTGGTGAACATCCCTAGAACCGACCGCAGCTGGGTCCTCAACTCGTCCACCCTTCACCACTTTATCCCCTCTTGAAGAGACAAATTTAAATGTCTCAAACCTATCGTAGCGGGTCAACGCGTTTCCTGTTACAAGGAAGGGGAAATATCGCGTTAGGTTTCAGAACATTAATTACCTGAAACCAACTCCAAATGAATACTAGAGGTTTCATCGCAATTCGTTGAGAGGGGTGACGAAAGGGACTTATCTGAGTACCGCATGTGTCTCAAAAGGGCTATGGCCTGAAGAACAAGCTCGTGTTTCACTTCGGAGAGACAATTAAAAAGTTTGTTTCACAATATTTGATTACATTAATACACAACCCGAAGAAGGAGAAAGACGGTGCTATAAAAATGAGAACAAGACAAGCTTATAGCTTACCTTTTTGGGAAATAATTATAAACATACAAACAAACTATTGGGATTGGTAGACCTAGACAGCAATGGAAAACAAGGGTAAAAGCCTTAGCTGGATCCTAGATGGGGTACACGAGCTAAAACTACCTCAATGATGACCCGAGGAGACCCATAGTGATCAGCAAGACAGGTGAGGGGTACAAAAAGTGATTCGACGGCAACTGGCGCGCGCAACCGCGGAGAGGGGATAATCATCAACTGCAAACTATTCATCGGGATAATACCCGACTACACCCTTATTGCTTGCAAGTGCAATTTATGGTAATTTAAGGTTAAGGATCTACGGTACCTATTCGCGGATGGACGGACCAATTTACGATGTCATACGTATCTCACTCTTTAGCCTGGAATCCCAAAAATGCAGGCAATATTGTAATTTTAGTGCAACCTACGTTCCTCTAACTCCAACGTCTCGGTTTTAAAGACCATCTAGGGATCTGAGGCCATTTTATCATCGCAACATACTGCACTACACCTATAGAATAGGGGTCTAGGCTAAAACCCCCCCGGCGAAAACCCCCCCGGACAAAACCCCCCCGCCAAACCCCCCCCCGGCTAAAACCCCCCCGTGACCAAACCCCCCCCGACCAAAACCCCCCCGGTACCAAACCCCCCCCCGACCAAAACCCCCCCGGTACCAAAACCCCCCCGACCAAAACCCCCCCGCATAAAAAAAGACGGGTATGCAAGAGTAGAGTAACTGGTAGGTAGAGAGTAAGAGTAGAATAAACTTCTTTCGCAAACTTGACTCTACAATAATGTCTGAAGTACAGTGGGTATCAGAACAATGATAAACAAAGGGAGTGTAAGGCGAAGGTGAGGGTTGATGGTGACAGACTAATTGCTGAAGTCACCAAACACCCGCATTCAACTGAAGCTGTTGTCAGTGAGGTGTTAAATGTGAATGATCAAATCAAAGCCAGTTCCACTCTGTGTAACGATCCCCCCAACAAATCCTTTCCCAATGCCTCCCCCCTTCTTGGCGAGGAAGCTGCAGTTAGGATGCCACCCATTGGTGCAATGTGAAGCTCCCTTTGCCTGATTGCTCTTTAGTTATCCCTGATTCATACCAGAAACTCGAAGATGGGCAGTAAGTGGAGGGATACCTATGACACCGCAAAAGTTGTCCTGCTTTCCGTCTGTGAGCAGGATAACTTTCGAAGGGAATGAGATATTTTGATGAGACATAATGGGAGGATCCTTTGGGTCAAGGGAAAGGTTGAGCTCGTTTTTCAAGATAGTCCAAGAAATATTCTATCAGCTCTTCACCTTACTCGTGCTTGTCAGTGGTAAAACTGTCACATGGTTGTTCGTTTTGTTGCCCAGTAAATCCCAGTCTAAATATGTGTGAGTGTCTAAGGATTTGGGGGGGGGGGTAGTTCGCCGGGGGGGGGGGGGTCTATTCTTCTCTTACTCTCTACCTACCAGTTACTCTACTCATACATACCCGTCTTTTTTTTAAGCGGGGGGGTTTTGGTACCGGGGGGTTTTGGTACCGGGGGGGTTTTGGTCGGGGGGGTTTTGGTACCGGGGGGGTTTTGGTCGGGGGGGGGGTTTGGTACTGGGGGGGTTTTGGTCGGGGGGGTTTTGGTCACGGGGGGGTTTTGGTCACGGGGGGGTTTTAGCCGGGGGGGTTTTGGCGGGGGGGTTTTGTCCGGGGGGGTTTTCGCCGGGGGGGTTTAGTCGGAACCCATAGAATAGTCATTTTCAGTGTGTTTCGCCTTAGAGTTAGACCTAATAAAGAAGAAATGAGACTCGGGCATTTTTTTTTTTATTTAGTTATTTATTTTATTTGTTGAAATGTAATGATTGTGGAAGATCGGTGTAGTCCTGGAAGTGAACTCTGAGGATAGAGCGGTAAGTAAAATAAAACAAATTCTTCGATTGTTCGTTCTTTATTTAATTTTAATAGTGAAGAGACTTCTTAACGAGGGATAACGGCTAAGCAAGGAGCGGTAGTAAGAGGAGGAATTTCAGAACGTCGCGTTCCCCCTAATTATTGAAGTTAATTCAAATATCTCTCAAATTATCTGTCCGTGCGATTTTAGTATTTCCGTTTTGCAAAATTTCTTCTTTGTTACCCTTTTGGACCAGAAATAGTTCTCAGATTAGTAGATTCCGTTTAATATCTCTTAGCTCTGTAACTGATAAACAGCTACAAGAGCTTCGTTCTTGTGTATCAATTTTATTTAGTTATTTATTTTATTTGTTGAAATGTAATGATTGTGGAAGATCGGTGTAGTCCTGGAAGTGAACTCTGAGGATAGAGCGGTAAGTAAAATAAAACAAATTCTTCGATTGTTCGTTCTTTATTTAATTTTAATAGTGAAGAGACTTCTTAACGAGGGATAACGGCTAAGCAAGGAGCGGTAGTAAGAGGAGGAATTTCAGAACGTCGCGTTCCCCCTAATTATTGAAGTTAATTCAAATATCTCTCAAATTATCTGTCCGTGGGATTTTAGTATTTCCGTTTTGCAAAATTTCTTCTTTGTTACCCTTTTGGACCAGAAATAGTTCTCAGATTAGTAGATTCCGTTTAATATCTCTTAGCTCTGTAACTGATAAACAGCTACAAGAGCTTCGTTCTTGTGTATTAATTTTACCTCCCCCTTGGTCACCGTTATTTTTTTTTATACTGAAGTATGCTTACTTATTAGTTATTGTATCTTTTTTGACACTCCATCTTTAGCGCGTCTCGCCCTTCCTTTGTTGTATAAGATACGATAAGATTTTATCTCCGCTTTGAGTCAACGGCCATGGCAAATAGCCTACATAGAATTGGACAACACAGAAAACATACATATATATTAAACTGATAAATATAATAATAACATTAACATTATTCTACATAAATAAAATTATAATTGTCAAAAACTCAAAGAGCCCTTACCTGGAGGTATGCAAAGTGGCCGTTTGTTTTGACCTTGTTTCGAATCGGGGATGAACTGGGACTCTGGCTTTTCGAACTGCCTCCGTAAGCACTATCAAGGGTCCTTGACTTCTGTAACGGCGCCTTTGAGTAGTTACTTTCAGTAAGCGGTTTCTTGGGTGGAAAACCTAGAAAATGAAAATTTATAAAAAGGAAATACTGGTGACGATAGAAACGGAATCCTACTTGGGAGGGTTGAGCACAGAGCACAGTTCCATGATGTTTCGTGATTTTTTGTATTGTATTTTTTTTTTTTCATTTTTATGTTAATAGCCTACTTCGTCTGTATCCTACCTAGACAGGTTGCAAATAAAATTTAATGCAACTTAATAAACTTACTCAGAAAGTATCTTAGAGTTTAGTTTAGTCAGTTTAGGTTCCCTTTCAGTCTGTTAAGTGGAAAGAACCGTCTTTTTTTTAGTTTCCTTTCCCGTATTTTATCTCGAGTTTTCTTAATTCAACTGTAATGCCGAATTCCCCCAATTAAAATGTCTAGTCAACCTTCACCACATAATGACCTTAGGTTTTTTTCTGTAGGCTAGGGTTTCAAATATAATTTGTTTTGTAAATACAATTCAGTTTGTTTAAAAGAAATTTCACTATGAGGACGGATTTTTAACTTTTTTGCTTCTGACGGTCTATAAACTCGAAATAACTACAGCATTTTGCGATAAAACTCGACAACTAGCTTATTTTTTTTTTACTGACTTTCGGGTCGCAAAGAAGGTTAGGTAGGGCCTTAGCTGAGGCCCCTAAAAGCTATCTTTTTCCCTAAATATTCCTTGAGCCCAAGCTGACTTAAAGACATATATTCATATAATATATAAAAACGGACTCGTCAGCTGTAGTGCTTATGTAGCGATATTTCGGCCCTTCTTGGCACGGGTCCTCTTCAGGCTGTCGATCTTCTTGGCTGTCTTCTGTGCCAACGCTGGGGAAGGAACAAACCTGCATTAATAATCTTTATTATTATTATTATTGCATTATTATTATTGCATTTATTATTATTATTATATCTTTATTATTATTGCAGGTTTGTTCCTTCCCCAGCGTTGGCACAGAAGACAGCCAAGAAGATCGACAGCCTGAAGAGGACCCTTGCCAAGAAGGGCCGAAATATCGCTACATAAGCACTACAGCTGACGAGTCCGTTTTTATATATTATATGAATATCTTTTTCCCTGCTCCCCCAACTTGACCGATCAGTTGTTACCCGTTTACCCCCCGCACCATTCAACAACATTACCACAGAATGAGCCGTCTTGACTGTACAGGCGAAAGCCGGTTTAGCTGTATTTATATTATTATTGTCAAACAAGTATTCATAAGGAATTCCAAATATTGCATTCCGAGTCTTATCACGGACAAGATTATTCTTGAAAGGAAACCAGACACGTGTGACTCAGAGATCTTATCTCACGCCGGATTTGAGAAAAGCAGCTCCGCAGCTCCCACATTTTTGGTGCGTCCGAGAGGTCACTGGTATTAAAACCCCCGATATCGGAGCTATCACTACGGTTTTGGCCTTGAAGACGATTAAATCAATCTTTTTACTAGGCTACCTAGTACCTGAGACCAATATCATTTTCTATTTTTCTTTGCAGAAGACCGAACTAAGCAGACCTGAATCAAGGATTTTAGCCTATGTACTCCTTCAACCCAAGCTGACTACAATACAAATCATGCTTTACGGCGTTAAATGGATACGTCAGCTGGGTTTTATTCGAGCGACATTTCGGCTCTCTTGGCAAGGGTCCTCTTCAGGCTCAAGTCAGAAGTCATTTTTCACAGGTGCGTTTTATCTGGCTCCTGCACTCAGAAGTTTCATAACAGACAACACAAAAGATGCGCGATTTCACTGGACAACACGCAACAGACAACGCTTGGAATGTTATATGTTGTCGCGACAAACGTTATGCATGGAATGTTATGTTATGTATGAAATGTTATGCATAACAAACATTGCCAGGACGAGCCGAATAACCGCCAAAAAAAGCATCTGCTGGCTGTTTGTCGTCATGATATCGAAAATTTAGCGGATGCTTTCTTACTCCTTCCTGGCAATGCTTGTTATGCATAACATTTCACGCATAACGTTTGTCGCGTCAACAGATAACGTTCCAAGTGTTGTCTGTTGCGTGTTGTCTGTTGAAACTTCGCATCCTTGTGTTGTCTGTTATGTTCTGATAGTGTGAAGTGGACCATTGTCGAAAAGGGCCAAAATATCGCTAGAATTCAGCTGAAGTATCCATTTAATATTGTCAAATATCTGAGACCCGCCCCCCAATGGTTTCGGACACTCGGTAAAAAAAAATTCGAGTCGGTAAACGCATATTTTTTAAGTGAACAGGTCAGAATCACACCAGTCCCTAAACAGTTTAGCTAAGTAATTTCCCCGAATAGGATATTTATAGTCAGTAGAAAATTCAGTTATTTATTGCAGGTTCGTTCCTTCCCCAACGCTGTCCCTGAAGTTTGACAGCCTGACGAGGACCCTTGCCAAGAAGGGCCGAAATATCGATGCCAAAGAATCGTAGCTGATGTATCGTTTTATGCATTGTTTGAATATATGTTTCCCAGTCAGCTTGGCATCAAGGAGTAGGCTATTTTGAAAAATTCAGGGAAATATGTCACGAATATTTTATAAAAATGCTCAGTTGATTATTTTTATTTTTATTGTTATTCATTTATTTCCCATCATATTGCACAACTGTAAAAGATCGAGGATTTACACGAAGAAAGAACACAAAAAAATGTAGGAAGACGGAAAAACATGTATTAGATTAATAAAAATTTGCAATCCAGAACACAGACTTAATAACTGTGCTATGTAGGCTAGAGTAAGTGCAGCATACATGATTCATATTTACAACTAGGCCACATCTATTTTGATCTCATGTGTAAAATCTAATTTAGAACCCGACAAAATGTTTAGATGTTACTCATATTCAAAGGACTTCAGACCTAGCTCCATTCCAACAAATCACTTATCTGCTAACAAATTCCTTCATCCTCACATTAGGCTGCCCTATGCCCTACTCCAGTTCCCAGACTTATTAGAGGGTCCCTGATGCTGAACTTGCGATCCCCAGGAATGCAATAAAGATAACCCGGGAAACGAAGAAGACCAGTCGTTGCTCCTATCCAGACGCATCTTAGGGCACTTCTCCAAGCTTCTGAGGCTGGGAAAGAGTTGAGGAACTAACGGGAGCAAACGCGATATCATTGAATGGAAAAGAGCCTGTGCTAGGGACTGTCGGCTAGACCCAAGCTCTAGAAAGGCTCTCCTCTTAAAATATTTTCTTTGTCCCTTAATTTGGACCCCTCCCCCCCTAAATGTAGGACTACAGAGCCCATCTACGAACCTCGACCTTTCCCTTGGCTCAAAGGATCCTCCCACCAAGTTTCATCATAATATCTCATTCCCTTCGAGAGTTATCGTGCTCACAGACGGACGGACAGACGGAAAACTTTTGCGATTTCATAGGTATCCCTCCACTTACGTTTTGACATCCCAAAAATTAAAGCATAGTTAGTGCCCATTGTGCTTTAAGCAGGTTGATTCGTTGCCCTCCGGATCCGGATGACGCAACACTCCTGATTCGCTTCTAAGTTCACTACAATCCCCGCGACATCAATGACAAAATCCCGGAGAGCTGCGTTTTCTCCTTTGATTCAAACAAAAGAGAATCCTTCAAAAAGGATCAGCCTTTTTTCTGTTCAGGCCCGCATGAATGAAAAATTCAGATCACCCGAACAAATGCGAATCCTTCAAAAAGGATCAGCCTATTTTGCTGTACTGGCCGACGTGAATGAAAATTCAAATGATGACTCGACAAACTCCACGTTAGCGGTCGTGTTTCTTTACATGGTCACCATGCCAAGTCACTGCGTTCATCCATTCATAGGTTTGTTTGTGTTTCTCAAGGGGAACCGAGGGGAACAGAACTAATCTGAAGAGTACACCGAGAGACGAGCATCTGGTCCAATGTCTCGGGTCCCAGAAAGCCCACCCAGAACCGGACGGGGGGGGGGGGCACGGGCTATACAGCCAAGATCAGAATTCCATTTTGACGTTCATTACTTTCAGTGATGTCGAGAGAGACAAACTTTCTTCATGAGCGGCGTCGTCCCGCTTCGGACCTAAGCGCGGTTAATCTCCAGCCACGGGTCTGTAGTGTCGTTACCTTCAAGAAAAGGGTCGACCAAGATTGAGCAAGGAGTGAAATATCAACGGAACGACGACGGTTTCTCCTCCAAATACACTGCAACATAAAGAGTTTTCTGCGTGGCGCAGCTAACAAGAAAACCAACTGGTAACAAGAGTAGCTCGACGTCTGCAAACCTGCAACTTTTGTCGCACGAAGAACGATTTAACGTAATCCTAAATTGTCACATTTACCGACCACACAGAAAGAAGCAACAGAAGGAAGACCTTTACACTTACGTTTAAGGCGTAGAATTTGTATAGTTAGACGTGCTGTACAAATGACGTTACGATCTGGATCTGAATATTTTCTTCGCTTCATTAGTCATTGTAATGCACACTTTTGGTGAAATTCTAATTATTTGACAATGCAAAACGGATACGTCAGCTACATTTTATTAGAGCTATATTTCGGTCCTTCTTGGCACGGGTCCTCTTCAGGCTCAATCTGGAAATGAACTTCGAATTCTCCACGTCGGATGAAATTTTTCTTGTCGGTCCAGCAGCGCATATTCTGAACGGGAAGAGCCCAAGATGAAAAATAATTCAGTGTCGTCACCAAGTTGTGAAAGTAAGCTGGCTTTTTAGTTAAGCTTTAAGCGAAAGACAACGTACGCGGCGAGAGGCGGACATTGCGCTTAAGGAGGCAAACGAGGAAGCAGTCCCCACAAATCCATGCAATTCATACGACAAAACCCCATTGTTGTCCGTTGCTCAACCACACACCTGTTCATGTTCATAAGTTCGCGAAAAACAGTTAGGCCTCAGGAGGATCCGCGGGGGTCCAACACAGACTGCTTAGCCCAGCAGTGACTCGGGCAGGATGTTGTGTGTGCGTGTGAATGGCACCTGCGTTTTAGAAGCCAAAAGGGAAAAAACTGAACACTAAATGTGTGTCTCCTAAGTGTTTTTCAAGCTCTTCTACCAAACGCAAAGTGACTGCCTTTAGTTTCTTGTCCAAGTGTGCTATGTCAGTTCTCTTAGTTTTTTGTCCGCTCCGGCAGCTAAGGAGCGACAACTTTCGCTAAGTACATGCGATACCATGAGACGTGCCGTATTTTTTTTTTTTCGTATAAGTCTTCTAAGGTAGAGGCAAACATAGATCTAACTTAGTTACTCACATTTCCCTGGAATATTTGCAAGGTATGCTAAGAAAGTAACTAGCCTATTTACAGCTCTTAGTACAAAAAAAAAGATCTAAAACCTCCCATCTTAGCTTCCCCGCACATTACGGCCTGCCCCTTCTTCTTTAGTAAATTTTGGTATTTTTAACGTCTTGTTCAGTTCTGTGTTTCTTTTTTTGTAGGCTACTCCGGCGTTTTTTTTCTTTATAGTGGGTTACAACAGGTAGATACTGTTTAGATGAATTTGCCTTCGGCGAGATCACTGTTCCTCTGGCCCGCTTTTATCTGACTACTGCAGTGGTTTGCGAACTATGTTCACAAACCCCTCTGTAGCTTAGTGGTAGAGCGGGGTAGATCAGTGGACTAAAAAGCTGAAGGTCCTGGGTCTTTCAGTTCACTAGGCTACTTAAAACTGGCTGTAAAATAAATTAAAACCAACAAAGGGACGAAAATTCGACAGAAAATCGAAAAATAAATAAAATTGTCATATATGGCGAAGTACATTTTCATTGGAAGTTATCGCAAGCAATCGCCCAGTAACTGAATCATTTTCTGGCTTACTGTATTGTTTTGAAGCTTAAAAAAGGCCATGAAAAAAGTCAGCATTTTAGTTGGTGGACGGCAAGTTGCGTAGCTGTAGGTACTGCATATTCCGAAGAAGCAAATTGGTACCTCAACGGTAACAAGTCCCATCCACCCAGCTAGAGGCAGAAAATTACTTCTTTTCCATGAGTGTGATAATTTCTTCACAATGATCGAGTAATGTTGTTTCGTAACATTCAAGGGGTTGCCAAAACGACAACCCTCCATTCATTCAGAACACAGAAAACTATCCTACACGGCCTACTCATGGGCTTTCATATGTATGACGCTTGAGTAATTTCTCTCTAATCATGCTTCCTTATTTTCTTTTGTGGGCTACTCCACTATTTTCGTCTGGTACGATTTGTGGACCAAAAAAAATTATTATTAATCCTACGTGGGCTATAAATAGTGTGACTGTTTCTTTCAAGCACTTCAATCTTGTACCCGACTTTCTATAAAGAAGACATCTATCTGCGAATTCAACGACCTTAGCTCTAGCCCAGGACATTCCCTGGCAAAAGCTGTCACAAGGAGTCAGTTGGCTCCCTGAAATGTGGTGCAATTTATAAAGCAGAAACGAAACAGATTCTATCTTCCTTTGATGTGGTAACGGAAATCGGAAGAATTTGGTTGGTTGCCTTTCCAAATTCTGAGGCTCGGTTTTCCAAGGAGCTATACGAAAATTATTAGCTTGCCGCTCGGAAAAACTCGAGACAGCATGAATATACCATTTATTTCCGCTCAGCGGATTCGAATTCGACCAAGAACATAAAACCGCGGTCTGGGGCACCATTGCTTCAACAGAGGTGAGGCGTCTACGCATACATGACGTTATTAACGAAAAAAAATATATTATTTCAGCCCAAGCTGACTGCAAATCATAGTTGACAGTGCTAAGCGGATACGTCGGTTGATTTTTACTATAGCGATATTTTGCACCTCCTTGGCAAGGGTCCTCTTCAGACTCGAGCTGGAAAGTGAGCTTCATGAACTTCAAGAAAATGAGCTTCATGAACTTCAAGAAAATGAACTTCAGGAACTTCTGGAAAGTGAACTTCATGAACTTTACCTTGAGCCTGAAGAGAACCGGTGCCAGGAAGGGCCGAAAGAATCCCTCTAATAAAATACAGCGGACGTGTCCCTTTAACAATGTGAACACGTTAGTTATGTATTTCTCCTAGTCCTAATTTGCAGACGCTTGGTATCCCACCCTTTATGAAAGGACAGCTTTAACCTTAATTATCAAATTTCGTCTGCCAAATCCATGCTGACTGTACGCAACTTGTGTGACGCGTCAGTACGAGACTCAAAAAGGTAAAAAGCCACGCCCAAATTTACCAGAAACTGCAGAGAAAAGAGACAGGTTTTACTGATTAAAGTTATAAGACACGTGTGATCACTCTTTTGCTGGCATCACAGAACCGACAAAAACCGGAGCATAACAGATACATCGGCTCTTCGCCCTGAAGGGCGAATTAAGGTTCAAGGTTCAAGGTTTTAATTTACGCTTCAGTATAAAATTATCAGACATAGGGTTAAGCCGGAGACACGAGGTCGATTGACCAAAACCCGGTACAGTAAAAGAACAAATCTATTTAACATATAATAATATGTTAAATAGACTAAGGAGTGATCAAGTTGATGTGCCCTGTTTATAGTTGCCCTCTTGAACAGTTTGGCCTAGGTTCCCTTGCTAGCCGTCGACAAAAGCTGTCGCTTCCTTTTGGTACAGGGTTGCGGAAGAATACACCCCATCGATCCATACTGCCCCTTGATTTCAAGCCACACCTAGAAAGACCCGCAAGAGCAGTGGCAGACGCTGTACCTTTCATACAGCCTTTTCAGGTGTCTCGGAACCGATATCCGAAAAGCTTTGTTCCCTCCTTTGTCAAGTTTTTTAACGCCAGTGCTAGTAAGTAATTGTGTTTTTTTTTTTTAATATATTGGACGATAGCTTTTATTTTACATTTATTCATAAGTATATTTTTTTTGTTATTTTTATTTATTTTTATTGACGATCAAACGAATATTCGGCTTGTCCGCTTCACGTTTTAGAAATAAACAGAATAAAAAATAAAAAAAAATAAGGTAGGCTATACTTACTTGGCGCGCACAGGGGGCAGGCTTCAGAAGAAAAGAGACAAGAATAACACCTCTCGTGACCACAGGCGTCAATCAGACGTCTTTTCCGGTTATTGTCAAACGGCATGTGGCAGCTGGGGCATACACCGGCATCCGGCGACTTTGAATTTCGCGCTACTAGCTGGAGTCCGGCGCTGCCGAGAGCTATTGAACTCCTGGACCGCGCAGGGCACTGTAATATCGCACTATCGCACGGTTTCACTAAATCACTCGGTCTCACTAATTCACTCGGTTTCGATTCACTACTGTGCGACGTAAACGCACGGCTCGTTCGAGCGCCAAATAGCGACTTTAAATGAAACTTTTTCTTGGGGTCAAGTTGCTCTTTGGAACTCGGGCAAGATGAAGGACCTAGAAGAGGAAATCAAACTTGAAGTTCAAACTATCCTTTAATCGCCGAAAGAATAAAAAGACGTGGCAAAGATCACAAGAGCACTTTATTTCACACACATCACGAGACTTTACAAAATCATGGAACCACGTCACCAGTAAGCGCAAGTCTTCAAACTCTCAATTGTTAGTTCGCCCCCCATCCCTTTACATAAATGAATGAATGAACATATTGCACAAAAAACCCAAGGGTCATGGCAACAAAAATGGAAAAAAAACGCACTAAATAACTCTCTATGAGACCTTACATCTTTAACAATCCAAAAAAAAAGGAAAAATTACACGAAAAGTCCCTATGAGACATTGCAACTCGGAGGAATTTACCCAAATTACGAATATCCCTCTTATTTGTACTTCCCATCTTATCCACGAACCAATCCTCCCTCATAATTCCCTGCCCAAAAATTAACAGGAACAAGAAGAGCAGAATGTCCTTCCTAATCGGAATTAGCCTTTTACCATTTCACCTCTCCAAGCGGTTCTCAGTTTGTCCCCTCCCTGGCCTCATTATCAGCATCCATCACACAGTATTAAGAAGTTCGAGGAGGCATGGATTTGTAAAATGTAAAAAAGCTTATTCTGTCTAACATTTGTACAAAAACTAGCCTATATAGCTTCGCCACGAAGGCCTACTCTCCCACATCTCTGGCAACAACTTTAATCTTCTCGAAAGATAAACAAACGGTCCACAGAGATAATTCCATAAACGTCAAGAGAGGTTCTCATCCCCATCAGCCAACACATGGTTTGGATTTATGTTATCCAGAAATCCATCCGCCTCAGACAAAGCAGTTGCTGTCTGCAAATCAAGGGCTTTCACTGTCGACGAAATTGATAGCACTATTAGGGCTAACCAAGGTGTAAACAAAGAGTTGAAAAATGCGGGTTGCCGCTCCAATCTGTTTTCTTCTGTCTTCAAACCGTCACGGATTTGTTCAGCAAGACACTCTTCTTCGAAAGGAAGCGCTCGCAATGCTGCACTTGAAAAGACAAAAGAGACGAGTACGAAACGTACAAAAGTAAAATATCTGGATGCTAACAGGTTATTTACTATCTTATTGGGCCTAGGCTAACGTTATTAGTTCACTGCGCAATGGTCAATCTTCGATCAGACTTTATAATATAGACCTACGAACAGAGAGTAGCTTGTAACTGATTTCCTGCTAAAAGAGACTGAAGTAAACTTAGATGAATTTTTTGTTTAATGAATTCACATATACATTCACTCTAACTTTAGCCCAAGCTGACTGTGAATCATGGCCGACGGCACTAAGGGAATAAGTCAGCTAAGATATACTCCAGCGACATTTCGGCCCTTCTTGGCGGGAGTCCTGGTCAGGCTACAGCTAGAAAGACGAACACACAACCAATGTGCACCTTGATTGGATAGACAGATCGACTGGATAGACTGCTGAATATCTTGAGTAGTGTTAGGGAGAAATCTGGTCCTTACTTGTCCAATGCGCGGTGAGGGAGATGAGGGTCTTGTTCATTTTGTGTGTGGTTGTCATGAAGTGGAGAATTCAAGGGAGGATATTTTTAAGAGAGTAGCTAGTCTACACAGGAAAAAGTTTTGAGTCGTATTTAGTGTGATGTGGTAGTATGTTAGTTTCTTTATGTAGCCTATTTACATTTATTTATTTTTGTTTGTTTGCTATGGCCCTTGAGCTTTTAATGTAAATAAATATCATATCATGTGACAAAACCTACGCAAGTCGGCTACCTACAGTATATATCCGACTGCAGCTATAATCCACCCTTCTCTGAAATAGCCTATTGGTATGAATGAACTAGCAAATTTGTCCTAAATAAAGAAAACCTACTACGTTGCTGGAAAATAATCCAATAGCCTACTGAAAGGAGGACTGGGATTCCGCCGAGTGTAATTCCCGGTAATTCCCTCGATCATTCTGACAACAAAAGGTATACAGAAAACCAACGGATTTCGGACAGCAGATCAACAAGGTTTCCCACGCGTGAATTTGTAACTTGGCGAAAAACCACCAAAAAACAAACAATAGCCACTCGCATACTTACGGTTCACCAGCCCACATAACATAACCAAACGGCATTTAACACCCATAAAGCGGTGAGACTGTGGTAGAAACGGCCATGTGATACGCAACAATTAGCTTCATACGACAACGGCTGATATGACCCGCTGACGGTCCAAAACACACAATCCCATGGTGAGTCTCCCACATAGTGACGATGGGTTGGTTACTCCTCGGAAGGTGGCTTAAACGCAGTGCATGCAATTCGTGGTTTTCCAGTATGAGCGGTATTGGCGGATACTCTTGACGACTATATCTCCTTGCCGCTGTGAAATCTCCGGCCTCTCCAGGTACCTAGCGTACCTAAGCTTTCACGTGACCCTTTCAAAATAATAACTGATTTTGTTAAGATTTAATTATTTGATTTACTTTTTCTGTTTATACGCCTCCCCCGGCTGCTGCGCTTTAGGCCAGGTTAGTCAGGTTACATTCAGTCGAGGGGTTGCCCACTCTTGATTTTAGTGTACTGCAACTGCAAGTGCCCAGTGCCCTGCCGGTACCTACACAGATTGCCACGTGTTAGAACATTAAAATTTGCATGTTTAGAAGCGGGAATTGCCTAATGTTTGGCCGCACCGCTGTTTCGGGCGGCGCCGGGAAAAGGTGTACAGCAGGTGCCGAGGAGTGGGTAACCCCTCGTACAGAATGTCAAACACCGAATGATCAACGGCATGTTTTCAACCTCTACTGTTCCAACTCCTTCCTGTACAGCGCTGATACCTTAGTATTATTCAAAAGGGTGTCCGACTTGTCAAGTGAACAACCCGTCAAAGACAGATCACGACTTTTGAACTGGATGTAGATTTGCTTGTCACCGTCTGTGATTAGAAGGAAGAAAAATGACCACAATATTCAAATAAGGCCATTTCTACCAGGACCAATAAATAATGACCGGTATATATAGTAATAGGATTCACTAGAGTAATATTGTAGTTCAAAGTCGATATCCAAACCTGGACTTGTTAATCCTAATCCAACGTTCAGCTTTTTAATTTTTAATCACGTTTTCCTATTGTGTAAGGGTTCCTTGTAATGTTGTAGCCATCTTATGTTTAGTGTTATTATCGTCGTGATTAGTGTTGTGTACAACAGCGAGAAGCTTACAGCTTATCATTTATTTGTGCGATACTAAATTAAATAAAATTCGGCCAATTTTTTCCGGACAAATAAAACAAAATCCAATGGAGAATCTCTGTCATCTTCGGTGCGATAAATGGATAGGTCAGCCGAGTTTTTCATCCGGCGACACATCGGCCATTCTTGGCAAAGCTACTCTTCAGGCCGGAACTCAAAACCCGAATTTGTTGAACACAAGTGCTGACTCAGAACTGCTGATGTTTCAGTTTAAAAGCTAGCTTTCAGTATAGCTTCAGCCGCTTTGCCATCGGTGTCGCCGAATCAAAGAATGTTCTGATGCACATTCCATTTCCAGACTAACATAATGTCTCACTGATTATTTATCCATTATCTTTTGCAGTCAAAAAAGGGTGATTAGACAAACAAATCAGCTGTCATTCAAGTTCTACTCCGCAACCAGCATTTTCTTCGGGAAAGTGATCAGTTCACACGTGAAATGTCAAGCATGCCGCTGAAACAACCATCAATAACAGCATGATTATATGACATGCTACACCAAAAAGACTAAGTGTGACTGATAGGTTACCCTTCATGGTTTCAAGTGGGTATTCATCGATCAGTAAGACTTCATTAATAGGTAGCTTATAACACTGCCGCGAGTCAAGAATTCTCGCTGCGGATCTATCCACGGTGGGAGTGCAGGCTCTCATAATTGGTGGATACGATAACGAAGTACGTGTTTTATTATCTGACTGCACTAGAATCGGCTAGAATGCCCCCCCCCCCAAAAACCCACAAAAGTAATAGCTTTTTCTAGGCTTTAACCTCTGATCTATGTCTTTTTTGTACTTTTTGGTCCAACCCGTGGCAACCCCACCCCAAAATAAATTCCTGGAACCGGGCCTAACTGATACATACCCGTTTCGGCCCTTCTTGGCAAGGGTCCTCGTCAAGCTTAAATTAGAAAAACGAAGCTGTCACCAAAAATGAACCTGGGATCACAGGTTCGTTTTAGCCTATAGCTTGAACCTGACGAGGAATCTTGCCAAGAAAGGCCGAGATATCGCTAGACGAAATCTCAGCAGCCCTTTTCGTTTAGCAGAGTCAGCTCGTGAAGAAAGAATACTTATGGGTTTTCTTGTTGCGTTCACCTTAGCCTAATCAAGAGTTATATTAAAATCAAGAACGTATCTGAAACACGTTCAAGTCAAAAACGTATCTGCGAAACAGCAGGGGTAACAGGCAAGGCCGTATCCACGGGGGTTAGGGGGTTCACCCCCCCTCCAAACCCACAAAATTAATCGTTTTGTGTAGGCTTTAAAATCTGATCTATGCATTTTTGTACTTTTTGGTCCGACCAGCTGGCAAAAAAAAAACGACGGGCAACCCCCCCCCCCCCCCCCCCCCCGAAATAAATTCCTGGATACGGGCCTGGTAACAGGCTTTTTGACGGTTCCTTAATACCATAGTCTACCGATCGAGAGGACGTAGGGGTGAAGCTCCTCTCCACCCACCCTGGAGTTCAAAGAAAGAGAGAAAAAAAAAGCAAAATGGCATAGCCTAAACCTTGTGTCACTACAATTCACTCCAAATGGCGAGGTGGGTTACCCTCCCCTCCAAATCCCAATTATACTACAGATCTACTGCGCCAACCTCCAAAAGTAATAGCCAGTTGTGTGAGAAAAGCCCAAAGCTCGATACGAAAGGAAGCTTATTTTGTAATAAGAGATCTTGAGGTCAAAAGCATCGGATGTAGCCAAATATAATCATCAGCCCTTATGTCGGCAAACCTTATGATTAAAAGTGGAGGGAAGTAGCCAAAGGCATGGATATTTCTACACTCTCCATTTAAGTAAAAGAGATTTTTCGAAGTTGAGAGGAAAAAGGCAATTTAGGCGTCTGACCTTTTGTCCGCATGTTGTGACAGGAGGAAGTGATATCTGAGTCTTAATTAGGATAATCTCGGTCGGCTTAATGGGCCTTTGTCTCTCACTGGAATTTACTGCACAGAATTTCTCAGAATGGACAATAGGGCGACTTTCCTCCCCTAAAATTTGCTGCTAACTATTCTATCTTTTTTTTTTGTTTTAGGGGTGGGGGCTGGAACTAGGAAATGAGTTAATAATCTAGATTTTGGTTGTGTTGTTATTTTTTTTCTGTATTAAAGCTATGGATGGACAATTGTGATAAATAAATTATGTTAATATAAGTTTTAGTTACTTCCCTAGGCGAAAGTCACAAATCCCTTGCTCACCACCTGAATGCGATTCGGCGGCGTCGGGATTCTCAATGTCCATTCAAGAGCTGAAGTGGGGGGGGGGGCTCAGGGAGGGAGTGGGTAAATGATATGCCGAGACAAGGTTGTCAGTGAAAGGTGAAAAAAAATCACTGCACAGGCCAAGAGGCTTCTTAAGAGTGAATTGTAACTTAGGATTTTGTTAAATGTGTGTTTTTTGTTTACAGAAGTTAATAAAGATATTCCAGCATTCACGAGCATATTGAATAATTAGATATTCCTTCAGCCCAAGCTGACTGCGAATCATGTTTGACGATGCAAAACGGACAAGTCAGCTAAATTTTATTAGGCTATAATAAAATGTAGCTGACTTATCCGTTTTGCATTGTCAAATATGAATAAGTAGGCTACCGTAGCAATTTCATGTCTAAGATTTTCAAATATCAACATGCACTAAGTTCATCCATGTGACCGTTTTCAATGAGTCCTTTCTTTTTTATTTATGGTCTTGCTCGAAACTCGTTGCTCGGTTGCGAGGACAAGAATGCTTCACATCTGAAATCCTGTCTGATAGTGATGGTGGCCCCCAAGAGAGCGTGGGTTTTGTGTAGAGCAGAATGTGAAGATTGGATTAGATCTAGTGTGTCCAGGTTCGGAAAGAAAGTACTTGGACTAGTCAGCTGATTTCGTCACAGTGAGTGGACGAAAACGACGTTGCCCTAAGTTTAAATAACGTTGAGAGAAGCATGGTTATCTGACTTGTTTTTTTACGGTACCTGATTTTCATACCAAACAGAAACAGGATTTGACCAAGTTCGTCAGAACCAGGTTCAAACCGCGGCCCAAACTTTAAAATATTCAAAAATGAAATTAAAGATCATCAAATGGTGCTTCATTCTTTTGTATTTGTGGCCTATTTATATATGTTATCTAAAGATATGCTGACCAATGACTGGAATAACCTCGGGAATAACCTAAGTCGAGGTACACTTTTGTGAACATCATTTTACTTTGTATGGTACCAATAATTTCATCCATAGACTGTGACGAGCTTCCAAATTTGTCCAAGTCCAAGTAATTCTTTACAGTCTCCTAAGAACATCCGAGCCAGATCAAAAGGGGAAATTAGGTTTCTATTTTACCATTTAGCTAAAGACTGCTCTGAAACGCACCGTCAAAAATTAACTAATGTCCAAAGAAGCATAGGCTACCTCCACCATCAAAACGAACCGACAGCCTAGGCAACACAACCCCGAACACAACAAACTGTGGAAACCCAACACCAAACCAAGAATCTGACAACAGACAAAGAAATCAAGCCGTCTAGTACTGTAGTCTACAGGTATACTTATTTGAACAGTTACTTACATTTGAACAGTGCAGTTTTGGGCAAAATGGTAGAATCAGTCTATCACAAATCCCTGATTTTGGGAAAGCCTATGCCAAACGCAGGGTATATCTAGCGTTTGGTATACCCTATGCTAAGCGCTGGATACACTATGCCAAATGCTGGATATTGGGGCCCAATCAAATATTGATGATTTGAGTGAAGCTCAAAAATCAACCAATCAGAATTCAACTGTAGTGAGGTAGGTCATGGTTAAGTTGCCAGCAGCTATCCGGCGTTTGGCATAGGGTGTCCATGGTTAAGCACAGGCTATGCCTAACGCTGGGCATATCCAGCGTTTGGCATAGGGTATCCAAAAATCAGGGGTTTGTGGTTGACTGGGTAGAATGGAGTCCAATAATATATATTCGGGTGTTATCAGGGACCTTTAATTAGCTAGTTTGGCCAACTGGAAGTTGCCAACTGGAAGAGGTATGCTTTTGTGAACGTTTGTTGACAGTGTTCTTTGCCATTTTCATGCACTTGCTGTGTCTAAAACTAACTACCAGTTAGCCAAGGTAGGTAAGAATCTGAAAACACCTGTATAGGTATTTTGGATCTTCATCTGAATGGTAGAATGAACTTCCAAGAAATTTAGCCTTTAATGAAGACCACTTTTTCCTATTGGTTTACCTATCCATTTCCAGGGAAAAGGGGGAATTCATTCATGGCTAAATTTCTTGGAAGTTCTCTAATATTTTTAAAATTGGAAAAGGAGGTTAGATAGAACATAAGATCAAGTATCTTGTGGTCTAGGAGAGGAAGACAGCCCTATTTAGGTATGTAATCAATCTCAGTTCAACCAAATATCATGGGGGTGCCATGCTAGTACCATGCCCATGCTCCAGGGCATGGTGCCCCAACGTATGGGCACCATGCCCATACCTTGGGGCATGCCCTGACGTTGGGGCACCATGCCCAAAAATTGAGGATTTGTGCATGACTGGGTCAGCCATCATACAAATCTTAAAAATCTCGAAACCAAGAAGCGTCATTCCAGAATACAATTATCTAAATCCTAGCCAAAGTATCCCTTTCTAAGACGAGGCTAAAACAGCACCTGAAATTACACATTAATTGGTGATAATTTTCACTAAGTGAGTAGCAGGAAAGTTTTCTTACATTCCAAAATTCAAATTTTTTACTCCCACAAATAAATGTGTAAACGGACTTGCAGCAGCCATTAGTCACGTGTCTCTACCAGTAATGCCACCTACTTTGGCTATGCTGGATTTTTAGGCAGGGTTGTCTGAAGTGAATTAGAGGGATTCGAGGTGTCCGCATTACCCAGGTGTCCATATAGCCCCGGTCTCAACTGTATTTTGGATCTTCTTCTACCATTTAGCCCAAAACTGCACTGTTCACATTTAGGTAACTGTTCAAATAAACATGCTTCTACTGTATGTGTACCCTTATTCCCGACGGGGTAACAGTAAACAGTACATTTCATTTGTAACTAAACAACCAGTTTTCATTTTGAATTTGTCGTAGGCTACATATTGTGGTACCCAGGTGGTACCCTTTATTTCATTTTTTGTGGGTCAGAGTGCCAGCATTTGAAATGGCCCATCTAAAATTTCTGGCCGAAATCAGGGATTGTGGTAGGCTAGCCCAGTCCTAGACCCAGGACATCATCCACCAAATTCAGCTTACCTGGAGCCTCTCCTTTATCTGGAACAAAATCCATCTTCTCTCTAAGCCTTAACTTTCACTATCGAATCATTCGTTATATATCCAAGAAATGATCTTCAACAAACAACAATCCTATCTCATCATGCACCTGTTCACTCATCGAATCAACTTTTCAAACTGACGCAAATCTTGATTGGTCATCCAGCCGTCCGCTAAGCTCAACAGCCACCGCCGCTACCAGATGACTCAGCCGTGCTTTGAAGAATAATTGACTGAGCAGGTAGCAGGTAGCGAAGAAAGTGAAGGTGGAATAAGATGAAAGTGAAGAGACAAAAAAGATAAATTGATTGCGTAATTCTTCAGTGATTCTAGATTGCAAGTTTTTTTTACTGTCATTCCCGTTCTTTCTTCTTGTGTTTGGTTTTCGTTTAATCAGCGATGGCGTAACCAGGAGAAAGTGATTAAAAAAGATAATCTTGCGTAATTCTTCAGTATTTACTCTGGAATGCAAACACTCTGGATTGTAAATTTAACTGCAAAGTTGTTGCAAATTAGTTCCTGTTCTTTCTTCTTGTTTCTTAGTATTCTTTTATTCAATCGGTATTATATTCATGTTCCATCTTCTGTACATGATGATCGTATAAATCTGTAACAATAATAACGAATTCACGGAGTGAAGAACAGTTCGGAAGTTTTCAATCCATACTAGTGATGATGGTTGCCACGTTTGGTGATTTAACACCAAAGTTTTGACATTTATTTTATTATTCTTGTGATTTTTGGTGGTTTTACTAACGAAACTGTTGATTTTTCTACGATTTTTCCATAAAGTTGGTGACTTTATGACATTTATTATGACATGTGCTATTACCACCGCTGCTACCACATGACTCAGCCTTGCTTTGAAGAGTTACTAAGCAGGTAGCGAAGAAGGTGAAGGTGGAATCGGATGAAAGTGATGAAAGCAAAATAATACTCTGCATAACGTAGTTATTCAGTGATTTATTAAAACGTTTTGTTGGCTTTGGACAGTACCATTCTCATAGGAATATTATTATGATTGGAAATAAATCAATGATGACAATAATAAAAACAAAATCACAGAGTGAGGAATACTTCAGAAGCTTTCAGCCCACACATGTGATCGAGCATGTGATCAGGGTTGCAACATTTACGGATTCGACGCCAAATTTGTTGATTTGAGGTTATTTTGTGATTTTTAGTGTTTTGCCTAAGAAACTGGTGATTTTTCCATGAAATCCATGATTTTACCACATTGACCATGAACAATTCTAAAAGGCTTGGCACTCAAATGACAACCGAGATTTAAGGAGTAATCACGTAGCATAGCTTGTAAAACTGGAAGCTATTTTCTGAGGCGAAAGTGATGAAACAAGAAAGATAACAATGGAGTGCAACATAATTCCGAAGCTCTGGGTGCCACCACATGGGGAAGAATAGCGACATTGACACTAATAATCGAGCTAATAATGAGATTTGTATTTAAAGGTAGTTCTGGGAATGTTTGCCCTCGGCTCTCACTACAACCATTAGTTCTTCAATCAGTTCTCAGTGAGCTGTGATTAGTCGAGTAATTGGTGTGATTGCCCTGAAAACAAAACCAACTGTTTCAGCAGCATCTAACAATGTGTCTGTAAGTATTTAGCTGTGGTTACCTGTTTCGCTCATAGATGGCTCTTGCAAATTACGCTCAGTATTCTAAAATTAACACATGGAATCAAGAGTAAAAGGGGTCAGTGACTTGGCTGATCCGATTCACCCATGTATGATAGGATCCAATAAGTATTTTCATATCCTGGACTTGGGGAAGTGAAATGTTTAGACAAATTGTCTCGAGCGAGATCACTGTTCCTGTAAGCCAGTTACTAACAGAACTGGCGATGTCAGTGTTTTGCGAACTATGTCATTGCAAAACCCCTGATAGCTCAGCTGGTTAGAGCGTCGGATCGTGAAGCCGAAGGATGCGGGTTCAAATCTCGCTTGAGGAGCTACTACTATGATAAACATTTCAGGCAGCTTTTCTTGATCACCGCTAGGAGCGCCAACAATTTACATCGTGCTTTATATTGAACAGAAAGTCACCCAATTTTGAACCGCTAAGCTTGGTAACCATGAATCTTTCCTGCTTACGATTTACGACGCGATACGTAAAAAAATCGACTTGGAGTTGAAAGGGCTCTGCATGAAATCTCAGCCTAGCCAGGCTGCGACGCCGAATTCACCTAGGCAAATGCGAATCCACCTTCTGTGGCCACAAAGCTTTGTGCTTATCGAAGCTCGATTTTAAAGAGCTATAATCTATTCTTTAGTTGCGTTTTTGATCGAAGTTTGGTTTGCCGTTGGCTTAGCCGGTTGCTTAATTTCCGTTTTTGAACCCCGTCGAAGTTCACCGTTTGCTTAATTAGTGTTTTTACGACTCTGGCGATCCTTGCCCGGTCGACGTTCCTTCGACGATTCAAACAAACTTCGAACTTGCTAGGCGCTAGCTCACGAAGTTCGACGGTCAGACTTCAGAGTTTGAAGGACAAAGAAACTGTGACTGGCGACCAAAAACGGTATTCTTGTTTCCGATATCAACTTTATGCTGAAGCCTCTCGACTTGCTAGTTTCTGCTAAATCTGTGTGCACATCCAGTCCAATTTTCGCAGTCGGATTGGAGTTTCCTCCTTGCTCCGAACTTTCGACGCATCACTACAGGTTTCCCGATTGTGACGCGAATTTCGGGTGTAAACTTTACCTCAGCCTGTTATGTGAGGCCCGTGACGTCTTTGTGACGTCAAGAAAAAAATAGGGAAATTCGATTAAATTAATACTGCAGAATATATATTTGTATCTATATATATAGAGCCGAGCACATTTACATTCATAAACCGTCCTAGGACAATCAATTCCGTTAGTAAATGAAAAATGTAGACTTCTCGTGTGCCGTCACGGGCCTCGCATAATAGGCTGAGTTATAGTCGAGACCGAATCTCGCACGCGTATTTTTCGTATGCAAATTCTTATTGGGCTGTGTGTGCACGTAGCACAAAGCACAACTACTTCCTACTTGAAAAATAAAACAATGGCGAAAGACGGGATTTCAGAAGCTAATAATTCCATAAGGGAGCCAGGGATAATATAGAAGTCAGAATAAGCAAGAGCGATCCTTTCCATGCGATGAGGAATACTCTATATTATGACCAAGCCCGAAACACGCCACTGAACCTCGGGAAAAACAAGAAACGCCACCCAAACGAACCGTCTACACTGATTCAAATCCTTTGTGAAGCAATCAACAACGTTTGTTGTCGTGACGTTACTGGCTCTTCGCTAGGCAATCGGCAATGCTCCACCGGCACGAAAGGCGTATTCTCGCCGTTCCCTAGGGGAACCGGGGGAAGGGCGAGAATAGATAGAGTCACTCCGCGCCGACTCCGCAGACGGAAAACAACAAGACCACGGGGAATGCCTCCAAAATGGAATTTTTGTTCACTTTTGTTTCTTCAGATTGTTTTTACATAATTTTACATTTTTTTTTTTTTTTTTAATCCTAACCACAATGGATTAGATGCCTTTTTCTCAAAATCAATTTTTATCTCAAAGCTATCTTCAATATTGATCTCAGAAATTCTTAACCATCCCTAGCATCTGTTTTTCGAAAACTAAACAATACCGGCGACTCCCAAAATCGATTACCCACCGAATCTGAAAGGGAGTCCTTTTTTGATGATGGTGACGATAATCGGAGCATTCCCCGTCCGTGGGGACTCGCGAGAATACGCGGAATGAGTCCGTGGGACAACAAATACGCAGGGACTCCCCAAAATGAGTCCTCGGGGAAGGGCGGAATACGCCTGAAGAGTTGGTGATCAAGAGTATTCGAGACAGCGACCAACCGACCCTAGTCGTGTGTCAACAGCATAACTCTTTCACTTAGCCAATCCCCTCAAATTTTCAAAATCCTGAGCAAAAATTCAAAAAGTGTTTGTTGCATAATATAGTCTGTTGGAAAATCGTGAGAAAAGTAATTAGATCTTATGGACACACTCTAGCTGGATAACATCAGAAACTGTCGTGTAAATACACAAAACTTAAATAACCAATCATACATAATAATACACCTCGCGGTCACTAGCCGACTAGTTGGCTAGTCGGCCAACTAGTAAATTCCGTATAAATTCGTCGCCGATAAATTCCGTATCGGAAATCCCGCATTGTCAACTTGTTGGCTACGACGAGGAATCGTATAAAGAAATGGATAAGTGGACAGAAATGGATGAAGTTGACTTCGCGTCGCTGCGCAACTCTGCCGGCCACGATCGACGAACAGTGTTGCCGCATATTTTATTTGTTTCACTCTTTCTCAGCTCTTGCCTTATGAATTTCACTCTATACGCTCTTCATAAAATCCAATACCGAATTATCGCCAGATGTGCTAGAGGAACAATAACAATCACACGTGAGAAGGGGGGACAAGTTATCGGAATGGAGAATGAGTGATTAGGCTTTCGGCTCACACCGACCCGCTAATTAGCCCCGTCGGAAAGTGGTTCAGCAGTCAGCAATGATGTCGGAAGCCAAAATTGACAAACTTGATGTAGACTGATAAAACAGAGTTGGATTGAGAACAAACAGAGGTAGAGGTATTTTATGAAGTTTCAAGTATGGCTAGGCCTAAGACAATGTTGGAAATGGCCAAACAAATCCGGATAAACGTATACCACCAAGTAACATGTCATTGTTTACTTTATGCCAGCGCATCTAGCGGCAAAAAAAGAACTAATCTGGATGTAATTTTATGAAGAGCGTATTTCAGACAACGTCCAAATGTGTCGGATTTGATGCAGTAATTCTTATTGTGGCAACACTGTCGACAAATGGCAAAGTTTTCAAAAAGCCAAGGACGTCTGCACTGTCCTAGGTAGGATTTTTTTTTCTTAATTGGAGAGGTGTACTTCTTCATTTTGCCACTGATAATTGGTAAAATAGTGTTTTTCATCCTGTTTCGAATGGTAATTTCGAAAATATTTCTTCATAATCTTATGGAAATAGCTTGATGAACTTTAAAAAAGGACCAGAAGGCAGAATATTGCCATTGCCATTGGAATCTGTTTAGACAGGGTACCTTTCTGCAGCTATTCATCCCAGTCTAGCCTATGTCTAACTAAGTAAACCTCTTACCCCCTAGAGTCTGCCTAGAGCTGGCCTAGAGTACGGTACATCTACAAGGGCAAGGGTAAAGCAGGGCTAAACTGTTTAGGGCAAGGGTAAAGCAGGGCTAAACTGTTTAACTTAAATAAGACAAATTAATCTGACCAGCTTGAAGTTTTTGCCCACCTCCCAGCTGCCCGAAAATACCCAGTACAGTCTAGTACACTAGCCCCTTTTCAGGCATGGTGCTCAAACGTCTAGCACCATGCCTGGGTGCTGGACGTTCAAGCACTGTACCTTGGATTTCATGTATGGTGCATGGATTTCAGTACACAGTGCATGCATGAAAAACACAGTTTCTGTCATCATAATTGTACACCAGCTCGGACAGGGCTGAAACTACCACAATTAATTAGAGAATTCAAAGACAATCCTATCATATTTTTCATAACAAAAAAAAAAGTACGCAACTGATGATGGAGATGAAAAATCTGACAGCACCCTATCTATTTTCCATGTAGTTTGCCCCAGGCAGGCCCCAGGAGCCAATATTCTGGTTGGCTGCTAGGTAGAAAAAGCTGAGGCACAGGGCACTTTACATGAAAAACCCTTGACTATGTAAGAAAAGGAATGAGGTTTTTCATCTCCATGATCAGTCGCGTCCTTTTGTTTTTGTTATGAAAAAAATGATAGGATTTTCTTTGATTTCTCTAATTCATGGTAGTAATTTCAGCCCTGTCCGAGCCGGTTCTCGGTTGTGATGACAGAAACAGTGTTTTTCATGCATGCACTGTATACTGAAATCCATGCACCATACATGAAATCCAAGGTACAGTGCTTGAATGTCTAGCACCCAGGCATGGTGCTAGACGTTTGAGCACCATGCCTGAAAAGGGGCTAGTGTACTAGACTGACCCAGTACCAACATACAGAAGCGTTGGGCGGTAATGGCTGCAGTGCTTGAAATCTGCTTGAAATGCCAGAATTCAAAATGAAGAATCGCCCACCAACCGCTGCCCACATTAAATCATTTCAGACCAGTCATCAGTCTAGTACACTAGCCCATTTTCAGGCATGGTGCTCAAACGTCTAGCACCATGCCTGGGTGCTGGACGTTCAAGCACTGTACCTTGGATTTCATGTATGGTGCATAGATTCCAGTATACAGTGCATGCATGAAAAACACAGTTTCTGTCACCACAACTTATCAACAGCTCGGATAGGGCTGAAATTACTACCAAGAATTAGAGAAATCAAAGACAATCCTTATCATATTTTTCCTAACAAAAACAAAAGGACGCGACTGATGATGGAGATGAAAAACCTGACAGCAGCCTATCTATTTTCCATGTAGAGTGCCCTAGGAGCCAATATTCTGGTTGACTGTTAGGTAGAAAAAGCTGAGGCACAGGACACTTTGCATGCAAAACCCTTGACTATGTAGAAAAGGAAATGAGGTTTTTATCTCCCTCATCAGTCGCGTCCTTTTGTTTTTGTTATGAAAAATATGATAAGGATTGTCTTTGATTTATCTAATTCTTGGTAGTAATTTCAGCCCTATCCGAGCCGTTGATAAGTTGTGGTGACAGAAACTGTGTTTTTCATGCATGCACTGTGTACTGAAATCCATGCACTATACATGAAATCCAAGGTACAGTGCTTAAACGTCTAGCACCCAGGCATGGTGCTAGACGTTTGAGCACCATGCCTGAAAAGGGGCTAGTGTACTAGACTGCCAGTCATGGACACTAGCTCAATTTTGGGGTACTGATACCCCATATGAAGGGTAATACCAATTTGGGGAGTACTACCCAAATATGGGGGAGTACTCCCCACATGTGGGGTATCACTACCCCCTATATGGGGTACCAGCCTAACTTTCCACTAAGTTTCTCACTTTTGGCACTTGCCTTGGCTAAAAGACAAGCAGCCCTGGTTCCTCACTTTCACAGGGTATAGGTATGAATCTTACCTATCTTTTGGTATACTATTGTTCAGATTGTGACGTGGTTTTGGAAGCTTTTGCCAAAAAGGCAGACCCTGTCACGAAATGTCCAAAACAAAAATACTTCAAATACTTCAAAATAAGTACTCCCCACATGTGGGGTATCACTACCCCCTATATGGGGTACCAGCCTAACTTTCCACTAAGTTTCTCACTTTTGGCACTTGCCTTGGCTAAAAGACAAGCAGCCCTGGTTCCTCACTTTCACAGGGTATAGGTATGAATCTTACCTATCTTTTGGTATACTATTGTTCAGATTGTGACGTGGTTTTGGAAGCTTTTGCCAAAAAGGCAGACCCTGTCACGAAATGTCCAAAACAAAAATACCAAAAATACTTCAAATACTTCAAAATACAAAAAATACTTCCAAAACAAACTCTGTCTTCCAAAACCACGTCACAATCTGGACAATAGTATACCAAAAGATAGGTAAGATAGAAGTAATAGAAGTATTGGCTGCAGGGTTCATTGTGCGTAAGAAACATGAACTTTTTTTGGAGGATCACAGGCGTTTCTGACACAAAAGGTCCAAGTTCAACCTATAACTAATTACTTAACTGAAAGACAAAAAGGCTCCTCAAGCGGGACTTGAAGCCACGACCTTCGGCTTTCATTGCCAATTCTCTAGCACTGAGCTACCGCAGGGCTTGTGAACATGGTTCGCAAACTAATATATTCGCCAGATAGAAAGCAGGCTACAGGAACAGTGAACCCGCTGGTGGCAAGTTCATCTAAGCACGGTTAAATTACTTTGTATAACATTCCATATTAACGTAAATCAGCCTCCTATCAGTAATAATAGAAGCTACCGTTGTCGTTCGAGTTTGCTTTTATCCTCTCAGTATATTTGTTGAAGAATAATTTTTTTTAAGAGTAGGTGACTTTAAAGTGGTCAATGAGCAAAATAACGTCACCGAGTGGAGGAGGAGTCGTAATCCAAAAAGTAAAACACAAAATAGAAGATGCGACGGGGGTTTAAATGATTCTTGCTTATCCTGCCTTATATATTATCCCCAGTTCCCTTTTGGAATTATAAGCTTCTGAAATCCCAGCTTTTCGCCATTGTTTTGTTTTGTACAAAACAAGCCGAGCCGAGTTTTGCTAGTTACGCAAGTACGCAACGCGAACTTCCCGAAAATGTCAAGGTTCGCCGACAACTCTTTCACGCACAGGGACATAAGAAACTTTATAGTGTTGTTCTTCATTGTGGAAGACTTGGAAGGCCATCATTTATATTTTCTGTTTTTGACTTCTTTTATTTTGATTGGTTTTTCCCACTTTTTAACCACGGCGCGTCCAGCTTTCAAACATTTTGCGTCCAGAGAGCACGAAGGCAGGATAGAGTCGACAAGCGCTAACAAGAAAATCGGTAATTTCACATGGAAGGTAATGATATTTTCGTGAAAAGATCACTGAGCCATTTCATCGTGAAAAGATCATTTGTTGGTAAGAGCTGTGCTTTAAAAAATTCAAGCAAAAAAAATCCCCTCACAGGTTGGAACGACGATGTTAGCTGTAGGAAATATTTGATAGGAGGGTGAAACACAACCAAGATGAGCCCGATCGGGTATATAGAGCCTAGTATAAATATTCCTTCAGCCCTGGCTGAACGGCGCGGCTCTAAACAGATAAGTCAGCTGAGATTTATTCTAGTGATATTTCGACACTTCTTGGAAAGGGTCCTTTTCAGGATCAAGGTAGAACATGTGCGCAAGTGCTGGAACTTGAAGTGCAAAATACAAAAAAACTAATCAGGTTCAGGTATCGAAGATGTCACATAGTGATTGTATATAACAACTCAATCATCAGTGGCCTAACTGTAACTTCATTTGATTATTCCCTCATTTCGAAATCATTAAAACCCTAAGAATAAAGCCATAAAGTGTCAGATTGCCAGTTCGGTTGAGCTGACACGGAAAATCTGACTTATCCGTTTTAGCGGACAGGTAGAGGTTAATATTTCTACCAATTGTTTTTATAAAAGAAGAAATAAACTAAAATAATAGAAAAATAAATAAAAACCGCTTTGCATCTTTAAGTAATAATTTTGCACCATTGTATTGAAATATAATTATTAGTATCAAGGAATATTTGTTAAACATATTGTTTTGAGAGGTCTGTTGTTTGATCTGTGCGAATATGCATATGTAATGTTGTAGTTCTACGCATGACAGAAGCACTCTGCCTTTTCTCCCCTCTCTTCTTCTACCTTCCACTCTCAAGTTTGCTCCAGTCTTACCGAGGATGTTTTGTGACATTATTGGTTTCCGAATGAAAAATTCTCTGACTGTGTAGTTGTATGGTAGTTGTACGAAAAAGCTGCATATATTTATATGTAGTAGTATGAAATACTTTGATTTAACATACCTGCGACTGGATTAATCTTAAGTAGTAGTATCCGATAGCATCCAATCTTGCTGAAGTAGCATCCAGTTTGCTAGTAGTATCATGCAGTTACTACTGCATGCTACTTTTTCGTACAACTCCATACGACTAATTCTCGAAAAATTTTCATCGGGTTGGGATAATATCCCGTATGAAAAATGGCCATGTTCCGTAAACCCTGGCATTATTTAAAAGTCCAGCAACTGTTATAATAACAATAAGGGTGATAACAATAAAGATAAAAAGATAAGGGTGAAGTAACAGTAAAGGTAGACTTACTGCACTTAGGTCATATCATCCATTAATTTCACAGGTTATTCACTACACTTTTCGTAAGGACGCAGTCGCTCGGCAGTCCGCGAAAGACTAGGGCAGGTATTCCTAGTCGTTCCGCGATTGCGTTCCTCGTTGGGATGGCTCGGAAGTCTCCACGGTGTGTGATTGCGACGTTTTTAGACGTCTGGAGCTTCGAAGTCGTATAATGAGTTGGCAGCTTAATACGTTTCATTCCTTAAATTCTGTTCCTTCCGATGCCTCAGTAGGCAAGCTTGTCTAGTCAGCGAATTCTTTGGCCAACTTGTCACTTCCTGTGTACAGAAGAGGTATGCTTATTTGAACACTTTTTCAACTGTTCCACAACCCTGGCTTTGTTACTTGCATATATAACAGTTAAATGGAAAGGAAAATTAACAAACTTTATATCAGCTGACAGCCAACTATTTCAGGGTTATCCTGGCACAAACTTGGAGTAGAAATTGTAGAGCTTATATTATATTTTTTACAAATAAGCTTCTCTTTTTGAGGCATATGTAGGTTCGAACCGCCATCTTCTGTATTAAAGGTGCGTTCCTCCTGGCAAAGTATTCAAATTGTGAAAGGTAAACCAGGTGGCAGTTGAGTCACTATCAGCTGACTATCAGATAAATGTTCCAAAATTGACTAAAACGTGAATGGAAAAAGGGTTAGGCTATTTCTAGTATTTTATAGTAAGAAATGCCTGGTTTGGGTTTTAGTTTTTTCTTCGGTGATCGTTCACTGTTAGCAGACGTTCACATAAGCACACCTCTACTGTAATTCTTAGTTGCGTTTCAAATCCTGCTAGACTGTCTTGCTTGGTGTGTCTCACCCTTCCCTCTTTAGTAATCGTAGCTGGAATGTCATATTACTTACTAGGAGCCAATACTTCCGTAACTGCGTTCCTTAATTCCGTTGCCTGTAGACACAAATTTCATATGTTACATTCTAAGCCGCTAGTGATACCTCACTAATCTTCGCACTTGCCACGATTCACTATTTTCCATGCGCATTATGCTCCCGATGAGCATTCGCGTATCATGCTTCTGATGTGTAAAACATCACTGTCAGAAGTTTCATAACAGATTGCGCATAACACTTTCAAGAATAACACCTTTTCACTTAGAAATAAAGTGTTGTGACCAATTAAGTTTACACTATTTCGTGCCTAGATCTCCAACAACACCTTCAGTTGGTAAAAATACTACACTGTCAGAAGTTACATAACGACAATAGAAGGATGCCCGGTTTCAACAGATAACACTTTGGGATGTTATCTGTTATGTTTATTTCGTTCCCGTTAGTATTTTACCAATTAAAGGCGTTGTTGGAGATCTAGGCACGAAATAGTGTAAACTTAAATAAGTAAACTTTTTCCATATGGAAGTGATGATGGTTCCGAATATCCGGGCAGGCTTTCCAGTCCGGGAGCGCCGACCCTGATCGTGAACGTGTCCGAAAGCTTTTTAGTGCTGTAAATGCTGCATTTAATGCTGCATATTTATTTATTTTCGTCCTTGATTTTTTCTCTGACACTTCTAGAATACCAAAATTTAAGTCAGGAAGAAGAAGAAGAAAAAAAGAATTAGCTGTATAAAGGACGACTCAGAATTCGTAAAGTTTTTCGCAAAGTATGCTCCGTAAAGTTTTTCGCCGCTCAGACATTACGAGAATTTTGTGTGGCAATTTTTTCTAGAAAAAAAAGGTTCTAGGAAGATACTAGGAGAACCGCCGTGCTCCCCAGTTTCTTCTTGATAATTCAGCATAAAATTTAGCATCTTTGCTGAATTTTTCGATGAATTTTACGCTGAATTAATGCTGCATTAACTGAGGGGTTAGGAACTAAACCCTACGGAGGCTCTGGACTGGAATGTGAGGATTGCCTGAGATGCTCTTATTTTTCCGTAGTTCGTGGACAGATAAATTAGAATTCCCTTGAAAAGTAATGATACGGCATTGTCTGCTGACCAAGTTTCTCCCTTTTTGTCTTGTCTATGCTTCGCTTCCTCCAATCAGACAGTGATGACAAAAGCGTCTGAAACTTAGAAGACAGCATGCCTCTTCGGACCTGATTAATGGAAAAGAAACAAACGGAAGTGCACCTAGACCTTTCATCATTCATCTTTTTGGTCTTAAGTAGAACAAGGATATCACATGTTAATGATCTGCTTTTTTTTCGTTCGTCGCGAAAAATAGTTAAAAATCTAGCGGGTGGGGGGCAAAAGCCTCTGTTCCATAAATTTTGAAGGTTAGGGAAAAGGCTAGGAGTATTCTAAATGGCTGCGATCCAGCCTCCTACCAATAAGAATTTCAAAAAATGTGAAAATATAAGGGAGGATTATTATTATATATTTAGTATCTGCTTAAAAGTATCCAGTTGGGGGCTATGGGAGTGCATAAGAAATTATTGCTTGATTGAACAAGTTGGACCAGGGGATTGTTATTTTCGGAACAGTGATAATATTAGTTTGATTTTCTTTCCCTTAAAGGACCCATCGTACCTTTATTACTGATCACTGTAGGCCACGTTTCTAATCGCTCCGTCTGTTCCAGTTTCCGACATTTCGAAATTCCTATATGAGGTTTTATCCAAACGCTAACAACACTACTGATTTTGCTTTTGCCATGCTTGGCTCTTTTCGAGGCGGATAAGGTTCCCGCTTGTTTACAAGCAACGATTTATTTTTGTAGAATAATTTCATAATTTATGAAAGACAAACATGCTCCTCAGCCGCGATTTGAACCCAGGACCCGCTTTCTAGGCGAATGCTCTACGACTGAGCTACAGTGGGGCCTGCGAACATAGTTCGCAAACCACTGTAGTAAGATCAAGAACAAATAGTCTGATAGAACCTCCGTCTCCCTATCTCTGTGATACGACCATGCAGAGTCGAATATATTCTGATACCTTACCCGATGCAAACGAGCGGAGGAGGAGCTACGCAGAACATCATAATTGTTATCTCTACAAACAGCTGTATCGCGGTACAACTCCGCAGAAGAATCCGAACGCCGTCGGAGTCGTCCTTTACAGCTGATTGATAGTCTGCCATACTGACGTCACGGGTGACACGCTGTAGAGCGGGGTCTCCACGCCTGCAAGGCATCCTACGGTTTTTCACCTCGTATGAGCAACGGCGTAGAGGGAAGTAGACGGAGTATCAACAAAAATCTCACAGCATGTACCTCTTGCTCCGCTCAGTTTTATCGGATTATCCATAGTCGCTGCATGGGACCAAAGACGGGGGTTCTATCAGATTATTTGTTCTTGGTAAGATAGAAGCCGGCCATGGGAACAATGGTCTTGCCTGAAGGCAAGTTCGTCTAAGCAGTTCAGACCCCCATGTCACGGGATATAGACTCCTGAAATAGTTGATAATTTGTTGTTGATTATGTAGTGTTGTGCATTGTTTATTTTTCCTACTCCATTTTTGTGTATTTATACATCATGATGGGTAATAAAATTATAATATAATAATAAATACCTAGATGTTTCAGTTGAGCCTCTTTCTGGTTGATTTGTCACGGTAAAGTTCCCTTTTATAACGTTCCATCTACGCATTATCTATTCCCGCTTGTTGCCTCCGAGGAGCGCATTGGTCAGAAACACCGGTTTTGCAAGTTTTCCAATGTTTCTCACCCAAGACATGGGGACCGAGTGAGGGTAAAACAGCCGGGACGTGCTGTCTATGTAATAATAAAATTTTAATTTTTATTAAAGCTGTTTTATTTAATACTTCATTAAAAGTAGCCAGTTGGTGGTTATGGAGTGTATAATGACTGCATTGAAAATGCTGTGGAGTGGGAATGGTTGGTTATATAAGGTCGACTGCAGGCTGGCTTGCGATGGTTTTCGAAAAACAAAATTAAGAATCAGTGCGGGTTTTCAACTGGGTTGACATATTCCAATAATAATAATTATAATAATTTTATTTTTGCACACTGAAGTTAAAAACAGTGTAGTATGGTACATGAAACAAAAAAGGAACAAACACAACGGAACATAACTCAGACACTTCTAATACAAGAGAAAAAAGCATTATCCCAGTGGAACTCATCGAGTTTCTGAGCCGCCCGGAGTTCAATACCTGACACTCTAGATTCGAGGTCGGGAAACGCGTAAGTCCGAATTAGCCACGATTTGCTTGTTCTTAGTGGAAGACCAAGCAAATATTTTCCGAAACGGAAAAACTCAATTTTCAGCCGGGTTTTTTCTTGTCTGTTTAATACGTCAAAGAAAGGCGATACGAAGAAAATATGAGGCGAAACTGCGCTATGAAATTTCAGTTTTGAGAAAATCTCCTGCCATCATAACACTCGGCAAAAATGTGCAGAATTTCTACCGGAAGTACAAATTCGAATTCGGTTTCAAGACTAATTTTCATCCTTAATTTCCTATCTCGAATTGAGACTTCCTGACTTAGAAAGTCTGACAGTCATAAAAATAAAACCCCAAGTCGTCTAGACTAGTCCATTATTAGCCTGATGTGACGTGTCAGAAGACAAGGTGGCTCACAGAGGGTGTGTGAGATATCGCATTCATAGATAACATAATTCAAATTGGCCCTCACGCAACAGTGGCAATGTGGAATTCACTCCCCCACTCTGACGGATAGATGCGGTGTAAATGCGATTATTAGCCCTGAAGCATGCGGAGAGGCCGGAACTTGAGGACTTTTTTGGCTCTTAGAGAGTCTTTTCTAAGCGCTGTAAATGTTTCATTGCGTTTGAACTGCATCATCCGGAACTAGAGTGAGTCATGGGAGGAAAATTTAGTGCCGGGATTACCAAACAAGCAGAGTATTGGCTTTATGGGCCCCGTCCTTTTAGGGGCCCCGTGATAGTGGGTCAAGATAATACTGATTTGAGTGTGCAAATTAAAACCAAGTTTTCTTAATTTGTTTGTTGCAAACATTACTTATGTTAAATCAGTGTTGGGACAGGTACTTCCAACAGAACAGTTTCTATCCAATCTGTACTTATGGATTAGGTACCAGGTACTTCAAAATTTTGTAATTAAGTAACACACATTTCCTTAAGTAGGGATTAAGTTTTAAGCACGTGACTTGCTTGTCAGGGTGTAGTGTACCTCACAGAGTGCCCGAGTTTCGTCTTTTTTTTTTGTTATTGTTGGAAATGCTGCCTAAGAAGGGTTGCCATGTGAAATCGATGTGGTTTGAAGATATTGTACTCGAGACAGTAGGCTACTTAAATAGTTTATTGGTACTTGAAACCTTCAAGACTCAAGTACCTTATAGTTTTCAGTAATAACTATTATAATGTAGGGACGTTGTGCTTAAGTAAAATCCAAGTAATTCGATTTGTACTTAAGTATTACTTGGAGACTTCCCAGCACTGCGTGCAATGTGCAGTAATCAAGTCACCTCAACTTTTGTGTGTTGGATAATGTTTTTTCTTCTTTTCTTTTGTTATTGTTTTATCGGTTATTTTGTTTTGTATGTTTGTGAGTGGCCCTAGTTGGCCCTGGCTAAAAAAAAAAAAAAATCAAGAAAGAAATAGCTGTCGACTTACAAGGGATTCGAGTCTCGAAGCGTATGAGACTTCACAGGGTTCAATCTGCACTGAACAAGCTTGGGACTGCATAAGGGACTGCACGACTTGCATAGGTTTAGTGACCTAGTGAAAAGAAGCAGTGCAGCCCTTCAGTCCTAAGCTTCGTCCATTCGTGTCCCCGAAACTTGAGAATTGGGTTTTATCCGCCCTAACTGATATTTGTGTTTGCTGCGACTCCTTTTTTAGACATCTTGGTCTCCACTAATTTTTCCCGGCAAGCGGATTGAACGACTTGTTCAAATTTTACATCGGAAGCTAAGCTGATTAGAGACTGGGTACTAGGAACATAATCCGTGTTTGGTTTATTGAGCATGGTTTAAAGGAGTCAAGTAGGCTGTCTTAGAATATTGTAGAGGCGAAAGTCTTATTGATGCAGTTATGTTATTATTACTGTTAATAATGTTATAGAACCAGAGCTTTTTCTGAGGTAGCTGACACTTAGTGCGCTATATCGAGAGCATTTTTCGAAGATAGTGCAGTAAAAACGTCATGGAGGCTGTCAAAATAGTTCAGCTGTCACTCCTTTGTTCTGGGTGACAAGAGGCATAGACTCTTCCATCTTTGACATGCCACTGCGTTAGACGTCTATTTGATCTCCGACTGACTTGCATTGTCTTAATGTGTCTGTCTGTCGGTGTGAGTGACTTAGGAGTCTTGTTTCCATAACACGTGCCGACTTTAGAGTAAAAAACCGCGTTTACGCACGCCTTTTGTATTCGCGGAATGTTACGAAAAGTATGGCTGGAAAAAAACATTCTTTTGTCGCGTTCCTCAGGTCTCTCCACCGGCCGTCTCTTAAGCGTGCGAAATCTGGCCTATTCGAAGGGCATTTGACTCCCATATGGGTGTACCGGAGCGCATATTGGTATCGACTCTCGCAGCCGAGGGGTTACCCGCTCCCCGGCACTTGGTTTACACCCTTTACCGGCACCGAAAAACGAGGGAGGGACAACCCCTTTCCTACTTTTCTTCTTCTTTTGCCTTAAGAGTTAAGAGACAAGAGTCCTGTTCTGGCGTAATTACCTTCTTCCTTCTTGAAAAATGTCGATGTTCGGATCCTTGTTTTGCAACGTTAACCGCATTGACAAACACGGCTCAGAGACTTGCTTCTTTCCACTTGGTGGACACCAAAATTGAGAGTTCGCAACCCCTCGCTCACAGCTTCCGTGATCGTCCCGAGAATATAGTAATGGGCCTTTCAATCAATTGACATTCTCGTTTAGACAATTCTCTTAAAGGACGCGTCGCACCTACAGGCTATAGCCTACTGACAATGCAACCTACTTCCGTAATTACATTCATTGATTCTTAAAGGACACCTGAACGATCCTACCATACTTCCATGAACCCCTCAGATCGTCCTTCACAGAACCGGTACAGAGAAGACGAATTTTTTCGCTCCGTGATTTCGGCGCTATCTACTCTTGAAGTTCTAAGTCTCCCTATGGCGATTCGTTACGACCTCCCAAGACAAATTTAGCGCCAATATTTAAACTGTCATTATCGCATGGATAAAGGTACGTTGATAACGCATGGATGGATAAACAGCGCATGGATGGATAAACGCATGGACTGTTACGGCGTGGACTGTTACAACATGAACTGTTACGCATGGACTGTTACAACTGTTACGGCGAGTGTTACGATCAAGACAAGTCGGAAAAAAGGCTGAAAATTATAGCACGGTGAAACTTCATCCGATTTTAGTCCGGTTTTCGAGAGATAAATGGTAAGCAGTATGTAAAAGTGGCAATTTAGGGTGTTAGACTTCATTCAGATGACCTTTAAGCCCGGAGACCCAAATTTCATACATTACATTCTAAACCCGCAAACGACATCTCACTAATCTTTGCACTGGCCACGAATTTGCCGAGTTTTGCTAGAAGTCAATGGACCTGGGAAAAGGCTTACAACAGCAAAAGCCGTGGATGATTTGTTAAAAGCAGAGCCTAGTTTTACGGTATTCAAATAGTTTTGGAAATTGGAACGTAAACAGTAAATAGCTCGAGGTGTGCTTTGAGATACGATCAAAACAATGGGCAATGACTGTCGTTACCCTTTGCCTGTAAGTATCACACTAAGTTGTAAATAGTGTTCCCATCTCTTTTTTCTTTTGATTCATACTCCGTAGCGTAGCCTATTAATTCCTTGTGGTTTCCGGGTGAATAAAATATGTGTAGAAGAATGCCTTAATTAAGCATTTTTTCTTGCCCAAAAACGTAAAAAACACAAAAAAACTAGGGAAGATGCTACGCGGGTCAACAATTTTTTTTTGACCGAGGGACGCGTCTATCCTTTACTGCATCTTCGGAAGGGGGAAGCGAAAGGAAGTGCCGCTGTAGGCTCGTAGACAATGCGCTACATAAGTGAGACGTCGCGGAGAGTCCCTTGGAATGTCTGGGAATGCGAGCCGAAAGGGCCTATGAGAAGAGACGTTCCGAAGGTGCGTCCGAACAGGTCGTTTGTCTTGGAGTCAGATGACCACCGGCCGTCTAGGATGTAGTAGCTAGTAAGATGCCAAAGTTGTCAGGAAGTGTTTTTACGTCGCTTGATTGATGCTTATTCCCAAAATAGCTGTAGAGTAAGTGCGCAGACGGTGTCCACGGAGGTTGTACAGTGGTGTCCACCAAGTGAGCACCCTCTCGCGAGGAGTTGCATTATAAAGCCCTACATCCAGCAGACATTAACAAGATTTGCTGCCTGTATTGTTGCCCCTTCGTTTTATTGTCAAAAATAAAACGTATAATCTTAAATCGCTTCGTGGCGGAAAGCAGGTTTGATGGCCAGAGCATCCGAGAGCATCACAACCACAGATATATGCCTTAAAGATGGACATTTATAAATGGATACAATAAAAGCAACCACCATTCTGTCCCAAGAAATGGGACAAGTAGTAAGTAACCTTCTCAACAACAAACGCGATAGTGGACGGGACGAGACGACCAACAAAACGTCATTACTCAAAGCGCACACCAACCACCAATATAAATAAAATATATATCACTCAATATATCAATAATCTATCAAAAGACTTGCTTTTATTTTAACTTTTCAAAACATGAATAGAAAGTTGTAGGATTAAATTATGTTGATGTTTTTTCATGATTTTATAACGCTGTTTCTTACTGAGAATCTTGACCCCTATGTTCGTATGAATGGCTGACGTCTGCGGTGGTGTCTCAGCTCAGCCCGATTTTTTGTGACATTTGTCTGCCGAGCCTCTCGCTCTCTGTTAAGCCGCTTTCACACTGACGCGTCGGTGCGATGCGTTGCGTCTGCGCCGCACCTGGGCTCATCTTGTGTTGCGTAGCATGTCTTTCACACCTGTGCGAGAACCTTGATAGTATCACAAATTTACCACCATGTATTAATATAATAATATAATATAATAATAATAATATATAATATAATTGCAATAATAAGGCTTTCGCCTCTATAATAGTATTGTTGGTGTATGTTTATCGTGAAGTCCAGAACGCTCTTGTGCTAGTTTTGCCAATTATTTCCTCAAAAACTTGAAAAAAATGAAGCGCACGCGTTGATGCAAGTTGCATCAACGCGTGCGCTTCATTTTTTCGTCGTGTTTAATTTTCTGTAAGCATAGCTTAGTTGTAAAGTATATGTGTAAGTGTAAACATCTGAGCAGAAACACTATGCAGTGCGAGGTACCCTTTAAAGCCGAAGGTTGTGGGTTCGTATCCCGACATCGGAACATTTTTGTCGTTCATTTCACTACTTACGGTGACGTATTATTACTGTTAAAGCAGAGAAAGAGAGTTTCAAGACAAAGAAGAAATTACGTTTTATGGATGTCACCCATTTAACCTCCTGCTTTTCTTTTTAGGGAGAGATGGCATTGCTTCAGAAGGACGACCCACTTTACATGGGACTAGATTTTAGTACGCAGCAGGTATGGTACTTACTCGTCTATCGCATCCTTATATATGCTACATAGTAGATCACTAATAAATACTCCTTCACCCATAGCTGACTGGGAATCATATGTAACAAGACAAAAGGCTTCGATGGGATCCCAAAGGTGAATATTTGTTGGAATTCCTGATAAAGATGATCGTTTGTAAAAGTGTATCCTATAGATAAACATAAAATGGGGACTCAGTTCAATTCAGTTTCATTTTTATGACGGTAAGCTGACAAGCCAAATATTCGTTGACTCGTCATTGTATCATGTTGTCATTAAATATACTAATATATATACAGCGGCGGATCTATTACTGGATAGTTCTCGAACGCACTCAGCCAATTTTATCCTAGTGAATGTCGGTTCTGAGTCGGTTGTTTATTTAAGAACTCTATCCGCCTATGGGGTAGGAAGTCTAGTAGCTCTAAACTTTCCCCACCTATGGGGTACGAAGCCTTGTAGCTCAAAACCTTTGCAGAATGTATGTGGAGCGAAAGTAAAAGATCTGAGCCTCGTTTTTGATGCAATAGCGCTGCCGCATCGCTGCTGCAGCATTTTTTAGCTTTTGCACAATATGCGTTTTTGGATTCTCTTTCTTCTTGGTTGAAGCTGCAGTACCTTCCAGGGAAGTACGGACTTGGTCGGTGAGCAAGTCCGCGATCCTCGAGAAGCACTGTCTTCCTCGGAAGCACTGCATTGCAAAAACAGATGTAGAAAGAATCAGTCCGGAAGCGGCCGAGAAGTGAACCTGCAGCGTGCAACAAAAACGAGGCTCTGGTGACTCTAAAGGCGTTTTCTCGCTGTTCCCCGAGGACTCGACTTGAGGAGTTCCCGCGTTTTTATTTGTCCCGGGGACTCACTCCCCGTATTCTCGCGAGTCCCCGCGGACGGGGGATGCTCCGATTATCATCACCATCATCAAAGAGGACTCCCTTGCAGATTCGGAGGGGATCAATTTTTGCTGGTGTTGGTGCAATGCAAAATCAATTAAAAACAATCAGAACAAAACAAAATCCGTTTTGGAAGCATTCCCCGTGTTCTCGCTGTTTTCTGTACGGGGAGTCCGCGTGGAGTGATTCCCTCTATTCTCGCCGTTCCCTTCGATTCCCTGAGGAGTCCTCGGGGAACGGCGAGAATACGCCTTAAGAGGCGAACCTCAAAACTTCGTATCTGAAGCCTCACGCTCTATCGACTGGGCTACTCTGCTCTGTGTGTCGTCGAGAATTATCAGTTTTACAATGAACAGCTTCAGTAGGCGAGTTCAAAATTACTTTTCAAGCCCACCAAATTTCCGGGTTTTGGCAAATACCGGTGGAATTATTTCACTGATGATAAAATATAGCTCAGGTACGGATTCAGCATGTATTTTTACCGTCAGATCGAATCTCTAATCGACAAAAAAAAAAAATGTGACAGCTAAACTTCTGGTTTTGGCCGGTCCGGGTGAAATAATTGTCTGGCGAAAGAAAAACAAGACCAAAGGTTTCGATGGAATCCCAAAAATTTAATATTTGACCCAGACAACTACGTCTTCTCTACGCCAGATCCAGTCTTCGCCAGGCTAATCATCTGAGAAGATTAAGTTCAGATATACCTGTATAAGCCATATTTATTTTGACGATACTGATCGAAACTTCCTGCTTTACTTCTGCCGAATTTCCGTTTTCGGCCGAATTCCGAGCGAACTACTTGTCCAGCCAAAAAAAGATAGTTCAGAAACGAATTCAGCGCATCTCCTTATCCCTATAAAGAACGTCTAATCAACTTCAAATAAAACTTTAACTTATAAAAAAAAATCCGGTTTCAACCGGATTCCGGACGAACTATATGTCCGGGTAAAAAATGATTGTCATATACAGATTCAGCGTATCTTCTTACCCTTAAATCTATCATCTAATCAACTTCAAATACAAATTTTACTTTTAACAAATTTTCCGGTTTCGGACGGATTCCGGGCGAACTACTTGTCCGGCGAGAAAATGGTTTTCACCATCGTGTTCAGCATGTCTTCTTACCCCTAAATCGAACATCTAATCAACTTCAAATAAAAGTTTTACTTTTAACAAACTTTCCGGTTTTGGCCGGATTCCGGGCTAACTACTTGTCCGGCGAGAAAATGGTTTCACCATCTTGTTCAGCATGTCTTCTTACCCCTAAATCGAACATCTAATCAACTTCAAATAAAACTTTTGCTTTGAACAAATTTTCCGGTTTGGGCCGGATTCCAGGCTAACTACTTGTCCGGTCAAAAAATGGTTTTCACCACCGTGTTCAGCATGTCTTCTTACCCCTAAATCGAACATCTAATCAACTTCAAATAAAACTTTTACTTTTCACGAACTTTCCGGTTTTGGCCGGATTCCGGGCGAACTATTGGTCCGGCGAGAAAATGGTTTTCACCATCGTGTTCAGCATGTCTTCTTACCCCATAATCGACTATCACATTAGCTGTTTCAAAATATTTTGTTTGCCCCTTAATTTGAAACCCCTCCCCCACCCTTAAATATAGAGCTACAGAGCCCATCTTCGAACTTGACTTGTACTTTGACCCAAAGGATCCTCCCACCAAGTTTCATCAAAATATCTCAATCCCTTCGAGAGTTATCGTGCGTACAGACGGACAGACGGACGGACGGACGGACAACTTTTGCGATGTCATGGGTATCCGTCACTAACGTTTTGGGATCGCAACAAGTTCCAGATATGGATCCAGCATATCTTGTTACCCCTTAATCAGCTGACTCATTAGCATTTAAAACGTATTTTGTTCGCCCCTTAGTTTTAATCCTCTCTTACCTTAATCCAAGGCCGTATCTGGGGGGGGGGGATTGGGGGGTCCGACCCCCCGAAACCCAAAAAAGTAATCGTTTTTTGTAGGCTTTAAAATCTGATCTATGTCTTTTTTGTACGTTTTGGTCCGACCCGCGGGTAACCCCCCCCCGAAGGGCACCCCCCCCCCCCAAATAAATTCCTGGATACAGGCCTGCCTTAACCCCTCCCTTACCCCTGAATATAGAGCTGAGCGGCCCATCTGCTAACTTGACCTGTAATTTGACCCCCTCACACCAAGTTTGAACACAATATCTCAACCCCTTCGATAGTTATCTTTTTTTTTAGATCAAAGCAACAATTATCGACAGGAAAGGCAATGTTCTTGAAGAGTTTGGCTGCTCTTACGATTCGACTGCTCCTGAATACGGGTAAGCTTGAACTGTATGAATATTAGGAACAGATAATAGTATTGGGAAAACAGTCGTCCACTTTTGCCATGCCTGTCTACTACGAAGGTAGTGCCATGCCCGACTACTACGAAAGTTTCATCAGACAACACGAGCAATTTGATAGCTACAGAGACGGTTTATTCGAGCAGCCATGGCACTCTCATCACTCAGCTCAAAATGACTGGTTTTCGTACGTGGCCGAGAGTTTTTGAATTTCCGCGCCTTGCAGTACCATGCTCTGAAATCTCTCCGCCGAGGCGCCGAGGAGGTAATGACAGGCGATAACAAGTAAACGGCTTATTTTTGAAGCGCTATCTAGCGGAAGTTGGAAATTTGTATGTGTGAAGCATTTTATAAAAATTAAAGCATAGTTAGTGCCCACTGTGCTTTAAGAAAATTAATCCACAGATTTTCCTTGCAGTACATCAGGAGGAGTCCACATATGCCCAGTAGCTAAAACAGCAACATCCCCTGTCCTCATGTGGATCAAGACCTTTGATGTACTCCTAGACAAGATGAAGAAGTCCGGCATATCCTTAAGCCAAGTCAAGGTCATTGGAGGATGTGCGCAGGTAAGTACACGACATATATTAAACAATGGCTAAAAACGGAAAGCCTGACGAGGACCCTCGCCAAGAAGGGCCAAAATATTGCTAACAAGCATCGTAGCTGACGTTCCTTTTTTGCCATTGTTTAATTTGTTTTCAAGTCAGCTTCGGAAGTATTTAAGAACAAGGCAGTGACGTACATGGGGTGCACATGGTCCCCTCGAAGCGGTTCCTCTCCCACTTTATTTTAAAGCGCGGGAGATGCAGAAACTAGGTTTCGGATCTTCTCCCCCCATACTTACCCCTGTACTTGACCCACGTGAATAACAACTGTGGCAGCGCTGAAATGTGGAGTATGAAATTAGCGATCAATGTATGGTGGCACAAGTATTATTTTGTACTATGTCAGTGTTTGCAAGATTTCATAGCCCTTACTAGAAATAGTCCTGGATTATTTGTAATAGAAACTGCAAGTTTTTGAGAAAAATTACAATTTCGTTTAAAAAGTTAAAGGACACCTCTTGCTTATTCTGTCTTTTATAGTATATCTAGCTCCCATACAGAATTACAAGCTTCTAAAATCCTCACCTTTCTCCATTGTTTCGTTTTGTGCCTACGAAATTTTAGCGCTTTTTTGGCCTTGCCGAGTTTTGCCCGTCACACAACGAAACGTTTGCCGGGATCTTCAATGTCTGCTGACAACTCTTTCACACATAAGGATCTGAGAAGCTTTTGTTTATTACTTCTTTTATTTGCTTAGTTTTCACACTTTTTAACCACGGCGTGATCAGTTTTCAAATGTTTTGCGCCTAGCCGCCGCGTCGGAGAGCAGGAAGGCTGGACATGGTCGACAAGCGCTAACAAGAAAATCGCTAATTTCAGGTGGAAAGTAATGGTATTTCTAAAATGTTTTTTTCCTGATCCATTTCATAGGGAACAGATCATTTCTAGTAAGAGTTGTGCTTTAAGAATTTTCGCTTTTTCGTGGTTTCTAAGGTATTTCTAAGAAAAATAGGTAAGTTTAAAAAAAAATAAAAATTTACCATTAGATAGCCCATAAAAAGAGGATTTGGAATATGTATAGTTTGTTTGATTTAGTTTATGCGGTCCCGTTAGGAAAATTTATTTTTATACAGTTTGTTTATATAGGCCAAATCTGCCTTTATAGGCTAAAAAGCCGGTGACGTACATCGGTGCGAAGTGATGCGGTACGATTTTCGTTCTCAGCACAAAAAGTTGGTCTAGAAAAGTTCTTCAAACCTTCTGTAGCTCTCGTGCTACCCCCCTTGAACGATAGAGGTGCCTGGATCCCGGACTAAAAGGACATTTTCACGATAAATGGTTCAGAAATATCGTTTTTCGATGGTACCAGTAGTTTTCGGCATTTTGGCAAATTTTGCGCCGCGTGACTGTAAAATCTGGCGCGGCCAGTTAATTATAAAAACGTTCCAGGTGGTAAAGGAAACAATGACGAAGACTGGAGGTTTCTGAAGCTTACACCTCTGTAAGCCAGCTAGTGTAAAATGCAGAATTCGCACAAGGGTCTAAGCAAAAACAAATAATCTGATAGAACTTCTGTCGTTAGTCCCATGCAGCGACAATGAATACCCCGACAAAACGTAGCGGACCTAGAGGTATTTACTCTAGCTTTGAGCGGATGTTGATACCCGTTTACTCATCTCCTGTCTTCGCCGTTGCTTTATCGCAGAAAAAATAGTGCAGGAGGCGTGCTCCGCGCGCTGACCCGCTCTTGAGCGCGTCCATAGAACCAATCAGCTTTGACTTCTACTTTTCCTCACCGGCGGGTTCACAGCGATTTAGCTCTTTGTAGAGGTAACGAAACATGATGTGGCGCGAAGCTACTAACCACCGCTCGTTCGTAGCGGACAGGTTATGAGGAAATATTCGACTCCGCATAGTCATATTACAGAGATAGGGAGACGGGGGTTCTGTCAGATTATTTGTTCTTGGTCTAAGTTACTGCGTATGCTAAAGCTTCGGTCATAAAGGACCTAACTAACCGTCACTTTCGTTTACAACAGGTTCCAAACCTTAAAGGACCCCTCTTACTTATTCTGTCTTTTCGATTATATCTAGCTCCTATACGGAACTATAAGCTTCAGAAATTCCCGCCCTTCGCCATTGTTTCTTTTAACATCTACGACGTTTTAGCGCTGTTTCGGCTCAGCCAAAAAGGTCAGTCACGGAGCACAAACCTCGCCATGGTCCGCCAACAAATCTTTAAAAAATAAAATATAACAGCCTGAAGAGGACCCTTGCCAAGAAGGGCCGAAATATCGTCTTCCGTTTCGGAATCCCTTTCTTTTGCTTGGTTTCCTCCCTTTTAACTACGACGCGCACTTTTTTTTTATTTTTTGCGCCCTACCTCCGCGTTGGAGATGGGGAAGTCTGGACTGAGTCGATAAGCTCCAACAGGAAAATTGCTAGTTTCACGGAGCAAGTAATGATATTTCGGTAAACAGTATTTCTCAACCATCTCATCGTGAAGAGATCATTTCAAGTAAGAGCTGTGCTTTAACACCGACGAATAAAGCCATAAAACTGTCATCCCTCGCCATAAATAAATCCCCTTCTTACACGCGAGACCACATGTTGCAGTAAGAAGAAGCAAATAACCTGAGGTGCACAAAACACAGCGACCTTTTAAACTTCCATGCCCACCTGTTCAGTGATGCAGCGGGGAAATTACCGTCTGACTTTAAACAAATTGTGGACTCAGTATCTGAGTTTATAATCACTGGAGTTGACACTTAGGTCGTGTTCCACCCTACTTACCGTAGTAACTAAGCATGACGTCACGGCGTCTGACTTCTTGGCGTCAAGGCTAGAACGCTTTTTGTACTTTCGGCAAAATATCGCGTCACAGAGATCTTAGTGACCACGCTTACTACACTCCCGAGCGTGGTGCAAACAGTTACTATTAGTTACTAGTTTACTCCAGTTTCAGATATGTAAATATAACTTGTGTTGGATTATTTACAATAATTATAACTGAACAAATATCGTTATTTACGTTTCGATATTCGATATCGATATTTGGTCCGATATATTGATATATCGTCATCCATATCGAATATCGCCCAACGCTAGTTCGTCTCGCGCCGTTTCAGCGACTTTTTCCACGTCTCCCAGCCAATAATATTCGCGATCCATAGGCACTTATTTTGATGTGGGAACCGCTCACTCCTTCAATCAGTACTGTCTCATTATTGACGCATAAAAACAAACATTTTTTTTAAAGCAACACGGAAGCGTCTACTGGAGACTGGGAGCTGAGAAAACACTTCTAAAATTAGACGCTAATCAGACTTTGGAAGCGCAGATGAAGGATTGCTTCTCGGTCTCCGACTCACCTGTCTGGATGGATGCGTCGACTTCAGTGGAATGCCGAAAGATCGAAGAGCTCGTTGGAGGAGCGGAGGTAAGAGGCGGGGCTTGGGGTCGTAAACACTTACATTTCCTGCCTAATTAACCCGGCTACTTCAGGAGTTTCTAGCCCAAAGAATCAGAAGAAACATTTTTTGACAGACCACCGTTGAGAAAGATTTTATTTTATTGTGTTGCGGGAGCAACATTTTGGTTGTGTCGTGTATTTTTGGGATCCCAAAACGTAAGTGGGAATGATATATTTTGATGAAACTTGGTGGGAGGATCCTTTGGGTCAAGGGAAAGGTCGAGGTCGTAGATGGGCTCTGTAGCCCTTTATTTAAGGGTGGGGGAGGGGTTTCAAATTAAGGGGCAAATGCCATTGAGATAGTTGATTTAGGGGTAAGGAGACATGCTGAATCCATACCTCTGCGCGTGGATGACGACATTCTTTGTTTAATCTGTGAACGTTGGAGAGACCTAGTGTAATCAAAGGTCGAAGGGGTTGGTATATGTTGTTCAAGCTTATTAGGGGTTGATATATCTTGTTCGAGCTTAGTATGAGGATTCATTGGCAAAGTACAGGTCAAGTTCGTAGATGAGTCCTTTAGTCCTATATTTAGAGGCAGAGGAGGGGTTCCGAATTCACGGTAAAAACATGTATCTTATATAAGCTAATAAGATATTCATTGAAGAGGTAAGGAGGTCCGCTGAATCCATATGTGAACTTAGTTTTCTTGCTGGACAAATGATTCATCACGAATTCGGCCGAAACTGGAAATTTGGTTCAAGCTCAAAGTTGTTTCTGAAGTCGAATAGAGATTCGGTATCGGGGCAAGGAGACATGCTGAATCCATTTTTGAACTTTATTTTAACAGTACAAACCTTCAAGGAATCTGAGGAAGATTGAACGGCGAAGACAAGACCCAATTGTTTGGATAAAATATTAGATTTTTTGGAGCCCATCGAAACCTTTGTTCTTGTTTTCCTAGTCCTGTGATTTCTGCTTGTTATGGCACTTGCAGCTTCGCTCAGGTGCTATATACCGATGACTTTTCGGTCTGTCTGTCGGTCGGTCAGGCCACTGCAGTCGAGTTAGGGTACTCCCAGAAGGGCTAGGACGATGAAACTTGGCAGGCGTATCAGGAACCCGACCAAACTAAATTGGAAATAGTCGCTTCCCCGATTCGACCACCGTGGGGGGGGGGGTGGAGGGAAGGGAAATTCAGAATCGGGAGGAATGTATAACTTTGGAGCGGGTGGTCGGGCCTTATGAAACTTGATAGTTGGAAAGACCTCGTGACTCAGATGTCCCGTTTCAGGTTTTGTTTTTGCACAGCCTAGTTTTACAGTATTCAAATAGTTCTGAATATTTGAACATAAACAGTAAGTGGTGCGAGATGTGCATTAAGATATATTTTGAGCTGTTAACAAAGGTGCTTCCGAGTCGTGGTACGAGATGAGACCACGTTCGTTGAAAGCCGCGACATTGAAGATGCTTTGCGATTCATTTATTCATAAATCGTTTTATCCATCAGCTCCTTTTATTTTTCACTGATGATTCATGGAAGGGATTTGAGGCTTCTGGCGTTGCGGAATAACGGCATAGTGGCAATCGAGGGGGGGGGGGGAGGGGGGCTCCGCACATAACTTCTAAGATCAGATTATCCTAGGCGATTTTTCTGTTTTGAGTATTTTTGTATATATGATTCCCAGTCTGTTTTGGCTGAAGTAGGGTTTAACAACCCGAAGGACGTAATTAAATGTCTGCACAATTAACTATGTCATTGTTTTCGACACTTTGCTGGAAGTTCAAGCTTGCAAGTATCATGAAAGCGAAAGCAGATTTGGTTTCAAGCTTAAACATATTTTGCTGGTAGGAAAAGCTTGCACATCATGCAACCGAAAGCAGAGTTATCTAGTGTTTTTATTTTTTTGTCTCTTTGTCATATACTCCGCTTTTTCTTTTTTTGGGATCCCAAAACGTAAGTGGAGGGATACCTATAACATCGCAAAAGTTGTCGGTCCGTCCGTCCGTCCGTCTGTGAGCACGATAACTTCCGAAGGGAATGAGATATTTTTATGAAACTTGGTGTGAGCATTGTTTGGTTCAAGAGTGAGATCGAGTTCGTAGATGGGCTTTGTAGCCCTAGATTTAGGGGTGGGGGAGGGGGTTTAAATTGAGGGGCAAGCAAAGTATTTTTAAACAGCTGATTTGATAGTCGATTATGGGGTAAGAAGACACGCTGAACATGAATATGAAAACGATTTTCTCGCCGGGCAAGTAGTTCGCCCGGAATCCGGTCAAAACCGGAAAGTTTGTTAAACGTGAAAGTTTTATTTGAAGTTGATTAGATATTCGATTTAGGGGTAAGAAGAGATGCTGAATTTATCGGATGGACTACCAGAGTTTCATTTGGTTTGTTTGGTCGTTCCACTCTCTGTCACACTGATCCGTTTTGGCCCCGAGTTATTTGAAGCTGATTAGATATTCGATTAAGGGTAAGAAGGCATGCTGAACATGTATATGAAAACCATTTTCTCGCCGGGCAAGTAGTTCGCCCGGAATCCGGCCAAAACAGGAAAGTTTGTTAAAAGTGAAAGTTTTATTTGAAGTTGATTAGATGTTCGATTTAGGGGTAAGAAGGCATGCTGAACACGAATATGAAAACCATTTTCTCTCCGGACAAGTAGTTCGCCCGGAATCCGGCCGAAACCGGGAAGTTTGTTAAAAATTAAAGTTTTATTTGAAGTTGATTAGATGTTCGATTCATGGGTAAGAATGCATGCTGAAGATGAATATGAAAACTATTGTTTTCTTAGACAAGTAGTTCGTCTGGAATCCGACCAAACCGGAAAGTTTGTTAAAAGTAGAAGTCTTATTTGAAGTTGATTAGATGTTCGATTTAGGGGTAAGAAGAGATGCTGAATTTATCGGATGGACTACCAGAGTTTCATTTGGTTTGTTTGGTCGCTCCACACTCTGTCACACTGATCCGTTTTGCCCCGAGTTATTTGAAGCTGATTAGATATTCGATTAAGGGTAAGAAGGCATGCTGAACATGAATATGAAAACCATTTTCTCGCCGGGCAAGTAGTTCGCCCGGAATCCGGCCAAAACAGGAAAGTTTGTTAAAAGTGAAAGTTTTATTTGAAGTTGATTAGATGTTCGATTTAGGGGTAAGAAGGCATGCTGAACACGAATATGAAAACCATTTTCTCTCCGGACAAGTAGTTCGCCCGGAATCCGGCCGAAACCGGGAAGTTTGTTAAAAATTAAAGTTTTATTTGAAGTTGATTAGATGTTCGATTCATGGGTAAGAAGGCATGCTGAAGATGAATATGAAAACTATTGTTTTCCTAGACAAGTAGTTCGTCTGGAATCCGACCAAACCGGAAAGTTTGTTAAAAGTAGAAGTCTTATTTGAAGTTGATTAGATGTTCGATTTAGGGGTAAGAAGAGATGCTGAATTTATCGGTTGGACTACCAGAGTTTCATTTGGTTTGTTTGGTCGTTCCACTCTCTGTCACACTGATCCGTTTTGGCCCCGAGTTATTTGAAGCTGATTAGATATTCGATTTAACGGTAAGAAGGCATGCTGAACATGAATATGAAAACCATTTTCTCTCCGGACAAGTAGTTCGCCCGGAATCCGGCCGAAACCGGGAAGTTTGTTAAAAGTTAAAGTTTTATTTGAAGTTGATTAGATGTTCGGTTCATGGGTAAGAAGTCATGCTGAAGATGAATATGAAAACTATTGTTTTCCTAGACAAGTAGTTCGTCTGGAATCCGGCCAAAACCGGAAAGTTTGTTAAAAGTAGAAGTCTTATTTGCAGTTGATTAGATGTTCGATTTAGGGGTAAGAAGAGATGCTGAATTTATCGGATGGACTACCAGAGTTTCATTTGGTTTGTTTGGTCGTTCCACTCTCTGTCACACTGATCCGTTTTGGCCCCGAGTTATTTGAAGCTGATTAGATATTCGATATAAGGGTAAGAAGGCATGCTGAACAAGAATAGGAAAACCATTTTCTCGCCGGACAAGTAGTTCGCCCGGAATCCGGCCAAACCCGGAAAGTTTGTTAAAAGTAAAAGTTTTATTTGAAGTTGATCAGATGTTCGATGTAGGGGTAAGAAGGCATGCTGAACATGAATATGAAAACCATTTTCTCGCCGGACAAGTAGATCGCCCGGAATCCGGCCAAAACCGGAAAGTTTGTTGAAAGTAAAAGTTTTATTCGAAGTTGATAAGATGTCCGATTTAGGGGTAAGAAGAGATGCTGAATCCGTGTATGACAATCATTTTTTAGCCGGACATATCGTTCGTCCGGAATCCGGCTGAAACCGGAAAATTTGTTATAAGTTAAATCTTTTATTGGATGTTGATTAGATGTTGGATATAGGGATAAGGAGATACGCTGAATTTGTTTTTGAGATTTATTTTTTCGCCGGACAAATAGTTCTGGAATTTCTCCGAAACCGGAAAATTCGTAGAATTAAGGCACACACATGCTGAATCCATATCTGAACTTGGTTTTCTTGATGATTAGCTGTTTGGCCTTAATCTGTTCCTAAATTTTAAGAGTAAAAATGTTCAAGGAGTCTGGCGAAGACTGGATCTGGCGAAGACAAAACCTATTTGTCTGGATCAAATATTGAATTTTTGGGATCCCATCGGAACCTTTGGTCTTGTTGTTAGAAGTGGGCAACAATAAATTATTATTATTATTATTGGGTTTCAAGCAGAAACCTCGAAGTTTGAGTTAGTCTTTAAATTTTAACCGAAAAGGCCTGGGATAGGACAATCTAGTTACCCATCACTTATTCACTTAAATTGGCTTGAAGACCCGCTGAAAATGCGTTACTTGGTTGTTCCGCTATTCAGGAATAATCGATTTTCAAATAGTGGAATTTCCCTGTGATTTGTAGTACCTCTAATTTGTTGTATGCCTTACAAGAAAGATTTATGACTTTTTTTTGTTCAGGCACTAAGCAATCTTCACCAATATCGCCACTGCCGACTGAAAAGCCTTGTTTGTGTTTAGATAAGCATTTCCCGCGTCATAGTAGAATTTTCGCTGTGGGGACAGCCGCAGACATTCTGAACGTCATAACTAGTGCAGATAGTGGAAAACAAAAAAATCCCTTTGTAGAATCGAAATAACTCAGTGTAATCAACTAAATGACACAAAAATAAGTTGGCTTTTCAGATAAACTTTAATTTAGGCCGGACACGTAGGGAACGGTGGGGGGGGGCTGTAATCCTTTAGTGTCTTGTCGAATGCTGTCTCGTGCGGCTCAGCCCTCGTTCCCCGGTCCGCAGTCTTAATGCGGGCATCCCCAGTTTTAGAAACGGGCTCAAAATACGCTTACGTTAAAGAGTTTAAGGAAATGTCAAAGTCACCGAGTGAAGGAGGAGTCGTAGCCCAAAAAGTAAAAATCTAAAATGTTTGGAAAGATGCTACGCGGGTTTAAAAAAAAAACAAAAAAAAACAACTGTACTCGCTGTTTCCTGATACAAAAGTTTTAACCCTTCTACAAAAGTTTTAAATTTTGCTAGCTCTTAGGTCCTGTTCAACTAGCTAGAAACCGAGCTAGAACTGCTCGGTCCCAAGAGCTTTCGAACTGAAATAGAAACACGCATTTCCAATTAAAGTCTTGCGCGCTAATCGTCTCAGTGAAAGCTTTGTATTTTTCTTTGCTCTCCATTGACTCTTGTGGTTGAATGTTTTCACATGTGTTGTGCAGTGTGCTGAAATAGTTTTGTCGTAGGAGGGTGGTCGAACTCGGTTTACTTGGTTAGAAATTGGTAAAACTACAAATGCTGTTGAAGAGGCCATCAAGGTGGCTGTTTGTGCAGCCACTTTGTGCTTCAACGTTAAAGCACAGTTTCTGTGTCAAACCATCTCCTCTCTATATTTAGCAATGACTACACCTTTTCTTCGCACGAAACCGTGAACACACAACACACACATCTGCAAACAATTTCACTTCCTTCTGGTTGAGACTTGCGCGTCGCAACTCCTTTGCTCGCAGTCAGCGACTCCGGGATTCTTGAATTCCTTCCACGCGCATAATGAATCATCTGTGAATTATTAGCAATGTCGTAACCTGAGACTTTCCTGATACCCTCTCCAGGGCCGTATCCAGGAATTTATTTCGGGGGGGGTTTGTCCACGGGTCGGACCAAAAAGTACAAAAAATACATAGATCAGAGGTTAAAACCTGCAAAAAACTATTACTTTTGTGGGTTTCGGGGGGGGGGTTCGAACCCCCTAACCCCCCCCCCTGGATACGGCCTTGACCCTCTCCTTTCATTTTTATTTTTGTTCTCGCTCGAAATGTGTTGTTACGTAGGAGACGACCTGAAATCTGGGAGACTTTCCTTATACCCTCTCCTTTCATAATTATGGCACTTGCCTTCCGGCCATGTGCCATAAACCGATCCCTTTTCCGTCGGTCGGTCAGTCCGGTGGTCGCGAATTAGGTGACTACAACCTTTTCTTCCCACGAAAACGTGACACACACATCTGCAAACAATTTCACTTCCTTCTGGTTGCGACTTGCGCGTCGCAACTCCTTTGCTCGCACGCATAATGAATCATCTGTGAATTATTAGCAATGTCGTAACCTGAGACTTTCCTGATACCCTCTCCTTTCATTTTTATTTTTGTTCTTGCTCGAAATGTGTTGTTACGTAGGAGACGACCTGAAATCTGGGAGACTTTCCTTATACCCTCTACTTTCATAATTATGGCACTTGCCTTCCGGCCATGTGCCATATACCGATCCCTTTTCCGTCGGTCGGTCAGTCCGGTGATCGCGTTTAGGGTACTTCTAGATGTGCTAGGACCATGAAACTTGGAAGGCGTATTAGAAGCCCGACCAAACTAACTTGGAAGTAGTCACTTCCCCGTTCCGACCATCGTGGGGGAGTGGAGGGAGGGGGAATTCGGAATCTCGAGGTATATACAACTTTTGCACGGGGGATCGGATCTTAATGGAACCTGTGTCAGACGTCACATTTCAGGTCTGGACCGGATCCGCTGACTTTTGAGAGGAGTTTGGAGAGGAAAACCGGAAATCTTGTGACACACTCAGAGTGGGGGGGGGGATCGGAATGAAACTTGGTGGGAACAACACCCATAAGCCCTAGACACACAGTTGACAGGACCGGGCAGTATTCGTGCACTGTAGGGGGAGTTGGAGGGGGGGGGGGTCGTGAATTCCGGTGATCCCCAGTTAAGGATCTTCCAGATGTGCTAGGACGATCAAACTTGGTAGGCATATCAGGGACTCGACCATATTCCTCAGGATCTGACCATCGTGGGGGTGGTGGAGGGAGGAGGAATCCTGAATCTTGATATGTGTCTAACTTTCGAACGGGTAATCGGATCTTTGTGAAACTTGATTTTTCGAAAAGAACTCGTGTTTCGGAAGTCTCATTTCAAGTCCGGACCGGATCCGGTGATTTTGGAGGGAGCAGGGAGGAACCGGAAATCTTGTGACACGGGCAGAGTGCAGGAGTAGGGATGAGACTTGGTTGAAAGAACACGAGCGGCAGATACTATCTATGGCAGATACATCTTTCATACAGCCGGACCATATCCAGGCACTGTGAGGGGAGTTGAAGGGGGGTTCGGGGAAATAATAAAAACAAAGGATTACAATAAACCACGAGTTGACAAATTCCCATATTCATCCTCTGACCCAACTTTGCAAGTTCCACATGAGCTTCTAGCTCTTGTTATTTCTGGTCTTGCTCGAAATGTGTTGTTTCGTAGGAGACGAACGTTTTGTTCCTGGACTCTGGGCTGGTATTGATGGCTAACCACAAGAGCGACTTGGAAGTGAGCCAACGCAATGATCAAAAGCTAATGGGTTTTCACGGACTTGGCGATCGATGTACAGATGTAAAATAATGATGATTTACCGTTCCCGTTCTTCTTAAAACAACCTCCGCAAACCACGCATGGCTACTAATCGTCTCCAGAAAACCATTTATTTTTCTGTCAAGAACGTCGTTTCAAGTTTCTACAGCTGGAGACGATGATCAATCCTCCGGGGAATCCCGGGAAACACAGGAAGTGCTCCATCCTTGCATAAGTTGACATTAAATAGACATCTTAGGATCCGCCATGCGGAAGTATGACGGATCTTCAAGGGGTGGAGTTCTAAGGGTTCATTTAGGGAGCTTGGGCAAGGTAATGAGCCTCTGTCAAGGTGGGGAGGAGGAATGATAGGGGTCTTGTGGGGTTCTTAGAATCCTTGATCAACAGCACTCTGTCAAGACTCGGAATGAGTCTGATGTCGTGAAACCGCTAGGTCGTTGAGATAACGCGCAATCCATGCATTTGTAATGCCAGGTAGAGCTACGGCGATTTTTTTTTTTTACGCAGGTTTCTTTGTTCTGGCTAGAGTCTGAAGCGGACCCTTGCCAAAAAAGGACGAAATATCCGTTAAATGAATCTCAGCTGACGTGTGGAATAGTTAAACGAATCCCGAATGTTCGAGAGAATAACACTGAAACTTTCGATACAAAAATTATCTGAGGGATGATAGAGGTGGGGGAATCATAGGGGTCTTGTGAGGTTCTTAGAATCCTTGATCAACAGCGCTCTGTCATTAACTCTAAGAGAAGAAGGTTCGGAATGAGTCTGAGGTCGTGAAACCGTTAGGTCGTTGAGATAAAGCGCTATCCAGGCATTAGTTGCGTTTTTGCAGATACCATGGTATCTGATACCACGGTCTAAAGTCGTTTTAGCAGTTACCCTAGATTCACACTGACGTTCACACTGAGGCGATATCGGCCATCGCCGAGATTTTCGTCGCCAAAATCGGCGATTTCGGTTGCTTCGTCAGGCCATTTTCAATGTTGGGAAAATTTAACTTTAATCGGGCGACAGTACGATTTTATGCACGCAACAGCAACATGGACGACCCTTTTGATGATTTACTTTTAGAAAAATTAATTACTGCTGTTCAGTTCTACCCCATTTGTATGAAAAGCGAGAAAAGGGACATAAAACCAAATTTTTCGCGTTAAATTCTGCTGCCGACGAAAATTCTGTGTGAACATCCAGGCGATTAAAATTTTCTGTCGCTGCGATTGAAAAATCTCGTTCATCGCCGCGATTTGCTCTGTGTGAACCTAGGGTTATCGTGGTATCTGGTACCACGGTCAACAAGACCAAAGGTTTCGATGGGATCCCAAAAATTTAATATTTGACACAGACAACTAGGTCTTGTCTTCGCCAGGTACAGTCTTCGCCAGGCTAATCATCTGAGAAAATCAAGTTCAGATGTACCTGTATAAGCCATATCTATATGGACGATATTGATCGAAACTTCCTGCTTTACTTCTGCCACATTTCCGGTTTCGGCCGAATTCCGAGCGAACTACTTGTCCAGCCAAAAAATGATAGTTCCGAAACGAATTCAGCGTATCTCCTATAAAGAACATCTAATCAACTTCAAATAAAACTTTTACTTATACAAAGAATCCGGTTTCAACCGGATTCCGGACGAGCTATATGTCCGGGTAAAAAATGATTGTCATATACAGATTCAGCGTCTCTTCACTGTAAAAACGAAATCCGTTTTCGGAGAGCGCTTTTTGTTGGCACTCCGATTCAGGGGCCTAACTGACCGGAAAAAGAGAGTTTGCCTCCCACTCGTCTTTCGGTTTACTGTAAACCGATTCCGGAGCGACAGGGAAACTCTAGCCTTCGGAGTCCTCTAATCCGATTTAGGTTTATGATACACCTCAAGCATGGCCACTCCGACTGCGGTTTACGACACACCGAGTTCGGGGTATCCTTAACCGATATGTTTTCATCAGCCGTATGTGACTTTCTTTCGCTCCGAAAACGGATTACTAGCACCTACTGCAGTGTTACCTAGCGTCAATTTTCGGCTTTTTCTTCGATCGCGGAGTACGCAGAGAAGAAAAGAAGAACTCAGGAACAACAAAATTCTGGAAGCTCAACCAACATACCCAAAGAAGATATTGGAAAGTTTCAGACATGGTGAGTCATACACATTTGATTTGTCTGTTTTGCTGTGGAATGATGAAGAATGTAGGGTACATGAGTCATGCCTAAGCTGAACTAGCTGAAGTAATAGGCTACCAACTGCTTGCAGATAAATTATAATTACTAATTATATTAAAAGAAATAATATTAAATAGCTAGGACATCTTACTGTTAGCCTTATAAAATAGGCAATTTTGTCCTGAATGCAATGGTATTTTAAAAATATTTTTTGGAGATGTTTTAGATAGGTAAAACTGATAAGGAAAATTCACAGCAATTTATGGATTCATTACAAAAAAATCGCCAACTTTTGCCACTAGGTGTTTTTGTGGCTACCCTATTAATTAGGGCCTTTAGGCCAAGGCCCAGCTCATTAAACTCCTGTACAGATATTGACGGGGTTTCTGATCAAGTTTTCATTGAAGGTTTTCATATTTTGACCAGGTTTCTGTTCAAGTTCTAATGAAGGCTTTGCAGCTCTGCTTGATTTTCCTTCTCCAGCTCAAGTTTTCGTTGAAGGCTTTGCTTGATTTTCCATCTTCTGGTGGCAGATTGCCTGGGGTTGAGGGTTTTCAGGTGATTTCTAGAACTGACATGTAATCCTGGAATTTGCTAGATACTAACTGTTTCAAAATCAAGTTTGGTAGAAAAGTACATGAGCCTCTGTATTTTCCACCTGTCATATGCTATTTTGTTTCAACTTCTCTGACTGATTGCAGTCTGTCAGTGTCTAGGATAGGTTAAACTTATAGCCTACTTTGTAGAAAGTTAAAAGATATTTGAGATTGTATACAGGAGGGGTAACTGACCTCGTTTTTACACAACCTCGAATGTTGCCGCGAAAATGTTAAAATGAAATTTCCATGCTGTCCTGACAGTCAAGAGGCAAAATCTGATATTTTTCAACAGTCATGTGTCCAAAATACTCAAATTATACGCCTTTTCTTTGTTTGAAACCTGCTTTAAAAAGAGATTTTCTGGTTATTAACTTTGTTAGATCTACCTTTTTCATCACTTTGTAAATCACGGAAAGGAATACGAGCTCAAGTAACAATGAGGAGGTATTGTTTGAAAATAAAAATATGTTTAACTAGAAATATTGAAGCAAAATTGATTTCTCCAGTATGTAAACCATTTTATTAGCTTCAGTCTAGTATTTTTGTCATATTTTTTTGTTCCTTTTCGAGCCACATTCATTTGTCTGAAGGAAAGACTTCTCTGGAAATTTGAAATGTGGTTTGAGGTTGTGTACCTCTCCTGTATGCCATCTGTTATTCTGTGTCTGAAATTACTGGAGAGATTTTTCGGATTCCATAACTCGAACATTGTTATTTATGTGATACTCTTCCATTTTCAAATTTCCAAGCCCAAAATGTGTGCAGAAGGAAATACTTAGCGAATTCATCTACTCAGCATAGGCTACCGTATGATATATGTAACCTGAAGACAATATGCACTCAACATGCTGATCTACATATAAGAAGACCATGCTCACCAATTTCACAAGCAGAATCTTCCACTAACATGCTCTGGGTTTCATCAAAAGATGGATGACAGGTTACAATATTAGCAACAGAATCTCCATTATCAAGGTGGTATCTGAAGCTCAGTATATAGAAAAAATATCTAGCCTCTGCACTAACTAATTTATCCTGGACTTGTATATCCCATAGGTTACCACATAAACTAATTTACATTTGTATAATACACCCACATTCCAAATCGGGCGGAGATTACCAAGTTTAACACATTCCTTCCAACAAAAAACTTAAAGGACCCCTCGCACTACGTAGTGTTTCTGCCAAGATGTTCTGAGATAGTTGACGACTTTAAAACTTTCTGCCAAGATGTTCTGAGATAGTTGACGACTTTAAAACTTAGCTGTCCTTGCGGCATTTTAATCTTTTTTCCATGTCACTTGCCTTGGATGGGAAATATGTCAAAATTTGCTTAACTTGTCTGCTTCCCAATAAGCTTCTCGCAAACAAAGATCGAGAGCCTGATACGTCACGTAAGGAGAACAAACGTGGCAAGCGTGATAATCAAGTGTAGAATCTCGGGAACGAGAATGGATGGAAATGCTACTGAAGTAGAATGAATTAGTATCATAGGTACGACGTGTCCTTTCACTATTACTGGGTGTTTTAGCTTCACTCGGAAAACCCAGCCGCCCAGTGAAGACCATTCCCCGATCCGTCGGCGCTGTATTATGCACGAGTGCAAGTATGCGATTGAATGAGTGAGTGACAAAGGCTATTTTATTAGCGTCACCTGAGTGATGCAACGAGACTTCCCTGATTTCACTTGTCATCATAGTTGTCCTACCTCGGAAAAAAAGACGTTTTTCTTTCAGGATGAAATAACCCCAGACATGCTTCTTAGCCATCCTGAGCTGGCTGGATCCCGCCACCCAAGGGTGGTCAGGATGGGAGATGCCGTAGCAGTCTACATCGATGGTTGACTCCTTCTGGTAGAGGAAGACTGGACTGGCTTCGTGTGCATGATTGCCTCCGCCCTTCGTCTTTAATTACAAGTACGACAAGAAGGCGTCAGCTTTCTGCGATTTTATTTCAAGGTAGAGTATATTGCACCGTATTTTGGTAGTTTGAAATAATATAGGTTTTCATCTTCGAACCGAAGTTCCGGGCTAACGAACAATTCATCGCTGAAGCCTTCGCCAGAATTGTTCTGATTTTTATGGCACTTGCCCTACGGCGAAGTGCCATATAGCGATCGCAATTTCTGTCCGTCCGTTGGTCTGTCGGTCCGGGTTTAGCTAGTTCGGGCATTTTCACATAAGCTAGGATGATGAAACTTGGCAGGCGTATCAGGAACCCAAAAAGATTAAGTTGAAAATAGTCACTTCCCCGATTCGAGCATCGTGGGGGGAGTGAAGGGAGGGGGAATCCGGAATCTTGAGGTATTTATAACTTTTGAATGGGTGATCGGATCTGAATGAAACTTGATATTTGGAAAGACATAGTGTCTCAGACGGACCACTTAAAAACCGGACCGGATCCGGTGACTTTGGGGGGAATTGTAGGGGGGAACCGGAAATCTTGGAAACACTTAGAGTGGAGGGATCGGAATGAAACTTTGTGGGAAGAGCCAGCACAAATCCTAGATACATCGTTGACAGAACCGAACCGGATCCGGGAACTGTGGGGGGAGTTGGAGGGGGTCCGGAATTTGTTCGGTAGGCTGCTTCCTGGTAAGCTAGGACGATGAAACTTGGCAGGCGTATCAGGGACCCGACCGGACTGACTTGAAAATAGTTATTTCTCCGATTCAACCATCGTGGGGGGAGTGGAGGCATGGGGACTCTGGAATCTAGTGGCATATGCAGAACTTCGAACGGGCGGTCGGATGTGAATAAAACTTGGCAAGTGGAAAGAGCCGTCGTCTCAAATGTTCCATTTCAAGTCCAGACCGCATCCGATACTTGTTGGGGGAGTTGAGGGAAGGGGAATCCGCAAAAAATTCTAACTTGTGTAAGTTGTGAACGGGTGGCCCGATTCGAGTGAAACTTTATGGGTGGTAAGGACTGATGACCTAGATATGCAAAAAGCACGTGTCCAAACCACATGCGGCCACGGTTGGGGGGAGGTTGGAGGGGGTTTCCGGAAATTATTAACACGCACAAGAGACAAACAGATGGACTGATTGGGATAAAAGATGGCCAGTACCAAGTTTGTGTGGCCTAATATGCTGTTTGGCGTCACGACCGGATTCGGCCACGTTAGGGGGGATGAAGGGGTTACCGGAAATTTGCAGATATGCTCCGATTCGAGTCAACTTTGATGGGTGCGAAGAGGAGATGTGAGAGATGCGATATTTATGTGCCCGGGTCGTATTCGGTTGCAGTGGGGGGTGTTCGAGGGGGAGTCCCGGAAATATTGTGGCTCACAGAGGGGTCAAACGAGTGGACCGATTTGAATGAAACTTGGAATCTAGAGAGATCATATGCCCTAGATACATGCGTTGGGGTCTGGACCGGATCCGACCACGGTGGGCGGAGGGGCACCGTAATTTTCCTAAAGATGTTCACGTGACGTTCTCATGTATATCTAAGCGTAACAAGTGCCATAGGCCTATGAGCTCATATAGCTTTTGCTAGATCTAAATGACTAGAAAAACAAGGAAGAGCAAAGCGATGCAACTCTGGCGCTGTATTCCAACTGACCACATATACAAGCTTTTCTTTTTGCAGAGTGAAAGTAAATGAAGTATTTTAAACTCATGGTATGGGTGAGCTTCCGCTTTTTCGAAGCAATGGGACTAGATAAAAGGAGTTCCGCAGGTGGCCGTTTAGGTGAATCAATGCTTCTTGTAGGAAAGAGACATATGAAGCCGTTCTTTAATTTTTTTTTACTATTCGCTCTGCTCTGCTCTACTCACGGATTCCTGCATTTGATTACGTGTTTTCCTAGTTGTCCAAGGGACTGGATGATTTTGTGTTAGGTAATGCATGTGTTGCAGCTTTAAATCTGTTATCGACATGATATACACTGAAATATTCAAACGCAATCTTGTCACAAGACAGAATCGATTCAGTGAATAAAACTGCAAAGCGAAATGCGGCTTTAGTCAGAAAAGCCAGCCCCCCAAGTGAAGACGGCTCCGTTGGACCATATTAACACATATTATTATGGGTAACAGTAAACAGGAGAATTCCCTCTTTTAGGTACGTCCTTGGGATTGCTGAGAAAAAAAAACAGTCCCCGAGGCAAGAGAGCTCCACGAAAGAATGGAGGAGGAGTCTGAGGGTCGCCCACCTCAAAGGGCGTGTAAGAAAGTCCAGCAAGCTGCAAATAAATTTGAGTAACGGTGCATTACTTAATAAATTTTGATCACTATTGCCCAGTGTTAAATTTGTGTAACGGTTCATTAATTTAATAATTTTTTATAAGTATTGCCCAGTGTTAAATATGAGTAACGGTTCATTGACTTAATAAATTTTGATAAGTTTTGCCCAGTGTTAATTTCCAACAGGCAGGATACGGAAGGTGGTAGTCCTAAAAAGGTCAGAAGTAACCCGGAAACGAGCTACGATAGACCGGAAACGGGCAGCGGGTAGCCGAAAACGGACTGCAGTGATCCTGAAACGGATTTTATAAATCCTAAAATGGTCTGGATTAACCCGAAATCGGACATTATAATCCCGAAAACGGATTATAACAGTATTAAAATCCAGCAAAAACGGTGCCTATCACGCCGGTTCCGGTGAATTGCTCTCCGAAAACGGTTTGTCGTAACCCGCTAAGGGATCAATTACCGGTGCGCGGTAGTCCGAAGTCGGTCTACGACAATCCGCATTGGGTTTACCAGGTCTCTCATGCGCCACTCCGATAACGGTTTACATGAAACCGCGACGTCTCCGAAAGAGGATTACAGAACCCCGTGCCATCGCCACTCCGAAGTCGGATTACTGTAAACCGTTTTAGGTGGAACGGGAGACCGATGCGCCGTAAACCGATTCAGGATTACGGTAAACTGCCTGCGAGATACTGCGGTTTACATTAAACCAAAGTCGGAGAGATTTTTTTTACAGTGTTCTTACCCTTAAATCTGTCATCTAATCAACTTCAAATACAAATTTTACTTTTAACAAATCTTCCGGTTTCGGCCGGATTCCGGGCGAACTACTTCTCCGGCGAGAAAATGGTTTTCACCATCGTGTTCAGCATGTCTTCTTACCCGTAAATCGAGCATCTAATCAACTTCAAATAAAACTTTTGCTTTTAACAAATTTTCCGGTTTCGGCCTGATACTGGGCTATCTACTTGTCCAGCGAGAAAATGGTTTTCACCATCGGGTTCAGCATGTCTTCTTACTCCTAAACCGAGCATCTAATCAACTTCAAATAAAACTTTTGCTTTTAACAAATTTTCCGGTTTCAGCCGGATTCCGGGCGAACTTCTTGTCCGGCGAGAAAATGGTTTTCACCATCGTCTTAAGCATGTCTTCTTACCCCGAAATCGAGCATCTAATCAACTTCAAATAAAACTTTTGCTTTTAACAAACTTTCCGGTTTTGGCCGGATTCCGGACGAACTACTTGTCCGGCGAGAAAATGGTTTTCACCATCGTGTTCAGCATGTCTTCTTACCCCATAATCGACTATCAATTAGCTGTTTTAAAATATTTTGTTTGCCCCTTAATTTAAACCCCCTCCCCCACCCCTAAATGTAGGACTACAGAGCCCATCTACGAACTCGACCTTACTCTTGACCCAAAGAATCCTCACACCAAGTTTCATCAAAATATCTCATTCCCTTCGAGAGTTATCGTGCTCACAGACGGACAGACGGACGGACAGACGGACGGACGGACGGACGGACGGACGGACGGACAGACGGACAACTTTTGCGATGTCATAGGTATCCGTCACTAACGTTTTGGGATCCCAAAAAGGGTTTTTACAGTTATCGTGGTATCTGGCCAGTTATCGTGGTATCTGACATTGAGATACTGAACTGATCGTGGTATCTGAAAAGTCATCTCCTTTCATCAGATTTTGTCGAATTTGTGAGAAAAAAGTCTAGCACTTAGTGATGTAACTGGATATAATTTTTTTGAGGGGATGAGTTCGAAAAGTGCTCCCGCTGTACACCCTTTCCCGCCGACTTTGAAGTTCTGACACATGGCAATCGGTGCCGGCTGCTCTAGGCCGGTGCCGGCACCGGGCTTGCTGTAAACTAAAATTGGGAGTAGGCAACCCCTCGGGTGAAGCTACCGCGATTTTTTTTCGCAGGCTCATTTTTGGGATCCCAAAACGTAAGTGAGGGATACCTATGACATCGCAAAAGTTGTCCGTCTGTCCGTCTGTCGGTCCGTCCGTCCGTCCGTCCGTCCGTCCGTCCGTCTGTCTGTCCTTCCGTCTGTAAGCACGATAACTCTCGAAGGGAGTGAGATATTTTGATGAAACTTGGTGTGAGGATTCTTTGGGTCAAGAGTAAGGTCGAGTTCGTAGATGGGCTTTGTAGCCTTACGTTTAGGGGTGGGGGAGGGGGTTGAAATTAAGGGACAAACAAAATATTTTTAAACAGCTAATGAGATAGTCGATTATGGGGTAAGAAGACATGCTGAACACGAATATGAAAACCATTTTCTCGCCGGACAAGTAGTTCGCCCGGAATCCGCCAAAACCGGAAAGTTTGTTAAAAATAAAAGTTTTATTTGAAGTTGATTAGATGTTCGATTTAGGGGTAAGAAGGCATGCTGAACACGAATATGAAAACGATTTTCTCGCCGGAAAATTAGTTGGCCCGGAATCCGGTCAAAACCGGAAAATTTGTTAAAAGTAAAAGTTTTATTTGAAGTTGATTAGATGTCCGATTTAGGGGTAAGAAGAGACGCTGAATCCGCATATTACAATCATTTTTTAGCCTGACTTATAGGTCATCCGGAATCCGGCTGAAACCGGAAAATTTGTTTTTAAGTTAAATTTTTATTTGAAGTTGATTAGATGTTGGATCTAGGGGTATAGAGATACGCTGATTTCGTTTTTGAGCTTTATTTTTTCACCGGACAAGTATTTCTGGAATTTCGCCGAAGCCAGAAATTTCGCAGAAGTAAGGCAGGATCGTTTCGATCGGCTTGTAGGGGTAAACACACATGCTGAATCCATATCTGAACTAGGTTTTCTTAGATGATTAGCTGGTTGGCCTTAATCTGTTTCTAAATTTTAAGAGTAAAATTGTTCAAGGAGTCTGGCGAAGACTGGATCTGGTGAAGACAAACTGGATCAAATATTGATATTTTGGGATCCCATCGGAACCTTTGGTCTTGTTCTGTCTAGAGCCTGAACCTTGCCAAGAAGGGACGTAATATCGCTAGAATTCAGCTTACGTATGGGATAGTGATAGGTTTATTAGACGAATCCCGAATGTTCGAAAGAACAACACTGAAACTTTAGATACAAAAATTATCTGAGGGATAATAGAGGTGGGGGAATCATAGGCAAGGCCGTATCCAGGGGGGGGGGGTTAGGGGGTTCAAACCCCCCCCGAAACCCACAAAAGTAATAGTTTTTTGCAGGTTTTAACCTCTGATCTATGTATTTTTTGTACTTTTTGGTCCGATCCGTGGACAAAGCCCCCCCCGAAATAAATTTCGCGAGCAAACCCCCCCCCCCCGAGATAAATTCCTGGATACGGCCCTGATCATAGGGGTCTTGTGGGATTCTTAGAATCCTTTACCAACAGCGCTCTATTTAACTCTTAAAGGAACAGTAAACTTGACTACGCAACTTTCGGCCATCGAATCGCCTGGGGGGCTTGGATAAATATACAGGGTCTTATTGTCGACAGGGCCCCCCCTTCTTTGTCATCTCAAACCGTCTCGAACCCCCTCCTTAGTGTTCCGAAAGCTAGCTGGCAGGCCCTTACCCCTTATGCACTGTAATTATGCACTCATGTACTGTAAAAGTTCGCCTTTTTGGGATCCCAAAACGTTAGTGACGGATACCTATGACATCGCAAAAGTTGTCCGTCTGTCCGTCTGTCTGTAAGCACGATAACTCTCGAAGGGATTGAGATATTTTGATGAAACTTGGCGGGAGGATTGGTTGGGTCAAAGTACAGGTCAAGTTCGAAGATAGGCTCTGTAGCCCTATATTTGAGGGTGGGGGGAGGGGTTTCAAATTAAGGGGCAAAACAAATATTTTTTGAAAGCTTTTTAGATAGTTGATTTAGGGGTAAGGAGACACGCTGGATCCGAATACGAAAGTTATTTTCTCGCCGGACAAGTAGTTCGCCCGGAATCCGGCGAAAACCGGAAAATTTGTTAAAAGCAAAATTTGTATTTGAAGTTGATTAGATGTTCGATTTAGGGGTAAGAATACATGCTGAACACGAAGGTGAAAATCATTTTCTCGCCGGACAAGTAGTTAGCCCGGTATCCGGCCGAAATCGGAAAATTTGTTAAAAGCAAAAGTTCTACTTGAAGTTGATTAGATGTTCGATTTAGGAGTAAGAAGACATGCTGAATACGATGGTGAAAACCACTTTCTCGCCGGACAAGTAGTTCGCCCGGAATCTGGCCAAAACCGGAAAATTTGTTAAAAGTAAAATTTGTATTTGAAGTTGATTAGATGACAGATTTAAGGGTAAGAAGGGACGCTGAATCTGTATATGACAATCATTTTTTATCCGGACATATAGTTCGTTCATTTTTTGTAAGTTAATGTTTTATTTGAAGTTGATTAGATGTTCGTTATAGGGATAAGGAGATGCGCTGAATTGGTTTCTGAACTATCTTTTCTTGGCTGGACAAGTAGTTCGCTCGGAATTCGGCCGAAACCGGAAGTTTGGCGGAAGTAAAGCAGGAAGTTTCGATCAGTAGCCTATCGTCAAAATAGATATGGCTTATACAGGTATATCTGAACTTGATTTTTTCAGATGATTAGCCTGGCGAAGACTGGATCTGGCGTAGACAAGACCTAGTTGTCTGGGTCAGATATAAAATTTTTGGGATCCCATCGAAACTTCGGTCTTGTTACATGTAGACTACAGAGTAACGACCTCCCGACAAGACGGCCGGGGTTCGATTCCTAGTCGCGGCACACAAACCTTTTGCTTTTGCAAACCTTTTGCTCAAAAGTCGAATTCTCGGAAACTGCCCGGAAACTGCAATGGTCGTAACGAGAATTTTTCTTACTCTCAGTATCGACTCAGGGTACATTCTTGATATGTTAGCTAGCTCCCCGAGTCAAGTTTGAGTCAAGTTTTCTGTTCCTTTAAGAAGGTTCGGAATGAGTCTGACGTTGTGAAACCGCTAGGTCGTGGAGATAAAGCGCAATCCATGTATTTGTAATGGCAGGTAAAGCTACGGCGATTTTTTTTTTCTTACGCAGGTTTCTTTAGAATAAATCTCAGCTGACGTATGAAATAGGATCGATTGGGGAGATGACAGGAAAGGTTTTTCTCCGCATTTAAAATGTGGAATTTTTTTTAAATGTCTGATTTTTTAATTTGTTTTTTTTCCAGGTTCTTCAGCGACTTACTGGTTCACGTGCCTATGAGAGATTCACTGCTAGCCAGATACTAAAGATTTCAAACTTGAAAAAAGATGCCTATGACGTCACTGAGGTAATTTGCGAATAGGCCGGAACTCTATTGTCTACCAGCCAGTGGTGTAGGAAGGAGGGGGGGGGGAGGAGTCAGTTTATCACATTGCTTGATTTTCAATTAGCTGCATCAAACGCTACAAGTATGATTGCTAAAGATTACGTAGTTGAAAAATTAAAGCGAGCTTTGGGGGAAATGTGGTACCGTATTCTGGGTTCGACACATCTTGTCTGAAGCCTTAATTGTGCCTTTGTTGCCTGAGGCTTCGTGCCTTCGATTTGAATTTTTTGTTTTGTTTTTGTTTTTAGTTTTTATGTAGCGTAGCCTGAGTTTTCAGTCTGTTGAATAAAATAAGAAAAATAAAAATACTTGGAAAAAAGGAGGAATCTATTAGATTAAAGTTCCTGTAATCTTCCGTTTCCTTTCTAGCGAATATCTCTAGTAAGCAACTTTGCTGCATCCCTGCTAATTGGTCTTTATGCTCCTATTGATTATGCTGATGCCACAGGAACCAATTTGTTCAACATACATGTGAAGACCTGGGAGAGCAGTGTGTGCAATGTAAGTAAAATTGGTCATTCATTCAGTTATTTGTTAGATACTACCTTTTTGCTCGCCGTTTGCTCTTTGTTTCCTTTCGCCTTATTACCATAAGTTGGCCTTATCTCAGTTCAGCACTGCAAGAGGATTAGTCTCTCTTTTTGCCGCTTCTCCTCGTTATCAGCATCCACCACTCATAGATAGCACTATAGATCCCTATGAACAGAAAAAAGAAGCTTTCGCTTCCTAAATTGAAGGGCAGTGAACAACTGAAGAGCTGAGCGCACAAAGGTGATAACTCACTTTTTGCTAGTCTTCGAGATAATCGCATTCAAAGATTGGGAAGCTAGTTTATCGAAAGCCAGTTATCATCTTTTTCCGCTGAGTATCTCATTAGGGAGTGATCTGGCGAAGATTCTGGTAGCGTTCCAGTGAAGTTATTACAAGTTACGATGATAAGAGGAGAGGCGATCGTCGTATTGTGGTAGTTATCACGCTCTCTGGAACGCAAATAATTACAACGCGTACATACGTCATCACTCTTACGGGAGTTCCTGCAGAACCGATAGTTCTTATCACTTATGATGCTCGCAACCATCATAAGTAAATCGTAACGATCGTAACAGTCCTGGAACGAAAATAATAAGTGGGAGGAGCCAATTTACTTATTACGGCGGGCTCTTGAACGGCAATAATAACAAGAATAGCAACGATCGTAACTAATATTACGTCGCTGGAATGCTACCTCTGATAGCACAGGGGGAAAGAGCGCAAAAATGTTTACCAGATGGTGCTCTTAACTGAAATTGCCAAAAAAGGCGAGTTATTACCTTTGGGCGCTCAGCTCTTCAACTTTTCAGGGATGTTCGTACCGTTTTTTTGCTGTAGGGATATAGTTGAACACATATCCTAGCAGAGTTTTAGTTAAGCGTTGATGGTGATGATACCAGTTGGAGGACCTAAAGGAACTAAGCCCCATGGTGGCTGTGGACTGGGATATGTTTGCACAAGCAAGCAAAATAAAGATTCAACCTTGAATTGCTTGGAGATCATGGTCGCTTATTTCCCCATTGCTGATTCAGGGTCGCTCCAGCCATGATCGGGCCCCTTCTGAAGGAAGAGCCATCTGGTCTGCTTGCGGTGGCTTTTGACAGGGGTTCAAACCCTTTGTTGTTTCAAAACGCCTTGGGTTCTTTTAGTGTGTTATATTGTCAGCGGCTACCGCGGCGAAATCCTGCTTGTCCTTTTTCTAAAGTCAAACTTGTCTACGTTAAAAAAAGTAAAGTTTCTGTTTGCTAAAATACCAAAAAGGGGGGCCCGACTCTGTTAACTGCCCAGGGGCCCTGGATCTCTATGTCTGGGCTTGCCTCCGAAATGTGAAGAAAACCCAATTCGTGTGCCCATTGTGCAGAGCGTTGGCGCAGATAGAAGAGGACACTCATAAGAAGCCGTTTAAGCACTCATAAGAAACCGTTTAAGCTATCAGAACTCGACAACGATGACAATTCTTCTCCTGTCGAGTTTTCAACTCATGGAACAGTCTCACCAACGAAACTGTATCAGCACCCAACGAGGCTTCAAAAAGTCGTTAGATAAATAGTGGAATTGAATGGCGTACCCTCGAAGTAGTACTGGGATGCTTCCGATTCCTAGCAACGCAATACATTATCAAAGACAGAGCGATTCAACAAGATCAAGACTGATCTTAATTCGCTCCGAAGTGTGAATTAAGGTAATTAAGGTAATCTGCTAAAATATCAATTCCTGGAAACAAAAACTGTCCACTATAAGCAGTGGGAGACTGCCGTTAGACTATCTCATAGGTTTTTATTTTCAGTTCTGCGGAAGCCACCTGCTTGAGAAACTTGGTGATCTTGTTGAATCTGGCTCGAAGCTTGGACCCATTTCCGATTACTTTGTGGAGAGATACGGATTTTCCAAAGGCTGTCAAGTTATGGCTTTTACTGGAGACACCTGTGCTTCGTTGGTTGGTAAGTAGCCTAAAGTATGCTTATTTGAATGTCGCCCAAGTGTGAACGATCGACGAAGAAAACACCGAAGCCCCTACCAGGCAACCTAACCAGCAAAATACTTGCCAAAATGTTTATTGTAACAGTCCAGGGTTCCGGCTAAAACCCCCCCGGTGAAAATCCCCCCCGCCAAACCCCCCCCCGCCGCCAACCCCCTCCCCTCGCCACCCCCCCCCCCCGGCGAAAACCCCCCGTTACCAAAACCCCCCGATCAACCCCCCCCCGGTACCAACCAACCCCCCCCCCCCCCCCGCATTAAAAGACGGGTATGCAAGAGTAGAGTAACTGGTAGGTAGACAGTAAGAGTAGAATAAACTTCTTTCGCAAACTTGACTCTACAATAATGTCTGAAGTACAGTGGGTATCAGAACAATGATAAACAAAGGGAGTGTAAGGCGAAGGTGAAGGTTATGGTGACAGACTAATTGCCGAAGTCACACCCGCATTCAACTGAAGCTGTTGTCAGTGAGGTGATAAATGTGAATGATCAAATCAGAGCCAATTCCACTCAGTGTAACGATCCCCCAACAAATCCTTTCCCAATGCCTCCCCCTTCTTGGCGAGGAAGCTGCAGTTAGGACGCCACCCATTGGTGCAATGTGAAGCTCCCTTGCCTGATTGCTCTTTAGTTATCCTTGATTCATACCAGAAACTCGAAGACGGGCAGTAAGTAAGTGGAGGGATACCCATGACACCGCAAAAATTGTCCTGCTGTCCTGCTTTATTTTGATGAGACTTGATGGGAGGATCCTTTGGGTCAAGGGAAAGGTTGAGCTCGTTTTGTGATAGCACTTTTAAGATAGTCCCAGAAATATTCTACTAGCTCTTCACCTTACTCGTGCCTGTCAATGGTAAAACTGTCACATGGTTGTTCGTTTTGTTGCCCAGTAAATCCCAGTCTGAATATGTGTGAGGGTCTTAGGATACGGGGGGGTTTTCGCCGGGGAGGGGGGTTTGGTACCGGGGTTCTTTCTTTTGGTATCTTCTCTTACTCTACCTACCAGTTACCCTACTCTTACATACCCGTCTTTTCTTATGGTTTTGGTCGGGGGGGGGGGGGGGGTTGGTACCGGGTGGGGGGGTTGGTACCGGGTGGGGGGGTTGGTATGGGTTTTTTTTAGCCGGGGGGGTTTTGGCGGGGGGGGGGTCGCCGGGGGGGTTCTCGCCTAGACCTAACAGTCCATTTGCAAGAGGAAAAAAGGCATTCAAATATTTCTGTAAAACGAAAAATCGTGGCGCTTTCGCGCCGACTCGGGTATTTTTTTTCACCCCATAGGTGGCGCCCTGATCACACTCGTGACCAGCAATGCGTCCCTACTTCTCTGTTCCCAGATGTTTGACCGGAACAGGACACATTAGTCCGTCAAGCCTGGACCCGAAGTGTGGCCAACAAAAGAAACACTTTTTCTAAGGGCACTAGAATTTCAAATAAGCTATAAACAAGAACGGACTTCACAACAATATGAAAACACATAAAAAAGCCAAGTTTTTTTGACACTATGTCAAAACGTCACATATTGCAGCATAACGGTAGTCGTGATTTCTTGCTGGAAATGAGTCCTGTATGACTGTTCGATAAATGTGTATTTTTTATGGCACTTGCCTATCGGCCAGGCGGGCCAGGTGCCATATACCGATCACTTTTCGGTTTGTCTGTCAGGCCACTCATCTCGAGTTAGGGTACTTCCAGAAGTGCTAGGACGATGAAACTTGGCAGCCGTGTCCGGAATGGATTCCGTGACATTGGGGCGGGAGTTGGAGGGGGGAACCGGAAATCGTGTAACATGTTCAGAGTGGACGGATCGGGATGAAACTTGGTGGGAAGAACAAGCACAAGCCTTAGATACATAGTTGACAAGACGGACCGGATCCGAACACTGTGGGGGGAGTTGGAGGGAGGGTTCCGGAATTCCGTTGATCCCGACTTAAGATGCTTACACATGTGCTAGGACGATGAAACTTGGCAGGCGTGTCAGGGACTTTACAATTTTAGCTTAAGAACAGTCGTTTCTCCGATTTGACCATCGTGGGGGATTGGAGAGTGGGGGAATCCGGAATCTTGAGGTTGTCCAACTTTTGAACGGGTGATCGGATCTTACTGAAACTTTATATTCGGAAAGAACTCGTGTTTCAGATGTCCCATTTCAAGTGTGGACAGGATCCGATCAATGTGGGGGAGTCGGGGTTGGGGATTTTGTGACACGCTTAGAATATAGCTATTGGGATGATATTTGTTGGGAAGAACAAGCATAAGCCCTAGATGCATCAGTGACAGAACCGGACCGGATTCGGTCACTCGGGGGGGAGCTGGAGGGGGCTCCAGAATTCCGGTGATCGCAATTTAAGGTACTTCAAGATGTGCTAGGACGATGAAACTTGGCTTGAATATTAGAGACTTGACAAGATATGCTTTGAAATTGTCACTTCCCTGATCCGACCGTCCCTGAAAGTACTCATCTTAACCGCAAAGTACAAAAAATACTTTTAAGCAAAACCTACATTTTCATGATCTCCATAACCTTTCATTATTATATTGTATATTGTTATTATTATTACGTGTATAATGTTTTATGTGTAAGATGTTAAAAGACCGTTAGTGTGTGTAGTTGTGTTGGTAGTTATGTTATTTAAGATGTTAACTATCATGATTTTAGTCAATAAATACTGGACGAAAGTCGTTTGTGACCTTTAGGCTGAATTAAATGATGATTGTCCATTTATATGGTTTGTATTTTTATCTTTTTTAATGAAAAAAACAAGCATCGGCTGCGTCTACGTTCGATTTTGAGAATAAATTATTGATTTATCAGTTGACTCAACCTGATAAGTAATCACACCAGCATTTCACGATACCAGAGTAATACTATATCCCCATTTTTCCCGACAAAAGGAGTTGCATCGTAAGCATTCTAGCACTTGCAACGTCTAGAACTCCCCCACCCGAGACCCAGGATCAAGCCACGACTCAATCCGACCGCTGGGTCATCTAGTGGCGCGGGTTGGAAGCACCGACATGGGGAGGATGGGATCATAGTTTGACTATGGATCTAACAAAATGCTTTTATTTTAGCAGGTATATGGAAAATGTGTAGAAAAATCAAACTAGTTATTAGCTTTATCGATTTCTCGGTATTTTGTTTTCTGTTTTTTCTTCTTAATTCCCGTAAGTCTAAAGAAGTAAGGATGTAAACTAGATCACAATCAACAAACGCCGTAAATTATACTAAATTCGTTGTAGTGATTTCTTGATGATTCTGAAATTGAGCTAAATAATACTCAGCTTCCGAGACAACACAGATGTCAAACTGGCCGATGATTTCCTCTTCCGACATATCTAAACGTTCACATGGTGATATACTTAGTTGTTTTAAGCCTCTTCTCGAAGGTTTAGTAACTCTTTTGATCTTCGGCGGCAGACCAATGAATAGTTAATGAGCAATGGTGACCTTGCTTCCAAGAGTGATTTGTGTTCAAGTAATTTCTGGATAACGCTGGTTACCGCGAGGATTTAAAGGATATAAAGGTAACAGTTTTGGTCTCCCACCTTTTTGGCCCACATTAATCAAAGATTTTAAGCCAGTCTCTACCTACAAACTCGAATATTGCGTCAGTCTTTTCTACGCTCGTTTTTTCTCGACACTACGCCAACTTTTTCCGATACTACGCCAAACTTTTTCCGACACTGAACGAAAACAAATCGGACACTACATCAATACGTTCCGTCACGGCTTCAAAGCGACAAGTAGTAGTTTTTTTTTGACAGTGCAAAAACGGATACGTCAGCTAAATTTTATTCGAGCTATATTTCGGCCCTTCTTGGCAAGGGTCCTCTTCAGGCCCAAAACCACTCAAACTGGAAAAACGAACTTGTGGAAACGAACTTTTTTCCACAAGTTCGTTTTTCCAGTTTGAGTGGTTTTGAGCCTGAAGAGGACCCTTGCCAAGAAGTGCCGAAATATAGCTCGAATAAAATTTAGCTGACGTATCCGTTTTTGCACTGTCAAATATGATTCGCAGTCAGCTTGGGCTGAAGGAATATTTATACTAACTTTTACCAACAATACAAATCTATAGGCGTTTTTCCATGACAATCCAGATTGACGATTCACAATCCAGATTTTCCGATCCAGATTACGAAAAATCGTTTTCTCTGACCATCTGACAATCCGGATTCGTTCTTGGATCGTCGATTCGGTAACTTGTAACTAAGAATCGGTTGCTAGAAGGGCTTTGCGAGGGGCTTGAAACTTTAAACTTTGATCTGTTTCTAAATGTTACAAGTAAAAAGGATTGACTTATCTACAATATTATATTTGAGTGGAGGTGGAGACGTGGCAGCTCGCATTGGTTCACACCGTTGTGGAGAGAAAGAAAAAGAAGGTACGCGGGAATACAAGAATACTCAAGGACAAAGGATGCGAATGCATGTGATACTTTGTAACACTAGCCTAAGCAGAAGTGAGGTTGACATTTCTAAAACTAAAGTCATTTTAAGCAGAAACAGCGTATCTTGAGGCCAAACTATCCTGCGCCATTGATTTTATCTCACTATTGCGGGTCTCAATGTTTCGTCCCGGCAGTTAGACCAAAATCATCTTCGGCATTGAGGGGTTATCAGCTTTGTCTACTTGGTGTACTTACAATTTATTTCCTGTGCTTTATATGGTACGAATAATTTGGTACCACGTCTATCACGAGGACGTGGACTCGTAAGTAAGAATCGGTTGCTAGAATCTTTGGTGATGAGGGGTTGCCAACTTTTGCTTCTTTTGCTTGCTACTGTCAAGTAAAAAGTAACGTTTTCAGCGAAACGTTTAGTAACGTATTTGGTTATTTTTTTTAACGGCTGGTTCCAAACGACAGTAACGGTAACGTTTCAATTCTGACTGGCGATTCCAAAACGTTACACGCTATTGTTAAACGTTTTTCAAGTGTTACTGTTCTGTAACGGTGCAAAACGTTTGTAACGTAACGGTAACGTTTTAAAACATTGACGTTACCATTAGACGTCATTAAAGCGTTGCTGTGGTGTAACGGATCGGCGCGTTTGTAGCGTAACGGAAACGTTTTTTTTTTTCGTTTTATTTCCAGTGGTTCATTATTTGTTTTTGGTTTAAATTAAAGCACGTTAGCTTGCCTCTGTAGGACCTACGTCCTACAGAGACGTAGGTCTCTGTGAGCGGCCAGACTCGCCTTTATTCTGACCAGCTGCCTTAATTCAGCGATTTGGCCTAATAAATAGCCTACTTGTCTGGACAAACAGTTTGTGGACTGATACAATTTTTGAGCCTCTTGATGGTTGTCAAGGTTGGGACTGAGTGGATAGAAGACAAACATCTAAGCTGAAACGGAATGTGGGACAAGGTGCTATTTAGAATGTTGTTCAGGTAAGGTCCGCTAAATTTTGGTCCTTAAAGTTTAACTGAAATGGGCTGAGATAGGACAATCTAGTTACCCATCACTTATTCACTTAAGTTGGCTTGAAGACCCGCTGAAAATGCGTTACTTTGTTGTTCCGCTATTCACGAATAATCGATTTTCAAATAGTGGAATTTCCTTGTGATTTGTGGTACTCTATGCGCTTGCATTTTTGTTGTATGCCTTACGAGAAAGCTTTATGATTTTTTTTTTGTTCAGGCACTAAGCCATCTTCACGAATCTCACCACTGCGAACTGAAAAACCGCGTTTATGTTGAGATTAAAATTTCCCGCGTCATAGTAGAATTTACGCTGTGGGGACGACCGCAGATATTCTGAACTTCATATCTAGAGCAGATAGAGGAAAATGAAAAAATCCCTTTGCAGAATCCAAATAATTCAGTGTATTCAATTAAATGACACAAAAATAAGTCAGCTTTTCAGTTAAACTTTAACCACAAGGTTGAGAGACACCAGCGATGCAAATAAAATATCAATTCTACACCCAACGTAACAAAGCTGCCAAAATGCTAGTATAAGTACCAAGTGGTAGGTTGTGAAGCAAAACAGAATGTAGGATGAAACATTGTACAATAGAGGTTTGCTTATTTGAATGTCAGCTTGCAGAAATACAAAGGTTTCATCCAAGGCTTGGCTCTGCTTCCCTTGGCTCTGTTTCTTCTTTCAAGGTTCCAAGCTTTCACAAAACAACACCCAACAGTCTGAAACTCAACATATATTTTTTCAATAGGTGAAGAATCCTGCAAGCATATTCATACTTTATTGGAGTTTTTCCTTCACAGATAGTTAAGGCACTCAAACTGGCAGGCAACTCTTTCCATTTTTTGTTTTGTTTACCTTACTACTGGTCCATTTGAACCAGGGAATGAAAGAAAAAAGTGTAAAAAAGAATGTATGTAAAAACAACTTTTTCAGTTTAATTTTGTGACAGGAAAGTTGCTGCAACAATTTTCTGTTTACTGATACCAAGTCTGATACTTACCCTTTCTATTTGACTGTTTTATAAGCAAGAAACAGGGCCAAGGTGTGCAAAAATTTAGAGGTATTCAAATAAGCATGCCTCTACTGTTATACATACATTATACAGGCAAATTCTAGGGATTACTGAAACACACTTGCAATTCTACTTTCCTAATGCTGGAAAATAGACCAGAAAATGTATAGTATGGGGTCTGAATGGTTTTGAAAAGGTTATACAGTCCTGTTCAATTGCATTGAATGGACCATGCTTAGATAGACATGTATATAGAAGGTTACTGATTCCAAGGTATAAGCTGGGTGTAAGGACTAGGGTCACTAGACCAGTTATCGGACAAGTTTTATTTTCGGACAAACCTACTTTTAACACATTATTCAGTCACTCCTCCTGTACCATCTGAGTTATAATAATGGAACCAACGCCATTAGATTCATCTTCTTCTTCCGATCCCGATGATGTGCAAAAATCTTTAGTTTTACGGCCACAGAATGATGCAAGTGCGGAAACAATTTATTTTATGCTTCAGAATCTCCAGTTTCGGACAAGTTCAGCAAATTTTCGGACGAGGGTGCAAGTCTGAAGTCTTGCCGATTGTCATATTTACAGTCGGACAAGTGATGGAGATTCTCAGTCAAAAGATTTGCTCGAATGTCCGAAACTAAAGTTGCTTAAAACATTGTGTCCGAAGTTATGCCCAGATAGGCACTGCAACTCTCCTTGGGATTTTGAAACTTAGAACTCGTGGCATTCTTTCATCGTGTGAAAATGTGCGCTTTTTAACGGTGTAAATTTCAAGTTTGTAAGTTTAAAATTGTGAGTTCTAGGCAGGGTATTTTAGGTCGGAAAAAAAGGAAGTTTGTCCGATAACTGGTCTTGTGACCCTAATAAGGAAGGATTTACCTCAGGGCTCAGGTAAGTAAAATGTGGGTAAGGTCTGTCGAATGTTGGTCCGTAACCACAAGGTTGAGAGAGACCAGTAATTTTAACTGAACACTGAATCTCCCACCAACCCCGTAATAAAGGTGCCAAGACATTGCTAAAAGTGTTCCATCTGATGCAACAGTTGTTGATGGTGAAGGATCAAACACTTCATGTGATCCTTGCAAAACAGGCAGCCACTGTCACTACACAAGACATCTCACTAGCAGACACAACGTTCTGCCATATCTGTAACACTTCGTTTTTCTCAGAGCAAAACAACACTTTTTGTCTATGTATGCTGAGCCGCGTTCGATTCGACTCGCGGAAGTCAACCCCAGAGTTGACTTTTTTTCTCTGCTGCCGTTTTATTTAGCAAGAAGTTGACCAGAAGTCGACCGAGCAAGAATCATTTTGACTTTCACTTTCTTTCTTGGTTAACTTGAGACAACTGACAATTTCTCCGCGTCGTTGAAAGTTAACTTTTCGTCAACCTTCACGTCGACGTTGATGAATCGAACGCTCCCAGTTAACCGAGAATCGCAAATAAAACGTCTGACTGAGGATCTCAGTTAACTTGAGAAGTGAATCGAACGCGGCTCTGGTGTCGTTGCCAAATCTTCCATGTACCATAGAGCTATCACGAAAACGGAAAGAGTCGGCAAGCATAGCGAGATAAGAGCTTCTTTGGAAATATCAGAAAAACAAACTAACGCTTTTTCATCGGGTTTTCAAGATTATTTAAGTGAACAAGTGATGGGTAACTAGATTAGTTGCGTTTTTTGTCTCTGTTCTGTTCGCTGTTTTCTCTCTGTTTTAGATTTTTCCCATTTTTGTCAGAACACGGAACACGCTGTTTCTCATTTTCCCGTTTTTGTACGCTGTTCCGTGTTCTTTGTTCCGTTGTCTGTTTAGCAAAATACGGAACTTGCCGGGAACTCGCCGTTCCCCGAGGACTCCTCGGGGAATCAAGGGGAACGGCGAGAATAGAGGGAGTCACTCCATGCGGACTCCGCGCACGAAAACAGCGAGAACACGGGGAATGCTTCCAAATTTTGTTCGAAAAAAAATATGCAGTTGACGAAATTTGTCTGGATCCACTTTATTTTTAGTTTTCTTTATTCTGTTTATTTTTAGTTAATTTTACATTGCAACAACACCAGCAAAAATTGATTCCCCTCCGAATCTGAAAGGGAGTCCTTTTTGATGATGGTGATGATAATCCGAGCAATTCCTGTCCACGGGGACTCGCGAGAATACGGGGAGTGATGCCCCGGGACAAACAAAAACGCGGGGACTCCAAGTGGAGTCCTCGGGGAACGGCGAGAATACGCCTCTAGCATGTTTTGTCACTGTTCAGATAGAAAATTGCAGAGAGAATCGCAGATAGAAAATTGCGCTAAAATTGCGTTTTAGTCAGAACAGCGATAAAACACGGAACAGCGTATGCAAAAATACCTTTTAACTGTGAGCACGGAACAGGAACCAGAGACAAAAAACGCAACTATTGTCATATCCTAGCCCTGGTCGGTTAAACTTTAAGTAAGTGTACCCTAGGTTTCGAAAATTAACGTTTGAGCCTAAGACACCACTATAAATGTTATACCAATGTAACATTACGAGATAAACGTTAAAAGATATTTTTGACGCCAGTTATTGGCCAGTTATTGGTCCGTCCGTGGCCGAATGGTTATGGCGCCGAACTCACGAGCGAAGGGTCGCTGGTTCGAGTCTCGGTTGTGCCGACCGTTTGGTTTAGGGCGAGGGTTAGTGGCGTTTCCCCGTAAGACAAGCCAAAAGTCCACCCAGCTTCAAATGGGTACCTAGAGAAATCTAGGGAAAAGCACGGGAAAGCGTCGGATGACTTGCCCCCAACCACGCATTGCACCCCGGCCGAGGGCAGAGAATCAGGAGATCGGCACCTGCGCTACGCGAACCCTAATCGGTTTGCATGCGAAAGTTTGCTTTTTTTTTTTTTGTTATTGGCCAACAAACAAATTATTTGACGGACTCGTGCAGCGGATCAGATCATATTACTTGCTTTTCTAACACATGTCAGTCAAAACGAAGATTTGATTTTTTAAATAAGGACTATATAACGGTTGTACCTGGGACGTTACAGCAAATGTGTTTGATTAAAAAAAAGTAACGTATGCGAAGTGACGGTTACGTGATGCTAAAAACAGAAAACTAAACCAGGTAAACAAAAGTGGCAAATGTAAAAGATTCTACCATTGTCCAAAGCACGAGATATCGCTGGAGCTTACTCTAGCTTTGTTATTCACTTGGTTTCCAATAAATATTCTAACGTTATAGCGCGTCCGTTAAAGCTAATTTGCCGTTACGAGGACAACGTTTCAAACGATAAATGACTTTCTTACTTTGATCATGTACCGATCAGTTCACACACGCCAGCAATTGAACACATCTGTTCCATTGATTTTTTAGCACGTTAATCTCAGAATGAAAATAAATAAAAAATCTTCGCAGTAACGTTTTAACATTGGACGTTACTTTAAGCGTGTGGGGGTAAAACTGAAATCATAATTACCCCCAGAACAATGATAAGTAATACGAAAAAGTGAAACCTATAGTTTTTTTATGACCCTGATTGCATTATATGTCATCTAGATTTAAATCCTGGGAAGCTCCAAAAAACGTAACGTTTGCGACATAACGGGAACATGTTTCCCACAAAAAAAAATCGACCAGTTGCATAAAAGCGGAGTAAGTAAGCGTTTCTAATACATATTGAAGGCTCTAGATATCATTTTTTTGTAATATAGGCGTTTTCTAATGCACAATCTAGGAAAAAAAAGTTAATGTTACGCTAAAAACGTTACTTTTTACTTGACAGTGTATACCTTTTATTTTTTTGCCAGTGTATTTCATTGGAAGAACGATCCGGTACCATGTCTATCACGGGGAGATGGACTTGTAAGTAAGAGTCGGTTGCTAAGGGCTTCGCGAGGGGCTTGAATCTTTAAACTTGGATCTGTTTCTAAATATTACAAGTAAAAAGGATTGACTTGTCCACATTATATATTAGATTTTTGGGATCCCATCGACACCTTTGGTCTTGTTGTTTTAGGGGAAAAGGTTTTGAACGGAAATGCTATAATGCTTCCGATTCAACTCCTTTAAAGCACAACTCTTACTAGAAATAATATTTTCCCTATGAAATGGATCAGGAAAAACGTTTTCGAAAATACCATACTTTCCATCTGAAATTAGCGATTTTCTTGTTAGCGCCTGTCGACTATGTCCAGCCTTCCTGCTCTCCGACGCGGCGACTGGGCGCAAAACGTTTGAAAACTGATCGCGCCGTGGTTTAAAAGTGTGAAAACTAAGCAAATAAAAGAAGTAATAAACAAAAGCTTCTCAGATCCTTATGTGTGAAAGAGTTGTCAGCAGACGTTGATGATCCCGGCAAACGTTTAGTTGTGTGACGGGCAAAACTCGGCAAGGCCAAAAAAGCGCTAAAATTTCGTAGGCACAAAACAAAACAATGGAGAAAGGTGGGGATTTTAGAAGCTTATAATTCTATATGGGAGCGAGATATATTATAAAAAGCAGAATAAGCAAGAGGGGTCCTTTAAGGACATATAACGGGCCATTGGATATGGAAACCATAGATAGCAGTTGAATAACTGGTCTGCACCAGGGTTTGAGCAAATCTTCCTGCATTACAGGCATCGGTATGAACGTCGGTGACTACGCTATCAGCTTAGGCACAAGCGACACAACCTTCGCTTTGTCTTCGGCCCCTGCCTTTGCCCAGAATGGACATGTTCTTTGTAGCCCCAGCAGCAGCAACGAGTATATACTAATGCTCGGGTAAGAGGTCAGGTATGATTTGCTTCTGTATCTTTGGAGGGGTTTTGTTCCAAGAATTTATAATACCTCTAGAGAGATGGGCATCCAAATCCGGATTCGGATCGAGGATTCGTCCTTTCGGCCGGATTCGAATCTTCTGCTTGTCAGGCTGGATTCGGATTTGGACTCGGATTCCAAACCCTCAATCTTACGAATCCGTTCAAATATCTAGTCTACATCCTTCTAGTTTCCGTTTTCCGATTTTTACACAGTCAGCTTAGGCAATCCAACTTTTGGATCTTCACCACGAACCATCCTCAGTAATCTATCACGTTATTTGATAACCTTAGGTATCTGTTCTTTCTGTCGCCTGATTTGTAAACTATAAACTATGTACATAATGTGATTTGTGTTAAGGTCGTTCGCATCCGGATTCGAATCCTGAGCACGAAATGGTGGATTCGGAATCGGTTTTGTACCTAGCCCTGGATTCGGATTCGAATCCCTTCATTATTGGATTCGCCCATCTCTGTAGCCGGATAGTGTGAACGGTCGCAGATCGACTAACTGTTTTCCTCTCCGATATTCGGATATTCGTCATCCCTTAAAGTACGTCTCCTCACCCCTTTATCCTTAATCCTAAACTGTTTTTTTTATTCTTTGATTTGAAACCCCTCCCCTACCCGTAAATATTTCGGTTTACTGTCAGAAGTTTCATAACAGGTAACACGAGGATGCGCAATTTCATGAGACAACACTTGGGATGTTTTCTGTTATGATTTTGCAAACTTTATGCATTAAACGAACGTTATGGATAAAAATCATTGCCAGGAACAGCCGAAAAACCACTAACAAAGCATCTGCTGACTTTCCCGATATCATGGTGACAAACAAAACAGTCAGCAAATGTATTTTGGTGGTGTTTCGGCTCTTCTTGTATTCATAACGTTTTAGTGCGTAACGTTGGGAAGTTGGAACAGCTAATATAGGAAATGTTATCTATTGAAATCGCGATTCCTTTTGTTATCTGTTATGAAACTTCTGACAGTGTAGTGCAAACCTGGCATAATGTCCGGTCAGAGCAAAATTTCTGAGAAAAATCTGGCCAGTGAGAATCCTGGCCCTTGTAGTGTTAACCTACCTTTAGTGGTATTATTGATTCTTGTTTGTACGCTCGCGTCTGATGAGCTTGCTTCTTGTGCATGTTGTCCTGGAGTTACTGTCACCATTCCATGTTATCAAGGGCTCATGAATCTTATCTTATCACTGAGCAAAAGTGATAACAGTACTCTTTTCTAAAGCAAAAGAGGTCACGCGCTACACTGGAATGAAACTATCCTACCTCCAAATGGGCTCCGATTCAAACTATCCTATGTCCAAAAAGGGAAAAAATGGATTAGTAGTCCATCTTGTGTGAAATTGTGTGGTGAATCCGAATTTGCAGTCAGAACTGGCGCTACGCCGCTAGATGTCTTCCAAATCGCCTTTTTCTTTCTTATCCTATGTTGCAAAGTATACTATGTTGCAAACTTCAAACAGCTCTCCTGAAAAGTAGCGGTTTTGGACATAGGGCAGTTTGATTCGGAGCCCATTTGGAGGTAGGATAGTTTCATTCCAGTGTAGCGATTAGTATCGCTGATCTCCAATTCTCGGTCCTCAGCCAGGAAGTGCAATGGGCGGTTGGGGGCCAGCCATCCTGGTGCTTTGGCACATCCTTTCTTTCACCTTCCCCAATTTCTCCAGGTACCCATTTGAAGCTGGGTGGACTTTTGCTTATCTTACAGGGCTACGCCACAAACCCCCGTCCCAAACCAAACTGTCGGCACAACCGAGACTCGAACAAGCGACTTCACTTGGGAGTTCGGCGTGTTAACCATTCGGCCACGGACGGTCAAGTATATATTACAGAAAAAAAAAATACTCAACATCTAGCCCCAAACATCTAGAAAGTTTTATTCGAGTCAGATCCCCGGTTCGAGAGGGTGTATAAATGGCAAATCTATGTGTTTTGCCCTAATCCCTCAACCCGTTTTTCGATTACACGTGCCAGAAGACTCCCCCCCATCCCGAATTTCCCCACAATATTTGGTCCTGTTCCAGCTGGATGAACTGCACTGAGCGCCTATTATCGCTCTGCTGACCGGAGTTCTCTATAAAACCTAGTTGACAATGTGCAAAACAGAATATTGAAAACATTTTATACAAAAAAATGGTGACATAATTGTTCTTGAATCTGTTATTTATTTTTTGTTCATATGTCGTAACCAACTTAATTTTTTTCTGTTTTACCTGTGTAAGACTGAAGTGTAAGAATGTGAAGGGGGCCTGGGACGATGCCGCTGCCCCCCCCCCCTCCAAGGCGAAATGACGCCTCTGTCTTCGGTTTAAGGAAAATTTACAGAAGTTTGTTTAAAGCACAACTCGTACAAGAAATTATATTTCCACGATCCAGGCTCAGAAATATCGTTTTTCGAAAATCCCATTACTTTCCACGTGGAATTAGCGATTTTCTTGTTAGCGCTAGTGAACTCTATCCATCCTTCCATCTCTCCGACGCGGCGGCTCTACGCAAAAATTTGAAAACTGAACGCGCCGTCATTAAAAAGTGGGAAAAACCAAGCAAAACCAAAGAATTCAAAACAGAAGATATATCTGATGGCCTACCATGTCTTCCAAAATGAAAAAAAGTCACTTTGAAGCTTCTTATGTCCTTTTGTGTGAAAGAGTTCTCGGCGGACCTTGAACTTTCTGCGAAGTTTGCGTTGCGTGACTGGCAAATCTCGGCTAAACCGAAAAAACGCTATTAAGTCGTAGGTAGAAAACGAGAAAGGCGGGGTTTTCAGAGGCTTTTAGATCCATTAGGGAGATAGGGACAATATACAAGGCAGAATAAGCAAGAGGATCCCTTTAAGCAGACATGGCCCGGCGTACTTTGAGACCGTCTTTAATCTCGGCCTCAATTGGGTCTTGTCTTCGCCAGATCCAGTCTTCGCCGGGCCAATCATCTGGGAAAACCAAGTTCAGATCTATAAGCCATATATATTTTGACGATACTAATCGAAACTTTCCTGCTTTACTTCTGCCAAATTTCCGGTTTCGGCCGAATTCCAAGCGAACTACTTGTCCAGCAAAAAAAAAGAAAGTTCAGAAACGAATTCAGCGTATCTCCTTATCCCTATAAAGAACATCTAATCAACTTCAAATAAAACTTTAACTCACACAAAAAAATTCGGTTTCAGCCGGATTCTGGACGAACTGTATGTCCGGGTAAACAAGACCAAAGGTTCCGATGGGATCCCAAAAATTGAATATTTGATCCAAGACAAATAGGTTTTATCTTCGCGAGATCCAGTGTCAGCTAGACTCCTTGAAGATTTTTATTGTATTAACGAGGCAGAAAGGTGGAACATACTCCATAAGAGCAGCGCTCCGTATTGATTAGACTTGGCAAAACTAAATTGACAACAGATGGCATATTGATCACTACAGACAAACCAAGTTCAGATATACCTGTATAAGCCATATGTATCTTGACGATACTGATCGAAACTTCCTGGTTTTCTTCTGCCAAATTTCCGGCTTCGGTCGAATTCTGAGCAAACTACTTGCCCAGCAAAAACAAAAGATAGTTCAGAAACGAATTCAGCGTATCTCCTTATCCCTATAAAGAACATCTAATCAACTTCAAATAAAACTTCAACTTCTACAAAAAAAATCCGGTTTCAACCGGATTCTGGACGAACTATATGTCCGGTTAAAAAATGATTGTCATATATAGATTCAGCGTTTTTTCTTACCCTTAAATCTATCATCTAATCTACTTCAAATACAAATTTTACTTTTAACAAATTTTCCGGTTTTGGCCGGATTCCGGTCGAACTATTTGTCCGGCAAGAAAATGGTTTTCACCATCGTGTTCAGCACCCTTTATTACCCCTAAATCGAACATCTAATCAACTTCAAATACAAATTTTGCTTTTATCAAATTTTCTGGTTTGCGCCGGATTCCGTGCGAACTACTTGCCAGGCATGAAAATGGTTTTCACCATCGTATTCAGCATGTCTTCTTACCTCTAAATCAAACATCTAATCAACTTCAAATACAACTTTTACTTTTAACAAACTTTCCGGTTTTGGCCGGATTCCGGGCGAACTACTTGTCCGGCGAGAAAATAACTTTCATATTCAGATTCAGCGTGTCTCCTTACCCCTAAATCAGCTATCTAAACAGCTTTCAAAAAATATTTTTTTTGCCCCTTAATTTGAAACCCCTCCCCCACCCTCAAATATAGGGCTACAGAGCCCATCTTCGAACTTGACTTGTACTTTGACCCGAAGGATCCTCCCACCAAGTTTCATCAAAATATCTCAATCCCTTCGAGAGTTATCGTGCTAACAGACGGACAAACGGACAGACAGACGGACAACTTTTGCGATGTCATAGGTATCCCGCCACTTACGTTTTGGGATTCCAAATATGATTGTCATATACAGATTCAGCGTCTCCTCTTACTCATAAATCTGTCATCTAATCAACTTCAAAATATTTTTTGCTTTTACCAAATTTTCCGGTTTTGGCCGGATTCCGGGCGAACAAGTTGTGCGGGTAGAAAATTCTTTTCACACAAGTGTTCAGCATGTCTTCTTACCCCTAAATCGAACATCTAATCAACTTCAAATAAAACTTTTACTTTTAACAAACTTTCCGGTTTTGGCCGGATTCCGGGTGAACAAAGTTGTCCTGGTAAAAAATACGTTTCACATAAATTTTCAGCATGTCTTCTTACCCCTAAATGGAACATCTAATCAGCTTCAAATAAAACTTCTACTTTTAACAAACTTTCCGGTTTTGGCCGTATTCCGGTCGAACTACTTGTTTGGCGATAAAAATGGTTTTCACCATCGTGTTCATCATGTCTTCTTACCCCACAATCGACTATCACATTAGCTGTTTAAAAATATTTCGTTTGCCCCTTAATTTAACCCCCCTCCCCTATCCCTAAATGTAGGGGTACAGACAATATCTACAAATCTACGAACTCGACCTTATTCTTGACCCAGAGAATCCTCACACCAAGTTTCATCAAAATATCTCATTCCCTTCGAGAGTTATCGTGCTTACAGACGGACGGACGGACAGACGGACAACTTTCGCGATGTCATAGGTATCCTTCCACTTACGTTTTGGGATCCCAAAAATGTATGGGTTAAAAAGAGTTTGTTCTAAGTAGACACAGCGTACTTTGAGACCGTCTTTAATATCTGTCTCTTATAGATTTCAGAATGGCTCTGGAATTCGTGAGAAAATTCGAGACGAATACACAGGAGGAAGTTGGGATGAGTTCAGTCGTCTCCTGTCTTCGAGTCCAAAAGGAAACGACGGACATATAGGTAAGACCATAACTCTGTATTAGATCAGAATGGCTACAAACAACACCAGTTTTATCACATGAAGACGAACACAAAATATGTGAATCTCTAAAATGCAGAAGAAAGTTTCATAAACTGTTATTTTGCTCTGCTGAAGAGGACCCTTGCCAAGAAGGGCCGAAATATAGCTCCAATAAAATATAGCTGACTTGTCCGTTTTACGTTGTCAAATATGATTCGCAGTCAGCTTGGGCTGAAGGAATATCTGTCATCACTTCAGAAAAAATCTTGTTGGAACATACCGTTTTGAAAACCTCGATGGGTTGACAACTTCAGCATTTAACCGAACTAAGGTTGCTGCAACACTTCACGTTGGCCAGGCAACATAGGCATTGCAGGTTCTACTTTTGCAAACTTTTAAGCAGCCACTCGCTAAAAAACAAAAAACAAAAAAAAAACTGTTTAAGGCTTCGTATAGTTTCCTTATTTTTTTCCTTTTCTTCAAAATACCCCACTGTTTTCAGGTTTGTACTTCGAAACTCAAGAAATTACTCCCAAGCTTCATGGTTTCTTTCGTTTTGACCGCACTGGAACACAACTGGGCAGTTTTTCGGATCCTGCCACTGAAGTAAGAGCACTCATCGAGGGACAGTTTTTAGCCAAGAAATACCATCTAGCAAGGTCGGGCTTCGTTACAGGTAAGAAGACGGTTCCTCATAAATTGTAAGTTTTAATTCAACCCATTTCCTTCACCCAAAACTTCTTCACTCAAATCCAACTGTAACCATTGCACGTCACTTGGGGCAGATTTTCGTTCGCCTCGTGAGACATTGGGCAGGCATTTGGGGCTTGAGAATATAACGATTAATATATTGATACTGATCTAGGCCTAGATAGAAACCAATAGAGTTAGAGCCCGTTAATAACCTGGAAGATCTGGCTGTCGTCTTCTAGCAATTTTTAGGACACTTTCCCTGCCCCCTTGATTCGGTCCAGTGACAGATAGTTTATTGCAACAACAAAAACGTGGGTCGTGTGGAGAAAACATAAAACCAACCGCAAAATAAAAACGAAGAACTCATCTGCTAAATTTCTTCCCAAAAAAGTTGTCTTTATCCAAACTTTGTCTTTATCCAGCTTTTGGAATTTTTCCAATTCTTTAAATTGAAAACATCAACTTTTCAAGTTTACTTCAGCCCATTTCCTTCACGAGAAACTTCTTTCTTCAAACCCGACAATCCCTCACGTTCGTACATAACATGCGGCAGATTTTTATTCGCCGCATCATACATTGGGCAGGACAGTTGGGGCTCGAAATACAATGATAGATAAATTCATACTAAGCATACTAAGCCCAGACAGAAATAACCGAATGATTACACGAATATAACCGATCTCCCCATCACCTTTCTGCCATCCACAAATCTCTTTTTTGTTCAACTCTACTGTCAGAAGTATCGTAACTGATACCACAAGGATGCGCCGTTTTGAACAGAAAACACTTAGGATGTTAGCTGCTATGGTTTTCAAGCGTTCCGTGTTAACACGCTTTGCATAAAAGAAGAGCCGAAACACCGCCGGAAAAACATCTGCTGACGTTTTTGTCATCATGATATCAGAAAATTCACCAGCTGCTTTTTCGCCTTTTTTTCGACTCTTCCTGACAGTGCTTGTTGTGTATAATGTTTAATGCATAATGTTTGCAAAATCATCACAGATAAAATCCCAAGTGTTATCTGTTGAAACTGCGCCTTGTGTTGTTTGCTATGAAACTTCTGACAGCATAACGCCTATCAAAAAGATAGATGGCGGTTGCGCTGAAAAGCTGCATAAACCAAGCTATCAAGTTTAGCTTTAAATTTGTTCTGATAAACTCAATATAGAATAATGAAGATTACAACTCTATTTAAAGAACTTTTAGTGCTATTGATTGTTCAACAGTTGGACTGCGCTGCCTCTGAGGTAACCGAAAAAATTGCAATCAAGTTCAACCAGAACTAACCGATATGCAAATTCATTCGTGCCATATTTTACTAGCGCTTTTACCGATATGAAATGAATAATTGTGAATTTTTGTAATACCGACGTAATTTAGTGAGTTTTATCTTAAATCTTACTACGAAGTCGTGTAATAAATATATCTATCTATCTATCTATCTATCAACCTTATTGTTTTGATTTTTTAATCATTCGTGTAGAACTTCATAATTCATGTAGTAGTTTTTAATCATTCATGATAATGTGATGTACTCCTAAAACATAAAACAAACCCCTCATCAGATCCCAGGTTTAGGTTCGACAGATCACAAAATCCCTCAGCTCCTTTAGTAGTGAGATCAGTCCTTCTTTGCTAAATCGGCGTAGTTCCCTGCATGACAAGATGTAGCACAATGCCGGGAGGGTGAAGTGAGAAAACATCAACAAACTAAACGTTAGATAATAGTAGAAATACATCGTTCCTAACCCCAACCCAAAGGGGTTGACATTTGTGACATAGAAATAACCAGTAAATGCGGAGAGTACCGAAAACACTGAAATAACATTGGATAGTCCCAGCCTTATTTTATCTGCCGAATTGTCGTTTGGGTCTAGATTGGTTGGTTGAACTTTCCTTGACAGTTTGTTTTCTATATAATACAGTAGAATCGCGAGTGAGAGGTGTATGAGGCGTGGGGAACAAAGGACCAAAATAAAAATTATTGTTGGTGTGGGAACACTGTCTGACGACACGCCCTCTGTTAGCTGCTTGTCCATGCAAAATTTGTATGGCATATGATTCTTGTAGTTTGATACCGTAAACAGGTAAAATCCGCAAATACAGATTGTTAAAACTGTCGCAGCAGCTGCTCGATTCTGTTCAAGCGTGACCCAACGCTTTTCTCTGCTAACATAATATAACAAAGAGGCAACTGTACTATGAGTTAAAACAGCTTCGGAAAGCGCAATCGAAACAACGATAAAGATATCAAAGGCAACGCAGTACATTGCGGAATTGAAAACAGGACGTGGTATCCTTGTCATAAAACACGCATGGCACCAGACAGTCATGATTATACTGAACCAACTTTGAATTCTCAACACTTTGTGTAAGTATTCATCTCTGAGTTTGATTTGTGAGATAGAATTGAGGTATAGGCTGTTAGTCAGAGTTCCAACTAAAGCCATGATGAAGTAGTAACACTCCAGTGCCTGTACTGTCTGCCACTTAAGTTCGCTCCGACCCGGCATCCCCTCTACGTCTCTCGACATTTGGGCCTGAAGTAGTCCGCTTTACTAATGTCCACCAAACTAGACTTAAGATGTTGAATGTTATCCAGCCTGAGTCCGAGTTAGTGGAGCTCTTCTCAGTTTGTGATCCATTTTCGAAAATTTCTCTCAGTCGTCTTCTTTACATTTGAAAGTTCATCGAGTACCATGACAAACTTTGCCGTTTGTTAATTTTGATACTGTGATATGATGTTGAATATCCGTTGGGATGATTCCCGGTTGCTAGTCTGAGTACCTACTAACGCCCATAATGCAGTAGTGCACTGCGTGCTGTTAGTCACGTAAGTTTGCTCTCACCCCCATCTCATCTGTATATATGTCTTCCGGGTTTGTTTAGTGTCATTAGCTGAACAGACAAGAATATTCCGTTTCACAAATGTTTCCCAGTTTTCACATTCACATTTTTCTGATTCAGACGCAATGCTTCTTCCCAATCCAGATTACTGGAGCTCTATCCTATCCGGATTGGAAATTCTGATCAATCCCCGTCTTTATATTTGGATTTTGGTTGGTCACCATGGCAAGATTTACTGTTGGCTAAATTTGATACTGTTCATAAGAATCGTTTGGATTTCGGTCGAGCTGTTTCACAAAAAACGGCTATTGTTTGTCACAAGCATATTAAAGCCATAATGTAACCGAGATGCCCGTTGTCCCTCATGGCCAACTTAGCTGATCTCGTCCTAGCGGTTTGGATTTCCGTTGAGGTGGTTCCCCCCATGAAATTTTTTCAAGAATTAATTACATGGAGTTGTAGTTTTTATAGCACACATTAATGATTTTTCTCGAAGAGGTATGTAACGTATATCTTCCTATGTCCCGCAGGTAGTTATACCTTGGTTATATTATGACAATGGATTTTGTGGAGGTTGATACGAAGCCGTATCAACCTCCGCAGAAGTTCATCGTGCACTTTTCCTCGACTACTGAAGAGTAGAACCTGGCCTCACAAAAAATAAATAAAATACATCCCTTTCAGAAAGTAACACAAAAACACACAAAAAAATAATAGGGCAGGTCGGGGTTGAACCGTACGCGGGTTGAACCAGACAGTTTCAAGTGTGGGAAGACCCAAAGTTAAAAAATCGTGAAATAATTATCTGAGGTTGGCAACAGTGTGGTACAAATGGTACATGGTACAAATTTGAAGGCTCGGTTGGGAACCGATTCCCAAGCAAGCAACTTCGTTTTTTTCATCAAAGAATTTGGATTTACGATTTCATTTTCAGTTAGAGAAGAAGTTAGTCGTTTTTTGGGATCATTCGTAACACATGTGATAGTTTGGTCAAATGTAGGTTCATTTCTGCATGATACTAGCCTATTGCGGGGTTCCTACTACTTACTTTCCGTTTTTTCTTGGTGTTCATTTTTTAGAAATGGACTTGTGGGGTTGAAACGGACAGGTTCTGGGGGTTGAATCGGACATTATTTTAGATATCCGGTTCAACCCCGCTCTGTCCGGACCAAGATATTTACCAGTTTCTGGAGCTTTGAGAGCAGGATAAAGCTGCAGTAGCTATGTTTTCTAAATTAACTGCTTTTGGTGGGACAAGTCATGTTCAACAAGCAATTTTTTTTTTTGTTCGAATTTTCAGTTTTTTTTTGGTAAAGTGGTATGTTTGGAAAGTCAAACTCTTCTCCAATAAATGAAAACTTGATTAGCTTAGTAGTACTACTTTTTTCGGTCATATCCAAAGCTCATCTTAACATGTCCGGTTCAAAACACCACCCGTACGAACCAACCCCACCGGTGGGTCTGAACCGGACGTTTTTTTGAAAAAAAGAAAAAATCGTGGCACAAAACCATTTGAAATTAAATTCTAAAAAAACTACAGGACAGATTCTCATTATCTTTCATTTCCAATGTTCGACCTCATATCATCCTCCAGAGAGGCTGATACGAAGCCGTACCAGCCTCCACAGATGTTCATCGAGCACTTCTCCTCAAATACTGAATTATCGAGGACTTTTCCTCAAATACTGAAAACTAGAAGCTGAACACCAAAAAAATAAATTAAAAACAATACTTTCAGAGAAAAAAAAAATTCTTAAAAAATTCTAGAAAAAGTAAAATAAAAATAAAATAAATGTTTGAAAAATGACAGAACACTGTACTCTCTTAGACAACCAACCTATGCCCTAGGTCATACCTTGACACAATCAGATTTCCACTGAAAATGCAGCTTGTCAACTGAAACAACATTCTACTATCCCTTGCTTTCCAAAAGCTATTTATTCAGCATTGAAAATGACAGAACATCTTACTCTCTTAGACAACAAGCCTGTGCCCTAGGTCATACCTCCTCACAATCAGATTTCCTGTGTAAATAAAGCTTGTCAATGTTAAATTAGTTAAAACTATGACTCTCGGTTCATACCTTTCCGTAACCTGTTGTCCGATACCGAGAATCTAGTATACTTGTAGCGTGTACCCGAGCGGTTGGTACATACAGACTATACCGGTAGTCTGATCTTAATCCTCGAAGGGTTGGTTCGTGACTGTGGAGGGGGAAGTTCGGACGGTAGGTCCTGGGTCCCTACATTCAATAAATACTGTTTAGAAATCACACTTACGTTTAATATTGAAGTTCTGCATACATCCGTTAATCCATCCTTAATCACTACTGACTTCTCACTTAAGACTGACTTAACTAATACATATACAACGGTCTTTATATACCTGCTTTTACACTTTGCCTAAATCGTTTCTACTCTGGTTAAATCGTTTCACTCTTGAAAGCATAAAACAGCTGTGAGGAAATTCTCCTTCGAGAAAAAGGCAATTAGCGAGAAACATTTGGAATCAAATGTTTCGTATCGTTACACTCCTCACGCCTTCCAAAAAGTGTCTCCCGACACAGCTCTAAAAATACCTATAATCTGTAATTTTACTTGCTCAAACCAGGATGAAGGTTGTCATATCAGCTATGTTTTACAATTAACTTATCCAGTCAAAATTCTGATTTCAAGGGATACTGATTACGGTTAAACTAAAATATTCCAATAAACCAGGTAAACCTGTCACCCCTAACACCATAAGGTGTTAGGTTACAAACTTTCTGCCGTTGTACCATTTCCTATCAAAAAACTAGCAACCGGCGGCCAACAACAGTTTGGTGTCAACTTTAGTTTGCGTCACCAATCTCTTTTAAGCCAGCTCTCGCCGTCACTTCGCACTGGGTATCGCTTCTGAACCCTTTGTCAGCCTTAGGCCGACAACTTCCAGTGTATGGAAATCTCTATGGTAGTGGCATTTTTCTCCCATAGTGTCAGGTCTACCCTTATTTGGACTACCCGCGTTGGTTCTTCAATTTTAATTCCTGTTTGTCGTTACTGAAATCGGAATTTTGGACTTTAACTTTACCTTTCCCTTCCTCCCTTAGAAAAGAATAGTATATTATTCTAACCCGCGGTCAACCCAACCAAGGGTTAAGTATCGGAGGGAGTTCACGAGGGTGAAAGTGAACTTGTTTCCTCAGTTAGGCCGACCGCATTTGTGTTACTCCCCTTTTTCTCTCTTTATATTCCCTCTTCTTCTCTTTTTTTTTTTTTTTCAAATTTCCCCGGCAACCCACTTCCAGACATCGTTCTACGATCTCTGCTACCCCCACCCCGCGTCGTCAACCAACTGATTTGTTGGTCGGGTGCTCCCACGGCTCAGAATAGTATATTATTCTAACCCGCGGTCAACCCAACCAAGGGTTAAGTATCGGAGGGAGTTCACGAGGGTTTCCCCTCCCTTATCCTCTCATCTACGACTTCCTCTATTCCTTGACGACCACCGACAACCACCCAATCCATTTCCAAACAAAGAAGACGTTCCGATTATCACAATCATTTATTTATGCTTACTATATTTTAATTTTTTTTTTTTTTTTTTACAGAACTTGCACATATTCAGAGGAACTGTGAACCTGAATTGGCTGCTCCCCGGGGATAGGCTGGGACCATACTATCTTAGCAGTTGTTGGTTGTGCTAATTTCGCACGCGAAGTATATCGTTCAATCATTGTCTGTGACTTCCAGCCGACGTATCTCCTGACCGTCTCCTCGTCCACACCTCCCTCAAGCATGGTTATAACCGCTCCCGCTCTTAAACTATGGGGTGTTTCACCGGCGAATAGCCCAGTTGCCACCAAGGTCCGCCTCAGGGCCAACCGGATTTCGTCATATTGTACTGAGCAAGGAAGAACCGTGTCGTGCTTGAAACTTGGGAATAAGTAATTTCCACTGATACTAAAATTCTGGTCACTTTTTGTAAAACTGATGTAGTCATCAAGAGCCCGGACTGGGCATATGACTTTGTCCGAATACCCAGCAACTGCTAAGACTTTCCCAGAAGAGTCTCGTATGGTCTTCCCCTCAGACTGTAAGAATATAAAGCCATCTCCCTTTCTCGATTTTCGCAAAGCTGCCGAGACCAAACGGGACAAATCTGAGAATCGCGTTGCAGTAAAAAATTGCACTAAGAAAAAGGCTCTATCTCTGAGACATGCAAACCGAATTTTCCCATTTGACGCCAGTCTTATCTGACGTTCCAAATGCTCGGCAATGCACTTGAGCTTGCCGATGGACAACGGGACCGCGTGCCCTGGTGGGACTAATGCATTTTGCTGCTCTTTTTCAATCGTACGTTTGTAAGTACGTACTTCGTGGGAAAGTACCGGGTTTCCGACACCTGTCTGTACGCTAAAATCCCCCACTATTCCCATCTCTTTGTAAATGGCCGAAAGTTCTCCACACAACGTACCGACTGTTTTCGCACCGAGCCTCTTAGGACACTTGCAAGTTTGTGACTCGATGTTACCGCTTTTCACGCAGAGTTCCGTGTGAACCACGGTGTGACCTCTGGTGTCTTTGGAGATTAAAAAGCGGACTACATCGGTTGGGGAGGCCCCCGCTATCGTTGCGGCTGCGCCATGCACGCGAACCAGAAAATTAAAAAACGACGACTTAAGAGACGACTTTTGCTTTTCATATTTGCTGGACTTATGCCTCTCCTCCAAACAAATCCTTCTTTCCTCGATATCCAGAAACCATTCCTAGAACAAACTGCGCGTCATTTTTTTTTTTTTTTTTTTTTTTTTTCGTATCAAAATGCGTATAATCATATACATCACACACAACATACGACACACAATTACAATAGTATTTACAAACATAATAAACAGTAAGTCAGACCGACCTCATGCGGACCGCGAACAAATCGAACTTCAATGGTCTTTCCTTGTAGCCGGTTTTTGAAGGATATAAAAGAACTCCGCTTTGCCCCTTCTCGCCCAACTTAACCCAACTTTCGGCCCTTCGGCAGATTAATGGCCACCAGAATGGAGTACTGGAAAAACAGGGCACTACCATTGTATACGGGGAGTCGGTTTTCGTATCCAAGAACTTAACCACCGCCGCGATTAACGCAAAAGGAGGAAAGACGTATAAATTTCCCCGTGGGACGTCGCGACTGAACATGTCAACTCCGACCGCGCCCGGCTGGTGAAAAGGAGAGAAATGGGGTAGCTTATTACCCCCCCAACTGGTCATGGCATTTGAGTCGAGAGCCATAAGATCGAACGAATGTCCTTCTTTCCCCCCATACGATTTTTGAACTTTTTTCCATGCTGACAACGAAAGAGTGGCATCTGAGGGGTCGATAACTCTTGACGGGGCATCCGCGGGGTTCTCTATGGAAGGGACATATTCCATTTTCATCGAAAGATTTAATCGTGTAACCGTCATGAACAACTTTTTAGCTGCCATCTCCATTTCAAAAGAAGTGCCCGACCCCTTTGCCCACCGATGAACTAATGCCATATTATCCACATGGACTATTACTCTCGTATTTTTTAGTTCCTGTTCAAAAGCCGTAAGAACCTTGATTAATGCGTGAGCTTCCTTTACGGAAATATTTGCGTCCAATAAATCCCCCGTCCAAAAATCACGGATCTGTCTGGCATCCGAACCCGGGAGCGAAAGTACTCCCCCCCATGCGTAGCCGGAGGCATCCGAAGATAGTACAATTGAGCAGTGGTCCTCGGTAGGCCACGCGTAGATTCGTGGTGCATCTTCAACAAATTTCCAGAATTCAAGCTCTACCCTGAGCTCTTTATTTAAGTCGAGGAACGAATTATTTTGCTGTTCCGCCGATGCGATCCCCGCGGCCGATCGCGCAATAAACAATCTTGCATGTGGGAAAGCCGCTTGGAATGACATAACATATCCGACGAACTTTTGCAATACCTTTACCTTCACCGTTTCCCCCCCCAGAATATTTTTCAACAAGCAACCCAGTTTTTCAACTTTGTCTTCAGGAATTATAAAAGCTGGGATCGTTGTGTCAATGATCATTCCTAGGTATCTCATGTGCGTAACCGGTTGAAGTACCGATTTGTTTGAAAGAGTGTAGCCAAGCTCTGTCAAAAGCTTAGCCCCGACCGCGATGGCTTTCCCACATTCCTCGCACCTTGGGGCACCTATAATGCTATCATCAATATACCGCCCCGTAGTTATTCCTGCGTTCCGGAGTGCAGACACAGCCATATTTCCGGCAGCTTGATAAACAAACCCTGACAAGGAAAATCCGAAAGGTATAACGTTAAAAACGAAATAGACACCTTTCCACACGATCCCAAAATATGTTCTCGAGTTGGCTGAGATTCCCATGTGGTCATAAGCGGACCTTTCTTCCAACAACCCTACATAAAAATCTTTACTGAGCACTTTTCTAACCTCGGTTAATCCGTCTAAAGTAAAGGTTCTTGGCTTCGTCCAAAGATTGACGTATCTTGCATCCAGGATTAACCGAGGTTTTCCGGGTTCTATCCCGAGTGGGAGCACTATTGAGGGAGGTGCATCCTCCCCGACGATTCCCCATACACTAACCGAACCGTTTCGAAGTCTCTCCTTTAAAACTTCTGTAACAAAATCATCAAATTTCTCTGTTGTTTTATGGTTGGCAAAAGTCCGTGGCAACGGGACCTCACTATCATAATCGATGCCCTTAAAAGTCCCTGTGAATCTTTGTAACGATGACTCCACCTCAAAACCGCGCTCTAACCAGGATATAACTTCGTCATGCAGTTTACTGGGTCCCAGCAAGTCTTTTAACTGACGCCAACTTTCTAATCTGGTTGAGAGTGCTGCTGCAGTAAAATGTTCCATACGCCGGAGGGACACATCGTTAATGTTCAAATCGGAAGAGCTTAAAATTGAGCTCAAATTGCTCACTGGATATGCCACAGGGGTTCGCACTTCCAAGAGGGGTAGCACCCACCACTGATCTCCGATTCTTCCCTTGAAATAAAATTTTTTTTGTTATCACCCTCTTACCAGAACTCAGATATATCAACTCGCCGTGTCTCAGATAATGATAGGGGAACGCTACATCCCTATGTCGAAATCAGTCACTCCTTCTTGCCACCAGAAACTGGGGGATTTTGCCGCGTGCCCTCCTGGGGCTTATTGCAATCCCGAGCAAAATGTCCAGCCACCCCACAATTATAGCACTTCCCATGCATAACACGTTTCGGGAAGACGCGGCCTTGCTGGTATCCCGAACCTTTCCCTTGCGTGGTATTTGTTGCTGAAGGCTGCCACTTCCTTTTCCGACATTTTTCGAGGGCCGCCGCAAGGGCCTTGTCCCCCGCTGTACCATATAGTTCGACGACCAACTGCGGTAGCCCCCCACTATTCATTTCGCCCCTTACAGCCATTGCGAAGTCGTGGTACTTCTTCACGTCTTCACCGCCTACCTCGCGTTCCATAGCTTGTGCATAGTCCGCCGCCAGGGCGACAATTCGGTGTGGCATCATTTCTTCCGGGGCCTTCTTCGCTTCTGCGATCAAATCCGCCCGTAGCTGCTCCATTGTCTTTCCCTGAGACAACTGAAGAAGCCTCTCCTCCATCCTTTGGAGCTTCATTTCCATCTGTAAACAAAGCAACCCTGTAATTTCTTACAGATCTTCGTGTTCCCATAGGTACATTCTACGCTCAACGTTCCCCAACACATTCGGCATCACAGCCGTCATCTCCTTTGGCTCCCACAGCCACGCAAATCTTGTTAGGCTCCCACAGCCACGCAAATCTTGTTAGGCTCCCACAGCCACGCAAATCTTGTTGGGCTCCCACAGCCACGCAAATCTTGTTCGGCTCCCACAGCCGTTCCGACATCTTACAGTCCGTCACTGAAGAAACTTGGCCCCCGGCTCCCACAGCCGTTTACGGATCCAAAGCAGAGGCTCCCACATCCGCTCCCATAATCTTAAGTCGCCGATTATCACAATCTCCCATAATTTCCGCTACTATACCATGTCAAGATAAATGATCCCCGGACGGTTTGCATATCAAGCTTGCTATTGCCTCAGCCACTCCCTTAGATTAGGAATGACTAAAGCAACTTACAGGTCAAAGAGAGAGAGGGAAATAGAGAAAAGATACAGGATAAGAAGAACAATACGAAAGAAGAAGGAAAAAAAAAAAAAAAAGAAAGGATAGAGCAGAAAAGGGGGGGGAAGAAAAGTAAGGCGAGGTTCGGAAATGACGAAAAAAGAGAGAAGTAATCTCATTGACCCGTCCACTTGTAAACGACATGTGATCGCCATTTCTGCAACTGTTTACAATATCCGCCTCAGACTACATGAGTCAACCCTGTTCGTTCCACCCCAAGGTCGAACATAACACGCATTTCGTTGGCTAACCTTCTTTGTTTTAGCTAAGGTCAAACACCCCAACCCTTGTTTGTTTTTCCCAACTGTGTCTGGAACCCCTCTGCTGTGCTTAGTCCCCAACGTTTGCCTGTCATTGGCTGGCTGACGTCCAAAGCCAAACACCTGTTTGTATTTTGAAAACTCTTGGGAGCTGGGTTAGGACCCCTCTATTGTCGTAAGTGTCAACGTTTAGGGTACGAAGGCTCCATAAGTCGGAGTCCGCAATACGTCTGCTAAAAAATATTAACAAAAGGATCCACAATTTCGAGGGGCGCATAGCTTCTGAGTTTGAGCGATTTACCACTATTTCTTGTGCTACCTACACAAGAGCACCATATCTCTCTCTTTTTTTTTTTTTTTTTTTACAAACAAACAAATTTACCAACGAGCTTCTACTTTTCCCATAATACTTTGCCTCTTTTCTTTATTTTATTTTCCTCTGGCAACACTGACAAACTAACAAACAAATAACCTGTTTTCATTTACCTCAGTCATTCCTGATGGCCCCGGCTTCTGTTGAACTGTGCCCCCATCCGCCCGAGCACCGACCTGTGAGGGAGGGGTATCACTGCTCTGCAGCACCAAAATATGGGCAAATTTCTTTGCCGTTGACTCCAGCAACACCTGTTCTGAGACTATCACAGCCATCTCATTTTCAGACAGCCCAAGTTTATCAATCACAAATTTGACCACTGCGGGCCTATCCATATCATTAATTGAAACACCAGCAATCGTTCTCCACTGAAAATCCTCCTTGTCAAAATCCGTGGCCTTTACGGCCAGTAGCACTTTAGCGAAGTTCATAATGTATAGTTCCCGAGCGTGCGTCCTCCGCGCCCGTCGTCAACCAACTGATTTGTTGGTCGGGTGCTCCCACGGCTCAGAATAGCGCCTATATGACAACTTTCAACTGAGAAATCCTATCCAATCTATCCTAGTCTATAGGGCACTTCTAAATAATTATCGTCTCAAACACGTCAGAGTTTCGTTAAAAACTATAGACCTAACACTTGCAACTCAATCCTGTTAAAATCCTATTATCTCTACTTATTACTGGGGCAACCAACTTTAGTTATAACTTGAATTCCTAAACCCCAAAGCCTAAATCCTAAAACAAACGTTCACTTGAAATCAAGTAGGGGAAAAATAACTTTAAAATTCCCAAATCACTACTTTTAATTGCCAACCGTCTAGGCAAATCGTCTTTTGACTATTATTACCACATAAGGATTTCCTATCCTGTTCCGACCATAACTATGGTTACTTCTGCCGATGTCTGAATGTTCAAAATACGGACTTACGCATCCGGCAACGTCTTTGGCTTTCTCAAGCTATTGTCTTCTTTCGGGACTCAACATCCGGGTCCCAGCTGTCTCGTGATGGCCTTGCGCCATCTTACTGCTATCAACGGTCACCTGTTCCGACGTTTCCTTTGGCTTCTTCCGTTGTCTGATTGGGTTTTCCTCTTCTTCTTTGGTTGCTATGTCTGCTTGTGTTCTCTTCTGCATAGCCTCGTCTTGGCTAGAGAACCGTTTTTCTTCTTCTTGTTACAAGGCTTGTAATCAGCCTTGCTTGAAAGTCATCTTCAGGAACGAGTAGCTGCGATGACAGCTATCCAACATCTCTGTGCTGAAGATACTGGGTCGATCCTTTGTAAGGTTGTCCTTCCGCTCGCTTGTGGGTGCGAGCGCTACGGTATGACGAACTCATCGTTGGTGTCTCTCTTACTCGACTGAATTGTAACTCGGACATAAACCCACAATATTAGCTGCTTATTTGCTTTCTTTCATGGGACTAGCTGTCGACCCATTTTTAGTTTAATTCTTTAAACGATTCCAGCATTCCCTTATAGCAAATTCTCTTTTTGCACCAGCAACGGAGCTCTATTTAAATCCTTTACCCTTAAGGATTACTAGCGCAGCTTCTGCTGTTAGAAACTTTCTTTTAGGACAACCTTATTTCCTCTTTAATGGTCCTTGGTCCGAAGTTACCAGTTATTTCAGAGAGACACAATACCTGTAAAATACAAAACAGATTAATCCAAATCTGTAAATCTTGGCGGGTACTTCTTCCCGCCCAGGGGTGACCAAAAACTCACCCCCGAGAAATCTGTTTGGCGGTTGCATGCTTCTTCCCGCTTCGGGGTGACCAAACTCACCCCTCGCTAAATATTAGCATTTACTCGAATGAAACTTGGCCAAAGTTCCATTTAATTTTAGTGGTGTTCCACTTCCTTCAGTCAGGAGTACGTTCTTTTAAAGCACAAGTTATTAGTTCTTAAAGGAATTCTGGAGGAGAATCATTCGTCAATGACACTTCTCTTTATCACTTCTGCGACACTAGGGGAAAGGGGCAAGATAAATAAAATTAGTGTGTACGATCAAGTGTGACCAAGTGGGCGACAGTTCATGACGCTGTTGCTCACCTGGCTTGCATTAATCGTGAAAAGCTTGTATCACTATTTCTGTGTCCCACCTCCCAGTTTCGTGTATGTTAACTTGTCTGGCTGCTTTCTGTCTCGTAATGGTCTCGACTGTCTACTTGAGAGCGACTCAAGATACAGTTTGTACTCCTCCTGTTTTGCTTTCTTTGATGCTTGTTCTGCTGCCCGTGTAGCATCTAAATCTGGCCTACCCCTTTTGCTCGATGTGGCTTGGTCAAATTTATGTTGGTGCAAACGTTGTTCGATGTGACTTTTCCTTACCAACCGTTTGGCTGCCAAGCCAGTTGACTGAGGTAGACTATTTGACCTCCCGCGGATCGGTTCTACCGGGGCAAAAACATCGACTGACGGTTCCCCTATAGCCTGCTGCGTAGGGATTTCGGTCGTCAGCGGTTCCGATGGCTGCTCTGAGCCAACTGATCCTGGAGTAGACCCCACTTCTTTGCTTGGGTTTCCTGTTGCTTCTTGCCGTGGGGTCGTTACAACCTCTGGTCCTTGACCTTCTAACGTCTCTTCAATGGTGGTAGAGCCACCTGTTCTCTGTTCAGGAGCTTCACCTTCCTCTTTCGTTGCAGGCGAGGTAGATTTTGATTCATTTGATCCCGATGAAACTGATGTATCTTTAGGAGGGCTCCTCCTCCGCCATAGATCTTCGTCAGTTCCACTTGTCTGAGGTGCTGGACCTGATGCGGGTTTTTTACAGGAACCGGCACCACTTTGTGAGCTTTGGCTTTTACGCAACTTTTCTTCCTTGCGTTTTCTCTTTTCATGGGCCGCCTCCCAATCGACTGGCCCTAACAAAGGCTCTACCAGCCATTTATCCATTGTTGCTAGCCAGCTCTTTGGCTTCTTTTTCGGTGTAAATCCGCTTGATTTCTTGGATTCTGGACTGCTTCGCGATACAGAAGGTTTTGTAATACCTTTGCTCTGATCTCGCAGTGGACTCTCAGTCTCCTTTGGCTTCACCAAAGGGGTAGAACATGAGGGTCCTGGCGTAAACAGCAGTTCCTTCGGTTGGAAAACTTCGTCTCCTATCGAGTCGTCGTACTTCTGGCCTAGATAGTTGTCCCATGCAAGCTCGCTCGGTGTCGCTTTTGTTCTGTCAAGAAAACGGTCCTTGAAGTCGGGAGTGCCTTCGATATCCAAGTCCGCTGGTGACGAGTATCTTCGTCCTTTCGTGTCATCAGGTGTCCACTGAAATGGACTTGGCAGATCTGAATAGTCACCATCGTGCAGTTCACTTGGTATCTTATATCTGGGCGTCCTGGGAGCGGAGGCTGCTGTATCTGAGAATTCTTCCTCACTGTCCTCCGACTCTTCTTCTTGTGGTGGTATATCAGATGAACGTGTATTTCCTCCGGCAGAAGAGTTTGGATCTTCGAAGAAATGAGCTGGAACGCTTGTCTGGGCTGGTTCAGTTGATGTTGAGGGTCTAGCAGAGCTGGTATTGCTTGGTATCTGCTGAGTATCTGGCCTTCTTCCTTCGTCACCACTTTCGTCATCTGAAGAATCGGACCCGTCGTCTGATGAATCGGATTCCTCATCCTTGTGTGGTGGCTCGGCGAACCGCACTTTTCTGGCTGATTTTGCCGATGTTTGTATTTCCTCCTCAACCTCAACCTGGCCTTCCCAAAGCCTATACGGTGTATAAGGCTTCAGGCGATTCTGATGAACGACGGATTTCTTGTTGTCGCTTACTCGAGTGATTTCGTAGTTGAGTTTGTTCTCTAGTACTGCTGTCACTCGGTAAGGTCCCGCCCAGCGAATTTTGTCAAGCTTCTGGTGTCGTGCCTCCAGTGGAACGTGAAGCAAAACTAACTGTCCCACTTCAAACTGATGATATTTCAAATCTGTATCATAATATTTCTTCTGTTTTTCCTTTGCTGTTTTGATATTTTGACCCACCATGTCAAAAGCTAGCTTCTGCCTCATTATCATTTCTGATTTATAGTTAACGTCCGAGTCGTAATATGTGCGACTGTTGATGATGCCATCCGATGGAAAACGAGGTTCGCGCAAAAATGTCATGAAGTGAGGCGTGTCCTGAATTGATTCTTGGTAGGCCGTGTTTATCGCCCATTGAACATACGGAAGAAAATTTTCCCAATCCGAAAAATCGCGTCGGCTCACATACATACTGAGAATATTTGCAATTTCTCTGTTGTGTCTTTCTGTGGCTCCGTTACAGGCTGGATGGAAACTTGAAGTCCTGAGTCCTTTAATGTTCAAGATTTCGAGAGTAGCTTTGAAAACTGAGCTCATGAATTCGCTACCTTGGTCACTGATTATCTGATCACAGCAACCATAAATCAGGACAAACTTCTCGACAAACGCCTTTGCGACCTCGTTTGCCGACTTATCAGGAATAGGTGCCAAAGTCACGTGCTTAGTAAAGTGATCAGTTATCACGAGCACGTACTTGTTACCTTGGTCCGACCGATTGAACGGACCCAACAAGTCTAAACCAACCAACTCTAAGGGACGACTCACCTCTGGAAGCGAGCCAACAGGTGCTTTCGGGGTGTAAGGTAAGCCTTTGCGCTGACTGCACTTGAGACAACCTTGAACATAACCTTTGATGATGGAAAACATGTCTCTGAAATAGCAGCGCTCCCGTATGCGCTGATAAGTGCGCATGAAGGCGAAATGTCCTGCCAGAGGGGAGTCATGGAAAAACTCAAGCGTCTCCCTAATTAAACTTGTCGGCAAAACCGGCACCACCTTGATATCCGCGCGACGGCACTTGTTTGTTGGTATGGAGAGGTAACAAACAAGGTCGGATTCTTCGTCAATGACAAAATTCTGGATTTCTCGCAATACGAGTCTTTCAGTTTCCTGCGGCATCCTTTTTCCAAAACTCAAGTGGTCACGAATGACTCTGCAAAAAACATCCTTGGATTGCAAATCTCGCATGTGAGCTGTTGATGTAACTGGCAAGTCACTAATATTCGTCAAATTGACACTTACTGTAGGCAACCTTGACAATGCATCTGGAACAACATTCTTGGGACCGGGTATGTATTCGATGTCGAAATCATACCCTTGGAGCTCCATTTGAAAACGTGCCCATTTACCCGTAGCGTCGTTCTTGTTCATAAGCCATGTTAACGGTCTATGATCGGAGAAGACAGTGAACCTTTTGCCAAGCAGATAAGGTCTAAAAGTCCGAATATGGTAAACAACTGCGAGAGCCTCCTTCTCCGTAGCTGAATGCTTCCGTTCAGCCGTGTTCAAAGTTCTAGACGAGAAACGGATGATCCTCTCTTGACCCTCTTGCACCTGTGCGAGCACCCCACCAATAGCGACGTCTGAAGCGTCTACTTTTAAAATCATAGGATTAGCGCTAGGACTAAAATCAGGAAGTCCTAAATTGGCTTCTGAAGAAGATTCGATCGCAACTTCTCGAAAGCCTCTCGCTGTTCCAGCCCAAAGTCAAAATGTGTTCCTTTCTTGGTCAGGCGGGTAAGGCTTTCTGCTATTCCGGAAAAATTTCTGATGAATTTGCGGAAATAGGAAAACAATCCAAGTGCTGAACGAAGCTCATGTAGGTTCTTCGGGTAAGCTAACTCTTCGATAGCAGTTATCTTGCTTGGGTCCGGTCTTATCCCTTTCCTGGATATTTGGTGTCCCAAGTAAGTCAGTTCTTCCTTGAAAAAGGAACACTTTTTACCCTTGAGCTTCAGATTTGCCCGCCTAAGTGCCTCGAAAACCTTTGACAATGCTGCAAAATGTTCTTCGTCTGATTTGTTGGCAGCCAAGATGTCATCGAGGTAGACTGAGATACCTAGTCGAAACAGATGACTCAGAATCCTATTCATCAGCATAGAGTAATGCGCAGGCGCGTTGGACAGGCCAAAAGGCATCTTCTTGAATTGGTAAACCGGTGTGCCTGGCGCTGCAAAGGCTGTGATCGGTCGCGAGTCTTCATCGATAGTACATTGCCAGTAACCAGAGATGGCGTCCATGCTGCTGTAGACGCTGCATCCATGAAGTCTATCCAGTAGCTGGTCTATGTGTGGCAGCGGATAAGAGTCTTTCCTGGTAAGACTATTGACCTTCCTTAGGTCAATAACTGCCCTCTTTGATCCATCTTTCTTCGGTACTATCAGCAGTGGGCTCAGCCATGGTGAACTTGATTCTTCGATTACTCCGCACTTCAGCATCTTGTCGATTTCAGCATGTACAGATGCCTCCAGGTGTGCAGGAATTCTGTAAGGTCTCATACGGCTTGGAGGATTGTTGCCAACGTCGATAGTGAATGGTTCCAGGTCACATTCACCTAGGTCGAACTCATCTTTTGCAAAAACGTCGCTGTTGTTAACTAGGAAATCTTCGATGACCTTTCTCCTTCTAGCTTACTTCTGTGAATTTTGCGGTTTTGGCGAAATTCAAGAACTACTTGTCCGGCGAAAAACTAAAGCTCAACAACGGAATCAGCGTATCTCCTTACCCCTATATCCAACATCTAATCAACTTCAAACACAACTTTAACTTCTAACAAATTTTCCGGTTTCAGCCGGATTCCGGACGAACTATATTTCCGGCTAAAGAGTGATTGTCATATACGGATTCTCCATCTCCTCTTACCCCTAAATCTATCGTCTAATCAACTTCAAATAAAACTTTTACTTTTAACAAATTTTCCGGTTTTGGCCGGATTCCGGGCGAATTACTTGTCCGGCGATAAAATGGTTTTCGTATTCTTGTCCAGCATGCCTTCTTACCCCTACATCAAACATCTAATCAACTTCAGATAAAACTTTAACTTCTAACAAACTTTCCGGTCTTGGCCGGATTCCGGGCGAACTAATTGTCCGGCGAGAAAATAGTTTTCATATTCGTCTTCAGCATGGTTTCTTACCCCAAAATCAAACATCTAATCAACTTCAAATAAAACTTTTACTTTTAACAAACTTTCCGGTTTCGGCCGCATTCCGGGCGAACTACTTGTCCGGCGCGAAAATGGTTTTCATATTCGTGTTCAGCATGTCTTCTTACCCCGTAATCGACTATCACATTAGCTGTTTAAAAATATTTTGCTTGTCCCTTAATTTGAACCCCCTCCCCCACCCCTTAATGTAGGGCTACAGGGCCCATCTATGAACTCGACCTTACTCTTGACCCAATGAATGCTCACACCAAGTTTCATCAAAATATCTCATTCCCTTCGAGAGTTATCGTGCTCACAGACAGACGGACGGACGGACAGACAGACAACTAGTTCAGTTCAGTTCAGTTCAGTTCAGTTTATTAAATTTAAAAATAATTGAACAAAATAAATTTCGGACCCCTACAAAGCTCCGTGGCCCGTTACATAGGGGTTAAGCCCAACTAACGTTTTGGGATCCCAAAAAGTATGTCCACATCCGGCTCCCCCCTAGCCCTGCGCTGCTCAGATAAGGTAGTTGAGCAGGTTCAAGAGTTGAAATACTTAGGAAGCTGGTTAGAGAACTCGGGTGATGTAACATCTGAAATTAAGAGAAGGATTGGACAAGCATCAGGCGCCTTCAATAGATTGAGACCAATATGGAGAAGTAATAAATACTCACTTCGTCTCAAATTGCGCCTGTTCAATAGCAATGTGCTATCCATATTATTGTACGCTAATGAGTGCTGGAAACTCAACCAACAACTTGAGAAACGTATCCTTGGATTCGAGAACATCTGCCTTCGAAGGATTCTTAAAATCAGCTGGCACCAAAAAGTCACGAACAAGGAAATTCGGAACAAAACGAACCAGCCCATAGTGACCGACGTTATGAAGAAAAGGAGATGGACATATTTGGGTCATGTTCTACGCATGTCCGAAGACAGACTGCCCTCAAGAGTTTATCAGTGGCAGCCTGATGGAAGGCGCAGACGAGGCCGACCGAGGCACACGCTGCGGAGGCAGTATGATCGGGACCTGAAGGAGGCCAACATTTCCCTCACTCCACAATGGGAAGACATCACTGCAGCCGCACAGCTTCGTGATGAATGGAGAGGCTTTGTAGACGCCCTATGCGCCACTGATGGCTCAGGAGGATCTAAGGTCTCGGTGTTATTTTACGATATCAACCTCGATGTCGGAAGTTAACCTTCAGTAACTGTTTTCACTGCATGCTACTATAGCAAGACTGGGTGCTACTGGAGCAAGATGGGATGCCACTGGATACTACTGCTTAAGTTTAGCCAGTGTGAGTCACATTACATGAAAGTATTCTGTACTACTACAATTAATACATGCAACTTTTTCGTACAACTACCATAAAACTACAAAGGCTACACATTTTTCGTTGGGCCGTGAGTCTGTCTGAATCCACCTACCTAGCCTTTTTTTTTTTTTTTACTATTTAGTAAATGGTACGATCAGAATATACCGAAAATTTCCAGTGAACAGACTTGTTGGATCAGAATGTTTTACGGGTTCTCTTTTTTTTTTTTTTTTTTTTTTTTGAAAATTTAAAGCAAAGCAAACTAAAAGCGATAATTTTTTAATTCCCGCGTAGCTTCTTTATCTTTTCCATTCTTGCTTGTTTTAGATTGACCTAAAGCAAGTGGCTACGTCTCCACCTCCAAACTCAGTGACGTTAATAACAAAAAAATACCTAATAGTTTACCCTACTTTAACGTCACTTACACTTTCACATTTACCTTTATTCATCTTTTTTTTAAATCTTAAAAACTCCAAAATCAAAAAATCCACACTAATATTTTTTCCATTTCCGTTTTTGTTTACCCCCATTCCTTTCCCAATTTTTCCACGACAACCTACAAAAACAAAACAAAACTAAACTCATCACACTCTGCTTCAAGGATCCCTTCCCCCATAGGGATCCTCTCTATCAGGGGCATCAAAATTTAAAATCATATCAAAACAAAAACAGTCGTGGAAAACCAGGAAAAAAAACCCAAAACAAACAAAAAACAAAACAAAAAATTAAAAACTCTTTCACTTGATCATTCTTTTACAAAAACATAAGCGTGATAAAGTGAAAAACTTATTACCTTTAATCTTTCTAATAAATATTCCCTCCATTAAAACAAAACAAAACCTTATAAATCAAAACAAATTTAAAACAAAAATCTCAAAAACTTACACTATTAAATAAACCTACTTTCTCAATTATCGTTTGAATCCATTCTATTTCCATTTTTTTCATCAAAAACTCATTCTTCATTATCCTTGTTTCCGGGTTCGAAGAACAATGGGACTCTGGTCATAATCTGACCACAATCTGTGTGATCAGACCTGGGGACAAACATCATGTTTAGTTGTTTACGGGATCTGGCGAAGACAGAAAATCTAGACCTGATTGTCTGGATGAAGAAGTCCAATAAAGATTCAACTTTAGGATCCCATCGAAACCTTCGGTCTAGTTCCATGTGGATGCTCTTTGTTAACCATGGCAAGCTTCTCTGTTGATTACATTTGATACTGTTCATCATAAGGGTTTGAATTTCCGTTGAGATGGGTCCACTAACACGGTTACTGATTGTCGAGGTGCATACTAAACGTACTCCGATCCTAAAATTCGGGCTTTGGAGGGTGGTTACCAGGCCAGGTCTTGAGAGCAGGGTCTGTAGAGGTAGAATTTAATTTGAAAATGACTTTTACAGCAGCAATGAATGCCGAATTTGCATTTCTGGTCAACACGTGGATAATTGTCATTTCTGTGTTCACAGCAGATTCATGTTCTGAGAAAGAAAGAGATAAAAAAGATGAGATCGTGTTATTTTAAATATGCAAAGCACCTGCTCCACTTGTCGAAAGTATGTCATAACCATAAATTGACGGAGAAGTTAAAAGTTCAAGATGCAAGCGTTACCCTTTTGGATATTTCCTCGTCGCTTTAAAAAATCATGGACAACTGGGCCCAACCAGCGCACGACGTTATCCACTGCTTCCTGGCCGAAGATTGAAAATTTAGTGTATTTTTTATGTGTCTTTTTTGTGTTTTATTTATTTTTCTTTCATTTACTCCGCTTTTTGGGATCCCAAAACGTAAGTGGAGGAATATCTATGACATCGCAAAAGTTGTCCGTCTATCTGTGAGCACGACAACTCTCGAAGGGAATGAGATATTTTGATGAAACTTAGTGGGAGGATCATTTGTGTCAAGGGAAAGGTTGAGTTCGTAGATGGGCTCTGTAGCCCTACATTTAGAGGTGGGGGAGGGTGTTCAAATTAACGGACAAACAAAATATTTTTAAACAGCTAATGAGATAGTCGGATAAGGGGTAAGAAGACATGCTGAACACGAATATGAAAACCATGTTCTCGCCGGACAAGTAGTTCGCCCGGAATGCGGCCAAAACCGGAAAGTTTGTTAAAAGTAAAAGTTTTATTTGAAGTTGATTAGATGTTCGATTTAGAGGTAAGAAGGCAGGCTGAACACTTATGTAAAATCATTTTCTACGCGGACAAGTAGTTCGCCCGGAATCCGGTCCAAACCGGAAAATTTGTTAAAAGCAAAAGTTGTATTTGTAGTTGATCAGATGTCCGATTTAGGGTTAAGAAGAGATGCTGAGTCCGTATATGACAATAATATTTTAGCCGGACCCATAGTTCGTCCGGAATCCGGCTGAAACCGGAAAATTTGTTATAAGTTAAATTTGTATTTGAAGTTGATTAGATGTTGGATTTAGGGGTAAGGATATACGCTGAGTTTTTTAGCTTTATTTTTTCGCCGGACAAATAGTTCCGGAAATTCGCCGAAGCCGAAAAACTGGCAGAAGTATAAGGCAGGATCGTTTCGATCGGTTTCGTCAAAATAGATATGACTTATAGGGGTAAAAACATATGCTGAGTCCATAATATCTGAACTTGGTTTTCTCAGATGATGAGCTATTTGGCCTTAATCTGTTTCTAAATTTTAAGAGTAAAAATGTTCAAGGAGTCTGGCGAAGACTGGCTCTGGCGAAGACAAAACCTAATTGTCTTGATCAAAGATTGAATTTTTTGGATCCCATCGAAACCTTTGGTCTTGTTAAAAATGGCGGGTTTCAAATACATTACTTACTTATTACTTACTTACTTGCAGATGTCAATATGTATACAGTTTAAACACAACCAAACTATTCAATTCAAATGGAAGCAAATAAATCTGTTTTTAGTCTTGAGAATTTAAAAGTGTCACGTAAAGATGTCACGAAACTTTTTGTGTATCTTTCGGGAGTACAAGTCCGGCGTCAATTCGGGGATATTTTCCGGTGTGGTCTTCTTCTGAGAGGATCATCAGTGGGTGGGAAGAGGTCACGGAACCTGGGGTTAGAAAAAGCTCGGGTTCCGTAATTATAGCACATTGTTATTCTCCTTTCCTCAGGCGTTGTGGGCTCGAACTTTTCAAGAAGATACATATATAGGGGAGCTTTCCTTCCCTAGGACTTTGCTGATAGCGTGAAAACTGTCTGATGTCTGGCGGACCTGACCTTACTTTCCAGTCTCAGAAGTAACAATACACATGAGGGGGAGGAGTTTACTGTCTTAGTTGGATTCACATGTTTATTCTTCAGCATAACCAACATTTACCATATTCTACCAATAGTCCCTCTTAATATGTGACAACAGGTCACCTGTTCGAGACGGACAAAAAAGTGACAAAAAAAACTATTTATAAACAAAACAGTTATTTTTCTTCAAAAATCGAAAACTTACTTCACCTCACTCTATTTCAACTTTCTTCACTCAAACACCCTTGACCGATTTGCCTCCCTGGTTTAATTTGATGGTAGGGGCGTGAAGGGGCGTAACTACCGTCCTAGGGCAAAATATATGCCAGCAACTTTCTGAGTGTGCCGACGGAATATCGTCTTAGCGAGGGAAGATGAATTTTTCGCTTAACTTCAGTTATTGTTCTTAAAGTACAAGCTAAATTGTCACATAAGTGAATAAATAGCCTGCCTTCACCTTTTACAGGTACACGAAGTCGCTTGGGGTGAGGGCTTGACTGGCGAATGCGTGCACTGTCAGAAGTTTCATAACAGATAGCCCATAACACTTTCAAGAATAACACCTTTTCACTTAGAAATAAAGTGTTATGACCAATTAAGTTTACACTATTTCGTGCCTAGATCTTCAACAACACCTTCAATTGGTAAAAATACTAACAGCAACGAAAGAAACATAACAGATAACATCCCAAAGTGTTATCTGTTGAAACCGGGCATCCTTCTGTTGTCGTTATGTAACTTCTGACAGTGTAGTATTTTTACCAATTGAAGGTGTTTTTGGTGATCTAGGCACGAAATAGTGTAAACTTAATTGGCCATAACACTTTTCTAAGTGAAAAAGTGTTATTCTTGAAAGTATTATCCGCGATCTGTTATGAAACTTCTGACAGTGTGGCGTAGTTACTACGCTAGTAGTTACTACTAGCGTAGTAACTACGGTAACTAGTGTGAAAAACGCTCCTAGATGGCACATACGTTCCCTCCTTTGGTGGAGATAACTACAAAAACAAACGGAGGTTAAAAAAATTGCGTTATCACTCTGTTCTACAAATTACAATATCTCTGAGCTCCTTAACTAGGGAGACCAGACCTTCCTTACTATATCCTCGCAGCTCCCTGCATGACAAAATGTAGCACACTCCGGGCAGGGTGAAGTAGCAAAACATCAAGAATCCAAACGTCAAATAATAGAAAAAATACAACTCTCCTAAGCTCAACCCAAAGGGGTTTGCATTGGTTACATAGAAATATCCGGTAAAAGTTAACGAGATCGAAAAGACTGTAATAAAATTCGGTAGTCCCACTCTTATTTTATCTGCCATACTTTCGTGAAGATTTACACTAGTTGGTTGAACTCTCATAGAAAGTTTCTTTTCCTTAAAGCACAGTAAAATGGCAACTGGTACGTGCAGTAGACGTGGAGAAGAAAGAACGAAAATAAAAATCAGAGTTGTAGTTGGGACACTTGCTAAGGGCTGGCCCACAGTTAACTGATTTTCCATGCAAAATTTGTATGGTATATGGTTCTTGTAGAATGGTAACGTCAGCAAGAAAAACACACATATGCAGATGGTCAAAATTGTTGCAATGATTGGTCGGTTATGTTCTAGTTTTCCCCAGCGCTTTTCTCTCCTGATGTGAAATAACAAAGACGCAACTGTTCCGTGGGTTAAAATAGCCTCAGAAAGTACGTATGAAACAAGTACAAAGAAATCAAAAGCAACACAATACAGTTCGGAATTGAACACGGGACGTGGTATTCTTGTCATAAAACACGCGTGGCACCAAATTGTAGCAATCATATTAAACCAACCTTGAATTTTAATCACTTTGTACAAATACTCGTCTCTCAGTTTGATTCTTGAGATGGAATTGAGAAATAGAATGTTAGTCACAGCCCCTACTAAAGCCAATATGAAATGATAACATTCCAGTGTGTATACGGTAAGTGAGGTAAGCTCGCTCTGACCCCGCATTTCAACTCTGCGTCCCCTGTTTCAGAGCTGAGAAGAGCTTAAAGATAACAAAATCCGTGTTAACTAAGAACTTATAACACTGCCCTTGAGTAAAACTCCGCAATTTCTTTCTCGCGATAGATCCTCTGTACAATTCGCGACTCGAATGAGCGCTGTCACTGTAATCGAAACTTCTACATTCCCACTCTGCAGTATTCAGTACACTTTCCCTACGGTGCAATGCAGTATCGAGCTCTCCAGTATAAGCACCCACACAGTATTTACGGAGCGCGATCACCGATTACTTTTATTCGGCACGTTTGCTTCTTGTCTGGTGTTACTTCAACTCTTAACTTCCCAAATGATTGGGCTTCCCAACGTTTGTGACTGTGGCGGTACATACCCCAATCAGGACTTCTGGTACGGAATAGTCACCATGGAAAAAGCTGATGATTTGATACTGATTTGGTAATTTGATACTATTCGTCAGATGGGTGTGGATTTCCACTGAGTGATACCGGAGGTGATATGAAAACTTCGTGGGTGCTCACGCAAAGCTGACAGTGTTGCTGTTTTTTTTTTTTTTTTTTTTTAGCAGTCAGCTTATTTTCGTGACGTAAATCTTTTAAGGTGTACCGCAAAATGCGCTATTTCTGCTTAATACCAACTTCTCTGTTTCGTGATTATTTTCCTGCTGGACTTAGGTAGTGCTCATAGTTTCTTGATCAAGTAGTTTAGATTGTCGATAGTGGGGTATTGTAAGCCGTGAATAGACCTGTCTGCATTTTGTCATTTTTGATGTATAAGACAGACAAAATCCAGCGAAAACCAGCAATTCGGTAGGGATCATGTTATGTCAATCGGGTAACTCGAGTTTCAATCTACACTGTAAAAAAAAATCCTGCAGTATTTGCTACTGGGATCAATCTTGTCTCTAACTGAGATAATAGCTGCGTTTTGCAGATACCATGGTATCTGTTACCACGGTAACTGGATCTGCAATTAGTCGTTTTTGCAGTTACCATTGTATCTGATATACGGTTGCTCTGCAAAAACGACAATTGACGAAATTGCGCTTTTCGCAGCCATCCCAACAGAAAAACTGATACCCAGCCACATCACTAAGTGCCAAAGTTCTTTCACCAATTTGACAAAAATTGATGAAAGTGAGATGACTTTTTAGATACCAAGATCAGTTACCACGGTCGGACCTTGGTATGTGAATATCAGATACCACGGTAACTGGCTAGATACCACGATAATTGCAAAAACGCCTTTTGACCGTGGTATCAGATACCTTGGTATCTGCAAAAACGCAACTAATATCTTTGTCCAGCTGGAGATGTTTGGGATGTCTGTCCAAGTGGAGTATGTAAAAGAAGACACGTGTAAAGCAACAACTCCTGCTCATGTAGCTCCTCCCCCAGGGCGGGGCCAAAGAAACCTGTCACTTGTCATTCTTGACTCCTCCCTCAAGGCGGAGACTCAGCTCCGGCAGCCAGTCCCCGGCCTCCTTGGACTTGGTTAAATTTCAGTCAACGAACCCCGGCAACTAAGACATCAGAGAAAGTGTTCCAGAAGAGTAATACTTGCGTCTTGAACATGAAACTTCTCCGTTAGTGTGTGGTTATGGCATAATTTTAATCAGTTCACATTTTTGATCCGAGAACTTCAATGTGAAGATCTTCCTTTCAGATTTCACATCTGGTCAACTGATTGCAACTGGTGGTGGGTCGACAAATTTGGAAATCGTGCAGGTGATGAGTGATGTCTTCCAAGTACCCGTGGTTGTGAATGTGAGTACAAAACATCTGTTTAAATTTGTCTGGGCCTCTTAAGGATTGCGAACGATAGTAACGGGATCAGGGACGTCACGACCCCCCCCCCCCAAAAAAAAAAAAATGTTGTCGGCCAGTCGGTAAAAAATAACCGAGTCGGAGCGAAGCGCCGCGATTTTTCGTCAAAACGGTTGATTTCTTACATGAAAACGGTCGTTTTTCTAAAAATCAGTCAATTTTTTTTGTCAAAACAGTCATTTTTCTGAAAATGAGTAATTTTTTTCTTCAAAGCTGTCGTTTTTTCTGCAAAAACAGTCGGTAAAGATTACCAGCCAGTCGGTAAATACCTCCCCCCCCCCCTTCCCCCGGGATACCCGATTGTATCATCATACGGTTCACGTGAATGGACCGCGTGAGGTGTGCACAATGGATTCCTTATTCCAGGAAATCTAGGCAGCTAATGTACCGATTTAAAACAGCTTCTGTTAAAACGTGGGAGAATAGAGGGAGTCACTCCACGCGGACTTCGCGTACGGAAAACAGCGAGAACACGGGTAGTGCTTCTAAATTGGATTTTGTTTGAAAAAAAATATGCAGTTGACGAAATTTATATGGATCCAGTTTATTTTTGGTTTTGTTTATCCTGATTGTTTTCAATTAATTTTACATTGCACCAACACCAGCAAAAATTGATTCCCGTCCGAACCTAAAAGGGAGTCCTTTTTGATTATGGTGATGATAATCGGAACATTCCCCGTCCGTGGGGACCCGCGAGAATACGGGAGTGAGTCCCCGGGACAAACAAAAACGGGAGGACTCCTCAAGTGGAGTCCGCGGGGAACGGCGAGAATCCGCCTTCAATATCTCTGAGAAATGCAGATTCTGCGATTTTTGTGATAATCCCCAGAATTAAGTAATTTGGTGACCAGAAAAAAATTACCAAATTCTGATAATATTTGTGATACGCTAAATTAAAATCAGAGTACATTATATAAAAAAAAAAAGTTGACTTGCGACCTCACAAGACAGTCGCCAGAGCAACAAACAGAAAAATTGAATGATTTTAAAGATCGAAAGCGTTGATATTCATTGATAAGATTACACCAAAAGCCCAACGGTCATGGGAATACAGACAAGAACAAAATGATGAACACAATCTCTGAATACGACTAAAAACTACAAAACAATTATCTCTGTGTTTCATCGACAGCTTCAGGAATCTACCCACTTTTTTTTACTGGAATATAGCACTCACTTTTCGACATTTGACCCATCCATTCCTGATCGTACTCATTTACTCCAAATAATTTTCCTCTCGAATCAGTTAATTACCTACATTCACAAACAAGATGCCGCACACACTCATTCATATCTCCACACATCGTCAAAAAATTAAGACTAAGGACCAGTTCTCCCAATCGCTCTACCAATGTACCACCTCCTATGTCCCAGAGGTAAACTATCATTCCGCATATTAATTAATAATTGTAATTCCTTCCTCTCTAAGCCCGCTTTAAAATAAACGCATTCACATCATGTCTCTTTTGCCTCCGTATAAAACCTCAACGGTGTTAAACTGTCCCTATCAGCCTGCCACGCCTGGATTTCCAGGTCACTAAGTATATTTTCACTTTTCTAGCTACTGTCCCTAACTCTAACCCATGACGGCCATGATCCATACCCTCGTTCCACCTATCACGAACCCCACACTCATCTAAAGTCGTCTTAACCTGACAAGCCTATGACTCCTTGCCTTTGTCCCTAAGGGATTCCAGGTAAGCCGCTTTCAACATTCCTACCCCTGGAAGACGAATTGTCTTCTCCCAAAAACTAACCATACTTACTAAACGCCTATATCGTCGTTTCGGTTTGGCAGCTTTTGGCAGCCGACTCGAGTGCCATGTAATATTTGTAAAGGAGATCATGATTCTAGGCGGTGAAGAATTCTGCAAGCTATGGATCCGCACTGATGACAGCCTGTACAGAGGAGAACAGAGAAATATTACAGGCAGGAAAAAGCAGGAAAAGAGTAAATCCGGACCGAGGTGCTCGGGAGGTTTGTACCTTTTTTTTTGGGGGGGGGGGCGATGGGGGGTACATAAGATTAAAATAAGACTGCTCTAAATTTAGAATATTAGGTAGTAGACACAAACCTTGGCTAACACTAAAAATGCCCACGACTCAAAATGTCCACTAAAAATGCCAACAAATCAAAATGCCCACGGCTCAAAATGCCCACGGTTCAGAATGCCCACGGTTGGATTGTGTTCAGTCCGTAGTAAACTTGAATTAGGAGTGAGTGAGCAACGGAAGGAGTAGACCGAGTATCAGAGTAACTATGATCGTATGTTGAACTGGTATAATCTCAATTGTACTATTATACTCGTAAAATATTTACAAGAAACATAAATATTGCCTCGTGGTTAGATGCCGCAAAAGTGCTGTGCTTTTTTTGAGGGAGCCTCTGACTGATAAGGAACCCCCTTGGAACTTTTCTTTAAAAATGATATATAAACTTTCAGTTTACCTTTCCAAAGTGATCGTACGACTGCATTTTTCTTTATTGTTGCTGTTTCGGTTCGAGAGAAAAACCGCGCAGAAACCTAACTTCCATCCCTCAGAGGATGCGTCGGCAATTAGAAAAGATAAAAATATGCTATATAACTGCTAATTTTTTTCACAATTACAGTTGTTGCTTCTACTCTTTCTTTTTTTATTTTAAAGAAAATTGGATTAGTTAGCTTGTTTTTTACGGAATTTTCTTTTCCCTCTCCCCGCTTCCAAGAGGACTAGTTTCTGTTAGCCTCACCGTCAGCACTTGGATCAGACATGCTAAAATAGATCCATAGGTTAGTAGTGGAAAACCTGGCATTTGCGTCCGGGGTAATTGAGATTTTACATATGTCTCAGCAGCAGAAAGTGAAAGTCACCCATTACCCTATGGAACCGACTTTTTACTGTGTCTACACAATTAGTGTTGAGCCTGACGAAATAGGGGACTGTTACTCCACTTGGAGCGCTGAACTGTAATAAGGCCAAACTGAAACCTGGCGTGTCTCTTTGGATTTTCTTGTTGTTTTCTTGACTTTTTCGTGTGTTGGAAGAATCAGAAAGGCTGTAGGGATGGTAAGCACTGTATCTCTTGCAGAAATAGCATTTTTATATCTCTGCTTTAAGAGACCACGACGGAGGGAGAGCCACGCACTCCCCTGGACACAGGGGTCTTCTAGGTCCAACAATAAACTAACCTACAACCCAAGAGAGACTGCACTTGCACCCGGGTAAAAAATAACTGCTCCTGTACTCTGACGAAAGGCCTTACACAAAGCCTGATCAAAATATGTAAACATATCTGAGTGTTATCTTTCTAATAGGCAGAAAGACCTTACGAATTCATATGCAACCTGTTAGTAACGTTTCCAGGTCCCAAAATGCAACATGAATTCTGATATGAAATTTTTAAGACATTTACTCTGCCGAATTCTGAACAGACTATAGCTGAGTCCCAAACAGCGATCTTAAAACTTTTATTTTTAATTAAGGAGTAACTCTAACCTTCGTTATGCAAGTGAACTGGAGGATTTGGATCGCCTGGTTTTGCTTTTTGGGATCCCAAAACGTTAGTGACGGATACCTATGACATCGCAAAAGTTGTCCGTCTGTCCGTCTGTCTGTAAGCACGATAACTCTCGAAGGGATTGAGATATTTTGATGAAACTTGGTGGGAGGATTGGTTGGGTCAAAGTACAGGTCAAGTTCGAAGATGGGCTCTGTAGCCCTATATTTGAGGGTGGGGGAGGGGTTTCAAATTAAGGGGCAAACAAAATATTTTTTGAAAGCTTTTTAGATAGTTGATTTAGGAGTAAGGAGACACGCTGAATCCGAATATGAAAGTTATTTTCTCGCCGGACTAGTAGTTCGCCCGGAATCCGGCGAAAACCGGAAAATTTGTTAAAAGCAAAATTTGTATTTGAAGTTGATTAGATGTTCGATTTAGGGGTAAGAAGACATGCTGAACACGATGGTGAAAACCATTTTCCTGCCGGACAAGTAGCTAGCCCGGAATCCGGCCGAAATCGGAAAATTTGTTAAAAGCAAAAGTTTTACTTGAAGTTGATTAGATGTTCGATTTAGCGGTAAGAAGACATGCTGAACACGATGGTGAAAAGCATTTTCTCGCCGGACAAGTAGTTCGCCCAGAATCCCGCCGAAACCGGAAAATTTGTTAAAAGTAAAATTTGTATTTGAAGTTGATTAGATGACAGATCTGAGGGTAAGAAGAGACGGTGAATCTGTATATGACAATCATTTTTTACCCCGATATATAGCTCGTCCGGAATCCGGTTGAAACCGGATTTTTTTATAAGTTAAAGTTTTATTTGAAGTTGATTAGATGTTCTTTATAGGGATAAGGAGATGTGCTGAATTCGTTTCTGAACTATCTTTTCTTGGCTGGACAAGTAGTTCGCTCGGAATTCGGCGGAAGTAAAGCAGGAAGTAAAGCGGAAGTAAAGCAGGAAGTTTCGATCAGTATCGTCAAAATAGATATGGCTTATAAAGGTATATCTGAACTTGATTTTCTCAGATGATTAGCCTGGCGAAGACTGGATCTGGTTTTAAAAGCTAATGAGATAGTCGATTTAGGGATAGGCAGACCTGCTGAGTCCGTATATGACAATCATTTTCTACCTGGACATATCCTTCGACCGGAATCCGGCTGAAACCAGAAATTTGCCTAAGAAATAAGCCTAAGGCAGGAAGTTTTGATCAGTTTCGTCAACGCCATTGACCTTAATCTGTTTCGAAGTTTTAATATTAAAAATGTTCATGTAGTCTGGCGAAGACTGGATATCTACAAGACCCAATTGTCTGGATCAAATATTAAGTTTTTGGGATCCCATCGAAATCTTTGATCTTGTTGTGTTGGCACAATTTTATACGACATCGGTTCTGTACTTTCGCGTAAACAATTCTGAACTGATCGAGAAACAATAAAATAATTCATTTCAAAACGTTTTCTGTGGTTAATCCTATCGCTTATAATCTCGTAGTCTGTTGTCCCAGGATGATTTTGGCCTCCCCTGTGAACGGTTTCAGCCGTCGGCATTTTGAACCAAGACGATATTAGCCTTCCCTGTGACCATTTTGAACTGTCGGCATCTTGAGCCGCCGGCATTTTGGACGATTTCGATTTCGGGTTTTCGACCTGAATTGTCGGCATATCGTGGGCATTTTGAGCCGTGGTTATTTTAATCGTGGGCACTTTGATCGTGGGCATTTTGAACCATGGGCATTTTGATCGTTGGCATTCTGAGCGTGGGCATTGTGAGAGTGGGCAAAAAGATCGTGGTGATTTTGGGAACCACCCGTTAATCTGTAGGAGGTTCTTCCTTGCGCATCATCAGTGAATTATCAATGAGATAATCTGAGAGTTTTATTGCGGTTCTTGCTCGAAACATGTGCTATGTATGTAGCCATATGAAGGAGAAGAATGTATCATATCTGCCTGAAATCTTGGCAGGGTATTGAAATCGTAAAGATTGAAGTAGGATTAGTTGCGTTTCTTATCTCAATTCTCCTCGCGATTCTCCTCTTTCTTCTATTTCGCGTTTTTTTATGGCACTTGCCTACCGGCCAAGTGCCATATACCGATCACTTTTCCGTCGGTCTGTCTGTCGGTCTGTCGGTCAGTCCGCTGTTTGCGAGTTAGGGTACTTCCAGATGTGCTAGGACGATGAAACTTGGCAGGCGTATTAGGGACCCGACCAAACTAACTTGGAAATAGTCACTTGCTCGATCCGACCATCGTGGGGGGAGGGAGGGGAGCCGGAATCCGGAATTTAGTGGCATGAATAACTTTCGAACGGGTGATCGGATCTTAATGAAACTTGATATTTGGAAAGACGTCATGCTTCAGATGTCCCATATCAAGTTCGGAGCGAATCCGATGCATGGGGGGAAGTCGGAGGGGGGAACCAGAAATCATATTAAACGCTTAGAGTGGAGTGATCGGGATGAAAGTTGGTGGGAGGAACAAGCACAACCCCTACGTACCTCATTGCCAGAACCGGACTGGATTCGTGCACTGTGGGGGGAGTTGGAGTGGGGTTCCGGAATTCCGGTGATACGGAGTTAAGTTACTTCCAGGTGGGCTAGGACAATGAAACTCGGCAGGTAAATCAGGGACGCGACCAGATTAACCTGGAAATAGTCAGCTTCCCGATCCGACTATCGTGGGGGGAGTGGAGGGAGGGGGGACCCTGAATCTTGAGGTATGTATAACTTCCGAACGGGTGATCGGATCATAATGAAACTTGATATGTAGAAAGACAACGTGTCTCAGATGTCCCACTTCAAGTCCGGACTGGATCCGATGAAGCTGGGGGGGGGGGTCGGAGGGGGGAACCGGAAATCATGTTAAACGCTTAGAGTGGAGCGATCGGGATGAAACTTGGTGGGAGGAATAAGCACAACCCCTAGGTACATCACTGACAGAACCGGACCGGATTCGTGCACTGTGGGGGGAGTTTGAGTGGGGTTCCGGAATTCCGGTGATACGGAGTTAAGTTACTTCCAGGTGGACTAGGACAATGAAACTCGGCAGGTAAATCAAAGACGCGACCAGATTAACCTGGAAATAGTCAGCTTCCCGATCCGACCATCGTGGGGGGAGTGGAGGGAGGGGGAATCCTGAATTTTGAGGTATGTATAACTTCCGAACGGGTGATCGGATCATAACGAAACTTGATATGTAGAAAGACAACGTGTCTCGGATGTCCCATTTCAAGTCCGGACTGGATCCGATGAAGCTGGGGGGGGGGGTCGGAGGGGGGTCCGGAAACCTTTTGACGTGCTTGGAGTGGAGCGATCGGAATGAAACTTGGTGGGAAGAACAAGCGCAAGCCCTATGTAGATCAGTGACAGAACCGGACCGGATTCGGGCATTGTGGGGGAGTTAGAGGGGGGGTCCGGAATTCCGGTGATCGCAAGTTAAGGTACTTCCAGACATGCTAGGACGATGAAACTTGGCTTGAAAATTAAATACTTGACATGATTGGCTTAGAAATAGTTAGTTCCCAGATCCGACCATCCCTTAAAGTACTAATGCTAACCGCAAAGTGCAAAAAAAATACTTTTAAGGAAAATATACATTTTCGTGATCCCTATGAGCCCATGATCATTTTTGCCTCATGGGTTTTGCTTACAATAAAATTCCTTAAAGTACAAACAATACTTTTGAGCAAAATACATTTTCGTGCTCCTGATGATCATCTTTTTTGCTTCAAGAGTTTGATTACAGATGATTTTCTATAACTTGGAAATAGTCACTTGCCCGATCCGACCATCGTGGGGGGAGGGAGGGGAGCACTACTATCCATTCACATCGTACTACGATAACTTGAATACAAGCAAAAAAGCTTGCAAGTGCCATATGAGCTTTCAGCTCTTGTTTTACTATTGAGATGAAGTCAGCTCTCCTTTTCTTGCGTTTTTGTCAGAATCGAACCGGGAAAGCCTCGCGATTCTGCAGAATCGAGAAGTTGCTTCGATAGTCAGTTCTCGTTTTCCGTTGTCCTTTCTGATTGGTCAACAAAGGTCGGATGTTCAGTCAGTATAAACAGGTATTAAAGGCACAGAAAACTACTACGCAACTTTCGGCCATCAAACCGACCTGGGCGGGTTAGATAAATATACAGGGACTTATTGTCGACAAGACAATAAGTCTTTGTTATCTCGAACCCCCTCCTTAGTGTTCCCAAAGCTAGCTGGCAGGCCCTTGCCCCTTATGCACTGTAATTATGCACTGTAAAAGTTCGCATTTTGCCGTGTATCGGGATAGCATTCAAGAGGTCGTGCGTTCGATTCCTACTCCCGGCACACAAACCTTTAGCTTTTTTCTACTAACTCAAAAGTCGAATTCTCGGAAACTGCAATGGTCGTAACGACAATTTTTCTTTTTCTCAATATCGACTCAGGGTACATTCTTGATTGTCAGCTAGCTCCGCGAGTCAAGTTTGAGTCAAGTTTTCGGGTGGATAAAATAGTGGGTTTTTTTTTTTTTTAGCGAGAACTGAGAAGCGAGAAGAGCAAAAACTGTAATGTATACGAGAATCGAGAATTGAGAACTGAAATTCAGATCAAAAACGCAACTATTAGTACGCCCAGGTTTTGAGACGGACTTGAAAACACTAAAGCTGATGACTTTGCTTTTGTCCCTGAGATACTTCGTAATATGTTGAAATAGATTGAGAATATTGTGTATGCTTAAAAATACTAAAGATCTATTTCCCACAGGTTTACGACTCATTGCTGCAACGTTATGCTGAAATTGAAGATCTACTTTTGAAGCGGGAGACTTAGACGATTGGCTGTACTTAGTTTCCTAGTGCACCTGGCGGAGTTCATGGGAAGCTGTCGTGTCATCTGCAATAAAGTGCAGCGCGTCAAGTGTACCTGTACTGTACCGACCGAGTGGTCAGTGCGACCAAGACCAAATAATCTGACAGAACCTCCGTCCCCCTATATCTGTAATATGACTATGCGGAGTCGAGTATTTCCCCATTCTACGAACGAGCGGAGGTTAGTAGCTTCGCGCCACATCACGTTTCGTTACCTCTACAAATAGTTAAATCGCTGTGAACTGCCGTTGAGGAAAAGAAAAAGTCAAAGCTGATTGGTTCTATGGACGCGCTCCAGAGCGGGTCAGCGCCCGGAGTCCGCCTCCTTCATTATTTCTTGTGCGATAACCAACGGCGAAGACGGAAGAGGAGTAAACGGGTATCAACATCAGCTCAAAGCTAGAGTCAATACCCTAGGTCCGCTCAGTTTTGTCGGGGTTTTCATAGTCGCTGCATGCGACTAAAGACAGAAGTTCTATCTGATAATTTGTTCTTGACTGTACTGACCGAGCGGTCAGTGCGACAGTGCCGGTCCTTCATATATATTACACTAGGGTCGTGGCGTAACTATTTCAGGGAATAGGGGGATGGTTCCACTGTGCCGGCAGAAGTTGAAACTGTGGCGACGGAAAGTAGCCGATTTTCGTCGTCAAAAATGTCACCGTTTTCCTTTGTAAATAATAAAGACGTACATTTTGCTGAGGGAAATCAGTTTCGAATATAATGGTTTCGATGGAAGAAATCGCCGCAAGAAATAAGGTCTAATAACCGGAAACATATTCCCAGCTTTTTCTTCCGCGAAAGGTGATCAGATCTTAGCTAGTGTTGCCACACCGGTGACATTTTCGTGCTACTAGAGATCGGAAAATGTTTTTTTTTTCCATGAAAAAATTGCGTTGCAGCAATTTGGTGTATCATTATGAGCAAAACTACCAAAATTAACGAATAAAGATTACCGTTCCAGTAATTAATGTTTTTTTAAATGTCTTAAAGCAAAACGAAGTCGAAACAGAACAAAACGTGTTCTTTTGAAGAAAATTTATTAGTTCACCGAAAAGAGTGATAGTGCTAACGTTTTCTTACATTGCTATTTCTTGAAAAAATAGTCAAAAGTAGCACTTTCGTACTACCCGTGACATCCCTAATCTTAGCGTGCCTTGTGACGCAAGCGTTATGGCCTTGAAAGTACCGATTTCCGTTGAATAGTGCCCTAAACGTGCCGGGATACCTTTCGCAAAGTTGTCCACCCGTCCGTCTGTTACCACGGTAACTCTCGAAGGGGTTAAGAGGTTTTGTTCAGACTTCGTGTGAGGATCCTCTGACTTCTGAGTCAGCTGAAAGTCGATTTAGGGGTAAGGAGGCATGCTGAAACAGTTTCTGAGCTTGTTTCCACGCCGGACAAGTAGTTTGCCCAGAATCCGGCCAAAACTGAAGTACTTACAGTTTACTCACAGCAAGATTTTGGAAGATCAGAACGAACCTCTATTAAATTTTAATATATGCCTGTCTGCGGATGGTAAGGATGTCTGGATCAAATATCCGTTCCTCTCAGATACGGCTACTTTTCCATCCAATCGTACTCGGAAAGTGATTCTTTCCCTAACGTTTACCTCTATGTGCCTCTCGGTGTTTTGAAGAATTGGCAGTAAATTTGAAATTATAAAGGAACATGGACTTGGCGGATTTCTTTGTAAGCTTTTATTCTTGTTTTGTCTTGTGTTTTATGTATTTTTAGACCTCAGTTTTGGGATTTGCTGCAAAGGAGGTTCTCACGCTATCCGGAAGAAATCCCAAGGCCAAACTCCCAACCCTACAGTAGAGGCAGGGGCGCCACTATGGGGGGGGGAGGGGGGGGACTCCCCCCCCCAAAGGTCTTGAGAAAGTACTTTCGTCGGGCGAAGCCCGGCGAAAGTTCACTTGTTTGTCGGCGCGGAGCGCCGGCAAACCCAGGAGAAATAAAATATTGCATGCTTTTCTCGGGCGTCGGTCGACTCGTCGGCACATCGGGTTCATTGCATACGCAAGAAGTCAAATTCTGCACACATTCGTCGTGCACAACACAGAAGAAGTCGAATTCTGTATCCTTTTGTCGGGCCTCGATATTCTCGTCGGCACATCGGGTTCTTTTTAAACATACAAATTCAGAAGAAATTCAATTTTATATGCTTTCGTCGGACGTCGGTAGACTCGTCGGCATATTGGGTTCTTTTTATACGCAAGAAATCGAATTCGGCAAATATCTGTCGGGCAAAACACAGAAGAAATTGACTTCTGAATGCTTTTGTCGGGCGTCGGTCGACTCGTCAGTTCTGTTTATGTGTGATAAATCAGTTTCAGCAAACATTTGTCGGGCGCACCAGGGAAGTTGAAGTATCATCGACACATCGTGTTCTTTTTATATACGTAAGAAATCAAATTCTGTAAACGTTTATCAGGCGCATCCCGAAAGTTTAAGTTTTATTATTGTCGGCTCATCGGCTTTTATTTACATGTAAGAAGTAAAGTCCTTTACAGTCTTGTCGAGCAAAACAAAGAAGAATTCGAATTCTTATGCTTTAGTCGGGCGTCGGTATTCTTGTCGGCACATCGGGATATTTTTATTCGCAAGAAATCAAATTCTTCAAACATTTGTCGGGCGTGGAAAGTTTAATCGGGATCGGAATCTCATTACACGTAAGAAATCAAATCCGTAACTTTTGTCCAATCCCCAAAGTTTATGTCTCGTCTGCAAATCGAGATTTTCTACACACAAGAATCAAATTTGTGCCTACTTTCTTCTGGATGGCCATACTATTTTGGCGGAAAGATCTGTGATTTCACAGGTAACCTTACTTTTATTTGAGATCGCTCATAAGCGTTTCCACAAAAGTTCGCCTGCGGCTTATTTCGTAGTACTTTCTATTTGGAAGAATGGTGTTTCCTTTAGTTGGCGTTTTAGGACTGAAATGCTTGGGGGTTGGAAACACATTAAAAGCTAGAACTTGTAAAGTATAGGTATAGAATAGCCTAAAATTTTCCAGAAAAAAGAAAGATTAAAAAAAAATTCGCCTGCGGCGCTTGATTTAACTTGTTCTGGGTTCGGTCTTTTTAGCGAATGGTGAAAAGTAAAGCCGAATATGTGAATTTAAACATACGAATTTACATTAAAAAATAATCTCAGCTAATGCATTACAGTTAGTTTTACAAAAAATTTCGCGTGCGGCGCATTTCGTAGTATTCTTTATTCGGAAGAACGGTGTTTCATTTAGTTGGCATTTTAGGATTGAAATTCTTGGGGTTTTAAACACCTTAAAAGCTAGAACTTGTAAGCTAAATTTTTCCAGAAAAAAAGGCAGATTTAAAATACTTCGCCTGCGGCGATTAATTTATCTTGTTCTGGTACAGTCGTTGGAACTTCAGTTTTTAGCAAAGCTGCAATGAAATCCCGAATATGAGAATTAAAATTTAAGAATTTACATTCAAGGACTAATCTCAGCTGATGCATCACAGTTAATTTTACACCGGTTCAATGTTGTGCTGGCGGGAAATGTACGCCGTTGCCGCGAAGCGGCAACGGCGTTTTTTGTCGGCACATTTTTGAGTCCGTCGGCACAAACTGGACGTCCCCCCCCCAAAGGTAAAAGGCTAGTGGCGCCCCTGAGTAGAGGTATGCTTATAGTTATGTTATGTGAACGTTTGTTGACTTCGTCTTCGGACTTTGCGATTTTCACCCACTTGCTGTGTCTAAAGGTAACTACCAGTTAGCCATTGTAGGTAAGAAGGGCAGCTGAAAACACCTGTACAGGTATTTTTGATCTACAGTCTACCATTCAGCCCAAAACTGCAGTGTTCACATTAAAGACTAAAGTAACTGTTCACATAAGCATACAGGAGGGGTACCTGACCTCGTTTTTACACTACCTCGATTTTTGCCGCGAAAATGTTAAAACGAAATGTACAATCTGTCCTGACAGTCAAGAGGCAAGATATGACTTTTTTCAAAGTCATGTGACCAAAAATATTCAAATTCTGTGCCTTTCCTCCATTTAGTAGCAGATTTGAAAAGCTGTTTTCTGGCTATTGACTTTGCTAACTCTTCCTTTTGCATCATTTTTACCTAAATCGAGGTAAGGTTAGAATGATGATTCATACCATGACTGTGGGCAATAAATGCTCAAACTTTTCTAAGTCTTGTTGTGTGTTGTTAAGGTAAAACATCAAAGTTCTGACAGATACTTATGTTCTTTTCTTCGGTGACACTTGCAAGGACAGCAATGCCTTTTAACTTCGTTGCAATTTTTCTTTGACTGTCCCAGAATATTTTGCTATTTAAATAAAGTTTTCATATTCTAACATGGAATAACTGTCTTGGACATCACCAATGGTAAAATACCTGAATATGCTTTTAGTCACGAATAGACACATCCCAGTATTCTGAGTGGGTTTATGCGTTTGAACATGGATGAAGTACTATGTCTGAGTAATTATTTTTTTGGCAAGTATTTGAACGAAAGTCGTAGCCTGATATTTTAGAACCAGTGTGACATTTACTAATTTCAGTGACTTCGAAATGTTAAGCCCCTTCAACAGAAACACTGGCCTTTCCTCGGCAGTTTCTTGCTTTATGGAACCATTTCTAAACAATCAAAAACTAAAATTTGGCCAACCTTTGATTAGAATTTTCTCTCTTAAAAGGCTACAGCATTTCCAAAAGCTAGAGGCAGTTGAGTTTTGGGTTCTTGCAACTTTTGGCTATTCCATTTTTTCTGCAAGTGCTATGACTCCTGTGTGACAGACAAATAACGTGTCTGGCTTGAATTGTTCTATCAATGTGTTTGAATTCTGATGTGCTCGAATTTCAATGTTTTACCTTGATCTTAATCTGTTTGTGTTGCTCTGCTTTACTGCTCTTTTACTAGTAACCGGCTAGTATGAAGGCAAAGGAATTTGGAAACAATGCTAACAGTGGAAGAAAAAAAATGTGTTAACAAATGAACATTAAAAGAAGAAAAACTAGAAAAGAATGGCAGGCTATTGAAATGTTTGTTGACACATGGTACCATAGAACTAAAACTGATCGTTGTAGATATGTTTTTGGCTCTGCAGTAAAAGTTGCTTGGTTTGCTTTTAGCTTTTTCTTTGGTGACAGTTATCTAGCGTTTACATTTAACTCATATTTTATGGAAAAATCCTTCAAGTTTAAAAACTGAAAAGGCAGACATTTTTACATCTGATATTTGAGTACCGGTATAGCCTACTCCATTATTTTGACTCATCTAAGTACCATTCAGCTTAGCCTCTCTTGCTTTTCTCTGAAACATAGAACTATTAAATCACCAGCTTTTCCAACACTCCTAATCCATTTACTCCTATTCCAAATTATGCAAAATGAATATGTTCATCTAGGTCTTGAATTTGAAGGAACAGTAAACTTGACTACGCAACTTTCGGCCATCGAATCGCCCGGGGGGCTTGGATATTTATACAGGGTCTTATTGTCGACAGGCCCCCCCTTTTTTGTCATCTCGAACTGTCTCGAACCCCCTCCTTAGTGTTCCCAAAGCTAGCTGGCAGGCCCTTGCCCCTTATCCCTTATGCACTGTAATTATGCACTCATGTACTGTAAAAGTTCGCCTTTTTAAATGTAGACTACAGAGTAACGACCTCCCCGACTAGCCGGCCGGGGTTCGATTCCTAGTCGCGGCACACAAACCTTTTGCTTTTGCAAACCTTTTGCTCAAAAGTCGAATTCTCGGAAACTGCCCGGAAACTGCAATGGTCGTAACGAGATTTTTCTTACTCTCAATATCGACTCAGGGTACATTCTTGATATGTTAGCTAGCTCCCTGAGTCAAGTTTGAGTCAAGTTTTCTGTTCCTTTAATTCAGCTAAGTCAGACGTTGTACTATTTACAACGTCTTTTGCAACGTCGTTTGTCTTTTGCCCCTTGCCCTCCATTGCTCTTGGTGATATTAATGTAAAACCCGTTGAAAGCATTGTATACCTTGGTCTCCCCATTGGCTCGTCATTAAAACACACCCGCCGGCTTCTATCTGAACACTTTGAAAGAAAAATATGCACTTCATATGCCCTACTTGTAAAGAATGTAACCCGTTTCAACCGAAAAAATCCTGGCATCACTGTATAACGCCGTTGCAGCACCCCAATTTCTTCACCTAGCTCCCTTCTGGCAAATATTCTCAGCTAGTGAACAAAATCAACTCTGTTCCATCTTCTTCAGATTCTCTAAATACTAACTTCATCTCCCCCCTTGGACAAGAAATACCAAAATGATGAAATTATATAACATCAGAGACCCTGAGCTTGCTATTTATAACCTGATCAACAAGTACAACTCAAAAATCAAGTCCCACCCCTGGAGCGAAATTCTCCCAGTCTAAGTGTACATGTATGTAATCGTGTTCAGTTTGTTAGAGTTTTCAGTTTTATTTTTATTTTTATTTATTTATTTTTATAACTCGCTGAAAAGACAGAATAGCGGTATTTGTTGATTTTTTTTTCCTATGAAAGTGTTATGTTTCTCTTTTGTTTTGCTTTTCTTTTCGTTTTTGTACTCTGTCCTTTTTCTTTTTGAAATGACGGGTGAGAAATAAATAAATAATTTTTTTTTGTGACAACCTGTTGGATGGTCAAGTGGTAGTAACAAACTATCATTATATAATTTTTTTTTATTCCTATTCTAGCTTTATTTGGAGCTATTTGGAAAAAATAAATGTGATTGATTGATTGGTTATGGACAAAGCAACCCCTTATGGCAAAGTTAACACCAGTTTTGAAGCTCTAGAAAGTCTATAATTTCTGGAACTTTCAGTTAAAGAAAGGGCTGGAATAAATACAACTAATTTATCCGTAAACCACATAAATGATTCTAAGGGACAAAGATGCCTTATTAAACAAGAACAACCTGTAGGCTACAAAGTGTCTTTCTCTGCAGTGCTTGTCTGATATGTAATGGATATTCCTTCAGCCCAAGCTGACTGCAAATCATATTTGACAAAGCAAAATTTTTCAAATATTTCGGCCCTTCTTGGCAAGGGTCCTCTTCAGGCTCAAGCCGCTCAAGCTGGAAAATACTCAAAGATTCTTCCTTAAATATCTGATTTTGTGAATTTCTTGCCGGAAAACCGAAGCTCACTGCAGCTCAGTTCTGAAAGAATGAGTGAGTAGTTTGAGTGAGTAGTTGTCTGAAGACAAAATTATGCAGAAACACAATTGTTTTCAGCTGAAAGTTTGTTTATGAACATGTTGAAAAGAAAATCATACAATTACTTCTTGTTTACAGTTGTGGTTATTTTGCACTTTAATCACTTCCCTTTGCAGCCAAAACAACTTAAAACTGCCAAGGCTGTAAGAAATCTATTTTTATAGATTTTGTTTTGAATCTCCTCATGAGGTGCCAAAAACTGTATTGGCTTTAGTAGTCAGCGATTTTGTTGTTGTTGTCAGCTTGCAGCAGTTTGGTGGATTTAAGCTCAGCAGGCCTTGTGCTGATCTTTGGTAGGTACCTTAGCCTACCCTAAAAAAAAAAAAAAAAATCTCGTCTGCATCTGTTGCTAAGTTTTAGAACAAAAGCACCCTGATTGATTGACGTATCTGAAACCATACAATAGTTATATACCATACCAAGCTATTTTGTTGACAGTTTGGAGTAAACAAAAATAGACACACCAGACAGGTCTCCTTCTGTCAAGTACAGTGATATGGTATATATGGTATATCGATGGTATACAGTGATATGGACGTATCTGAAACCATACAATAGTTATATACCATACCAAGGGCTATTTTGTTGACAGTTTGGAGTAAACAAAAATAGACATACCAGACAGGTCTCCTTCTATCAAGTACAGTGATATGGTATGGTGGATCATAGCTGTTGGCTGGAAAAAAGCGAATAGCCCGATGTAAGGAGGAAAGCTTTGCATAATAGCCAAATAATAGTACCAATTTATTTGAAATCCACTGTTCCGCAAAGGAAAGCAAGTAGAATAAACAAATCAAAAAAAGAATAAAACATAAAAACAACCATTCAATAACACAAACACACTAACAAGGTACATGGTAATACCAAGTAGAGGTTACTGTGTCGAGAAACAGTAATAGGCTGATCCCGACAGCTTCCTGTGTAGTTGTAGTAACTTCTCTGAAAAATTACAATAACGAAAGTAAGTTTTTTGACAAGAGATAAGGTCTCTCTTTTAAGAAGAGGATATAGTCGAAGCAGGGGCGTCACGACTGGGGGGAGGGGGACCCCCCTCCCAATGTTGTTGGCCAGTCGATAAAAAATAACCGATTCGGCGCGAAGAGCCGCGATTTTTCGTCAAAACAGTTGATTTTGTTCCTGAAAACAGTCGTTTTTTCTGAAAATCAGTCATTTTTTTCATAACTGTCATTTTTTCTTAAAAACAGTCGTTCTTTCTGCAAAAATAGTCGGTAAAAATTATCAGCCAGTCGGTAAATACCTTGTCCCCCCCAAACATTTTGGTTAGTAACGCCTCTGAGTCCAAGAACCTCAGAAATGAATGGTCGCACTGGCAGTATGATCTTGTGTTATGTATATTGCGGCATCATGGTCCTAATATCTTGGGGATTTTTGTAAGAATTTTTTTTTCATAGCAGAACTTGTGTATTTCTTTTCAGTCCGAAGAGGATCTTCCATATGAAGAAGAAATCCTTCGAAACTCATTTTCAGTCAAGCACTGGCTTCGCTACATTGAACATAAAAGAGAAGCGCCAAAGAAAATAGTGAACCTCCTCTATGAAAGAGCACTTAAGGAACTACCTGGAAGGTCAGTATTTTGATTCTCTCATCAAAGCTAAGTCAGTTTGATCAAGAACAAATAATCAGATAGAACCTCCGTCTTTAGTCCCATGCAGCGACTATTAATACCCCGACAAAACTGAGCGGACCTAGAGGTAATACTCTAGTGATACCCGTTTACTCATCTTCCGTCTTCGCCGTTGCTCATCGCAGAGCGTACTCCACGCGCTGACCCGCTCTGGAGCGCGTCCATAGAACCAGTCAGCTTTGACTTCTACCTTTCCTCAAGGCTGATTCACAACGATTTAGCTATTTGTAGAGGTAACAAAACGTGATGTGGCGCGAAGCTACTAACCTCCGCTCGTTCGCAGCGGACAGGGTACGGGGAAATATTCGACTCCGCATAGTCATATTACAGAGATAGGAAGACGGAGGTTCTATCTGATTACTTGTTCATGGTTTTATGGATGCATAGTATCTTAGCGCGTATATCTCTAGAGAGAGTCAGTTCCTTGGGACTCCTAGGACGGAAAATAACGAGAACATGGGGACTTATTCAAGTGACGCGAACGCTATTATCTACTTTATTTTCACTTTCATTTATTAGTCTTTTGATTGTACATTACACAATAGAAGAACGAGAACATGGGAATGCGACCGCATGGATTTTGTTCGAAAATTCTCATTCCGTTGCCAGACTTATTCAAGTGACGTAAATGCTGTGTGAAGGCTATGGTCTACTTCATTTTCACTTTTGTTTATTGGGATCTTTGATTGCACATAACAAGATCAAAGGTTCGATGGGTTCCCAAAGGCGAAAATTTATTTGACTTCTTCATCCAGACTCTGGTCTTGTAGATTTCCGTTCTTCACCAGGTTCCGTAGGCATGTTATGTATCCCTAATCAACCAGATCCATTAGGCAATTCCTTTCTGTCTTTAATTCCGGTCTAGACCAGTCTACCACCGGAAGAATATTCTTGTCCAACATGTTCTTTATCCATATCCACACTCGTGTTTTCCAAACCCCTATTTCGACACTCTAACCGATTTTAGGTTAGATGTAATTATGTGCCTTGTCATAAAATTGTCGTGCTGCTGCTTGTGTTGTTTTTATGGCACTTGCAGCTTCGCTCAAGTGCCATATACCGATCACTTTTCCGTCGGTCGGTCTGTCTGTCGGTCTGTTGGTCGGTCGGTCGGTCGGTCCGGTGATCGCGAGTTAGGGTACTTGCAGATGTGCTAGGACGATGAAACTTGGCAGGCATATCGGGGACCCGACCAAACTAACTTGCAAATAATCACTTCCCCGATCCGACCTCCGTGGAGGGAGTAGAGGGCGGAATCCGGAAAATTTAGTAGTTTTTGTAAAACCCCTACCCCTTTCTTTACACTAGTAGGTCTGCGCGCGGCGTGACGTCACTCTTTGCATCGGATCACTCTGTTAACATTGGAAAGAGCTAGTGCATTCGAGGGTCAAAGGGGTTTGTATCTGTGGTGCAGTGCGGGGGAATATGGAAAATTGAGTGTTGTGTAACTTTCGAACGGGTGATCGGATTGGGACGAAACTTAATATCTGAATGAATGACATATCTCTGATGTTCCATTTGAAGTCCGAACCGGATTCGACCCTATGGGGGAATTGGGGTGGGGGAAGACCGGAAATCTCGAGAAACGGTTATAATGGAGGGATCGGAGTAAAACTTGCTGGGAAGAACAAGAATCTGCTCCAGATAATTTGTTTACACGTTTGGACTGGACCCGGACACTTGGGGGGGGGGGATGTGGAGGGGAGTTTCACGGAATTCTGGTGATGACAGTTTTTGGGATTTTCACGACGAAACTTGGGAGGTGTATCAGGGACCCGATCAAACTGACTTGTCAATAAAAATTCACTCGATCCGATAGTCGTGGGGGGATGGGAGGGAGGGGGAATCCGGAATATTTAGCCATGCGTAACTTTGGAACGGGTGATCGGGTTCGAGTGAAATTTAATAACTGAACAGAGCCTGTTGTGATCTTTTTCATGTCCGGACCGGATCCGACAACAATTGGGGGGGGGGGGGAATACGTGACCGGATTGGACTGGAGAGATCGGGATGGAACTTTGTGGGAATAACAAACAAGTCCAAACTGAACCGGATTGGCTCCGGCGACTGTGGGGGGAGTTTGAGGGGCGGGTCCGGAATTCCGGTGATCGCGAATTAAGGTACTTCCAGATGTGCTAGGACGATGAAATTTGGCTGGAATATTAGAAATTCGACAAGATTGGCTTAGAAATCGCCACTTTTCAAATCCGACCATTCCCTAAAGTACCAATCATGACCGCAAATTAAGAAAAATACTTTTAAGCAAAATATGCATTTCCATGATCCCCATGAGCTCATGATCATTTTTGCCTCAAGGGTTTTGCTTACAAATGAAGTTCTAGCTCCCTTAAAGTGTGCATCTTAACCGCAAGGTCGAAAAGTACTTTTTATCAAACGATACATCTGAACCCATGATCAGTTGTCCCACAAGGGTTTTGCAAAAAAAATAATTTCTTGCACCCTTAAAGTGCGCAAATTAGTGGAAAAAAAAAAAAACTTCTGATCATACGTATATATCAATGATCCCTAAGTGCCTGCTATCGTTTTTGCCTCAAGGGTCTTCCTTACAGATGAATTTCTCGTGCCTTTAAAGTGCGCATCATTACAGCCAAGTTCAACGATAATATACTTTTTCTCTAGCTCCCTTAAAGTGCGCATCTCAACCGCACAGTCGAAAATTACTTTTGATCAAATAATACATCTCAACCCTTGCAAGTGCCATATGAGCTTACAGCTCTTGTTTGTTCTGTTTCGTGCTGCTGTTTGTGTTTGTTTTTGTTCGATCGTTAGTGTCTCAGGCATGGGTTTTATAATTTAACGATGAAATCGGTTAATTAATAAAGCGCCGTTTCTTGTCGTCACTGTAATGACCGACACTTTTAATCAGGTATTGCCACATTTCCATTTTAATAAAATTGTGCCCTTCCTTACCTTCACTTTATTTCTGCCGTTTCAGTTACAAGATCTGGCACAGATACCTGACATTGAGAAAAGGACAGGTGAAAGGACTGTGCATTACTGATCCTGAATACGAGGAAGTCAACAGTGCTTATGAAAGGTCCATCGTCTTCATGAATAAGGTAACTTCGTTTCCCGATCTGGTAGTCATGAAACCCGCACCTGGGGCTACAGTGTAATCCAAAATGCGTTCTCGCATTTTTTATTCAAAAAAAAATGATTTATATAACCCGCTTAAAAGACAGAATAATAGAGTACAAGCAAGGAAGAACGAAACTGAACAAGACATTGAAAATATTAAAGTTGTTTTGATTATTTGCCCAATACACTTGACAGGCTGAGTCTACTATAGTAGACTATTAGTTTATTACGCCACTTTTACAGTTGCCAATAAAACTGTACCTTACCTTTAATGTACAGTACCTTGTACCAAGAACAAATGAGCACCAGAACCTCCGTCTCCCTATTTCTGTAATACGACCATGCGGAGTCGAGCAAATTCATTTTCCCTGCCCGTTGCAAACGAGCGGAGGGTAGGAGCTACGCGGAACTTCAAAATTCATTACCTCTACAAACAGCTATATGGCAGTGAAGCCACGGAGACTAAATTTCTAAAGTAAAAGCCGATTGGTTGTCTACAACTGTGACGTCGCATGTGACGCGCTGCAGAGCGGGTCAGCGCGCCTCCTGCGCCTTTTCCCGTGACATGCGCAGCGACGAAGAGGGTAGACGGGCATCAAGTCAAAGGACAGCAAGTACCCCTAGTTCCGCTTAGTTTTGTCAGGGTATCCATAATCGCTGCATGGGACCAAAGACGGAGGGTCTATGGGCTGAAACGAATGGACGCTGTCCACCTTGGGAGAACCGTTTGCCTTGCTTCGCAATAATACAGTGAACCCGGTAACGCGAAAGAAACTCATATCGAGTCCCCCCCCCCCTACAAAATCAAGTGAAGAATTCTAGTGGACAGACGTATCACTGAATATAAAAAATTCATTGCGCTCGATTTGTACAGAATCTGTTCCACCCTTCTAACAATAGAAAGTATTTCGTGAAAAGTTATGTTCCAACCTTCTCAAAATAGTAACTAATGCCAACTATTTGCTTATCACGCTCGGGAGCGTAGTTAGCGTCGTAACTACGATATCTGTGACGTGATTGGCCCGATCAGCCATCGGCACTATATTTTTAGGAAAATCGAAAAATGTCTTCCAGCCTTGACGCCAAGAAGCCAGGATCCGCATGACGTCACTACGCTTGACGTCACGAATTCTGGCTTCTTGGCTTCAAGGCTGGAACGAATTTTCCTGTTTTTGGCAATTATCATGCCGCGGGCTCGTAGTTAGTAGATCGTAGTTACCACGTTAATTACGCTCCCGAGCGTGGTAAGCAAATAGTTACTATTTCGAGAAGGTTGGAGCGGTCAGCGTAGTAACTTTTCGTGAGGTTGGAACGAAAATACTAACTAATAGTTACTATTGTTGAAGGGTGGAACACGCTCTGCGTTTACCTTGTAAGTTCTATGTTTGGTATGATCTTGAGGGACTGGCGGCATTGTCAAGTGATACATTCCTCTCTGGGATCTGCGCCAAGGAGGAAGGATTTCCCCTTGAGATTTTGACTAGGGGCGGGGGGGATTTTGGGGAAAATTGTTTCTCGCCAAGAAAATTTCAAATTATCCTCTTTCTAGATGCCCAGAATCTGGCTGGACTACTGCCAATTCATGATGGAGCAGCGAAAGATCACACGGACAAGGCATCTCTTTGATAGGGCTCTTAGAGCGTTGCCCATCACCCAACATAATCGGATCTGGCCGCTGTATTTGAAGTTCGTCAAGAGTCACAACTGCCCAGAAACAGCGGTTAGGGTGTACAGGAGATATTTGAAGGTAAGGCGTTGCAGGGATAAGGCTTGGAAGGGTAGAGAGATCTTGTCGCG